>JAJHZJ010000371.1:5368966-6656466 GCA_023548195.1 Bettongia penicillata ogilbyi
CGCAAGGCCTAAACTCCTATTTCTGCTCTAGGATCTCGATTTCTCCTTTAAGGCCATCTAAAGCTGTCTTCCGAGGACTCTATCCTCCAATCCTTTACTTTATTGCCAATCTATGTTATTTTACTATTTTATCGTATACAAACTGTTTGTATGTATTTCTCTGTAGCTGTTATCACTCATTATGAAATATTTCCCTTGACACGAAGATGGTCTTTTGCCTTCTTTCTGTGTCCCCCAGTGCTTAGCACACTGCTTGGCATATAGTAAACAGATAATAAATATTTACTAACTGCCTTTTATATGATAGTTGGTTGATAAATACTTGTTGAGTAAGTGATTTTCTGTTTCAGGTGGGTTGAGGTGGCTTTGGGAAGCAAGGAGTATACCTCTTGGCCATTTAAATCCTGTTTTGTAAGGAAGTTGTGGTTGGCATTAGAGAGGATGGCAGTAAAGTATTATCTTTAGGAGAAAATCAGGTTTTAATTGGTGTCAGGAGGTAGGAGGAAGTGGGAGAAATGTAAGAGTAATCAATTTAGAATGGAACTTAGTTTATTACTCAGATGGATGTGCCATAGGGTTATGTGGAATGAGTGAACTGACAGACATTGGAATAAGATTAAGTTATATATTTATGTAATATTTATAACATTTTTATATTAAGTTTTGAAAAGAACTTTACATATGCTATCTTTTTTTATCCTCATAACAGCTCTAAGACATTGAGTCTGTGAATCTAGTGAAATGTTATTATTATCCCCATTCTGTAGATTGAAAAACTGAGACTGACAAAAATTAAATGACTTGTCCAGGATCACACAGCCTCTGAGATAGAATTTGAATTCAAATCTTTCTGGCTCCAAGTCAGGCATTATATCCATCCACCAGCTATAAGATTAGAGTAGAAGCAAGGTAGCTGGGTAAGAGAAAATGTGCTTGATCAGGGGTTTTGAATGACAGCTGTTAGGGAATTAGAAGAGAAAGTGTTAAACTGGAGTGCTATAAATTAGCCTTAAGGCAGCTATAGTTCTATATAGGAAGATGCTTTTAGATGTGATCCCAAGATTCTGAATGTCACCTTGGGGAAGCCTATTAGCAATTCTTAAGCTTGACTACACCTCAGTTGGGGGATATTTTTTTCCAGTAAAAAGAGAAAACTTGTTGCCCTGCCTACTTCCTTTGTTGTCTTTGCTTTCATTGTGAACTTAAAAAAAAAGGATATTAAGATAATACCTCTTAAATAAGTTTCAGAGGCTGGTGCTGGTAGTACAGGTCTATCAATTCAAAAGAAATCCTTAAGTTTTGAGGTGACATTATATATAGTAACCAATACTAGAAAACTCTAAAGCTCTGGAAACATGCAAGTCTGTATCATGATCTCCAGGAAATGTCTCTAATTAAATCTGCTTTTCCTCAAGCAGTAACCTTCAAAATAATTTTTTTTAAATTATCATTGTTTTGTTGTAAAATTTTCTGGTTTTTTTCCTTCCCAGAGATTAGCATTGCAACAGATTGTCTTTAATATTTATTTATTGCAAATGGTACAGTATTTTAACATTGTTACTCTTTTCCTTGAATTAACAAGGAACTTAATCACTGTTATTTCTCTGGAAAATTTATAGTCTAAATTCTGAACCTAGTGATTGGAACATAATTCAATCTTCCTATTGAAGAGGGTTGAATGAATATTTTCATATTATGAGTTATTTGTTTTTGTAAAATATAAAAAGAGACAATTTTTCTTCATATCTCAGATCATAGTTCTAGCCAATACCCACAATGTACATGGTAGTGCTGCACCTGAAAATAGCTCCTTTTAAGATTTCATTCACTGTTTTTCTACAATTACTGATAAACACAGTGCGTTTTACATAATGTGGAATTGTCTTAGCTACTGCATTAAACCGATCTTGACCTTGGGTCTTATGAAATTAAGGACTGAAGCTGCTTGAGTTTCATATACGCCAACTTTTAAATCCTCATTTCTTTATGAGCATTCAGCCATATGACTGAGTCTAAAGTTATTGCCTCTGTAAGTTGAATTTGTTGAATACATACAACCCTCTTTATTTTAAAATTTTCTTGATACATTTTGAGAGTCAGCGTAGTATAATGTATAGAAAGCAGAATTTGAAGCAAAGAAGACCTGAGTTTAAATCCTGCATCTGACACGTACTGTCTACGTGACCCTGAATAAGTCATTTAATCATTGAGAGTTCTAGGCAACTATAGCTATGGCTGTAACTAAGATCTGAGAAATAAAAATAAGATCTGAGAAGGACTTTCATTTAAATTTTACAAGAACAAATATAATATAAAATTACTCAACTCCCCTTCAATCGAGTGATTGGATTGTATTCCAAAAATTAAGTTTCGTTGATAATAATAAACAAAATATCTAACATTTACATAATATTTACTACATCCCAGGCACTGTGCTATGCACTTTACAATTATTATCTCATCTATCCTTACAACAATCCTGGGAAGTAGGTGCTATTATCTCTATTTTATCTCCAGATAAGGAAACTGAGGCAAACAGGGATAGCTTACTCTGGGTCACACAGCTAATAAGTATCTGAGGCTGTATATGTACTCGAGTCATCCTGAGTCCAGGCTGAATTCTGTATCCACTGAACCAAAAGGGCTTTTTTTTACTTTGGTTTTTAAATTTCATTTCTCATTTACTGTCTTTTACATTGAGCTCTTGTAATAAAGAAAAACAGTGAAGCAAAACTAACAAAATTATTATATCAGACTCTCTACCTCTAGGAATTACCTCTCTTTCTATCTTCTCCAGGACCAGATACACAGCTTTTACAAAAAAGACAAAAGTCTTTACAAAAGGGTTTGTTCAAATAGATGTGGAAAATAAAATATTTAGTCACTGTCACATCATAAGATATGAAATATCGTTGGGGTTCTCAACTTTTTTTTTGTCATGGCTTTCTGGTGGAAGCTCAGGTTTATAAATGCATAAAATGATAGAATTACAAAGGGAACCAATTAATACAAACATTTTAAAAAGTTGTAGCTGAAAAAGCATGAGAGAAAGTGACCAAAAGATGATGTGAGTCACTTTAATTTTCTTTTTGATACATAGCTTTGTGGTGGGGAGTGCCAAATGCTGAGCTAAACATGATTAGCATGATATTTCATAGGTAAGATTATTATGTAGATTTCTTTTTCATATGCCATATCAAAGAAAACTGCATTTTACAGCAGAATTAAAATTAGCATGTTTATTGTAGTGATACATAAGAGACAAATGTACATCCTCAAATAAATTATTCATTAAGCAACTACTTTTCTGAATAAAATAACCTTTATTGTTAAATTTTCTGTCCAAAGGATTCCTATTATGTTTTTCATGAATGATATATCTTTTTCCTTGATTTTCTTTTTTTATTTAAATATTTAATTGACTTATTTTCAGTTTTCAACCTTCACTTCCATAAGTTTTAAATTTTCTCCCCCTTCCCCCTCAAGACAGCATGCAATCTGATATGGGTTCTATACATGCATTCCTATTAAACACATTTTCACATTAGTTATGTTGCATAGAAGAATTATAATGAATGGGGAAACCATGAGAAATAAAACAAAACTAAAGAGAAAAGAGCCTGCATCATCGGCAGTCCAGTTCCATAGTTCTTTCTCTGGATGTGGATGGCATTTTCCATCATGAGTCCTTTGGAAAAGTTTTAGGTCCTTGCATTGCTATGAAGGGCTAAGCGTCTATCAAAATCAGTCCTCACACACAGTGTCTGTTACTGTGTCCAGTGTTTGCCTGGTTCTGCTCACTAATCTGAGCATCAGTTCATATAAGTCTTTCCAGGCCTCTCTGAAGTCTTCCTGTTCACCATTTTTAATAGCACAATAGTACTCTATTACATAATATACCACAACTTGTTCAGCCATTTCCCAATTGATGGGCATTCCTTCAATTTACAGTTCTTGGCCACCACAAAAAGAGCTGCTATAAATATTTTTGTACATGCGGGTCCTTTTCCCATTTTTATGATCTCTTTGGGATATTGAAGCGATATTGCTGGGTCAGAGGGTATGCACATTTTTATAGCCCTTTGGACATAGTTCCAAATTGCTCTCCACAATGGTTGGAGCAGCTCACAGCTCCACCAACAATGAATTAGTATTCCAACTAACTTTCCTACATCTTCTCCAACATTTAGAATTATATATTTTTATACGACTTTTGGAGTCTAAAGATATAAACTGTTTTTAAATCCAATTTGTACTATTCATAGCAATTAAAATTTCATCTTTTATAATATATCATAAATTTATGATCTCATTGATTTTTTAAAATCCTATACACATGCATTTCCTAATTTCTTTAAACTCATTTTTGTCTTCCTATTTCATACTTCTGCCAACAGTGACCCTTGTTTTTCCCATCATTATTTTTTACTTGTCTCAGTGTCCAAAATTCCTTTTCTTATCTACAGATTAGGTATACTAGAAATCTTTTTTATGTTTTGTGTTTAACTCTACTCAGTAATGATGAATGAAATTTTTTCATATATTTTATCAGAATACTGGATATGATTCTATATATGATAAGCTGGTATTAAATGTGACATGATATTAAATATGCTTCAGTTTGAATAGTTTTCATAGCTTCTAAGCTTCAGTTTTTTGGTAGGTTGATCTCTGTTTCATTATCATAGAATTGCAGATTGGGAAGGGATTTCAGAGATCATCTAAATTATCTGTACCTCTATATGATTCCTATTTACAACATCATCAACAAACACTTATATACAGTCTTTTCACTGTTAGATATCCCTGCTAAGTTTTTCCTTACATTTGGCCTAAACTTAACCTCTTTGATTTTTTTTAAACCCATTACTACGTAAAGACAATTATCATGACCCCTCTCCCACTGCATTTTACAGTTTATAAATGTTCACTTCCTTCAGCACATCCTTATAGGACATCCTTATGGGATCTTTTATTGTCCTAGTTACCTTCAACTTAATACTTAATACTCCATGGTGTGACCATGGCAAAAAACACAAGAAATCTGTCATTTCCATAAACATAAATATTTATCCTTTTCTTAACATAACATTTCCTAACATAAGATTGCTGTAGCTTTCTTGGCTGTCATATTAAAAAATGTAAATTCATTGAGTTTAAAGATGACGAAAATACCTGTGTGTGTGTTCGGCCTTCATTGCTGAAGAAGACCATGCCATCAGAGAAACAATAACATGACTTGCAGTTGACTTTGTTTTGAGTGAGGGAGGGCTGTGCAGGTCACCAGCCTCACTTCTTCTCCAGAGCCATCTGAATCTAGAGACGAGATATTCATCAGGATGACTGGACATGACCCAGGATGAGGCAGTTGGGGTTAAGTGACTTGCCCAAGGTCACACAGCTAGTGAGTGTCAAGTGTCTGAGGTGAGATTTGAACTCAGGTCCTCCTGACTCCTGCACTGGTGCTCTATCCACTGCCCCCTATCCTAATTGCCATAAGGAGCTGACTGGATATGTTTAAAGTAGGGAGGGGCCTAGACACGGGATCCAGCAACATCAGCTGTAAAGAAGATGCCCTGGAGAAGAGAGTCTAGAAGCAGGCAGGACAGTTAGAAATCTTAACAGGTAATGAGGGTCTGAGTCAGAGGAGAGGGGACAGATGAAAACTGACAGTCTTGGTGGTCTGGGGGAGGTTAGGGAGTCAAACGTTGTCTCTGAGGTTGAGAACTGAGAGGATAGTTCACCCTGAAAGAGAAGTTTAGAAGGCTGACATTTGGGGGGAAGATTGAATTGTTTGGGACATGCTGAGTTGGAGGTGCTCATAGGTCATCCAGGAGGATGTCTAATGGGCAGTTGTTAATGTGAGACCAGAGGATGCCATTCTTACTCCCTACCTTGTGTGGGGGAGCCACCCCCAAACATGGGGTCTTTCCCCCAAAGATAATGGGATATCCCCCCTCCAGGAGTTCCCCAACCTTCCCCCAACCCTTCACATAAGAGGAAAATGACATATTTATGGGAAGTAACTTGTGAAGGTCACAATGGAAGAGGCAAAGGCCTGAGACCAGACTTTCTGATGCCCATCACTCCATTATTCTGCAAGTTCCCATAAAACTGAAATCTTTCCCTAGGTCCCTGCTTCCCCTCCCCCTTGGACCAAATCCTTATTTTGCAAATGGAGAGGATATTAATCATGAGGTAGTTCTTCTTTGTCCTTTGGAATTTATTTTGATTATTGTGCCATATCTAGCTATGCACTTGGATAATATAGCCATGCAGACATGTTATTCCAGACTGCCTAGGTAGGGAAAGCATTTTATTAGCCCTCAGCGTTATGACTCCCAGTTGCTGATGCTAATAGGAAACTGGGAAAGTAACTTTTTGGAAGGAAGGTCATGGTGAGTTCATATCATATTGAATTGTTATGATCCTAGATAGCTTTTAACAATGTTTATTAAGTAAGAAAGAAGTAGAAAAATACATACATATAGGCATAGCTATGTATGTGAATAAACATAAATTTTTAAAACACAATGGCTATGAGTCCCTAAATAGTTGGGTGTCAAGGGAAAATAAAGTTTAAAAAGAGAAAGTATAAAGAAGTGAAAGAAGAAACTTCCTATTCTTAGATTCCTTGCTAGAACTTTTTAAAAAAAAATTTTGATTCTGACAAGGTTTCTACACAAATGAAAGCAAATTAATAACATTAATTAATGGGGTAGACAGAGAGCCCACACTGATCTTCATCTTTTTTCTACCCTCTTGTACTACTGCTTCTCTGTATCTCATGATGTAACATAAGAGTCTAAATTTTTATAATACATGAATCTTGTCTCCCCAACTATTTAGTATCCATAAGGGTAGAGAATGTGTTCTTGGTTTCTCTTGCTCTTAGTACAGTGTTTGATATCCCAGTAGATTCTCAGTGAATGATATTGTGTGGTTACCTGATTATCTTAAAAAACAAGTCACCATGCCATCTTTGCTAGGCAGGTGCCACGTTCTTAATGCAGGAAGAAGATGAAGGCTTACAAAATTTCTAGGAAGTTGAAAGGTGTCTCTGTGGTGTCATGAATGTCACTCCAGTCCTGGGATTAAGAAAACTTGAATTCACTTCCTTTTCAGGAGTGATTATTAGCAAGCCATTTAACCTCTGTGAACCTCAGTTTCCTTATCTGTAAAGTTGGGTAGAGTAAGACTTGTGGAAACTACTACGTTGGGGTGTTGTGAGGTTCAGGTAAGATAATATATTTAAAATGCTTTACACACTTTAAAGTGCTGTGTAACTATCAGTTTTTATTTTTTGCATTGTGCAGACTTCTGACCTCTTTGAATGTTAGACCTACACCAAAAAAAAAAAAATCAAGGGTTGTTCTTACTTGGTTTTAGGAATAAAAATGATAATGTCTTTTAAAAACTTTTTCATTGATCCCAGTACTAATAATACAGTTAATAATGTTGTTGTTATTTATCCTTTGATGCATATCACTGTCCTTTGAGATAGGAAGGACAACAATTATTTATCTATGCAGAAGAAGAAATAGGCTCAGAGAGATGTTAAATGACTTGCCTGAAATTACACAACTAATGTAAATTAGGTAAAGTCTGGAAAACCTAGGTCTTCGACTATTTCCAATGACCAGAATGTTTGGGAGAGTGAGGAAGGGACTGAAAGGAGAGTTGCACTGGTTGCTTTAATCTGTTTATTTAGTCTATGTCTATCTACACGTGTATGTGTGCATGTGCGTGTGTGCATGTGTGTGTGTGGTTTACATACATACTCAAATTATGATGAATAGTATAACAATGATACCTATAGATTGATGTGGACTTAATTGTATCTTTGCACCATTTTGGTAGCTGAGCTCCTAGGAAGGGAGGCTTGCAGCAAACCATGCCTCATTGAAAGTATTTTTAGTAATACCATAAATTGAAACAATAGGAAGAGAGATGGAAGTTCTGTCCTTCTCACATGATAGACAGCTTAGATTCTCACAATGAGGGGAGGACTTCTTTGTGCCCCTCTGTATATATAGCTTGGATGTCTGTTATACTCTAAAAAATGTTCTTGCTGTGCAAAAGCAAATCCGGAGTAGATTGAGTGTCCCCAATGAATAAGGAAGGGGAAATTCATGGTCTCATAATGCAATTCATATTTTGTACAGTTTTCTTCCTTGTAAATTTAGAACTCAAATGAATACTGTCTTCTGCAACATCCTTGGAGTATTGTACCTTAAAATTTGATTTTCTTTTTTTTTTCCCCCTGTGGATTTGATTTTCATTATTAAATTTAGTGCTTTCCTTATAGTTAAATATTTGTAATGTAGCAGAACTAAAGGTGAAATATTGTCCCCTTTTTTTGTATATAGAGTAGCTTTTTGTGTCAAACCCTCCTTCAAAACCAAATGAAAAAATAAAGATCTTGAGCAATTTGGCAAATTAAAATGATGGGATAGGATGAAAACTCAACTTTGTGTTGAGTTGTGTTGAGTTATTTACCCTTCACTAAATAATTGGGCTGCATAGCATTAAATACGAATCAATTAAAATGAAATCCATTGAATATACTTTGTTTCTTTGTCATCTTCTTCTCATCTCATTATGTTATCCTTCTTTTCTATTTTCCTTTGTTTTTACCATTTATTTGCTCCTCTGTGCATAGCCTAGTGCCTTGCACATACTTGGTACTTAAGAAAATCATTATTGATTGACTAACTTTTCTTTCATTTTTGAAGAAATAGAATTAGAAATAGGATTTCTAACACAGTAAAATTATGTTTCTCTCCCCCTTCCCCTGCCACACATATTCTGTAGTCATCTGTATTACCATAAATATCTTCTTGAAATCATTCATTCCTCTTTACTTTTGTGTGCTGCTCTGAATTTGTATGCTAATGTTTTATCTTTCTCTTTTCTGAAAGAAGACTGAAATCATCTCTTAAAACTTGATCTACCTCTTACGTTCCCTCTCAAAGTTCATTATAGGGCTTTTCTTCTCCGCTTTTTTCTCTCTTCATAACATTAACAAGAGGATATTGCTTTCATTTCAACATGATTATTTAGAGACTACTGTGTGTTGGGCATTTCACAGGATAATAGATGAGCAGAACAATCTTTAGCCACATTTTGTTTGAGCTTTTGAGCAGCCTTTGCTTCAGCTTTCTTTTTTTCTTGATGCATTCCTAATCTAAAAAAAATTTGAAATTATTATCCAGTCTTTTAAATTCCTTGTATCACACAGATGCAAAATTTTACAAGAGAAAGAGACCTCCAAGGCCATCTAATTCAATTCCTACCATTGTAATTCTATGTTAATATTTAATTAACTGTATAATATGTAATTGTAGGTGAAAGTTAAGAAGAATAATATAAAAATTAGTGCTGTAAATGGTCTCTTCCTCCCAACTTTATAACACTTGAATGAAATACAGTTTGGAAGGAAGCCTATTAGACTTTCATTAGCTAGTTATTATTGAACATCTCTGTTTTCAGACAAAGTACTTTTTAAAAAATAGTCATTTGTTCATTATGGGTAATCAGGAAGTTCAGGAGAACAAATTATTGGATAAATCCTCAGACCTAGTAAAGAAGTTCCTTGGAATATGGATGATAGAGGCAACATAATAGAGATGATAGAGTTGAAACCAGGAACACCTGGGTTCAAATTCTACATTAGACCTGTAATGGCACATCACTTATCCTCTTGGTGCCATGGCAGCTCTCTAAGACTTTAAGTTATAGACAAATTGCAACTTTGTCTTGATAGAATGAGTGAGTTCCCATATTGGAGTTTGTTATGACAACCAAATCCACAGGTCTGAAAAAGGTGGCATATACATATCTGAGAAGTGATGAGTTTGTCACTTTGATCAGTGACAAGGAAACATTTCGTCTGCCTTTTCTAAAAAGAGAAAAATGTTGGAAATGTGGTGGATAAAAAGGCCTTCACTCAAAAGCTTAAATAAATGAAGAGGCTTCTCAATAAGAACTGAAAGAAAAAGATTTATTACAATTCTCGAGGAAGGGATGTCCTTCCACCAGGTTGGGGAATCTGATGGAGGGAGGCAACTTACAGAAATTGAAGCACAATTTTTATACCCTAATACAGAGACTTCCACCTCCCCACTATCCCACCTCTCCATTGGCTGCGAGGCGGGCTCACAATCTAAGCACAAAATACTAGACAAACCCCGGGAAATGTTCACCTATCCCAACACAGTTACCTCATCTAATATCTAACTTAACTACTGATGTGGCTTTAGAAAAGAGGGGAGGGAGAGAAGCGGGAACTGGTAGTTTTGATGTGGCAACAGTACAACAAACAAAGGGGAGATTTGAGTAACAAGTTTTGGTTACAGCCCACAGCCCTTTCACAAAGAAAGCTGGTAGCTGGTAAGGGGGGAGGGGCAACTGATCATCCACAAGCCCTGGATACCTGAAACTCAAGTATCTAGGGAGAGAGGCCTTATGGAAGAGAAATTTTATTTAGAAAATCCAATATTTCCCATATTTTTATTATGAAAAGTCTTCACAATCTCCTCATCTCAGAAATGCAAATTTGAACTAGGAATTTTTGTTAAAAACCTACCCTGGCAAATATATTCTAGCTTTGAAATGATTCAAGTCAGTCTGTGGTACATTGCATAAAGCCCTGAGCCTAGAGTCAGGAAAACCTGAGTTTCAGATGTGCCCTCAGACTCTTATTGATTATGTGACCCTGGGTAAGTCATTTAACTTCTTTTTGCTCCAGTTTCCTCAACTGTAAAATGAGGACAATAATAGCTCCTATCTTACTAGGTTGTTGTATCAAATAATATTTGTAAAAAGAATTTAGCACAGTTACTGCCTGTCATAAAGTAGGAGCTATTTAAATGCCTTCTCTCTTCCCGCCTTCCTCTTATGAGATTAAAAGTTTATATTAAAAAATGCTTTATAGTTTTAGAAAGAGTTCACGATTGTGATCATATTGACAAGTCATTCTTGGGGAACTTGGAAGAGGACCAATTATTGAAGAACTACTGGGGATATTTGTATGATGAAAACGTTGGCTAATAATTTTTCCTCTTACAGGAGAGTAGCTCAGATTAATTAGTTAATGTCCAAAAGTACTTTTGGAGTGCTGAATATTATTAATAATAAAAGAAGCAAGGACATTGTTTGACTAAATATATTGATAAGATGAAAATATAACTGGTGAACCTGTATAACTTAATGAATTTTCTGTGAGGACAGTAAAGTGCTGAAGATCTGAAGGAATATTATTCTAGAGACTAGGTTATAATAAATAAAACTACAGCCTGAATTAAAACTACTATATTTGATATTTATATAGTACTTTGAGGTTTGCAAAGTTTTTTTATACATCATGCAAATGAAGTACATTTGAGTCCCTCAAGAACTCAATGTAATAGATATTATCCCCATTTTTACAGCTGAAGAAACATAGGCTTAGAGAGTCAGTTCAGTCATTGCGCTGGGGATACGAAGAAAGGTAAAAGGCAATCCCTTCCCTCAAGGACCTCACATCTAATGAGAGAGAGAAACAAATAGGTACAAATAAGCTATATATAGGACAAATTGGAAATAATCAATAGAGAGAAAGCACTAAATATAAGGGGAAAAGGTTAAAAGGCTTCCTGCAGACAGTAGATTTTTATTAGGATTTGAAGAAAGCCAAGGAAGTGGAAGGTAGAGTTGAGGAGGGAAATTATTGGAGTCAGTAGATGGACTTTTATTTGATGAACGTAAGGAGGCCAGTGTCACTGAATGGCAGGGCATAAAATTAGGAAGATGTGGCTTAGGTGTAAGAAGACTGGTGGTGGGGGGTGGGGCTAGGTAAAAGGGGCTTTGAATGCCAAACAGAGGGTTTTATATTTGATCCTGATTTATGTTTTGATCCCCTGGAGTTTATTGAATAGTGAGGGTGATATGATATGGTCAGACCTGCACTTCTGGAATATCACTGTAACAGATGAGTGGAAGATAGATTAAATGGGGAGATTGTCACAGCAAGATTTGTAGTAGTCCAAGCCTACACCATGGTGGTGGTAGTAGTATCAGAGAAAAGAAAGGGGCATATTCTAGAAATATTGCAAAGGTGAAATTGACAGAGTTTGGCAATAGATTGGATATTAGAAGGGTAAGAGAGTGAAGAGTCAAGAATAACAGCTGTGTTGTGAACCTGAGAGGTTGGTGCCCTTGACAGTATAGGAAAGTTTGGAGGGGTGTTGGACAGTGTTTTTGGAGGAAAGATAATGAGTTCTGTTTTGGACATAGTAAGTTTAAGGTGTTTATAAGCCAACTAATTTGAGATACCTAATATGTACTTGGTGATGTGAGTGTAGATTTCAGCAGAGATTTTAGGGTTGGAAAAGCAGATTTGAGAGGTTAAGTGACATCTTCATTGTTATACAAAGTAGTACGTATTGGAGTCAAGATTTGAATCCATATCTTTTAGACTTCAGTTCCAGCATTCTCTTCACTTGTGTCATGCTGTTTAAATCAGATTTTCACTGGCTGCTTGTCTGGAGAAAAACGGAAGGCCTATGTGAAAATACTGTGTTATTCTTAACTTTTTGGTTTGTAGATTTTAGTGTAATAAATTTTATTCAATACAAAGTATTTAAGAGGTAGGTCAACAAGCAGCAAGCATTTATTAAGTGCTTTATATGTATCAGGCATATTTGTATCTGGGATACAAATGCAAGCAAAGAGGAAGACAGTCCCAATACTCACAGATTTTGCATTCTAATGAGGGAAGACAACAGATTTTAAAAAAGAAGCTGAAAAGTGAGGAGGTTGGTGAGGAGTTTAGAGGAGGAGAAGAAGGTACCCATATGGGACATGGTGGTAAAGTAAAGAGAGTGAGAAGCACAGCCAAGAGGGGAATGAAACTTGGCTAGCTTGGGTCCATCCCTGAATTGGAAGCCCTTAGAAGTATCTCATCAGGGGAAGAAGGGGCTCAGTATGGTCAAGGGGTGTTCCAGGGAAAGGAGGAATCCTGGTGGATGAGCCTCGGAAGCACAGCTGGGAGGAGAATGAATGAGAGATGATGTTGTGTAGGGGATGTAGTTTCAGCTTTGGGTCAGGATTCAAGTCCTGTCTCTACCACATCAAAAGTCATGTCACCTTTCAGTGCCTTAGGCAACCAAGGTACCAGATTTCATTGGGTTTACTGATCTGCATTAATGATCATTGATGAGCTATTTCAATTTATATTGTGTGCCTAGCACTTTGTCAAATAGTGTGAGGAGTTAAAAAATACTCAGTGTGATTTCTACCTCAAGCTTCTTTGATGGAGCAGCTGTTGCTGTTTGATGTTCAGACTGTACCACAATGTTTGACCCATAGTAAGTGCTTAATAAATGTTTGTTTTTTTTCTTTTTCCATTCATTCACTCATTGTACCCCCTGGACCTAGAATTCTACTAGTAAGTGCATAAAAATGTGAAATGATAGTTGTATGATTATGAACAGCACTGATTAAAATGTATTATAACTAAGTCAAGATATCTTTTGTGTTTGAGAAGGGATATCTATTTTCTTTGGATTTTCAAGCTGGAATACTTTTTTCTCTTCTAGTTTTATATATTTTGGAAATTTAGCAAAAAGAGAAGCATGTCTGCTTCATAGCTAGCATCACTGAAAGAGGCTATCAATCATGTGCTATTCTAACAGGCTATAAACTTTTTGAGGTTAAGGACCACTTCATTTTTGTCTTGTTATCTCCAGTACCCAGCACACTGCCTGACAAATAGTAGGTGTCTATTAAGTTGTCTAATCCAATTTACTACACTAGATTTAACTTTTCTCCATGTCTTCCCAGTTTCAGGGGAAATTATCTTATCCTTCACTTGGAATTATACCTGTTGTTTAGTCATTCAGTTATATCCAACTGTTGGTGACTCCATTTGGGGTTTTTGTGGCAGAGATACTGGAGTGGTTTGCCATTTCCTTCTCTAGCTTATTTTACAGGTGAGGAAACTGAGGCAAACACAGTTGAGTGACTTGCCCAGGGTCACACAGCTAGTAAGTGTTTGAGGCCGGATTTGAACTCTGGAAAATGAATCTTTCTGACCTCAGGCCCACCACTCTAACTTCTGAGACACTTAGCAGCCCTGTTACACTGGTTAGTGACCTGTTATTTAAATAAGAAATCCAACAAGTTTACTTACAAAGAATGGTAGGATAGCTTTTGTTATTCCACTTTTACAGAAAAGGACACTAATGTGCAGAGACATTGAGTAACCTGCCTAAGATCACTTTTATTGAATAGTAGAATCGCTATTAGAATTTTTTACTCTAGAATGTTCATTTCTATTATCTTACTCTCTGCATCCCATCTCTTTGCATGTGACTACTGAGGAATAACCCATTTTTAAAAGTTTTATAAATCTGATTGTATGTGAAACATCTATTAGTAGTAGAAAAGGGAGGTTGGTCCTCTCCACCCCATTTGAGATAATCATAAAAGGGTTCAAATAGGAAAGATGACAAGGTGTCCAATTAAGTAAACATTCCTAAGAATTGTAGGATTTAGGTCTGGGAGATCTTAGAGATCATCTAGTTCAATTTCATTTAATAGATGGAAGAACTGAAGTTTGATCTAACTTAGCAGCTTAGAGTTACATAGGTAATTAGTAGAGTTGCAATTTGAATCTAGTTGTTCTGATTCTAAACCAATGCTGCCTCTACTGTCATCTTGCCTTTAGGGCGTAAGGATAATTGATACTTTTAAAAAATAAATTCAAATTATAATGGAATTTCGATAGATCTGACCATCCAGTAAAACAAGAATTATTTCCTTATGTAATTAAATAAGTTTCTGTGTGTCTGTGTATATGAATGTGTCTCTCTCTTTCTAAATACATACACATACATAAATCTTGTTAGCATATTTGAAGTGCTTTTGATTTTATATATTCTTTATGCATTTATTAGATGTTACTGTTATTTCTGCAAATAAAAACCCAAACTTCGGCTTAGTTATTAGCAGCAAACCATAAAATTGGCAATTGCAGTTTTGTAGTAGAGTTCATAAGCAAGAAGTTGCTTAGATATATAAAAAATATTATTTTCAATTGTAAATTGGACAATTTCTAAGGCTGAATTTTTTGAATATTTCTTTTGTTTTGATCTTTTTTTACATTTCACGTCTTCTTTGCAAAATTATGGGTAAATGTCTAGTCATGGAAAACTAAGAGAATTATAAGAAACTTGTATAATAACATCCTTTACAAAGGTGACTCACTACCTATCAGAATATTTTAATGCTAGTTTTGTTTTGAAAGCTGTTATAGTCTTCTTGAAGAGTAGAGGACTGATGAGTGTTGTTTCTATATTCTTTATACATTCTCCTTTTTAAAATAGAATGATAGAGTCGAGATGCATTATTTTGTGAGGACTTTTCCCCTTATATTCTAGGTAGACAGGTACTAGGATTTAAGAAACAAGATTTTAATTTATCTTACCTCCAAAATAAAATAGGTTAATAGGTTACTAACAGTAATAATTTTCTTTTCTTCTATAGGAAAAAAGACTGAAAGAGAAGGAAGCCAGAAGAGAAGCAAGAAAGAAACAAGCAAAGGTAAAGGTTTTCATTTTGACCAGAACATTGAGATGAAAGTTGAAGTGGAGCTTATTTATAACTGTTCTTTCCTGGAAAGTAATTTTATTTTAAGTCTTTTTAAAGCTTTTCCTTTAGGCAGCATGGGATTAGAGTTGTGTTTAAGCCTCTTTCTTCTTTATGTTTACCTGTCATTTTCTTTTTTTGTTTTCCTTTCTATTTCTGATATGACTTGGTTACATAAGTGAGAGTTTATTGCTTGCTTATTTTTTTGTGATTATATATTTTTCGCCTTCTGTGTGTATGTGCCATGTATGTGTGCACATGTGTGTGTGTGTGCGTGCGTGCATGCACATATTTTCCCAGTACCCTGGTCTGCTCTCTTTATTGCTTCCAAAATATTTTAAATTTCATTGGCTTAAGGCTAAATGGGTGGGCTTATGAGCACTCTACATGCCAACAGTTAGCTCTGAAAAGGTTAAATTGTGTTGGTTCACATTCTAAAACTCAGGGTAGGAATTCTGCATCCCACATTCTTAACAGGAATATCCATCCACATGAACTCTCAGTTATGTATGTATAATTGTACATACACTCTGTGTGTGGTTATAATTTCTCTCTGGCATGTTTCGTACAGCAGTGGGTTCAGCTTGTGCTATGCTAAGGACATTCAGGTGAAATTATTTCTTAGAATGAGGGCAGAATAACGTATGTCATTTCTCATATAGTAACTCATTATGTTTTGCCTGAATAGCCATGATTTCTTTTTGGCAGTTAGCAAAGATCTGACGCCCTTGAGTAAGCCCATAATGTTCTTTGTCAGATTTTTCTACGCTGGCCATGGCACTTAGAGAACAAAGTCTACTATGATAACTCATGCTATAGTTCTGAAGTAGGAAGCAATTACTTTACAGTATAAGATGAAAAGACTGCTTATGCTCAGCATCAAATATTACTCCATCTTCAAAGGTGTCTCACGAAGAGAGCTGTGGCATATGCAACTTGACTGCTGAATCATGTGCTAGATTTTGCATATACTTTTAAAACAGACATGTACCACCATGGCATAAAAATTAGATCCCAGGGGCTATAGTACAAGAAATTTAAATTTAGTAAGCAAATCTGAGCCTAATGAAAAAATTTAATATTTATGAATATTGCATATTCAGTATAAAAAGTAAATTATTTCATAAAGAAGCTTTCATTTCTGCATGTTGAAATGGTTCCAGTGAAAGTTATAATATAGAGACAAAAGAAAATTCATTCTTCTCCTTTTTTGTTTGGGTCCTTATGCACATGTAGTTTTGTCTATTTCTGTAGATGTGATTTCTTTGTTCAGATTTTAGTAGAGATTTCACATCAGTTAAGCAAAGCTGCTCTTATTCCTGAACTTTTCCTTGATGCCTCTTCTTTTCTTCTCCCTAGGGTCTCTAGGGACACTGAGTGTAGTGTTAGGTAAGCTGAACAACTCTAATGCCCCTCAGACCCATCTTATTGTGTTTCTGACAGCCCTTAAGAGCAAAATGTCTCTTTTCTGCCCACTCCTCAAACCAGACACTTCCTCTTTTTTGTTGCTCTTCCTCTTCAAATTTTTGACATCTTGTGTGTGGAGAATGGAAGGGAAGGAAGACTCTTGTGAAGAACAGTTCCTGGTTTTTTTGCAGTAGACACAAAGGCTTGTTGTATAGGGAAGAAAGGGAACTTTCCACATCTGACATGGCTTTGCTGTTCACGTAGATGTTGTGTCTTCTTATTCTTTGACTAATTCAGACTCTTATCTAATGGAGAGGAATACGGTAGATGTAAATAAAATATAGCATATTACTGGTCACAACTTCTGTGCAAGAAGTGGTGTAAAAAATGTCATCCAGTTTATATATGGCTGAAAAAGGAGATAGGCTAGCCATGTATTGAAAGGGGAGGATAGTTAGCCCTTGTACTCCATTATTACTATCTCAAAAGATCTATAAAAGAGCTGTAAGCATTTTGTGTGGTCCTACTGTGGAGAATTTAAGAGAAAATGAAAAGGTGTGTTAGGCTTGTGATCTGAAGCATTGGAAAGGAGTATCCATAAAAGTTAAACCATGAATCCAAATCCTTTTTTCCCTCTATCCTTCCTTTCTTCCTTCTTTCCTCTCTCTCTCTTTCCCTTTCCTCTCTCCCTCTTTCCCTTTCCTTCCTATATTCCCCTCTCCCGTATTTCCCCCTCCTTTCCTTTCTCCCTATCTTACTCCCATCCTCTCTCTCATCCTTTTTCTCTTCTTTCTTCTCTTCCTCTCATTCCCTTGTTTCCATCCTCCCTCCTTCCCTTTCATCTTCCTCCTTTCATCTTTCTCCCACTAAACTAAGGTCTAAGAAAATAATGTTGCTAAATTTGGTGGGGGGGGGTTATACTGTACAGTTACTTCAGACAAGTACATATATACTGTAAGTGTAAGAAAAGGGGGAACCTACATCCTCAGAGTTCTTTGGAAAATCATGAGAAATTTTGTACATGTGTTAAGAAACATATTTCTTGTCCCAACCAGAAAAGACTTTTGTAAAGCATGGATCAGGAAGTTCCAGGTAGATGCAACATGGGTAACATAAAAGTAGTCTATGAGATAGCAGGGTATAATGGAAGGAGTTGGAGTCAGAGATCTGACTTTGAATCTTACCTCAGATATGTATTAGCCATCTGACAATAAATCATTTGTAGTTTGTGAGGAAAGTGATTTGCAAACCTTAAAGTGCCGTGTGAATTTTGTTATTAATAAAAGCAGATATTTTGGGAAAATAAACCCAATAAAGAAAGATTAATGAAAATGTCATTGTTTAGTTCCAAGAAGACTATTAATGGATGCTTAAAATGACTTAAGGTTTTCAAATATAGATTGGTAGCTTTCTGCTCACATTTGGCCACTGAGGATATAAGAAATAGTTGGAGATTAGTTGTAAATAGTCAGGATATAGTTTATAAATCAGCATATGGGCTGATTATTGACATAGTCTATTAAGAGATATTTTAGTATCTGTGACCAAAGAAAACAAATCTCATACATGTGACTAGCCTTCAAATATTTGAAAATGGCTATTATATCTCTCTAATTCTTCAATTTTCTATTTTGACCAGTCTTACTATGGTATGTTCACAGGCATTTTAACCATCCTCAAATGCTCTCCTTTTGATATTCTTCAGTTT
Organism: Bettongia penicillata ogilbyi; assembly: GCA_023548195.1. Taxonomy (NCBI): domain Eukaryota; kingdom Metazoa; phylum Chordata; class Mammalia; order Diprotodontia; family Potoroidae; genus Bettongia; species Bettongia penicillata. Next base: position 5,387,712 of record JAJHZJ010000371.1, read on the forward strand.
ATCAATAGGCAGGTAGGTGGCACAGTAGATGGAGCGCCGTACCTGAAGTCAGGAAGACCTGAATTCAGATGTGGTCTCAAACACTTGCCAGCTGTGTGACCCTGGGCAAGTCATTTAACTGTTGTCTGTTTCAATTTATTCATATGCAAAATAGGGATAATAATAACACCTCCATCCCAGAGTTTTTGTGAGGATGAGATGCAATATTATTTGTAAAACACTTTGGCGCTTCAGAAATGTTAGCCTTCATCCTTCTCTTCCTTTCTTCCTCCTCCTCGTCACTATCAATATCTTCAGTGAAATTCTCAGATCTGAAGACAATACTCCATGTATGTGGTCTGATTAGATCAAAGTACAGTGGGTAATCATCTTTAGCCCCAAACATTACGACTCTCTTAATATAAACTCATAGTGTATTAGCTTTTCTGGCTGCTGTATCTCAGTGGGGATTCATACTGAGCTCATTAACCCATTCCCTCCCCTCCATTCTTGTTCACATGAGGCTGGCTAAGCTTCTCCTGTATTGTATTTGTGAGTATGATTTTTGAACCCAAGTGTAGGAATACATTTATCCCTATCAAATTTCATCTTATTAGATTTGGTCTATTAGATCTTCACTTAATCATCTAGTTCCACACTTTTTTTTTTAAAGTACAGGAATATTTGAACTACAGAGTGGAGCTAGCTACCTTTGTATAACTAGCGTAATATCACAAAACAGATTCTTGTGAAAAATTGCAGTCACCAGCAAAAAATTTTATTTGCTGGATGCAGGCTTTTTAATGTGGCCTTAATTAATTGTCCTGCGAGATTTTCCTAGGTTTCTTTAATGGTACTAAGTGTCTGTCCTATCTAAAATTGACAGAAAGGAGTTTGAAGAAATGCTGAGAAACATCATGGTATTATGCATGCCTTTGAAGAGTAGACACTTTCTTTTTAAATTTTAGAACAAGATTGGTAGAAACAATGAATATGAGTGAATATATAAGATATAGCTTATGGCAATTTATCACATCCATGAGAAATTCTTTAGGATGTATATTAGACTTTACTTGGGGTTGGTTCTTATATAGGTCTAGAATTCTAACATATCAAAATCTAAGAATGCATTATAGTAGTCAGAAAAATGTAGAAAATTGATTATCTCTATGTGCCCTTCCTCTTCATTATTTGGACTTTCACTGATTTCAATATAAAATGTTTTGACCTGCTTATGTAATACCACATTAAACAAAAGTACCTGAGGCCAAGTTCTAGGACTTAGATAAAGTATAATGAAAAGACAGAGTATATGAAATTCAAGGTATTCTTAATTTTTCAGGATCCTAATAGAAATAATATTTTCTTACAGAAACACACATTCCCTCTGAGTTAAAAGACCTAGGTTCAAATTATGTCTCTCCCACTTACCTATATTACTTTTGGACTTGATATTTAACTTTTCTGGGTTGCTGTTGGCTCATTTCTAAAACTAAAGATATATGATTTGTTAAAAAGACATAATAGGAAGAGAATAATAAATCAGTAAAACTGTAAAATACATAAAAAAAGAGGACATTATATATAGTGTTCCAGACCAATAGAACTCCTCCCCTTATGATTTGTTTATCCATTCCCTACTTTGTTTTCTGTTTTTCCTTGGGTTCCACAAACAGGATAAACCAGTGTCCTAAAATAGATACTTAGTTGTTATCTGGAATAGTCTCCCCCTTCATCCGTACTTCTAGACTTTCTGGGCTTCTCCTGTGAATGGACATCTACATTATTTCTTTTCTTTGCTACTGTGAAAAGTACTGTTGTGAATATTTTTGTGTATCGAGAATATTTTTGTTGTCTAGCTATTGACTTCCTCAGGGGTAATTGTCTAACAGTGGATTATCTGAGTCAGGTGTGTGAAAATTTTAGTCACTTTATTTGTATAATTTCAAATTATCCACTTGCAATCATTTTTCTCTTTATCCCTAGTCAGTGCTTTTTGTAAAGGAATAGCTTAATGAATGTTTGTTGAATGTGTTGCTTAATTTACTGTCACTTTTGGCATGAAGAACCACATTGGCACTTACAATGGAGTTTGAGTAAGCTAGGAGTTTCTTAAGATATCACTTCAGAAGTGTTTGATAGATTCTAGGTCTCCTTTTCCATACTGACATCTGCTGCAGGAGGTCCTGAATCTTCAAGGTTCTAGCAGATGGTAAATAAGGCTTGGGCAGCTAGGTGGTACAGTGGATTGAGTGCAGGGCCCGGAGTCAGGAATAACTGAATTCAAATCTAGTCTCAGACACTTTGTAGCTGTGTGACCCAGGAAAAGTCTCTTACACCTTTCTTCTGTTTCTTAGAGTAGCCATCTTTTGAGAATTGTGTTATCCACTGATTTAGCAATCATAGGTTTGAGAGTTTTCTGGGAGCAAAGATTCACAATGATTTTGATGGTGAACTGGATGACTAAAACCTTCAGAACTGCTTTTATTCTTGATACACAAAAATATTCACAATATGTCCTAAAATATAAACTAGAAATGACTAAATTGGAAGTTTGAAAGGAATTAAAAATTCTTCACAAATTCCAATCATTGAGCCGATATTTATATCCATACTTCAATACAGATACCCCTTCTAGTGGTATAGATCAGTACGTGTACTCACTTTTCCATCTTTCTTCACTTCTATTCATACTTTTTTTTTCAAGCAAATCCTCTTCCAGAGTCCACTAAATGTGCTTGTTGTCTTCTTCTAGATCTCTTGATATTACCTGTGCCTTAATGCATCGTCTGAGTTACGTCTTTCTACCAAATCATATATCTTTTCAATGATAACTTTACTACTGATTCTTAATGAAGTTTTTTGGGTAATATGCTGCAACCAGTAGTGACCATCATTTATCTCTCCATTTCCCTTTACATAGTTACACAGTTTTGAACCGATACTTACACTATTAAATGTGTGTAATTGCTACTACTCAGTTGCCAATTCTTGTCATTTCTTTTTTCCTCAGTTGTTTCGTTGTTAAATTCATCCTGTCCTTTTTGTTCTTATAAGTACAACCAAATTAGTTCAAGGCAAATACTTCAACAATCTGCTAATTGAATCAGTTGTGTGCTGTATCATTAATTTTTTAATTGAACCCCAGGCTTAACTTTAATGCAACAACATTTTGTCCACTAGGAATTCACTTCTGTAAAGCCAGTGCACCTCTTCCTCCGAATATTTGAGAAAAAAGTAAGACTAAAACTTCAACATTAAAAAGGTTTGATATGTTTAAGAGAATACTCTGTTGGTTAGGAGAAGTAATGTAAAAATTAAAGATTCAAGCACTGAAGTCTGTATTTTTTTCATCACAGAAGAGCCATCACTGAAAGTGGGAATTTTTTTTTAATTTTTCAGTATTTTTATTTAAAGTTTTGATTTCCAAATTCTATCATTCCCTCCTTTCTTTCCTCCTTGTTTGAGATGGTAAGTAATCAGATACAGGTTGTACATGTGCAGTTATGTAAAACATTTCATTTTGTACAAGAAAAAAAATGAAAAGTAGCATACTTTAGTCTGTATTCAATCAATATCAGTTCTTTCCCTGGAGGCAGGTAGTATGTTTCATCATTAATCCTTTGGGATTGTCTTGGATCATCCTATTGCTGAGGATAGCTAAGTCATTCACAGTTCATCAAGCAATGTTACTGATACTGTGTAGAATCTCCTGATTCTGTCCACTTCACCATGCATCATTTCATGTAAGTCTTTCCACGTTTTCTGAAATCATCCTGCTTAGTGATTTCTTATAGCACAGTAACATTCCATTAAAATCATATTCCACAGTTTGTTTAGCCATTCTCTAGCTGATGGACATCCTTTTGATTTCTAATTCTTAGCTACCACCAAAAGAGTCACTATAAATATTTTTGTACAAACAGGCCGTATTCCCTTTTTTTGGATGTCTTTGGGATACAGACCTAGTAATGGTATTGCTGTTTCAAAGGGTTTACAAAGTTTTATAGCACTTTGGTCATAGTTCCATATTGTTCTCCAGAATGACTGGATCAGTTCACAACCCCACCAACAGTGCATTAGTGTCACAGCTTTCCCATATCCCCTCCAACATTCAATATTTTTTTTCTCATATTAGCCAGTTTTTATAGGCATGAGGTGGTACCTCAGAATTGCTTTAATTTACATTTCTCTAATCAGTAGTGATTTTAGAACATTTTTTCATATGATAGTTTTATCATAGATAGTTTTGATTTTTTTGTCTGAAAAACTGCCTGTCCTTTGACCATTTATCAGTTGAAGAATGACTTGTAGTTTTATAAATTTGACTCAGTTTTCTATATATTTGAGAAGTGAGGCCTTTTTCAGAGATATGTGTCATAAAAATTTTTCCCAACTTTTTGCTTTCCTTACAATTTTGGTTGCACTGGTTTTATTTGTGCAAAATTTAAAAAAGTTATATAATCAAAATTATACACTTTACATTTCATAATATTCTCTATATCTTTTATAGTCCTAAATTCTTCCATTGTTACAAATCTGACATGTAAACTATTCCATGCTCTCTTAATTTGTTTATGGTAATCATTCTTTATGTGTAAACCATGTACCTGTTTTGACTGTTTCTTGGTATATGGTGTGAGTTTATACCTAGTTTCTACCATACAGTCTTGCAGTTTTCCCAGCAGCCTTTTTTTTTTCTTTCAGATAATGAGTTTTTGTTCCAAAAGCTTGGAACTTTGGATTCATCATATGCTAGATGACTCTGGTCATTTACTATAATTTAATTTGTACTTAGACTATTCCACTGATCCACTGAGTGGGAATTTTTAACCTTTTTTGTGTCATGCTTCTTATAAGCTGTCCAATTAGTCCTAATATACCCTTCTCAGAATAATATTTATAAACGCATAAAATAAAAGATATAGGATCATTATAGGAAATAATTATTGATATAAAGTTACTAAAATATTTTTTTAAACTCATGAACCTGAGATTCAGTCTCTAATTTAGAGCCTATTTATTCTTTTTTTTTAAACAGATATTTAATTATAAAGCTCAGATTAGCAAATTAGAAGGTAGTATAGGGATTATTATAGTCAGGCACTATAGGAATAGCAGTGAAAAGTAGAGAATATTGACCCCAAGATCAGTGGACTTGTGTTCAAATCCTGATTCTGCCATGCCAGCATCAAATAAGAATCATCAGAGAAGAAGAGAAACAACCCTCCCCCTGACTCATAAACTGTTTATTAAGACCATGTGGCATAGGGGCAAAAAGTGCAGCAGGACATGGGGGCCGCTGTGTTTTATTTTGAAATATACTTAGAATATGCTTGGATGAATCAGTCTAAAAAATTTATTTAGTTACTCTTTAATTAAGAAAGTTTCTTAAATTGAATTCTATAATGTTCATTGTGTTTGTGTTTTATAATTATCTTTAATTCCTGGTTTCCTGTGTTTTAGGCAAGATTGTTGATTTTATTGTGAAATTTCAGTATATATATTCAGTGAGGCAGCAATGTAAACATGTCCATTATACTCTGTATTGGGCTCTGGTGCTTTTGAAGTATAACTGAGATAAGAAAGTATTTTTCAGCCTTTGATGTCCAAATCTGAAAATGCTGATATTTAAACTTCAGAAACCCATTATTTGAAACTGGACATGTGAGGAGGTCTCTGTTTCCAGTAGACATACTTCCAGATGTGTATGGATTTCTTAGATTCTTTTCTGTGTATTTCCGCATTTCACTGATAAGGTTCTTTTGACAGTTTGACTTTTTCAGTATACATTCTTTCAGATTGATGAAAACTGTTGTATGCATTGCCCTAAAACCATTCTTACTAGACAAATGGTGAATCACTAGTTATTGTTTAAAAGGCTGCCACTTCAGTCATTATGAATTTAAAATATGTTTATATGTACTTAAGCTCAATTATTTCATCAGTCAGTAAACTTTTTTAAAGTGCCCACTCTGTGCTAGATAGTATTATGCTAAGTGCTGAGAATACAAATAAGAAAAAGAAAAACAGTCCCTATCCTCAAGGAGCTTACAGTCTAATGGAGGAAGATGATACACAAGGGCACCAGAGGGTACCTAGCACAGGGGCATGATGTTTGTGGAGTCAAAACCAAGCAAAATCATTGATGGAAAATGAAGGGAACATCATAGGACTTACAGCTAAAAGACAATGTAGACATTATAAAATCCTATCCACTAAGTTTATCGATGAGAAAACTGTCATTGTGCCTACTAAGTAGTTATTTTTATCAGATGGCAATAAATGATACCAAAAGCTGAGACAAGCTTTACCAAATGTCTCTTCCCACTCTTCTCTCATTCCGCTGGGCCAAACACTAATATTTTATAGCTTTGCCGTTTCTTTGTACCAGTCTGAAGCCTAAGAGTCAGAAAAAATAGGCTTCCCTCTTAACAGTGCTCTGTTGAATGGGTAATTTTTTTTTACCCACCTTTTCCCCAGTTTCTCTGTGTGTAAAATGAGTGGACTGGACTATGTGATCCCTCAAGGTAGCCCCAACAATCTGTGATGCTTCTCTGGGGATTACAGGAAACCATTCTAACACAACATTGAAGCTATTTTTAAGATCACTGGGAAGTAGTAGAGAGCCAGACCAAAACAATTAAGTTAGAAACATTGAAAGCATTTAGGGTTGAAGCTTTAAAGGGTCTAAAATTAATTGATATTATTATATAATGTACTGAGTGAAACATGGAAGATTTGCTTTGGTTATTTCCACTTCTCTCTTATTTTTAAAGTAGAAAGCTCAGAGTAAAGACCTTCTTTGAATTTATATATGAAGTTTTCAGAATCACTAATAATAAGTGCAAATTAAAACAACTGTGAGGTATCCCCTTACACCCATCACATTGACAAGAGGAAGAAAAAAAGCACAAAGTCATTGTCTGACGAGCTGTGGGAAAGTAGACACTCTATAATTTACTACTTGTGGAGCTGTGATTTGGTCTAGCTTTCTTGGAAAACAATTAGAATTATTCAAGGGTAGTTATTAAACAGTTTATATCCACTGATCTTGCCATCCCACTGCTTGGTTCATAACCCAAGGAAATCAGTAACAGAAAGTTTCCATATGTACCAAAACATTCTTAACAGTACTTTTTGTGATAGTAAAATTCTAGAAACAAATTTTATATTTAAAAATTGAGGAATAGTGAATTGTGGTACATGAATAGAAAGACACTTATTAATGCACTGTTAGGAATGGCAGATATTAAGAACTCAGAAGAAATATAGGAGGATTTTATATGAATTCATGCAGAACAAAGACAGTAGAAGCAAAAGAGCCTAAATGAAGCCAACTCAAAAAGGCATCAAATATTAGGTTAGAATATAACCAACAGAGTTGGTTCCTCTCTCCCTCCCGGATTTTTGGGAATATACAGTATCTTGCATGTGATGATTGTTTTTTGTGGTAATTATTTTGTATTTAAAAATTCAGGGAAATTCTGTTTTTGAATATGTAGTTTGAGGATATGCAGCATTGATCTGAATGTAGGCCATACTTTCTCAGAGTGGGTGGGCACAAAACACAGGAATTAACACCTTTAGTAAGAAAATGACTAAGAGTATAGTAGTAATAAAAATGAACAAAGCACCAAATATCTTTATTTGAAAGAAGTGTAACGTGTTTACTATAATGATAATTTTAGATGGTAATATTGTATAATTATTTTTAATGTATTCTTGTGTATTTTCTTTTCCTTTCAAAAACAACTTACTTTAGCGGTGAGCCAGTAATTTGGGAGCAACCTATCCTCAACACTGATGTACTTCTTTGACCTTACTGGAATAGCTCTCAGCTGCTTCTCTTGAATACTGCCAGAAGCTGGTTAAAAAGTGCCTTGCAGGCTTTGAAAGTAATTGAAAATCTTACTTTTATGGGCAGTTCTGGTGAGCAAGGATGCTGTGTACATCTTCTTGCCACTGGGAAAATTTTTGTTGTTATTGTTTCTAGAAATTAATAAGGCAGAATGGCACTGCTTTGGGCAAGTCATCACCAATTGCTTGTCTTGTTTTGGTAAACATAATAGGTGAACCATTAGCTTGTGACAAAAATGAATTTATAGACATAGTTACAAATATTCATACTAGAAGAAATCTGACTGTTTACTAAGTGGCAAGTCTTCAAGGAACCCTCCTACCCCTCAGTGCTTTTAGAATGAGTAATCTGATATATAAAAGGGAGAAAAGTTCTAGAGTAAATTCTAAGATTTTTTTAAAATAGAGATCAGTGGAGAAAGTAAATTCATATTGAGTACTTTGAAAAATATTCAGGAGTCTACAATAAACTTAAATTGAAAAGAATCTGCCATGTAGCAGTAACTCAAATGTAATTACTTCTCACTTTTCACCATAATGAGATTATTATCTAGCAGAATTATAATACCCTTCATATTGTTATACTCTGTAGCTTTTAAACTGTTTGCTACCAGCAAAGCAGAGCAATGATATTGAAGCAAACAAAATGTTACAATTAAACTGAGGGGATTTTCCACAAAAATAGAAATTAGTGGAGTACAAGCAGTATATATCCTTTGGATTGTTCCCAAAAGTTCATCTGGAAGTTAAAACAAGACTTCCTAAAACAAAAACAATATCATTTATATAGCACTTACAGGTTTGCAGAGTACCTTACATGTTATCTCATTTGATCCTATAGTTAAAAAAGCAAAAATTAATATTTTCCTTACTGTGCCCCAGAAACCTGTACTCACTCAATATGTAGCTAACCCATACTATTTTTAATATAGTTTCTATTGTTTATGTGAAAATATGTTCTTTCAGCTACATGTTAGGAATGTGAGGAAAATATTTCCCTGTGCCTAGAAAGAGAAACTGTGGACTAGCTCAGAGTCAATTCAGGAGATTAGGTTCTAGTCCTGACTGCCACTAACTGCATAAGTCAAACTTTTTGAGTTTTATAAGTTTATAAGTTATGAAGTTTCTCTTTTATAAGAGTGTTAGATTTAAATATTCTAATCTCTTAAGAAAGATATTTCTTGCCTTCCAATGTGCAAGTGCTGCCACAGGGTGGCATTAGCAAGAATCACTTTTCCATCACAGCGATGTGCAGTAATGGCAAGATAAGGAATTCATCCTGTTTATATATTCAATTATATGTTCATATTTTTGCCTCTTATGGTACTAAGGAATTTAGTAGTTGACAAATAATGACCTTGAAAATTGTGTTCTACTAAACTGGTATTTCAGTTTTGTGAATTACAGTGGTATATATTTAAAATACAGCATTTATGTTTGGTCTTTTATTTTACATTCATTGTTGAAAACTTTTTTTTTTGATAAAGTTTTCTTATGAACAACAAATACCAGTGCATTATTAAATTAGAAGAAAAAACATACGTTTTAGATGGATTGATGGGTAATTAGTCAATTTAAATTTACAGAATAGATTTTCCATTAAGAATTCATTTGAACTGAAGATCATTAAGGTCTGTTTTCTGTAATCATCTCTATAACAGACTTTCTTTTTTTGCTTTAGTTTTTTAAAATAAGAAAAGAAAGGATTTCATGTACTGAATAAATATTTCCTTCCTAAAATTAACACTTAGTGAAGCTATGGGAAATATACTATTGTACATGTGTATTGAGTGGCATTGGAGTTGTGTATAAAACCTTGAAGGATGAATTTACATTGGATCTCTTCAGTGTAACCTTCGCTTTTGTCCCCAACCATCATTATCTTCATTGGTTATGTAACAGGGATGAATGGGGTGGTACCATCTGATAGAATTTCCACCTAAAGCCTGGGGCATGTCAAAAACCCTGTTTTTCTCTAAGTTTCTCTTGTCCACTCTTGCCCTTATATAAACAAGTCTGAGTTCCCAGAGACAAACCACTACCACATTGTTACATTTAAACACTTTTAGTCCTAGGTGTAACCATGTTAAAGGAAAAACATTTCCCCTACTTGTCACTAGCTCTTGAGCCCCCATCCAATATGTTTTCTATCTATACAACCAGCCACTCACTGGACAGTGTATTCACATGGTGCATGATATTTACAGAACCAGAAACAACTATGTACTTAATAATAAGGCAAAATAAATATTGTATACATGCTAATATATTAAAGTAAATACATCACAATACATGTGTAAATATGGATCACACTCTCCCACCGGAACATTTAATTGCAGTGAAGAATGCTCATATGCTTTATAGAAACCTGTCAGAAAAACACATGGAGGAAAACTCATGTGTTTTGGGCAACTCACAACTCTAGAATATTGGCTTCCAAGTTATTATTCCCTTCAGGAACATTTGCACCACATGAAATTTCTCTGATCACTTACTTGAATGGTTATCCTCACCACTCTTCAGCTGTGGAAATCTTCTCTCTACTTAAACTTAGCCTTTATATATTCATTCAATTATCCATTACCCTTAAAAGAGCATTTAGAAAGTGTTTGCTGTTAATGTGAATGGCAGTTCTTTTTAACCTGAAGTGCTCATTGAGGTGATGAGTGGCCACCAAAGTAGCTATCTCTAAGCTGTACAGGCTGTTCCTCACCTAGATTCTACTCTCCCCAATCAGAATGTCATTCACAACAACACAGCTCTTCTCACCACGATGTCACTGTGACTGTAAAGACCCTTCTGCTTTGTCTTCTCCTCAAATCAGAAGTAGCAGCAGAGAGCAACACCTTATGAAAACTCTTACTTTTCTTCATCCCTCAAACTCTTGATCAGTGAAATCAGCTTTCTACCACCAATCAGGAACTGCCCAGCTGAATTCTCTGAGCTGACAATTCTAACTTCTACAGCTCCAGTGAAGGAGTTTTTTAGTTCTTCTGCTCAGTTTTGAATTCCTCTTAGGTTCCATTTCCTCTTCTCTTACTGTCTTTCTTATCCTTCTTTTCCAGGGCTTAAATGAGAGCAGTCTGACTCCAAGTCACTCATCTTTTACTTTAAAAATCACACTTCTCCACATTTCTTCTATCAAATCCTTTCCTTTTCCAAATATATTTCAATATGTGTAAATGATTTCTCATTATGTTAGTTTTTTTCCTCAGTCATAAAACTTGTATATGGAAAATAGCCCACATCAAATCCTGTTTTTCTGTTCCCTGAAGTTTTCTACATAGTGCTTGTGTCCTTTTGGTGCCTTCAGTGGTGATATTGGTAGTAGCTAACATTTATATAGCACTTCCTCTGGGCAATCATAGGGAAATGTCACGTAGTACTTGTTTTTTCTCCTTTTTTTTTCTTTTTGGTTACAACATTGTACTGAAATGTTTGTTCACCTTCCCCCCAATCCCGGCCAGGGCTCTTTTCTTTAAGAATTTTTCTAAGCAAGAAATTTTACGCCAGAAAGAAGAGAAATGGTTACTTTAGAGAGGAGTACTGTGTTATAAAAAGAAAACTTGTTTACCAAGTGAGGTTCCTTTTAACCTTCTTGGTTTGTAATCTTGTGATCTTTCAATTATTTAAGAACCTTATAAAATAATCATTTTTCTCTAAATTTGGGAATTTTAGTTATCTTCTTCTAAGCAAACAGGTAAAGACATCATGTTGCCTGAAGGTATTTGTCATGTTATGGAGTTTGAGAGAAGTTTTCTGCCTCTAACTTTTTATGGTATCACAAGTCAGGGGAGAATTTGTTGACCCTTTCTTGCAATTACAGCAGAAATCTCCTTGTGGTAAATCATTTTTCACTTGACTCTCTGCTCTTCAGGTCTGACTGCTCAGACCCATTGCTGCTGAAGCAGGGTGGGGTAGAAGATAGGTGTCCTTGTCCTCCTTCCTTACTTGTTCTATTGCTTATTTTTTTGGTTGTTTTTATTTTTTTCCCCTCTTGGCTGATTGAATTATTTGCTTTTTATAGGTGCTAACCTTTCTGGGGCTGACTCTATCTTGTCTCTAGTTCATGACTTAGTTAAGTCTTAACATTGATCAGCTGCTTCCACTTATCTCCCAACTGAGGTCCAAGATTCTTTTTATTCTGGAGCCATTGGGGTTCCCAAGACAAGTTTGTTGCTGCTTCAGGCCTCCTTTTCTTCCTTTCCCATTTTTAAAATTTATTACAATACTGCATTTGAATGGTTTATCTGCTTTATCCACTTGTTTTGTTTAGATATTTTAATTGATTGATAGTTCTGTCAGAACCTGGGATTATATCGTACATAAGAATTATTCGTTTTAATAAGTTGGATAAAATAATGAATGCTATTGATCTGTACTTCACTTAATTTGAGAGTTTGACTTCAAGAATATGCCTTAGCTTCCCCATAATATTTGTTTTTGTTCAATCCTGTGAAAAAGATTTTTTTTAATTAAGGAAGAAGACAAATATTTGTCATCACAAAAGGTGATGGCTCTCATAATACAATATATAATACATACAATCAGTAAATGATAGTATTGTGCCTTTACCATGAAAGAAAGGAAAGCATCAACTCTAACAGTGTTTTCTTGCAATAGCATATGCAGTGAAATGGATGTTTAACCAATATTGACAGTGTCTAGAAAATACAGAATAACATGCTTAGACTATTAACAGTTACCTGAAAGCAATTTTTCAAAAGTGTAGTATATATGTTAAAGAACTTACACTTCTCTTTTCAGTATAAAAAAACAGTGATATAAAAGGATGTGACATTAATTTAGTATATTTAATAAGTGGTGGCTTTTGCTGACTTTTTTCTTTAATTCTCAAGAGGGAGAGATTTTTTAAGAAAAATATTTAAGGTGCAGATTTAGATTGTTGCATGATTTACATGTATTTGGAAAGGACATGTGAGGCTGTAGGGGATTTAGGAGTGAGAAGGATAGATAGGTTAGATAGTTTCCCTTAATACAGATCTCCCTCTCTTCTTTGACCCCTTCCATGTAGTTGTTACTCATACCCATGGTATTCCTAATTAATCACAGGAAGAAATCCAAATGATACAGAACAGTACTCTTCCTGGCTAAAGGTACAATCATATATTCATTTCCCTTTATTGCCCCATATCTATGCCATTATTTATGTTTGATAGCTCCCTAAAAATTGAGGTAAAATGGAATTCAAAATTTTGAACACTTTGCCTCTTTATTATTCTAAGTTGGAAAATAAATTTCTAGAAATTTAAAAAACAAACAAATGTAATTTAGGTTTGTATAACTATCTAAGAATATTTTTTTGAGAGGAGACGGAGCTTATTAAAATCTTATATTGCCTCTGACAGAGAATAAAGAAGTTCATAACATAAAGGAAGGGTTTGTGATATAGAAGTAGATTGGACCATATTTCTCTTTGGCAGAAAGGCCAGCTAAGCCCTATTAAGCACATTTTAAAGATGGGCAATGAAATATCATTGTAAAAAATTAGTTTACCTCTAGATTGCATGTCAAAAGTTGAGTATGGATTTAAGTGTAAGTATATCATGTTATTGTTATTGTAGCAGAAAGATTGACCTTTTCTATCCTTTGAGTGTGTGGGGGGGCAATCATTATTTTCTGAAATGGGTCTAAAACTAGTAGAAAGAACTCTTTATTGTGGTTCCATTATGTAAACTCTTGGAGCATGACTTCCCAGTTCTTAATTTTGTGCCTATATGACGATGGTCTTTTTTTTTTTTTAGATCTCAGTTAATACAGAACTCTTCTCTTTTGTGGTAGATCTCTTGGGACATCTGGAGGACTCAGCTACTTCAAAATGCTTTAGGTCTCTATTTCCAGTGGATTCCAGTGTCTTTTACTGGACATCAAGACACTTGAGATATAGGAGTTAGAAGCTCAAGGACCCTCTAAATAAAAATTGCATTCTCAGGAGGTGTAGAGGGTCTTATGGCAGCTCTCAAAGGGCAAATCATGTGGAACCAGTAGTGGGAAACTTTTGCACTCTGGAAACATTTTGTGAAATTTAGAAAAATTGAGATTTGTTTTTCATTAAAGTAGAATCAAAGGGCTTTAGCTTGAAGAGACATCAGAGACAATCTGATCCAGACCTCTCATTTTTAGGTAAGGAAATTGAGGTGCAACAATGTTAAGGGGTTTGCCTAAGATAATACAGGTAGTAGGTATCAGAGGTGGAATTTGAACCCAACTCCTTTGACTTCAGAGATACTGTTTATTCTACTATATCACACTGTTTGCTCAATATATTCTTCCAGAACCAAATAGAACAAATCAGGAGAGAATACTTGCTTGTAGCTATGATTATTGAAATACCGTCTGTGTCAGGAAAGGAAGTTGTCCCTGCTATGATAGGGCCAGGAATCCCTATTTCCACAAACTAGGGATTATTTTTATACACCCAAGCTAGCCCTGAAACTTGATAGCAAGTGGTCACCTAAGAGCATAAAAAAGTACCCCTTCCACTTGGTGAATTTTTGAAGATGATAAGAGTCACCATACTCTTCTTTGTTGACCAGATATATTTCCGTGTGGAGATAAGGAGAGAGCAAGGTCAGAGAAACTAAGTGCAAATTTAATCTTTGTTACATAACCTTGTTGTGTCAGGGTAAACAAAGTAAACCTCCTTTTGTTAATGTCAATGATTTTGGGGTGTCTCATTTCATCCCAACGTTGGGTCTACCTCTAACATCTGCTTCATGATGACTAGAAGATCATACAATCTTAGATAGCTTATCCTCCCAGTCATATGTGGACTAGGACCTTGGCAGTATTGATTATGTACCCTTAGACTCTAGAATTTGCATCTCAAAAAAAACCAACATGCTTTTAATCAAAAGAAATTTACAAACACAAAGATTGCTTTTAAGATTATAGCCATTAAAGGCATTCATCCTGGGTTGCCTGGCCCAAATGCTTGCACAAATATAGATCTCCCTAATTCTTTAAGTATTTAATCAAAACTTCTTTCCAAAAGATAACATCCTAGCTCTTTGCCTTGATGTGGTTTGTCCTACTTTGCTGTTTTGGAGTTTTCCCTAATATTGCCTTTGAATTTTTCCCTTTATAGCTTTTAAATATTGTCTGTTTGAATGTCCATCTTTGGCCAAAAAATTATCTATTTTTAATTACTTTCTTTCAAACATTTATATGCTCTTAAGTCCCTTATTTGCTTTTTTAGAACTTAACCATGTGAGTCAAATTTTTGAAGTTCTTTTTAAATTTACTCATTTTAATATTGTCCACATAAATACTATTATGAAATTGTTCTGCACCAAAAGGGATTATTTTATCCTCTTGAATAATCATGAAGAGTAGCATATATTGTGAGATTTATTTTTTCTTGTCCACTTCTCCTCCAAATAAAAGAGAAGGTAATTGAATTAATTCCTTTATGGAAAATAAGCATCTTTGTTCTCAAAGAATAGATTTTAGAGTTAGAATGAAACACAAGTCAGATGAGTTAACAGATAGTGTTATTGTTACTCTAGGAAGCATGGTATTTGGATTCATAAGAAGGAATAAAATATTCTAGGAAAATAAACTTTATGGTGCAAAGCAGATATTAAGAGTATGTAGCCTAGAGGATTATGAGAAAATTTCAAAACAGTTTTCACGTACATGAAGATTATATTTTAAGGAATAAGCAAATAGACCATTTCCACCATGTATAGGTATTAGATACTCTAACTTGCCTAATGCCTTTGTTTACTCTTCTGTTGCAGGATCTTCTCATTGAGAATAGAGCCAAGATCATTGTAAACCCAGGAATTTTTTTTTAACCTTGCTAATTGTACATCTTAGTCATAGAAGTCATATGACATTAGAGTAATTGCCTTAGAGATAATCATCCCCCAGCTCTTCATATTACAGAAAAGGAAATTAAGCAATTTGTAAAATAAGGATAATAATACTTTCACTGTATAGCTCACTGGGTTGTTTCATGGAAGACGCCTTGTAAATTTTAAAGTACTATATAAATTTGAGTTGTGGAAGGCAGAGTAATGTCACGGAATGAGCTTTGGATGGGGAATTCGGCTGCCTGCCTTCAAGTGCCAGCTCTTAAAGAAGCCTAGATTGTGATTGTGGACCAATTACCTTCCAAGTCTCAATTTCCTCATATAAAACAGGGATAAAAATACTCTGCTGCTGACCTCACAAAACTACGGAAGGGAAAAGGCTTTGTTACCCATAAGGAATTACATAAATATGAATGATTCTTGTTTTTATGTCAGTTATATTGAAGTGACTTGGCCAAGGTTACATACTTACCTTGTAGCAGATGAGATTAGAAACGGAATCTCATGTGTTCTTTCTTTTATATCATGCTGTCTTGCTAAATTGGACCCAATAAATTACTTACATATTTTTCCTTGAATCAGAGAGATGTATATTGAACACATATGATAATGCCCATTACTTTGCAGAAATTTTAGCTTAAATTAAATATGCCAGTCTACACAATCACTTCTCTGTGGGAGAAATGTTCCCTGTAATACAAAAATATTATTAAGTGAACAACAAAGGACATATAAAAAGAAGATGAGGAAAAGTTATACTTTTTCTAGACTCTAGTTTGAATTGGGTACTCCTTGTTTAGAGTTCTCAACTTTTATTTCTGGGTCAGTCACAAATTTACAAAAACCTCCCAGGAGACCTTAGGAAAAACATCTTGGGGCCTATACAAAAGCAACATAATGTAGAAAGCTAGTCCATCTGCTCTGAAGAAAAATTTTCCCAGAAGACAGAAGCGAATATTCTACTCATACACCTCTATTCTAGACCCCTTTTCATTCCAACCACCAAAACTGGATCTAGCTTCTTACTGAGTTTACGGGTAGCATGAGTTCAATCTCATGTACCCTCTGCTCATGCTTACTGCAGTTAGGCCTATGGTCCACTAGGACAGAAGAATTTAAAATTGATGAATTGTGTTGATGAGTTAGTGAGAGTAATCTTTTACAAAGGGAAATATAAAAATAATTAGGCAGTAGAAACAATAATGAATTTCATGTCAGAGGACCTGGGCTTGAATCTGAGTTGTACTGTTGTTTTTACACTAAGTCAAATTATGATAGTACCATAGATTTAGAGTTGGAAGAGACCTTAGAAGGCCATCTAGTTCAACTCCCTAGTGTTATAGATAAGAAACAAAGCTAAAAATGGTTAAGTGACTTTCTGAGAATCACACAGTTACTAAGTGGCAGAGCTGGGATGTCATTGTAAGTCATCAGACCAAATCCAGTACTAGTCCCACTGTACTACTGCTTTCCATCATTTACCGTCTCTGGGCCTCAGTTTCTTTAATCAGTAAAATGAAGAGTTGAATGCGATAACTTCCAGGAGGTCCCTTCCAACTACAACTCTGTAATCTTATGATGGTAAGAATCAGAATGGATTGAATTGATAAGAAATTAGAGTCTGGAAGGACACTAAAAAAGAGACTATAGCAGTAATTTAGGCATGAATTGATCACAGTGTTAGCAGTGGGAATGAAGGAGAAAAGGGCAAATCAAAAAGCATCTTATACAAAGGAACAGATTACTGTGATAGTCTAGTTGATCTCTCCTTTCCTTTTCTCCTCTCCTCTCCTTCCCTTCCCTTCCCTCCTTTCTCTTCTCTTCTCTTCTCTTCTCTTCTCTTCTCTTCTCTTCTCTTCTCTTCTCTTCTCTTCTCTTCTCTTCTCTTCTCTTCTCTTCTCTTCTCTTCTCTTCTCTCTTTCTCTCTCTCTCTCCTCTTCCCCCCCATTTCTTTTTCATTCTCTCTCCCTCCCCACCTCCCTTCCCCAAAATCAACTCAGAATTTGTACAACACACTGTACTTAGTTCTGGGGGAGAGTGACACACAAATTAAATAATAATATCAAGCCCTCATCTCTTTGGTAATTCTAATCCAAGAAAGGTATATGAGACCCATATAAAGAGTCATAATGTATAATGGAACATAAGTTCAGGAGAGAGGTGCAAAAAGTGCTATAATGACATCTTTCAGGAATGGAGACAGCATTGTCAACAAATATGGATCAGTAAGAGACTGGATTTGAATTGGGACTTAAAGGATATGTAGGATTTCATTAGGTTGAAATGGGGCTAGGGCATTGCCAGGTATAGAAGACAGCATGAATAAAAACAGACAAAAAGGCATAGGTCATGTGCAGTGGATGAAAAATAGTCTTGGGATCATAGACTTAGAGTTGGAAGAACCCTTGAAGCTATCTAGTCCAAACCCCTCTTTTTATAGGTGAGTCTTAGAATGGTTAAGTGACCTGCTCTGGTGAAGTATAGAGGTTGATAGATAAGGCTGAAAAGGGTAAAATGACACCAGATTGTAAATAGTCCTGTCAGGCCAAAGAATTTAGACTTTATTTTTTAGGCATTAGGGAGATTTAAAATGTTTCATGCAGAGGAGTGACTTGATTAGATCTGTGCATCTAAGAGGTTAATGCAGCCAGCAGCATGAAAGATGGATTGGAGGAAGGAATGAAGACAAGCTAAAAGGTTAGGTGGCTGCTGTAGTTGTAGCAGAGAGTCAATAGCAGGTAAGTGGCAGTGGGAATAAAAGGAAAAGAGTGAATGTTGAGAAACTTAGAGACCAGGAACCAGATGTATATGCTCTTTGCCTCTCCCTCTCCACCTTATACCCTTTTCTATAACCTTAATTAATGTTTTCAATTTACCCTTCAGTCAATATCTACCTGTTAGTCTTTTTAGTGGGGGTTGTGGTATTGATTTTTTTTTTCAGTCTCCCTCTCGTGACATCTGGGTCACAGGACCAAAAAGAGAGAAAACTAAATATTCTTCTCTGATCATCATAACCTCTTAAAACTCTGCAAGATAAGAATTATGCATAAGATAAATTAATCCTACATTCTAGCACTATAAGAACCCAAACAGGGTAACAATATGAAAAACTAACAGGAAGAGCTAATCCCTATCCTCTTAATAAACTCACTTGGCATCTGTTCCCCCCATAGCCCACCCTGGAAGTCGGACTGCAAAAGCCACATCCTCAGGCCTGTAATGTCTCTGCTTATTCCTTCAGTTTCTTTTTGTTTTGCCTTATTGCAAGCATTTCTAATATAATATTCAGTACTAACGGTGATAATTGATATCCTTGCTTTACTCCTGATCTTACTGAAAAGGCTTTTAACTTGTTTCCATTATAGATACTGCTTGCTCTTGGTTTTCCATAGATACTAGTTATCATTTTAAAGAAAGCTCTGCTTATTCCTATGCTAAATTTTAGGGTTTGTTTGCTTTTTAACAGGATGTATGTTTTATCAAAAGTATTTTCTTCATCTATTAAAATAATTATATGATTACTATTATCTTTGTAATGGATGTGGTCAGTTATGCTTAAAGTTTTCCTAATATTGCACCAGTCCTGCATCCTCGTATAAATCCAGCCTGACCTTCACACTATGATATATAGCAGTAATCTCCTTGCTAGTGTTTTATTTAGAATGTTTGCATCAATATTTATTGGAGAAATTTGTCTATAGTTTAGTTTTTTTCTTCTCTCTTTTGACTCTGCTTAACTTAGATATCAAAACTGTATTTGTGTCATAGAAGGAATTTGCTGGGACTCCATCAATTTTTTAAAAAACAGTTTATATAGTTTTGGAATTAATTGTCCTTTAAACATTATGTAGAATTTGCTTAATAAGGTCTTGTTTTTCAATTTCTTTTTCTAAGGTAGGATTATATAAGTATTCTATTTTCTTTTGTTAGGCTGAGCAATTTATATCTTAATAAAATTTTATCCATTTCATTTAGATTGTTAGTTTTATTGGTATAGAGTTGGCCATAGTAACTCCAGTCGTTGGTTTTATTTATTTCTTTTTGTGTGGTTGTGATTTTACCTTTTTCATTTTTGATACTGCTAATTTTATTTTCTTATTCTTTTTGTTTTAAAAGAAAATTAGTGGTTTATCTTATTTTACTGTTATTTTTTTCTTGAAAAAAATCAGCTCCTGGTTTTACTAGTTTGATACTGTTTGTTTTTATTTAAATTTTAGTCTCTCCTGTTTTTTTAGAAGTTTTACTTCGGTATTCAATTGTAGGTTTTTAATTTGTTTTTCTAGGTTTTATTATCTTTAATGAAATTATTGATTGTTTCTATGATTTGTTCTTTGACCTGTCCATTCTTTAGGATTAAGCTAATCCTAAATCCTTTCATAAGAAAAAAGCCTCCTTTACTATCCCTGGGTTCTGAAATGCTCCCTGATACTGGGCTTCTCTCCTGACCAGCCTCTACCCCAGGTATCAGTAGACCCCTCTATCTTCCTAAGCTACCCTGGGCTAGAAAACATTACTCATAGTGACTTTTTCTTCACTTTCCTGATCAGAAGTTGTTCTTGTGTGTTTCCTAGTTGTTGTGGAGGAGGTGTGCTGGGTGAAGTGGGCAGAAATGCAGGCTCTCACTCCACTATCTTTACTCTGCCCTTTACTCTTCCTTCATTGTTTCTTACTTTGATCTTGTTCCTTTCTCACATCCTCAGAGAAACCCAAATTGTTTTTCAAATATGGGATTAGAAGGGACAATGAAGCAAAATATGACAGTTTTATTAAAAGTTTCTACCTTGCATTTATATTTTTTGGGGGCAGGGTGGAAGGTGAGGGAATCACACATTTAAAATAACAGGTATAGTTTGATTTTTTCTTTTTCATAGTGCTTCAAACATTGTGGATACTTTCACGATTGAGTAATGTAGATTTTAATGACAAAAATATCAGCAGATAATAAAAGTGTGCAGACTTTCCCTAAACCTTTTTAAAACCATGGTTTAATGTCCTCTAGTAAACCTTAGGAAATCTGAGAAAAGAACAGATTGATAAGTTAACTCTCTGTGGAAGGAAGAAACAGCATCCATATTGCAGTGTTCCTTGTCATAGAATAGAGGTCTCATGAGAAAGTATTACAATAATATTTTTCCTTCTCTGCTCTGAAATTGTGAATATATCAAAAATATTTATGATGGAAAGTTTTTTGGTGTACCATTAGGCTTAATTTCCTATCCTTACTTCAAAATTTCCTAGACGGTCTCTTTCTACCTGCCCCTCCTCCCCTTGATCTATAGTTATGGATTCCATAAATGTATTTGAAGGCCAGAAATGTTCCATGGACAAAGTCGATTGAGAAACGCTCATCTCTAGAGAGCTAGGAAAAGTATAAGGTTTCATAATCCAGAAATTAGATTAATCAGCCTACAATAAACACAAATTAATTGAAATTAATTTCCTTTTCTTCAAAACCTCAGTCTTAAGATATCTTTGTTCACTTTCTTCCATCTGAATATTCTTCCTATTTTCTCCTAGCTGAAATGCAGCCGTTCTGTTCCTTCCAAAAGCAGGGTGTACTTTCCTGATCACAGTTGGTCACATTATGTCATCAAGTTGGTCTGTAGCAACACTTCTTAAACTGTGGGTTTAAGAATGTAGATTGTGAAAAATTTGACAATAGTAAAAGGTTTCTGAACATGCAGTGACCAAAAATTAATTAAAAATCAAATGTGGGGTCACAAATGGAAAAAGTAAGGGAACTCTGATCTATAGATACCTTCTCTAGTGTAGTGTCACTTGAGTTGTGATAGAACCCACAGTGGACACTCAGGTGATGGGGCTAGGATAGAGCAGCCAGCTAAGCAGTCTACTTCTCCAGAGGAGAATTAAATTTGACTCCACATGTATAAAAGTGCATTTTTAAACTCTGTAACACTTTTGTGGTGACGTCCAAAAGCATAAGCAGTTAATCCTCAATTTTGTAGCTAATAAGGTAATTTGAAACATACTCTTAAGCAATTATGTAGTTATGCAGTAAATTTATAGTTTTTCAGTGATGGATTAGGTCAAGGTTTATAAATTTCTTATCTTCCAGCAGACTTTGCTCTCCACTTCTGTCACCATTTTACAAAATTATAGAAAAATATGTTTCTCTAGTATAGCTCAGAAGTATTTCTGTGAAAGGATTCAGGTCTACTGATTTTGATGTACCACTTTTTCTTTGTCCTTTGCTTTTTTTTTTTTTTTTGCTTGCTATATATTGTTTCAAACAATGCAGTTAAAGATCATTTAAGCTAATATAACCTTAAAAGTATTGGTTATGCTTACAAGTGGTTATTAAAAGTGCAAGCATTGATTTCAAGGAAAAAGCATCTGTGTCACATTTGTGTTCTTCTGATATATGTTCACACACCAACTCTTTGTACTGTGTATTGTCCTTCAAAGTAGTTCTTGTAAAAGCTTGCATTGTTGTTAGGTAAATCACTATTTGCATGTGACTTTGCATTGTTTTGAGTGGATTAAATTTTAAAAACTTGGTTGGTAAAGAATATGGAAAAAAATTTGGAAGATATCTATCTGTTCCCTATAACCTAGTTATATGAGGCTTATAGGGATAATGATTCTTCGAGGTATTTCAGAGCGTGGCTTTCTCATCATTATTGTTAATTATGAGATTTATATAGGAAACTTTAATATTCTTTTGCAAGCTTGATAACAAACTACAGGTAAGTGGGACCCTGGATACAATGATTATCTATAATTGGCATGCCTTAGGCTCTTATCTGTTACTAAACTATAGAAGTGTGTGCAACATTTATACCCTAATACAGACTCCCTTTTGCTTAATATGGTATGATTTACATTATAGAACTCTTAATCTGAGAAACATTCAGAATCTAAGTTGCAATAGCTTTTGCATTCTCTTACCCTTACATTCACTTCCACTTATATTTGCACAGTTCCTTTAGCTGTTTCAGAGTGCTTTCCTACATGTAATTTTTCTCTTTATAGCAGCTAAGGATAGGTATAATTTTATTTTTACAGATAAAGAAATGGAAACACAGAATGTGGTTGGTTTCTCTGCCCAAAGTCACAAAAATTGTTGCTATTGATAGATGCAAATTCCCTAATTTCTCTTGGAGTGTTTTCAAAGAACCAGGCTGCTGCTATCTCCCTTAACACCACATAAACTGTCAGAGGGAAAGAACCATCTAAATTATTGAATATCTACACTGAATCAACAAATCTTTATGATGCCTACTATTTGCAGGACACTAGAGAGTAGAGAAAGCAGGTATATAATGTACAATTCCTGCTCTCAGTGGGGCTATAACAGGGTTGGGAAGCTGAGGCATAATTGCATGTAAAGTTAAACAACAAAATTATAAATACAAAAATATAAGAAATGTTACAATATGTTTTTTATTTAATTTCCCTCCTTACTGAGCATTATGTAACATTGAAGAGGGAAGGATGACTAAACTAATAAGAAGGTAAATTAATTGCTTTGTAAGTTGGAAACCATTATAAAATTTTATGTTGCTATTATTATAACTTAGAATAATATCACTTTGAACTGATGTAAGTTGTGAAGGTTTCATGGAGGAGAAGAAAGTTGAGCCAAGACTTGAAAATATTCAGTGATTGGGTGGAAGTTCTTTCTGGACTTCTAATAAGGAGGGGAGAGGTGAACAAAGAAACAAAACTCTTTATTTCAGGATACATTTTTAATAGGCTATAAAACCAGCCTAATTACAATTTCCTTTTGAGTTGTTTTTTCAGTAGTATCCAACTCTTTGTGACCTGATTTGAGGTTTTCTGGGCAAAGGTACTGTAGTGGTTTGCCATTTGCTTCTGCAGCTCAGTTCAGATAAGGAAAAAGGCAAACAGGTTATTTGCCCAGGGTTGCACAACTGATAAGTGACTGAAGATGGATCTGAACTCAGGTCCTCCTAACTCCAGACCCAGTGTTCTATTCACTGCACCACTTAATGGCCCCTCAGTACCATAAAACCATTTAAATAGCTTATACCCCTCTTTGCTGCTAATACAAATAAAATAGACTGGAAAAACTTGAGCTTTTCCCAAATTTTTAAGTGCCTAAAGCATCTTCAGGTTGCCTAGTATATCTTAAGTAGTATTTCTGAGGGACTATATATATATTGGTGTGTATATGTGTGTGTGTGTATTTTTTTTATTTTCTACCTTGGAATAGATGTTCTCCCTAAGTCCAGCCCGGTCATTCAAGGAATGGTAGCCCCTGCTTTATACCTTGCCTCCCATCTGAAAAACATTTCAAGTAAAGAGTAGATGGTGGAAAAAATACGTAGGACTTCTCAAACCTCCTTCTCTTTACCACTGATTTCTTTACCCTCCTCCCATGCTTCCTTGTCTCTCCCTCTGCCCTCATGTTCAGTGATATGTGGCAAAATATCCTCCGGGCAAAAAAAGTTGGTATATTTGGGAACAGTCTTCCTTCTAAGTACTGAGGCAATCTCAGAATGATTGGAAACAGCTGTGTTTGCCCTAGTGTACCAGGCTCGTGAGCAGTAAGTCACTTCCTTATATAAATTATATACTCCCTTTTCCTAGATATCTAAGAACTTAGTTCTCCCTCTTCCACATATGTTCAAAGTGATTAATTAAACTAATTAAAACCAAAACTATTAAAATAACTGTTAAGGATACAAGTTTTTGAACTTCATGAGTTCATGAGTAATATGCATTACCTTTTCAGAAGAATAAGGAGAATTTACTTAATAGGTGCTTAGGATCCCAAATCCTTGTGTACTTTATAAGTACACACTGTAACAATAGCCTTTTTACTAATTCCTAACTTGGACCAGTTTTAATTTACAATTTGGTTTGGTTTGGTTTTCGGTCATATTTCTTATGATTAGACATGAATAGAGCTATAATGGAGAAGGTACTGGAGTACTTAATCCCAAGATTTGGATTCCCTTACTATCTATATGCCTTTGAGGTCTCTAAACCTGAGACTTTTCATTTTTCAAATGAGAATAAGAAAAGCTTCCTAGATTAGTATAACCCATCATGAAGAAAACTTGTCAGGCTCAACCAAGGAAATGTATGTGAACGTATTTTGAAAAGCTGAGAGTTGGTGTTATTATCATCGCACAGGCCGAAATAATCTGAAAACAGAAGGCAACAAGGAAGACAGAGTCAAGCTGCCTCACTGCTAATTCTGCAGTGCAGTGCTAAGGAGTTCTGTGACTTCAGAATCCATTTGTAGGGCCCCCTCTATAGACTTTCTTTTCTGTATTCTGTTACTTCTTTCCATCTCATCGTGCTGCCTTTTGATCTCATTTTACCTATTATAAAAAGATAGGGGTGCAATTAATAGGCATCAGGGCTTTACTCCCATGTGCCTGTCCCTTAGTACCTACAGTTATAGTATTCTGAAGCAGAAGTCAGCAGCAAGTACAGCAGCCTCCCACTAACTCCTTGGAGCACATGCATACAGACTGAAGGATTCTTAGTGCAATAGTTATGTCCCATCTGGATTATTTATCACTGAGCTACTTTAGTGAAATGAAAGGGTTTTAAGTTAATTCTGCAGATCTGAGGTGATGATTCTGGACCATAAACATATATTGTAATTACAGTTGCTCATTTCTTCCATTCCTACGTTTTAGAGGTTCAGCAATTGCTGTCACATATGTCATAGAGGCTACAGTTGTATCCTAGAAACTCTTAATTTCCACCCTCAGCTCTGATGTGAGCAATGGTTTTTCATTTTGATTTAATGCTGATAACAATTAAATAATACCCAAGAAAATGCTTCTGTTTACCTTTCACTTAAAAGATTTTTGGGTGTTTGTTACTACAATTTACATGCTCTTGTACATACCTCCCTCCCACGAACCTTTTTTCAGTATACATTATAGCTCCATTTTAGAGATACAGAATTTTTTTTTAAAAGGACCTTTGCATCATTAATTCAACAAATATTTATTGAGTTCCTAATATGTATAAAGTTCTGTGGAAAGACAAAGAAAAATACTGAGTACCTGATCCCAGTGAAATTAAAGGCCATTAGATGAAGTAAGGTGAACACAAATCCATACAATATGAGTTGGACTGGAAAAATGCAACAAGAGAGGTCCAAAGGGCTATGGGAGCCCAGGAAACAGGCAGAGCTCTTCTGGCTAAGGAGGACATGGGGAAGAATGGAATCTGAGCTGAATAGCACAAGTTTTAAAGTATAGTATACAAAAGTGAGTCATCACACTTGATGTCAGAATGAGGCAAATGTCACTCTTAGCTCCATCCAGACATCCACAGTTGCATAAGTAGAAAGGAATTAAAGAAGCATACCATTCCTCCTAAGATACAAATATATCTGTTTTCTTCTGATTCTCTCCCTAAAGAAAAATTAGATGATTAAGGCTAACCTCATTCAGAGTGTTCATATTATTTCATAATTTCTTACCTCTATTACATATTCAGCACTGTGTTAAGCAGTATGGTAATGTAAAGAAAAGAAGAAGGGTTGGTCACTGCCCCCTAGGATTTTGTGATTCAGTAAAATTGTTAAAGAGTAAGACTAGGTAGTGTGCCAGTAAATGCGAAAGTTACTTGAAAGAGACTGTCTGTGTGGTACCCTCCGAAAAAGAAGGATGGAAAAGATCAGGAAGGATTAGAATGGTAAGAAAAGCTGGAGAAGAGAGACATGAGCCTAGTCATGAGAATGGCCACCATTTGGATTGGTACATTCAGTTGATGAGTATTATTATTAAGCTCCCACTATTTGCCAGGCATTGTGTTCTGAGGATACAAAGAGTAAAAGACAGCTCTTCCCTTCAAAGTACGTGTAGTCTAAATGAACAGACTAGTAAGCAAATATGTACGGACAAGCTATATTCAAGATAATAAGGAAATAATTAAATAGGAAAGGCCATAAAATTAAGAGGGATTGGAACAACAGGCTTCCTTCTTATAGAAAGGTGGGATTTTATTGAGATTTTAAGGAAGCTAGGGAAACCAGGAGATGCAGATTAGGGAGAGTACTGTAAGTAAGAGGTACATCCAAGTAAAATATCCAGAGTCTGGACATGGAGTATCATGTCTGTGGAACATCAGGGAGTCTGTTGTCATTGGATGAAATATTACATGACAGGGAGTAAGGTGTAAGAGGACTGAATAAGTGGGGAGTTGTGGTTGTTGTGAAGACCTTTGAATGCCATAGAATAGATTTTACATCTTATTCTGACTGGAGGCAATAAGGAGCCGCTGGTGTTCACTGAGTAGAGGGTGATGTGTTCTTGCACTTTAGGACAGTCACTTTTATGGTTGAATAGAGGAAGGACTAGAATGAGAAGAAACCTGTGACAGACAAACCAGCCAGCAGGTTATTGTGGTAGTCCAGGTCTGAAGTGATGAAGGCCTGAACTAGGGTAGAAGTGTCAGAGGAAAGAAGGGAGCAGACTCAAAATATACTGAAGAGGTGAAATTGATGGATTTAGTAATTGTTTGGATATGGGGGAGAGAACAGAAGAGATAGTGAGGAATCAGGGACAATACCGAGGTTGTGAGTCTGGGGGACTGGGAGGATGGTGTTAATTACCTTCAGCAATAATAGGAATGTTTGGAAGTGGGGAGAGTTTGGGGCATAATGAATTTAAAATGTTTACTGAGGCAGCTAGGTGGCATAGTGCATACAGCTCTAGGTCTGAAGTCAGGAAGATCCGATTCTAAATCTGACCTTGACACTTAACTACCTGTATAACTTTGGGCAAGTCATTTAACCTTTGTTTGCCTCAGTTTCCTCATCTATAAAATGGAGATAATAATAATAATAATTAATAATTTATATTAATAATAGCACCTACCTGCCAGAGTTGTTATAAGGATAAAATGAGGTAATTGTAATGTTCTCAGTACAGTGCCTAGCACATAGTAAGTTCTATATAAATATTAGCTATTTTGATTATTGCTGGACCTCCAGTGTGAGCTATTTGAAAGGTAGTTGCATGAAATGTGAGATTAGAGGTCAGCAGAGAAGTTAATGCTGGATAGGTAGATTTGATAATCATCATCATAGCGATGATAATAAATCCATGGGATATCACCAAGTGAAGTATAGAGGGGAGAAGAGACAAGAGCCCAGGACATAGTGGACAGCCTTAGCTACTGGACATGACTTGTATGAGGATCCAGCAATGGAGAGTGAGGAGTAATCAGATAGGAGGAGATCTAGAGGAGACTGATATCCTGAAAACCTAGATAGAAGAGAATATCAAGAAGAAGAAGGTGATTGACATTGTCACAGGCTGTAACGGTGTCAAGAAAAATGAGGATTAGGAAAAGGCTACAGGATTTGGTAATTAAAAGACCATTAACAACTAGAGAGCAGTTTTGATGAAACGATGAGTTTGGAAGCTAGATTGTAGGGTTTTGAAGTGTTAAGTGGAGAAGTGAAGGTATCTGTTTTAGATGGCCATCGAGGCAGAAGAGATATAAGACAATATAACAGGAATAGGGGAAGATCTAGTGAGGATTGAGAAAAGAGGAACAACATTAATGAAAGCAAGGAACTACTGAGTATTTCCACTGAATTAAAAACCAATCATTTCCATATAAATTTGATGGACAGCTGTTTTTCTCATATTCTTAAAGTGCTCAAGAGTGCCTTGGCTTTACTTATTAATTTAGAAGGATAGTGTCAGAATGATTGCACTGAGAATTTCCATGATATGTCTTTAAAAATCACAGTACTTTGTGACTAGGTCTTGTGTAGACAGGAATTTAAGACTTTTTTTTTTTAAACCTAAGTTGTTACTTAAGGAACTATTGGATTTTCTTGTAGGAAACAAATCTTTTCCTATGTCATATGTACTTCTTTTGCCAAGGCAATTTGCTTTTTTAATGTTTATTTAAAGTGTAATATATGCTTTTTTGACCTAGTATAAAATTTCATAGACCACATACGTAATAACAGACTTTGTTATTAACAGTTTTTTTACTTTGAGATGAGTCAGTCTCTCTGTGAATTTAAAATAAAGTCCTCCTTTTTGCCATTTCCCGAACAATTTCCAGAACATTGACATTAGAAGGGCACACATTTAGGCAGTCAAGAAACTTGGTTTTAAATCCCACTTTATTTTTTTTTAATAAAAATTTATTTATTTAACGTTTTACATTCATTTTCACAAAATTTTGGGTTCCAAATTTTCTCCCCTTTTCTCCCCTCCCCCCACCCCAATACATCGAGCAATCTAATTTTCCCTATCACCAATCTGCCCTCTCTTCTATCATCCCTCCCTTCTCTTGTCCCCATCTTCTCTTTTGTCCTGTAGGGCCAGATGACTTTCTGTTCCCCATTAACTGTATGTCTCATTTCCTAGTAGCAACAACAACACTAAACAGTTTTTCCTAAAACTTTGAGTTCCAAATTCTCCCCATCCCTCCCTCCCCACCCATTCCCTTTGGGAAGGCAGGCAATTCAATATAGGCCCTATCTGTGTAGTTTTGTAAATGACTTCCATAATATTCGTGTTGTATAAGACTAACTGTATTTCCCTCCATCCTATCCTGCCCCCCATTGTTTCTATTCTGTCTTTTGATCCTGTCCCTCCCTGAGTGTTGACTTCAAATTGCTCCCTCCTCCCATTGCCCTCCCTTCCATCCTCCTCCTCCCCTTGCTTATCTCCTTCTCCCCGACTTTCCTGTATTGTAAGATAGGTTTTCATACCAAAATGAGTGTGCATTTTATTCCTTCCTTTAGTTGAATGTGATGAGGGTAAACTTCTTGTTTTTTTCTCGACTCTCCTCTTTTTCCCTCCACTAAAAAGTCTCCTGCTTGCCTCTTGAATGAGATATAATTTACCCCATTCCATTTCACCCTCTTTGCTCCCACTACATTTCTCTCTCACCATTTACCTTAATTTCTTTTAAGGTATGGTCCCATCCTATTCAATTCACTCTGTGCTCTCTGTCTCTGTATGTATGTGCATGTGTGTATGTGTGTGTGCATGCACGTGTGTACGTGTGTGTGTGTGTATGTGTGTGTGTGGTCCGACCAACTACCCAGATACTGAAAACTTTTAAGAGTTACAAATATTGTCTTTCCATGTAGGAATGTAAACAGTTCACGTTTGGTAAGTCCCTTATGACTTCTCTTTGCTGTTTACTTTTTCATGCTTCTTCTCATTCTTGTGTTTGAAAGTCAAATTTTCTTTTCAGCTCTGGTCTTTTCATCAAGAATGCTTGAAAGCCCGCTGTTTCCTTGAAAGACCATATTTTCCCCTGAAAACTCAGTTTTGTAGGTGATTCTTGGTTTGAGTCCTAGTTCCTTTGACTTCTGGAATATCCTATTCCACGCCCTTGGATCCCTTAATGGAGAAGCTGTTAGATCTTGAGTTATCCTGATTGTATTTCCACAGTACTGGAATTGTTTCTTTCTAGCTGCTTGCAATATTTTCTCCTTGACCTGGGAGTTCTGGAATTTGGCCACAATGTTCCTAGTAGTTTCTCTTTTTGGATCTCTGTCAGGGCAGTTTTCCTTGATAAGTTCATGAAAGATGATGTCTAGGCTCTTTTTTTGATCATGGCTTTCAGGTAGTCCCATAATTTTTAAATTGTCTCTCCTGGATCTATTTTCCAGGTCAGTTGTTTTTCCCATGAGATATTTCACATTCTCTTCCACTTTTTCATTCTTTTGGTTTTGTTTTGTGATTTCTTGGTTTCTCGTAAAGTCATTAGACTCCATCTGTTCCATTCTAATTTTGAGAGAACTCTTTTCTTCAGTGAGCTTTTGAACCTCTTTTTCCATTTGGCTCATTCTGCTTTTGAAAGCATTCTTCTCCTCATTGGCTTTTTAAACCTCGTTTGCCAATTGAGTGAGCCTATTTTTCAAGGTGTTATTTTCTTCAGCATTTTTTTGGGTCTCCTTTACCAAGGTGTTGACCCATTTTTCATACTTTTCTTGCATCTCTCTCATTTCTCTTCCCAGTTTTTCCTCCACCTGTCTAACTTGCTTTTCAAAATCCTTTTTGAGCTCTTCCAAGACCTGAGCCCACCCGACCACCCCCTGGGATGTCTGGGATACAGAGGCCCCGCCCTCCACGTCTTTCCCTGATGGCAAGAATATTTCCTCCTCGTTGTCAGACCCGAAAGTCGGGATCATTTGCATCTGCTCAAAAAAGCTCTCTATAGTCTTATTTTTCTTCCCTTTTCTAGGCATTTTCCCAGCCAGTTACTTGACTTCTGAGATTCCTGTCCACCCCCGCCTAGATCTGCCCAGCTAGTGCTTGGAGTCTGAGATTCAAATGGGTTTTCCGCGGCAGGTGTGGCTGCTATTCAATGTGAGCTTAAGTTCTGGTGCTCGGGTGGGGGCAGGGCCGCCTCCCAGGCTCAGTTCCCTCAGGGGCTTTATGCAGAGACCTTCAGTAATGGAGTGGGTGGGGGCAGGGCCAGGCTCAGTTCCCTCAGGGGGTTTATGCAGAGACCTTTGGTAATAGCCCTGAACTTCTGTGTGCTGCTTGGGGAGTCCCAGGCCTCTGCTGCCTCTGCCACTGCCTCTGCCACTGCCTCCCAACGGGCCCGAGCCATGGAGACACCCCGCTCCCCTCCCGGCCAGCTCAGACGTCTCTCTCACTGACCTGCAGCGTCTGTGGGTGGAGGGACCTTCGTGGCCACCGGAGATTCCATCCCTGAAGCCTCTTCGGATCTGCTTCTCTGGGGCCGCTGGCCAGGGCAGCACAGAGGTGGGCTCTGCTTTCCGGGGCACGATGGACCCTGGGGACGGCTCTCCAGGGCTCTCTGGAACAGAAATCTTTTCCACTGTGTTTCTGCGCACCTTGCAGTGATCCAGAATCTGTGGGGAGTTCTTCTTGCAGCAAATATATGGGCTGTGGGTTCGGAGCTAGCATATGTGAGTCCTTCTACTCCACCATCTTGGCTCCACCCCCTTAAATCCCACTTTAGACACTTACTAGCTCTGTGACCCTGGGCAAAGCCCTTCAAACCCACAAACTTTGGTTTCCTCATTTATAAAATAAAAGTTCCATAATACCTTCTATCTTGTAGGATTCAAATTGGAATAATGCATATTAATAATTTGCAAACTTTAGGGCTGTATATATGAATGTCAGCTATTCATACATTTGTATAACATATCATTTATATTTTATATATGAGCATAAGTGTGCAAACACATGGAACACGTGTGTGGTCTTGCCAGATTTATGACTTCATTGGTAAAGGGAACTTTGGTAGAAGAATTTTGTCTACTAATGTAAATCAACATACATATTCTGCAGCTTAGTCTTCCTGGGCTGCCTTGGTATAGTGAGAGGGTAAGTGACTTCTTTGGGCATCAACTTTATGCCTCTCAGACCCACTGTCTATCCAGCACATCACGCTGTGCTTCTCTTTATTTTAGCTTTATTTTGTATAATCAGCAGTAGCCATAAGGATGTGTGAAGTGAAGACGAAAGTATTTTATCTTCACCCTCCCATCTTTACTTCAGATAAGCAATAGTAATTAAATGCCTATTTCCACATCCCTTTGCAAGTAAAAGCTCTATCAGTTCTCACCATATTTTAATTCATTTTACTCTGGAGAAGTAAAACCAAAAACGTAGTTACTTCTATTGCGAAATGAAAACTGAAAGTTGAAATTTCTACATTTTGTGTGACTGTGATGAAACTGAGATCACACTTAAAGCATTTGAATGTCATGTAATTATTTCCCCAGTCAGAAAGTGTTACATACATATCTCATGGCAATATGTACTAATACAATAAAAATGCTAAAATTATGTGGCATAGATTGAGAACAGGGCACATACTAGTATAAGTTTCAGATAATAAGTAAAAAATCAAGGGAAGTTGCCTGTGATTCCTCTCTTTACAACATCTCTCATATCCAACCCTTTCACTCTCTTTACACAGTGATAGCTTCAGTTCGGGCCCTCATCACCTTTCACTTAGATTATTGAAATGAACTCCTAATTAGTTTTCCTGACTCAGATCTCCAACCACTTCACACACTGTTGCCAAAAGATCCTACTATTGGACTTCTCTACTTGATAAATTTCATTGGCTTCTTGTTGCCTTTAGGATAAAATTTTATAAACCCCTTTCTTTAGCATTTAAAATCCTAGATAGTGAATTTCTGTATTGTCATCTTTTTGTTTTCAATGTTCATTTCTGTGTATCTCTGACACTTCCTAAATACTGACTATGTAGCTAGTTTGGAATAACAATTATAAAAGAGTAGCTTGCATTAAGCTTTACAGGGTTTTGCTTCATCACTATGTGAGGTAAGTAGTGTTATCATCGTCATCATCCACATTTTACAGGTGAAGAAGCCAAAACTCCTGTAGTTGATGAGACTTGCTCCAGGGTCACATAGCCAGTATATATCAGAGTCAGTATAGCATGTAACTGCCCTTTACTTGTGCACCTCTGGTATGTCCTGATTTCAAACTTATATTGAGAAATTTTGCTATGGAAGTAGAGCCATAACTCCAAAATGATTGGGGAAACTTGTGGTGAATGAGAAACATTTGTGCACGTCATAGTGGAAGTCAAAGAGGAGAAGCTCTAGGTAGAAATGTGGTGTCAGAATGTGCATTTCCCTCTGACCAAGACTCAGGAAGATTTAGAGCCAATTTCCACTTCTCCATGGCACTATCCTTAGACTGGATCTTCCTTTATCCATCCTCAGATCGCAGTCTTCACTCATGTGAACCAAGGCTGCTCAGCTTTGATTCCACTAGCTTCCAAGAGACTCAGAGGCAAGTGATATTCAGGCACCCTATCCCTACTTTGTCTAAGATACACACACACACACACACACACACACACACACACAGCTTATTACTTTTTTTTAAGTCTTAAAAATGTTATTCTGATCTGCCATGTTTTTAGTTTTTAGTTAACAAGATCTTAGAATGTCCTAGTAAAACTCTAGTCTTGGTAGGGATCACAAGGTTACAGAGATCTAGAGCTGGAAGATATACAAGCAGCCATCTAATCCAATCCCCTTATTTTACAATTGAGGATACTGAGTCCCAGAGAGAATAAGTGACTAGCTTGAAGTCACAGATAATAAATAAGGGTAAGAGATGGGACTTGAATTTAGGACCTCTGACCCACTCTTTTACTCTACTGTACTATACCCACATCCAAGGTTACCTGGAACTATTTGTGCCATCTGAAAATCTTGGATGGGACTAGGTGAGAATGATCATTTTTCTTGATTTCATTTTTCTTACTAGTTATAGCTGAAGCCAAATTGCAGTTAGTTTCTTACAACTCTTGGAATAGATACCCCGTATATATCTTTAGGAGACCATCTTCTTAATGCTTATTAAATCCCAATTTTAAGTTTAGATGATTCATAGATTCTAATAACTTTGTTAGTCTCTTCATATATAGGCTCTTTCAACACAGGGAGGTTTGGGGAAGGAGATAATGATTAAAATGAAGATACAGTTCTATTTTCAGTGTTTTCCTATAGGCTCTGGTCCATAAAGAACACAGATCTCAAGAGAATGTCAAATTATTGTCTCATCAGAAGTGATATGAATGCTCTTAAATGTCAAAATGAATTTATTAATAGGTTGTCTGCAAAACATTTTTCGCTGGTTTTAATCATAGTAAAACACATCTATCAATGTGTATAAAAAGTTGCTCCTGGTTTCGTAATGATTTTGGTCACTCACTAGAATTTCATTTAGAAGACATTGTCTAGAGACAAGTATACAATGACAGCCAACAGCTTGGCACTAAGGGAAGGGACAAAGCTGTAAAAGTGGAGCACAAGAATTCCCATAGGATACAAATCTGAGGCCTTTTAGTTTAGGCTCAAGTCCAAGCAGTCCTATACACTTAAGTAGCCCTGAGGCTATCCTGTATTTCAGTAATATAATTACTACAGTACAGTAATTAGATCTCATAACATTGTCCCTGGGTCATAAGAAAAAAAAGACTAAATTATGTTCTATATTCTCCGTGTGAGAAGGCAAAGATGGCTGCATTATAATTTAAGCAGATTTCTAGCCAGTGCCCCACCGTGGTATGGGGATGACTCTTGCTTCTTATAGGCGCTAAGCCAATGAAGTAGAAGCTCTTGAAGTACCTTCTAGGCTTTGAATACTTCCCTTAAATTTTTTGACTAGTGTTAATAATATTATGGTTACATGTAATGATTAATATGATAAAATATTATTAAAAGATTAGTCTTGTTAATTTCAGAGGATCATCACTGGATCAATACTGTTTTTGAGGGGAGGAGGACAGCAATTCCTGAAAGTTATATAATTAGGGTTTATGATCTTCATTGAATTTTGAAGAATAGTTTCGATTTGGATAGGCAGAGAAAAGAAGAAAGCCAGCACGAGTAAGAATAGGGCAGCATGGTAGTTTATCACTTTGAGTAGATCAGATGATTTTGTATAGGGAAGTGGTAATGGATAAACTAAAAGGAGGTCATGGCCAGATTTTCTAGTGCCTCGACCACAAATAAGGGGAAGGGGAGGGAACAAACATTTATTAACTGTTTACTTTACACCAGGCACTGTGCTAAGCACTTCACAGATATCTCATTGGATTTTCATAAGAACCCTGGGAAGATTTCATTGTTATCCCCATGTTGCATTTGAGGGAACTGAGGCCAATATATGTTAAATGACTTGCCTACCATCACATAGCAAGTAAGTATCCGAGGCTGGCTTTGAGTTCATGTGTTCCTGACTCCTGTCTCAGTATTCTATCCACTGCATCTCTTAGACTCCCTTAATCTGGGCATGTCATAAGGGGGTAAAAAAAAAAGCAAAACATTGTAAATTGGCCTCTAGAGACATAGTAATCTCTGTGCCAAAGAAAGTGAATAGATTGAAATATGTTGTACATGTGTCTTTACTTGAGAAGAAATTACATGACATCACACATAATGTGAACTGAAAAAAGGTAGTGTTAGTTCAGATCAGACTAGATGAAATTTGTGGCCATTCTGTGTTAGAAGCATTTTCCTTGGGAGCTAGTTGTGAACTTTCTGGACGGTGCCTATAATAAAAAAGAAGTTGGTTAATGCCTAACGCTGCTACTGAATTTGACCATGTACTGAACTTGAAATGAAACAGACTAATTGGTGAATTTGGTTGTGCTGATCTTTTTTTTCTGGTTAAGCAAGGGTTAACTAGCGGACACTCAGTTTCAGTTTTATGTTTTTAAAAATCTTACAGCATTTTTAAGCCAGTTTTCATGCCCTAATGATTACAGTGTATGTAGTACCTTTCCTAAGTCTGGGAATCTTGTAGTTCCTCAGGGCCAGCTTCATGTGCTTGCATTGTACTTACACTGAAATATATGTAGCTTTTTAAGGTATAGAAGAGTGACCGAATGTGTAATGATCCCTAGGGGAAAAAATTAAATCTCTAATAAGAGAGAATTTTCTTTTCACTTGTTGTCCCCTTCCTGCATGTTCTGCCATCCATTGGACGTATAAAGAAAAAAATTGTCTCTGTCCTTAAAGCACTTTAATACATACAAAATAAAGGAAAAAGACAGCATAGTATACTGGAAAAGAACATGACTATAGAATCTAAGAATCTTAGTTCAAATTCTTACTCTGGTGCTTAATACTTGAATGACTTTGAGTAAGTCCCTCAATCTTCTTTGATTAAAGGTTAAGACAAGATAGTAAAGGGCTTTAAATGCCAAACAAAGGAGTTTGCATTTGATCCCAGAGACTGGGAATTTATTGAGCTGGGAGTGACATGGTGACAACTATGTGACAGGAATGTTACTTTGGCAGCTATGTGGAAGATATTTTAGAGAAGGGGAGAGTCTTGAGGTGGGGAACCAATTATGAAGCTGTTACAGTAAGCTAGTATAGAGTTAATGAGAACCTGTCAAGACCAGCAACTGATTAAATATGAGTAAAAAGGAATTTGGAATAGAAGATGACTCTTAAGTAGAAATAGCAAAATTTGGAAATGGAGTGGGCTTGGGGAAGAGAAAATGAGCACTCTTTTGGATATGTCAGATCTGAAATAACTCTGGGGCATCTAGTTGGAAGTATCCAGTAGGAAGCTAGTAATATGAAATTGGAGTGTAGGAGAGAAACCAGAGACTTGGGGTACATCCTTCATTAAGAAACAAATCATAGAAGATCATCCAGTAAAAGAGAAAGAGCAGCCAGACAGGTAGAAGAAAAACCGAGAGGGAGCAATGTCATAAAAACAGGCAAGTATCCAAGAAAGAAAGGTGGTTAGTAGTGTCACATGCTGCAAAGAGGTCAAGAAAAGTGAGGATTGAGGGGGGAAAAGACCATTGGATTTGGCAATTATGAGGTCATTGGTAACTCTGGAGAGAGCAATTTCAGTTGAAGGAGGAGGTCTAAAGCCAGATTGCAAGGGTCTGAAAAGTGAGAGAGAGAAGAGAGTAAGCAGCTTTATTAAGGAGTTAAGTTATGAAAAAGAAAGGAAATGTGAGATTAGAGTTTATAAAGGTGGTAGACTCAAATGAGACTTTTTTCCCAGGGTGAGGGAGAACTGGTGGTGTTTGTATGTAGCAGAGAAAGAATCAATAGATAAAGGAAGATTGAAGATTAGATCAATGGTTGGGGGTGATTGTGAGGGCCGTCTATAGGAGAAGATTGGAGGAAATCGGATCAAAGGTACAAATAAATGAATTGGCTTTGTCCAGGTCCTAGAAGAAGGACCTTTGGAGCAGCTAGGTGGTGCAGTGGATAGAGCACCAGTGCAGGAGTCAGGAGAACCTGAGTTCAAATCTCACCTCAGACACTTGACACTCACTAGCTGGGTGACCTTGGGCCAGTCACTTAACCCCAATTTCCTCATCCTGGGTCATCTCCAGTCATCCTGATGAATGTCTGGTCACTGAATTCAGATGGCTCTGGAGGAGAAGTGAGGCTGGTGACCTGCACAGCCCTCCCTCACACAAAACAAAGTCAAGTGTAAGTCATGAGATCATTTCTTCAATGGCATGGTCTTCTTCAGCAACAAAGGGCGAACACACAGAATAAGGGCCTAGGAGAAGATGAGAAGGTTTGTAGCAGCTGTTATAGAAAGTGTGCTAGGGAATAATTTAGGGAATTGTAAAAATCTGTATCTCTGGAAGGTAAGCCACACAGAATAGCCCATTAGTGAGAGAGAGAGAGAGAGAGAGAGAGATTCCTTCCACCCAACGATAACCAGAGAAAAATTGGCAACAGCTTCTCTGACTCCAAACTTTTCTTTCTGCCTTCAATTCATCCTGAACTGCCCTTTTAAAAACACTGGTTTCCTTCTTGTCTCTCCTCTGCTTAAGAATTTTCAGTGGCAAGACACTTGAGGCAAAGAGAGGCTATTGCGATAATCTTTGTGAGAGGTAGTGAGAGCCTGAATTAAGGCAGTTGTGTGAGTTCGAGAGGAGTTGGATGCAAGAGATATAGCGAAAGAAGAAACAGCAAGATTTGACCATGTTTAAGGTGGCTCCACTTTGAAATGTGCAGTAAGTAATTGTACCTGCCCAACTGCCATTGTCACTACTGCCAAGCTCCTCCCCTGCTCTTCATTCTGATCAGACCCACTCTGCTTGCCTTTCAGCCCAATTTAGGATTGAGCTCATTCCTTACGCATTCCTACATCTTTGCTTTATGTACAATTTTCTCTTTCCTCAGTTACTTTTCACTTAAAGCGCGGCTTAAACCTACTTCTTCTGTGAAACTTTCCCTAACTGAACACCCCAAGTAATCTCCCTTACTTCTTAGCTCCTTCCATGCTTTAGTATGTCCTAATGTAATACTTATTTTTAACCAGTTCTGTGGTAGTCTCTCCATGAGGCTTGTTAACAGTACAGTGCAGTAGAGAAGGAACTCTGGAGCAGGAGTCATTTCTGTCACTTACCACACTTAATATCCTTGGTCTTGTGTAAGTCACTTAACTTTTCTAGATTTTGGTTTTCCCTTCTCTAAAGTGACTACATGGTTTCAGAAGTGCCCTTTGTAGCTTTAAACTTATGATCTATGGAAGTCTTAACTACCTAACCTTACTAAAAATGCCTTAAGGGCAGGAGCCTGTATGTGTTGTACTTTATGTATATTCCTCATTGTG
This sequence comes from Bettongia penicillata ogilbyi, assembly GCA_023548195.1. NCBI lineage: Eukaryota > Metazoa > Chordata > Mammalia > Diprotodontia > Potoroidae > Bettongia > Bettongia penicillata. The sequence continues at coordinate 5,426,461 of JAJHZJ010000371.1, forward strand.
CCTTACATAGTACTGAGCATATAGTAGGTACCCTTTAAAATTGTGAAGAATTGATTAGAAAAGAAGCATGGTGTAGCTTTCCTCTCTATCTTCTCAATTTCAGTATGTTTAGGACCAGGGTTGTGATATATCAATAAGTGGTAAAGATGCCTAATCTTTAGCATTACAGAAAAGAGCTTTTACTTTTATATGATTGAACTAAAAAATATCAGCTATTATACTACTGCACACTGTAGAAGGGATGACCTCATAAAAGAAAAGAGCCATATTGTTTGGAATGCTCTTGCTCCACAACTGAACTTATGAATACTATTCCTTACTTAATGCCTGTGGCTCGTTCAGTCTTTTCCATAGAAGTTATTTCTTAACTCACTCAGCTGCTGGTTTCCTTTGCTTCACTAATTATTTAAAAGAGTACAAGGCTTAGCAGGGAACCAGTATTACATTGACTCCAGGTAATATGTTTTTCTTTAATTCTCTTTCTCTGGATGGTTAACAGGGAGAGGATGATTGTGGTTGGGTTTAAAAACCATCAGTTTCATGCTAAATAATCAAGAACAGATTTAGTAGTTGAAACATATAATCATGTATTCTTGTTACATGGAAGGGACCTTGGAGATCATTTAGTCCAACCCATATCTGAATGAATAGGGAGATCTTTAGTCTAAAATGTACCCAACAAGTCAGAAAGGTGGAGACTAGATGATAATGAAATTGTAAGTGGATTTGTAATTGGTTAAATGGCTGAACACAAAGAGTAGCTGTTGAGGGTTTATTGTCAGTGGAAGAAGTCTATGGTGCAGTACCTCAAGGCTCTGTGCTTGGCCCTGTGCTGTTTAACATTTGTATCAATGACTGCCATAAAAAATATGGTTGACCTGCTTATCTATATGTATGTGTATTTATGTTTGCATGTATGTATTCAACAAGTGGTCATCTAGCCTCCCATATGTTCAGTGCTAATTCCCTAAGGGAATCCCTATGATTAAGCAGAAATATTCCTCGGTGCACCTTCTATTGCTCTCAAAGATCAACAGCACAGTTTTCATATATTTCTGAAAGACAGATAACATACAACCCATGAATCTAATCCTGGCTAATCAGAGTTTTCGTGTAGATTTGTAGTGACAGTATTGTATATTGTCTATTTCTATTAGCTTGGACCTCTGGCTTATTTTGTTTCACTTCATTTTTCTTTTTTTCTCTTTCATGTTATACCCCAAAATGATGAAGTTGGTGTTTATTACAAGTTGCGACATTCAGGTTAGGTATATTGTCTACAGTGACTGGTTGTTAAATGCTGTAATAGATTACCAGAAGATATTGGACACTTTATTTCAATATTTAGGTTAGGTATGTTTTCTACAGTGACAATATATTAAATACTATAATCCTTTTACCAAAAGAAAGTGTGAACACTCATTTCAGTAGGTCACTAACTTCATTTTAGCTTTTCATCTACCTTTTATGAATTTTGCATGATTTTGACCAAGAATAGATGACTTCTTAAGTTCCCAGCTAGTCTTCTGACTATTCTTATATTTTTCTCATTAAGAAACTTGAAATTTCATGGCCTCCAAGCTAGACTATAATTCTTTATTAAATTAGGAGTGTTTTTGAAAGTTTGATTATTTTTCAGCCTCATCCAAATATCTTTCAGGACACCCAGTTATCCTGGAAGTTGTGAGCTGTTAGGCAGTCTATAAAAAGTGTGCCTTTATTGTTTTTCATGGACCCATCATGTAATTCAGGAAGCTGCAGTGTAGTCTAAATTGTTCTCCTAAGGCTACACATGTGGAAGAAAAGCTGAAAATCTCCTACTTTAACTGTCTAATCTTTTCATCTGTATTCTGGTTTTATTTAACTGTCAAAATTCTCCCATATCTTCTAACCTCTCTCTACAACCAAAGTCTGACCTATCAATAATCTTCTGGTGCAGGAAATGGTCTTTGTGTACCATATATCAACAGATATTCTAAATAAAGTCCATAGACTAGGTTCTATATTGGATTTGACTATATAGATTGAATTTAAAACTCAATCTTAGCCCAGTAATATTGGAATTATTCAAGCCTGGATACTGGTTTGAGGATCATTATCAAGATAGTTAACTTGCTGATTGCTAATATTTAAATGGCAATAATGTCTATCTGGCTAATTTTTTATTTAGTGAAAGAAACTGTGACTCCATAAACCTGGGTTCTAGTTCTGCCTCTTCCAACATTAACTAACTCTGTGCCCTAGACAAGCTACTTACCTCGGGATCTATTACGTCTTCTATATAATTATAAATTAGGTAATCTCTAAAATTACTTCCTGCTTGCTATGTTTTGTTAACTCTGAAATAGTACCAAAAAATGTGGTTTTAATATGTTTGTTGACATCTTGTTCCTCTAATGCACTGTTCTAGTAAAACTGTAAGGACTGAAGTTCAATATGTTGGATCTGGGAAATGAGAGCCTCTGAGTATGTATCTCTAAATAATTGTTCAGGGGGCAGCTAGATTGTGCAATGAATAGAGCACCATGCCTGGAGTCAGGAGGACCTGAGTTCAAATCTAGTCTCAGACACTTGACACTTAATAGCTGTGAGTCTTTGGGCAAGTCACTAACCCTGATTTCCATACCTCTCCCCTCCAAAAAAAATAATTGTGCAAAGATCGGTGATGCCATCTCAGACACATATCTGAATGATATAAAAAAGAATTTTGTCAATCTTTTATCAGGCTAGCTTGGGTACTATTAGACTATCAAATAAGAACAGCTTTTCTGTCCTTCCAAAAGGACAAAGTAAGAGAAAACTAAGAAATGTAATGCAAATAAATTCAGTAGGTAAGGCAGCTATGATTCTCCTCAAATACTTTTCTTTGTAAACAAAATGATTTGTGTTCCCATCTAATGATTAGAAGATTCATTAATCTTAATTATACATCAAAAATGATTGGAATTCATTGTTGGTATGAAGAATTTCTAACACAACCCATGCATTTCCTCAGAATATTGCTTAAAGTTTTTCTGCAGAAATGCATGCTATAAAAATCTAATTATTAGATATTGAAATTTAACAGTAAATTCAACAGTAAAATTGTTGATTGATTTTTTTTTTTTGGTCAAGCTCAGAGACCTGGACATGAAAGTCTATAGGCCAGTGCTTTAGATCAAAAGTTTTTTACTCTGTTAGTTGGTAGACCTTACACTGGTGCTAATAGTCTGTATAGGCAACCAAGACAGAATGAATTATGAAGAGGAAAAGTGGAACTGACATGTCTACTATAACTATTATCTTTAAGGTATGCAAGAAGGAAATGAGAGATAGGAAATTGACAGCCTCTCTTTGAAGTTTTCATCATCTTGATGAAATATGCTCATAAAGGGAATGTTTCTCCTAGTAAATTCTTTTAATTAAAGCTCATTTTTCTAGTACAGATGAGAAATAGCTATCTGTCCTTTCCCTGACCTGTAGCTGTTACTTATTAATTGTGTGATACAAGCAACTATTTTCTAATTTTAATGTAATCTAGACCAGTGAAATCAGAAAACTATGGCATATAACTAATAATAAGACAGGTTCAGGAAAGGAATGCAGTCACTTATCTTAAAATCTATATTAGTTGTCTATTTAACTTTAGTCTGTGGAAAAATAAGCAATTGAATTGCAGGCTTCTCAGCACATCAAGGGAAAAAATGGTAGATTTTGTTATTGTTCCAAATTGCTGATTTGGGGTTAGTTTGCAAAAAGGCATATTCCTATAACTTAGCCATTTCAAAAGTCATTGAATATTAATCCCTTAAAAGAGCAAATTTTTCTGAGGAAGAAATAAGAGTAAAATAATAGTTAAGCAGTTTGGGGAAAATTTGGGAAGAATTTTAAATTCTTTCCCTTAACCTGCCATACTTTGTTACTCGCTCAGAATTATAGAAAATGATTTCACCGTTTTGTGGGATTTTTTAAGTTGGAATTTCTTTAATCACTCACTCTTTAGTAAATTTACATAATATTGAGTGAGTACTTAGTGTCAGTTGTCTGACTGTCCAGTATTAGAATGGCCTGCCTTGAAATGGACTTCTTTTGCATCAAAGTATTTGAACTAAGGCTGTGTGGCCATGCATCAGGTGGGGTGTCGTGGGGATTTTCACTTACTATGAGTTGCACTAGGAGATCTTTAATGAATCTTCCAATTAATATTTTATGCTTATATAAATAATAGCAATGGTTTTGATAATTCCAAATCATGCGATAAATGTTACATCTTTGAAAGGTACATGACCTTTGGCACTTTTTAGACAAGAAGTTTCTTAATCTGGATTTGTGAACTTGGTCACTTTAGGATTTTGATAAATGTAATTCAGTGTAATTGGTTCCTTTTATGATTTTATATATTTCATTTTATACATTTAAAATATTCTGACCTTTGACCCAGCAGTATCCCTTCTAGGGCTGTATCCCAAAATGATCATAACAATGGGAAAAAAGTCCCATGTTTACAAAAATATTTATAGCACCTTTTTTTGTGGTGGCCTAGAACTGGAAATCTAGGGAATGCCCATCAGTTGGTGAATGGCTGAACAAGTTGTGGTAGGTATATGAATGTAATGAAATACTATTGTGCTGTAAGAAATGACAAGCAGGCGGACTTTAGAAAAACCTAGAAAGACGTATACGATCTGATGCTGAGTGAAATGAACAGAACTAGAACAGTCACAGAGTGCGAGGACTCAATAGACTTAGCCCTTCACAACAATGTAAGGACCCAAAACATTTCCAAATGAGGCAAAATGCCATCCACATCCATAGAAAGAACTACGGAATCAGAATGCAGAATGAAGCAGACTGTTTTCTCTTGTATTATATTTTGTTTTGGTTTCTCTCATGATTTCTCCCATTCATTTTGATTCTTCTATACAACGTGACTAATGTGAAAATGTATTTAATAAGAATGTATGTGTAGAACCCATATAAGATTACATGCTGACTTGGAGAGAGAAGGGGAGAAAATTTAAAATTTATGGAAGTTATTGTTGAAAACTGAAAACAAATAATTAAAAAATGTAAAAGAGAAAAATATTCCTGAGGAGTGTAGATGTTATCAGAATGCTAAAAGGGTCTATGGCATGCAAAAACCAAGGTTCAGAATCCTTAACATTTCAGTTTTATTCCAGTGACTTAAATGTTTCTTTGTGGTCCATTTACATCTTTTTATAGCATTAAGAACAGGAACACATGGGATATAACCATAAGATCCATATCTAAGTACACTTTATGAAATCGTTCTAATTACCTTACTGTTTTATCTTCTTTGTGTGTCCTTAGTGAGGGCAGGAAATGTGTTGTCTTGAATTAAGTGCTGCATTTCAACATTTTTTTATGTTGTCCCTACCCTCCTTTTTAGTTTTCATAGACAATTATTGATTACTCTTTTTTCACTGTCTTTGGAAATTATTTCCAATTGTGGCTGAAAGAGTTCTGATGTACTTTTTTCTTTTTGGTCCTGAACTCAGTACTCAGGTACGTATGTACACACACACACACACACACACACACACACACACACACCCACCCCCACCCCCCCCACCCCCAGAGCGGGCCACAGGAATTCAAGAAGACGCAGAATTCAAGAAGACGCAGACTTGCCCAGGGTCAGCTGAATGTCTGACATGAGATTGGAAACCAGGTCTTCCTGACTCCAAGTTCAGCATTCTGTCCACTATACTACACGAAACACGTTTTGTTTGTAGGCGGTACATCCTACACAGAACCAAAAGCCACTGGAAAGCCTTTTGGGTAAGAGATAAGATTCTGAATTCAGGGTATAGAGAAGGCCAGTTTGGCTGAAATGGAAAGTAAGTGAAAGGAAGTAATATGACCTATCTGGAAAGGTCGCTGGAAGTCAGGTTATGAAGACATTTAAATACCAAGCTGTCTCTTGAGTCAATAGGGAACCACTGAAACTTCTAACATTGGGGAGTGATATGGTTAGTCTTGTGCTTTTGGAAGATGCTTTTGTCAGTTATGTGGAAGGAAGAGTTTGGGAGCAGGAAAGTGAATTTAAGATGATTTGAAGTAGTCCAGGTAAGAGGGAATGAAGGCCTGAACTGGGGTAGTGGCATTGTGAGTCAAGAAAAGAGGGTGGAAACTTGATGCGTTATGGAGATAGAGTAGTGTCAAAACTCAACAAAGATTAGATATGGGAGATTAAGGGGAGTGAAGAGTTGATATAATATATATGTATGTGTTTGTGTGTTTTTTCTAAAATCTTTATTTCCTTTGTTTTTATAAGGCATAATGAAAAAAATCACAGGCTTATATACACGGTTTATTCCAGCACTAGTTTGTAAATGGTAAATCTCACAAAAAAACAGATGTCAGTTTGTCACTTTTACTGTATAATTCCAGCATTTCAGATTAAAGACCAAGATAATGCCAAGAGAAAAGAATCTCATCCAATTTATATTGTAATAATTTGCCACTTACTGAACAACAACACTGAACTGAATACTTACTGAACACTGTAATATTTGTATTTACCATTTTACTTGATAGTCATTTCAAGGAGGTATAGCACAAAGGGCACCCAACTGTGAGAAGTCCTGGGCAATAATTTTAGATGTCAGGCTTATTACTTAAACTTTCTGAGTCTCAGTTTTATTTATTTATTTATTTATTTTTATTTTGTTTTTTGCCACTTTTCCAATGAAAGGGCTGTATTAAACAATTTCTAAGATTCTTTTCTGACTATAAAATTCCTTGGCTCTATGGTTCAGAACTTGTAAAAATGGAATGAACAGAAAGATACTTTAGTTGAGAAGACATCTTTTGAACTCTATAAATCTGTATATGAGCCTCTGCAAACTTATCTAGGCTAATACTCAGATGAAAGACATGTACTTGGAAGGCTTTCCAAATTGTTTGACCTTCTAGAGCTTATGGTCTCTCACCTGGCATAATTTTAGAGAACCCAGTTTCAAGCTCCGACTCTAACACAAACTGTTTTAAACCCTAAATTTAACCTCTCTGCTCTTGGCCCTCTCATTACTAAAATGAAGGGCTAGATTCTGTTGATTTCCCAAGGATCTTTGCATTTCTAAAATTCTGTCATTTTTCTAGAGCTGTTTGTAGAATATTTCCTGCACTGAGCTCTTTCTGATTTTTATTCTTCTTGTCATTGAAGTCTCTTGGGGTACTTCCAGGTATGGCCACCTATCTTGTTTCATTTCTTTTGCATTCTTCCTAATCCACCTTCATGCTTATAAATTTCTCCTTTGCATTATATTGCAAATTAATTTTCTCCATAGGTTGACTTTCTGTTATCTGCTTCTCTCTTTAATTTTTGTAAATACCCTTCTCAGTTGGAATTTGCAGCATTTTTGGAATTTACTTGTTTGAAACAATGCATCACACTTGCTAATCATTTGGGTCAGGAACAGCATATTAACTCAATCTCTACTTCTGAATCCTTTGGTAACTTTCAGTGGGTTTGTTTTTGCTATTCATTCAAATATATAGAACACTTCTAATTAAGACACCTACTTTGTTTTGTTATTACTTTCTGATTTTGAAGGGAAAATATTTTTAGCTTCCTAGATTTCAAAGTTTTTGAAACTTAAAGAGTTTCTGTCATGACCATGTCCTATCCTGTAGGCCATCTTGGCCCTCAGGCTTCACAGGGTTATTCTCAATGTTCCATCAAAAGCTGAACCTTGGGTAAGACATTAAGCACATGAAATTTCACACGTGGTGTTTGAGAATTCCACTTTTAGTCTAATTTTTTAGTTTCACAGATTAAGGCCTCTTGAAAAAACAAACAATAAATGAAAAAAAAAACCCTTTCATCTGTCAACCTGTAAATCTCACTTTCATGAGCATATGTTGTTTCCTAGGGAGTTGTTTTCTGAGAATTGGACTGTATTTTAATAATAGACATAGATATACATGTGGATCATATATAAGATTCATTATACCTCAAGTCTTGGATCTGTTCTTAGAGGTTTGTGAAACTCTGGGGGTCAGCATGAAGTCTCTCCTCAGAGAAAGTACGAAGGACTTAGTTAAAATTTTCCCTCTGCTGTGAATAAGTTGGACACTGGAGGGTATATGCTGAAGTCTTAAATGTTTTATTTGCTAAGATGCAATATCTCTAAATGGAATTTTTCTGGCGTAGTCTTCATCTGAATTATAAACTGAATAGAAAGACCAATCAGCATAAATACCTGAAAAAGGCTAATCCTTTCTCATTAAGAGATAGCCAGAGTATTTTTTGACCTCTGCAGAGGATTTTAATAGTAGCAAAGGCATTAAAAAATGTCACCAGGGAATTCTATGAGTAGCCTAAAATATGATAAGTAATCTAATTTTAGTTCTGAAAGAATCTAGCAAAAAAAAAAAAGATATGCACTTAATTCATCAGACCAAGTGAAAATGATAAGAATGAACATATTTTAATTCTTTACCTGTGTATATTTTAAGAGATTTATGAGGTTATTCAAGTGTTATATGCTTTGTATAATAAGATGATGCTGTGGATCCAATAATTTCCTCGTGGGACCAGATATGGCTTAATTTCCTCTGTCCTCTAAATTGAGTGCCCCCAGGGTGATCCATTAGATGCTAAAATACAGTTGGGATTTAAAAATGCTTAGTAGAATTTCTGAAAGGTTACTTAATAGGGAAACAGTCCCTATGAGAATGGCTTTCTACCAAAACAAATTATCTGTAAGACTTCCAAAGGAGAATGTTTGTTAAGTATTTTCTTCATTCAAAATGAGGATTTCAACGTGGCCTGAGTCTCGCAATTCTAAATAGGGTGCAAAAAAAAAAAATCTGGCTATCTTTATTTCTTTTTAAAATCCAAGTGAATGTGGATGTTCTATTTTATTAATTTTTTTCAAAAATATTAAGTAAATGATTTAGCTTTTTACTTCTTAAGATTCAGTATCAGTTCTTTTTCCCTCATAACTTAACCATATACAGAACTAAAGTATATTTTATTATTTGCTGTATGTTTATTGAAAAGAGCTTTATGTTCGATGTTAATTTAAAAAGATGTATAGAACATTTGTTATTTCTATGTAAATAAATAACACAAAAGCTTTATTAAAGCTTCTTTTTTACTTACGTGACCCTAAAATGATTTTCGTAAGTTAGTCACAGCATATGGAAAAAATAGCAAAAGAAGAGGGAAAAGTACTCATTTTGTTGTCTGAGTTAGCAAGAACCAAGCAAATTATTTTAAAGTAGCTATCTGGAAATATACCTGCATTGAGGTAGCTAGGTAGTACAATGGATACAGCACTAGGCCTGTAATTAGTAAGACCTGAGTTCAAATACAGTCTCTCACTCTTTTGTCTGACCCTGGTCAAGCTACTTAGTCTCTGTTCGCTTTAGTTTTCTCAGCTGTAAAATGGGGATAATAATAGTACTTAACCTCCTAGGGTTATTGTGAAGATCAAGTAAGGTGAAGTAATTAGCACCTTGCCTGGAATATAGTAGACACTTAAAAAAAAGTTTATTTCCTTCTTCCTATACCAGCATACTGTGTGTTCATCCTTCGTTGCTGAAGAAGTCCATGCCATCAGAGAAATAATGGCATGACTTGCACTTGACTTTGTTTTGAGTGAGGGAGGGCTGTGCAGATCACTAAAAAATCAGGCAAAGAAGGCAAGATTGACTGAGAGCTTCCAAAACAAATTGCCCAAGGAAATAAGTCTCTCTATGAAATATGAATTGAAAAAATGATATAAGTCCTTGTTTCAAAGTGTCTGTTGACCTGTAACAGAGACTAACCTGGTGTCCATGAACCCTTATTAAGGATTTGGAAAAAAGTTGAATAGGGGAAAAGAATTACATTTCCATTTTCATTAACCTCATTCAATTATGAATTTAAAAAAAACATTCTGAGAAGGGATCCAATAAGTTTCATCTGACTGCCAAAAGGGTCTTTGACATACAAAAAGGCTAACAAGTCCTGGCCAAATGATTTAAAAGTTTTCCCTCTTATAATCACTGTTTCTGGATTACTGTATCCAAATATCTGACATTTTTTATGTTAACTTACTACTTGGGTCCCAGCCCCCACTAAGATTTTACTATGCCTTAAATGTATATGGAAGTGTTCTTAATTTTCATTCTTTTTTCCCCCAAGCTTCTTAATATTTTAATTTTTCCTATTTATATTTAAAAACAATGTATATATTTGTTTTCTAAGATTTTGAGTTCCAAATTCTTTCCTTTCCTTTCTCTCCTCTGCACTCACTGAGAAGACAGGAGATTTTATATAGGTCATATACGTGCAGTCATTCTGGTGTTCAGGCTTTTCAAAGGTTATATATGTGTGTGTGTGTGTGTGTGTGTGTGTGTGTGTGTGTGTGTGTGTGTACACATGTCCATTATAAACTCTGTTAGAGTCTAGCAACTGTAGAATGACTTGGAGTAAGGGCCTAGCAATGGATTCTGTATCAGTCATTTAAGGATCATCCTAGTTAAGTTTGAGGAGAATCATGACAGAAAGGTTATCCCTCAAACCATTATTTTATTCAGCCCCCCTCACTCATGGAGACTATCTACTAAATAATTGCAGTAGTCATTGGTAGTATACCTTAGAGGATTTAAATTGAGATACCTAAAGTATTGGTATCCAATAAAGATCTGCTGTGTACATTTTTATGTGCATTATATTATGTACATTTGTTTTTTTTTCAATTATCTCATCTAGATCATATTTTCATCTTTAAAAAGTCCCTCAGAGCAAGTGGTCACAAAGCACTGACTTTCAGTGTTTGAACAAAATTTATATATCAGTATATTAAATTTTGTAGCTTCTCAAGTGAAGACAGGAAGAACAAATAGCCACATGACCTAGTGCTGCAATTTATCACTGCTATTACTATACATTTTTATATCCTCATTTCAAAATCATCTTCAATGTTAGCACAAATTGGTACCTTTTTTGAGGGAATAACTTTCCTCTCTCATAAGTGACCTCAGACTTGATATATAACCTGTGTAAAGTTCTACTTTTCAACAACCTGAAATAACATACTGCAGTCATACATTTTATTAAGTATGTCTGTAGTGAGGAAGGATATTAGTCTATTCATATAGATAATAAATATATATTACTTTCCCTTTCCTCCCTCCATCCTACTTCAAAGGTAAGTGTACAAAACAATTATAGAAACATTAAAAAGAAACCTCTACTAGAAGACCATTATAAAACTACTCTTTCTTCCGTGTTATATTTTATATTGTCACATATAAATATATCAAATGTCAAATTCTGTCCCCTGAAATGATAAATTTAAAACTTCTTACAATATTAATTTTATAGTTTCCATTATATTTCAATGTAATATAAGTCAAATAAACTTGCTATTAGAAGTTTGGGGTTTTTTCCTCATCATAGTATGGCCCCTGTGTTATGAAGGGAAAATCCAACAAGTATTGAATATAATTGCATTCTGCCATTTGTGCCCATCCTCTGCCCCTTACTTCTTGTTCTAGTTTCAGTAATCAGATCAGTAATACCAAACTGCCATTATTCCTGGAAAGGCAATGTCTTTTTAATTTTCTGTAGTCCTGAGATTATGGAAAGGCAAGATGAAGGAAATATAGAGTATCAAATAATAAGAATTCTCATTTATATACCACATGAAAGTATACCCATTGATCCTCAACAACCATGTGAAAATAAACTCTCTACATTTCTTACCTGATATTTCATTTCTGTTTAATCAGAAATAGTAGCAGATGAACAATATTACACTGTAGTTAGTGCTTTTTAAAATAGAATTAAATATATTATCTTTTTTTACAACTCAGCTTTTGTGAGGATTTCACATATTTATTTAACCATATAAATCTATTCTTGATTTTTTCAACAGATTTTTCCTACTTATTATAGCTTTACATTGCACACTAATAAGTATTTAATAATTATCTTTTCCATGAGTGTTTCTTCTTATTTTGCAAATGTTTAGCAGAGGATATAATTTTTAAAGGCTCTGAATTTTTTTGGTACTGTGACTGAATAGAAAGGCAGAGGAAAGATTAATAACAAAAGGAAAAAATCGAAATACGTCTTCCCATCACCTCTGTAATCCTTGTAGTTTGAAATTGTACTTCTGACAGAAATAGTTTTTAGCCTAAATTCATTTGTCACTGTCACAGAGTTGAGGGGTGTGTGGTAACACAGGTAATGTGCTGTGACATCAATAGTGCAGCAACAAAGTTAACCACATCAGTGAGGTGCAGGGATGTTAACATCAATAACAAGAGGTTGATGCTGACATAAACCAGCTGCAGGGTTATGAGTGTTTAAAAATAGAGGATTTCATATTTCTGAATTACCCCTTTTTCCACATAGACATTTACTTAAGAACATTGGATGATTTTTCATAATGTTGCTTATGTATGCTTTCATAATTATACCATAATTCCCATAAATTCTACAGTAATTTCTGTTGCTTTATTAATGTTTAAATTGTCGGCATATTGCAAAGTCCAATTCCATTGTTGATAGATATGAAAAAAGATATGTGAAATGGTATTTGGTGTTTATAGTAAAATACGTATACTGTATTCAAGAACTGTACACATTATTATAGTTTAACTATATTTTACTTTCATGAAACTCTGCCTTCTCTGCCTCCCACCACTCCCCTTACATTCCAGTTAAGAAGGGAGACACACACATATATACACACACAGTCAAGCAAAACAAATTCTTGTCCATGTCCATGTCCAAAAATAAAAATGTCACAGTGTACAGTCTCAGTCCATCATTTTTCCCTCAGGGGTAGGTAGCCTGTTTCTTCACTAGTCTTCTGGAATTATTGTTTCAGATGGTGTTGATCATTCTGGTGATCAGAGTTCCTAACCTCAGGGTTAAACTGTGCTCATTTTCTTTCATATATTATATACCTAATATGATACCTTTCATATACCTAATAAATCTAATTTCTTTTTATGTATTATGTACCTAATCTTTTAACCAGTACCAAATTCTTATTTCTTAATCAGTACCAGTTTTTAAAAGAGTTAATACCACTTGCTAGTATGACTTGAGATTTGGTACTGCTAGGCCCCCTTCCCTTCCACTTTTTTTCATTAATTTCCTGGAAGTTCTTGGCCTTTTGTTCCTCTGAATGAATGTAGTTATTATTTTTCTAGCTGTACAAAGTAATCTTTTGGTAGTTAGAGTGATATGGCACTGAATAAATACTTTATGCGGTATTGTCACTTTTATTAGATCGGCTTGATTTAGCCATGAGCAATTAACATTTCTCCAGTTATTTGGATCTTTTTTATGTTCATTTATAGTTTGTGTTTGTCTTGACAAGGAGACACCCAAGCATTTTATACTTTTTCTAGTTATTTTTAATGGAATTTCCTTTTCTATCCCTTCTTGCTGGATTTTGTCAGTAATATACAGAAATAACTTATGATTTATATGGGTTTATTTTGTATCCTGCAAATTTGTTGAAGAAGTTGTTATTTCATTTAGTTTTGTAGTTGTCTTTCTAGGACTCTAAGCAAACCATCATATCATTTGCAAAAAGGGATCATTTTGTTTTTTCTTTGCCTGTGTTTAATTCTGTCAATTTCATTTTCTCCTCTTACTGCTATAGCTAGTATTTTTAGCATTATTTATATTGAATAGTAGTGATGATAATGGACATCCTTTTTAATCCTGATCTTATTAAAAGGATTAATCAAAGGTTCATTCATTTCCCCTATTGGAAAAGCTTTGTGCCCAAGCTTTGTTTTCCTTGGAGGTTTTACTTGAAGATATCTTGGAGTTATTCTGCTAGGTTTATTTCTTGAGTGTCCTTGTTACCAGTAGCTCTTTATGTTGGGATTTTTTTTTTCTTCTTGTTTTCCAGCCTGCTTCTTCACTTTGGACTTTGTTAGGTATGGACTCTGTCCTTTTCTGGAGAAAATGGCTTAAGTGGGCTCTTGTCCTCGAGTCCTGCTGCTGCTTTCTTGGGATATTGAATTTTCTATTATTCAGTAATTACTCAGGCTAGGGACTCACAAGCTTTCAGTGTTCCCAAAATAGTCTGTTCCAGGGAAAAGTCTGATCACTACCTTCATGTTCTGAAATCTACAAATCACTGACCTGAGTTAATTTTGGACAGTACTCCTGTGGACTTACCCTGGTTAGAGGTTCCAGTAGACTGATACTGAACTCAGCTTCTATTATCCAGCTGTCCCTGAATATCACTTCCTATACAATAAATTCCAGTGACTTCTTATTGCCTCTAAAATCAAATATAAATTATTTCATTTAACTTTCAAAACCCTTTACAACTTTGTCTCATTCAGACTCTCTTTTTTTTTTTTAATTCTAAACAAGTGTATACTTGGAAAAATAAATGTGTTATGTGTGTGTCTATAAATAGTAATAAATATAAGACATAATACAAATTAGTGGGTTAAGGGGATCAAAATTTGTAAACTTTGTGCACAGAATACCTCAGATTAGAAACCATATTACTGTTACATTCTCAAATTTTCTTTTAATTCTGTCTTTATCAGCTTTCTTGCTCATATCCTTTTTTAAATTTATTTATTTTCAGTTTGCAACAATCACTTCTATAAATCTTAAATTTTCTCTCCCTTCCTTCACCTCCCTCCCCGAGACGGTATGCAATCTTATATGGGTTTTACACATACATTCTTATTAAACACATTTTCACATTAGTCACGTCGCATAGAAGAATTACAATGAATGGGAGAAACCATGAGAAAAAACAAAACAAAACATAAGAGAAAATAGCTCTGCTTCATTAGAAAATAGCTCTGCTTCATTCTACATTCTGATTCTATAGTTCTTTCTCTAGATCTGGATGGTATTTTATCTCAAGAGTCCTTTGGGAATGTTTTAGATCCTTGCATTGCTATGAAGGGCTTTAGTTTATCAGAAACAGTCCACACACACTGTGGCTGTTACTGTGTACAATGTTCTCCTAGTTCTGCTCAGACTGTCTTTCTAACGTCATTGAACATTATTCCATTTCCCATACTCCATGATGTAGCCAGAGTATGTTCTTTCTGTTTTTCATGCTAAGCCACCTGACTTTTACTTGTCTGCATTTCATATGTACTCCTTCCTCATCTCTATCTTATAGATTCTCTCTGCAAGATTTACTTCAAGTACTACACTGTACTTGAAACTTTTCTTGATCCCTTCAACTGCCTAAGGTCAAGTAGGGAGTGACAGAGTTAAGATTTGAACCCAGGCCTTTTTATTCCAAATGGAAGTTGGTTGCCCAAGAGAGGAGCATTGCTGTGTATATAATAACATTAAACCTTTTGGTGTCTGATTATTTTCAAGTAAAAGATGTCACGTGTTACTGAGTATTCTACTTACTGCTTTTGATTGCAGACATTTTTCTTTTCTTTCTCATGCTTGTTATCTGACCTTTCATATATATATCAAGGGAATTTTGGTGGGCAAGTGATAAGACAAGCCTGCAGTAGGATTAATTCACATTTTCTTTACTTGTTTATCTTTTTGTTATGTTTAGAGGTTGTCAGGGGAGTGCACTTCACAAAGTGTGAGGGGACTTCACTAGTGATGAGTGATCTACACAGCTAAATGCATTTTCATTTTAAATTGTTGTTCAATTTTTGAGAAAGCACAAATGTATTAGAAATAAAAGGATCATTTAGCAGGGACTCGTAACATTAGTGTGAAGGATAATTGTAAAGTAACTTGAAGAGAAACTCTTCCAGAAGCTTTTATTGACCTCTAAAAAGTATTTATGATATTGTATTAAATGTATGTGGCAATGTTTGTTTTATTTAATGTGTGAAAGGAACACATCCACCTTAAACCCATTGATTATATCAGATATTCGTTATTTAAAAGTATGTCCATAGATTTTTTTTATTTTATTTTTAACGTGTCCCTTTGCTTTCCACCAGTCCCCCTAACTGTTTCTCCTCTTTGCCATCTTCTCATTATATAGAGCATGAATATATTTTGTATATATTTATATGTGGACATTTTGTTTCTCTTATGTTGAGTGTAAGCCTTTAAAAACAGGACTTTTTGTCTTTGTATTCCAGCGCTTAATGCAGCATGTAGCACAAAATAATACTTAGTAAATGTTTATTGATTGAAGTAACGTATCAGAATTAGTAGTCTTGTCTGTGCATGTAGCTCCTTGGAAGTTAACTTATAAAATCGGCCAATTTTGGTCAGACCTGAAAATACATTAAAGTCTTATCCATTTTGGATTTGCTTGTTTTTGGCATGAAATGTTGGTTGTTTTGAAACACATTCATTTGTTTGAGAATAAATGCTGAGAAAATGTTTACAACTGGTTTGAGTTTATATTATTTCCAATAATAACTTAATAGTTCACTTTTATCATGCTTTAAGGTTTACAAAATACGACTGGATTTAAAAATTGTTTTCCTAACAATAGCCCATAGGATAGGGAGTACATACGTTTTATTGTCCCTATTTTTCAGATTAGGAAACAAAAGTTGGGATTACTAGAATCAATATCTATTTTATCTTTTTATTGAGGCAGTTATTTCTTAACTTTTTACTCTACACCACTGTTGGTTCATTCACAAAGAGCTTCTCTAGTTGCTGTGAGGTAGCTAGAACCACTTAACTTCTATACGGTGGTATTATTCCCCACATCAGAAAAAGTGCTGTATTCAGTGAGCAAAGCAGAATTAAAACAGCACAAAGGAAACTAGGATGCGCACATTTGGAGAAACCACATCAAATGTTCACACAGTTTCTGTGCCCAGTCTGTGGTAGAGCATTCTGAACTTGTATTGGTCTGATCAGCCACAGTTGTACGCACTGAAACTTCACTTTATCATGGTGATGTCATTTTTGTCCTCTTCGAGAATGAAGAACAGCAACCGACCAATATAGTGATATTCTGAGCACTCATATAGCAGAAATTTATTTTAACTCTTAAATCTTAGGGATTTACTTTCTAAATCACATTTGATTTCATTTTTTAAATTATATGTTTCCATATTGCTGGTAATAGCTACCAGCTTTGAAGGTGACGTAGATAGTTCCCAGAAAAATATTAGACCTCTGATTTGAAATCACAAGTAGAGACTTGATGAACTTTTGGACCCAGTGGCTGTAAATGAAGTATTGATGAGAAATAGAAAAGATTTTCTCCAAATGGTTTCTTCAACCCTCTTTTTTCCCCCCTCAGGCTCAAGATGAAGAGGAGGAAGCCTTTTTGGATTGGAGTGATGACAATAGTGAATTTGATCCAAGTACACTGCCAGATCCTGATAAGCCTAGAAGCCCTGAAGAAACATCTGATGATGATATGGAAGATGAAGAAAGGTATGTTTTGTTTAGTTTTGACAAACAGAAATCGTGATTTTTTTTCCTCCTCTGAAATGCTTTGTTAAAAATATTGCTATGAAAATACTTCCCCTTCCCATCTCTAGCTTTACTTTCATACAAATATTTTTATACTGCTGCTGTCTTTTTTTTTTTTTTTCATTTGGCCTCTGGATTATTCTCTAAATGTAACTCAGATCATTTGGATTTCTTTTTGGAGACTGCTTTATTTATGTTGTAAGGTTCTCAAAGCAACCCATTTAACAAGCTGTGTTTTTGATTGAATTTATTTCCTCTTCTCTTTTTCTCTCTCTTCTCCATCTCCCTCTTTATATTCCTTAAACTCAAGATTCTGTGAGTGCAAGTTAGCTACTTCCTACCTAGGAATCCTTTTCCTTTATGTACGCATATTTGGCCTTATGTCAAAGGGATCTTGCTGAGAGCCTTTTTAAAATGGCAGGTTTTCTGCAGAAAATGAAAGAGAAATTAGATAGCTGTACTTTTACATTTTGGGATTTGTAGCAAAGAAAGTATCAAGTATACATAATAACACAGAGTACTGCAATATGTTTAGAGTAGTGTACAGATTCCCTCAGTATGAAATGTGTGTGACTGTGTTGTGTATGTATGTTTGATAAAGAATGTGAATGTACCCAAAATGGATGAAATGTAAGGAACTGAAGTGTTTGGCATCATTCAGTGTTTACTGAACAAGTGCTGTGCAGTGCATTGTGAAGAAATTCCAGAAAAATAAACACATTGTTTATAGGAGATAGACAACTTTAACAGAGGTCAGTAACAGTGAGTAATGAACAATGAAGTTGATATAATGGAGAGTAAAAAGATATCTTATTAGTATGAGAGTTATGTAAAAAAAAATCAGAAATCAATTATCTTAATAGAATTCTCTACAGTTAGTAGACAAGGAAACCAGGTAAATTAAGTGTATTAAAATTCTTCAGTTACCTGAAAAATTCATCTATCTAGAATGTCTCTTTCCCCAGTGAAACAGGATATATTAGACAGTAATTACCATGTTACTTTGCACAATGTATAGTAAACTTGTAGGTCTTTGTAGCCCATAAGATAGTAGAATAAAAATATAAACAACTATTTTATAAGGACTAGATAAATTCATAGAATCTCAGAGTTGGAACAGACTGTAGAGGCCATATACCTATACAGGAATACCTTCTATAATATCTGCAACATAAGGAAATCTTGACTTTGCTTGAAGACCTATTGAGGAAGGACTCACTACCCAATGAAGAAATGGATAATCCATAAAAAGATTAAGAAAGTTTTAAAAGATTACTGATGTGTTGGTCCTTCTCTTTTGAGATTTATACCATCAAAGGTAGTCATACTCTGTGAAAGGGGCAGCTATATTCTCCTTTAAAATGTTTCAAGATAGCAGTGCTGGAGATTTACTCAAACTATTGGGTCATACCCAGCATAGCTGTTATGCATATATTCTTATATAAATACACTTTTCTCACACAGTCCACATGATCTTAATTTTGGTAACTAGGATTTCACTAAAACATTTATTTTTAACTTGAACATGGTATCCTATTCTTAGGTTTACTATCCTAAGTAAAGAATACTTGGATCTTATAGCTATTGCTGTGTATCTTTATAACCATATTGACATTGGGAATATTGATCTTTTTAAAGTCATTGAAACAACATCAAATCTTCTGCCTGCAGTTTATAGAAACTATTTCTTATACTTTGTGTAGTAATTTCACTACACATCTATATAGTTCCTCTTTTCTTCCTATGACTCTCTCAGTGCCATTTCAAATATTGTAAAAAATATCATCTGTGAAATTTATACTTGAACAAGGTGGGCTAGTCATGTAATGATTGATAACAGATTAATAACCTGAGTACTCCATCATTTCCTATGAAATGCTTTTTAAGTCCCAAAAGGATTTCTGTACATTTAGTATATCCTCTATGGTATATATATGGGAAGATATGCACCAAAATCTTGTAGAATGAGAAAGCAATAATTAGCTGTCATCTGATCCATTCAAGAAAGATCATGGTTCCATTGACTTTTGATATATTCACTATAATATTATTCACTGTCCTGTTTGCTATCACTAAGTACCTAGTTTTTGACAGTATGAATACCCTGAATGTTGTTTTATATTCCATTTCTTATATCTGAAGTCACAATTATTAATATATTGCTACCTTCTTAAAATCTACTTTGTATCTTTACATTACCCTTGGGCTTACCTGCTTACCTGTTGTCTTCTGAGATTTTGATATCCCATTAATCACAGTCATATGGTATCTCCCCACAGTTAGTTGTGGTCCAAGTTGTGCCTGTGCAGGATACTATTCAGTGAGGATGCCTCTCATATTGCTTGATGTAATCTGGGCATTAAATATTGTTTGTCTATTCGCCTTGCCCCCTGTTCTCCCCACCTTGCTTGCAAGTTTGAGGAGGTACTAAAGAATTTTTTTTAAAGTGTTATACAGTTTCTATCCAATGTTTATTGAATTTCTTTACTGGGATAATTAAAAAACAAGGAACTATATAAGAAAATATAAACTGAGTGATAAGGTAATAATTGCAATAGAAAACATGATGAAACTTTGTTTCTTCAGAAGTTTTTAAAAATTGCTTTAAAATGTGTAAAATGAGTCACTGCTTTTAGAAGCAGTTTATGAAGGATTGATAATGGTTTCAAAGGCAGACAACTTTTTAATATATTTTATGCTGCTTAGTCCTTGCTAAAAGATATTTTTGAGAAAGCTTAGCGTTTTATGCAAATATATTTAAACGAGTAATATTCATCCTGCAGTTCCAGTTTGATGAGAGAAAGGAGTGTATTATTTCACCCATCTACTTAGGGAAAAATTTTGTGTTTCTTGAAAGGTAATAAATGGGGACTTGTTATATTGCCAGTGCCACTGTGCTTTGGCCACTGGAGACATGGTGCAGAGAATATATGGGAATGTGAACATTCTTGATCAGTCTTCTTGAACTCAAATTGCAAGTTTGCTTTAAGTTTACAACCCTGATCTATTTTAACTTCTACCATCTAAGTCTTTGTTTTTCTTAGCAAAGATTTGATAATTCTTTTATGTGTTTGCGTGAAGAGAGGAACAAAGGAGTAACTATTTTACCTTCTCTGAGGGTACAGATTGCAATCCATTCATATCTTCTTTGCCATCTAAAGTAGTAGGGAAGAATGAATAGATTGGGGGAAAAGTAGTGAGTTTTGTTATGGACATACTGAATTTAAGAACATGCAGTTATAGCTGTCAGAAAGACCTTTGGAGATGTGAGATTAGAGGTCAGCAGGCAGATTGGAGCAGGAAAAGTAGATTTGAAAATTATCAGCATAGAGATGATGATTGAATCCATGGAAACTGATGAGATCTCCAATTAAAGTGCTATAGATGGAAAAGAGAAGAGGGCCTAGGACAGAATTCTGAAGGATTCCTACAGATAAAAGGGGTGAGGGTGGGGCTGATCTGGAGGAAGATCAAGCAAAGGAGGAGCAGTCAGATAGGAGAGAGTTGGTGTCCTGAAAGCATAGAGAGAAGAAAGTGTCAAGGAGAGAGTGAGCAACAGTGTCAGAGGCTGCAAGGAGGTCAAGGAGAATGAGAATTGAGAAGAAGTCTTTGGATTCGACAACTAAGAGCCTAGTAAGAGACAGTAACTTTGGAGAGGATAGTTTCATTGGAATGATAGTGTTGGAAGCCAGATTGTCAAGAGTTGAAAAGAGAGTGAGAGGAGAGAAAGTAGATGCCCCAAACTGTAGACAGACTTTTCAAAGAGTTTAACTACAAAGGACAGAAGAGGTATAAGATGATATTTAGCAAAGATGGAAGGATCAAGTGAAAGATTTTTTTTCAGGATAAGGGAGATATGGGCATGTTTGTAGACAGTAAAAAATGAACCAGTAGAAAGGAAGAGATTTAGAATTCATGATGTAGTGAGAATGATAGAGGGGACAATCTGTTGGAGAGATGGGATAGAATGGGATCATTTGAGCAACTAGACAGGATATCCTTGGTGAGGAATAAGACCACTTCATCATGTAAGACAGAGGTGAAAGATAAGAAAGTGACATAAGACATCTGAGTGATAGGAGATAAAAAAGAGGGAAGAAGAGAGAATCCACAACAAATAGCCTCATTTTTTTCTTGTAAAATATGAGAAAAAGATTTCTGCTGAGACAGTGGGGAGAAACCATGGCAGGTTTGAAGAAGGATAGAAAGGTTTGGAAGAGTTTCTGTGGAGAGTGGGATAAGGAAGTATTAAAGGAGATATTGTGGAATTGCCTAGCAGCAGTGAGAGCCCATTTGGGGGTATGAAACATAAATGTGTACTGTACCAGTCAGAACACTTGTGTGATTTTCTTTACCCTGATTCAACAGCACACTTGGAGCAAAGTCAATGAATGGTAGGGATAATCCAAAGCTGGGGCTTGTCTAGGTGTAATGAGTGATGTAGGAGGTCTGGGACTTTAAGAGAGGACAAAGTAGAGCTGAATTGGTTCACCAAGGAAGTATGGCCTGGGAAAAAATTGAGGGGTCAAGGAATTGGGGATCATGGTGCAGATGAAGAGTACGATTATATAAAGGAAAGCTGAGGAGAGGCAGAAAACCAATAGATTATGGTCAGATAAGGGGATTTCAGAGTTCTTGAAAATAGAGGTGGTATGTTTGTGGATGGCAGAAAGATCAAAAGTATGACCATCTTTGTGTGTTGCTGAGGTTGGATAGAAGTGTAAGTCATGGGAAGTGAGTAGGTTAAGGAACTGAGTTTTACGATATTCAAGAGAGAATCATTATGTATAAAGAAAAATTGTAAGACAGGTATTAAACTCATTGAGGAAGGAAGGGGTCTGAAGACAACAGCTACCAGGATTTTGACTGGGTGGATATAAATAGAGTGAACTTCAAAGGAAGACGTATTACCAAGTGATGGAGGAAGAGGGAGAATTTGGAAGTGGCAGTGGGGAGCAAGGACTATTCCATATTCCACTATTCCCCACCTCAACCTGTGAGCCAAGGAGAATGCAGGAAGGTGCAGCCAGTACTAGAAAGAGTATCCAGGGAGTTTGTGTCATCAGGGAAACTTGAGATTTCAGTAAGAACTAGTAGGTGGAGTGGGCGAGGAATACATTTAAGATGAAGGAAAGTTTGTTGTCTGTAGAGAAAGCATTCCAGAGGGCACAGTGGAGGTGCTGCATGGAGTTAAGGGTGAAACTTTGGGGGTGGAAAGATTGAAGGGGATACAGACAAGAGATCAAGTGGTAGAGGGTGTGGAATGAGGTTTGGATATCCAGAGTCACTGGGATGTGAAAAGTATAACCAGATGTAGGAGTGTTCTCATCATTGAGTAGAGGACCTCCCTCCTCTCAAAGAATAGGTGCAGCAGGATAGGGGAGACATGAAGTCAAAGGGAGGGTTGCTATTCTTTGCATAGGAAGTTATATTAGGTATGGGCAGCTAGGTGGTACAGTGGATAGAGTACCAGTGCAGGAGTCAGGAGAACTTGAGTTCAAATCTCACCTCAGACACTTGACACTTACTAGCTGTGTGACCTTGGGCAAGTCACTTAGCCCCAGTTGCCTCATCCTGGGTCTTCTCCATGATGAATATCTGGTCATTGATTCAGATGACTCTGGAGGAGAAGTGAGGCTGGTGACCTGCAAAGCCCTCCCTCACTCAAAACACAGGTGCCAGTCATGTCATTATTTCTCTGATGGCATGGTCTTCTTTGGCAACGAAGGATGAACACACATATAATCAGATTCTTCCATCTAAGAATAAACTTGGCATTTTCAGAGGTGAATTAACTCCTCTAGACATGGAAAGTACCACTAGGTAGATTGGTGCTTTAACAAAACTAAGTATATCACATCTGTAATAGTAATCTTTGAACAAAATGGTTGGTGTAGTATTCATCTACTTCTCCATAATAATGAAAATGAGTAATCATATAAAAAAAGTATTTTGAGATCTCCAGAGAAAATAAGATTAAATGCTCACATGATAATGTTGTTTTTAAAATCCTTTTAATTTTGTCCTTTATCTTTAAATATAAGTGTAATATGACTGGTCTGTGCTTCCTTCTCCCTCTTCCTATTTCTTTTTCCTAGAGTTTGAAAAAAAAAAATCAGTTTTCTAAGTCACTGAATGTTCCTTTGGGTAGTTTTTTTCCCTTTTCTTTTTCACTCTGGTAACCCTTATAAATATTTAACATGAATAGCATCTCAGTCTTCCCACAGAGAGAGGCATTGCTTGTCAGTAGGCTAAAAATGTAGTTTGGGTTGAGCTTGACACAGCTGAAACGGCTGGAATCTTAAGTCACCATCCAACCCTAGAGGCAGTAGTTCCTCTTCCATAGCAAGCTTTTGGCCCAGCTTTCCACAGCCCTTGACTCTGCCTTGCAGACTAGTCCTCTGCAAACCAGAACAGTGAGATTCGCCTTCTCTTGGGACTTGAATGATTTGCAAGACTGAAAATAAACATGCCAAATTATTGCAATGCTCAGGACTCTTAACATGATAAATCAGAATGCCCCAAACCAAAAACTAAAAACACAGTCCTGTCCAAAACTAACATGATATCTCATTCCTTATGGAGTAATCCTAGAATTGTCACACATATATAAAACATCATTTATCCTTACAGTTGTATCTGAGAGGTAGGGAGAAGCAGACATTTTCTCCAATTTCCCTATCTTCTTAGCGCACACACACACACACACACACACACAGAAATTGAAGTTATCAAGCAATTACTTAAGGAAATTCTCAGTTTCTCAACTTCTCTGTTCCAGTGTTCAGACTTTCTTAAACAGATTTTGAGAATATATAGAAAGTAAAAACACCTTAGCCTATCTGGCTCTTCATCGACTTTTTAAAAATATATATCTGCTAATATGAACTTAATTATCAACAAACACAAATATTTCCATACATCAAGAAGAAAGAAGATAATTGTGAACCAGTGTTATGCAAACCTACTTTCTGGCCTTATTAATTTTATCTCCCTTTTACATACTCTGTTTCATTCAAAATGGGCTGTTAGGTTTTCTTTGGACTCAACATAGCATCATCATCTGCCTCTTTGTATTCAGATACAGTCTGCTCCATACACCCTTTTCTGATCTCTTCCTATCAGAATAATTACTTCCCTACAACAAGGCTTACTTTTAGTGTCACCTCCTCTATGATGCCTTCTCTGATTCACTGAGATGAAAATATTGCCCCCTTCAATTTTTTGCTGAGCGTTTTGTCTGATTCTCTGAATTATCCCTATTATACCATACCTTGTACCATCCTTTGTAGAACACAAGTCAGCTGTGTATATGTATTGTACATACTCAATTCAATAATTAATTTATTAAGTTATTACTGTTTGCAAAGGTGCCATGTTAGGCTCAGGGAATTAAAAGTTCCTGACTTTAAGGAGCTTACATTCTGCTAAGGAGATACAACATGGTTATAAGTAAATACATGCAAAAATATAGAAAGTAATTTCAGGAGGGAGAGAGTTCTAATAACCAGAGGAGTTAGGAGAAATCTTGAATAGAAGGCAGCACCTAATTATGCTTTGAAGGAAGCTAGGGATTTTACAACGTAGGTGTAAGAAGAGAATTCGTTCCAGATGTGGGGAACTACCTGACTAGTTGGAACAGAATGCATGAAGAGAAGAGCAATGTGAAATAATGTTGGATAAGTCAGTGAAAGATTTTGTAAATGCTGAATTTAACCTTCTTGCAGGTAGGTACTATATAATTTTTGTTTAGATGTTTGAACCTAACAAAATGTTTTGTACATTTTGGAACAGAGGTAGACCTGAGAATCCTTGTAGGGTGCCAGTATGGCAACTCCACTCACCCATGTCAATCAGCAATTTCTCTGTAATTTTTCATCTGAACGTATTTCCAGGGTCACTGAGACTCAGAGAACATGTGATGAGGTGATACTTGCATTCAGCTCTTCATTTGAATGTCAGCCCTCTGTTCACCATGCCATACTGCATCTTGCTTTCTGCTTAGTAGAGAAGGCATTTACTAAATGGTTGTTAAGTGGGGATGTCCTGGCCTTTTCCACCTTCCTTTGACCTTGTAAATGTATCCTCACTGACATCCTTCTTGGACCATGCTCTAAAACCCTGAAACTATAGAACCAATGAAAATTAAAAGGTGAATCATTTCTTATCCTTAAGGATTCATAGAATAAGATAGGCATAGTGACTCAGTAGGAATCTTGATGTTTTAATTAAGTGATAAAAGGTAGCATGGTATAGTGCAGCGAGCCCTTGGCTTAGGAGTCATAAGACCTAAAATCTAATTCCTTAAATATTATTTACTAGGTTTGTGACCCTGTGTCAGTAAGTAGCTGTGTGAGTGTCTCTGAGCCTCAGATGAGTTAACTCATCTGCATAGTGTGTATCTTCTTATTTGTGTTGGGTCTCTTACAGGATAGTTCTAGTGATCAGATGAGATACTATGTATATAAAGCCTTTTGGAAACATTAGAGTACTGTATAAACATGTTATCGTCTTTATCATTACTGCCATTATTATTGCATCATGTAATTTCTTGATCTTCAAAGTATGTCAGCCATATCAATTTTGGTGCCTGGAAAATTATTCCTGGTTCTCAAAACTCTAGTAGAAAACACATTGTGTATCACATTCTGCTGTCTTAAAATAATTACAAGTTTTTACTTAAGTTTAATATTAGACCTTGATTACTTTTCCAAACATTCAGAAAAGGCCAAAAACCCGGTTCATCATATTCTTCACAATTTTTTGTCTTCTCTGGTATTTCATTCTCTATGGGGATCTTTAACAATGTTTTGGTTAAGATCTTAGAATCGTAGGTGTAGACTTCGAGGAATCTTCTTTGAATAATATCTTTCCTTTTATCTATACTTCTGCCAGCTGAATAATTAATGTCTATGAGCATATAAGATTAATTTTTGTATATCTAACAGTATTCATCATACTTGATTGATTCTATCTTCATGTCAATTTTTATTGAGGCAAAAAAAATTGCCATGGTAGAGAATGGTATGAAGGAAGCAGCTGGGTGTTCTAAATATTCATTATCCAGTCAAATTGAATTTCTAATATTTATATTCTTTCAACCTTTTTCAAATACAAAAATGAGAAAGAGCAAAGTGGTGATTGGATTCATCACTGGTTTGTGTTAATCTTTATTTTGCAGCATTTTTAGGTTGAACTCAGACTGATTTGATCTTAAAAGGTGAACAAGTCAATGATTGCAGTTGGGGAAGAACTGAAAATTTTGGTGTAAAAGCTACTGCCCTTCATGTGTGTGCATGCGTATGTGTGTATACACATATATACATTCATATATACACACATACGCATGCACTCACACAGAGGCACACACTTGTATGTGTACATACACACATATAAATGTATTTATATGTAGATAGAGCATATCATTTGTTCTGAGACTATAGTTTGGTCAGGAACTGTTTGCTGCTGCTGAATGCTTCTCTTGTAGGTTGATTTGTTTCATTTTTCAGTTCAAATCATTCTACTACTCAAGGATCAAGCTATACTTTTTCATCGTTGCCTAGAATTGAATTAGAAACAACAAGGATATGCTGAGCTTGAATGGTTTTCTCTCTTCCAAAATAGTTTTCCTGTCAGTGAGACTAACTTATCTCTAGGGTCTGTCCTTAGCATATGGAACTCTTGTTCTGTCATATCAGTTATGTAATTTCAGTACTTTAATACTTCACTGTAGCTTTTATTTCAACAATGTGGGTATTCTTTCTAGTAGAGGTGATCACTAGGCATCTACCCCTTCTTATTCACTATGATTCTGGCCGATGCTTTCTTATAGCTACATCAGAAGGGCAGCTCAGCATTCTGCAGATATTCTTCTAGGACTTTTTCTATTTCTTTGGATGGTACCTTAGCACTCAAGACATGTAGTTTGTTATCCCTCATCTTTATATCAAGGTCAGCATTCCTTTTCTCATTGTGCATTTTCTCTGTAATGGCTTTGCTTTTTCTCACATCTGGGTTATCATTAGAAGTATGCTGCAATGTATTTGGGCATACTATGTATCTCTCTACTTCCCTTTGGGTCATATAGGAAAAAGGGAAAGGAACAAGTATTAAATACCAACCCAGTGGCAGGCATTGTCCTAAGCACTTTACAAATATCATCTCATGTGAGCCCCACAACAACCTTGGGAGGTAGGTGTTATTTATTATTAGACCTATTTTACAGATGAGGAAACTAAGGCATAGCGATTATACCACTGAGGTCACATTTGAACTCAGATCATCCAGACTCTAGGCCTGATGCTCTATCTACTTTACCACCTAGCTGCCTCTGGCATGACTTGATTGTTAGGGAGGCATTAAACAGAAGAATTTACCTCTAATCCTGTCTCTTCCACAACTACCTACATGACTTTAGGCAAGTCTTTTCTCACTCTCTGGACTTCAGTTTCCTTATCTGAAAATGAAAATTCTGGAGAAAATGATTTCCAAGATCTCTTTCAACTCTAAAGCATTCATTCTATAATTACTCTTAAATTGTAGTATTCCAAGTTTGAAAACCATCTAGTATCATGTAAAAAGATAGATCTTTTAAGGAAGGAGGGTATGGGCAGTTTAAGATCATTAGAAGTATTGGACAATTTTCCAAAAGCCTTCAAGCCAGTTATTCCTGCCTTTCATTTGGGCCCAACTCATTATTTGTTATCCATGTAATTCTAACAAGGAGATTCATTTTAGTTAAATTTTCACTTAAAAATTAAGAGGATTGAATGAAAATTTACAAATCACAGTATTGTTTTTTTTGTTTTTCCTCTTAAATGTTCTTGAGGAAAAAGGATCTTGGGGGTTAATTGTGGTAGAAACTGGAAACCAGCTTTGGTTCTTTGAAAAGCTTTTTCTTATTCTGAGTTCAGGAATGACAACAGTTTCACTAACTATATTTTGTGTTTGGCTTATATAAACTTTTGATAATTGGTGCATCTAGAAATATGTGGAATGAGTATGAAGGGAACGTGATTCTGTGGTTAATTGACTTTGTTGCCTGTTGCCTATCCCTTTTGCAGTATTTTTCTTTTAGGAGCATTCTTTCCAAGAATGAGGTTTTAAGAGCAATCCCTTCTCCTTTTCACATTTGTAAAAATTTCAATGTACTTAAGTATTCGGAATCTATAAGCCTGTTAATTTGTTGTTAGGACTTAATGTTGTATTATGTGTGATGAGAGATTTAATGGACTGCCTTACTAGAAGGCATTTTTGTATCTCTTCTTTTAGCTTTTAAAAGAGCTAGTAAGGGGGCAGCTAGGTGGCACAGTGAATAGAGGACCTGCCCAGGAGTCAGAAGGACTTGAGTTCAAATCCAGCTCTGACACTTACTAGCTGTATGAATCTGGGCAAGTCACTTAACCCTGATTATGTTGCGCTCTCTCCCCTTCCCCCCAAAAATAGAACTAATAAGGTTTGGAACTCTATCCTAGAAATGGACAGAAAATGTATGATGTGTAACCTAAGTCTAATGAGATGTAACAGCATGGCAGAGTGGTTAGAAAGCCAGGATGACCTGGGTTTATGTCCCACCTCTGACACATACTAGTTGTTTGGACTCAAGTTACTTGCCTTCTTTGTACTCTAAGCATCGCTCTAAGATTTTAAGTTGCAAAGAAGGCCCCAACCTACATGAATAGTTGTTTCCTCTGCTGAATTTCTCTGTATCGGACTTCTCAAACTTTTCCCACTTGTGACCCCTTCAGCACTTCTTAAACTATGAACTGAGACTCACAGTGTAAGAAGCGCTACACTGTATCACTGAAATCACAGTTCTAACCCCTGTCCCTAACATGAGTCTATATTCATGCATAGTGAAGTTTCCAAAGTAATGGGCTTCTTGGTATCTTTTGAAGAAAAAAAAAAAATCATGTATTTTGTCTGGAGGGAAAATCTGTTAATTGATCTGGTGTTAGGGTTATAGTTCCTTGACTTCTATTCCATCCTTAATCATTGCCTCTTGACTTTTGTTTTTTTCTCCTACATTCAGACTAGAGGTATGACCCCTTAAGCTTCATCAACTGACATTGCCTATAGCCATTCTCACTTGTAGCTGCAGCTGTTATAGCATCACTTTTTTCACATGTTTCAGTCTCCTTGAGTAAGCAATTGAATTCTTGGTCACATTAAGTGGAGATTCTGTAAGGCTAAGATGAGTAACTTTAGCCTAGCAGGTAAGTTGCTTCATCTATGATAGCTATTTTCCTGTGGAGAGTAACAGTGTTGGCTCAGCTTCTTCCCTAACACAATTGTGTCAGCTCTGCTATTCAAAGAGGACTGCCAACCTGACCCTCATGTGCAGAGGTGCCAGCTGTTTTAGTTGGCCTAATGTCTCTTCTATTGTTCTGCTTTACATTTCTTCTGCTTGTTTTTTAAATATTTTATTTTTCCCCAAATACATGTGGCAATTTTTAAACTTTTGAGTTCCTGATTCTCTCCCTCCCCCTTTGAGAGGGCAAGCAATGTGATACAGATTTATACATATTCAGTCATGCAAAACATAATTCCATATTAGTCATATCATAAAAGAAAATACAGGACCCCCATGAGGAAAAAAAATACTAGAAAAATAAAGTTTAAAAAAAGTATATTTTGATCTGCATTAATTCCCATTAGTGGTCAAGGGTTATAAACAGGCAATTTTCAGACAGAGAAATCAAAGCTATCTATAGTCATATGAAAAAATGCTCTGAGTCTGTATTGATAAGAGAAATGCAAATTAAGATAATTCTGAAGTACCACCTCACACCTAACAGGTTGGCTAATATGACAAAAAAGGGAAAATGACAAATTTTGGTGGGGAAAACTGGGACACTAATGCATTGTTGGTGGGTTTTGAACTGATCCAGCCATTCTGGAGAGCAATTTGGAACTATACTCAACGGGCAATCAAACTGTGCATACCCTTTGATCCAGCCATATCACTGCTAGGTATATATCCTAAAGAGATTTTTTTTTTTTTAAAGGCAAAAGGACATATTTGTATTTATAGCAGCTTTTTTGTGTTGGCTGAGAATTAGACATTGAGGGGATGTCCATCAATTGTGAAATAGCTAAACAGTCTGTGGTTTATGATTGTAATAGAATATTACTGTACTATAAGAAATTATATTCTCAGAAAAACCTGGAAAGGCTTACATGAACTGATGCAAAGTGAAATGAGCACAACAGGAGAACATCAAACACAGTAACAGCAATACTGTATGATTTGGGAACTGTGACTTAGGTATTCTCAGCAATACAGTGATCCAAGACAATCCCAAAGAACTCATGATGAAACATGATTTCTGCCTCCAGAGAAAGAACTGATATTGTCTGAATACAGATGAAGCATACTATTTTTCACTTTTTGTTGTTGTTGTTTAAATCTTCTTCTACAAAATGAATAGTATAGAAATGTTTTACATGATTGCTTACTATTTCAGAGGGGAGGGAAGATGAAAGGTTAAAATTTGAAACTCAGAACTTTAAAAAATATTAAAAATTATTTTAAAAAGTAATTGGGGGAAAAGAAAAGTTACTTTAAAAAAAGATTCCATTAGTTCTTTCTTTTTTTTAATTAATTTATTTTTAGTTTTCAACATTAATTTCCATAAGATTTTGAGTTCCAAATTTTCACCCCATCTCTCTCCTCCCCCAAGACACCGTGCATTTTGATTACCCCTTCCCCCAATCTGCCCTCCCTTCTATCACACCCCTCCCTTCCTTTATCCCTATCTTCTCTCTTTTCTTGTAGGACAAGATAGAAGACATTACCTGTATTTCTTATTTCTCAGTTGCATTCAAAAACAATTCTCAGCATTCATTCCTAAAACTTTGTGTTCCAACTTCTCTCCCTTCCTCCCTTCCCACCCATCTCCACTGAGAAGACAAGCAATTCAATATAGGCTATACTTGTGTAGTTACACAAAAGACTTCCATAATAGTCACGTTGTGAAAGACTAACTATATTTCCCTCCATACTATCCTGCCCTCCATTTATTCTGTTCTCTCGTTTGACTTTGTCCCTCCCCAAAAGTGTTTGCTTCAAATTACTCCCTCCTTCCATTTGCCTTCCCTTCTATCATCTTCCCCACCCTACTTATCCCCTTCTCCTCTAAATTCCTGTAGTGTAAGATAGATTTTCATACAAACTGAGTGTGCGTGTTATTCCTTC
Organism: Bettongia penicillata ogilbyi; assembly: GCA_023548195.1. Taxonomy (NCBI): domain Eukaryota; kingdom Metazoa; phylum Chordata; class Mammalia; order Diprotodontia; family Potoroidae; genus Bettongia; species Bettongia penicillata. Next base: position 5,458,029 of record JAJHZJ010000371.1, read on the forward strand.
CTTAAGCTTCACTTTTTCCCTCTCACCTCCCCCTTTTTCCCCTTCATTGAAAATGCTTTTTCTTGCCTCTTTTATGAGAGGCAATTTGCCCCATTCCACTTCTCTCTTTCTCCTCCCAATATATTTATTCTCACCCCTTAATTTTATTTATTTTTTTCAGATATTATTCCTTCCTATTCAACTCACCTTGTGCCCTCTATCTATCTGTGTGTGTGTGTGTATATATGTATATAATCATACATATATATATGTGTGTGTGTGTGTGTGTGTGTGTGAAAAATTTCAGGCATTACAAATATCTTTCCATATAGGAATGTAAACAGTTCAACTTTAGTAAGTCCCTTATGATTTCTCTTTCCTGTTTACTTTTTCATGCTTCTCTTGATTCTTGTGTTTGCAAGTCAGATTTTCTATTCAGCTCTTGTCTTTTCATCAAGAGTGCTTGAAAGTCCTCTATAACATTGAATGACCATTTTTTCCTCTTAAGTATTATACTCAGTTTTTCTGGGTAGGAGATTCTTGGTTTTAATCCTACTTCCTTTGAGTTCTGGAATATCATATTCCAAGCCCTTCAATCCCTTAATGTAGAAGCTGTTAGATCTTGTGTTATCTTGATTGTATTTCCACAATACTCAAATTGTTTCTTTCTAGCCACTTGCAATATTTTCTCCTTGACCGGGGAACTCTAAATATGGCTGCAGTATTCCTAGGAGTTTCTTTTTTCAGATCTCTTTCAGCAGGTGATCAGTGGACTTTTTCAATATTTATTTTACCCTCTTGTTCTAGAATATCAGGGCAGTTTTCTTTGATAATTTCATGAAAGATGTTGTCTAGGCTCTTTTTGATCATGGCTTTCGGGTAGTCGCATAATTATTAAATTGTTTCCTGGATCTTTTTTCCAGATCAGTTGTTTTTCCAATGAGATAGTTCACATTATCTTCTATTTTTTCATTCTTCTGGTTTTGTTTTGTAATTTTTTGGTTTCTCATAGAGTCATTAACTTCCATCTGCTCCATTCCAATTTTTAAAGAACTGTTTCCTTCAGTGAGTTTTTGAACCTCCTTTTCCATTTGGCTAATTCTGCTTTTTAAAGTATTCACCTCATTGGCTTTTTGGACCTCTTTTGCTAATTGAGTCAGTTAGCCTATTTTTACAGGTGTTATTTTCTTCAGCATTTTTTGGGGTCTCCTTTAGCAAACTGTTGACTCGCTTTTCATGATTTTGTTGCATCACTCTCATTTCTCTTCCCAATTTTTCTTCCACCTCTCTGACTTGATTTTCAAAGTCCTTTTTGAGCTCTTCCATGACCTGAGACCATTGCATATTTAATTTGGAGGTTTTGGGTGCAGAAGCCTTTTTCTTCCACCTCTCTTACTTGATTTTCAAAATCCTTTTTGAGCTCTTCCATGACCTGAGACCATTGCATATTTAATTTGGAGGTTTTGGATACAGACGCCTTTACTTTTATGTCTTCCTCTGATGGTATGCCTTGTTTTTCCTCATCTGAAAGTATGGAAGAGAATACTTGTTCACTAAGAAAGTAACCTTCTATAGTCTTATTTTCTTTTCCCTTTTTTTTGGCATTTTCTCCACCTGTTACTTGACTTTTGTGTCCTTTGTCAAGTGGAGGGTATTCTCTGGGGAACTGTAAGTTCTCAGTTCCTCCATGGTGGCTCAATTGAGGGAGAGGAGTAACTCCTCTCCTGGCCTGCGCTCTGGTCTAGAAACAACCACAAGCTTTACTGTACAGGATCTGTGAATAGAATTCCCTCTCCAGAGTCTCCATCAGCTCCACCAGACCAGTGGTCTTCCTCACCTCCAGACCGCCACTCAGGGCTGAGACCTGACTCAGCCACTTGATTCCCCCAGGGTCTTCAGGCAGAGGGCTCCAAAAATGGACACTGTGCTACAGTGACTGCTGCTGCCCTGGGCCAAGGGCTAATTCCGGACCCACTCCCTTCTCAACCAGATGAAAGAACTTTCTCACCGACCTTTGAAGCTGTCTTTGACATTTGTGGGTTGAGTAATCTGGGAACCGTAGCTGCTGCCAGGGATTCTGAATGCCCTGAAGCCTGCTCCAGTCCTGTCCCTGCTGTACCATACAGCCAAGACTGGGCTGCACTCTGCTCCAAGCGTAGTGCGATAGACCTTTCCTGTCAGCCCTCAGCCTTCCAGGATGTCTTAAACTGGAAATCTCTTTCAATCTCTTGTTTTGTGACTTCTGCTGCTCTAGAATTTGAGAGTCATTTTTTACAGGTATTTTATGGGCTTTGGGGGTAAAGCTACAGCAGGTTCGTCCTTCTACTCTGCCATCTTGGCTCCGACCCTCCATTAGTTCTTTCTCTGAAGATGGATAGCATTTTCATCATATGTCCTTCACAATCATCTTAGATCATTGTCTTCCTGAAAATATCTGTATATCATTCACAGTTGATCAGTGTACAGTATTTCAATGACTATGTTCAGTGTTCTCCTGGTCCTGCCCATTTTACTTTGCATCAGTTCATGTATGCCTTTCCAAGTTTTTTTTTTTTAAATCTGCCTGCTCATCATTTCTTATAGCATAATAGTATTCCATCACAATCACATAATGCAACTTATTCAGCCAGTTAATTGACATCCCCTTAGTTTCCAGTTCTTTGCCATCACAAAAAGAGGTGCTATAAATATTTTTGCACATGTAGGTTCTTTTACTGTTTTTTTAATGATCTTTTTGGGATACAGATATAGAAATATAGTAGTGGTATTGCTGGATCAAAGAGTATGCACCGTAGCCCTTTGGGCATAGTTCCAAATTGTTTTTCTGAATGGTTGAATCAGTTCACCAACAGTGCATTGATGTATCAGTTTTCCCAAATCCCCTCCAACATTTGTCATTTTATTTTTGGTCATATTAGCTAATGTGATAAGTGTTGGGTCAGAGCTTTTTAAATTTACATTTCTGTAATCAATAGTGATTTAGAACATTTTTGGTATGACTATAGATGACTTTGATTACTTTGTCTAAAAACTGCCTGTTCATGTCCCTTGACCATTTATTAATTGGGGAATGGTTCCTCTTATTTTCAGAAATTTTACACACACACACACACACACACACACACACACACACACACACAAATGTATTTGAGAAATGTGGCCTTTATCAGTAGAGATACTTGCTGAAATTTTTTTTTTTCACAATTATGATTACTATTTCCTTCCATCCTGTTTCCCCATTTGTCCTACTCTCATCCTCTTGCCTTTCACCTTGTTCATCATCAAAAGTGTTTTGCTTCTGACTACCACCTCCCCTAATTCACCTTACCTTTTATCAGCCCCTCCCCCTTTTCTTGTCCCCTTCCCTTCCTACTGCTTTTCTGTAGGATAAGATAGATTTCTATACCCAACTTAGTACATATGTCTTCCCTCTTTGAACCAATTCTGATGAGAATAAGTTCCCTCTATCTGTATCAAACAGTTCCCTATATCTCCATCTTCCCTCCACTGTAAATGTTCTGTCATACCTCTTTCATGTGAGAAAATTTACTCCATTCTACCCCTCCCTTTCCCCTTCTTCAGAGTTGTTTCTTTCTCACCCATTTTATATTTTTTAGATGTCCCATCATAGTCATTCCTCTTTCTCATCCTTTAATTTATTTTTTTAAAGATATCATCCTATCATTGCTCGTGTGCCCTCTGACTATGTATATTCCTTCTAACTGCCCTAATAATGATAAAGTTCTTAGGTATTACAAGTATTATCTCCCCATATAAGAATGTAAACAATTTAAAAATATCAAGTCTGTTATGATTTCTCTTTCCTGTTTACCTTTTTATGCTTCTCTTGAGTCTTATATTTGAAAGTCACATTTCCTATTCAGCTCTGGTCTTTTCATCAGGAGAGGTTGAAAATAACTTTATTTTGTTGGGTAGGTGATACATGGTTGTAATCCTAGCTCTTTTGCCCTCTGGAAATATCATGTTCAAGTCGTCTGATCGTTTAATGTTGAAGGTGCATAATCTGATCCGTAAAGTGAGTTGAAAAAGGAAATGGCAATCCACTCTAGTATCTTTGGTAAGAAGACCCTAAATGGAATCATGAAGAGTTGGACACAACTGAAATGACTGAACAACAAGAAAAATAATTTGGGGCATCTAGGTGGCATAGTTAATAGAGTACTAGACCTAGAGTTATGAAGACCTGAGTTCAAATCTAGCTTCAGACACTTACTAGCCATGTGACCCTGGGTAAGTCATTTAACCCTATTTGCTTTAGTTTCATCATCTGTAAAATGAACTGGAAAAAGAAATGGCAAATCACTCCATTGTCTTTGCCAAGAAAACCCCAAATGAGGTCATGAAGAGTCAGCCGTGACAGAAACAACTGAACAACAAAATTGGGTAAATGCTGTAGACATAGCTTGCCTAATTTTTAGAACAGCATTTGACAATATCTGGACAGGATATGAGTGATATGGGCTGGATGGGTCAAAACTGGCTGAGTGTTCAAATCCAAAGAGTGATCATTAATGTCAATGGTTAAGTGACTCAAGGTTTTGTGATTGGACCTGTGCTATTTAACATGTTTGTCAAAACCCGAGAAGACTTGCATAAAGTGATGCAAAGTGGAGGGAAAAGAACCAGGAGAACATTGTATACAGTAACAACAGCATTGTACCAGTGCACTACTGTGAGAGACTAGGAACTCCAATCAACACGATGACCAACCACAATTCCAAAGGACTAATGATGAAATGTGCTATCAGCTCCCAAATGTAGAATTGATAGACTAAGCTCCGCTCTGCCCCTTTCCTCTCCTTTGCTTTCTTTTTCCCTTTTCTCTTTTCTCTTCCCTTTTTTCCCCTTCCCTTTCATTTCCTCTCCTTTTTCTTTCTTTTTTTTTTTTGGATGTGACCAATGTAGGGATTTTGCATGACTATGAAAAATAAAATTGATAAATTTTATTTTTAAAATGCATTTTTATCAATTACTTTGTTTAAATATTTGATTAGTAGAGTATTCTTTTCTAACTTATAGATCACACAAAACTAGAAGTGGTAACTAAAAGTTTGGGGTGTCTTCCCATTTATTCCTGGAATTCTTACGGTCTACAATAGAGTCTCACCTTCTCTACAGTTGCAATCTTATGCCTTCTTTCTAGTTCCATTGCCTCTGTATAGACTGTAATCTCAGGATGTTGAGATCTCTTCTTATTCCAAGTTCTTGTACCATTTACTGACTGTACCACTCAACCAACATCTTGGGCTTTTATTTATATTCATGTATGTCATTGACGTCATGATCAAATGAGATAATACTTGTAGAACACTTGGCACCGTACCTGGGCACGTAGAGTAGGCACTATATAAATGCTTATTTGCTTCCCACCTTTATTTTTCCTTTCTTCTCAATGGGAGGATATGAATTGTGCTTTATACTTATTGACATCCTCAGATATCTACAACAGTGCCTTATACTTAATAGCCATCTAGTAGCTTTTTATGGATCTTCTCAGTTTAAATATGTTTGATTTCATATCCATTGGCTGATTTCATCCTCACAATACTATGAGGGAGTTTAGAACAGGCATTATTGCTCCAATTTTTGTAGGTGAGGGAAATGACATATACGCTTTCTTTATTAAGGTAATCCTTAATCTGGACTCCGTCATGATATTAAAGCATGTGTTTGGGCATGGATATTTAATAACATAGAATCATAAAGTTAAAACTGGAAGGGAACTTAGAGATCATGTGGTTAGTCCCAACCCCCTTATTCTACTCATGAAGAAACTGAAGCCCAGAAAATTTAGATGACTTGCCCAAGTTCTTCTAAATAGAAAATGTTACAGGTGAGTTTGGAATATACATCGTCTGACTCCAAATCTATTGCTCTTTCCGCTGTCCTGCCTCCCACATCAGAACCTGGTCGTAGTAAAACTGAAAACTGGAAAGATTAAAGAGATTTCTAGTACTTTCTCTTCTCTGCCATCTCCCCTTACTCTCTTTTGGGAGTTGGAAAGTAATGTGACACCAGAAGACTTAAGTGACTAACTTGATTGTTGCATTTATTTATTTTAGGTTTTTTTGTTTGTTTGATTGTTTTTTGGAATTAGTTATGTTCCATTTATCTCTTCTTCACCATTCAATCTCATTTATTTCATTACCCACACTACTTCACATAAAGCCAGAGGGTGAAAAAGCTGACATTTTATGCTTTGACCACTTTATGTAATCTCTTGAATAAATTAAGATTATAACTTTTTCTGTGGGTGGAAACTTTAAAACTTTCAGATATGGCTTTGAGAGGTCACTGAAATAAAGTGGCCATGACTGGGTGGTTAATATACAAACTTTAATTGTGGTTATTAGAAACTGGGTTAGAAGATTATTACCTAAAGAGAAATTCAAAGTGTTAATAGGTATGAAATGGCAACAAGAGAAGTATCTGGTTGTAAATATAATTTATGGAGTATTTATTTATAGGTTTGGCAGAAATTTATAATTATATTACATCTGTTCATTTCCTATACAACAAAGGTTTTTAAACTGGGACCCACTTACCCCTCTCCCAAGATAGATTTCAAGGGGTTCACAAACTTGGATAGGGGAAAAAAAATCTTTATTTTCACTAACCTTTAACTGTAATTTGACATTTCCTTCAGTTATGAAATAAGAAATAAACATTATTCTGCAAAGAGGCCCATAGATCTCACTGCACTATTACAGGGTCCATGACACACACAAAAGAGTTAAGAACCCCTAGGATAGGGACTGGGGTCATGATAATTTTGAACATTTGAAATTAGCATTGCTACCTCCATAAATAAAAATCATCTGAGTGTCAGGTACGTGTGTATTGGATAAGAGAGTGTCACCTGCTTTTTTCCCATTTACTTCTCCTCTTATATTTCTTTATTTTATCTCTATTCACAGAAATTATGTTTGTGATGAAGTCTCTAGATGTTTCTTTCATTTGACTAAATTGTTTTTATGAATCTGATTTTACTATAGACCTGGCAGAAAACAGAGTTAATATAGCTTGATATGTTTGCATTACTATTTCTATATGCAGTAGCATTCTTATAGTAATGAGGAAGCTGCAGTGGGCTTTATGGAAGGGACTGCAGTAATTAATCTTCATTAGGACTGTTGCCATGGCCTTGTAAATTAAAATTTATGATATGGAAAAAAAAATTGTGGCACAACATATTTGAATATCAAAATGTCAGTCCTTAAGGGAGAGGTCATTTGTAAATTTTCAGAGTTGTTTTGTTAGCAGATTCATTCATTATTAGCTCTGAAATCTTTAGAAAATTGCTCATTGGAGCAATATTGATAGAGATGGTATGCAAGAAGGGAAGTATTACGTAGTTAGTGTAACAGGCAAGTCATTCACATACTATTCCCTTGCTATTCACTTTCCACAGCTGAATGAACAATTCTCAGAGGGCACTCCAGGGTCTCACCATATATTCAACATACTCCCCATTCCCTTTTCACAGCCACCCCATTACTAGTTTGCATGCAGTTTAGCTCAGTCACCAACTTCATTTGGTTTGTCTCTCTTTGAAAAAAGCAGGCTGTGTGCAGGCACTACAGTGCAAGGTGGGGATGGGTTTTAGGCCATTGATGCCTCTTTTCAATTTATGTTTGATTTGTAGACCTGTATGTGCTGTGGCCTTAGGGTTAGGGATCTTGTGTCGAAGTTCCCTCCCCCTGCCCTCCCAGTCTTCCCAACACCACAGACTAATGATTCAGAAGATCTAGAGCTAACCAACCAGGTGACAACAAAATAAAAAGCACCCCCTTTCCCCAACAACCCACGTTCACTCTCCTGTTGACACCCTCCTATGGCATGGATTCAGGTGAAGTTTTAGAACTTGATCATTGGTATTGTTTTCCCTGGAAGTTTTAGTGTTATCTCAAAACTGAAATTTTATCCTTAAGAGAAGAGAAAATCTACCAAATGAATTAATATTCTCAAGCAGCCTATATAAAATAAAATCTAAACCTTTCTGAAGCTTAGTATAATGACTCTAGTTTCAGTAGCCATATGTAGCCCAGATATTTCATTTCTGGGTGATGGAAAAAAATTGTTCTGTTTATATTGGAACCATTTCATGTATCACTTAACTAAATATGTGTTACTGATCTCTGACGAGTCTTCGCCTTCATAGGAGACACTAAGGAACATATATCAAGGGATAAATAAATGTCATATGTTCCTCTTTTTCTTTAGGTTATTGATTAGGTTATTTGCCTGACATCATAGAGGTCAAACATTTATTAAGTACCTACTGTGTGTCAGGCATTAGGTATATGAAGATTAAAATGCAACACCTGTCCTTAAGGAGCTTATATTCTAATGAGGGAGATAACATGTCCACATAAAATATATACTATATATACAAAATAATTAAAGGAATAAGGAGCATTGTGGATATTAGAAGAATTACTTTTAGATGGTATCAGTTTGTTGATCTCTCCAGACTCTCTCTACACATATGCTAGAATATGAACGATTCTCAGTCCAGTGAAAATACTCTCTGGAAGTATTCATTCCCTAAAATGGTTGATTTGATAAATTAATTTAAGAGGATATATAGATCATGGTCATGGGAACCAGGAGGCTCTGAATTGAATTTCCTGTGCCCCTGCACACCACTGCCTCAATAGGTTATAACATTGACCTTTATGTCCTGCTATTGTTGCTACAGATCAGTCATAAACTTTGCAGTACATCTTCTCGCAGGAGTTTTATGAAGATAAGTCTTTGCTTAGCATAAAACTGAGATGACACTGGGCTAGATTATAGCATACATGTGAATATGGAGAGCATCCTCTTTTTTTTTTATTTATTTTTACATTCATTTTCACAAAATTTTGGGTTCCAAATTTTCTCCCTTTTTATCCCCTCCCCCCACCCCAATACCCCAAGCAATCTAATTTTCCCTATCTCCAATCTGCCCTCTCTTCTGTCATCCCTCCCTTCTCTTGTCTCCATCTTCTCTTTTCTCCTGTAGGGCCAGATGACTTTCTATTCCTCATTAACTGTATGTCTTCTTTCCTAGTAGCAACAGCAATACTAGACAGTTGTTCCTAAAACTTTGAGTTTCAAATTCTCCCCATCCCTCCCTCCCCAACCATTCCCTTTGGGAAGGCAGGCAATTCAATATAGGCCATATCTGTGTAATTTTGCAAATGACTTCCCTGATAGTCGTGTTGTGTAAGACTAACTGAATTACCCTCCATCCTACCCTGCCCCTCATTGTTTCCCTTCTGTCTTTTGATCCTGTCCCTCCCCAAGTGTTGACTTCAAATTGCTCCCTCCTCCTTTTGCCCTCCCTTCCATCACCCCCCCCCCTTGCTTATCTCCTTCTCCCCCACTTTGCTATACTGTAAGATAGGTTTTCATACCAAAATGAGTGTGCATTTTATTCCTTCCTTTAGTCAAATGTGATGAGGGTAAACTTCTTGTTTTTTTCTCAGCTCTCCTCTTTTTCCCTCCACTAAAAGGTCTTTTACTTGCCTCTTAAATGACATATAATTACCCCATTCCATTTCACCCTCTTTCCTCCCACTACATTTCTCTCTCACCATTTACCTTAATTTCTTTTAAGATACGATCCCATCCTTCTCAATTCACTCTGTGCTCTCTGCCTCTCTGTGTGTGTGCATGTGTGTATGTGCGTGTGCGTGCATGCATGTACATGTGTGTGTGTGGTCCCACCAACTACCCAGATACTGAAAAGTTTTAAGAGTTACAAATATTGTCTTTCCATGTAGAAATGTAAACAGTTCACTTCTGGTAAGTCCCTTAAGACTTCTCTTTGCTGTTTCCTTTTTCATGCTTCTTCTCATTCTTGTGTTTGGAAGTCAAATTTTCTTTTCAGCTCTGGTCTTTTCATCAAGAATGATTGAAAGTCCTCTGTTTCATTGAAAGACCATATTTTCCCCTGAAGTATTATACTCAGTTTAGCTGGGTAGGTAATTCTTGGTTTGAGTCCTAGTTCCTTTGACTTCTGGAATATCCTCTTCCACGCCCTTCGATCTCTTAATGTAGAAGCTGCTAGATCTTGAGTTATCCTGATTGTATTTCCACAGTACTGAAATTGTTTCTTTCTAGCTGCTTGCAAGATTTTCTCCTTGACCTGGGAGTTCTGGAATTTGGCCACAATGTTCCTAGGAGTTTCTCTTTTTGGATCTCTTTCAGGTGGTGATCGATGGATTCTTTCAATACTTATTTTGCCCTCTGGTTCTAGAATGTCAGGGCAGTTTTCCTCGATAATTTCATGGAAGATGATGTCTAGGCTCTTTTTTTGATCATGGCTTTCAGGTAGTCCCATAATTTTTAAATTATCTCTCCTGGATCTATTTTCCAGGTCAGTTGTTTTTCCCATGAGATATTTCACATTCTCTTCCATTTTTTCATTCTTTTGGTTTTGTTTGGTGATTTCTTGGTTTCTCATAAAGTCATTAGACTCCATCTGTTCCATTCTAATTTTGAGAGAACTATTAAATTCAGTGAGCTTTTGAGCCTCTTTTTCCATTTGGCTCATTCTGCTTTTGAAAGCATTCTTCTCCTCATTGGCTTTTTGAACCTCTTTTGCCAATTGAGTGAGCCTATTCTTCAAGGTGTTATTTTCTTCAGCATTTTTTTGGGTCTCCTTAACCAAGGTATTGACCCGTTTTTCATACTTTCCTTGCATCTCTCTCATTTCTCTTCCCAGTTTTTCCTCCACCTATCTAATTTGCTTTTCAAAAACCTTTTTGAGCTCTTCCAAGGCCTGAGCCCACCCGACATCCCCCTGGGGTGTCTGGGGTGCTGAGGCCCCACCCTCCACGTCTTTCCCTGATGGCAAGAATATTTCCTCGTCCTAGTCAGATCCGAATGTCGGGATCATTTGCATTTGTTGGAAAAAACTCTCTATAGTCTTATTTTTCTTCCCTTTTCTAGGCATTTTCCCAGCTGGTTACTTGACTTCTGAGATTCCTGTCCACCCCCGCCTAGATCCGCCTAGCTAAGTGCTTGGGCTCTGAGATTCAAATGGGCTTTTCGCGCCACTAATCAATGTGAGCTTTAGTTCTGGTGCTGGGGTCGGGGCAGGGCCGCCTCCCAGGCTCAGCTCCCTCAGGGGCTTTATGCAGAGACTTTCAGGAATGGAGCGGGTGGGGGGGCGCCTCCCAGGCTCAGTTCCCTCAGGGGCTTTATGCAGAGGCCTTCAGTAAAAGAGTGGGGTGGGGCAGGGCCATCTCCCAGGCTCAGCTCCCTCAGGTTGTTTATGCAGAGACCTTCTGTAATGAGGATCCTGCCTGCTGCTGGGGGGAGTCCTGGGCCGGCCGCAGCCGCTGCTGCCTCCGCTGCCGCCCACGCCTCTGCCTCCGCCGCTTCCTGCCCCCATCTCTGCCTGCAATGCTTCCTCCCGAGGGGGCCCGAGTCACGGAGACACTCCGTTCCCCCTCTCGTCCAGCCCAGCCTTCTCTCTCACTGACCTGTAGCTTCTGTGGGCGGAGGAACTTTCCCGGCTGCTGGAGCCTCTGTCCCTGAAGCCTGCTTGGGTCAGCTTCTCTGGGGCCGCGGCCAGGGCAGCGCTGGGGGTGGGGTCTGCTTTCCGGGGCATGACGGACCCTGGGGACGGGTCTCCAGGGCTCTTTGGCATGGAAATCTCTTCCACTCTGGTTCTGCACACCTTTCAAGAGCATCCTCTTTTGTACACATTGGCTATAGCTATATCAGTGTAATTTTCACTCTCTATCAGCATTTAAAGAGCATTTGTTAAACAATTAATTTCATAAGACTTTTTAAAATGTATGCTGCACAGTGAGGTACTTTGTATACATTTGATCCTCGCAATATTCCTATGAGATGTGCAGCACAAGCTAAAGCAAAGAATCCCTCTATTTATGGGGGAAAGGGTTGTATGCATTTTGTGTTTGATGTGTATTCCCTTCATTTTCTTTTCTTCATGCTTTCTGTATTCCACACTGACTGGACTCCTTCATGTTCCTTGAGCTGACCTTGCACTTGTTCATCTCTGTTCCCTAATTACTCATGATCTTTGTATGTGCAATATCCTCCTTCCTTCTCCTTCCCTATTGAATTCCTACCCATTTTTAAAAACTCAGCTCATGTGAGCTACTGTGTAAAGTCTTTCCTGATTTTCCCCGTGCCAGTAAAAATCTTCCCTTGTGTTTTGTTCTGTACCTGTATGTTATTGTCTATCATAGTGAGGCAGTATATCATAGGATAGAGAGCTGACCTCCAGTTGAATAGCAGCCTCCCCTAGTTCAAGTGTGAGGAATCTGTGTCCTTGAGGCCACATGTGCCCCATAAATGCAGCCCTTGGACTGAATCCAAACTTCACAGGACAAATCCCCTTAAGAAAAGGATTTTTTCTGTAAAATTTAGACTCAGTCAAAAGGCCATACCCATGGACCTAGAAGGCATAGTGGGTTTATAACTGGCCTCAAGGCAAACAGACCTGGGTTAAAGTCTTGTACCTCTGACACATCCAAATACTTGCTCTGTGATTCTGGGAAAGTCATAGAACTTCTTTGTACTCTAAGCAGTTGTGTGTACTACTTCTACTCATGGAATCAGTCACTCCTCCTATCATAGTTATCTGCATTCTTTCTTTTCCCTATTAAACTATAATATCCAGGAGGGCAGTGACCTTGTCTTATCTAAACTTTGTATCTCTGTCAAACACTTAGCACAAAGTGAGTACTTAATACAAGTTTCATGAATTGAAATTAGATTATTCCACAAGATTTTTTTAAACCATCAGAAATACTAACTCAGACTACTAAATTAGCTTCCCCCAAACCCCTGTATTCCTGAATGTCTCTTAGTTGATAAAAGAGTAACCAATCTGAGATATTTCTCATTGTCGTGATCAGTGGTCAGAAAATTTATCAAAAAATTAATGTCCACTTTGATGTCTTACTGGTCAGTAGTGATGAGTGTAGTATTAATGTCAAAAGATACCTCTATATCAATTCTTTATTATTACCACCATCCTTCTCTCTGTCTTGATTGGAAAGAGCTAGTGATGCTGATGACTCTGTGGGAAAAGCTGATTTCCCTAGTTCAGGGAATGCTGATCCTGCAAAGACTACAACAGCAAACAGTTTCCTAGGGATACTTGAGACAGCAGGGAGTGGAGAAACCCTGGTAAAACTGAAGAGAAAGCATTCAGAGAGAATATTCAGGTCATGCATTAAAATTTGCTAACTGGAGAATTGTTCATCTTCATTGCCATAGACTCCTAAAAGTGCTTTAGGGGAAGAGGTGATCTTAAATGAATTTTTAAGCTTAATATTGTTATTAAAGTGAATTAGGTTGGGACTATTTAGTATCTCTACAAAGATTCTACGGTTTAAGTTATAGATAATCCAGTCTTGTTAAAGTAATAGGATCCTTTAATAAAGTGATTTGTTAACTATGTAAATACAGGTATGCAATATGTCATATCAGGTTCATCTGCAAAAAAAGATTGACTGTGGCAAAAGTCTGCTATAACTCAGAAATCTAGTCATAGTTCTGCTTTGTGACATTAGCATTTAATGTACTGCTTACTGGAGTAAATAAAACCTGTACATGGCCTTTGAATTTTTTTAACTGTAAATATAGGTAGTCTGTAAATAAAAATATTCTAGGGAAAGGTATATTACAGCAAAATGGATTGCAAAGTAAATTTTGTTTTCCTTTCCATTCTTAAAAATTGAAAGGACATTTCCCTTGGAAAAAATTCCATGCTGTGTTGCGTCAGACATTTTCTTTAGGAAGTAGTTAAAAAGATGAGTTTATGGTAACCTAGAGTACCAGTAGCTGCTTCTGAGTCATCTAAAATAGATTCCATTATACTAAGCATTAGGTATTGAATTTCTTATGTTATCATTCTTTGAAAATTAGCATTACAGATGTACATTATTTCATAGAGTCATGACAAGCCACAATTTTCCAACATTTCCAATTGCTCCAATCTTTTGGAATAAATGGAATGTGTTATATTTATTATATTATAGCATGAAGTAGATCTCTACATTGACCTGGAATTTTTTTAATCAAGTGTATGCTTTTTTTTAATCAGATAATGAAAACTCTATATCTACTGTGCTTAACTTTTCTTTTGGTTGCTAGGAAGCTTAGGGCTAAATTTGGGCTGCAACTACAGTAATTAACTGATCCTATAGGCTTGTTAACATTTATTCTTTGTGATTTTTGTTGCTTTGTGTTCTTTAAACATTCTCTGCATATTTTAATTATTCTATTATATGTTGTATTTAGGTTTTTTTCAGTTATCTCCAGTACTTTTTGGAAGACAATAAGGTAGAAAATCTAAATAAATAAATACAAGTCATCTCTTGCCATAATGTTGCCATTGCTCACAGACTGAAAGCCATCACTAGCCAGAAGTAGTGCAAGCAGTACCATGACTGGAGAAAAGCATTTCAATTATCCTAAAAATTAGTACTTGACTTTAATGTTTATTGGAACTAACCTTATTTTTCTGGTCCTGGGTTCATGTTAATAAATTAGTCTGTCTGTCCTCATTTTCTTAGGGTTTATTTCTCCCTCCAAGTTTTTCAACATAATGAAAGGATAAATTAAAACACTTCATTTTTTTCATTTACAATTATAGTTGTCAGGATGCCTCAGCCTTTGACTTTGACCTGCTATAAGGGAAAGGAATGACTCACAATGATTCTAAGGACACAGCTTTCATTGGTCATGTAGCACAGATTAATTGCTACCATAACCACAGCCCTTTGTCTGTCGTGTACATTACGCTGGTCATCTAGACATCACCGCCTAATAGTACACCAGACTTCTGAGAGGTGGTAGTTATACATAGCACAATGGAACTCCAACACAGGAAAGTAATCTAGCAACAACTTCATGTCCTGTAACTTCACAGGATGTTGAATTGACCTAGATGAACCAAATAGGCCTGGTTCATATAACTTGCTGATTTACAGACATTACCTTACAATAGTCTTCTTACAGGTTATCTTCCACAGGTGAGGGTTCCCAATAAAGTTGGGAATGGTTTGTTCATTTGTTTAAAAGAAGGCATGCTCATTCCCAGCCTCAGTGGTTAGCAGAGTTTTGTGAGACATCTGTAGGATTTAAATCTGATTCCTAAAGAGTAGAAACTTTAATTGGTATTTAAAAGATGAAGAAGGGAGATGAGAATCTTCTGGTCAAGATAAATAGCATGTGAAGAGGCCCTTAGACGGTGTAAGGCAACTTTGGTTTGGGGCAACTAGGAGCAGCAACAGCTCTGAAGTAATTTGGCTCAGAAAGGTGGTTCATTTGGGGGAACAGGGGGAAGTAAGGCTAGAAAGCTTGGATGTGAGTGCAAGTGGTCATCCACGAACAGTCTTTTTCTTCTATTTCCTGCTGCTTTCTAAAATTAAAATGAAGAAGGAAAGGATTTAAACTTAATGAAATGTCGATGAAGTTTCAGAGACTATCTTGAATACCCTGGTTTATTCACTAATTATGTTCTGTCCCACGTAAAATTAACTCATTAGATTATCTTAATTAAAAAAAATGTTTTAGCTGGATCTATGAACGTATATTGGAACAGTGCCTGCCTGATAGCATAAGAGCTTTCAATATTTGCCTTTGTTTGACAGTTTAGTGTAGTCTCTACCACTGAGTCATGGTTCAGATTTGTCCAAATAGTTGGCTAAAAGGTTGCCTTTTGCCCAGTGAACTTAATATTAATGAGTGTTTTGTTCCATAAAACTACGCAATCCGGCAGGGGTTTACTGTTGTACTGACTAACTGATGCCACATTCTGTTTGGTACCTTCTTTTTTTTTTCTCCAATTAGCTATGAACAGGGTGTGGGGCTGAGATGTTTACTTTAGGTATTGCAGGGACGCAATTATTCTAATGAGCTTTGGTGCAACAGTTTACAAAAGTTCCTCATAATTAAGGCTAAACTTCCTTGTCATTGTCAGGTTACTTTACATGCTCCATCTGTGTGTTTTATTCCTGCATATTTTAATGCATATTCAGTGCTTTCGATGAGAAATCCACAACTAAATAATAAACCCCTTGGTTAAAAGGATTTTTTCAAAGATCCCACTGACAGCTCTTTTTCTTGTTTTTTAATTTTTTTTACAACCATAGCATTTCTATGTTTCTAATACTTTGATCCATAATAAAGCATGTCTCATTTTTTTTAAAACACTCTCTATCGACCATTATAAAGGTGTCCCTTAATGTTGAACATGAAGGAACGTAATTTTGCATACTTAATCCTTAACTTCTAGAATTATGGAATGAATTCAAGTACTGTAAGTCCTCTCAAAGACAGAGACGTAAATATGAAGTTCCCAGTCCTGGTTTGCAAGACACTGGATGGTTTTTACATTGTGAATCACAGACTACTATTTTACAGTATCAGTATATAAAAGAAGTCTTGTGGTTCTACTCTCTGCTTGCCACCTGTACTAGATTTTTACCATTAGAGAAGGAAATTGCTTTCTTTTTTATTTCACATCTCCAGAGGAGAGATAGTTCACAACTTTGGGAACTGTAGCTTTAAAGTGTTGCTATGGTCCCTGAGAGACCAGACCCTAGTGGCCACAGAGAGAGAGCCTTTCAAATCCAATCTAAAAGGGCATACCTTAGAAATTAGGAGACTGACTCACTGTTAGGAACATTGGAAGGTAGGTCCTCATTAAATGGGTCCTGTCGATGCTGCTTTTAATTAAATTAAAAGGAATAGATGTTAATATTATAGTTGTAATTTTGTGCCCTTAACAAAAGACAGAAAAAGAACAGAGTTTTCTTAACGATGTAGTTTTCTGTCATAAAATGGTGTCAAGAGAGTTATTGGTATAAAACTCTCAGTGAACATTAAATAGATGGAGTCCAAATTCTCCCAACCAAATTTACTAGGATATAAATAAAATAGAGACTTTTTAGTGCTGGTCCAATTGGAAGAGGCTTTCACTGAAAAAAAAATGAGGTTGCAGCATTATATTGGTATACTACATGGTGATTGCTCTCTTAGTTTATTTCATATTATCATCTTTCTAATGAATTACCTATAAAATTACTCCTACTATTGCTGACTAATTAGATAAACAGAATGTTTTGTAGATGCCTTTGCAAAATATACAGAGGCTAAGTTAGAGCCAAGCTCTAAACAGACTGAGAAATAAATGCAAATTTATAATTCTCCGTGTTTGCTTATTGCTTAAGAAGATTGGGATAGCCTAGCTGGCAAAGTAGTGTTAATTGTGAATAGCTGAGCATATTAGCAGAAAGGAAGAAAAAAAAGGTCAACTAAAGATTTCCTTACCAGAACCTTTCCTCCCTCTTGCACACCAGGAACTCAGGAGTAGATGAACCAACCCAGCAGAACAAATGAATGAAATATTTTCATATATCTATTTGTTGTATCCAGTGATTGCTTAAGGATACTGAATTGGCTGAGCTAAAGTACATCATCTTAATTGATACTGCTTGAACTGATTTACAGACATTAATAGGGACTAACAGGCTACCTTAAAGACAGTCTTCCCAGGAGCCCCCTGAGTGATGGTTTAAGCCAAGATCTAGTTTATGAGACTTTTCCCAGGAGAAATTAGAAAGGACTGCATTTCCATGTAAGGTCTAGAGGGAAACCAAGGGAACTGTTAAGTGATTTGTATGGTCTGTGCTACATTTGTCTTCCTGCCAAGAAGCACTCACCATCTAAGAGTGTTATGAATCTAGATTAATCTTCCTGCCTGAGGAGAAGGTGACAAGTCTTGAGAAAGCATCTGTACCTTCTGGTTTATTAGCAAAGATGAAGAAATACTAAATAGAGGGAAGTAAACCATGAAGGAAGCCAGGAAGAAAATGGTTCTGAAGAAATAAAAGTGATTCCAAACCAAGTAAAGGAATATAACAAAAGAGAAAGGAAAAAAGAAGAAAATATGGAATACTAAAACTATACTGGATCATACAAGGTTGATATTGACTTTCTAAAGAATAAACAATATTCAAAAATCCAAGGAGTAATAAGGAAGGCACCCAAGTGCTGGCAAATTATGTCACTGGCCCTTGGGAAGAAGCATCTTGGTGACTCTTTACTAAAGAGATAGGCTGCATAAATACCTAATGTAATTAATGGAGTGATATACTACTTTCATGGAGCATGTTGCTGGTATGTGACTAAATACCCTGCCAAAATCCATCAAATCTACTGACCACTAATCACCTCTGTAGGAAGAAATGCTAATCACTTGTACTAATTTTTTGTAAGAATGACTGAAGTCTACAGATTTCAGACTGTTAAACATGACATTTATATCTAATGACTTCTAAATACCTGTTAGGAAGTTGAAGAACTTGGGTGTGAGTGGGATTCACTTTTTCTCCCACATGAGATTAAAAAAGAACATAGTGAGGGATGTGGGGGAGGGCAGAAAGAGCTCTCAGGTGTTTCAAGAATTTTCATGTGTAAGAAAGATTCAGTTGGGCTTTTTGGGTTGAGCGGGCAGAACAAGGAAGGTGGTAGGTTGAAGTTGCAGGGATGTAAATATTTTGACTTTGTGGAAAAGGCTCATAACAATTTGAACTATCTAAAAATGGAATGGGCTGCCTTGTGAGGTTTACCTTCACCGATGCTCTTTAAGGAAAAGTTGGATTATCACCTGTCAGAAAGAACTTAGAATTTAGATATTTGTTGGATTAGGTTATCTCTTGAGATTCTTTATCACCTTGGAATTCTGTGTTTTTGAGACTGGAATTTTGGAAGAGGCAGGAGGATATGTGAAGTTAATAGCTGGCTGAAGTGATGGTGCTAATTAACACTCTTTGGTTTCCTGGCTCATTGTTTAAGATGCCACAATGATAGGCCCTAGAAAGAGACGGTTCATTTCAGAAAGAGCTCTTTGACAAGAGATTTGCCACACCAGTTAAGAGAACTTTAAACCAAATACTGTAATAGTGGAGCACCTAGCTAAAACTGTAAAAATCAGATACTTAGGCGAGTAGATGGGTATGGGTATACTGTAGAAAGAAGAAAAATGGTTAACCTTGAGGAGTTAACCTAGAAATTCACAGGTGGAAATAACTAGGAAAAGAATTAGAAATATTAACACAAGAAGGTAGATACAAGGCTTACAGTATAATTATGAAGGCACAATAGTATCACTTGTATTATAAAGTGCTTTATGGTTTTTCAAAGTACTTTTCTCACAACAAATATTTTGTGACTTCTTGGTATATGGCAATAAAAGAATATTCTGCGCTCAAGAAAATAGGTATGATACTACAAAATTGAAGCACTGTTCTTTAGAAGATATACACATACATAAAATTCTAGAAATCCGGGGATGGACACACTGGCAAGTAGAGCGTATAGGCGAATACAGAAATAATGTGGGAATATTTACATAGTACTCAGGCAAATGGAATATACAGCTAATTCTTTCCTAATGAAAATCATAAAACTGACAGAGGCAAAATGTAGTAATGATTTAGAATTGGAACTATCTTGGAATCTACCAAAAGTCACATTCTGTTAAATACACATCTGATAAAATTATTGACTTGTTTTTACCAGCAATTCCATGTTTCAGAAAGAAAATGGGGGCTACTACCTTGGGAGAATTGGACCATGTCACTTTAGATTGTATTATATCCAAGGAAAGAAATTTTGGGTATTAATAAAGTTTACCTTAGACTTTTATCAAATATTTTAAAAGTTAAAAAAGAAATTAAGGAAAAACAAATTAGATAGCCTGTCACTTAAGATTATAATAATATGTAGTGCTTTTTCAAAGTTAAAGTATTTTACATGTGCTGTCTCATTTGATCCTCACCTTGTGAGGTAAGTGCTATGATTATCCTATTTTACAGATGAAGAAACTGAGACTGAGAATGATTATTTGATTTACCGCAGGTATAAGTATCTGTGCGTATAAGCACTAGTCTTCCTGATTTTAAGTATACCTTGCCATGCTGCCTCTCCAAAGAGGAAATCAGGTCAAAGATGATTTTTGATTAAAAAAAATTTATTGAGAACCTATTGGGTTACAAGTCCCTAGATTAAACAAGATGGAGAATAAAAATATGGGAAAGACAAAGAAATTACAGTCTGATAGAATTGCTATGACCTAGATACTGGATATAAATAATACAGGATAGAATGTGATTGAGGCAAAAGAGAGATTTAGACAATAATCTAGGAAAACTTGAAGGAAGAAATTGTTAGCTTTGAGAATCAAGGAAGGCTTCATGAAAGAGTTAGTGCTTGAGCTTAGACTTAAAGGAAGAGAAAGCAGAGTTGAGGTGAAGGATGCATGTTTTAGGCATGAGAGAATAACCTATTAGATACATAGATATGGGAAAGGGCAAAACAACTTCAGGTAATATCTAGTACACAAGTGTGGGTGAATGGTAGCGTGCATGAAAGGGAATAGTATGAAATAAGGGTACAAAGGGAAGTTGGAGCCAGATTATGTAGCAGGCTAAGATATTAGGAAAATTATTTTGGCAGCTATTTATGTATTTATTTATTTTTGATTTTTATTTGATTTATTTATTTATTTAGTTTTTTACATTCATTTTCACAAATTTTTGGGTTCCAAATTTTCTCCCCTTTTATCCCCTCCCCCACCCCAATACCCCAAGCAATCTAATTTTCCCTATCTCCAATCTGCCCTCTCTTCTGTCATCCCTCCCTTCTCTTGTCTCCATCTTCTCTTTTCTCCTGTAGGGCCAGATGACTTTCTATTCCTCATTAACTGTATGTCTTCTTTCCTAGTTACTACAACAATATTAAACAGTTGTTCCTAAAACTTTGAGTTCCAAATTCTCCCCATCCCTCCCTCCCCACCCATTCCCTTTGGGACGGCAGGCAATTCAATATAGGCCCTATCTGTGTAGTTTTACAAATGACCTCCCTGATAGTCATGTTGTGTAAGACTAACTGGATTACCATCCCTCCTAACCTGCCCCTCGTTGTTTCTCTTCTGTCTCTTGATCCTGTCCCTCCCCAAGTGTTGACTTCAAATTGCTCCCTCCTCCCTTTGTCCTCCCCTCCATCATCCCCTCCCTTGCAATATCTCCTTCTCCCCCACTTTCTTACACTGTAAGATAGGTTTTCGTACCAAAATGAGTGTGCATTTCACTCCTTCGTTTAGTCAGATGTGATGAGGGTAAACTTTTTTTTTTTTTTCTCAGCTCTCCTCTTTTTCCCTCCACTAAGAAAAACTCCTACCTGCCTCTTAAATGACATATAGTTACCCCCTTCCCTTTCCCTCTCTTTCCTCCCCCTACATTTCTCTCTCACCATTTACCTTAGTTTCTTTTAAGGTATGGTCCCATCCTATTCAGTTCAATCTGTGCTCTCTATCTCTGTATGTGTGTGCATGTGTGTATGTGTGTGCATGCGTGTACATGTGTATGTGTGGTCCCACCAACTACCCAGATACTGAAAAGTTTTAAGAGTTAGAAATAGTGTCTTTCCCTGTATGAATGTAAACAGTTCACTTCTGGTAAGTCCCTTAAGACTTCTCTTTGCTGTTTCCTTTTTCATGCTTCTTCTCATTCTTGTGTTTGAAAGTCAAATTTTCTTTTCAGCTCTGGTTTTTTCATTAAAAATGATTGGAAGTCCTCTGTTTCATTGAAAGACCATATTTTCCCTTGAATTATTATACTCAGTTTAGCTGGGTAGGTGATTCTTGGTTTGAGTCCTAGTTCCTTTGCCTTCTGGAATATCCTATTCCACGCCCTTCGATCCCTTAATGTAGAAGCTGCTAGATCTTGGGTTATCCTGATTGTATTTCCACAGTACTGGAATTGTTTCTTTCTAGCTGCTTGCAAGATTTTTTCCTTGAGCTGGGAGTTCTGGAATTTGGCCACAATGTTCCTAGGAGTTTCTCTTTTTGGATCTCTTTCAGGTGGTGATCGATGGATTCTTTCAATACTTATTTTGCCCTCTGGTTCTAGAATGTCAGGGCAGTTTTCCTTGATAATTTCATGCAAGATGATGTCTAGGCTCTTTTTTTGATCATGAGTTTCAGGTAGTCCCATAATTTTTAAATTGTCTCTCCTGGATCTATTTTCCAGGTCAGTTGTTTTTCCAGTGAGATATTTCACATTCTCTTCCATTTTTTCATTCTTTTGGTTTTGTTTGGTGATTTCTTGGTTTCTCATAAAGTCATTAGACTCCATCTGTTCCATTCTAATTTTGAGAGAACTATTAAATTCAGTGAGCTTTTGAGCCTCTTTTTCCATTTGGCTCATTCTGCTTTTGAAAGCATTCTTCTCCTCATTGGCTTTTTGAACCTCCTTTGCCAATTGAGTGAGCCTATTTTTCAAGGTGTTAATTTCCTCAGCATTTTTTTGGGTCTCCTTTACCAAGGTATTGACCTGTTTTTTCATACTTTTCTTGTATCTCTCTCATTTCTCTTCCCAGTTTTTCCTCCACCTGTCTAACTTGCTTTTCAAAATTCTTTTTGAGCTCTTCCAGGGCCTGAGCCCACCCGCCACCCCCCTGGGGTGTCTGGGGTACTGAGGCCCCACCCTCCACGTCTTTCCCTGATGGCAAGGATACGTCCTCGTCATCAGATCCGAATGTCGGGATCATTTGCATTTGTTGAAAAAAACTCTCTAAAGTCTTATTTTTCTTCCCTTTTCTAGGCATTTTCCCAGCCAGTTACTTGACTTCTGAGATTCCTTTCCACCCCCGCCTGGATCTGCCCAGCTAGTGCTTGGCCTCTGAGATTTAAATGGGCTTTCCTCCTGCCGGCTGTCAATCAGTGACCTTTAGTTCAGTTGCTGGTGTGGGGGCAGGGCCGCCTCCCAGACTCTGATCCCTCAGGGGCTTTATGCAGAGACTTTCAGGAATGGAGCGGGTGGGGGCGGGGTGGGGGCCCCGCCTCCCAATCTCAGTTCCCTTGGGGGCTTTGAGCAGAAGCCTTCAGTAATAGAGCGGGGTGGGGGCAGGGCCGTCTCCCAGGCTCAGCTCTGTCAGGTTTTATGCGGGAATCTTCTGTCATGAAGATCCTGCCTGCTGTTGGGGGATTCCTGAGTCCTGGGCCGCTGCCGCCTCAGCCCCAGCCCACACCTCTGCCGCCGCCGCTTCCTGCCCCCGTCTCTGCCGCCGCCGCTTCCTCCCGAGGGGGCCCGAGTCACGGAGACGCCCTGCTTCCCCTCTCCTCCAGCCCGGCCTTCTCTCTCATTGACCTGTAGCTTCTGTGGGCGGAGGGACTTTCCCGGCTGCCGGAGCTTCTGTGTCTGAAGCCTGCTCGGATCAGCTTCTCTGGGGCCGCGGCCAGGGCAGCGCTGGGGGTGGGGTCCACTTTCCGGGGCACGCCAGACCCTAGGGACGGGTCTCCAGGGCTCCCTGGAACGGAAATCTCTTCCACTCTGCTTCTGCACACCTTGTATTGACCCAGAAGTTATGGGGGACTCTTTTTACATTAATTCTATGGGCTTTTGGTTTCGGAGCTCGTAAACGTGCGTCCTTCTACTCCGCCATCTTGGCTCCGCCCCTCTTGGCAGCTATTTAAAGATAAATTGGCAAGTAGACAGACTATAGACACAGAAGTAGACATGGGTAGAAAGCTATTAAGTAGTCCAGGTAAGAGATTTTGAGGGTCTGTGGCAATATGAGTGGAAGGGAAGGGGAATGACTTAGATTAAAATTCTGTAAAGGATAAAAGACAAGGAAGATATCCAGGGGAAAAATAAAAAATTACAATGAAAGAGAAGAGGAATGATAAATGAAGTAGGACCTTGGAGGAGACAAAAGAAAAACATAAGAGCATAATTGATTTCGTTGGGTTTGGCAAGGAGATCTATATCATTCTTTATGACCAGTGCAAAAGAAGATAAAATAATAGTTAATAGTAATAACAACTAGCATTTCTATTGAACTTTAAGATTTTCAAAGTGCTTTACAAATAATCTCATTTTATCTTTACAACAACCTAAACCTTTAAGAGGAAGCTGAGACAGACATGTTGAGTGACTTTTCAAGAATCAGACACCTAGTAAGTATCTGAGACCAGATTTGAATTCATATTTTCCTCTCTCCAGGACCAGCATGCTTTCTATCCACTGTGCCACCTACCTCACTAGATGAATTTTTGAGACCAAAGGATAGGAGAAGAGGGAGCTCATGATATTTTAAAAAGCAAAATTCTCATAATATAGTCGAGTGATAAAAGTTGGAGTTAGCCAAAAAAGACCAGTGTGACTAATGCATACTAAATTTATTTGTACCAGTGTACCAGTGTATTAATAAATTTAGATTTTTAAAGGATGAGTCCAAAAGATGGAAGGAAAAAGAAGAGTACAGCAGAACCATAATAGTATCAAAAATGATAAATCCCAACTTAAGCTGAATCATATGAAAAATACTAAAGCCAGTTTTTAAAAAAAGCATGTTCAGGGCGTGAGCAACAAAGAAGGACCAAATGCTTCATGGTAAATAGAGTATAATATTAACAAATGCCAGAGAGAAGGCAAAACTATTCTATCCTATTTAGATTTTGTTGTTTAGTCAAAGGGAATGCTTTTCAAATTGGAAAGGGTAAAATAAACATTAAGAAGAACTGAAGCCCAGGATAGGTGAAGAGAGAGTAAGAGAGTACCTTGTTTCTTTAAATGAGTTCAGTGATTTGAGCCCCTTAGAATTACTTTCTGGAGAAAATGTAGGCCCTAAATAGATGCTTATTGATTGAAATGAAGTGAAAGATCTCAAAGAATGCAATTACTGATTTGCTGCTAGTAATCTCTGAAGAGTTTTATAACAGTAGAGAGGTGTTAGGAAACAAGAAAAGTATTCCATTGCTCAAAAGAGAAGGGGATAAATTTTATACTTACAAGTTTGATATTTCTCTCAGAAAATTCACTAATGGTTTATTTGACTGAAGCTTTGTGAGAATTTTGAAAGGAAATGGTGATTTCTAGGAGCCAGTGTGGGTTTGATAAAAGAAGTCATGACCAACTGCTGTCTCTGGTGGTTACTGGTACGGGACTTGCATAGAGAAAAAGATCCGGATTTTTGTAGGAACATTTGATGGAATCTCTCATGATACCCTGTAAATGTATATGAATGTGGACCAGATGGTGATATGATTAGGTAGACTTATAGCTAATTTGAACAACTAGATCCAGAAAGTGATAATTAATAGATTGAGATTAACCCTGGGGGAAGGCCTTTCATTGTATGCCACAAAGTTCTGTCTTTCATTCTGTCCTGCTCAATATCTTTTGTCAGTGATTTGGGTGAAGGTTAGAAGATATGCTTATTGGGTTTTTGTATTATGCAAATGCTTAATAATAGAATCAGAATCCTAAACTGTCTTAATAGGTAAAAATTGATGGGTGATGCAACCTAATAGGGATAAATTAGCTGTAGAATTATAGCACCATGGGGTGATGGGATAGATTTTTCTTAATAGTTTTCTCTTGAATTGCTTTGGAAGGAGAAAAGGGGTTAGTTGACTGTAACTTCAATGAGTCAAATGCTAATGAAGTCTTAACGGAGATAATCCCACTATATTATGTCATTGATCAGATCATAAGTGGAGTATGTAAAATTTTAGCTAGGCATCTCATTTTAAGAGAGGCATTTACCGACTGAAGGGTCCACAGAAGAGGGTAACCAAGATGGTGAGAGAATTTAAAATTGTACCATATGAAGCTAGAGTTAAAGAACTAAGAATCTTTCACCTGAAGAACAAAAGACCTTTTTTTCAAGATGTGCATGAGGGAAGAAAGGTCATTACCAACTTGGAGGATCGTGAGGAAACACTTTGAGTAAAGGATGACACTCAAGGTGCATTTCTATGCTTTTTTGTAATGGTTTCATTGTTTCAGTTCTGTCTAACTTTTTGTCACCTCACTTGGGGTTTTCTTGGCAAAAGGTACTGGAGTAGTCTGCCATTTCCTTCTCCAGCTAATTTTATGGATGGGGAAACTGAGACAACTTGGTTTAAATTACTCTCAGGGTCACTCAGCTAGCATCTAAAACAGATTTTTAACTCAGATATTCCTGACTGCAGGTTCAGTGCTCTATCTACTGTTCCACGTAGCTCCCCTAGAATTTCTAGGCTAGGAACCTCCATTGCTTGCACTGTCTACCAGGTGATAGATTACCTTTATAGGCATGTTGTAGAAGGGATCTCTTTTAAAAGACAGTGATTGGATTCGGTGACATGTAATATCTCTTGTATAATTTGAACATACCATGCTAAATGATGAATCTACTGATTGTGGAAATTATTTATATGCATTTTCATTTTTTTCTATTATCTGAGTCATCTGTTCCCTGCAGTGAATATAATTTTTAACATTATATTACCATTTCAGTGGATGATACCATTAAATAGACAGTTTCTGAAAAGACTTGTAGAAGACTACTTCCATTTATTTAATTTATATACAAATACAGTGTTTCCTCTGGCATAAATATGATGTTGCTATTCCAGGAAAGAGCACATCTCATAAAAGAATATTAAAAGTACACATGTAAAAATTACAAAATCCAAGAAGTAGAAGGGACCCCAGAGATTGCCTATTCCAACAAAGGTATTTTGGAGAGGTCAAGCTGCTATCAGTTTACTGCATGAATAGATTCAGTGTCAATCTAGGTGATTAGAGCCAGATTTGGACATCATTTATGTTTTCTTTAGGGGAAGAAGGTCTTCTTTTTGTTGTTTAGTCAGTCATATCCAGTTCTTCATGACCCTATGGACTGTAGCACACCAGGCTCTTCTGTCATCCACTTTCTCTCAAAGTCTGTCCAAGATCATGTTCATTGTTTCCCTGATACACTGTTGAGGTTTGGGGTGCTGGGGACCCCAAAATACTGACACACCGAATCCTGCCAAATGAATTCGACTCAAGCCTTCTTTCAGCCATAATAAAGCAAAGTTTATTAAAGATTTACCATATTGGGTTGACTCTTAAGAAGCCTTGCCATTTGTGAGGCTTTGTAACAAGCCAACCAAATACAATCTGAGTTAGATGGAGTCTGAACTAGATTGATTCTGAGCGCCTTCATGGAAGCAAGATGGAATTTAAATAGAGAAAAGTCTGTGGGAGGGATCTGATTATTGTCTAGTAGTCTAGGGCAATGGGAGGAGCTGTTTAGGGAGGGTCTTGAGGAGAAGTTCTAGGAAGCTCTTAATGGGACTGGGGTGACTGATCAAGAGTTGGAAACAGCTGGAGGCAATCCAGAGACTTCAGGCAATGGAGGGCCAGGCTAGGTTAAGGGTGTAAGATTTGCACATGAAATGGGATGATTCAAGGAGAGTTCAAGGAAGTTCCCAGAGTCTGTACCCCGTCAATACTACCTATCCATCTATCTTCTGCTGCCCCCATTTTCCTTTCGCTTCTAATCTTTCCCAACACCAGGGTCTTTTCAAATGAGTCCTGTCTTATCATTATGTGGCCAAAGTATTTAAGCTTCAGTTTCAGTATTTGACCTCCCAGTGAATAGCCTGAATTGATTTCTTTAAATATTGACAGATTTGATCCCCTTGCTGTCCAAGGAACTCTCAAGTCTTCTCCACTACCACAATTGGAAAGTGTCAGTTCTGTGGCACTCAGCTTTCTTATAGTCCAACTCTCACAGCTAGACAGTGCTACTGGAAAAATCATAGATTTGACTATATGGACTTTTGTTGGCAAAGTGATGTCTCTGTCTCCTTTTTAGTATATTGTCCAGATTTGCCATAGCTTTCTTTCCAAGGAGCAAGCATCTTTTAATTTCATGGACACAGTCTCCCTATGCAGTGATCTTTGAGCCCAAGAATATAAAATTTGACACTGTTTCCATTTCTTCTCCCTTGATTTGCCAGGATGTGATGGGATCTGATTCCAAGTTAGTTTTGTTGTTGTTTTTTTTAAAGTTAAGCTTCGAGCCAGCTTTTACATTGTCCTCTTTTAGCCTCATCAAGAGACTTCTTAATTCCTCTTCCCTTTCTGCCGTCAGTGTGGTATCATCTGCATATCTGTGATTGTTGCTATTTCTCCTAGCAAACTTAATTCTAGCTTTTGATTCATCCAGCCTGGCATTTCACATGATGTATTCTGCATGTAAGTTAAATAAGATGACAATACGCAGTCTTGTCATACTCCTCCAATCTTAAACCACTTCCATATTTGGTTCTTACTGTTGCTTCTTAGCCCACATACAGATTCCTCAGGAAACAACTAAGATCATCTGGTCCTGGGACTCCTGTCCATTGACTTGCCACATTCGGTTGTGTTCCACAGATTCAAAGGCTTTAGTCTAGTAAAGGAAGCAGGAGTAGATGTTTTTCTGGAACTCTCTGGCTTTCTCCATAATGCAGTGAATGTTGGCAATTTGGTCCCCAGTTCCTCTGCCTCTTCAAAAATCAGCCCGCTCTCCTGGTAGTTCTCAGTTCACATATTGCTGAAGCCTGACTTGCAGATTCTTAAGCATCACCTTGTTGATGTGTAAAATAAGCACTGTTTGAGAATTTGAGTATTCTTTGGTGATCTCTACATATACTACTATGGGCAAGAATCCCATAGAAGAGAGAGGTCTGTCTACGTGCAAAATTCTCTTGCTAATAATTCCCAGCTCTCTCCCCAACATCTTTTTAAAATGCAATTAAATGCTTTTGAGAAGAGCTGTTGAGTCTAGAACACCTTAAAGTGAATGACTTTCTTTGTGACTGGAGACTCTGGATACATGGAGGCAAACACAGCATACACAGTGTTAGGTTAATTGCATATTTATTTTTCCTTTGCACTTCCTTACTTGAGTTCTTCAAGAGTGACAAAATTATATCAAAACATTCTCTGGAATAATAACTGTCCTTTCTAGGAAATGCTTTTTTCCCTCTAATTACATTAATATTTTTGTGTGGTCAGATTTTATGCGAGTTCTTTTGTAAAGGAGGTGTTAAGATTAATTTTGTCAGACAAATACAGACTTTTATTCTTAGACAGCTGAATTAGGACTGGCATCTGCAAAACTGCTTGACAACAAATGATCATTAACTTTCTCTGTGACACAGTTCCAGGGATGTTGTTTTAAACCTCAGAGGTTTCCACATTGTAGTTTTCCCTTTGTTGTTTTTAAGTTAATTGTTTCCTGATCCTTTCTTTTTGAAAAGCTTATATATTTTTTCCAGTTGTCAAAAGTCTGTCTTCTCATCCCCTTTCCCAACTCAGTTGAAAACAAAAGAAAAACAAAACCTGTTAGAAACCTTTATATGGTTAAACAGAAATGAATATCCACACTGATCATGTGCAAAGAAAGTTCTCACTTTGTGCTCTGAGTCTTTTACTTTTTTGTCAGGAAGTGGGCACTATCTTTGATCATTAGTCCTCTTGAATGGTGGTTGGTCATTATGCTGACATGATTTCCTAATTCTTTCAGAATAGTTTGCTTCTGCTGTGCATAAATCCTGTTCTCCTCCTGTGCATTTCACTCTGCATTTATTCATACAAGTCTTCCCAGGATTCTCTGAAACCATCTCCTTCATGATTTCCTTATATAACAATAGTGCACCATTACATTTATATAGCATCATAGTTTGTTTAGCCATTCCCTAATTTATGAGCATCTCTTCAGATTCCCATTCTTTGCAACCTCAAAAGGAGCTATGAATATTTTTCATGCCCTTGGTTAGGGTTTGTTTTGCTTAGAACTAATCCATTCCTTAATCTGCTTTTAGGACTAATCCAATCCTTAATCTGCTCTACCCCTAAACTATTATGTTTGAACTTAAGAATTTCTCGTCAAGTCTGGTCTTTTCATCAGGAATTCTTCGATATCTTCTATTTCATTAAAGGTCCATGCCCTCTGTTCCCCTCCCTTCCTCCACCACCATAGCATTGTACTAATTTTTCTGGCTCATTCTTGGCTATAAGGCTATGTCCTCTGTTTTCCAGAATATTGTATTCCTATATTCTATATAATGGTGACTGCTTAATTGTATGTGATTCTGACTGTGTCTCCTCAGTACTTGAATTCTTTCTTTTTGGGTGATGTGGATTTCTGGATTTCAGTTCTATTGCTGCTGTGAATTTTCATTTGGGGGTTTCTTTTAGGAGGTCACTGGTGGACTTTGCCCTCTGGTTCTACAGGGTAAGGTGTTTTTTTTTTTAATATGATGTTTAGGTTATTTTTATTTTGTCATGCAATTCAGATACTCCAGTGATTCTCAGTTTTTTTTCTCTTCAACCTGTTTTCAGGCTTATGCCATGATACCTTACATTATTTTCCATTTTTCAGCCTTTTGACTTTGATTTAATATTTTTTTGTTGTGCCTTCTATTTGGTCCATTCTGATTTTCAGGGAGTTTTTTGCTTGAGCAAGGCTTTGTACTTCTTGTGCCAAGCTGTTAATTCCCTTTCCAGTTTTTTCTCTTATACTTCTCATTTCTTTTCCAATTATTCCTCAAGCACTCTCATTTCGTTTACAAAGTCAGTTTAACCCCTTAAAAAACAGAACTTGTTTTATTCCAAGAATTCTACTTGACTTTGTGCCCAAGCTATGTTTTTCTCTGAGGCTTTGCTCATAGATGTTTTAGGACCATTCTCTTCTTCTGAGTTTGTATCTTGAGCTTCCCTGCCAACATCATAGATCTTTACGATCGGATTTTTTTTCCATTTGCTTATTCTCCCAGCCTGCTTCCTGACTTCAGACTTGATGTTTAGGGCTGGACTCTGCTACACTTCTGGAGGGAAGTTCTGATCTGGTTCTGTTGCTGCTTTCATGGAGTATTGAGTGTTGTGTTGTTTCAAGATCTTAGGGACAGTCTGGGGACTTGCATGCTGTCCGTGCTCTGATCCAAGGCAAAATGTAATTTGAACTCTGCAAGTTTTTGACATGAGTTTCAGTCTGAGCAATAGTAGAATTCTGTTGGGCTTAGCTATTGGCAGCCAGATGGAAAACTCTGGTTCAGAGTAATAGAATTGTAGATTCTCCTTTAGTCTGGGACTCCTCCTTTGATTATTTTCCTACAGTATGGGTTAAGCTGGAACTGAGACACTCCTCTGCTTCTGGGATTTCAACCACACCACTGCTGCTTGCTTTCTGAGCTTCTTCCTTTCTTAGTATACCACCCAAGGTCTCCTTTCCTGAGAATACCATCCCCAAGTGCAGTTCCACACCCCAAACTGGAAAGTGGACAACAAAGCTGCCACTTCATACCTGTCCCTGTGGTGGTTCCCTGGTCTTCCTTTTGCCTTTCTCTGGATGCTGAAGTTTGGTGCAAGTTCTTGGCCTGACTTCTTTGTCTTATCTTTCTGTGCTAACCTGGGCTAGACAGATGACTGACCTACTGCACCTGTTTCTGGATTCCCCTACCAAGATGTTTTCTAGGTCTGTTGAGAAGAATTTTGTGGAGGGGACTTCGGATACTTTTTCTTGTTACTGTACCATCCTCGTTCTGTCCCTTTCATCTCCTTGGAGCCCCTGAATTGAGCATGGCTTTATGGCCTATTTCTGGGGGGTATTCTTATCCTCATTGGTTATCTCAGATATAGACTTTAGAAGTAAAGAAACAAACATTTTTCTGCAAGGCAGTTCATCTAAGGTATATAGTATCTCTCAAGTTTTAACTTCAGCATTTGTTAGCACTAAAAATAGAGCAGATAGTGGACAGCAGCAGTATTGATTACCTCCCTGAACTCCGGTAACCTGGCGGTTCGTAGCTGTAGCGAATAACCTCTTTTTTATACTTCTTCATTCTTACCTCAGTATTCTGTGTACAATTGGTCTCCTGCCTCAAGTCCTTTCCTCTACTGTATGTCTTCCATGTAGCTCCCAAAGTGATAATCCCTTGTTTAATAAATCTGAGTTGGCACTCTACTACAGTACTATGGGATCAATTACAGATTTCTCTTTGGAATTAAAAACCCTTCACAACCTGGTTCTAAACTACCTTTAAAATCTTATTATATAGTATTTCCCTTCATACACTCTTTGTTCCAACCTAACCAGCCTTCTGGATGTTTTTCATACATGACATTTTACCTCTTACTACCTTCATTCCTCTGTATAGACTTTCTCTTATGCCTGGAATGCATCTTCCTCATTTCATTCACCTCTGAAACTCCCCAGTTCCCTTCCAAATACAATTCAAATATCCCTCTCTAATGAGGCCTTTCCTAAATCCACCTCATCCCCATCCCCAGCTGCTAGTGCATCTCATGAAAAGTTACTTTGCATTTATTGTGCCTGTAATTAATGCATCCTTATCCATGTATATGCTGTCTCCTGCTGTAGAACGTCAGCTCCATAGGGGTAGGGGCTATTTCCTTTTTGCCATGGTCACCTTAGCACAGTTTGCAGGATGCAGCAAGTGCCTAATAGGTTCTTGTTCATTGATTGAATAGGCTCTTATTAATGCTTCCTGAATTTGACTTTTGATTTTATCTTCTTTTCTTATAGTTGCTCTCAGATTCCTCATTTACCCTTTTATCTACTAGTCATATTTTCCTTGTTTAAAATAAATTTTCGGTAGCATGATGATGGTCCTGATTGTTTGCCAGGTGTTTAAAATATAATTGCTTTTGTTTCCAACAGTGAAATAAGGAAGATGGGAGGAATGAGGAAAAGGAACTACAGAAATGCTGATAAAGAAGAGATGCTTTCAAGTCATAAACCAAAAAAGGCCAAGTGGGAAACTGAGGAGCCACTGGATACAGGCCTTTCCTTGGCAGAGGACGAAGAGCTAGTGCTGCATCTACTCAAAAGTCAAAGTTAATTCTTTCCTTTCTAATAACCATGATGCCAAGGGCACTCACTGGCATAAGGGTTCCATACACAGACACATTCCATGCCCAAAGGACCCTGTTTTCAGACAGTGGCCAAAATAAGTAACACTAGTTGAGGGTCTCTTTTCCCTCATCAAAGTATTTGATGGACTTTTAAGTCTTTGAATCAGCATGAGATTTCTCTGAGTTACACATTTTATAAGTAGGGAGGTGGTTTTTTTCCCCCACATTTTCTCTGAAGTTGTGAAATTTTTTGTTGAAATACAAATCTCATTTCTAAGTAGTATTAGACAAAGTTATAGTCAATTTTGATAGGATTAATATTACCAAAGATAAAGAAAGTATTGTATGTAATGAACCAACCCTGAGAGGATGTAGTGTTTTTGTTTTGTTTTTTCAGATAATGGTAAGCAATAAAGTTATTTCTTACTAAATAAAGTACAATTGTGTTTGCGTTTTGTTGGACACATTTGTTTAAAAGTTTCCACAAGGGGAGGCTCTTTAGACAAAGATACTTCACAGATTCTTAAAACAATGAGTGTTTCATCTTCCTAAGTTAGCCTTCTCAATACAGCTATTCCTTTGGGTAGCATTTTCAATTCTGCCAACTGTCTTTTATAGATCCCAGAGAAGCTCTCTTTGTGCTGGACGTGCAGATTATGTCTTTTAAAGTCTCCTCTCTAACTCCCATCCACTAGCCCAGAGTGTCTCTGCACTTGATTTACCCCAAACTGGGACATCTTCATGCCCAAACAGGAAACGAGAAATTGATGGGGAGTGAGAAACAAAATGAAATGAAAATACTTTGGGATTAGTTATCAACAACCCATTGCTAAAGTCCTGAAAGTGATTTTTTTTTACAGCGGAGTTAGATAGTAAAGGAATCATTTGCATTATGATAGGAATTTAAACATAATTTTATCATCTTTTTTTATGCCCAACAATCCAGCTTTACCTAAGCAATAATGTTAAATAACAATAATCTAAGTAGTTTTTGAATCCCTGCTAAGTAATTATTTAAAGTTGCTTTATCACCTGTAACCTGTCAAAGAATATATTGTAGGTGAGAGTTTGCTTTTGAAGATGTTAGAGTAAGAGATTTAATGATAGGGAATGAGAAGTGTACAAAATAGTTGTAAGGAAGATGAGAAAGGAAGGTAACTTTTGGTAATAGCAATTAAGGTGGTTCACATTTATTCATCTCTGGGGGCAGAATTTGGAATTCAGAATTCCCTTTACATGGGGGTCTTTTATTTGAATAAGTTTTAAAACTTCCAGAGAACAATATGAGTAGTCAGACATAGTAACCTTGAATTTATTAAGTATCAGTTATGTGCAAGGCACTATGCTAAATGCTGGGGATGCAAAGAAAAGCAGAAAAAAATAAAGGCCCTACTCTCAAGGAGCTCACAGACTAATAAGGAAGTCAGCATGCAAACAACTAGGTACATACAAGGTACGTAAAGGATAAATTGGGGAAAAACCAGCAGCATTAAGAAAGAGACAGAAAGACAATTCCAGGATTCATGATGAAAAATCCTATCCCCATGAAGAGAAAGAACTATGGCATCTGAATGCAGAATCAAACCATACTATTTTCTCTTTTTCGTTTGTTTTTTTCTCATGATTTTTCCCTTTTGTTCTGATTTTTCTTTCATAACATGACTAATAGGGAAATATCTCTAACACGATTGCACACGGATTCCTTTATCAGATTGCTTGCTGTCTTGAGGAGTGGGGAAGGGAGGAAGAAAGAAAAATTTGGAACTCAAAATCTTACTAAAAAATGAATGGTGAAAACCATCTTTATATGTAATTAGAAAAAAGAAAATACTGTTTTTAAAAAAGGTATAGAAAAAGACTTCCTGTAGAAAGTAGAATTTGACTTAGACTGAAAGTTGAGGAGGGAGAGCATTTGAGGCATGAGGGACAGCCAGAGAAAACATCCAGAGGGAAGAAGTAGGGTGTCTTGTTCAAGAAAGCAATTAAATCAGCATTCCTGGATCACAAAGGGTGTGGGGAGGTGCGAGGTATAAGGAGACTTGAAATGACAGTGCAACAAGTGCGAGGCCTGAAGTCAGGAAGACTTGAATTCAAATTTGGTCTTTATGCTAGCTCTGTGACCCTGGACAAGTCACTTAACTCTTTCCCTCAGTTTCCTGAACTATAAAATGAGGTGAAAGAATGTCAAGAAGAAAGTGTGCTCACCAGTGTCAAAGGCTGAAGAGGAGTCAGTAAATACAAAAATTGGGAAAAGGGAATGAGACCTGTCAGTTAAGTAAACTAAAATGAATAACTTCTGATGAGAGCAATTTCAGCTGAATGATGAGGTCAGATGCCAGATTAGAGTTTAAGAGAGTGAGAGGAGAGGAAGTAGAAGTTCCTATTATACACATCTTTCTCAAGTTTAGCCACAAAAGACAGGAGAGATAGAGGATGATAGCAGGAATGGTTGGATCAAGTAAGTTTTTTGAGCATAGGAGTAACAGGAATTCAGAGTTCAATACTGGGAATGGACATGTTTCTAGGCAGTAGGGAAGCAATCAGTAGACAAGAAGAGATTGAAGGGAAGTGAGAGAGTAGCGATGAAGTAGGGGGCAATCTCTTGGAGAAGGTGACATGGAATGGAATTATGCATTTAGAGGGGTTAGCCTTAGCAAGGAGAAGGGCAGTGTCTTAATGTGAGATAGAGGCCCAGGACAGAACCTTGTGGGACATGTGTTTGGGTGATGTGATCTGAAGAGTCCCCAAAAGACACAAAAAAGAAATACTCAAATAGGATGATAATCAGTTCAGAGCAGTATAACAAAAATAGAGAAGAAAATATTAAGAAAAATGGATTATTAACCATGTCAGAATCTGCAGAAGGGTAAAAAAGGATGGAGATTGAGAAAAGACCATTAGATTTGTTAATTCAGAGATCACTGGTAGCTTTGGAGAGAGTAGTTTTAGTTGAATGAATGCTCAGAAGCCAGGCTGAAAAAAGATAAAGGAATGAGGGGAAAGAAAGTGGTAGCATTTACTGCAGATGGCCTCCTCAAGTTAAGTCACAAAATGGAGGAGAGATATAAGACAATTACTAGCATGAATGGACAAATCAAATGGGTTTTTTATGTTTTGGCTTTTTATTTGTTTTTAAGTATGGACTCTTTTGTAGGCAATAAGAAAGTGGACAATAAACACGGAGCAACTGAATATTAACCAGAGAATGGAGGAGAAAGTAAGGTATTTATTTAGAATTAAAGACATTCAATTCACTCTAAATTAAAATTTTCCTGTCCATTAATTTAGATGAAGTAGAGGCTGTTTACAATATTCATCCACATAGAGGCTGCTTCTTTGCCACCTTGAAATCTAGTTTGCGTAGAATCTAAATGTGACTGATAAATATTTTGTTCTGGGTTTTGAGTTCTTTTAAGTATGTAAGCTCTTTAAAGGGCACGAAATGTTGCAAGTTTGTCTTTATGTCTCCACTACATAGTATAATGCATGGTGCATAATGTACGTAACAATACTTGTTGATTGGTTTCAGGGAGTACATTTTCATATAGGAACAATATAGTTGTCCCTCATATCTACATACCAAATAATATATTTCAGAATCTCTAATTCTCTCCAAATAAACATTATAGTTTTTTGGGGTTTTTTTTACTAAGTTTACTTTGGAAAATAATTAAAACCAAGCAAGTAGTATTGGCATAAAACTGCTTACAAGTTGAAAAAATAAATATTTGAAAAATGGTCAAGATCAGTCGACAGTTGCAAGAAGTTCCTCACTGACAAAAGGCATTACTGGATGAAGTTTAAAGTGATGATATTAGAAAGTGCTTTGGCTTTGTGTCTGTCTAAAAGACTGACATTTGGCTGAAGGCCATCTATGGCAAAGAACCTATTCATCAGATTCTCTCCTGCAAAATGATTCTTTAAATTACATCAGAATCTCTGATATCAGATTCACCCAGTAGCCTTGGCATCTTTTGGAGGACTGCCATTTCATAAGCTTAAGACAGCCCCCAAGATGTGTGTGGAGCTATAAAATATGAATAAGTTTAATTAAATTGAATTAGTTTTGTTACGCAGCATTTGAAATGCCTTGAACAGGAGATGTCATCTTGATAGCTGTCATAGTCTGCTGCAGTCGAATTCAAATTATAGGCCAATAGGTCACTAAAAAAACACCATGTAACTTGGAATCACATAAATGGAAGCATTAGATCTTTGGGAAATTATGTGCAGAGGTCTAGAATCAAGACTTTTGATCAACTCATTTCATTTTTTAAAATTATATTTAAACACAGAATACTCTAATGGAATTAATAGCCTTATTAAAAACTCCACTTCTAATCCAGGAGGCAGGACAGAGAGATGGTACCAAAGACAAAATGTATTATTGTATGTAGGGATATTCCACTTGTCTTCTTTCCTCCGATTCCCAAATCTCCCTTTCAGAAATGTGAATTAATAGGGACTAGAGTCTCATAGCTGGTTTGCCATATTGTACACCTCCTGAAGCTCCTGGAATAATACATTGAATTTTCAGAACTAGGAGATTGATGATTAGACTAAGATACTCAGATCTCCAACTCCATTACACCAATTAGAGGATTATTGTGGTTAATGAGCACACGTTTTTAAAATGGGCTTTGACCCTTCAAAAGGTCCTTCATACCATATATTTGCACTAATCAAATTACTTTGATTAAATTGCGTTATGCCTAGCTAGAATGAAAGTTTTGATTTGAGCACAGACAGGGTAATTTTGGAATAGAGGTCACTAGGGTAAGTTGGGAAGACATAGTTGGGAGTGTGGAGGTTACAGCAAAAGAATAGGATAGTCAAAGACACTAGGAAGTGAGAGGATACCAGCTTGTGAGGATAAATTCTATGAGAACAGGGATTTCACCATTACTTCCCTGGAACAGCTGTGTAGTGTTTCACACAATATATAACTCTTTATACAGTATGTTTTCCAAAAGTCTTAGTACAGTTTTAAGCTTTAAGTGCTTAAATGCTTGAAAATTTGCCAAATACATTCATTACTTAATTTCGTTACTACAGTCCTTTCAAGTAGGCACTACTGGTATTATTACCCCTATTTTACAGAAGAAGAAACTAAATCAGGGCATTTGTGATTTGCCCATGGCCACCCACCTAGTATCAGAGAGAAGATCTAAACCCAGGTCTTCCTGACGCCAGGTCCAATCAGCATTATTTTCCATTAAGTCACACTGCCTCTCATCTTAATTAAATGCTGAATACGTTTGTGAAATGGAGTGGTAGTGGTGTACAAAGAGGGAACTAAACAGACACAAGTGACAAACTTTGCTTGTTTTTTGATAACCACTGGTGTGCTATTGAAAAATCATCTCAGTGCTGCCCAAATTCAGTGCCTCATGTGCCAATAAGTTTTATCTATGGTGTAAGTGGATATATTAGTCACACTCTTTAAAGCATGAATTGGGCCCATCAAAGTAACTCATATTACAGGTTTCTCCTGTCCCCAAGTAATGGAAGGAACACTGTTCTAGTGGTCTGTAATCTGAATCCTAGTTCTGTATTGCCAACTAATTAGCTGAGTGATCCCAGCACTTATCTCTGTGCCTCAGTTTCCTTATTTGCAAAATCAGGTTGTTGGACTACAGAGTCCCTTTCAATCACGAAATTCTGTGGTTACATCAGTCAAACAGCCCTGGGGTGGGGGTTAGAGGAGGGAGTGAAATTGTAGTAAGATAAGCTAACTGTTTCCAGCTGGGTCTTAACTATTCCTTAATGGTTTCACCATAATCCAGTATCTAATTCTTAGCTTTGCCATCTCAGAAATTCAGTTTTACCACTTTGCCTAGCAATGATCAGGCCATGGCGAAAGTGGATTTATGACTGCATCTTTCTCTGTACTGGCTCTCTTGCCTCTGTCAGATCCCATATTCCTATGCATTCCCAAAGGTTCTACCCTCATTCCTCTTCTCTGTGTATGTTCTCCCTTGGAAATCCTATACA
This sequence comes from Bettongia penicillata ogilbyi, assembly GCA_023548195.1. Taxonomy (NCBI): domain Eukaryota; kingdom Metazoa; phylum Chordata; class Mammalia; order Diprotodontia; family Potoroidae; genus Bettongia; species Bettongia penicillata. Next base: position 5,496,746 of record JAJHZJ010000371.1, read on the forward strand.
TTCTTTCTTGTGGCATTAACTATCCCCTCTATGTAGAGGACTCCCAAGTCTCCATATCAAATCCTAAACTCCTGAAATTCAAACTTTAGTTACCAAGTCCTAAGGATTCTACCTCTGTAATATTGTTCACATCTTGCCCCTGCTCTCTAATCCCAGGATAAAACTCAAGTACAGTCCTTCATTCCCACCTAGTTCTCTTTCTGTGGCATCCTAAGAGAACTACTCGTCTCCACTCTTCTAATTTGTCCTTTTCACTGCTGCTAAGATTTATCCATTAGTGATTAAAATGCTTTCATAACTTCCTACCAAGTAAAGCTCAGCCACCTTTACTTGATATTCAAGGTCTTTACAAAATACTTCTAAAATATCCTTCAATATCATCCTAATCAATGTTTTTTTTCTTTTAAAAAAAATGTTAAACCATATAGGTCCAAGCATAAATCATAGTTTCAGAACTGGAAGGAACCTCAGGAATCCTTCAATCCAGTCCCTTCCTTTTACAGATGAGTAAACTAAACCCTAAAGAAACTGATTTACCAAGGATTCAGAGGTAGGAAGTGGCAGAACTGAGATTCCTGGATTACTCTGGTTAGGAATGAATGAATGAAGCATTTATTAAGTGTTTACTATGTAAAAAAGTACTAAGTACTTTCACTTTGCTAAGCACTGTGGATACAAATGGAAATGTGAGATGGTGCCTGCTCTCAAGGAGGTCACATTCTAATGGAGGAGGTCACATTCTAATGGAGGTGTTAATGGAATGTTTCAGCTGTAAGTTAGATGGAAAGGTCCTGTGGTCTTTAAAATGCAGGGGCAAACTTGCCTGCCCAGTGTGTAGCAGTTCATTGGGATGGCTGCCCCTTCTCCACAAGAGCCACTTTCCTAGATGGTGGCTGTTAGAACTGGATTGTAAGTAAGAGTACTGGTCTGGGCAGTGCTGCCACTCCTAGAGCTCTTTTGCCTAATTTCCCATTAGTGGCAGTCAGCAGCTGTTATAGGTGATGATGAGGAATGTGAGCCCTCTCTCCCCAGTGATTTCTTCTCTCAATGATGGCTGTTACTGGGGCTGGTCTTGGGGGTAGATCTCATGGTTAGGAGGACACTGCTGTTCCCAAGGCTCTTGGGCTCAGAGTCCTAGACTTTCTTCATCAGGGTCCAAGGAGAGTTGGTGGTCAAAATGATTTGATTTGACTGGCACATGCTCCCTCCTGTAAGCCAGTTGGGCTATTAGATTATTCTAGGTAATGAGGATCTAAACTAAGGTCATGCCAATATAAATGGAAAGATCTTGTGAAGGCAGTATTGACAAGATTTGACAACATATTCATTGTTGGGATCAAGGACAATGAAAGTAAAAAGACAACATGAATCTTGAGACTTGGGTCACTGAGATATTGATGGTATTATTAAAGGGAAGTGGGAAATAGAGGCAGGTTTAGCAGTGAAAATGATCAGTTCAGTTGTAGATATGTTTTGTTTGGTAGCACTCCCAGGTAGAGACTTGACTTTAAGATAGAGATGAGGGCAAAGTGCAGAGAGAAATTTGGGAGTTATTGCCATAGAAATAACTATGAACCCAAGAGAACATAGAGCTCACGAAAATTATAGAAAGAAAAGGCTAAGATCAGAGCCTTGGAGAACTTTAGGAGAGGCCAAAGAGATAAAAGGTGGTTAAGAACAATGGTCAAACAGGTAGTTGGCCAGTCAATGAAAGCCAGAGTGATTTGAGTTTAAGGTGTGGTCTTAAAGAAAAAAAAACAAGATTTCAGCATCAAAATTTACATTCCTTTGGGCAAAGCACTCACATGTAAGGGTATGATACCCTAAATAGACAGAGAAAAGGAAAAGAAAAAAGAGCTATATTGCCCAACTGGTCACTTCCAGTTGAGTCCCCAATGGGGCAGCTCCTCTTTCTACTCACTGAGGTTGTTTGTCCTTCCTTCTCAAAGAGCCCCATGACTTCAGGGAGTTGATGCTGTGACATGAATTGGCCAACCATAGGTCCCAGGCCAAGCCCCATTTAGTTATTGTTTGGGCCCTGATTAGCAATTGTTTTGGTCAGAGACCCAAGGACAAACAACTACAAACAGGTAGGTAGAGGAATAGAAGGGAGCATTGCCATAAACACTAAGGAAGAAGAGGGAGAACTTGAAAGGATAGCATGATCAAGGAAAAATTCCTGCAAGATAAGGAGTCTTGAACATGATGTTGAAAGGAATAGGAAATTAGCTAGAAGATAGTGAGAGTCCAGAGATGATAGAGAAAGGGAATAATTTATTAGGCAAGCTTCACAATAGAGATGGGAAGGAGTGGGTTCAAGAGCACAAAAATAGGGTTGGGCCTTCACAAAGAAGAGCCAACCTCTTACTAAGAGCCTGATGACAGAGGGAGAGACTGGGAATGAATTTTAAGGGGTTAATGAATTCCCTTCCACTTCCATCCCAACTGTTCATCTTTGATAACTTTATTACTACCACTGAGAGTCTTTCCAACATCCCATACTCAAAGTTTGCAACTTCACTTCCCAATACCTCTGTCTCCACTCTCCCTCAGACACTTAGAAGTGTAAGTTACTCCTTGGAGGTCATTACCACCCAAAATTCTTTTGCTTCCAGGATTTTGAATTCTGAAATTCCCCTTTCTGATTATAATCGCCTGTGCTTTCTTTCCAATTGCCTCATCGAAAAGAACATGATATTCATCTTCATTACCTTTTCCAACCCCTCAGTCTCTCCTTTGCTTTCCTAGTTTATCACCCTGATTCTTGTTTTAATGATTTGGAGCATTTTTTTCATATATAGTTGTTAATAATTGGCAAGAAGTGATTATCACCAATAGATTGATCATCTGGTGAAATTTTTGACCATAGAAACCCATGAAACAATAAAACATTTTAAGTGACCTCAGTCCACTTTCCACTTTGGCAGTGATAATAGCAAAGGCAAAAAAAAAAAAAAAAAAGAAGTACAAAATGCCCAGATCACACAATTTTTAAACAGTTTATCCTTTGACTCTTGGTCTTCTTAATGTGAGACACTTGTTGAGTGACTGAGTGAACTTATTACTAGAGGGGTTGCATTATATCCATCTTGACATTCTCACTATAAATGAAACCAGGAAAAGAAGGAAGTTGCAGCTAAATTGAAGGATGCGTAGAAGCAAAGGAAAGAGCATTACATATTTTATCCCAATGGCACCTCAACCCCCCAGCCCTCTTCCTAAAGTGATCTTCCTAAAGCTCAAATCCAAAAATGTCATACCTCCTGCCCTCATTGAATAAATTCCAGTGACTTTTAGGATCAAATATAAAATCCTCTCTTTGACTTTCAAGCCCTTCACAACAACCTGAACCATTCCTACCTTTCCAATCTTCTTACACTTTACTCCTTTCTACATTTTCTATAATCTAGTGATGCTGGCCTTCACTCCATTTCCTGACTCCATATATTTTCACTGGTTATTTCCTATACATAAGATGTTCTCCCTCTTCCTCTCTATCTCCTGGCTTCTTCAAGTTTCAGATAAAATCCATCTTCTACAAGAAGCTTTCCTGGCCTCCCTTAATGCTGGTGCCTTGCCTATGAGATTACTTCTGATTTATCCTACATATGCATCTTGCTTGCTGTTTGCATGTTTTCTCCCCAATCAGAAAGTAAACTCCTTGATAGTAGAGTTTAGTTTTACCTTTATGTCCCCAGTACTGAGCACTATGTTGAACACATCATGAGAACTTAATAAATTTGTTGTGTTTCTTGTTTAGTCTTTTCAGTCATGTCCAAATCTTCCTGACTCTCTTTTTTGGGATGAGATGTATCCTGGAGTGGTTTGCCATTTCTTTCTTCAGGTCATTTTACAGATGAGAACTGAGGCAAACAGGGTTAAATAACTTGCCCAGGGTCACACAGCTAGTAAGTATCTGAGGCTGGATTTGAACTCAGGTCCTCCTGATTCCAGGGCCAGCACTCTGTCTACCGCATCACCTAGCTGCTGCAGCACCACCTTCCTGCACACTTAATAAACACTTGCTGACCAACTGCTGTTTGCCAGAGGTAACAGGAAACATTTGGTCATTACATATTTTAGTTGTGACTAAGGGATTGCAAAAACACCATCTCAAAAATGGTTATAGTTTATGCACCCAAATTGGTTGCTAATGGTGAAGTAGAAAAAATCTGAGTCAACATGCCTTCTGATTCTTGATCATTTCAGTGCAAGAATGAGCAAAGGTGTGGATGGGGAGAAAGATGGGAAAACATGGTTCAGAAAGGAGAAATGAGAGAGGGTAAAGACAGATTACAATAAAACCTTACACCTTTACATTATGTACACTTGCTTTGAGAAAAAATATGATAGGCATTGGACATGGTGAGTTCCAGATAACATCATAAAAAATGAAATAGATTCTTTTGAGAGACAGGAGAAGACATTATTGATATAAGGTTTATCCCCTAATCAGCTGTCTGTGTACAGTCCGACCATCAACTTGTTAGAGTGAAAACAATAATTGGTTTAAAAAAAACCAAAAAGAATAATGAGAAAAAGTCTGGCATAAAATTGAAATAATTTTGTCCTAAACTGTTTAAACAAGTCATTGAAAATCAAAAGTTGGAAATGAACAGTAGAAATGATATCAATACCAACTGTAATAATTTTATAAAGCAGTTTAATCAATGTAAATTCGTTTCCATAAGGAGACCCAAAGAACCCAAAAAGCTATTTAATCAACAAACGTTTCACAATTACTTGCCCAAATGGAGAAAGATGGCTGTCAAAGGTAACAGAGTTAGGATATAAACTTGTGTGTAGAATCTCATGATGAAAGGTAATAATTATCCGCAGCATAATTTTACAAAGTAGAGGGAAGTCATGTTGGGCAGAGCTACCATTTAAAGAAATATATCCAGCTAAGCAATCATCCCATGGACATATATGGATGAAAATTAAAAACACATGCAAACAAACAAAAATGGGGAAAAATTATAAAAGTATTCAAACAAACTTCAGAAATGATGGAACCATCACACTTGGGACCTTAACATCACTAACCTATGTGTACTTATAGGGTAGGCAAAAATGATACTAAATGTTATAAAGATTTAAAAAGCAGCTAAATTGGCTCAAACGTGTGCAGAGCTAGAGGTGGCCCAGCTGTGAGGGCATTGAAGAATTGATATACAAGATATTTGAAGGCATAAGGAAAGAAAATCTCAGACTTTATTAATGCCCCACCTCAAAACACCAAGAGAAGACCAATAAGAGCTGATGTGTAGCCCACTTTCACATTTCTACAAAATTGTTGAGAGTTATCTAAGCATGAATTTAAGGCTTCCTTGATGAGGGGACTGGCAGAAAACAAGCAGGTTTTCACAAGTGTTATGGAATAATGGACCACATTTTTACCATTTCACAGTTGATTCAAAGACATGGAGGATATAAGATCTCACTGGGCTCGTTGTTTGCAAATTATAATAATAATTAATATTTACATACTGCTTACTATGTGCCAAGAACTACACTAAATGCTTTAAGATGATCAACCTTGGGAGGGAGGCGCTATTATTATCCCCATTTTACAGATGAGGAAACTGATGCAAACAGAGGTTGAGTTCCTCAGGGTGGCACAGCTAGTAAATGTCTGAGGCCAGACTTTAATCGAGTTCTTCACCTGACAGGTTCCTTTTCTTTTTTTTTTTTAATATGGTGCCCCCCTTAAAAACAGTAAAATCATTAAATACTCCTTGAAAGATATACCAGAAATAACCCTCTTCAGCAACCTTCTAATCATTAACATCAGATGAGATATAAAACAAGTACATGTATGCTCACCAAAGGTGATTTCCACTGTGATGGAGAAGGTCCAAAGCAGAGTCCAGGTTGAATTGGGATTCCTTATGGGATGGTTCATTTCTCTAGGGTCTTCTATTTGTAGATGACATTGTGCTGATGGCATCAAATCCAGAACACTGCAGATCCTCCTGGAAGAGACATGTAATCACTCAAAAATATTTTACCTGACCATCCACACAAGAAAGATTAAGTGAATGAAGTCTATTGCTCAGATGACAATATACATTTAACTGGACTGACAATAGAATTTGTTTATCAGTATGTATAGCTGTAGTAATACAAAGGAGCAACGATTAGGGCTCAGAATTGAACAGGAGGAGGAGAATGAGAGACATTGCCATTAAGAGTCAGCTCTTTCCTTTTAATACCAATATTCAACAATTATGACTGTGTGGCACCAAAACATAGAACATACCCGTCACCAAAGAATTAAAAGTGAATACCACAGAGCACGTGAACATAGAACAGTGGAAAGGTGCATTGTGGGTGTGAGCAGGCTGCAAATGATAACTAACAAAGAACTTTAACGAAGGATAGGAGTAAGAGAAGCCATCAAGGCAATATGTGCAACTATACGATGGGAAGATAGGATGACAAGACAGTCTTGTCATGTGACAAAGGCAAAGGATGGCAAGTAGATAGCCACAGTGCTTTCCTGGTACCTAAGAGATTTCAGAATAAATTGAGGAAAGCTTCTAGTACGTTGTGTAGAACCCCATGGCTACCTTATAGGAATACCTGAACAAGAATTGCACAATATGGGGCAAACAGATGAGTTTCTACATCATTAGGGAGAACCCTAAAGTAGTTAGGATAGAAATCCATTTAAATAAGAAATACATGTGAGAAATTCAGACAAACATGAGATTTGTCTGAATTGATGCTATACCCCTCAAGGCTCTGTCCTAAGTACTTTTCTTTTTACATTCACTTGGTAACCTCCTCAGTTTCATGATTTGAATTAGCATATCTATGTAGATGATTTTTCAGATCTATATATCCAAGCCTAGTGTCTTGGACATCTCTAATTAGGTATCACATAAGCATTTCAAACTATCCAAACTCAACGTATCAAAAACAACTCCTTAGCTTTCACCTCCAAGTCCTTCCCTCTTCCCAGCTTCCCTACAGTTGACAGCCCTCTCATGTCATCATTTCTCTGATGTCATGGTCTTCTTCCCTACAACAACACAGTTACAATTGAGGGCACCACCACCCTCCCATTCACCCAGGTTTGTAACTTTGTCGTCAAACTCTATTCCTCACTCATATTTACCCCATGTATCCACTTTATTGCCAAATTTTGTTTTCACCTTGACATCTCTCATATGTCCCATTTCTCCACTCACACAACCACCACCCCAGTTCAACCAGTCACCACCTCTCATTGTTGCAATAGCCTTCTATCTGACCTGCCTCTTGTCTTCTCCCACTCCAATCTTCTAATGCTTTATTTTCCTCTATACACTCTGCAATCCAGCTATACTGTTTTATTTGCTTTTTCTTGTAAATAATACTCCCCTCTCCTACTTTTTCTTGCAAATGATATTCTAAAATTCCAAGTTATATGATAGTGATTGTAGAACACTGAAAATATATAAAATTAATTTAAAAAAAGAAAATGATATTCTATCTCCATCTCCTTGCCTTTTACTGTCTGACACCTATTCCTGGAATATTCTTCCCCCTTACCTCTCCCTCTTTGTTTATCTGACTTCCTTCAAGACTCAGCTGAAATCCTTTCACTGCAAGAAGCTTTTAACAGTTCCACTAGCTGCTAGTGCCTTCTCCTTTCACTTACCTTCTATTATATATATAATGTGTCTAGTTATTTATATATCTCACCCATTAGAATGGGAAGTTGGAATGTTTTTGCCTTTTCTTTGTGTCTCCAGTTCTTAGCATTGTTCCTGGCATATAGTAAGTACTTAATAAATGCTGGTTGATTGCCTAACAGACTGGTTCAAAGTGAAATAAGCAGAATCAGAAGAACAATATCCAAATGATTAGAGCAATGTAAATGAAAATATAACCAAAGGAAACCAAACTGAAGTACTGAAGAAACAATGAGTCCCAGGGAAAAGATAAGGAAGCATACTTTCCATCCAATGAGGAAGGAGTGTTACAGGGACAGAATGTTGTATATGTTTTCAAATGAAGTCTGTTGGTTGATTTTACATAACAGATTTTCTTTGTTAGATGAGAGTTCTCTCTCTCTCTCTCTCTCTCTCTCTCTCTCTCTCTCTCTCTCTCTGTGTGTGTCTCTCTGCTTCTCTATCTCTGTCTCTCTCTGTGTCCCTGTCTCTTGGAAGATTTGAAGGGCGGAGGAAAGGGTTTATACCCAGAAATGACTGTGGTATAACAACACAAGTTGCTAAAACTTAAAAACAAATAGATTGCCTCCTTTCCTTAATTTCTTAAAGACAAGAAATAGACCAATGCAGAGCCCATTTTTAAAACTGGTGCATTAACTTTCTATAACCACTAAATTATAATTTATTAAGTTATGACTACGTGGTAGAGACCTAAATGGCAGTCTCTAAAAGGCATGGCCGGTCCTCACTGTTGCTCAGTTCCCTTTATTTGTCTCCACATCAGTTGTTCTAAGTCTCTTCCATGCTGTCCAAGCTACTATTGCTATTCCTGTCCCTCACTTTCAAGAGTGGGCCTGCTATTATCATTAACTGCTATCCTCATTAACAGCTATCCTGCACAAGCTCCGAGTCTTTTGTTCAGTTTTGTCTGTTTTCCTGGCAAATATATTTTCCTGGCAAATATCCTGGCAAAAAATTCCTGAAGTGGCTTGTCATTTCCATCTCTAGCTTGTTTTAAGATTAGGAAACTGAGGCAAACAGGGTTAAGCGACTTGCTCAGGGTCACACAGCTCATAAGTTTCTGAGGCTAGATTTGAACTCACGATGATTAGTCTTCCTGACTTCAGGCCCAGCTCCCTATCCACTAAGCCACCCAATTACCCTGACTTATTCAGCCACTACAAATGTGATTTTGGTTGTATCTTCACTTGATCTCCTTTCTTTTTCTTCTATCTCTTCCTCCTTTCCAAATCCCTCTGTCTGTACTGGTGGTCCACCTTCTCCTACCTCCTCAGGGACCTTGCTCCTTTCTCACTTTTTCAATCTTTCCCTCTTCATCGACTCCCTTCTGTCCGCATCTAGCTTTGCTCAATCTTTCCCTTAAAAATAATCTTAGGCCTAATGTACCATAGAACCGAACTTAGAAGTTAGTATTTAGTGTTTAATGACTCTGCTTCCTCAATTTGCTCCTTGGCCCCTTGAAAGCCCATGAAACTGCTCTTTCAAAGCTCACCAAGGACATCCTAATCCTCCCATCCAGTGAGTAAGTCAAATGCTTTTTCTTAGTTCCCACCCTCCTTCACTACCCTAGCATTTCACACCTGATAACCCTCATCTTATGTTTTCTCCTCTTGGTTTCTTCCTTTCCCTGACCATTTATCTGATGCCCTTGCTTATTTCTCTTTAGTTCTCCTCAAAGTTTGGTTGTAGACCATCTTCTTTCTCTACATTTTCTTCCTAGGTAAGATGGGAAGTCTGGGCTGGCTTCAATTCACCAAATCTATTTAAAAAAAAACAACTTTAATCTATTTTGATTTAATTTAACAAGTATTTATTATGCACCAATTGTATGCTTACCATTGTAGATAAAAAGATAAAAATTAAATAGTTCCTGCCCTCAGATAGTTTATATTCTATGAAGGATTATGATACGTACGTAGATAGGCAAATACTAAATATATGTACAAAGAAATTATGGGGGTGAGTGGGTAGAGAATACTAACAGCTGGGTGTAGGCATTCGGTGGATGGCATTTGAACAGAATTTTGAAATTAAGGATTCTAAAATGCAGAAATAAGGCTGGAGTGAATTCCAGGCATCCCAGTTCCAAGGAACAGGCTATGCAAAGCATGAAGGCCATGTATAGGTACAGAGTAGAATTTAGCTGGAACATAGCATGTGAGGGTCATATGAAATAAATCTTTTTAAAAAAATTGAGCTACTAGAAATTCAGTAGCTGTAGCCATATTGTAAAGAGCTTTAAATACCAAAGAGGCATTTCTGTTTCATCCTAGAGACAATAGAGAGCAGCTCTCGAAGCTTATTACTCAGAGGAGTGATAGTCAGATTTTTGCCTCAAGAACATCACTTTAGTGACTATGGGGAGGATAGATTGTAGAAGAGAGGAGAGGCAGGGAAAACCATTAAGAAGCTGATCTTCCGAACTCCAGTGCTACATTTCTAAATGTCTGCTTGTCATCTTTACCTGAATGACCTAACAGTACCTCAAATTCAGTTTGTATAAAACCAAATTAATTTTTTCTCCCTTGCCACTTTAGTAATTCTTCCTTCTTTCCCTTTTTTGCCCATAGCAGCAAGAGATAATGACTTCCGAAACCAAATTGTGTTGGTAGAAAAGGTGACTTCTCCTTGAATGGAAAGGATTCTTGCTGTACAAAAGCAGACAATTATGATAGGAGTCCACGTGTACAAGTGTTGCTACAAACACTGGGGAAAGACTCCATTTCCCACACATTACAAGGCATTGAGGGGGGTTGTACGAGATTGAAAAACACCTGAAAAATTAAAAAAAAAATCAGGAGGTAAAGAAGAAAAAGAGGAAGGAGGAGGAGACAGAAGTCTCTGTATATAGTATCTGTATCTATCAGGAGCTTCTTAGCTGAATGGGAAGGTCCTGCAGGGGGATGACTATGGCAGTGGGAACATTGAACAGAACTGCTAGAGGCAAGGGATAACTGGAGAACCTCTGACTGCCATGGGAGGAGAAATTATAAGGCACTCAATGTGCGGTGACTTTCCAAGTAAGTGGTATGAATCTTGTAGTAACTCATTCTAGACCATTCTGGGAAGAGGAGGGAGAAGAACTCCCCAGGAAGTTGGACAATAAATCATTTCCTAATTATTTTTACTAAAGGAACAAGATGCCAAACCCTCCTCTGTTGATCACTATCCTCAATAAATATAGTAAAAAGCTGATTGAAAAGTTAGAAGATGAGCTGCCTCCAATATACTGGAAATGGGCTAAATTCAGAAGCCTTCAAAGGGTGAAAGAACCTTTGAATGAGAGTGCAAAATGAGCCACATGAATAGTATTAATCAATGAGAATTCCTCAAGATCAAATCCAATTTAAATGCACCACCATTTGCATTAGATGCATTACCATTTGCATCAAATGCACTAAATACCACCACCATTCCCCCAGTTGCCAAAATATAAAATCTTGTAGTCATTTTCAACTTAATGATTACCCTTACCCTATCCCAATGTCCAGTCACTCACCAAGTCCCGTTGATTCCACCTCTGCAGTATCCTTCCAATCTGTCCCCTTTTCCATTCCCACTATGACTATCCTATAGTTCATTTCTAAAAAGTGATTATACCCCTATGTCCTTAAATTATGTGATATGATTTTTGCTAAGCCATGCAATTAGTAAATGACAGAACACAGATTTACAGACTCCTAGCCTTGTGATTTCCTGATAGCTACACCATCACCCCACCTCCTTCCAATCCCTGGAATAATCTATAATTGGATATTATGATTTTATATGAAAACCAGTTAGCTCTTGACTATATTTATTTTCCCCAGTCTCTGATGTCTAAGAAATAACACCGAAGAACTAAAATATTTCTAATATTGCATTGCTTTCAATGAGAAAAGTTGTTTGAAGATTTTTAACCCCTTCACCCTTCCATAAAAATGAAATTTTGAGAGTTTTACCTACTAAGGGGAAATAGAACAGGTTACATGCCTAGCAAAGCAATTGGCAGTTGGGTGGAAATGATCCTATAGGTGATTTGTACTAAAGGGAAATGCTCAGGAACTGTGGAATATTAGTTCCCATTTCAGTTCAGTCTCTTCACTAAATAGACCTGCATTCTTCTGATGTAAATGCCTTGTATGCAATTTAGATTTTAATTAGAGATGTGCTCAGACCTTAATGTGGATGTGTTTGGGTAGGAAGGCTGAAGGCTCCAAACCCAAAGCTTGCATTTCTTACAGATGGCTTATTAAATTAAAGTGTGTCTCTTAACCTCACTTCCTGACCCCCCTGTTGGGAAGATGAGTCGCTGCAGCTTCAGCATGTCAGTTATACCGAGTGGTTTGCTACTATGCTCCAGCCCAATAGACCAGCCTGATAAGAACTGAAGCGGGGTAATGCATAAAGGGCTTGATGGTGTGGGTGTGAGTGTGTGTGTGTGTGTGCGCGTGCGCGCGTGTTTTCTTCTTCAGTCAAACCATCTTTATCAGGTTTAGATTTCTCAACTTCATGTAGTTATCTGCCACTCTCGGTAAAAACAAGACCAGTCAAACCCCTGTGCATGTATTGTGGTGTATAAATTAACCCTATCCTGCAGACCCCCAGGCCTTCAATGAAATCATGTTACCTCTTAAGTCAGCATGTTAATAAATTAGAAATGACAGCTCACAGCACTGATACTGCATAGTACCCAGCTTCAGGCTCCCATTGGCTTCCTTCTATAAGTTGCTGGGAAGGACTGGTGAATTTCTGTGAAATTGAAAAGATTTGAATCTTTTCACGTGTTCCTCCCCACTACCTCCACCAGTTTCCATATATGTGTTTGTATAAAGAGAGACAGACAGACGGAGGGAGAGGGAGCGAGCCAGAGACAGAGAGAGACAGAGAACAGCTATCTCTAGTGCTGAAAGGGAATTTAACTAGAGATGTGATACTAGATGAAAGTGATGACGTTAAAAAGAGAGGTCTTTTTTCAGGTCTTTGAAGAGTCATAATTAGAAACTTTTATATCCAGGGCATGTACCGCAAATTGTACCTTGGGATAAATGGCACAAAGCACCTCTGAGTTAAAAGAGGGGAACAGGACAACCTCTGTGTGAGGTGGGAGGGAAAGGGACTAGGATGGAATGCAGGAGGAGAGTCTGTTCCCATTCATCATCTGGTAGCTTCCCATTTGCCTAATTGTTTTTGTGGTATGGATGAAGGACTGCAAGTGTTCCCAGTGCCTTCCAAATGTAGTGCCATAGAACAAAACCCTAGTAACCCTCCTCCCCTCCTCATAATGTCTGAGAATTTTTACCAAACCATTCAGGAGAAATACAAACGTGACTTTTCTTTGAACCTGTGGAATAGCAAAAGACAGTAACTGCTGACGTCTATGGAAAGAAAGGGTCTTGTCCCTTGGTAGGGGGAGCTGGGAGAGATGAAGAGTGAAATTTCTCTGCAGAATCAGGATAGCTCTTTTATCTGAGGGGGAAAAATGCTCCATGTGTTGGGAGCCAAAGGGGTCAAGTGCAGCAAGAAAGCCTCATGCTCTGTGGGATAAACAAAAGATCTGTGAACCTCAAGGTCATAGTTTCTCACCTGAATCTCCTACTGACTCAGTTAACCTAGCAGAGAACTTTGTCCCTTCCACATGCTTTTAGGATATTCTATTCTGTTCTGGAGTAATAGTATATCTGGGTATGTTTGTTATATGCCACTGAGGAATCTTGCCTGGGGTGAAAACTGAGTCTTTATTATTTTTGTATCTCACCCAGTATAAGGCTTTGCCCATCTTAGGTGCTGGATATATATAGCTATTGAATCAACAGATTTTGAAAAGCATTGAGGGATTGAGTTTCAAAATATTTAAAAGGTGAGAAGGTGTCAAAAAATTGGAAAAAATCATTTAACTCACTAGCAAAAATGGGAGAAAAAGAAGACAGGGCATTTAAATGGTTTAGCGGCTAGAGTGCCTGGCCTGGAGCCGGATCTTCCTGAGTTCAAATTTTCCCTCAGGTGATGGGGATGGGATCTGAACCGCTAAAAGGAAAAGGCGGTGTCTTTGGGATCTGAACCCCAGAAAGAAGTCCCTGGACTTTCTCATATGGCTCAGGTCCTGGCTTTCGCCTGGGGCCCCTGGCTCTTCCCTGTTAATAATCCTTTCATTGTGGCCCTCATTGTCTGCACCTGGTCCCACCTAGACCTCTACTTTTTGATTCCATTGTTGTTAAAAAAAAATAAAGGTCCGTCTGGCCTCCATTGAAACACTCAGATTTCTGAAGAATCTGGCCCACTTGCATTAGTGATACAAATGCTCGAATCCTTAAGCCTGGCCAATGACTCAGACTCTTGCCCGCTTCAGCTGGTGTTTTATATAAACCTTATCTCTGATTGAAAGAAGGCTTAGGTCAAATTCACTGGAGGCCCCTTGAATTTCAGGGTTCTCAGCACCATTAGGCCCCAAAGCAGACATTTATTAGGTGTATGACCCTGGGCAAGTCACTTAATCCTGTTTGCCTCAGTTTCATCATCTGTAAATGGCAAACTATTCCAGTATCTTTGCCAAAAAAATCTCCAAAGGGATCACAAACATTGGGCCTGACTGAAAAATAACAAGAAGAAATTGGCAGCTACTTACCCAAATAGCTTTCTCTTTTATGCACACATACAATGCATGTATGTATATATGTACATATATATATATTCCATATGTGTAAAATATACCAGTGAGAATCTACACAGGGGTTTTTAACCTTTTTGCATCATTGGTCTCTTTTGGCAATCTGATAAAGCCTATGAATCCCTTCTCTGAATAATGTTCTTAAGTGGATAAAATAAAATACATAGGATTCCAAATGTAAACAATCATTGAAATACAGTCACTAGCACAGTTTAAAAAGCAAGCTCATGGGACCCAAGTTAAGAATCCCTTATCTGAACATATATTGACAATACCTTTGTCAGATATATGAGAGGCGAAGAGGAGGCTTTCACAATTTTTCCCCCACTGCAGACCACATCTTTACAATGAAACAATTGAGCACAAGATTTTGTTGTGTAAATTTTGTTAACTAAAAAATTATTCAGCTCAATAGAGCAAAAAGCTTTAAAAGTCATCTTTAGAATATCTCCCAATGCATGTGCTAAGAGCACATAGGACTGATTGATGGAAATGTCGTACCTTCTTCTGGCTGCTTCCCCAGCTCTCCCTGGGCAGCTAGGTGCCCACAGAGTAGTTGAATATTCTTCCTCTAAGGGTTCTAGCACTGAGTAAACCTGAGGGGTTGGGGTTTCTAACACTAACACTCCCAAGGTTCCATATTAATCAACCTATTTAACATCAATTAGCTTTCATAAAGAGATGCAAAGAAAGGGAGGGATAGACAGTACATTCAAGCATAGTAGGGGACATTTATACAGAACACTTGGGACCCAGTGGAAGCTTTGGCAACCCAGCTCTGGAAGTCCTCTTCTTCCTTTGTGGAAGCTCCACAACGTTTGCTTCGGGGTGTCTTGCTGGTGACAGATCGCTTCCTTGGAGTGCCTTAGCCAATGGTCAGGTTTACAGGAACTATCAGAAATTATGAAAAGCATGAACAGTCCGTTAAAAGCGTATGTGAGGAGCACAACAAATAAGCCACTCTTAGCCTTCATTCTTGAAATATTACTGTCTGAGAAATAAGTGCGAGTAAAGAACTTCATAATAACTTCCTGTATTACTGGTTTTTATACTATACTGTTGTAAGTTGTTAAATATCCCTTTTAGCAAATCCCATTACTATAGAAAATTCATTTCTTATAATCATAGAAGTCAGAGCTGTAAGAAACTTGTAGAGGTCATTTAATCCAATCCCCTTGTTTTATGAGGACCGACACCATGAGGATGGCTGTGTAATAGAGAAAGAATGGGAGTTCTTAGCCAGATGCTAGTGTATTAGAAAGATCCTTGCATTTGGAATCAAGAGATTTAGGCTCAAATCATGG
Organism: Bettongia penicillata ogilbyi; assembly: GCA_023548195.1. Taxonomy (NCBI): domain Eukaryota; kingdom Metazoa; phylum Chordata; class Mammalia; order Diprotodontia; family Potoroidae; genus Bettongia; species Bettongia penicillata. The sequence goes on from JAJHZJ010000371.1 coordinate 5,512,378, forward strand.
ATACAGCTACTACCTGTGTAAATATGACAAGCTTCTTCAATTCTGAACTGCAGTTTTTCTACCTATAAAATATCAATAATAATACTAGCATCGTACTTGCATTCTGATACATGGTGAAGTCTTCCCAATGTTTCTCTTTGTGAGTGACATTTTATTAGTTAATTACATCAAGCCTGAGAATATTGCAGACCCTCAAAAATTAGATCTGTAATCACTTGAAGGAACCCAACTACCTATACCCAGAAGAAAGCCCAATCGATGAAAAAAGCCAATTGTGTAGGCCAGGGGTTCTTTAACCCTTTTTTGTGTCACAGACTCCTTTGCCAATTTAATGAAGTCTATGGATGCCTTATCCAAATAATGTGGGAGTCATAAGATAATATCTAGGATTATAAAGGAAACCAATTATATTAAAATGCAGTTATCCGAACAGTGCTATGTAACAAGATTTTTTTTTAAAGTGGTAAGGAGAGGAAAGGCAAGCAGTTGTTAGGCTGAATGGAGTGACAGGACCCTTTAAGTGAAAAAAGGCTACCTGCTTTTCATCCTCAGTCACTCACTTTAGGAAGTCACTTTCCATGATAATATCAATTTGCTTAGTGGTCTGAGGACTTTTTTGTTCATTTCATTTAATGGTCCTTCTTCCCCACCTCTGCCCCAAGCTATATTTCTGAAGAGTGAGGAGATCTGTTTAGTCCCCAGCTATTTTTGGTCACCAGGAAGAATTCATTTCTTTGTTGTTTATGAATGGAAAAGGACTGAGAGAAGCTCATTCCACTGGTGAACTCCTTACATACAATCAAGTTCTTTCTGGTGGGTCCATTTTGATCTATAGGGAACCATAATACTCTTTCCAGTTGACTCCACCTATGAGCCTGTTTTAATCACCATTAAGAAACCCTTCCTGATAGATACTTTGAAATACCTGTCAATGACAAAAAAGTAAATATTATACCCTCATGGAATCTCATGGCTTATGATAAGATTATGGAATATATCAATTAAGGTGTTAACGTGCTGTCCAATGGTGAGCGCTTCCAACCCATCAGGTGCTGTGAAATCAATAGGAGCATATGGTGGATGCCACTGACCGATCCATTTTCCTGACAGTAGGATCGATACTGCAGTCTTTATGGCACTAATCATTAGGTGAATTTTATCAGCTCTGTGCAATCTTTATAAATTCAGTTACCAGTTTTTCATGCTACAAACCATCCGTGTGAGGATTTTTTTTTAACTGCAGATGATTTGACATTCCAACAAAGAGACAGACCTGTGGGGGTGCTGGGAATGAGGAGTAATTACAGTTCTCCAACTTCACACAAAAAGCATTACAAGGTACTAGTGTCTTTATTCTTTCTGAAGGATGATTATCTTTGGAAAAGCTTTAAAATCTTCAGGAGTCAAGGGGAATGAACATGAATAGTCAAGCCCTGAGAGAGTATGTTCCATCTTCTATGCCCCCCACATACACACACTTATACACCTCCCCCAGCCCTAGCAAACTTTCCTTTATCTTTCATCCCCTTGTGGCTTACAATTAAGGACCATAAGACTTTGAGTTGGAAGGAATCTCAAAGATGATATAGTCCAGGAGTAACCTCCCTTCCTAATTTAGATGTTTATACACATATACATATACATATATATATATATATATATATATATATGTATGTATGTATGTATATGTATACTTATATAAACCCGCACATATATATCTCACATGGCCTCTGGCAGACAGGTATAAGAAGCAAGCTTAGAGATTCAATTTATATGAGAGGTGTATCCTTGCTTAAGTTAAGTGGCAACTGATGATAAGTGTAAGCATAACAAATGGTAGGAATTTATAGATTCCTTCTGACTTAAATATCTTACCTGGTCATTTCATCAACTTTGTGTGGGGGTGGTGATGGTGATGGTGGTGGTGGTGGTGGTGGTGGTAGTGAATTATCAGTTCTGTGCAGATGATCCTTGGATCTATATACCCAGCCCTACTTTCTTTCCTGAGCTACAGTCCCTCATCATCAACTGCCTTTTACACATGTTCAACAGAATGCCCTGTAGGCATTTCAAAGTCAACACCTCCAAAATGGAATTCTTGATCTTTTCCCCAATCCTCCCCTCTCCCAAACTTCCCCATTCCTCCTGATTACCATCTTATCATTCACATAGACCAAAGGCTCAGTACCATCCTTGACTCATCATTTTCCTCACCCCACATACCCATTCCATTTCAAATCTTGCCTTTTTTATTTTCACATCTCTTGTATATGTTCCCTTTCTCTCCACACAGGTATTCAACTAGCCCTTCACAGGCCCTCATTACCTCCCATCTAGAGGCTTCTTATTAGTATGCTTGCTTCAAAATGCAGCTGGGTGGTGCAGTGTAGAGAGCACTGGAATCAGGAAGGCCTGAGTTCAAATCTAGCCTTAGACACTTGTGTCTAAGCTGTGTGACCCTGGGCAAATCACTTAACTTCTGTTTGCCTCAGTTTTCCCCTCTGTAAAAAGGAGATGATAATAGCACTTACCTCTCATAGTTGTGAGGATCAGATGAAATATCCCATGTAAAGCACTTTGAAAAGCTCAGAGTGCTCTATAAATGCTGGCTATTATTATTATCTCCTCTCCACTTTGCAATTCACACTCTCCACTTATCTGCCAAAGTGACTTTCCTAAAAAAGTCGATCTTGCCACATCACTCTACTACTCACCTACCCATTATCCCTAGGACAGAATAAGGAGTCTTCTGTTTAGCGGTAGAATTCTTGGGGGTCCTTCCTACCTTTCTAGAGTGCTTAAACTTGCTCCCCTCTATGCAGCTGTATTGGCCTGCTTGCAGTTCCTCCAATATGGCACTCCAGTAACTACATCTTTCACAAAATTGTCCTCTGTGCTGAGCTTGGTCTTTTTCCTCACTTCTTCATTTTAGTGTCCCTATTTTCCCTCAAAACTGAGTTCAAGTCCCACCACCTTCCATGTCCTCTCTACATATCTCGTACATAGTTATTTGCATGTTTTCTGCCCCATTAGCCTATGCGTTCCTCAAGGACCAGGACTGTTTTTGTGCCTTTCTTTGTAAGCTCCTCTTATTGAATGATTCATTGATTGATGAATGAGGAACAACCTGACTGACATCAGACAAATTTGACCATTTCTAGGACCTGCTAGTTTATTCTTCTTCATGTGCTCCTTGAGAACAGAAATTGTTTCCTTTTTTCTCCCTTTATATCCCCATGACTGAACACAATTTTAGAAACATGGTAGATTGTTGATTGATTGATAGGAACTCTTCCCCTGTGGCAGGGCAAGATGTAAGGTACAGGACCCAGACGCCCAAGACCTGGGCCCTCAGTGTTCCTCAGGTAGAAGAGAATAACATTTCTATGACACTTTAAAGAAAGATTTTTATATCAATTTTTAAATATATTTACTATGAGATAATCTGATTTGCTCCATGCTAGACTTTTGCCATTAAATCATTCCTGACTAGTTAGGTGATCTGTAATAAACTGAAAACACCTTTGCATTTCCCTGAGTATCTAGAATAATCCAGCATGGAAGGTTTGTTCCTATAATTTGTTTTAAAATTTTAATTTTGTTTTTTTAGTTAAAAATTATTTTTTCTCCCTCTCACTGCCTGCTACCCATTTAAAAAAACAAATAGACAAAAATGAAATCCCATAATAAACACAGGAGCCTTGGAAAGCTCTCAGGAGAGACTTAAGTTCAAGGAGATAAAGCCTTAGGGGAAGTAAGCTCTAGTAACTTTCAAGACCATCCTGGAGAAGGGCCAGATGCCTTGGGTACAGGTGCCTGTAGAACTAACTCCAGTAGATAGGTCACAGAAGGTGTATATCACAATTATTTGTTAGAGCCAAGAGCTTCAAGGGAGAGAGATCTCCTGAAAGTCTTCTTTGAGTCTCTGAAATATTGGTACTTTGAGATTATAGAGTCAGACTTGGGCAGTCCACATCTATCCTCCCCTTCGCAACTTGACTTAAGATGCCTCTTTTGCATTGTAAGCATTGTAATTATTCTTGCCAATAATGTCATTGTCCCTTATTGGCCTCTGAGTAGGACAACTCAATGAGTTGGTAGATCTTTAAAAAGGGGATGTTTACTCCAAGCATGTGAAGATTTCCCCTAGCAGAATGGGCAGATAAGAATAATTTGTTCCAATAGTGATGAAAACAGCTGAAGTCGGCCTTGTGGAGACCTAAGAGCTTGGTCACATATCAAAAATGCTAAGATCATCCACTGCATTCCTGCCATTGCCAACCATCTTGCCTTTTGTCTTATTACTCGACTTCAATGTCTGGAAGAGAGAATGAGGCTGACCCCTATGTGCAACTCTGCCTCACTTAATTCCAATTCACTCACAAGTTAAGACAAACGAAAGACTAACAAGGAAGTGAGATGACCCCCCTGGCTGCAGATTAGGTCAGCCTGTCCTGAGAGGTGGAAGGAAGAGTGATTAGTGCCTTTTTATCTATTACCCTAGAAGAACTGAATTTTTAGGACATGGGGCTGCTAAAGCAAGGACTCCACTGGGAGAGACTGTGCCTGGAATTCTGGCTGCCTCTTTTGTTTTTGTCTTCTTTGCCTCATCTAATATGACCAAACCTCTCTCAAGATGTCCTGACTTGGAGGGAACTTTGTGAGTTGGAGGCATAGAAATCCTTGGTCCTCAATCAGCACCTATTAAACTTTGGAAGAAAAGCCAGGGGGGAGGAGCCAAGATGGAGTAGAAAGAGTCACATATGCTAGCTCCAAACCCACAGCCCATAAATTACCTGTAAAAAGAACTCCCAACAAATTCTTGAGCAGTGGAAGCCACGCAACAATGGAGTGGAGGAGATTTCTGTTCCAGATAGCCCTGAAAAACTGACACCAAAGGTCCTTCACGCACCGGACCTGTAGCAGAGCCCAGCCCTGCCCTGGCCATGCAGCCCCAAGAGGAACATATCTGAGCAGGCTTCAGGGATGGAGTCTCCAGTGGCTGCAAAGGTCCCTCAACCCATAGGTGCTACAGGTCAGTGAGAAACCCTATCTGGCCGGCCAAGAGGGGAGCGGGGTGTCTCCATAACTCAGGCCCCCTCAGGAGGAAGCAGCAGGGAAAACCGCAGACAGGAGCTCCCAAAGCAGATAGGAGCTCAGATCCATTGTTGAAGATCTCCACATAACCCCGCTGAGGGAACTGAGCCTTGTGAGGCAGCCCTGCCCCCACCTGAGCACCTGAACTTAATCCCACTGAATAGCAGCCCTGCCACCCCCTCCCCCCCTCCCCCCCCCCCCCCCGCTGAAAGCCCTGAGGCTGGGAAGCAGCTTTTGAATCTCAGACCCCAAGCACTAGTGAGGCAGGAGTTGAGAGGAATCTCAGAAGTCAAGTAACTGGCTGGGAAAATGCCCAGAAAAGGGGAAAAAATAAGACCATAGAAGGTTACTTTCTGGGTGAACCGATGTTTTCCTCCTTTCCTTTCTGATGAGGAAGAACAATGCTTACCATCAGGGAAAGACATAGAAGTCAAGGCCTCTGGATCCCAAACATCCCAAATAGATATCCAGTGGGCTCAGGCCATGGAAGAGCTCAAAAAGGATTTTGAAAATCAAGTTAGACAGGTGGAGGAAAAACTGGGAAGAGAAATGAGAGAAATGCAAGAAAAGCATGAAAAACGGGTCAATACGTTGCTAAAGGAGACCCAGAAAAATGCTGAAGAAAATAACACCTTGAAAAATAGGCTAACTCAAATGGCAAAAGAGGTTCAAAAAGCCAATGAGGAGAAGAACGCTTTCAAAAGCAGAATTAGCTAAATGGAAAGAGATGTTCAAAAGGTCACTGAAGAAAATAGTTCTCTCAAGATTAGAATGGAACAGATGGAGGCTAATGACTTTCTGAGAAACCAAGAAATCACAAAACAAAACCAAAAGAATGAAAAAATGGAAGATGATGTGAAATATTTCATTGGAAAAACAACTGATGTGAAAAATAGATCCAGGAGAGACAGTTTAAAAATTATGGGACTACCTGAAAGTCATGATCAAAAAAAGAGCCTAGACATTATCTTCCATGAAATTATCAAGGAAAACTGCCCTGAGATTCTACAACCAGAGGGCAAAATAAGTATTGAAAGAATCCACCGATCACCACCTGAAAGAGATCCAAAAAGAGAAACTCCTAGGAACATTGTGGCCAAATTCCAGAATTCCCAGGTCAAGGAGAAAATATTGCAAGCAGCTAGAAAGAAACAATTCCAGTATTGTGGAAATACAATCAGGATAACTCAAGATCTAGCAGCTTCTACATTAAGGGATCAAAGGGCGTGGAATAGGATATTCCAGAAGTCAAAGGAACTAGGACCCAAACCAAGAATTACCTACCCAGCAAAACTGAGTATAATACTTCAGGGCAAAATATGGTCTTTCAATGAAACAGAGGACTTTCAAGCATTCTTGATGAAAAGACCAGAGCTGAAAAGAAAATTTGACTTTCAAACACAAGAATGAGAAGAAGCATGAAAAAGTAAACAGCAAAGAGAAGTCATAAGAGACTTACCAAAAGGGAACTGTTTACATTCCTACATGGAAAGACAATATTTGTAACTCTTAAAACTTTTCAGTATCTGGGTAGTTGGTGGGACCACACACACACATACACACACACACACACGTACACGTGTGCACGTGCACACACATACACATATGCATGCACATACAGAGACAGAGAGCACAGAGTGAATTGAATAGGATGGGATCATATCTTAAAAGAAATTAAGGTAAATGGTGAGAGAGAAATGTAGTGGGAGGAGAGAGGGTGAAATGGAATGGGGTAAATTATATCTCATTCAAGAGGCAAGCAGGAGACTTTTTAGTGGAGGGAAAAAGAGGAGAGCTGAGAAAAAAAACAAGAAGTTTATCCTTATCACATTTGACTAAAGGAAGGAATAAAATGCACACTCATTTTGGTATGAAAACCTGTCTTACAATACAGGAAAGTGGGGGAGAAGGAGATAAGCAAGGGGGGGGATGAAGGTAGGGAGGGCAATGGGAGGAGGGAGCAATTTGAAGTCAACACTTGGGGAGGGACAGGATCAAAAGACAGAATAGAAACAATGGGGGGCAGGATAGGATGGAGGGAAATACAGTTAGTCTTACACAACACAACTATTATCGAAGTCATTTGCAAAACTACACAGATATGGCCTATATTGAATTGCCTGCCTTCCCAAAGGGAATGGGTGGGGAGGGAGGGATGGGAAGAATTTGAAACTCAAAGTTTTAGGAACAACTGGTTAGTATTGTTGTTGCTACTAGGAAATAAGACATACAGTTAATGGGGAACAGAAAGTCATCTGGCCCTACAGGACAAAAGAGAAGAAGAGGACAAGAGAAGGGAGGGAGGATTGAAGAGGGGGCAGATTGGTGATAGGGGAAATTAGAATGCTTGGTATATGGGGGTGGGGGGAGGGGAGAAAAGGGGAGAAAATTCAGAACCCAAAATTTTGTGAAAATGAATTTAAAAAGTTAAATAAATTAAAATTTAAAAATGCAAAAAAAATAAAAATAAAAAAAAAGTATGAGCAGAGAAGGTAAACCAATTATATAACATGGACAAGGAGTAACAAAGAAATGTCTACATTTATGAGAACACTGATCCATTAAGATATAAAAGTATATAAGAAAGACACTGTACTAGGCTCTGGAACCATAAAGACTGAAATAGTCCTTTCTCTTAAGAAGCTAATAATATGCTAGAGGTGGAGCACTTTGTACACAACTAGATATAATACAAGATAGGGAATCAAGGGGGTGAAGGAGAAATTTTTTTAATTGCTATAGGAGTATTTGGAGGAGATGAAGATCAGCTATTAGCAAAGCTGGAAGAATCAGGGAAGGTACCATGGAGGAGGAAGCACCTGAGCAGAGCTTTGAAGGAAACTAAAGAAACCAAAAAGCAGCACAAGAGACTACATTTCTGCCATAGAATAAGGCTGGTCAGACTATCCAGAAGGAGGAGCTAGCCTGAATTGATTTAAATGAATAGTGAGGGAGTTGAAAGTAGAAGTTGTTTTGTAGATCTCTCTTTCAATAGCCATAGACTCTCCTAGGTCCCCTTATAATAAAATAATCTTTCCTTCCTTTTAACTAACAGAGCATTTCTGTCTTATTATAGTTTATTCTGTACAATGCCCTATATGAAGTTATTTTTCAGTATTGAATATTTATGTATGTGTCATCCCTTGTTCATTGCCATCACCAATGCTAACTCAATGAGAGCACATTTTAATCATTTTTTTTTCCTTCAGTGCCTAGTATGTAATAGGTCCTTAAGGGCTGAACATGGTACTCCCCTGCTCCAAAATCTTCCTCCGTACCCTATTGCCCCAAAGGTAAAACACAGAATCCTCAGTTTAAAGCTCCACAGTTTGGTTCAATCCTACTTTTGTCAGATAAGTACCCTTACTTAATGTTCCAGTCAAACTGGACAACTGGTATGAGGTTTGGGGAGCAAAACCTCTTTCAGACTTTGTCTTTTCCACACTTTAAGTAATTTGTAAATGGAAAGACCAGAAATTCATTGAACAGTTAACAGAGACAATGACCTTGCCACCAGGGTGAAAAATGCCTCTATACCTTTCCCTTTGACCGACCATTTATGTGGACAAGTGGGAGAAATTCAGGAGTAAAACCTGGGAAAAATCTGAGCAAAAGAGCTATTCTTTGGTTATTGAAAAAATGATCTTTGCTTGGCCTACAGATATGGAAATTTATGAAGCATATTTCCTAGTCCCTATAAGCTAAGGTAAGATCTTTGACCAACAGGATCTAGCTGGAGAAACCAAAGGCATCCAGTCTTTTGCTTAGAATTGTTATGGAGGGTAGGTGGAGGCTAAGTTGAAGGGAAATAGCTTGCTTGTGCTGATTTGTTCTCTGTGGTTTTACACCTGTGGCTGGGAAGCTTTTGCTCAGGAGGTATGAAGTCTCTAGGTCAAGGTGCTGAGGGAACAAAACAGGGGAGACTTGTGCTCACCCCATGGTAAGGGTGCCTGATTGTTTTTTCTAAAAAAGACTGGCTAAAAAGCATAGCAATATCCCAACCAAAATTTGAATGAATTAAGATCCAATGGGGTAGCATCCTTCAGGGAAGGTTCTAGCAATATTCTCCAGCAGAAACTATGAGACCAAGGTCAACAGTAGTCATGTTAAGTCATGGGTAGCCCATCTGCAACAAGTCCAAGGTGTGAGTCCTTTGCATGAATCCTGGATGCAGGCTCTTCTTTTGTGGGTATTTCTCTACTTGTGATTTCTGCACGTCTCTATGCTCCCTGCTACTGCTGAATTTCTGGAAGAATATACCTCAAGTTTATAAAGAGCCATTATTTTTCTTACTATGCTATTTCAGTACATTTCTATTTTGAACTAATTACATTTTCTAGAAAATGCAATTTTCTAGAATTAGTGAGGGCTCACAAACTATACTTGGGAAATACAGATTACTGTGAACTTGGGGTCATTGTTCTTCCCACCTTAGGTAACCAAAATTGTGAGTCCGAGTTGAGGGGAATAGCCCAGAAGATGCGTTTATACTAGTTATTCCACAAATTTGCAATGTTTCTCTTACCTCTCTGAAACTATGTAGAATGCCATCAGACCGCCTTCTCCATCAGTTTTTCTCAATCTTTATAAGTAAAAGTATTCTTTACATGCTCACATTTTCTTAGAGTTCTTTGTCTGGATCTCATTTTTGCTGTCATCATACCCTATCTCATTTATCATACTTGTCTGTATCCAATTCACATGCAAATCAAGACATCAATCGAGATGTAACTGATCCTTTTCAGAAATGAAGAACAAACAACTTAACGGTATACATTTTGTATCCTCCCAGCAGAATATGGACTTCATGATTGTCATTTAAAAATTTTTGCCTTCCCCAAACCAGGCAAAATACATTTCATGTGATGAGTCCTCAGTAAATACTTCTTGAATTGAATTAACTTTTTGAATGGATAGATGAATGAATCTGAAAACTTGAACAAATAATTTGACTCCTTACCCAATACATTTTCTGAAAGAAGCCCTGAGTTCAAATTCCAGTGACTTTAGGCAAGGCACTTGACCTTTCTGTATCTCAGTTGCCTCATCTGTAGGTGAAGAGGTTAGACTTCATGACCTCTAAGGTCCCTTTCTGTCCAGAATCTATGATCCTATGTCTATGTCTGTAGACTAAAAGATTCAGCCTGGCCAGTCCATCTCACAAAGACATGTTGATGAGTGCAAGGGGTACTGTGGATCATTCAGTGTAAATTCCTCAACAGAGAACATAAAGAAATATTCTGAGAGAAGGGGTGAGAAGGAGGCCAGGTAAAACCATTCACTGCACCTCACCTAAGAATGGTGGGTTGGAAATGACTTCTTTGGGTACTAGGGGACTAGTAGAGACAAAACAAAAAAGAAAATATTCTAAGGCCCATTATGAATACATTTCACATGAATGCTTAGCATGATTCCCAACCCATGAAAAGATATGGGGAAAAGAAGAGGAGGAGGAAAGAGATTTTCTGTTTTCAAGATCCATCCCTAAGATAAATTCCCCCCATTCTGTTGCTAAGGAGTTATGTTGCAGGTTATTCTGCAAGGTCTTGCATACACCCTACTGGGTTCCCCAAACCCCCAATGTCAACAGTCTAGCACACAAGCTGTTACAACACAGTCTCTCCAGGTGAGTCATGTTTCAAATCCTCCCTTCCCTTTTCTCCCCCTCATCCTCCTCCACTTTTTCCTGAGAGATGGCCCAGAGGCTTTGAGAAGCAGCAGGACAGGTGAGAGGAGGGATCCTTTTGTGTTTGGAGGCTGAGGCTCACTTTCCATTTTTTCTCTGATAAAAAGATAATTCATGGAGAAAAATAGGGCAGGCAACTTTCAGGGTTTCAGCATTCAGCTTTGAAGATCAGATTTTCTGACTAGGGAAAAAAACCCATTCCCTAAAAACCAGGCTTGCCTGTCAGTGTTTCCTCTCTCTCTGTGCCTCCCACCACCTGATAAAGATTGGACTGTTCCATGGGGGCTTCAGTGTTCAGAATGCCTTGGCATAGTTTTCAGGGTTTCTTTCCTCTTGCCACTTTTTTATATGCTTTCTTCCCTTCCACAAATACATTGGAGTCCAAGGAAAGAAGTTTCCTCCAAGTTTGAAATATAACTAAAGGCTAGAGATCTTTTTGATAACACTATAATACAGATAACATATATTTATATTGACTGGGCTTTAAGATTTAAAATGCCTTCATAAATGCCTTGTGAGGCACATTGTTTAAGTGTTATAACCCCCTTTTTAAGGATAAGGAAACTGAAACTCAGAGAGGTTACTTGTTAAAACACCATGTTAAGCACTGGGGATACAAAGAACGCAAAATGTCCCAGTCCCTGCCTCTAGCAGCTGGCATTACAATGAGGGAGAAAACATACTAATAGCTAGGTCCATACAAGATAGATAAAGGTAATGGAAGGTAATCTCCTGCACTAGCAGCTGAGGTGGGGCAGGGAAGGTTAGAGGGAGGGGAAACCAAGGAAGGTCTCCTGTAGAAGATGGGACTTGAACTGAGTCTTGAAGGAAATGAGGAAGCTGGGAAGCAGAGATGATGGGGAGAGGATGCCAGGGATGGAGGAGAGTCAGTACAGGGCACAGCGGCTGGAAGAGTAGTGAGCAAGCTGAACTGTAGCTTGCGTGGAGAGGAGCAAGCATAAAAGGGCTGAAAAGCTAGAGCAGGACCAGATTGTGAAGAGCTTTAAATGGCAAGCAGATGCATGATGAACAGGGCATCAACCTTGGAGTAAGGAAGCCTCCAAGTCCAATTCAAATCCTGTCTTTGAGATGTGTGTGTGTATACACACCTATATGAAAAAATGTGTGTAGATGTATAGCTTATATATATATATGTATATATATAGTGTGCATATGGGTACATATATATGTATGTATGTGTGTATAAAAACACCAATTGTTATCTAGGCCAGTGGACAAAGTTTCCACATTGGAGGTTCCCTAAAAGATGAAGTCACAGAATCAAAAATATGATTTTAATCCCCGAGACAATAAAATTTAAAAATAAACACTTTATTTGTTAACCGCTATGTTACAGAATGGAGACCCAGACCTTACGGTGAATGGAAAGGACTCATAGCAGGATGGAGCCGGAGAGGGCCCCTTAGAGGAAAGAAGAAATGTGCCAAAGACAAATACCATGTATTTGACCCATGAAGTGATGCTATAATATCTGGCATACTGAAGAGGAAGAGCCCCTTCCAAATATCTTCCCCATCTGCATGACACATTCTGTGGTAATGCACTATTGGACACTAAGTCTTTTGAATTAGTTAACAACTTTCTTTAAAACACGAATATCTCTGGGCATTATGACACATTACAATTCATGAACTTAAAGGGACTCCCAACTTTGCTGGAAGCAATATAGTTTTGGAACCTGGGCCACAGACCAGTGAGGGACAGGCCTGGGTACAGGACCATCCAGTCCCTAGCACAGTGCTTGATATACAGTAGGTCCTTAAAAATGCTTATTCACTTAATTTGCAGGGGAGAACCTAGGCAAACTAGGCTTCTTCACAGTTTGATCGATGCCCTGGCATAACCCCCTCATGTCTGTGAGAAAAGAGACTCCGGGTAACAGCAAAAAGGGAGCTGAGGGAAAAAGGGGTAAAGAGGTGGAGGCAAGGAGCATAGAAGAGGGCAAAGGTAGAGTAATGATTACAGGCACAGTTGCAGTCAGCATTTCACTTGACCTGACACAGGGGAGCAATAGAAAGCCTAGTATTCTTGTCTCTTTGCTTTTATTTTTATTAGGATTGATGCTCAGAGACTGACCCCTGTCTTGCTCTGGGGGCCCTACCAATTGGCATGGCTGGTCTTAACTTGCAAGTCTATCTATTTTTAATAGACTGTGGCTGCCCAGTTGAATAAATAAAACAAACTTCTAGAGTAAGGCCATGGTGACTGAAAAACTGCTGTAAATAATTCCTTTATATAGAGCCATAAGGGATCTTAGAGATCATATGATCCAAGCACTTAATTTCATAGCAGAGGAGAAACCAAAGCCCAGATAAAATCGTATACATAGGAAGTGACAGAGTCAGGAATCCAGTTTCTCAAAGTCCAAATCCTGGACCCTGTCCCTTACAATCCAACTATGTCTAAGGCTTTATTATAGTACAATCAGTTGTGTTTGTAATGTTTAAAGAAGCTTGAGTTTATAAGGAGCTTGCTGTCTCTATTTTGTAGGTAAACAAAAGACTGGTGCATAGCAAAGTTAACTGACCCAGATCCTGGCCTGCCAGACAGCCTGTTTGGTCTGTCCTCTGGCCTGTCTCTCTCACCACAGTGATTGGATGCCCCCAAGGGTGATGCTCTGAAGAAGAGAATGTTGGGGAAGCATTAACATTCAGTAGGTGTGACATTTAAAAGGCGATCCCTCCTGAAGGTGATTTGGAAGGGATAGGAAAGAATATTCAAACAGGAAGCTTATCATTGAAGAAAATGATCTCAACAGCTTTGAAATTAATTCAGTTCAGGCTGTATAAAGAAGAAAAAAAAAATCAAACACAGCAAGACTTCACTAAGATGCCCTAGATGAGGAGTCAGATCCATTAGTGCCAAGCAATAGTGATGTTGCTTTTTTCCTATCAGATTAGCGATGGCGTAGAAAACTATGAAAAAACCTAATAATGCATAAAAATGACATCAGTGGGGGGCCAAGGGAAAAGGATCCTGTTTAATTGAGAGAGGAACATTTTATTCATTTAAGAAGAATTTGTTAAGGACCTACCCTGTGCAGAGTATTATGCTTAGCCAAGAGTTTGGAATAAGGTGGTGGCAGGGGTGAGGGTATCATAGAGACAAAAAGTTTCCTCCTTGCACCTCCCTCCCCTCTCTATATCCAATCAGTCACCATGTCCTGTTGTTTCTATCTTTGTAACATCTCTCATGTGTGTCACCACCTCTCCTTTGACACATGGCCTCTCACCTGGATTGTTGCGATAGCCTCCTGGTTGGTCTCCCTTCCGTAGATTTTCCCTCCCTTGACTCCAGAATCCTCCAGCATGTCAAATTGACTGCTGTCAAATTGATCTTCCTAAAAATACAGTTCTGACTATAATATGTCCCTTCCCCTCCCCCATCCAATAAACTCTGGTAGCTCCCTATTGCCTCCAGGATCAAATATAATAACAACTCGCATTTCTATACCATCTGAACATTGCAAAGCACTTTACAAATATTAGTTCATTTGATCCTCACAAGAACCTACCCTACCACTAAATATACTCTGTGATGTAAGGACACTAATCCCCTTCCCGTGCCTCTATCCCAGCACCCCACTTCTTAATTATATATTTTCACCCGAATGCCTGGAGCTCTCTTCTTCTCATTTCTGACTACTGCCTTCCCCGGCTTCTTTCAAGTTTTCAGCGAAAGCCCAATCTTCTGTTAAAAGATTTTCCTGGATCTTCTTTAATCTCAATGACTTTCTTTTGCATCTACAGCCCAGTTTATCTTGTATATATCTTGCAGGTTGATTCTCCCATTAGATTGGGAGCTACTTGAGAGCAGAGACTGTTTTTTATTTTGTTGGGGTTTTTTTGCCTTCCTTTGTATCCCCAGTGCTTAGCACCATGCCTGGTACATAGTAGATAATAAATGTTAGTTGACTATGACTATGAGTGGAATACCTAACTTCCTTCAAAGCATGGCTCAGGGGCCATTTCCTGCCCTAAGCTTGGGAGCATTACTTTTAACATTAGTGTTAAAAGATAACAAAGCTCCATCTAGTCCAACCTCATTTTACAGATGGTAGGCAGCTAGGTGGTGCAATGGATAGAGCACCAGTATAGGAGTCAAGAGGACTTGAGTTCAAATGTCATCTCAGACACTTGACATTCACTAGCTGTGTGACCTTGGGCAAGTCACTTAACCCCAATTGCCTCATCCTGGGTCATCTCCAGTCATCCTAATGAATATCTGGTCAGTGGATTCAGATGGCTCTGGAGGAGAAGTGAGGCTGGTGACCTGCACAGCCCTCCCTCACTCAAAAAAAAGTCAAGTGCAAGTCATGTCATTATTTCTCTGATGGCATGGTCTTCTTTGGCAATGAAGAATGAATACTTTACAGATGAGGAAATTGAGGCCCTACTAGGTGATATGACTTGCCCAAAGTCACCAAGTGAGTCAGTAAAAGAGCCATAACTAAGAATGAAGAAAGAAAGCATTTATTAAGTGCCTGTTGTGTGCCAGGCACTGTGCTGAGTACTTTACAAATATGATCTCATTTGATTTTCACAACAACCCTGTGAGATAGGTTCTATTGAAATCCCTATCTTACAGGTGAAGAAATGAAGGTAACCGTAGTTAAGTGACTTACCCAGAGTTAAACAGCTATTAAGTATCTAGAAGGTCAGATTTGAACTCATATATTCCTGATTTCAGGCCCAGCTCTCTAACCACTGCACCACTTAGCTGCATCTAGTCTAGAATTTATGTACTCCATCACCTGTACTCATTATAAAACTAGTTGTAAGAATCGGAAAGACACTGTGGTAATCCTTTAACTAGGAATTTTAACATTAGGGACAGCCACTCAAATACTTGGGCCCTGATTGAAGATGTTGGAACTCTAATACATAAGGGATAACAGAATCTATGGAACCCTAACACAAGGTTGTCATGAGTGTGGGGTAAAAGGAAGTGTGCCATCTGGAAACTCCCTATTTTAACTATACTTGTAAGTAAATTATACATAAGCTCTATTGTTTCTATGCTATTGAAGCAGTGCTACTACTGGCAGCACCCTCTAAATTTGGTACCCTGGGGCAAAATACCAGTTGGTCTGCCAACCAGACCATGTTATGGCAACTTGGTGGAGCTGACCAGAGGCAGAATGGTGCTGTTGACATCCCTTTCAAGTCAGAAGAACTAGATTTAAGGCCTGGATCTGATACTTCTAGCTATGAGACCTTAGGCAAGTCATAATTTTCTCTAATTCCCTCACCTTATTGCAAGAAGACACTTGGACTAGTCTGCCTTACTGGTCTGTTGCGAAGAAAGTGCTTCGTAAGTCTCAAAGTACTACATAAATGTGAATCACCATTGATATTATAAATAATAGATGGGCCATTGTGGCATGACCGATAACCTTAAACTGCTGAAATACTTTGTATAACATCTGATTCTTGTAGTTTCTCTGACCTTTTCTTATTGTGTTGCATAAGGATACATAGTTTTGCTTCTTAGAATTTTACATCTCCAAGTACTATATATCTTTCCTCACCCTGAGGAATTAAAATATATCTGTATTGCTTGGGACAGAATGCATGTACTTGCATACATATTTATGCAAAGCTATATTCATATGTAGGACCTTTGACCCCCTGTTAGAATCTTTGTGTACTAGATGTTTATTTCTTCTCCCCTATGGACTCTGAGTTATTATGTCTCATGTGGAATCTGAAAGAAAAAACAACAAATCCTAAGTCCCTTCATAAGGAATTTGATTCCTCACTTGAGAGAATAACCCAAGAACATCCTCTTGGCACTTGAGATATAATTGGCATGTATCCTGAAAGTGTTTTTTATTCCTTCTCTTTGCTTTCACTCAAATCAGATGAGTTATCCCCTTTCTTTTCATTATAATTTCACAACTAAGGTGTCCATCCAGGGTCAGATGACCCTAAAGTCCCTGGATCATATATGACTCCCTTCCTCCCCCCAAATTCACCTTATTAGCTATCCTTGAGTAAATCAGAAAATAGTCTGCTTTTATACTTATATACATCTTAATAAAATGCTATGTTGAAAGATCCCAAAGAATATATGTGGAAGTAGAGATAAAAGATAACACTTTGTATCCTATCCATCACCATCCCGGAACTCCCCTCCACCACTTCCCCCTCAAAGTTAACATCTCCAATACACTTTGATGATTGGAAATTTGGTGATTAGAACTGCCATCCCATTACTCAATGTGGTTACAGATTTGGAGGTCACAGGATCCTACTTATACCTCTTTCAAATTGTGATGCTGGACGAAGATTTTTGAGAGTCCCTTGGACAGCAAGGAGATTAAATCAATCAATACTTAAAGAAATTAAATCAGGCTATTCCTTGGAAGGTCAAATACTGGACCTGAAGCTTAAATACTTTGGCTACATAATGAGAAGATGGGACTCATTGGAACAGACCCTGGTGTTGGGAAAGATTGAAGGCAAAAGGAAAAGGGGGCTATAGAGGATAAGATATGTAGTGTCATGGAAACAACAAACGAACTTGGACAGACTTTGACAGAGAGTAGAGGACAGAAGTGCCTGGTGTGCTATGGTCCATAGGGTCACAAAGTGTCAGACGTGACTGAACAACACTAGTGTTCTTGCCTTGAGGAGACTGTAAATATCCTTTTATAAATCCCATTGTTCATATAAACCTTGTACTTGTATTACCGTACAATCATTCATTTCAAGAAGCATTTGCTGTCAAAAGAAAGAACTAAAATGGGTAGAAGAAACTGATCAAGGGCTTCCAGTCAAGATGGCAGAGTCACTGAGTAACTCAAATATCATAAGTGTACTCCAGAAAAGATAAAAACAAAAGAGTGCTAGAATAATGATTAAGAAATGAACTATAGTATCTTCAGCTATCCCAAGTCAGCCAAAGGGAACACCAAAAAGGCTGAAGTTACTAAATGAAGGAGTCCATCCAGAGGAGCAGGCAGAGGGAAATGTAGAGCTTGGAGACTTCCATGTTCCCACAGTCTTTGAGCAGTCCAACCAGCAAGTCTAGGGCACTCAAAGTTCCAGGCAGGAGGGTTCAGGGATGTTTAACACCTATGGAGTTCTGGGCCTGAGTGTAAGGATGGGAGCAAGGAAAGCATCAAAGTTCCTACCAAGAGAACAGTGATATGCCCTCCTCACCTAAGGGATATGAAAGTTTGTAGCCAACTGATCCAAACTACAATGGAATACCTTGAAGAGTTCAGCATCCTGTTCCCAAAGAATAGAGTGGAACCTAGGTCCTGCCAACACTTTGCGTACAGAAAACCAGAGGACAGCCAGTGGCAGGGCCCCAGACAATGCAGATTGGAACAAAAGCAGGGACCACTATCCACACAGATGTGAAGAAGCAGTAGGAACCTGGCCCTGACCAAAAAAGTCTCAAATTAGGAAGTTAAGCATGGAAATACGAATAAGTAGAAGATAATATCAATGATAAAGGAATTTTATAGAACCAAGAAAGTCTGGGACACAAGCCTAGTGAAAGAGAGTAACTCTACAGCCCAGATTGCTAGGTGGCTCTCCTAGATATGCAGTGAATATAGGGTTGGACTTGGAGTCAAGAAGATCCGGGTTCAAATCTAGCCTCATCTATCTAATCTAGCCTCACATTCTGTGACTCAAGGCAAATCACTTAAATTCTGTCTGCCTCAATTTCCTCATCTGTATAATGGGGATAATAATAGTACCTATTGTTATGAGATTAAATGGTATAATGAAGTATTTTGCAAGTTTAAAGTGCTATATAAATGCTTATTACCATTATAAGGATCACTTGGCCACAAGACTTATTGGAATTCCTGAGAGTTATAATAGGATTTTTTAAAAAAAACTAATATAAATGAAATGAGAGCTCTACAAGAAAGAATTAGAAGAATGAACAGCTTAGTACAAGAAGTATAAAATCTTCCACAAGTACCGAACTCTCTGAACATTAGAAAGGACCAAACAGAAATTTATGATTCCTTTAATGATGAGGCAATGAAAAAGCATTAAATGTAAGATAGTATGAATGGATAAATGAATAAAAATTCATCAAGTGTCTACTATGTGCCCACCACTACTGTTGATGGGTCTGATATGGTTCCTATTCTCCTGGAACTTATTATCTCAGTAAGCTTTTAATGAATGCTCATGCATTCATTACTCAGGGATCAGCTATATGCTAAGCATTGTGATACCCACTGAAAGATACAAAGGTAAAAGGGAGATGCTTTGCATTTGATTTTCTCCCCTTCTCTGGAATCCTATCCTTATAGAAATGTACATGCCCTCAATAGTAGCTGTACTCATGTTGCTGCCACTGACTGGCAGCTACGAAAGCTTAAGGTGCATTAAGCTTCTACACTAGGGAGGAAATAGTATCATCTTCCTCTTCCCTAGTCAGACTGCTTCAGGGTATTGGGTTCAGTACTTGGAAGCATGTTCTAATCTTATCTCTCATAAGACTAATACAAATGAATCAGAAAACAATGAGTGGTAAAGTTAATATTCCAATGTGGTACTGACACGATGTGCACTCAGAGTTCACAGGAAAAAGAGATCAGTGATGAGACTGAGTCATAACTGATGACTGAAATGGATGTATCCCTGTGTTTCAAACAGGTGAGCCACAAGGTCAATTCATCTGATCTTGGGAGACGGTAGTGGGTACAGTATATTGTGTACAGTGACAGAATGACCACTTTTCATATCTAGGATCATAGATTTAGAGCTGAAAAGGATCTTAGGAATCATCTATTCCAACCTCCTTACATATGAGGAAACCAAGTCCCAGAGGCTGCGTGATTTGTTCTGAGTGATTTGTCACACAGCTAATAAGTGGCAGAGCAAAAATATCCTGGGAAGTGAAAGTGGAACCCCAAAATCCTTACCTCCACACAAAAGAAGAGTTAATGTTGTTGAACTCTTTGTAATGCTGCAACATTGTGATTTAGCCACTGACACCTTTAGCTCTCCTAGCAGGTGGAGAGGGAGTATTTATTCTCAGGCTTGTAAAACTTGGTATGCTCATCTGTCTTCTCCTATCTCATCCTGTTTCTGCTCTATGACACACTTCAGATACTTGGTGAATTTTCTACAGAGAAGCTCCCACTTTCCTCTCTGCCATCCAGTGATCCCTGTGATAGTCAAGGGTTTCAGATGCCTAGTGGATTTATTTCTAGTAAGATTGATTAAACAGCAGTGTAGGGCATTCATGTGTCATGACAGGTGTTTGCTGCCTTGGACACAGCTTCCTGAGTACCATCTGTCATGTGGATGGAACATCCACTTGAGGGCTGTTGTGCCAGGCCCGTCAGGGAATTATTTGCCCCAGAAAGGCAGGACGATTTGCCAAATGATGCAGAGAGGCAGCAGCTGCTGGTTCGGAGGTTTCACACCTCAAGTTCCCATGCTGCCCATTTCAAAAAGCTGTTTTCAGAATCTCTGTTTCCTTACCAGCTCGTTGCTGTCTATCAGTCATCATACTTTATTGAGTATACACTGAAGGCAGAACCCTGTACTAGCAAACTTACAAATGAATGTAGAGGACAAGACAAACATAAAATAACATTAGGATCTAAATACACAATCAATGAGAGTTCTCATATATATGTAACATATATGCATATATCTGTATATATATGCATATGTGTATCTGTGTTTTATAAATGTGTAAGTATACACATATATATGCAGCTATATACATATATGTGCATATGTATATATAATTGTTATACATATTTTACATTATATATACATATTTTATACATACAATGTATTATAATAGACATTAATTATATGTAATACATACTATATACACATATTTATATATGTGCATATACACATATGTGTATTTGTGCGTGTATGTGTTTGTATTAAACAATCATAACCTGCTAGGTGAAAGGAAGGCTTGGTAGTTATGCCCTTTCCCTTTCCACTAAGGAGCCCTTTGCTCTAGACCTATACATCTGCCCATGTTCATTCCTAAGGAAGCCTGACCATCTACAGTAGAAAAGTCTCACTCTTTTTCTCATATTCTTTCTGTGTTTACTGTCTCTCCTACCTCCTCTCCCCCTCCATACACCCCGGAAAGAATTACTTAAAACTTAAGTTTCAGTTCATACCTAAGATCTCCCCAGTGCTGGGGCTGTGGGTGGGAGAGGAGTAGAAAGTTATTCAATGCACAATGTTATCATATATGGTTATTCATTTCCCACAAACAAAAGAAATGCTTAACTCAAAAGGGTCTCCCATAGGTGCATTGGCAGACAACAAGTATAATTTAATATAGCTACTGTTATATTCTGCTGAGAGGCTGAGACATAAATATCAAAATATGAAGCAGATTGCTGGGCTGATGAAGAGATATTTTGTATTTCTTTTCTGGCAAACCAGACCAGAGATTGGGCTCATCTTTTGGCTAGGGAGCATCTCCAAGAGATCTGGAATAGTTGCTGGGTTTTCTATTCTATTCTTTTTTTTTTTTTGAGAAAATAAGACTACTATTTTATTTTATTTTGTTATTTTTTTATAATAAATTTATTTATTAAACTTTTTACATTGATTTGCACAAAATTTTGGGTTCCAAATTTTCTCCCCATTTGTCCCCTCCCCCCACCCCAATACACCAAGCATTGTAATTTCCCCTATCACCAATCTGTCCTCTCTTCTATCATCCCTCCCTTCCCTTGTCCCTGTCTTCTCTTTTGCCCTGTAGGGCCAGATAACTTTCTATTCCCCATTACCTGTATTTCTTATTTCCTAGTAGCAAGAACAATACTCAACAGTTGTTCCTAAAACTTTGAGTTCCAAATTCTCCCCATCCCTTCTTCCCCACCCATTCCCTTTGGGAAGGCAGGCAATTCAATATAGGCCATATCTGTGTAGTTTTGCAAATGACTTCCATAATAGTAGTGTTGTGTAAGACTAACTATATTTCCTTCCATCCTATCCTGCCCCCCATTTTTTCTATTCTCTTTTTTGATCCTGTCCCTCCCTGAGTGTTGACTTCAAATTGCTCCCTTCTCCCATTGCCCTCCCTTCCATCATCCCCCCCACCCTACTTATCTCCTTCTCCCCCACTTTCCTGTATTATAAGATAGGTTTTCATACCAAAATGAGTGTGCATTTTATTCCTTCCTTTAGTTGAATATGATAAGAATAAACTTCATGTTTTTCTCTCAGCTCTCCTCTTTTTCCCTCCACTAAAAAGTCTTCTGCTTGCCTCTTCTAGGAGAGATAATTTGCCCCATTCAATTTCACCCTCTCTCCTCCCAATATATTTCTCTCTCACCGTTTACCTTAATTTTTTTAAAGATATGATCCCATCCTATTCAATTCACTCTGTGCTCTCTGTCTCTGTGTGTGCATGCATGTGTGTATGTGTGTGCACACATGTACATGTGTGTGTATGTGTGTGTGTGTGTGTGTGTATGTAATCCCACCAACTCCCCAGATACTGAAAAGTTTCAAGAGTTACAAATATTGTCTTTCCCTGTAGGAATATAAACAGTTCACCTTTGGTAAGTCCCTTATGACTTCTCTTTGCTGTTTACTTTTTCATGCTTCTTCTCATTCTTGTGTTCGAAAGGCAAATTTTCTTTTCAGCTCTGGTCTTTTCATCAAGAATGCTTGAAAGTCCTTTATTTCATTGAAAGGCCATTTTTTTCCCCTGAAGTATTATACTCAGTTTTGCTGGGTAGGTAATTCTTGGTTTGGGTCCTAGTTCCTTTGACTTCTGGAATATCCTATTCCACGCCCTTTGATCCCTTAATGTAGAAGCTGCTAAGTCTTGTGTTATCCTGATTGTATTTCCACAGTACTGGAATTGTTTCTTTCTAGCTGCTTGCAATATTTTCTCCTTGACCTGGGAATTCTGGAATTTGGCCACAATGTTCCTAGGAGTTTCTCTTTTTGGATCTCTTTCAGGCGGTGATTGGTGGATTCTTTCAATACTGATTTTGCCCTCTGGTTGTAGAATCTCAGGGCAGTTTTCCTTGATAATTTCATGGAAGATGATGTCTAGGCTCTTTTTTTGATCATGACTTTCAGGTAGTCCCATAATTTTTAAACTGTCTCTCCTGGATCTATTTTTCATGTCAGTTGTTTTTCCAATGAAATATTTCACATTCTCTTCCATTTTTTCATTCTTTTGGTTTTGTTTTGTGATTTCTTGGTTTCTCGTAAAGTCAGTCCATCTGTTCCATTCTAATTTTGAGAGAACTATTCTCTTCAGTGAGCTTTTGAACCTCTTTTTCCATTTGGCTAATCCTGCTTTTGAATGCATTCTTCTCCTCATTGGCTTTTTGAACCTCTTTTGCCAATTGAGTGAGCCTATTTTTCAAGGTATTATTTTCTTCAGCATTTTTTTGGGTCTCCTTAACCAAGGTATTGACCCGTTTTTCATGCTTTTCTTGCATCTCTCTCATTTCTCTTCCCAGTTTTTCCTCCACCTGTCTAACTTGCTTTTCAAAATCCTTTTTGAGCTCTTCCATGGCCTGAGCCCACCGGACATCCACCTGGGATGTCTGGGATACAGAGGCCCCACCCTCCACATCTTTCCCTGATGGTAAGAATCCTTCCTCGTCATCAGAATTGAAAGGCAGGAACATCTGAACCCCCTCAAAGTAGCTTTCTATAGCCTTATTTTTCTTCCCTTTTCTGGGCATTTTCCCAGCCAGTTACTTGACTTCTGAGATTCCTGTCCACCCCTGCCTAGATCCGCCCAGCTAGTGCTTGGGGTCTGAGATTCAAATGGGCTTTCTGCGGCAGGCAGGCATGGCTGCTATTCAATGTGAGCTTAAGTTCTAGTGCTTGGGTGGGGGCAGGGCCACCTCCCAGGCTCAGTTCCCTCTGGGGGTTTATGCAGAGACCTGAACTTCTGCCTGCTGCTGCCTGCTGTCCCAGGCTGCCACTGCTGCCTCTGCCACTCCCTCCGCGGCTTCCTCCCAAAGGGGCCAAGCCACAGAGACACCCTGTTCCCCTCTCGGCCAGCCCAGACATCTCTCTCACTGACCTGTAGCATCTGTGGGCGGATGGACCTTCCCGGCCGCCGGAGGTTTCATCCCTGAAGCCTGTTCGGATCTTCTCCTCTCGGCTGTGTGGCCAGGGCAGCTCAGAGGTGGACTCTACTTTCCGGGGTGCAACGGACCCTGGGGACAGCTCTCCAGGGCTCTCTGGGATGGAAATCTTTTCCACTGTGTTTCTGTGCACCTTGCAGTGATCCAGAATTTGTGGGGAGTTCTTGCAGGAAATATATGGGCTGTGGGTTTGGAGCTAGCATACCTGAGTCTTTCTACTCCGCCATCTTGACTCCACCCCCCTCCTCATACATTTTTTGAATGCTATCTTTTAGGTCACTTTTCAGGTGCAAGTTATTATTGATAATATTCTATAACTGATTTACAGTCATCATATGTCTCTCTATTATGTTATATTAACCAAGAGACAAAAATGGGTCAAAGGTTGAGGCAAGAAAAGAGGTTCGTCTAGGTTCAGATGGATGGGAGGGGACATGTATGTACCAACACCTAGTTATTTTTGCACTCATGTGCTATTTTAGTAGGATCTAAGGGGATATAGGAAGGGGAAGAGAAGCAGAAGCCTTTATCTTAGAAAGCACCAAACACTTGCAAGGAGGATGCCAAGAAGAAACAGGTACCAAAGTGACTATAGAAATGCAGAAGCAACAAAACTCACAATAAGATGAACCCAGTATGAAATAAGAATGAGTCAAAGTCAGTGTCTGTGGGTGCACTGGGATGGTTACTAAGACAACAGATTTTGGGCTTGGACTAGGTACATGTAAGGTTATGCAGATTGCAGCAAGTGACAGAGTCGAGACATCCAAGAGGAATGAGGGAGTGATGTTTGTAGAGTGATGCCTTCAAGCATCAGAGGAATGACAATGTATATATTGTCCTGTGCTCAGGTGCTGGGGAGTGGAGGTGGTACTCAGATTCTATATTCACAGCCAGCCCATTTTCCATACACTCTAGCTAGAACTGTATAGGGTCATTGCAGTTCCTAAGTTCTTATTTGTTATAGCTTTTTCTGTGAGCATGGTGATGGGGGTGGAGAGGATATTAGGAGTTAATAACATGCTCTTTGGATCATCTACAATTTAGATTCTTTGGAGAATTGGGAAATGAAAATGAAATTGAATTTAAAAAACAACACTGATGTTAGATGGCTTTTGGGTGGAAGGATAGCTTGAAACTGTTGAAAGTACTGGCCAATGTCTCTAACGTAATCTAGCTTGCTCACTTCCTCCTATTCAATTCTGGGTCATTGTTCTTTAACAGGGTCTGTCTGCTATCTATGTACTGATAGAATAATTCAGTGTGCTGCCCATACAACTGGGATGCCATAGTCTAGAAAGTAGACATTCTTCACCAATTTCTTATTTTTCTGATGTGTTTTGCAAATTAGGCTGGTCTCCTTTAACTTATCATGGATCTTGAGAAGTATTTGAGAACTTAATTCAATCAGCACAATACCTACTGCAAATAAGCATATGTGGCAAAACCCCAGAATCTATTGGGGATTTTTCTTCCCTTTGGACTTGAGTGAATATCTTATAACTTCCTTTTCATGATTTGCTTGATATTAACAATCAAAGGTTCACCCAAAAGTTACTACTGAGATTCCATCTGTAGTTCCCCCTCTCTGTTATCTCTATTATTTATTTTGGCTATGCATTCCAGGAAAGCTTAGGCATGGAAGCTTGAGGTGGGGTTTCTTCTTGACATGATTGATGGAGGGGCCCTTCCTCCAACATCAGAGCATAGGTAATATTCCCTGCCTTGTTTCAGTCCAACATATGAAGGCTTGATGGGTCTTCTCCATGAGAAGGTAGATATGTAGCACAGTAGATAGAACACTGAACTTGGAGTTAGGAAGACTTGATTCCAAATCTGACCTCAACCACTTACTAGCTGTGTGATCCTGGGTGAGTCACAACTTCTGCTTGCCTCAGTTTCCTCAACTGTAAAATAGGGACAATAATAGCATCTACTTTGTAGGTCTATTGCTAGAATCAAATCAGATATTTGTAAAATGCTTAGTTAGACACAGTGTTTTTTACATAGTGAATACTTAATAAATGCTTATTTCCTTCCTTCTATGAGTGACTGAGGAACTGGTACTTTGGAGTACCAGTTTTCTTCTTGGATGAGGAGCTAGAAAGGCAGATGATATAGAAGAAGTTGAAAAGAAACTGAGCATTCCTATAAAGGGTTGGAGCCAACAATCTCTCTATAAGTGACTGTCTAGTAGGGAGAACTAGCCCCCAATAACCATGTGTCCCTTAGTGCATGGTGACTCGTTTTTGTTTATTCTTTCCTGATTTTAGGTGGATGAGTGCATGGGGAAAACATGTAATAGATTATTACCTTAAACACATCAGAAGAGCCATCAGAGGTATCCTCAGCAACCAGAACCTGTAGCAAAGATGGCAGCAGAGCCACCTGTATACTGGGTGAGAAGCCATTAGAGAGGCTAAAAGACCTGCTTGACTCAACCAAGCAGTAGATTGACCTGTTATCTAGGGCACTCCTTGTACAGAGCTACTTGTAGGGTGACAATCACAATATCTAGAAGGTCAAAATGCAGCTCCAGTCTTAGAGAAGACTTTCTGCTTTGGAATGACTTCTGGCAACGTCCTCATTTTCTACTGACAGCTCATTATGTTCTACCTTTTTAAAATGAGGACAATGTAGTGAGCTTTTTCTCTACCAAGCTCTTGATGGAACAATAGGACCTGGAAAAGTGGCCAGCAGTGAATCATGCTACAAGATACAGAGGGAAGATTCCTGTTTCATTAGAGTTGAACCATCTTAATTTAAAACTTAAGTGCATAGTTTCATAGATTTAAAGCTGGAAGAGTTCTGAGAAGTCATCTAGTCCAATCTTTTCATTTCATAGAAGAGAAAACTGAGTCCCAGAGAATTTAAATCATTTGCCCAAGGTTATACAACTTGAAAGTGATAGAACCAGGATTCAAACTCAGGTTCCTGGATTCCCAATCCCTTGTTCCTTCTATTCTAAACATGTTCCTTAAAAAGTAGTCCAACCCTTTGTTCCATGGTGTACCAATCTTCCTCCCTTTCAATACACCAATGCTTTCTTGCTAGTTCTGTGTCTTTGTTGGAACTTAGCTCTTTTCTTCTAGGAGCCATGTGTATGAAACCAGATTTAGTGTAGGCTTGCCTAGGTCCATCATTACCTCCATCTTATATCAACAATTGTGAGTCTTCCTGTTTTCTCCAGATCTATCTGATATCACTCTCCATCAGTGTTTATATCTCTTTCCTATGGTCCACATGGTTTTTATTTTACAGAAATAACTTCTCTCTTTTGCAACCATTGGGGACAAGGGACTTTGTCAACTCCTCTTGGTATATCCTGATCTTGGGCATGTGCATCCCCCACACCCCAGTCCTCATATCTGGCACAGTACGTAGAATGCTGAAGGTTCAGCATTTCCTCCAGCCTCCTAGGGTGCTGAGGCCCAGGCTGTGTAAGCTCTACTCTAGCCTAAGTTCAGTGTCAGAGTATTTCTCTTAGCAAATCTGGGAGTACCTTTCAGAAAATGTGAGTCATGCCTCCACTCAGGGAAAACCCTTATCTGATTCTTTTTGAAAATTTCTCTCAAAAAGAATCTCAGCTCCCTTGCAATAATTCAAGCTAGCAAGAACTTTAAATGTAGGAAAAAAAGAAAAGGTTTTATTACCTTAATTTTATATAACAACTTGTACCTAAGCCTACAGATAGAAAATAACTTTTCTCTTTTCCCACAAGGATCTACATAGTCCTTAGGACTTAGAGTCCTACTTTATGTGGTTCAGCCTGGTTAAAGAGTTAGTCTTTCCACCCATCCTTAACCCACACTCCCAGGACTGCATAATATTACATTATTCACAGTACTGGAAAAGAGCAAGGTCTGATTTGCTTTTCTATATCATGACCTTTTTTTTTAAGTTCAAGTATCCTTTATTCCAGGTTAAAAAACATACCACACTACATAAAAGTTCACTGGTACAAAAAACTTTGCAGCTGGTGAGAAGGCATTACTCATTACTATATTATATTCTATACTATATATACTATATATTATACTATATATACTATACTATATTCATTACTATAAATTACTCTTATGGTACTTTGCAAATTCAGAATTTCAAATTGTATTTTATTTCTTAAAAATTGCCACAGTACTAGAATTTCCTGAAAATATGGCCACCATTTTAAAGAGGAGATAACTGATGCTATCAAGGAATTTCTATTTTTTGTTCAATGCCCACATGCTTCAGGGTATCGGCTTCATTGTTAATTGGTTTCTGCCCCTCCTCCAGTCCTTGATTTTCTTGTTTTGTGGTACACCAATCTTTCCTTCCCTTCAGCACACCAAGCCTCTTTATCCTTGTTGGGCCTGGTTGTTTCCTTTTGGGAGTAGTGTGGATATAGCCACATTGAGTGGAGGGCTCCCTTAGGTCTATCATTATTTCCATCTTGGGCCAACAACCCTGGGCCTTCTTGTCTCTGGGTCTGCCTGATATCACTCTCCATTAGTGCCTATATCTCTTTCTTATGGCCCACCTGGTTTGTCTTTTACAGAAGTAACTCCTTTTTTGCAAGTCTCACACCAGTTCCTTCAGCATGAGAGACAAGGAACTTTGCCAATTCTTGTTGGTATGTACTTGCAACATTAACAAGAAGGATGGTAACTAACCCTTCCCTGAATAGACTTGTAGGAAAGTCAAGTCTTATACTATGCTCTCATTCTTCTCACCCTTTGAAATGAATGATAATAATAGCCACTAGTTACATAGTGCTTTAGGGTTTTCAAGATAGTTTACATATGTTATTTCATTTGAAATGACAATATCCCTGGGAGGCACATGCCATTATTATTCCACTTTTACAGATGAGTGAACTTGGACTCCAAGAAATGAAGGGATTTGCCCAGGGATACGCAGCTAGTCAGCGTCTGAGGCAGAATTTTGAGTTCAGATCTCTGTGACTGCAAATCCAGCCCAGTACCTAGCTGCCAGTGGCAAGAAGAAACTCTGTCCATTCTTGTACATGTTTTTACCTTTCCTCTTCCTGGTGATAGGATAAGATAGGATAACTATCGAGATACAACTGTCACCGGTACTCTCCTCTGTGCCTTCCTCCTGACATGGCTGATATTTCCTATTCTGTCCCATCTTGTTTTTCCTGTCTTCTCTTCTCATCTCCTTTCCTGTCACCTCACCTGGTTTCTTCTTTTCTCATCTGGCTCCTCTGCACTTCTGATCTCTTTATCTCCCTCCTTCCCTTTCTCCTCTTGGCTCCATCTTCCCCTCTCTACATTCCTCTCCTTTGATTTAGAGCTGGGAAGTCTAGATGGCCTTGTGTCAATGTAGACTGAAAGGGGGCTCAGGAGATGTAATCTAATTCCATCCTATTCGGAGGAATACTTATGTGTCTGTGTCTCTGGAGTTTTAGTTAAGAATTATAGCCTCAATTTACAGAAGCTATTTTTGATGGGTTTGCATGTTTGTACCAAGCTAGAAATTTCCCTGAAGCTCTCTGTGATTCCAAGTCCTCATTAAATATCTCTTCCCTCTCTCTTGAGAGAAATTGTCTTTATTTATTATTCAGTGGGGTTTATTCAGCCTAATATTCTAATGTCAGCTGCTTAAAAATCCCAAGAGTTACTGCTTAGAAAAGGGGGTCAGTTGTGTTCCTAAATCCCTTCCCAGATCAGTGTTGTTAACCAACCTAGCGGAGAAGTGAGCAAAGTGTTTTAAAAGAGAGCAAGGGAAGAAAAACAATTTTGACCACCTTGTCACACCTTTTACAGAAATCAACTTCAAATGGGTACATGACCTAGAAATAAAAGATTCTATCATGGACAAACTAGGGAAAAATTACCTGTCTGATCTGTGGATAGGAGAAAATTTCATGACCAAATAAGAAACAGGGAGTATCACAGAAGATAAAATGGATTATTTTGATCATATAAAATTAAAAAGTACTTTCACAAAAAATCTAATGAAGTTAACATTGAAAGGGAAACAATTAGCTAGGAAAAGTATTTGTGGCAAGTATTTCTGATGAAAGTCTCATTTATAAGAAGTATAAAGAACTGATTAAAATTTATAAAAATAATTACTTTTCCCCAATTGATAAATAGTCTGAGGATATGAATAGGCATCTGGGTAGATAAGAAATTCATACTATCCATATCCAAGTGAAAAAATGCTCCAAATCACTAATTAAAGAAATGGAAATTGGGTCAATTTTGAGATTCTACCTTATACGCGTCAGATTTGCAAAGATGACAAAAGGGAAAAATGATAAATGTTGGAAGGGTTGTGGGTAAAGACACATTGATGTACTTACTATTGGTAGACCTGTGAAGGGGTACAACTATTCTGGAAAGTACTTAGGAAAGTACTTACACAGAAAGTTACTGAACAGTACATGCCCTTTGACACTGCTAGGTCTATACTCAAAGATCAAAGTAAGAGGAAAAGGTCTTTTACAAACAATTATAAACAGCAACTGAGGAATGGCTGCTGTGGTATATGAATGTAATAGAGCACTATTGTGCTGTAAGAAATGAGGAAATAGATGGTTTCCAAGACACACGAACAGGCTTGTATGATCTGATGCAGAATGAGGTAAGTGAAACCAGAAGAACAATTTACATCATAAGATTAATATCATAAAAGTGAACAATTTAGAAGGCTTTTGTAAACTGATGAAAAATGAAATGAGCAGAACCAGAAAAGTAATTTCTCTAATAACATCATTCTAAAAACAAAGCTGTAAGAACTAGGAGAAATACAATGGCTAGTCATGATTCCAGAGACCTGAAGATGAAGCATGTTATCCATGACTGAGAGGACTTGGTGTACAGAACAAGACATGTATTATATATATGTATATGTATATATATACATATACATATATATAATATATGTAATTTGTTTTGACTATGCATATTTGTGATAATAAATTTGCTTTTATTTTCTTTTTTGATGGGGAAGAGGGGATGACAGAAAAAATAGATTTGTATTGATTTAACTTTTAAAATATAGAGATAAGTGTTTGCTGCAGATGTGAAATGTTGAACATACTTTCAGATGCGATCACTGTATAGTCAGTTTTACTTTATTTTGTTATTTTGTTACAAGAGACCTCTCACAGAGTGTGTGCGCAGGTAGTTAAATGTAAAACCAAAACATATCAATAGTTTTATATATACATACATATATGTATATGCCTATATATACATATGTGTATGTATAGATATATATGTACATGTGTACATACATATTTACTTTAAGGCACAGACAAAAAGAGATCAATATCCTCAATACTAGGAAAATTAAAGCATGTGCAAGGTGTGTTGAGAGGTAATATTGTATAGTAGAAAGAGCATAGTCACCGGGTGCCCAGGAAATGGGAAATGACTGAACAAAGTGTGACATATGAATGCAATGGGTGTGAAAAAATGCTTTACTAGCTATTATTTACTAATATTGTTTGAATCGAGCTTTTGTCTAACCCACAATCTTACTATAGAGGTCAGACTGTTCTCACAGATATTCCAGGGGAGCCAGATGGTAATAAGGAATGCCTAGATCCCACTCAGTGATTAATTAGGATCCCCTCAGGTTTTGTTTCAAGCCTACCCAAAGCTTGTGCTTTAGGTTCCCCAAATTAGATTGACTTACCCATGTTATACATCTTAAACCGCCCTTCTATAGAGACTACCTATTGCCTACAAGAGGCCAATTAAGCAGATGTCCTTACTCCCTTGTCTGGAGTCGATGGGGTGTTCAGGGAAGACTAGCACCTTTGGTGTGAGGACTTGCCAAGTCCTTTTCAGGGCTACTCATCCACCTTTGGTGTCCACCTCTCACCCAACTCTAAGAAGCTGTAGCATGTGGCCACACCCTGGAAAAACTATCTCAATAGATAGGCTAAACCAGGTTGAGGATAACTGACAGACCTCAAACCCATCAGTGAGTTAGACAGATGTCTACCTCAAGCATGTGAAGACTTCTTCCCTCTCCACCCCTCTGCCCTGCTTTACTCTGTAGAATGGGCATATGAGAAGAATCTGTTCCAATGACCATGAAGGTGGCTAAAGCAAGTGCTATGGAACCCTTAGAGTTTGGCTAGATATCAAATATGCCAAGGTCATCCATTGTTTCCCAGGCCATCACCAGTTATCTTGGTTTTTGACTTGTTATTGGATATTGATGACTCTGGAAGAGAAAGTAAGGGTGATGACTTTCTGCAACCCTGCCTCACCTAAATCCAATTCAAACACAAGTCAAGATATCACCCTATGATGTCATTGGTCCTTTTCAAAAATGAAGGACGACCAACAATTACCTCATCTGAACGCTATATAATGTAAACCTTGCAGACACTTGACAGGGAGCTGTACCTTCTTCTGGCTCTCTCCTTTACCGAGGATGTGAAAATGCTGTAAGACCTTAGCCTGAAAGAGCCAAGGTCTCACATTGCATCCTGGGCCATCTCTAGCCATCCTGATGAATATCAGGCCACTGGACCCAGATGGCTCAGGAGAAGAAAGTGAGGTAGGTGACCTTGCACAGCCCTTCCTCACTCAGATCAAAGTCAACTGCAAGTCATGTCATCATTATTGTGATGTCATGGTCTCTTCCAGAACAAAGGACAAAAAGCAACAACAACAATCTTTACCAAGTGACCAAATCTTTCTAAAACAATTTCAGATTTTGGGCTTTGTTTTCATGATTAACATGGACTACTATTGCACCATAAGAAATCATGAATGCAAGAAATTCAGAGAAACATGGGAAAGCCTGATGATCTGATGCAGAATGATTCATGTATAATGAATGGAATCATCTTCACAAGTCATATTAATTGCATCAACCCATTTTGGTCTCAGAAAATAAGTAATGCTGAGTATCTTCCTCTTCTCTAAATTGGATGAATACTGGTATGGAATAGAAAGGACCTTAGCAGAAGTCCAAGCCCTTCATTTCTCAGATGATGAAGAGGATAAGTAATTGTCCAAGGTTCTACAACTAATGAGTATATGACTGATCTCCCAGCTCATTCTTTCCACTACACCATATTGCTGCTACTACAACTACTACTACTTCAATGACTCCTCCTCCTAATAATAATATCTAAAATTTATATAGTGCTTACTATGTGCCGGACAATGTGTTAAGAGATTTATAATTATTATCTCATTTGATCCAACTAGCTGAGAGGTAGATGTTATTGTCCCAATTTTATAGATGAGGAAACTGAGGCAAACAGATTAAATGACTTGCCCAGGGCTCAGCTAGGAGGCATCCGAGGTGGGATTTGAACTTGGGTTTTCCTGACTCCAGGCCTGGTGCTCTATCCATTGTACCATCTAGCTGCCATGCTGTCTCTAGAATATACTTATATAAATTTATGGGTTCCATCTAAACTCATATAGAATGCTATAGCCCCACTGAGTATTGCAAATGTACACTTGCTATATTATGTTTACAGAAGAAATTCTACATAGTGATGCTTCAGTAACATTTCCCCGATCTTCTCAGCTGTTATGCATAGGGCATGGAGAGAGTCTTCACAAGCTGCACTGATTTTGGCTTTGTTCTTGCTTCTAGGAAAGTCCTGGCTAAAATCAAAGCCATGAAGGGACTATATCCTGAATTTTGAATATATTTACATGCCTGTTCAGAGTTATAAATTCAAAACTGCAAAGGGCTTGATCTTCTCATCCTACACCTACCTGAAACATGAATTGCCTGTATAGAATTCACTATGAATACTTACTCAGTGATAGGGAACTTACTACCTCCTGAAACAACTCTTTCCATTGTTGGATAGCTCTATTAAGAAATTGCTTCATGTATTAGATCATAATCAAGCCAACCACTGGTCTTAATTCTTTCTCTGGTGCTAAGGGAAAGAAGTCTCTAATTTTTTGCCTATGACTCCCCTTCAGATATTTTCAGCAATCACTTCCCTCTTATGTCTTCAACCACATCCCTTTAGCCACTCCTCATGTGGCACAGTTTTGAACTTCCTTACCATACTGGTTGTATTCTTTCAGAAGCCTTACATTTTTTAAAAAAATGCCTCTTCAAAAATATGGAACTCAGAGAATAAAATATAATCCTCCAAATGTAGTCTAACAGAGGTATAGCTACTTCATTTTTTATTTTCTCCTATTCATGCAATCCTTGCCTAAGGATTACAGTAGTTTTTTTTTTTTTACTCTGAATTCATACCATTAGTTTACATTGTTTGTAGTGTCCTAAAACTCTAAGCTCTTTTTCATATGAATTCATGTCTAGATTTGTATCTCTCATCCTATCCATGAATTTGACATTTTTTTTAGCATAAATCCAGTAATTTATATTTATCTTTATTCGATTTCATATTATTAGGTCTAGCTATTGTTCTAGTCTCCTGATGTCTTTTTGGACCTGGAAAATTTTCTCTTTTGCTACCCTGTTGTAGTTTGAGGACAAACCTAAATTCCTGAGGTCAATGCTAATAGAATGTAAGGACTGATAAAATATTACCATCTTAGAAAGACTTTGAAGAGAGTCCTAGTGACAGATGAAGTTTGTTGTCTGAGGACCAACCTAGGAAAGTATAGAGAGGCTCATTGCCAGTAAGTTGACCACTGAGTGATAAATTTTCTGTCCAAGGCAATCCATGAAATGAAGAAAAAAAGTCCATGTCCTTTGTGGACTCCTGGACCTTATTTCTTCTTTAGTAATGGAGTGGAGGAAAAGGGGTAGGAGTCACGATGAATCACAAAGAACATCTATAAATACTAATTTAACTGCAGACCCTCTAAATGAGAGATTTTTGTCCAAGGATCAAGTAATTGAGCCAATCAACTGTGAACTCTTGTCATTTCTACCTCTATTCTAAATCTTAGGTCTACCTTCTTTCCACTCATACAGCCACTACTCATGTTCAAGATCTCATCAACCCTCACTCAGAATATTCTTTTCTTCTCTTTGACTCAGTTGTTTCCCCCTCTCTAGGTGGTCTTCCACATAGCTACCAAGGTGATGTTTCTAAAGCACAGTTCTAATGACATAATGTTTTCATTTAAGAGGTTCCATTAGCTCCCATTTTCCCTGTCAAAATAATAACTCTAAAACTGAAAGCTCTTTACAATCTTGATTTGGCCTACATTTCAAAGCTTAGGAAATATCATTCCTTTCATACAATCTCTATTCCAGTGAAGCTGACCTATTTGCTCTTGTTTATACACAACATTTCTGTGTCTGTGCCTTTGTGTAGGCTGTTCACCATGTCCACCAGATGGACTCTCTCCTTACTTCCCCTCTTAAATCTCTGCTCCCTTCAAAGCTCAACTCAAGAATATCTCTTAAATGAGACCTTTCTTGATCCCTTGAACTACTAAGACCTGGAAATTACTCTCTCTTCCCTTTAGTACCAGCACAGGCCTGTTATGTAGTAGATACTTACTAAAGTTTTGTTGATAATTTTTGTGTATGTATAGTTTCCACTGAGCGAACATCAGTTCTCTTAAGGAAGGGACTGATTTGTTTTTGTCTTTTTATCTCCTAGTACCTATTATTGTTCCTGATGACTAGTAGGCAAATGACAAATTCTTAATTAAATGATTGATATTGGAAAATCTTATCCACACCAATATGAAAACTCAAGATAAATAAAATCATGAGATAAAAGAAAGGTGCAAGTAAATGGAAGGATAGTATTTGGGTTCTTTGATTTCAAGGAGTGTCCAAAGGCAACAGGAAATGTCAAATCATGAAAGACTTAAATGCACATAATGAATTTGGCAGTCAATCCAGCTGAGTCAAAGTATTCCAAGATCTTTCATAGATGAAAGTGGTAAGCATACAACAAATAAAAATGAAACATATTTTTCAATGATTCTATCATTTAAAATCCTTAGTCCCCAATTGTCTATATGTTCAAATTAAAATTGTATTTGATAAGAGAAAATCAAGAAGAGTACTGAAGTACACCCAGTACATACTGAAGAAAATCCATGTTGGAGATGGCTTAATCTTTTTTAGTTTTTAATTTCTTAAATAATACAAGCCTTTCCATAACATAGTAGAATAAAAAAGGATTGCATGTGAAACTGAAAATCTATTGTAACTTGATTTTGAAAGCGTTGAGGAATCCTTTGTAAGAACTATCTCAGGGATAAAAAACACTAAAAATAGGGGAGGGGGAAATCAACATATGATGGATGATTGAGACAATAATGATAGCTGACAAAATGACCATTTTCTCATCTTTATAATAATCTTTTGGAGAAGATCTTCATACATGTTAAGAATATTCTTGGGGGAGCCAAGATGGCGGAGTAGAAAGACTCACGTATGCTAGCTCCAAATCCACAGCCCATAAATTTCCTGTAAAAAGAACTCCCCACAAATTCTGGAGCAGAGCAAGCCGCACAGAAACACAGTGGAAGAGATTTCCGTTCCAGAGAGCCCTGGAAAGCCGTCCTCAGGGGTCCGTCGCACTCTGGACAGCGGAGCCTACCCCTGAGCTGCCCTGGCCGTGTGGCCCCACAGGAGCAGATCTGAGCAGCCTTCAGGGACAGAATCTCCAGTGGCCACGAAGGTCCCTCCGCCCACAGGCGCTCCAGGTCAGTGAGAGAGACTTCTGGGCTGGCTGAGGGGAGCAGGGTGTCTCCGTGACTCGGGCCCCCTCGGGAGGCAGCAGAAGCAGCGGCAGAGGCAGCGCAGGCCTGGGACTCCCAGAGCAGACAGGAGCTCAGGGCCATTACTGAAGATCTCTGCATAAACCCCCTGAGGGAACTGAGCCTGGGAGGTGGCCCTGCCCCCACCTGAGCACCAGAACTTAAGCTCACAATGAATAGCAGCCACACCTGCCCCTGAAAGCCCCGAGGGGGGAGCAGCATTTGAATCTCAGACCCCAAGCACTAGCTGGGAGGATCTAGGCAGGGGTGGACAGGAATCTCAGAAGTCAAGTAACTGGCTGGGAAAATGTCCAGAAAAGGGGAAAAAAGTAAAACCATGGAAGGTTACTTTCTTGGTGAACAGATGTTTCCTCCTTTCCTTTCTGATGAGGAAGAACAATGCTTACCTCAGGGAAAGACATAGAAGTCAAGGCCTCTGGATCCCAAAGAACCCAAATAGATATCCAATGGGCTCAGGCCATGGAAGAGCTCAAAAAGAATTTTGAAAATCAAGTTAGACAGGGCGAGGAAAAACTGGGAAGAGAAATGAGAGAGATGCAAGAAAAGCATGAAAAACGGGTCAATACGTTGCTAAAGGAGACCCAGAAAAATGCTGAAGAAAATAACACCTTGAAAAATAGGCTCACTCAATTGGCAAACGAGGTTCAAAAAGCCAATGAGGAGAAGAATGCATTCAAAAGCAGAATTAGCTAAATGGAAAAAGAGGTTCAAAAGGTCACAGAAGAAAATAGTTCTCTCAAAATTAGAATGGAACAGATGGAGGCTAATGACTTTACGAGAAACCAAGAAATCACAAAACAAAACCAAAAGAATGAAAAAATGGAAGATGATGTGAAATATCTCATTGGAAAAACAACAGACCTGGAAAATAGATCCAGGAGAGACAATTTAAAAATTATGGGACTACCTGAAAGCCATGATCAAAAAAAGAGCCTAGACATCATCTTCCATGAAATTATTGAGGAAAACTGCCCTGAGATTCTAGAACCAGAGGGCAAAATAAGTATTGAAGGAATCCATTGATCACTGCCTGAGAGAGATCCAAAAAGAGAAACTCCTAGGAACATTGTGGCCAAATTCCAGAATTTCCAGTTCAAGGAGAAAATCTTGAAAGCAGCTAGAAAGAAACAATTCCAGTACTGTGGAAATACAATCAGGATAACACAAGATCTAGCAGCTTCTCCATTAAGGGATCAAAGGGTGTGGAATAGGATATTCCAGAAGGCAAAGGAACTAGGACTCAAACCAAGAATCACCTACCCAGCTAAACTGAGTATAATACTTCAGGGGAAAATGTGGTCTTTCAATGAAACAGAGGACTTTCAAGCATTCTTGATGAAAAGATCAGAGCTGAAAAGAAAATTTGACTTTCAAACACAAGAATGAGAAGAAGCATTAAAAAGTAAAGGGCAAAGAGAAGTCATAAGGGACTTACCAAAGGTGAACTGTTTACATTCCTACATGGAAAGACAATATTTGTAACTCTTAAAACTTTTCAGTATCTGGGTAGTTGGTGGGACCACACACAGACATACACACACACACGCACACACACACATGTACATGCGTGCGTGCACACACATACAGAGACAGAGAGCACAGAGTGAATTGAATAGGATGGGATTATATCTTAAAAGAAATTAAGGTAAACAGTGACACAGAAATGTAGTGGTAGGAGAGAGGGTGAAATAGAATGGGGAAAATTATATCTCATTCAAGAGGCAAGCAGGAGACTTTTTAGTGGAGGGAAAAAGAGGAGAGCTGAGAAAAAGACATGAAGTTTATCCTCATCACATTTGACTAGAGAAAGGAGTAAAATGCACACTCATTTTGGTATGAAAACCTATCTTATAGTGCAGGAAAGTGGGGGATAAGGAGATAAGCAGGGAGGGAGGGATGATGGAAGGGAGGGCAATGGAAGGAGGGAGCAATTTGAAGTCAACACTCAGGGAGGGACAGGATCAAAAGACAGAATAGAAGCAATGGGGGGCAGGATAGGATGGAGGGAAATACAGTTAGTCTTACACAACACGACTGTTATTGAAGTCATTTGCAAAACTACACAGATATGGCCTATATTGAATTGCCTGCCTTCCTAAAGGGAACAGGTGGGGAGGGAGGGATGGGGAGAAGTTGGAACTCAAAGTTTTAGGAACAACTGTCGAGTATTGTTCTTGCTACTAGGAAATAAGAAATACAGTTAATGGGGAATAGAAGTCATCTGGCCCTACAGGAGAAAAGAAAAGATGGGGACAAGAGAAGGGAGAGATGATAGAAGAGAGGGGAGATTGGTGATAGGGAAAATTTGAATGCTCGGTGTATTGGGGTGGGGGGAGGGGATAAATGGGGAGAAAATTTGGAACCCAAAATTTTGTGAAAATGAATGTAAAAAGTTAAATAAATAAATTTATATTAAAAAAGAATATTCTTTATGAAAATGAAAGCAGGGAAGGTAGGCTAGACTTTCTCAAATGCTTCTCTGAAACAGAGCACATTTTTATAGTCAGACAATTGAGTGTAAGTTAGGAGTTGAGAATATAAGATCCCACTGTGTTAATTGCTTTTTTAAAATTATCTTGGAAAAATGTTAGCTAAAAGTTTTCTGGCAACCAGAAATCTTCCATTCATACTTTAAGATCATATAAATAATCTAGATAAATGTAATCACAGACACAACTCAGTTTAATCCTCCTCTGATCATTGTCAAGTGAGGCATCTAACAGGGAGATGTATACTGGATACAGATGTGTGTGCATGTCCCTATAATGTAGAGTGGCATAAGGTTTAAATAGAAGAAGAACTGCTTGGAGATAATAAGGTCCTCCAGAGGTTTCTATTTATGCATAATGTTTTATTGGTAGCATCAATATTTACAGGGACTCCTCAATGATATCCATGATAACTCAAAAGAAATTCACCAAACAGTCTGTAACAGGAACAAATGATTAACTATTAGCTATTAGTTATTATCTAGACCATTATTATTACAATATTATTATTATGCAATTGAACGACTAGTCCTTTGAATTAGGACATCATTGAATATACCTGGTACAGTCACTATTCTAGTGTTTTGACCTAGTTTGACCTGATGATTGCTCTTGGAAATTGTAGAGTAATTTGATGACCTCAAGCTGCTCCTCACTGCAAAAATTTATGTATTTTTTAAACAGACATTCTTTTGGTGATTCTGTATGATTGCAAATTTTGGTAAAAATGCTTTGATCTTCTAAGAATAAATTATAGGTGTACATACAATGACTGCAACATAGCATAAGCGTAAAGAAAAAGCAACAAGAAAAACCCCAAACTACACATTACATAGTTATAATGATCAACCCTGACTCTGAAGAATAGATGAGAAAATGAACCTTCCTTTTTCCTTTCCAGAAATGGAGGCCTATGAGGGTGATATATTGTATATAGTGTTAGGCTTGGTGCACGTATTATTTAGCTTTGCTGAAATACTTTTTGTTTGCTTGCAATTTTTTATTCTTTGGTATAGGGAATGGCTGTCTGGGCAGAGGAGGAAGGAAGGCTATATTTACATATTAAGAATATAAAAATATATCAATGAAACTCAAATTTAGATTAATTTAAAAAGGAAGTTATTGGAGAACCAAAGGACAATGGATTTAAAAAACACAACTAGGTCATGCAATATTTCCTAAGACAGCCTACATGCAAGCCGTGGCATAAAGGGTATTAGGGAGTAATTGTATTATTGCGAAAGAAAATGGGTTGGTCATGCCATAAGGGAAAGGAACAGGAAACAAGGAATAAGAAATGGAAAACCTGTGCACTGAACTAGTACCCACAAAAGCCTGAAGGTTCTCCAGTACCTTGGATGTATTCTTTATGGAAGATGTAGGGAAAAATATGGACAATCATGCCATAGAATGAAAAGTCGTGGAAGAGTAGCTGTCTGTATGAATGTGTATGTGGATGGGTGTGATTAAATCACAGATTCATTAAATTATTATTAAATTTGATCATTGTTCTATCTGGGAAAGATCTTTTTGTGGAAAGAGCATTGCTTGGTCTCATGGTAGGGAACCTGGTTTTGACACTAGCTGTGCAACCTTGGACAAGTTATCTATTATCTCTCAGTCTCAGTTTCATTATCTGAAAATGAAGCTAAGGCTTATACTAACTATCTCTTGGGTATGTCATGAGAAAGATACTTTGAAAACCTTAAAGTCCTACAGAAATGAGATTTTTTTCCCCTTATTGTTGTTCTTTATAACTTCATTCAAGTTATCTCTTAGAGATATTGAGCAGAATAGGGTCAAGCACCTGTTTGTAGACTTTAATAAGCCAGTAAATCCTGGGTGTTGAAAGGAAAAGATGGAGAGACCATTCTAGTGATAAGAACCATAGCATCATAGATTTAGAGTTGGAGAATGTAATCTTTAGAAGTCTGGAGAAACTTTATCTTCCTCTGGCCATCTTACTGTCTCACATTGTTAATGTAGACTCCTAGAACTGTGGTGAGATTTTAAATAATATAAAGGATAATGGGTATAGCAGCAGCACAGCTGATACTCTAACCCAGGGCCCCTACCTCTGATTGGACAGCTCCTCCCAGAACCTCCAGTTAATATGGGCACAAAGGCCAGTCATTTTTTTCATTTCCCATTATGCTGCACGCCTCTGAACTTCTCTATCATGCCCCCAGGCCAGGAACATTCTCTACACCCCCCATCCCCTCCCTAACTCTCTCTAACTTCCCTTTATATGCTATGTTCTCTATTAGAATGCAAACTCTTTGAGAGCAGGGACTGTTTTTCTTTTTGCTTGTATTAATATTTCTAATGCTTAATACACTGTCTGATGTAAGGTAAGCATTTAATAAATATTTGTTGAGTGACTGATAAAGAAGAGGTCAAGGGGCAACATCAAAATGACTACAGTGTATTTATGGACATAAAACTGTTTGGGACACATCAGATATTCCCAGAGTCTAAAAGTTCCAAAGAAAGCCCCTATAGAAGCTCTGACTTTTTCATAGTAATGTCTTTTGGGAAGAGGTTAGTGTTTTTGATGGACTCCACAAGGCAGCAACACAAATCTAAGTCTTAACTTTGGCAATGTATTAGCATTTTGATATATTTTGAAATCTTCACATCTAATTTGAGGTCTATCTCCCTTTTGCAGCATATGCAGATCCATTTATCTAATGCTTTTAGCAGGTGAGGCATAATAAAGCATTATGGAAAAAGAGGCAATAGAATATTTTAAAGAGTAAAATAGATGATCCTTGTCTTAAGGAACTTCCAACCGAGTTTGAAAAATAAGATTTTGAATCATAGAACAATTTTTAGATCTAAAGGGACCTTAGTAATCATTGGAGTCAACATTCTCATTTTAAAGACGAGGAAACTGAGGTTATAAATGCAAGTCCCTTTCTACAGTCTTGTGTGTGCAATAGACATTTTGTACTCAGCATGACAGATATTTAAAATTTAGAACCAACCTGGCAGGAAACTTTTGCCTATTCATTTCTGTACTACACAGCTGTTACTGTAGATCACACAACTCTAGATGTTGCTGTAATGGGGGTAACCAGGAGAGCCTCCCTCTGTCCCTCTCTTTCTTCTCTCCCTCCTCCCTCTTTCTTTCCTCTCTTCCCATCTTCCCCTTCCCTATTTTATGGTGGAAGAAATAAATAGCTGTCCTATATCTGATCTACTTAGTACATTTAGCACATTTCTAGATGGAGCCTATTAATCCCTTTGCAGGAAACCTAGATACGACCCAATCTTAAGCTTTAAGAGATTGTTTCTAGAATTGTACTATGAGGTTGTAATATAATATATTGGAGACAATGAAAAAAGCCTGACATTTTTCTTTAGAGACTAGGTTCCTCTAGGACCAAACTTAATCTGTGTAAGTCCATAGCTAAGGTCCTTCATTGTAGGGGGTGGTGCTCAGTTGTCCTGGACAGAGTCTGTAATATTGGTTATAGAGAGACTTTTAAGAAAATTTACAGAAATATCTCTTTAAAATTTGTTTATCTAAGAAGAAAAACTTCTATTGAGTCAATGGTAAAATAATTATGATAGTCAACTGGAAGCATCTGAATTGAATTCAATAATAGATTAATTCACCCAAATTCCTTTTCTAATGCCTCATCATGGAGTGTAAGTGACCCTGGTTTCTTTTCTCATAAATTAATTAATTCATTTATTTTTAGTTTTCAACATTCATTTCCACAAGACTTTGAGTCCCAATTTTTCTCCCCATCTCTCACCTTCCCCCAACCCCAATATGTCATGCATTCTATTTACACTCCCCCAGTCTGCCCTCCCTTTTATTGTTCCTTCCTTTCCCATTTCTTTCTTGTAAGGCAATATAGATTTCTATACCCCACTGCCTATACATCTTATTTCCCAGTTGCATATAAAGCAATTTTTTTTAACATTTGTTTTTAGAACTTTGAGTTCCAAATTCTCTTCCTTCTTCCCTCTCCACCCACTCTCATTGAGAAGCCAAGCAAGTCAATATAGGTTATACATGTGTAGTTATCTAAAACACTTCCATAATAGTCATATTGTAAAAGATTAATTATATTTTCTTCCATCCTATCCCACCCCTCCTCTTATTCTATTTTCTCCTTTGCCCCTGAACCTTGCTTCTTACTACCCCCTTCCTACAATCACCTCCTGCATCTTTTTCCCATTATTTTCCTGTGGGGTAAGATACCCAATTGAATGTATATGTTATTCCCTCTTTAAGCCAAATCTAATGAGAGTAAGGTTGACTCATTCCCTTTCACCTCCTCCTCCTTTCCCTCCACTGTGAAATCTTTTTCTTGCCTCCTTTATGTGAGATAATTTACCCCATTCTATCTCTCCTTTTCTCCTGCTCCTTATATATTCCTCTCTCTACCCTTAATTTTATTTTTTGGATATCATCCCTTCATATTCAACTCACTCTGTCTTTATCTATCTATCTATCTATCTATCTATCTATCTATCTATCTATCTATCTATCTGTCTGTCTGTCTGTCTGTCTGTCTGTCTGTCTATCTATCTATCTATCTATCTATCTATCTATCTATCTATCTATCTATCTATCTATCTATCTATCTTTCCTCCAACTACCCTAATACTAAGCAAGGTCTCATGAGTTACAAATATCATCTTTCCATACAGGAATATAAACAGTTCAACTTTAACAAATCCCTTATGGTTTGTCTTTCTTGTTTACCTTTTCATGCTTCTATTGATACTTGTGTTTGAAAGCCAAATTTTGTATTCAGCTCTGGTTTTTTTCAATGCTTGAAAGTCCTCTATTTCATTGAATGCCCATTTTTCCCCT
Source organism: Bettongia penicillata ogilbyi (assembly GCA_023548195.1). Lineage (NCBI taxonomy): Eukaryota > Metazoa > Chordata > Mammalia > Diprotodontia > Potoroidae > Bettongia > Bettongia penicillata. The sequence goes on from JAJHZJ010000371.1 coordinate 5,556,263, forward strand.
TGAAGTATTATACTCAGTTTTCTGAGTAGGTCATTCTGTTTTAATACTAGCTCCTCTGACCTCCAGAATATCATATTCCAAGCCCTTTGATCCTTTAATGTAGAAGCTGCTAGATCTTGTGTCATCCTGATTGTATTTCCACAATACTCAAATTGTTTCTTTCTGGCTGCTTGTAATATTTTCTCCTTGACCTGGGAACTCTGGAATTTGGCTACAATATTCCTAGGAGTTTTCCTTTTGGGATATTTTTAAGGGGTGCTCAGTGGATTCTTTCCATTTCTATTTTACCTTCTGGCAATATCAGGGTAGTTTTCCTTGATGATTTCTTGAAAGATTATGTCTAGGTTATTTTTTTTGTTCATAGCTTTCAGGTAGTTCCATAATTTTTAAATTATCTCTCCTGGATCTATTTTCCAGGTCAATGGTTTTTCCAGTGACATATTTCACATTATCTTCTATTTTTGTTTCATTCTTTTGTTTCTTTTATAATTTCTTGATTTCTCATTAACTTCCATTTGCTTCACTCTAATTTTTAAGGAATTTTTTTTCAGTGAGCTTTTGGACCTCTTTTTCCACTTGGTCATTCTGCTTTTTAAGGCATTCTTCTCCTCATTAGTTTTTTGGACCTCTTGTATCATTTGGGTTAATCTATTTTTTTTTTATTAATTAATTTATTTATTTAGCTTTTTACATTCATTTTCACAAATTTTTGGGTTCCAAATTTTCTCCCCTTTTCTCCCCTCCCCCCACCCCAATACCCCAAGCAATCTAATTTTCCCTATCTCCAATCTGTCCTCTCTTCTGTCATCCCTCCCTTCCCTTGTCTCTATCTTCTCTTTTCTCCTGTAGGGCCAGATGATTTTCTATTCCTCATTAACTGTATGTCTTCTTTCCTAGTTGCAACAACAATACTAAACAATTGTTCCTAAAACTTTGAGTTCCAAATTCTCCCCATCCCTCCCTCCCCACCTATTCCCTTTGGTATGGCAGGCAATTCATTAAAGGCCATATCTGTGTAGCTTTGCAAATGACCTTCCTGATAGTCGTGTTGTGTAAGACTAACTGAATTGCCATCCCTCTTAACCTGCCCCTCATTGTTTCTCTTCTGTCCTTTGATCCTGTCCCTCCCCAAGTGTTGACTTTCAATTACTCCCTCCTCTCTTTGCCCTCCCTTCCATCATCCCCCCCCCCAATATCTCCTTCTCCCCCGCTTTCTTATACTGTAAGATAGGTTTTCATACCAAAATGAGTGTGCATTACACTCCTTCGTTTAGTCAAATGTGATGAGGGTAAACTTTTGTTTGTTTGTTTGTTTGTTTGTTTTTTTCCTCAGCTCTCCTCTTTTTCCCTCCACTAAAAACATCTCCTACTTGCCTCTTATATGACATATAGTTACCCCCTTCCATTTCCCCCTCTTTCCTCTCACTACATTTCTCTCTCACCATTTACCTTAATTTCTTTTAAGGTATGGTCCCATCCTATTCAGTTCAATCTGTGCTCTCTGTCTCTGCATGTGAATGCATGTGTGTATGTGTGTGCATGCGTGTACATGTGTATGTGTGGTCCCACCAACCACCCAGATACTGAAAAGTTTTAAGAGTTAGAAATATTGTCCTTCCCTGTATGAATGCAAACAGTTCATTTCTGGTAAGTCCCTTAATACTTCTCCTTGCTGTTTACTTTTGCATGCTTCCTCTCATTCTTGTGTTTGAAAGTCAAATTTTCTTTTCAGCTCTGGTCTTTTCATTAAGAATGATTGAAAGTCCTCTGTTTCATTGAAAGACCATATTTTCCTTTGAAGTATTATACTCAGTTTAGCTGGGTAGGTGATTCTTGGTTTCAGTCCTAGTTCCTTTGCCTTCTGGAATATCCTATTCCACGCCCTTTGATCCCTTAATGTAGAAGCTGCTAGATCTTGTGTTATCCTGATTATATTTCCACAGTACTGGAATTGTTTCTTTCTGGCTGCTTGCAAGATTTTTTCCTTGAGCTGGGAGTTCTGGAATTTGGCCACAATGTTCCTAGGAGTTTCTCTTTTTGGATCTCTTTCAGGTGGTGATCGATGGATTCTTTCAATACTTATTTTGCCCTCTGGTCCTAGAATGTCAGGGCAGTTTTCCTTGATAATTTCATGCAAGACGATGTCTAGGCTCTTTTTTTGATCATGGCTTTCAGGTAGTCCCATAATTTTTAAGTTGTCTCTCCTTGATCTATTTTCCAGGTCAGTTGTTTTTCCCATGAGATATTTCACATTCTCTTCCATTTTTTCATTCTTTTGGTTTTGTTTGGTGATTTCTTGGTTTCTCATAAAGTCATTAGACTCCATCTGTTCCATTCTAATTTTGAGAGAACTCTTAAATTCCGTGAGCTTTTGAGCCTCTTTTTCCATTTGGCTCATTCTGCTTTTGAATGCATTCTTCTCCTCATTGGCTTTTTGAACCTCTTTTGCCAATTGAGTGAGCCTATTTTTCAAGGTGTTAATTTCCTCAGCATTTTTTTGGGTCTCCTTTACCAAGATATTGACCTTTTTTTCATACTCTTCTTGCATCTTTGTCATTTCTCTTCCCAGTCTTTCCTCCACCTGTCTAACTTGCTTTTCAAAATCCTTTTTAAGTTCTTCCAAGGCCTGAGCCCACCCAACACCCCCCTGGGGTGTCTGGGGTACTGAGGCCCCGCCCTCCACATCTTTCCCTGATGGGAAAAATACGTTCTCGTCCTCCCCATCAGATCCGAAGGTCGGGATCATTTGCATTTGTTGGAAAAAACTCTCTAAAGTCTTATTTTTCTTCCCCTTTCTAGGCATTTTCCCAGCCAGTTACTTGACTTCTGAGATTCCTTTCCACCCCCACCTGGATCCGCCCAGCTAGTGCTTGGCCTCTGAGATTCAAATGCGCTTTCCCGCGGCAAGCTTTAGTTCTGGCTCAGGGGTGGGGGCAGGGCCGTCTCCTATGCTTGGGCCCTCAGGGGCTTTCTGCAGAGACTTTCAGGAACGGAGCGGGTGGGGGTGGGGGGCCCCGCCTGCTGTGCTCAGTTCCCTTGGGGGTTTTATTCAGAGGCGTTCAGCAGTAGAGCAGGGTGGAGGCAGGGCCGTCTCCCCTGCTCGGCTCCCTCAGGTTGGAAAGACCTTCAGTATTGAAGATCCTACCTGCTGCTGGGGGATTCCTGAGTCCCGGGCCATTGCCGCCTCAGCCGCCCGCCCACGCCTCTGCCTCCGCCGCTTCCTGCCCCCGTCTCTGCTGCCGCCGCTTCCTCCTGAGGGGACCCGAGTCACGGAGACGCCCCGCTTCCCCTCTCCTTCAGCCCGGCTTTCTTTTTCACTGACCTGTAGCTTCTGTGAGCGGAGGGACTTTCCCGGCTGCCGGAGCTTCCCCCGGAGCTTTCCTCTCTGAAGTCTGCTCGGGTCAGCTTCTCTGGGTCGCGGCCAGGGGTGGGGGTGGGGTCCGCTTTCTGGGGTGCGATGGACCCCGGGGACGGCTTTCCAGGGTTCAGTGGAACGGAAATCTCTTCCCCTATGTTTATGCACCCCCTGCAGAGATTCAGAATTTATGGGGATCTCCTTTTACCTCAATTCCATGGGTTGTGGGCTCGGAGCTCGTAAATGTGCGTCCTTCTACTCCGCCATCTTGGCTCCGCCCCCCGGGTTAATCTATTTTTTAAGGTATTGTTTTCTTCAGTATTTTTGGGCCTCCATTATCAAGCTCTTGACTTGTTTTTCATGATTTTCTTGCATCACTCTCATTTTCTTCCCAATTTTTCTTCTACTCCTCTTACTTGATTTTCAAAATCTTTTTTGAGCTCTTCCATGGCCTGCAACCAATTATATTTTTCTTGGAGTCTTTTGATGTAGAGTTTTGACTTTGTTCTTTGAAGATATTTTGATGTTTTGATCGCCTTTGTCACCAAAGTAAGATTCTATAGTCTGCGTATTTTTACACTGTTTGCTCATGTTCCCTGCCAAATACTTGACTTTCTAACTTTTCGCCAAGGTAGGATTCTGCTACCAGTAGGGATGGGCATGGGAATGGTTGCACAGTTCCAGTCTTCAGGAGTTTTGTATCAGCTGCTCAATCCCCCACCCTCTGTGGGCCAGGAACTCTGGAAGCAGTCACTGCTGCCACTGGGGTCTCTGCTGCTACCACTATGGTTGCCTCCTCCACCTTGGGGGTTGGGGCTGGACCCCAGTCAGACCAGGTTTCATAGAGTTTTCCTATTGAACTTGTATGCTGTCTTTGGTGTTTTTGGGTTGAGAAGTCTGGAAACTGCCACAGGTACCTATTTTAACCCTGTCTGCTCCAGTGTGACCCATGCTGGACTGTGCTCCACTTTGCTTCTAGCCCAATGTGATAGACACTTCATATTGATGTTCTAGGCTGTCTTAGTGTAGAGATTTGTTTCATTCCATCATTTTGTAGGTTGCAAGGTTCTGCAACTCTTGAATTTGTTTAGAGTAATTTTTTACAGGTATTTGGAGGGGTTTGGGGGGAGAATCTAGCAAGTCCCTGCTTTTACTCCACCATCTTGGCTCCACTCCCCACCAGGTTTCTTGAAGGCTACACCAGTGCAACGTAAGTTCTTCCAAGTTGGAAAGGCTCCAAATGTACCCTGGTGACAAATTCTGTACCTGGAATCTAGTTGATCTGAGAGCAGAAAGTTGGCAACCAGGTAATAGGTTCTCCTAGTTCTAATAATTCATAAGACTCTTCACTAAGGAACAGATGTGTTATTGTCTGTATTGTTGGAGAGAACAGCTATGTGGGTAAAATCATATATCTGTTCAAATATTAAAGATATATGGACAGATTGCCTATGCATAACATAGGGCTCATTATTCATTAGTTCATTCAATTATCCACCTAAGTAATAACTGTTAAGCACATTGTAGTATAAAGCACTCTACTAGTCTCAGAGGGAAATATAAATTTAAATTGCTGTATAATCCTCATCATGTGAGAGTGTGTGGTATACTAGAAAGAGCGTCATACTCAGAGACAGAAAGTTCTAACTCTTGTATATAATGAGTATGTGAATCTAGAGAAGTTAACTGGTTTCTTAGTGCAACTAAATTTTTACAATAGTTCATAATTTACATTGGTAGGTGTTTCCTTAATGAGAATTCTTTAGATGAGTAAATCATAGTCCTGGAATTTTCAAAAGTTCATGCTTTCAAGACTTCGAAGTGTAGTGATAAAATTAAATGTGTATAAATAAACATGATAAGACTCAATGTAAGTATAGAAGAGTAGAACAGAGTGCCAAGAAATCATGAGTGAGAGATTGCTTCCATTGAATGCCATCCAATTACCATCTTTTCTTTTCCAGTTGTCTTTCAGTGACCTTGAAGTTCTTTAGAAAATTTTGATATGGATGAAAAACTTTTGTTCTATTATGCTTTGTTGAAATTAGTCAAATGCATTGCCTTCAAGGTCTTCCCCTAACACATTTATGAAATACAAAGCTGACATGTCTCATATCACTATGATTGTCCCTCTTCCAAATCCTGAACCAATATTTGCAGACCTACTCAAATCCTGAACAAATGCTTACAGACTGAGTTAAATTGTTTGTAGTATTTAGTATGTATATGCTGCAAGAATTTCTCACCATTTTTTGCCATGTTTAAAAAGAAGATAAAAAAAATTGTGGAAAGACTACTGGACTTGGAGTTGTGTGGTAAGGAACAAATCACCTAATTTCTCTGGTCCTCAGTTAATATTAATTAATATTTAGTTAATATTTAAATAGCTCTTTAAGGTTTACAAAGCACTTTACACATATCTTATTGGTTTGATTGGAGGAACTGTCATTGACTGTAGTCAGTTTGACAGTAGTTCACATTATTTATGATTGTATATATACATATACATACATATACACACATACATACTCTGCACAGCCAATTAGAGTCATTTGTATGTTACCTTTTATTCTAAAGAGAACAGTGTATTCATAGCCTATCAGCAGGTGAGAAATTTCATGAAAATAGATTGATTATTTTTTTCAGTCCTATATTCTCAATTTCTTAGATGCCTGGATCAGAACTTATTTTTTGGTATATATATATGTAAAATGGAGGTCAAGGACAGGATGCCTGTGGAAGCATATTAAAAGTCATCAAGAACAAATGAAAGAAAGAAAAATTCACAAGGATGGATCTTCTTAGGTACTGTTTTAAGTCCACACCTGTAACAAAAAATTTTGTTGGTTTAGGGAAATCCTGGTTTTGCAACTCCCTCTCTCATAATCTTTCTATAATTTAAGTCTTAAGAGAATTTGCTCCCTAAAACTTTCACTTTCCACCAGCACCTTTGCTTGGTTTCAAGTCCATAGAACATCATGCCCTAGCAACAGGTACTCTCTGGCCCCTACCCCCTTTTCTTCTTTTGTGTGTTGTCTTTCCTTATTAGATTGGATATTCCTTAAGGACCTGGATTTAAGGAAGAATCTGGCTCATAGTAGGCACTTAACTTTATTGAGCTGAATTGAATTGGGGTCACTGAAAGGTTTAGTAACTAGTCTAGGGTAAGTCAGCCAGTATATGTCATAAGTGAGATTTAAACTCAATTCCTGCGGACTTTAAGGCCAATACTGTGCTTCCTATTCACTATGGTAGCCTATTCATGAACTCTCAGATCTATACCACTTATCATGTAATCTCAGGTAATACCTTTTGAAAATAGTTGTTTGTACAAAATGGTGAGAGAAATGTAGTTTGACAAATACCAATAGAAACTCACTTGTAGCAGCCATTTTCAGGTTTGCAGGGTTTTTTTTTAAATCAAAACAGCCTTGTGCATTTAGTTGTCATGCTTGTTTTACTTTTCAGATTAAATTTTGTTTCATTAGTTATCTCACATAAAACTGTACCTGAGAACAAATAAGGAGCTGGTTAGGCAATCAATCCCCGTTTATTGTGTACTTCCTTTGTGCAAAGAGGTATGGGTAATTCAAAAGAATGTAGGACACTTTCCTATTTTCTCATATACTGTGGGTACTTAGGGAGTGCAAGAGATACTGGTACAGGGCAGTGATTGGGTAGGTGGGGAGACTGAGAGCAATCAAGTAAATTGCTCAAGAACTGTGTATATTAAGTTCTGAGGAAAGTGTTGGAGTCTGAAAAACTCACTAAACTAAGATATAGATCCAATATGAAGAATGTGGTTGATAATGTTTCCCCCTATTCTATGGCCTGAGTCAACTTGTATTCTAAGCCATCATCCAACACATCGACTTTAAAACTACTTCTCTCCAAAGTCTACTCTTGACTCTATAAAATTTTTCTACTATGTCACAGAAGCCTCTTTGCCCTGGAAATTCACCCCACTCCTGGACTTCTCACACTGAAAGTACACTCTACCCCTTCAGCCCCTTCCTCTGGCTCATTTTCCCCAGAGCTTTCACTTTGAGAAAAACATCCAGACCAGCCATGTTTTCTTTCCTCTCCACACTCCATTCCTGACTCTCCAAGGGTTTTTCTACCTTCTTTCCTTGTCATTCCTTTCACCTTTATTTAATACTTTATCTTCATTCATCAGAATGTAAGCTTCTTGAGGTTAGGGACTGTCTTCCTACTTGTATTTGCATTCACAGAATTTAGCACATAGTAAAAAACACTTAAATGCTTGTTGACTCTCTTAATACCTTGAAGATTACCTCACACTGAAGACTGTAAGCTCTTCAAGGATAAGATAGTGTTTATTAATCCTTTCATGTCTGCTAGTATGGTAACTCTTTCAAAAAATGCAGATCTCAACTCATTTATAATTTATATTCTAAGAGCCTGAGGCTCAGAGAGTTTAAATGACTCAGCCATGCTCATACATTAAGTGTCACAGGCAGGATTTAGATCCAAGTTTCCCAGACTCCAAATCCAGCACTCTATATAATAGTCAGTCAGTCAATAAAAATTTAGCAAGCACTTACTATGTAAGCATTGTGTTTAGCACTGCGGATACAGGTACGGAAAAAAAAATTCCTTGCTCTCAAGAAACTTACAATACAATGGGAGAAGGCAATATATAAAAGGAAATTGAAAAGAGAGAGAAGTCATGCAGTTGTCCAAAGTAATCCAGATGGATGCATTCAGGTGGGAAATGAGGAGATGATTGTCTTAGCCCCCCTCTCCTCCCTCTCCATTAAATAGAGGTTTTGGAGTTCATGGCTCTACCCTCCAATCAGAGGGGAAGAAGGTACTGATGACACTTGAGTATCAAGGATGAGTCCTTCTTTGCAGGATGATGAGAGTTACCACTGATGAGGTTCATGGAGGCAAGATAGAGACATCCAAAGAAGTCCAGACGAGTACAGCCATGCTGCCTCTTTATCCTTTTTATAGCTCCTATTTTTCCTTTAAATTATATCACACACTAGCAAATCTTAGCAAACATGAATGTTTTCAAACACAAAGAAAGATGGAAAATAGATGTTGTACATGAAACTATGAATCCACAATATAGAGTGTGTTCCTTTTAACATGTATTAAATTTGACACAGTGTTATCAGCATTATCCTGTTTGTCTCCACCTCTGAACCCTCCCTGGATCTTCTCTGTAATATAAAAAAGGTTATATTAATGCTGTTTGCTTTTTTTGTCCTTGTTTGCTTTCTCTCTACTCTCCACTCTTCCCTCTCCATCCATCCCAAATAAAACTCTTCCTGTTTAGCAAAAGTATTATCAAGCAAAACAAAATAGTGTCATAATTTATGGATGCATTTAGAAATTTAATCTTATTGTTTACCTAGAGACCTCCACTATTGCTAGAGACTGAGAGGTGAGTATGCTTTTTCATCAGCCTTCTGAAGCCATAATTGGTCATTGCTTTTGTCTGTGCAAAACCTCTTCAATTTTATTCAAAGTTGTCCAATTTATTTCCTGTGGTTATCTCTGTCCATTATTTGGTCATGAGATCTCTTATCTGTGGCTGTGAAAGGTATCATCTAATTTTTTTATACCTAGATCAAGTATCCATTTGTAGCTTGCTGCGGTAGGTGGTGTGAGATGTTTATGCAATCTCAGTTTCTTACAATTTTCCTCATTTCTAATATCCCCCTTTTAATGCCTTCTGCAAAGCTCTTCACTCTGTGGGAGTATACACTAGATATTGCTTACAAAAGGCTGGAGTGTGATTTTCTTCCTGTTTAAAAATAACATTAATTCATCTATTTTTACAAGCAGTTATTATTTCTCCCTCTCAATCCCCATCCCTGCAAATGAACAATAAAAAAATATGAAAAATAAAACCTTTAAAAATGCATGTTACTAAAGCAAAACAAATCCCCACATTGATCATGTCCAAAAATGTGTGTTTTATTCTGCATTTTATTTATCACTTACCTGGCAGGAAGTGGGTGCCATATTTCATCTTTAAAACTCTGGACTCAGGTTTTTTCATTGCATTTATTAGAATTAAATTTTTCTTAATTTGCTTTTTTTCTATAATGTCATCACTGTATAAATTGCTCTCCTTTTGCTTACTTTACTCTGTATCAGTTCAAAAAGGTGTTCCAAGTTTCTTCTGAAACTGACAATTTTATAATTTCTAATGGCATAGTAATATTATATTTTATTCATATACCATAATTTTTAAAAATTATTCCCCAATAGGTTGGCACCACTTAAGTTTCTTTTTTTTGGCTATTATGAAAAAATGTGGCTGTTTTCCTAAGCAACCTTTTAGGAGCCTCTGCAAAGCTAGAGGACCCAGGACAAATGGCTGGCTGTTTGGACTGACCTGCATATGATAGGAGACATCTACTTGATGAGACCCTTGAATGTATGGGTATTGTTCTAGGTGAGAGTAATTTTTTGCAATTCAGAGGGTCCCGCTTATCTAGGATCTCTACTAAGACACTTTTTATTACACTAATCTTGGGCAAGTGGATGGTTTCAGCTCAACAATGATACCAGAACTCAACAGGAAGGCAGATTGGCTGGCCCAGACTGCATATGCAAACGGTGCAAGCTTTTCCCTTCCATCCTTAGGATTTGAAAGTTTACATCTTGGTTTCAACCTTGTGACCTTACCTTAAACCACTGCTTCTCTTCTTGACTCTTGAGATTTCTTTCTTTCATTCCTTCTTTGCTCTATCATTTTCTCCCTCCTTTCTTTTCCCTTCCCTTCTTTTCTAAAATAAGGTGGTTTTTTTGTTATTATGTCACAATCATTTCTGTATATCTTCTTCCCCTTCTTGCCCAAAGGGGTCAGAACTGCATCCTAGACCTGGGGATAAAATTAAACTCAGACTACCCTAGGCCTGCACCATAGCTTTTTTGCTAACAACAGTTTTGCCTTGTTTTGCAAAAGTGGGTAGTAGGGAGGATAAACTCAAGTTTCTCCAGTTCCACTAAAATTCTGGTATGAAACTCTCTATTCCAGGACCAATAATGGAGGTAGCCAGGGTTACAAATATTGACTTCATTATATAATAGCCCCCCTCCTTCTTCTTTAGCAAAACTGATGGGACATCATCAAAATAACAAGAAGGGGCTACATGGTCCTTTCTTAGCTTCAAATCTGCCCATATCTGATTGGAGTTACTTTTATCTCACTTGGCTCATATTCCCAGAGGCTGCTTTAAGAGTTATGGTGCTCTTGAATTTTCTACTCTTTTACTACCAGTGATATTGGGGCTGCTGCCTGCAGGCTGGGTGTCATTGCCAAGGTTAATGATTCATTGCTGCCAATTCCAGATTACCACTGTTTTTTATTATCCTGTTGTTACCTGTTCTACATTACTACTAGAACCAGTACCCTAAAGGCCAGGACATCGCAGCTTTCCCCATTATCTTACCACTTTTATTGATATTCAAACTACTACCTGCTGGCTAAATGTCACTACCTTCACCAGTGCTCAGGCTGCTAAACGAGAATCAGGGGACCACTAACTCCCTTACCTGCTACAATTTTTTCAGACAGGCCATTGCATGAGATCCTATCTTTGTCACCAATTATTCAACTTCTAGTGCGATAGATCACTTAGAGTTTGAGAATTCAAAAAAATATTCACTTGAATAAAAACATGTTCAAATATCCCCTGGTAAAAGTAGTCTCCAAAGCAGTTAAAAGTAATCCAGAAAAATGAAAGCCAATGACAAGGAAATTAAAAGAAGCAGGCAAGGAGTTTTCCTGGGGTCACAAGACTCTCCTTTCTCCCAAAGTCCTAAAAACTCTTGTCAATTTTTGTTCATGGGCCAACTTCTGGGCCTCAGACCAAACCACCTGGGAGAAAATTAACTGACACTTCCCCAGAGATGCACTATAGATTTCCCCCCTCACAATTCCAACTAGTGTTATGGGAATATTTGGGTTTAATTCATGCCTCGCCAGATCTACCAGTATTTTGGCCTACAACAATAAGCAAAGTACATTTCCTAATCACTGGGAAATATGCAGATTGAACAAATACTCTCTATGTTATGCTTGTTTTATGAAGGGTCCTAAAAATTTTATGTTGTGTTAAAAAGTTACTTTTCTCACTTGTCTGTAAGATAGATACTCCTCTTCTAGGTAGTTTGTGTAGAGGTAGAAGATGGCATGTTATATATGACTTTATTATTCTGCTTTCCATGACTTAGTTCATAGTTTTTGGTTAGAATTTGCAATTAAAAAGTCATTCATTTTTAAAAAAGCTTCCTCCCCATTTCAGTGACAAAAAGAATTATTACTAGAAGGAAGACTGTTTGGCTTCATGCCTTGCTGTTAAGGGAGCCCAAGGAGAAGTGGAGGGTTGCTTCTAAGCTTTAGGGAAGTTAATAAAATATCAAAGGAGAAATTCAAGGATAACATATATAAATCTGGAATATAAAGCTCTTGGGAAAATGTACTTACACTCCCTACACAAAACACACAAAGACACAGAAATAGAAACAAAACCAAGTTTTTGAGAAGGTGGAGCTATTGATACTCTAGAAAATTGAAGAATTGTTAAGGCTCTAAGCCCTGAGTTTTGCCTCTGCTCCTTAACTTTGAGAGATAAGATGACCAAAATATGAATCGTCTAGTGAATAGGAGGAGCCAAACTTTTCACTGTTGACAAAATTTCTGGAACCCCAGGATATGAAACCCTCATGAGGATCTCCAAAGGAGTCCAAAAATGAGAGCTTCCTGGTGATTCAGAGCTGAAAAGCTCCTGGAGAGATAATGATTTCTTAAATTCTAGTATATATGCATGCAATTTTTTTTTTTTAAACCAGAGAGAGCTATTAAGAAAGCAGAGTCAACTAGGGAGGAAGCTGGGGAGGATAAGAGAAATCTGGAGTCTCACGACGACATAAGTCCGCAAATTGTACAAGGCCTTATCGTTCTAGGGAGCTATCCAAGGTTCTGAACAGATTCCGCTTAAATTTCTCTCTGGACCCAAAGGAATGGAATACATTCATACCTCTGTCCTGTGCCAGTTTTTATATTAATAAGTGCTATAAGTTGATTATCATCTATATTGAGTAGTATTTCCTTTCATTAACCTTGGGCTTTGACTCTTGGGCCTTAAGGAGTGTCCCCTAATTTTTATATTCTAAGACTTTGTGAACAAATTCATATTTGCCTTGCTCATAAGGCAAGATGGAAGGGAGACAATGTAGTGTAATGGAAAGACAACTGAACTTGGAGTCAAGAGGCCTAAATTTGAATCTCAGCTCTGATAGTCCAGAGAGACTACTTAGTCTCTCTGAATTTTAGTTCCTAATCTGTGAAAATCAGCATAATATAACCCAATTCCAATAGCAATCATCCTGGGAAGCAATTTATATGAAGATGCCATCTGGCTTCTGTTCCTTCTGGTGCTACATTGAAGACCTTGAAAGTAAAGCTATTGCCACCAAAGTTCTTAGTACTTTCCAATAGTTAAACATAAAAAATTGATTATGTATCAGTGGATATGACATTAATGAAGATGCAGTAAATCATCTGCTTTACTGCTGCACCTTGAGGATGATGGAACTTTCTCATGTGACTTGAAGCTAAAACCTTCCATGTGTTGTCTTCCCCATTATAATGGGAGCTCCTTGAGATCAGAAACCATCTTGCTCTTCTTTTTGTATCCCTACCACTTAGCAGCATGGTGCTTTGCACATAATAAGCACTCCATACTTTAGTCATTTATTCATCAATCTCCATGTCATAAGCTAGAAAATAGGCATTCTTTACTTGCTTTTTCCTGTGTGCATAAGCAGGAAAAAATATCTTTAGGTTATAGACCTCATTTAGATTGCTGTGTAATGTTCTAAATTTGATGAAATATCATGATGTCAAATGCATATAAAACTTTAATGGTCTATATCTTTTCCAAGTCTATAGCAGGGGCATATTGCAGCTTATGTTCATCTTAGTTTTTGAAGAAATTGTAAATAATCATATTGGTATTAGAGTTAATGAGATTTTCATAAACAAAATACAGTCCATAGTGATTCTGAGGTGGGAGACAAGATGGCTACCTTCAGCTATTTGAAGAGTGACTGCATGGAAGAGGCAGTAGACTTCTATTTGGCTCTGGAAGGCAGGAGTAGCTCAGTGGAAAGAAGTTGCAAAGAGGCAAATACAGGTATGATATAAGGGGAAAAAACTCATCAGCAATTAGAGGCATCAATAATACAATAGACTTGCCTTGGTAGTTTCCTGCTCATTGGAAGTCTTTAAATGGGTTGAGTGACCACTTGTTATGGCTGTTGTAGTCAAAAATTTTTTATGGGTATACATTGGACTAGTGTTGTAGTAGGCCTAGAGCTGGACTTCAAGTCAAGATAACTTGAGTTCAAGCATTGTCTCAGATATGAATTAAGAAACTCTCAGATATTTATTAGAAACCCTCAGTTTCCTCATCTGTAAAATGGGGATAATAATAGTAACTCCTTCACAAGGTTATTGTGAAACTCAAATGAGATAACATGTAGTCTTACAAAGTTTAAAGAATTCTATAAACACTAGTTATTATCATTACTGTTATATGATAATGATGATGATAGCGGCTTCTTTCTAGCCCTAAAATTCTGTGCTTCTGTGAGTATGGATTTAGAACCCTAGCAAATCTATGTCCTAGAATACTGATAGCTTCACCTTCTCAAAAACTGACTCTGTGGATGTGATTACTGGCCTTCAGACTTAGTGGATTGTGGTCTAGGAGCTCAGAGAAAAAGACTTTCCATCTCCATGTCCATTAAGAGACCTGAGGTTCCCCTTGTGTTGAAAGGAAGCCATATGCTATTCCCAAGGCCAATGTCAACTGAAATTTCTTTTTCTTGTTCTCAGATTTTAAAGTGACTGATGCAAGATTAATTTTAGTTTATACCTGAAAAAGAGACCATTTTTATTGCCTGATAAATGTATTTGGTTAACTTTACCCATAAGATGCTTTGCTCTGTTGTTGGGTGCCTCATAAATTCCTGAAAGGCTGTTAATGGCAACGCTGGGCTTAATCACTCTGATAACTTGTTTTGCTAATGTGTGTTGTAAAAACAGAGTGAGGTGAGAATATGTTTCTCTTTAGGCCATGTCAGGTTTGGCCAGAATAGTAGTTTCTGAACTGGAGACATAGGCTCTGGGAAGGGCACTATGAGACTGCCAGGTGAGATCCTCTTGCCAGCTCACATTTAGTTCTTAGAGTTGGCTGAGCTTCAATGAGGTTTGTGAGACCCACAATTTTCCTGATATGACTGATTTCAAATGAACAAGGAACAGACCTGGGGGAAGCTTCAGGCTATACAACTCTACTTCAAATGTGAGCAATAGATAGAAAAGATGAATGGTCATTAGGAGACTCAGAGGAGAATTTGACACATATTGTCTACTTTTTCAATAGGCTACTTTTCTTAGTGGAAGCTATAATGATATTCTTCTTAATGTCCTAATATTGATTTTGCCTCATAGATTATTGAGCTTTAATATTTTGTTGTTCTTGGCATTGTAGCCTATACTAAATGAGTACCAGGTAAGGACCTGGGCAGTGATTGAGGCTTGGCTTCTCAGCCAGGAAAAATGTTCTCTGTAACATCTGATCTATATTCGAGTTGCTATTTACTGTCCTTTATTAACAGTTGTAAATGGAAGCTGCTAACCCACATTCTGTGGGCCTCAAAGCAATTAGGACAGGCCTGCAGAAAAACCAGGCAAAAGGCCTAAAAATATTTCAGAGTCCTGGTTTCATTTATAGCTTGTTTTTTCTTTTCTTTTCTTTTTTTTTTAGAGGGGAGCGAAGTGAGTATAGCAGCAGCTAGGTTGTATGGTGGATAGAATGCCCAACCTGAGTCAGGAAGACTCATCTTCCTGAGTTCAAATCTGGCCTCAGACACTTACTAGCTATGTGACCCTGGGCAAGTCACTTAACCCTGGTTGCCCCAGTTTCTTCATCTGTAAAATAAGCTGCAGAAAATAATGGCAAACCATTCTGAGAAAACTCCAAATGGGGTCATGGAGAGTTAGACATGACTGAAAATGACTGAGCAACGACAGAAGTGGGGATGAGGAGACTGTGAGGTAGAATTGTTAGTGGAGGAGTTGGGAACAGGAGAGTAAGACTGAATGGTTTTTTCTGCAGTTACAGTGGCAACTAGGATGGTGAGAGGACTGAAGGAGTTGCCATCTAAGGGTCAGCTAAAGTGGGAGTAAATGTGGTAACTATCTTGAAAGTAATAGAAAGAACGTTGACTTTGGAGTCAGAGAACCTATGTTAAATCTTGCCTCTGTTACTACTTCTGTAATCTTGGGCAAGCCACTTTTCTTACTGGGGCTTCAGCTTCCTCATCTGCAAAATGAAGGAAATGAATTATATGGCTTCTAAGATATCTTCAGGCTCTAGATTCATAACTAATATTTGAAGGAATGACATGTAAGAGGGGGACTAGATTTGCTCTGTTTGGGCCCAAAGGTCATGAACTAAGAGCAATGGCTGAAATTTTAAAAAAGTATTTATTAAATATATGACTTCAGGGAAAACTTTCCAACAATTAAAAGGTGCTCGCTCAAAGATTAAATGGTATCCCTTAAGAGGTAGGGGCTTCTCTGTCACTGGAGGTCTTCAAGTGGTGACTGTATATCTACTTGAAGAAGAGATCCCTATTCAGGTAGGCTCCTTCCATCAAATGAGTGAATGACACAAGTACTTTGCTAAGTTCTGGAGATATAAATTAAAAAAGAAAAACATTACCTTTAATGAACTTACATTCTAATAGGAAAAGAGACATTTTGTGGATTGGTGGGTCAGGGAGCAAAGATGTATGCTGGAACCTGCTCCAACCTACTTGTGAGAGCTGATTGTTAAATTTTCAATGTGGGCATTTGCACCTGAGAAATTGACAGATGCTATGGATCAAGGCTTAATTTATTGTCTTGTTGATTATCTAGACTTAAAAATGATAGAGAAATATTATAATGTGGATTAAACTAAAAGTGGGTTCTGTGTGCATTCCCCTCTGTCCCCCAGTCAGCTAGTTGTTAAACATTTATGAGAACGTCCCTGCAAAGTCAGGTAGAAATATTTTGGTTTGGAAGGTTAAAAAATTGTGATAAGAACTATCACAGAGTAGAGATACACAGCCTTTCTAGGAGCAATTCTGATACTTTCTATATTTTTTAGTTTAATTGTATGGGAATCTGAGAAAAAAAAAACAGGGGATGGGCCAATAAAGACTTTAGAGGTCAAAGTTTGTTTAGTGATTTAGATATTCTGAGTTTAGACTATTGAAAAGCAACATTTGCTTTGACACCCACACAAACAGTTGAAAAGTCAAAATTTCACCCAAACTTTAGGTTGTTTAGTATACACAATACAACAAACCACCAAATTGGCTGATTTTTTTTGGCACTGTCTAATTTGACTCAACAGGTTGTAGTATTGGGTGAAAAATATCCTGAGGCTTCTCAGAACTGAAAGAAACCTTTCAAAAGATTGACAAGCTGAAGGCTGTCAGTCTGATTTTTCAAATAAAGGATGAATGCTTTTCATAATTTGGTGAGCCTGAAAAATGATTTTTATGAAAACTTGGAAGAGATTAGAAAATTACTCTTGGGCCAGCTACCAAGAATATGATATTATCCCAAGTTATTTTGTTTTTAATATTAATTTGAATTTATGAAGAACCCTGAAAATGAAGGATATTTCATTTGAATGCTGCATGGTTATCCTGTAATGGGATTGTGTTTCCCTGGTGAGTGAAATGAAACAATATAAAGCTTATGTTTGGCCAGAGAACAGCAAAACTGTGTTTTTCATTCATCTTTGGAATAAAAAATTTTCTTTCTTTCTCTTTGTCATGTGTTTTGCAAAAAAGAAAGGTGTTTGCAAATAAATGTTGTCTCAATCAGTTATAAGAATTTGAGCACCTCTTAATTCTCCTAATATTTGTTGAGCCCCTATGGCAAAAGTAGCTAGTGATAGGGAGAAGGAGATAGAAAAAGGTTGCTATATAGCACAACAGCCAGAGTGCTAGACATGGAGGAAGGAAGATCTGACTTCAATTTTCTGCTTTCCTTCTGATCTTTGCTACATCTATTTTGTTTGTATAAACCCATTTTAATTTAATGTAATCAACATTATCCATTTTACACTTAACTTTGCTTTCTATCATTTATTCATAAATTGTTCACCTATCCTTAAGTCTAATAAGTAATATGTTGTACTGACAAGTAAAATTAGAATCTTTTGCTTTATCAATTAAGAGTCTTTACTAGGAGTAAAGTACAGAAACAAGAGTTTCTTTAACTAGAAACAGTATATATGTATTTGTATTGTTAATGTGATTAAAAATCTTCCCCACCCATTAATGGGCTGGCCCATGAAGGGAGGTTTGATTAGGGAACATTTGTAGGAACACCCTCAGCTTTTGTTAATGAGGCACTGGTTCTCAAAGCTTGGGATGCCCTCTGGCTCTAAAAAAATTGTATAAATACTCTGAGAGTGAGGTTTTACTTTAGGGCTTAGTTTTTGCAAGAAGTTTTGAGTGCCAGATGAGGACTCTGGAAAGCCTCTAAGGATTCCCCTGGCTTTGAGAACCCAGATGTCATGCTTCCCTCTCTGGTAATTATGGTCAGACAACTGTACCTGTCTGTTGAATTATGGTCAGGCAGAGGAAGCCATGTCTGTTGATCCTTTGATTTCTCTGTATTTTCTTTAAAATTCAGGGTACTGACTCCCCTGAACTAACCGAGTGATGTATGTGCTTGGTTAAAGGAATGATACATGTGTTTGATTAAAGTGATTGTTAACCCCCAGTTTCTGCCTACTGCTTTCCAGTTTTCCCAACAATTTAAAGATCAAATAATGAATTCTTTTCCCCCAATCTTAAGCCTTTATACTTGTCAAATACAAGGTTATTATGTTTACTAGCTGCTGTAAATTGTATGTCTACTCTATTCCATTGATTTGATAGTGATCCTTATTAAATATGGTTGGTTATGGAAAAAGAAAGTACTAAAGCAGCAGAAGCAAAGGGGATAGTTAGGTTGTTAGTGAAGTTGGGGGTCTAATTTTGTAATTGAGTTGATTTCAAACCCAGCTCCATCCTTGGAATATCTGAAAACTACGAAAAGAGTCTAGGATGGGAAACTCACAACAACCAGACTGACTCATTGGGCACAGATTGTGAAAGTAGGCAGAAATTACAGGAGTCTGAATGCACAATGCTTGAGAGGCAGTAGAGGAGAGTGGAAAGAATGGCAACCTCTCAATTGAAATACTTGAATTAAAATCTCAGTTTTAACACTTAGTAGCTATGAAATTCTAGGGAATACATCAAGTAGGTATTATTTTGCAATGGTCTTGTGCCATTCCTTGCTTCTGCCATGTGATCAGTCTGGTTTTTTTTGCTCATACATTTTCCCACTGATATCCTTTATTCCAGTTCTTCAAGTTTTTTATTATTCTTCAAGTTCTTTATTATGTTTCAGCCTGCTTGTATCCCATCTGTACTTTCCCATTGTCCTCTGCATAGCATTCATTTTCAGTTTTTCAGACAGTAATGTTCTGTATCTCACAGCAAAGCAGAAATGGTAGTAAAAGTTTTTTTTAAAAATTATTATTTATTTATTTTTAATATTGATTAAATTTTTTTCGAGTTTGAATTTTCTCCCTCCTACCCCTTCCCTACCTACTGAGAAGGCAAGCAATATATCAATTGTACATGTGAAATCATGTAAAAACATTTCCATATTAGCCATTTTATAAGAAGAAAAGCAAGAAAGATAAAGAATAAGGAAAAAAACAATGCTTCAGTCTGTACTTGGGCTTCATCAGTTCTTTCTCTGTGAGAGCAGCATTTTTTATTGCAAGTCCTTTGGAATGGTTTTGGGTCATTGTATCAGAGTAGATAAATCTTTCATAGTTAATCATTATTACAATGTTGCTGTCATTGTGTAAAATGTTTCTTGGTTCTGCTCATTTCACTCAGCATCAGTTCATGGAAGTCTTTCCAGGTTGTTCGGAAGTCATTTTACTTGTCATTTCTTATAGCACAAGATTATTTCATCACAATTATATGCCATGACTTGTTGAGCCATTCCCCAGTTGATGGGCATACCCTCCACTTCCAATTCTTTGTCACCAAAAAAGCTGCCATAATTTTTTTTTTTGGTGAAATCTGTCATTTCCCCTTTTCTTTGTTCTCTTTGGTATGTAGAACTTGTAGTGGCATTGCTGGGTCAAGGGGTATGCACAGTTGTATAGCCCTCTGGGAGTAGTTCCAAATGTGAAATGGTTGGACCGTTTCCCAACTCTACCAACAGTCTATTAGTGTCCCAGTTTTCCCATATTTCATCTAACATTTATCATTTTCCTTTTCTATCATGTTAGCCAATCTGATAGGTGTGAGGTGGTACCTTACAGTTGTTTTAATGTGAATTTGTCTAATCAATAGTATTTGGAACTAATATAACTATAGATAGCTTTGATTTCTCCTTCTGAAAACTGCCTGTTCATATCCTTTGATCATTTATCAAGTAGGAAATGGAACTTATTTTTATAAATTTGACTCAATTCCTTATATGTTTGAGAAACAAGCTATACATTTTTCCCCAGTTTCTTGGTCACAGGATACTGATATTAAAAAGATAGACCCTCATTTCTGGAAGAAGTGTCATCAAAGGAGATTTTCAGTTTCTTAAAGTTAACAATGCTTCTTCTCCTTTCCTGTTTAAATATGAGCCCAAACATTTGACATTTCCTGGTGGGGAGAGGTAGAAGCCAAAGGCAACTGGTTTTGAATATGAGACTATTTATAAAACCTTAGGAAGGATGGTAGAAGATTATAAACTATACTGAGAATCTAAAGTAAGCAAAATTATTCCTTGGCACTTAACAATGAAAATGGAAGCAAATCCTTAGGCATTTAGTGATGAAAATGGAAATTTCTACAGACCAAAGAAAAATGGAAAAGATCTGTGAAGATCTAAATATAGTTCTTCCTTCCTTCCTCCCTCCCTCCCTCTTTTCTTCCTTCCTTCCTTCCTTCCTTCCCTCCTTCCTTCCTTCCTTCTTTCCTTCCTTCCTTCCTTCCTTCCTTCCTTCCTTCCTTCCTTCCTTCCTTCCTTCCTTCCTTCCTTCCTTCCTTCCTTCCTTCCTTCCATTAGGCATAGTAGAACTACTACACTTACACTCTAACATTGGGAGTTTTGGAAGTAGAAATGGTAGTGAAGAGAACAATGACAAGAAAAGCAAATAGATTACATTCAGTTTATAAGAATGGTTTCATGCTAGAGTTGATGCAGTTGTACTTAGGGATACACAGTAAGTTTCTAACGTTGAATCTGAATTATAATCTTCTTGATTTTAATTCCAATGACCTACATACTATATCAAAGTATCAAAGTGTACTATATCAAACGTCAAACTTCTCTCAAAAGAAGGGCAGGTCTTGTGTTTAGGTTATTGTGTTGTCCAGGGACCAAGACTAACTGCCGTCACTGGAGCTAATGACAGTGAAAACTAATGGTTCTCTCCTTCTATTTTTGAATCTTTTCCAGAAGCACCACTATTTTACTAACTGAAAATAACATGTGATGGTTTCACATATGGTCACCAGATTTAGTTAATGATAATACTAGCACTAATAATAATAAATAATAATAAAACTATCATTTATATTGACTTCCAAGGTTTGCAAAGCACCTTATAAATATTATCTTATTGGCTCCTCACAACAACCCTCGGAGGTAGGTACTATTATTACCCCCATTTTAGAGATGAGGAAACTGAGATACAGAGAATTTAAATCCCTTTCCTGGCTCACACAGTAAGTATATGAAGGAGAATTTTGAATTTAATCATAATGATTCTAAGACCAGTCCTCTATCCACCAAGCCACCTAGCTGCAGCTCTTTAAAAACTAAGCCAGCTGGCTAAATTGAGACAAACCTGTTGGAATAACTCAGAGATCTCATCACTTAAAGCAACTGCCCCTAATGTAAAGACTGTGGCTTGACCCTTCCCTTGATAACCTGTCTTGTCTTCTCTCCGACTTGACTGTCATCTCTTTCACCTTTTATAGCGCAATTATTTTCCAGTCCACATCTCTATCCCCCTCCATCCAAAGAGCAGTTTGGGCATCCTGTGCCCATACAGGTGTTGGCTGAAGACTCTGAGAACTCCCTTCCTTGCCCCCTATAAAAAAGTTGTGATAGCCTGTTCCTTAGATTACCTAGCAGGAATGGGCAACCTGTGGCTTCAGGACCACATGTGGCCCTCTAGGTCCTCAAGTGTGGCCCTTTGACTGAATCCAAATTTCACTGAACAAATCCCCTTAATAAAAGGATTCATTTATAAAACTTGGATCAGTCAAAAGGTCACACCCAAGGACCTAGAAGTTCATATGTGTCCTTGAAGCTGTTGGTTCTCCACCCCTGAAAATGCCCCTTAGTAGATAAGTTCTGCACTCCAGAGCAGTGGCTGGTGAATAGGGCTCCATCACCCATTTATTTTTTATTAGTAAAGAATGAGTCTGTCAGTATAAGCAGTCATGGATAGGCTGCACAATGCATTACAGATCTCATTACATGATCTTTCCTTGCAAACCTACCCCTTAAAAAAAAATTCTCTCTTTCCATCAAGGACTATCCTTCTAGTCTCCCAGGTTGTCAACCTCCTCATTATCCTTGTGTCTTCGCCCGATTGAAACCACGTCTTCAAAGTCAGCTCTCTTTCAGATGTCTTAATTGCCAAATCTGATGGCCTTTTCTCAATTCCTATCCTTTTTCATCTCCCTGCAGCATTTGGCACTGGCACCAGCTACTGCTTCTAAATATTTAACTCTCTCTTCTCTGGGATGCTGAAAATGATATATACATCCCCTATAAAAACTCTTATATTTGCATTCTTTAAAAAATTGGAAACACAATAGAATAAATAAAAGTTTAATCTTTTAAAAAATCTTACACAAAGTTTCAGTGAGTGTTCAACCCATTTGTTAAGACTATAAAAGGACAACAGGTCTGAATAGTTTGAAAGAATAACTGACTGATATAAGGAAAGATGGACTTTTAGCACTTCAATGTCGACAAAAACTCTGCATAATTGGCAGAAGGGAATAAAAAATGAATATCATGATTTTGCAGGCACAGCTAATGATGTATTTCTTCCATTTGGATCCATGTATCTTTGTGATACCTAAGAGTTTTACTTAAAACTAAATATAACAACAGTGAGCTTAGAAGTATGTCTCAAAAATGTTATATTACAGCGTGTTTTGTAGATTTAAAACATTTAAGAAGAAAATGAAGCATTTCTAATCATTACTAATAATTTTTATTGAGAGGATGAAGGTTTTTGTACTATTTTTTCAAAATATTATTTCACCTTTATGTCATCCTTTGAAATTTCTTTTTTTGTGTTTTACATAGTAATTTTTAGCATACTATTAAATTTATATGATATATAAAAAAAGCAAATATTCATGTATTGAGGATATTTGTTAAAAAGTTATTTACTGATGGGAGCTGAGGATCGAAATGATTGGAGGCCATTAAGGGGACTCCACTATTGCCTCATATAGGTGGTGTGGTGGATAGAATTATCTGGACTAGAAAGACTTGAGTTTAAACATTGTGTCAGATACTAGCTGTGTGATTCTGGGCAAGTCTTAATTTCCCACTGACTTGGTGGTTTCCACTCTGTTATCATCAGAGAGATTGCTTCAGCTTTGGTACTCACAGCTCATCAGTAGCCCCAGTTGCTTCTTTCCCTTAGACTGGAAGGCAGAACAAAAGTATCTTCCTAAAGCTATCATTTATTGAGTTCTCAGCCGCTTCTTCTTTTCCCATTGGCTACTTGGTTTTAACTCCACCATTATCATGCCCTGGCTCCAGGTGCCCTTTGGCACCATTCTCCCCTTTCAGCTTTTGTTGCATATTATCTTCCCCTGTTGTAAGCTCCTTGAGGGCAGGGATTTTTTTTTTCTATTTGTATTCTCAGTGCTTAGCACAGTGTCTGGCACATAGTAGGTGCTTAATAGGTATTTATTGCATTGTAAGGCATTTTACTTCTCTCTGTCTCATCTTCTTTTCAAGATGGTAATAATAGTAGCTCCTATATCACAGGGTTGTTCCAAATATCAAAGAAGATTTATAGGTAAAGTACTCTGCAAATATCAAAGCACTATATAAATGTTTGGCACATGTGAGAGTCCTGATTCCTGAACAAGGTACCCTATCCCAACAGCTACCAATTAAAAAAAAAATCTACAAGATACACTCAAATTGTTATGACAAATAAAAAAAAAGAATTAGATATTTAAAAATTTTCACAGCATCATTGTAATTTATCTTAATGTTCAATAGGAGGGCAGTGATTAGATAAATTGTGATATATAAATGTCCCAGAATAGTATATTTTAACTTAGCTATCTGGAAAGAACTTTATGAAATAATACAAAGCAAGGGAAAAACAGAACCAGTAAAGTAGAATGTATTTAAAAGAGGAAAAATGGGTAAGACTGAATGGCTAACCTCAGAATGCTGATGGAAATTTATACGACATGCCTTAAAGGTTGTTATAATATTTTATATGTTAACTAATTAAAATATAACTAGTTATAAAACAAATTTCCTTTCCTGTATTGATATTCTAATAACGTCATTAAAAAATTATGGGCTGTTGGGGTTTGTAAGTTAACTTGGAGAAATGCTGGCATAGACTTCACCTAATAAAATGTTTTGTTAAATATGGATGCTAGCTAGATCTCAATTGTCTTTACCTCCCTAATGAGGACATGAATTTTGAAGTTCCCTTTGAATGAACTGGCCCTGCTCTGGGATGACCCCCAATGGAGAGGGAATCAAGGTAAACAGTAAGAATATTGTAACTGAGACTGGAGAAAATAATCTGTTCTTTTTCAGTACCTCTAGAAGTGTATTTTTTCCTGCTTCCAGAGTTTCAATAAGTCTGACTACCTCTGCAGTTCCACTGTTCCCATTGTCCCAGGAGTTCTCACTACCCTATGGATACCATTATTTTCATTGTCCCTTTAGTTCCAAGAGTTTCACTGTTTCCCCTATCTCTGAGATCTATCATGCCTGAAGAATTTCAGGGGAATATACATTGAAATGATGAGGATTTATTACGGAGGTTAGGTAATGACACTGTTTCTGTCTACTTTTTAAGCAAATGATTAGAAAACAATTTGGCATAATTTTTTATTATACTGATTTTGTGGAAACAGTATTCAGATTATTAATGTGTGAAGGGCCCTAGAAAGGAAGTAATTAAGTACAGTTACTTTATACTTTGTGGTGATGTGCTTGCAGGCATGTTCTGCTCTTGAAAATGAAACTGGAATTTTGAAAATGCAATCAACGTCTCTGCTACTTTTATCCTGTTTTATTGGATACAGAGTTTCTTCCTCTTGCCCCACTGGGAATTCAAGTGAACTCATTGTTTCCTTATGATCTCTGATTGAGGTTACCCTTTCTTCTGAAAATAGTGCTAATTGCTCTTGCAGAGCTGGCAAAGTGAGATATGAGGTTCCCTCCTTCCCCCCAAGTCCGAACTGGGCAGCCAGGTGGCATAGTGGATAGAGTTCCAGACCTGAAGTCAGGAAGACTCATCTTCTTGAGTTCAAATCTGGCCTCAGACACTTGCCAACTGTGTGATCCTGGGCAAGTCACTTAACCCTGTTTGCCTTAGTTTCCTCATCTGTAAAATAAGCTAGAGAAGGAAATGGCAAACTACTCCAGTATCTTTTCCAAGAAAACTCCAGATGGGGTCACAAAAAGTAAAAAAGACTGAATAACAACTGTAACAAAAAGGCCCAAATTAAAAGAAATGTAAAATTTCTCAAGAATGGATGATAGAAAATACAGTTGACCAACTGTGACTTCAAAGGAGTTTGGTGAAGCATACCTCTTGCCTTTTGGCACAGATTTAGTAGGCTACAAGTTCAGAATGAGGTACATATCTTCACACATGTTTGATGTGTTGATTTATTTTGCTGAACTGATTTTTGTCATAAGAATGGTTCTACTGGCAATGGGAACTGAGGCAACCACCTCCTGTATAGATAGAGTAAGGAAAACCTGAGTTCAAATCCAACCTCAGATATTTATAGCTGTGTGCTCCTTAGACAAGTCATTTAACCTCTATTTACCTCAGTTTACTCATCTGTAAAGTAGGGATAATAATAGCACCAACCTCACAAGATTGTTGTGAGAAGCAAAGGAGATAATCATTGTAAAGCACTGAACATAGTACCTGGCATTTAGCAGGTGCTCAATAAAAGCTTATTTCCTTCTTTCCAATATTGAATTTTATTCCCTGGTGAAATCATGCCATGTGGATTAATAAATATCATTGTTTATGGCTAATGGCTCACATTTCTATGGTACTTCACAATTTACAGAGTACATTCTTCATAACAAACTGGTGAGACAGATAATTTCTGAGCACTCACTATTTGCCACATACCACACTAACCATTGGTGACACAAATATAAGTAAACAAGACAGTCTCTACCTTCAAGGGTCTTGCATTTTAATGGGGGAAAGACAACACACAGAAGGGTATTGGAAAGAGTGGGGGGATACTGGCAGAAAGGGGATTGTAAGAATCTGTGTGGAGGTCTAGTTCCTCCGAAGATAAGACAAACAGGTTTCCCTACCAGATGGACGATGCATGTATTTGTCTCATTTTATGTTGGAGGAAACTGAATTCAGAAAGGTGAGATGATTTGCTTGGGCTCATTGAACAGTAAAAAGTGTGCTTGATTTGGAGTCAAAGAACCGGAGCTAAGATCCCAAGCTGTGGGACCATGAGGAAGTAACTGAAGTCCTTTGAGTTTCCATTTCCTCATGTATAGAATGAGAGTTCTGGACAGGATGGCCTCCAAGGTCACTTCCAGCTATGATCCTGTGATTCTTTGATCTGGTTTATAAATTACAGTGAGGAATTTTACCAAGTGCCTCTGAACAGAATGTATGCTTTTTCTGATTTTCTCATGCTGTTTTCTGGACATTGAAGAAGTAGTTAGAGAGGTAGGAGGTAGACTAGGAGAGCATGGTGGCCATAAAGCTGGGGAATGGAGGAAGGGAAATCAGTATTTTATAGAAGACAGTGGACCACAGGGTTAAAGCTGCAGGCAAGTTAAGGGCTATGAGGATTGAAAAAAACTGGATTTGAAAATTAGGTCACTGGTGACCCTTGGGAGAACATTTCAACATTTTCTTTGAGGTGGTGGGGGCAGAAGAAAACTTGCAAGGGGTGGAGAAGAGAGTGGAGAGTAAGGGATGGAGGCAAAGCCGTAACTTACCTGTAACTTGAAAAGGCTGGATTAAATGTCTCTAGCTCTAAATTTCTGTGACTTCATTATTTTAGGCTTCAGTTACTTCATTGGTAATTAAGAAATGTAGGAGTAGTTAAGGGTGGGCAACATGGGTCCTCAAGGTCCTTTGACTGAATTCAAACTTCACAGAACAAATCCCCTTAAGAAAAAAAAGGATATGTTCTGTGAAGTTTGGATTCAGTCAAAGGGTCACACTTGAGGACCTAGAGGGTCTACCTCTAAGATTTCCCACCCCTGGATTAGATGATATCTAAGGTTCCTTCCAGCTCTTGACTCCTATCATTCTATGTCATTCTATGACTAGAAAAAAAATTATAATTAGCTTAACAGTTGATCAAAATTCTAAAGTGAAAATCTCTTAAAAACAGCTCAAAGAAACTTGATAGCAAATAGTGCTAAAGGTCCTTTTCTCCTTACGTATTCATTTTTACCTATTTCCTATTCTCCTTACCTATTCATTTGTTTAGTAGAAGGTCAGCTTTGGTCCTTGTGGGAGTCATCACTAGTTTCAAATTAATAATGGCTTTAGAATAAATGAGGTTTTGCCCTTCCCAAAATATGCGCTTTTCTCTCCTGTGAAATGGATCCTGTGACCCTGCCCCTTTCTCCACTTCTTCCTAGTTTCTCTATGGATCATTAAGTCTACCTAAGTTCCTTCAGGAAAATCTCTAAAAGATAGCTGAGGTATGGCCTGAGTCTTAAGTTGTATACAAATATGGGTATTAGGGAACACTTCCAGAAAGATACTCAATATACAATGTGAGTTTCAGGCAACTTTTTTATTGCTTTGCACAAGATATAAAGGATTCACAGACACCATCAGCAAATATAGGAGACATAAAACACTTAAGTAGTTCATTGTACTCTTTATATAATCTTGGAAGCAGGTAAAAACCCTTTGTGGGAATGCTGAAGAGATTTCTCATTCTTCTTGGAGCAGGACGGTCCAAATAATTCACAGCAATGATTATGGAAGCTCGGCAAGGTTTGGGTCTCCCAGTCAGGCATTATATTGCTTTAGACCTTTGGCTACAGGGTGCTTCTATTGTGGTCTTCTCTGACAAGCATGCTATTCTGGGAATGTTTTGCTTCTCAGAGTCTAGTGCTTAATTCTTGAACTCAGGAACTCTTGAACTCAGGGGTTATCCATGGAGTAACTCCAAGGTTGGTAACTTCCATCCTCAGTATTCTAGTCTTGGACCTGTGCTCAAAAAAGGAATCAGAAAGGCAGAAAACAGTAACCAGGAATTAGGAGGCTCAAGAAATTCTGGTCTATTTCCGGGAAAGCATACATTTCCCACTGCCACATGTTCCTGTTATAAGGGGGCAAAGAATGTTGTGCAGAGAAAGTATATCTTTGCTAGAAATTCAGGGCAGGGAAAACTTGTGAAGAAAGAAAAGGGCCCCAAAGCTCTTTTGTAGCTGTCATTATATGAACTGTAGGTATTCGGGTTGTTTCTGCTAACAAAAGTCCAACTTGGTTACTGAAGAACAGTCAGAGGAGTTCTCCATATTCCCTATGCAAGGGACTAGGTGGTATGCTTAGCTCCATGGCAGGTAATCCCACCTTAAAAAAAGGGCTATACTCTGCAATTTCCTCATGTAGCCTGGAGGCTTCAATGCTAATGCCTTCTCTGAACTGATTACCTCCAATTTATCCTGCCTATATCTTGGCTGTTTTTCCAAGCTTTTCATAGTGTTTTTCTTATTTCCCCCATTATATCATGAGGCCCTTGAGAGGAGGGGCTATCCTTTGTCTTTCTTTGACTCTCAAATATAGTAGGCATTTAGTAAATGCTTATTGACTCACTGACCCAGATTAATTGGAGACTCTCCTGGTCAACCCTGTCATTATAGAAGAAAATTAATTCCCTTCCAACTCTTCTAAAGAAACTCAATAACCAATACTGAAACTTCTACCTGAGAAATCCAGAGTTGGGTAGAAAACTCTTGTTGGTCTATAAATAAACTCTAAATTATGTTGTGCTGTTTCAGTGCTAGGATAATGACATAAAGAAGAAATTGTCCTTTGATGCACAGAAGAAGGTAATTACAGTGATTATAATAAATGCTGGCTAATATTGCAATAAATAGAGTAATTTAGTTCACATTTTGGAAACTATTAATACTAAAGTGCTAAATTCCAAATGCTCAATGTTTATTAAAAACTATTGTATAGCACAAATTACTTGATTGGGGGAGAGGATCTCTCAGCTCTGTTGACTGAGGTTCTGGTTGTTTGTGATGCAAGTGAATAAATAGATGCATTCAAAGAACTAGCTCAGAAGCTCACCTCTTTGGGGCCCAGATCTTGAGAAATGGCCCCTTATACCTGGTCATTTTGTAGTCTGAGCAACTTGAGATCATAGGATTTAAATACACTCCCATCATCCTTGCTTCTCAATACACTTACTCTCCTTCAGTGCTTAACCCAACACTCACCAACCACGAGAAATCTTTCTTGGTTCTGTTCTCATTCTCCTTGAAATATTCTTATTACTTGCTTGGACCTGGTATTTCATTGGTATGGGGAATACCTTGTAAGGAAGTGCCATCTATTAATCCAGATCAATAATCATTCTGCAACTCGTAGTCTCAGTTACTGGGGTCACAGAAGAGTGACTAGGGCCACATAGCCAGTGTAAGTCAGAGGTGGGGCCTGATCCCAGGTCTTCCCAATTCCTAGGCTAACTCTTTGTTTGCTATACCATCTTGGTGGCCTCTTTTTCAAGTTATTGTGTCTTTATTCATATAGTTACATGTTTTATTCCCCAGAAGAATATTAGCTCCTTCAAAGCAGGACTCATTTTTCATTTTGTCTTTGGATTGCCAGCACCTGTGACAGTGCCTTGCATGATGTAGGCACTTAATAAATGGTGTTCATTGAATTGAATTGAAATGCCTTTCTCCTTGTACCTGTGCTACTACAGGGGGACTGTCTCTCGTCATCCTGATCCATATCTGACCACTGGGCCCGGCTGGCTCTGGAGGAGAAAATGTGGCTGATGACTTTGCACAGCCCTTTCTCCCTTAAATCCAATTCACTTGCAAGTCATGGCATCACCTTCCTGATGTCATGGTCTTCTTTGAGAACAAAGGGCAAAAAACAGCAACAATGCTACTCTATATCTTCAGTTTTCTAGAGGTAGTAATCCTAACAAAAGCTATTGGACTCAACAGCCAGGGAATGGAAAGTAGAAAACATCGAGGACGTACATTGTGTTTACCTGTCTTTCCATGCTCCTCTGAATTCTGTCAGCAAGATTTTTGGTGATGATATCAATTGATTAAAGAAATTGTGCTACTACAAATGCTAGTCTCAAGTTCTGGGTAAGTACACATTTCCAAGCACCACGTGTTTCTGCTAGTAAGTAGCTATGTCTGATAGGGGATGGAAGATAAGATTGTGATGCAGAGAAACTATACCTTTGCTGGAAGTTCAGGTGAGGGAAAATTTGTGGAAAGGGAGAAGAGCCCCAAAGGAGCCATTTTCATGATTCATTCTTCTAGAGTCTCACTATATAAATTCCATATAAGATGTATATAGGTCCCACTTTCTGTTCTGACTGATGTTTTCTTTCCTTTCTTTGAACCTCTTGAATGAGGATAATATGCCTTTTCCTCTCTCTATGGAGTTGTTCCTGTACAACTTGGCTCTCCTGGCTCCTTTCTTATAATGGTGCTGGTTTTCAAAAACCCCTTCAACCATTTTTTCTAAAATTGACCTGGAAAAAAACAGAATTATGATTATCCTTTCTGAGACAGATGGGCTAGTGCCCCCCACTCCCTTCCCTCTCTCCCTTTCCAAAATAAATTTTCCTCTTGAACAAACTCTCTTGATTTCAAGTTAGTGTTTTATGGCATTGTGTAAATTATACAGCACTTAAATCACACCTAATTACCATCGCTGCCGGCATTGCTGAGCATCCAAAGTGGCAAAAACATGGGAGAAACCCAAGAAGATTGTTTATCTAAACAGGACAGAGGACTTGCCACTCTCCTCTCTCAGGAAGGAGCAGAATTTAGACTCTCAGCCCTGAACACTTCCATTACCCTGAAAATAATCAGGAAGTCCTGTTTAAATATGAAGAATCCTTTCATTTTTCAGATGAAGAAACTGAAACAAAGAAAGGTTAAGTGACTTGGTTTGACTGATAAAATGACACCTTGTGTTTTTCTCTAACAGAAACATGGTACTACAATTTGAAAGATTTTGTGAAGTAGAGAAGGGTCATTTGAGGAATTATAACGACCTCTCAATTACTTAGCCTTTATAACTGTTTGGTGAGTCTTTCATGGCAAATATTTGAATACTGAGCTGGTCTACTTCTTTTTTTTCCTCAACATTCTTCTGGGATACCAGAACCATTAGTTGATGATGGATCTCAGAGAATGTCATCTAACTTGTATATGAACCTAACAAATATAATTAGAGAGGTAACTCTTTAAGTCTATTCATATGAAGCATTCTAAAGATATATTTATATACATGCATCCATACATTTATCAAAACCATCTGCATATTTAATCTTTTAGTTTGTTATTCAAATATCAGCATGAATAAATATAAATTATTAATAATAGTTCACATTTACAATAGAAATTTACAATGTGCATTGCCTACAACAGGTCTATGATATAGGGGGTGCAATTTTTGCTGTCAAGTTGGAATGATTTGGGTCAAATGATAATATAATTAGATGGATTTGGAGTTGGTTGAATGGTTGGACCTAAAAAATAGTGACTAATGACTCAATATCAGCTTAGAGGTATTCGTGCTCTCGTGATCTATACTTGATTCTGTGCCATTTTTTGTTGTGTTTGTCCTTCGTTTTTGAAGAAGACCATGACATCAGAGAAATGATGACATGATTTACACTTGACTTTGTTTTGAATGAGGGAGGGCCGTGCAGGTCACCAACCTCACTTTCTTCTCCCGAGTCATGTGGGTCCAGTGACCAGGCATTCATCAGGATGACTAGAGATGGCCCATGATGCAATGAGAGACCTTGGCCTTCTTAGGCTGGCCTTTTCAGATACTCACTTAGAAGAAGGTAAAACCCATTTAGTGAATAGACCACTTTAAGAAGCAGTCAGGGAATGGACCTTTAAAGAAAAGAAAAAAAAATCACTAAGTCAATCCAGGAGGGAAACAGAAACTGTTATTATTGATAGTCACTCTAAGCCAGTCATTATGTGGAGCTTGGGCAGAGACCCTCTGTTGTCCAGTCTATAAGCTTTTAGAACTTGTACAGCACAAGAAGAAACTGCAGAAATCATCTTGTTCCATCTCTGCATTATACAGATGAAAAAACTGAGGCATAGAGGGATGAAGAGACCTGTCTAAGATCTCAGATGGCTAAAGTCTTCAGTGGCATCCAGATCTCTTGATTACCAGCCCAGGCATTTCCCACAACATTACTCTATTGATCATATTCCTTTGTTATTAAATTGAAGAAATTGTGTGTTTCTCTTAACATCTTCCAAAAACAGATTAGCAATATAAACTAGGAGAAAATCAACTTGAAATTTTAATTTTGCCCAGGAAGTCTATCTGGTGCCTTAATGTGCCTAAATTATCATTATTTTAAGTTGAAATATTTCCAAAAGTATCTATGAGGCAATGCCTTGGAAGAAAGAAAATGTTATCTGAATTGTTATCTCTCCCAGTTAGTATGCCAACATCAACCATTTGTTCCTACTCCTGAAAGACAGACAGCCATTTAATATTTTTGTCCATGACTCAGATGAAGGTAAAGATAGTATGTTGATCCATTTTGCAGATGATAGTAAACTAGGAGGGATATCTAACTAATTGGAGAAGAGGGTCAAAGTTTAAAAAGATTTTGATGGAATAGATCATTGGGTTGAATTGAGGAATGAAATTTAATTGGGATAAAAGAATTAGTCTTATACTTTTATCCAAAGAGTCTTAGAAGTACAAGATGGGAATGTGGTTAAAGATCATATTAACTGAAAAAGATCTGGGAGTTTTAGTGGACTGCCAGGCCTTTTTTTTCTTGTTGTACCTGTAATTCCATCAGTGAGAGGAAACTCTCAATAAGTAACTTTCTCTAACAAGGCAGATTAACAATTTTTCTGTAACTCAGTCATGGAAAACTGCCTCGGGACACAGAGAGACTAAGTAACTTTCTCAGGGTCATACGGCCAGTATGCATTAAAATCTGGTCTTGAATTCAGGTCTTCCTGACTCCAAGGCCAACTACCTAACCACTAAACCATACTCTAAACCATACTGCCTTTCAAGTAAGCTTAGTATGATTCTTTTCTTTTTTTTATTTAGTTAAATCTATTTTTTTAACTTTTTACATTCATTTTCACAAAAATTTGGGTTCCAAATTTTCTCCCCATTTGTCCCCTCCCCCCACCCCAATACACCGAGCATTCTAATTTCCCCTATCACCAATCTTCCTTCTCTTCTATCATCCTTCCCTTCCCTTGTCCCCATCTTCTCTTTTGTCCTGTAGGGCCAGATGACTTTGTATTCTCCATTACCTGTATTTCTTATTTCCTAGTAGCAAGAACAATACTCAACAGTTGTTCCTAAAACTTTGAGTTCCAACTTCTCCCCATCCCTCCCTCCCCACCCATTCCCTTTGGGAAGGCAGGCAATTCAATATAGGCCATATCTGTGTAGTTTTGCAAATGACTTCCATAATGGTCATGTTGTATAAGACTAACTACATTTCCCTCCATCCTATCCTGCCCCCCATTGCTTCTATTCTCTCTTTTGATTCTGTCCCTCCCCAAGAGTGTTGACTTCAAATTGCTCCCTCCTCCCATTGCCCTCCCTTCCATCATCCCCCCTACCCTGCTTATCCCTTTCTCTCCCACTTTCCTGTATTGTAAGATAAGTTTTCATACCAAAATGAGTGTGCATTTTATTCCTTCCTTTAGGCGAATGTGATGAGAGTAAACTTCATGTTTTTTTCTCAGCTCCCTTCCTTTTCCCTCCACTAAAAAGTCTCCTACCTGCCTCTTCAATGAGAGATAATTTGCCCCATTCAGTATGATTTTAAAATATGGTGGCAATCAAAAAAAGCTAATGTAGTCTTAGGTTGCATTGAGAGAGGAAAGTTATTTAGGAATAAGGTGGTGGAATAAATGAATAAGGAAGAACAATTAAATGTTTTTGTAATATTGTGTTCTGTTTGGGGTGCCACATTTTAGGAAAAATATTGATAAGTTGGCAAGTGTACAAATGGAGGTTCCCAGGACTATGAAGGATCTCATGTTAATGCCGTATTAAGAATTTATTGAAAGAACTGAAGATATTTAGCCTGGAGAAGAGAATACTTAGGGGATACTTAAGAGTTATCTTTCTATATTTGAAGGATGATCATATAGAAGAGGGATTGAATTTGTATTGTTTGGTCCCAAAGGACAAAAGTAGAAGCAATTGGTAGTTGTTTAGAGATGCAGTTTTAGCATTAAATACTTCATAACAATTGGAGTTCTCACAAATTGGAATATGAGTTGCCTTGGGAGATAGTGAATTTCTCATTACTGGAGTCTTCAGATAAAGCTTGGAGGATCACTTGTGTAATTTGCAGAGAATATTCTTTTTCAAGTTCCAGCATTGAAGTTCCTCTTGATGCAAAATTTCAGTGATTTTGTGAAGCAATAACCCGTACATAGATAACAGCAAGTCCAAGGAATGAAACGAAAATTAGGTTCTGAGGAGTGGCCCAATGCCATCTCCACACATATTAATTAAAAGAAATCAATCAACAAGCACTTATCAAACACTTAATATTTGTTAAGCATTGTACTAAAAAGGCTGAGGATACAAAGTAAGGTAAAAACAGAGTCTGCCCTCAAAGAACTCATATTCCAATAAGGTAGATTTAGCACAATGCCCAGCATATAGTAGACTTATGATAAATACTTAAGTGACTTAATGTGAGACAATATTGAAATACCTAGGTACACAAACATAAAAATACATATCTATCTATCTATCTATCTATCTATCTATCTATCTATCTATATCTATCTATATCTGGCATATATATATATATATATATATATATATATATATATATATATATATATATCGAGAAGGGAGATAATTTCAAGAGGGAAAGCACTGGCAGCTGGGGGAACTGCTCTTCATCACTTTCAAGGCTTTGGATTGGTGACAGCCTTCTCCAAATACGGTACAGAGAGAAAGCTGTTCGACTTCAGGCATTCAGAGGGACCTTACGTTAGTTATTTTGGTTAAGGAAAGGAGTGAAGGAAAATCTTGATTCTTCCATCCAGTGGTAGCTGTTCTTCCTGGACAGTCCAAGTCAGGTCCAAAATTCAGGAAATTAGAATGGATTTTCCTGTAGATGCCTAATGTGAAGACTGAATAATAACAGAATCAATCTGGAAGAACAAAAGGTCAAGAATATCAAGTGAATCAATGGAAAAAAAAGTCATAAAGGAAGGTGGCCTAGCAGAAGCAGATTTAAAGCTATACTGCAAAACTCTAACAGTCCGAATAATCTGGTACTGGCCAAGAAACAGAGCTGTAGATCAGCGGAATAGATTAGGTAAACAACATACAGTAGTAAATGATCATAGTACACAACCCAAAGATCTAAGCTTTTGGTTGAGGAACTTGCCATTTGACAAAAATTGCTAGGAAAACTAGAAAGCAGTTTGGCAGAAACTAAGCCTAGACCAATATCTCATACTGTATATACCAAGATAAGGTCAAAATGGATAAATGATTTAGACATAAAAGGTGGTATAATAAGTAAGTTAGAGGGGCATGAGCAAATGTTCCCATCAGATCTCTGGATGAAGGAAACATTTATGACCAAATGAGAGATACAGAGGAAAACAAAGTAGATAATTTTGATTGCATGAAACTAAAAAAGCCTTTTCACAAATAAAACAATGCAACCAAAATTGGAAGGAAAACAGGAATCTATAAAAAAAATTATAGCGAGTATCTCTGATAAAGGCCTTATTTATCAAATATTTGGTAACTGTGCCGAATTTATGAAAAAAGCCATTCCCCAGTTAATATATTGTCAAGGGATATGAATAGACAGTTTCAAGAAGAAATCAAAATTATCATTAGTCACATGAATAAGATCTAAATCACTGCTATTTAGAGAAATGCAAATTAAAACAATTCTGAGATATCAACCCACACTTAACAAATTGGCTAACAGAAAATGACAAGAGCTAGTGGAGTTGTGGAAAAATTGGGACGCTAATGCATTGTTGGTGGAGTTGTGAACTAGTACAACCATTCTGGAGAACAGTCTTGGAAGTATGCCCAAGGGGTTATTAAACTGCATACCATTTGATTCAGCAATACTACTGCTAAGTCTGGATCTGAACGATTATAGGAAAGGAAAAAGGACCTGTTTGTACAAAATCATTATAGTAGTTCTTTTTTTGGTGGTAAGGAATTAGAAATGGAGGGGATACCCATTAATTAATTAATAGTAAACAAATTGTGGTATATAATTGTGATGGAAAAATATTGTCCTATAAGAAACGACAAGCAAGATGGTTTCAGTAAAATATGGAAGACATATATGAACTAATGCAAAGTGAAGTGAGCACAACCAGGAGAGCATTTCACACAGTAATAGCGATATTTGAAGAATGATTAACTGTGAAAAATTTAGCTACTCTGATTAAGACAATGATCCAAGGTAATTCCAAAGTACCCATGATGAAAAATTCTATCCACCTCCAGAGAGACGACTGATACAGACTGAAACATATTTTTTAAACTTCCTTTATTTTTTTCCTTTTTCTTTTGGTCTGAGTTTTCTTTTGCAACATGACTAATATGGAAATATGCATTGCATGATTTCACATTTATAATTAATATAAAATTTCTTGCCTTCCCAAGGAAGGAGGAAGAATGGAAGTGAGGAAGAGAATTTGGAACTCAAAATTTAAAATAAATGAATGCTAAAATTTTTAACGTGTAATTAGGAAATATTTAATGAAATAAACAAAACATATTGAAAAAAAGAACTTTGATAAAATTCTCTCCATTGAAAATGTTTAACATTGTTTTAACATTGGAATCATTTATCAGAAGAAAATGATATGGAAGTTAATACTTTGAGATATCTTGTGGCAACAAATTAATGTTAATGAATAGACATTCTGAGTTGAAAGTGAACTTGGAGGTCACTTGTACCTGGACTGAATCCCTTTCTAAACATTTTCCTCAGAAGTGGTCATTTGGCCTCTGTTTGAAGACTTCCATGAGAAGGAACTCACTACCTCCTTAGGCATTCCATTTTAATTTCAGCCATGTTTATTTGTTAGGAAATTATACTTTATAAGGTGCTGAAATGTGTCTCTGCCACTTTTCCCAGTCACTCCTACTTCTACCCTTTGGGGCTGAGCATATTGTTGGCCAGTTGTGTCTGACTCGTTGTGAGTCAGGATAGGATGGTCCATGGGGATTTCTTGCTGAACATGCTGGAGTGGCTTCCTATTTTCTTCTCCAGTGTGAGCTAAGCATAGTTCCTCTTTCGTGGTCCATCATTTCAAAAACTTAAAGACAATTGTTATATCCCTCCAAAGTCTTCTCTTTTTCTGAATAATTATTCCTTGTTCCATCTACTCTTCCTTGTATGATAGAGTTTTTAGTTCCCTCATCATCTTTGTCATCCTCCTCAGATGTGCTTTCCCTTATCAATCATTTTCTTAAAATATAAGTACTAGAAATGAATACAATATTGCAAATTCAGCTCACACAAGAACTGAATGTAGCATGTCCTTGTTGTAGATAGTAATTCTATTAGTTGCAACCTAAAATTGCATTAGGTTTTGTTTTTTGATTGTTTTGTTTCACTGATAACCAATATTGAGCTAGAAATCCACTAACATCTCCTGTTTTTCCTTACATGTACAGCTTCCTAGTCTTGCCTTCTTTACTTATGATATCTGTACTTACATAATTGCTTTGTTGAATCCACATAGACTCCACATTTGTGTTGCAAATGCAAGAGACCTAGGATTAGAGTTAGATATTAGCTGTGCGATCGTGTAAACATTATTTATTCTCTCAGATTTCAATTTCTTCACAAACAAAAAGGGACTCTAATACTCGCATTACTTAATCCACAGAGTTACTCCAAATGTACTCTAAATACTAAAATAAGTGAGCTACATCATTTTTGACCTCATGATAAATGAAATCAGAAGACATAAAGAAGCTGCACCCACATGGAAAGATAGCTCAAGGTTCTCCTTGGAGATGCAAAAAAACAGTTGTCAGGATTGATTTCATCCTGAACTAAAGAAAATAAGAAAAGTCATTTCATGGCACATTTGGTCATCTCATCTTGGAAAATAAAAGAAAAAACACCACCATGAAGATAAATGTCACTTAAAGATAGGGATATGCTAGTAAATGTGTTTATACATGTATACACATATGTGTATATACATACATATATACATATGTATAAATATAGAAAACTTATTATATATACTATATGTACTATAATATACTATTACATAATGTATTATATTTTATATAAAATATATTATGTAAGATATACAATATATAATGTACATTATATAATTATATGTAATGTATGCTATACTATAACATACTATTATATAATTATATGTTACATATATACTATATATTCTATAATATATATTACTATATGATACATTGCTAAGTTTTATCTGCATCATTAACATTTTCTTCCTCCCTTTCTTAAGTCTAGATAATCAACAAAACAAGTCAAGCCCTGATTTGTAGTATTGTTGATTTCTGATGGGTAAATAAAAATTTAATGTC
This sequence comes from Bettongia penicillata ogilbyi, assembly GCA_023548195.1. Taxonomy (NCBI): domain Eukaryota; kingdom Metazoa; phylum Chordata; class Mammalia; order Diprotodontia; family Potoroidae; genus Bettongia; species Bettongia penicillata. Next base: position 5,594,813 of record JAJHZJ010000371.1, read on the forward strand.
CTTCTCTTCTGAGTTGGTAAAGCTGGCTCCAGCACACTCCTGCTCATATGCCAACATCTCTTGCAGAGGATGATGTAGAGAAATTCTGTGTTGAACAAGTTTAATCCCCCTTCCACAGGTTTAATCCCCATAATAGGTCTCCAAATACTTTTTAAAAAAGGAGTCATATCTCCCTGTCTTCTCTTCTCCAGGCTAAACAACGTTAGTTTTTTCAATCCATTCTCATATACCATGAACTTGAGACCCTAAATCTTTATAGTTACTCTCTTTTGGACATTCTACAACTTATTAATATCTTTCCTTCTCAAATTGTGGCCCCTAAAAATGAACACAATACTACAGATGGGGTCTACCAAGGCAAAGGACAACCATATTATCAACTCTCAATTCCTGTAAACCTTTCCTGTCTTGATATAGCCTAAGATCACGCTCGTTTTCTTGAATTCTGTCATACTTTGACTCATACTGAGTTAGCAGTTCTCTAATGGAGAGCAGCTCCCCTCAGACCTTTTTCACACAAACTACTTACTGTCTTGCCAGACCTCTCATACTTTGTGCTTGTGAAATTGATTTTACTGAACCCAAGCAAAGCATTTCATATTTGTATCTATTGAATTTCATCACATTTAACTCAGCCCAATGTTCAAGCTTGTCAAGATTCTACTGGATCCCAGCTCTGTCCCCCAACATGTTTTCTGTCCCGCTAGCTTTGTGCCATCTGATGATTTGATCAGCATGTCATCTCTGTTTATTGATCAGAATATTTGAACAGTATCTGGCAGAGATCCCCATGCTGCTGTGTCAGCATTATGACCTGTTTACTTACTTCCTAGTTTATTTTTTCTTTCTGCCCAGGTGATCTACATCATATTCTGATGAAATATCATGACTGCTTCCTGTGATTACAGCGCCTGTGAATTTCTGGGTGTATCTAACATTATTCTTCTTACATAAGACCTACTAAATATATGTAATCTAGCTTGGTGAATATACAAAGAATGCTTCCTTTCCTGTTTAAATTCTGATTAAATTTGCAAACCTCTAGCAAACACTGGAAGAAAAATATGATAAAGTTCACTAAGTCCACCGGGACTTCTTTAGTCTTGCTCCTGGGGTGATTATTTGCATAGACCATGATTGGTTTCATGTGAATGGAAAAGAATTTTCTCACTCTATGTTGAAAAGTAGCCTGAGCTAAAAAGAGTAGCAGTCTGAGACAGAAACAAATGAGTTAAAAGATTTAAATGCCTAAGGATTTCTCTGGCTAGTTGACTGGTTGTAGTGTATATTATGAAAGAACTCAATAAAACCCATCCCCCTAAGGGAAAAAAGACTGTTGGAGACCAGCAGATGGCAACAGTAAGCAGGGGTGGCAGAGAGAACAGAATGAAAAAAAAAAGAGCATTATCAGAGAAGCCCAGCTGAACAAAGAACTCTTTGCAGGGCATATTCACTGAGGTGTTTTCTGCTGCCATCTGCTAGTCTTCAGCTGCTATGTATTCTCTTTCTCAAAGGGGAAGGGAATCTTTTCAGTCTTTTTATTTCATAGCCTTAAGATTAAAATCTTTTTTATGCTCTGGTTCCTGGCTACCATAGCCAACTATCTCTTACCAGCCCATAGGTATTTATGAGTCTTTTAATTCCTTTGTTTCTCTCAGGCTACCAGTCCATGTGTTTAGCCTACTTTTTGACTTCAAGTAAGAAAATCCCTTTCAATTCCTTCCATTCTTAGTGGACAGGCATGGTCCATGCACATGTTACAGATGTAGTCTCGGATTCTCTTCTTTAGACTGTTTCCCCCTAAGGGATAATTTATTTCCCTGACTTTGAAAGTAGAGAGGTATCCCTCTAGTCCTCTTCCCTTCTTCAACAGGGAGGTGAACTAACATACATTGTTGTTTCTTAGTTTTGAAATAATATTGTTGTCTCTACAACTCACGGAAATGTTTTCTTTGGCTTCTGCTCTTGCTGAAGTCTAGGTCCTCAGCTCTTTGACACTTGTTACTAAGTGTTTGCCCTACTTGCTCCTGCCTTCTCCTCTTTCCTCCTTTCCACCTTTTATGATGGCATTTCCCTTTCCTAGGACTATCTGGAAGTATTTGCCCAGATATCTCTTATTTACAATTAGCAGATTCCTGCCAATAAATAATAATTGAATTATCCATCAATAAGTCTTTTAAGAAGCTCAGCCTTGATCTACTTTTTGATCTACCAGAACTGGAAAATTGTGATAAAAAAAGTGAATGAATTCCTCAGTTATTTAGAACAGATCTGATAGTGGGAATTAAAGACATAAACTGAAACATTTTTTAATAATGCTACTGTTGGAAGCCAGGATTATATCAGCTGATTTGTGTTGATTAAAGAAAGATATTGCATTATAGTGGATAGCTGTAGTAAAGAAAGACCTGGTTGCTCACCCCTCTGACCATGTCAGTCAGTCAATAAACATTTATTAAGTACCTACTATGTGCCAAGTACTATGTTCAGTGCTAGGGGTATGAAAAGGGGAAAAGACAATGCCTTTCCTCAAGGAGCTCACAATATAATGAGAGAGACATCAGGGAAATAAATATGTACAAGCAAACTATATAAAACATCGAAAAAAACTGAAGAGTTGGGAAGGGCTTCTTGTAAAAAAAAAATGAGTTTTTAGTTACTATTTAAAGGAAGGTGGGGAAGGCAGTAGGTGGACATGAAGAGGGAGAGCATTGTAGGCATGAGGGATAGCCAGAGAAACTTCCCAGAGTCAAGAGATGGAATGTCTTATTAATGGAACAGTACTGAGTTCAATATCTCTAGATGGAAGAGTATGTAGTGGAGAGTAAGGTATAAGGATATTTGCAAGGTAGAAAAGGATTAGATTATGAAGGGCTTTTCATGACAAACAGGATTTTGGGTCAGTTGAAGGCAATGTGCCACAGGGCTGTGGAGCCCAAAAGAAATAATGTAGGTAAAACACAACATAAATATTGATCATTATTATTAATTGAAGTTTAATAATTTTATTAGTATCTTTGCCACATATAATTTTATAATTTTTAGTGACATAATTTCACTGAATTTGCCTTACAGTAAAACAAAATATAGCTTCAAAACTCTTGGTAACAAGATGTCTCCCTTGAATATACCATGATTAGGTAAAACTGCTTGACAGGTCCAACTCTAGAGATAACTGTTGAATTATCCTTTGAAAAGACAAGAAGAACTACGCTTGTCAAAGATGTTTACTACTGTTACAGTGTATGTCCTGCACAAAGTCCAAATGAAATATAATGATGATTTTCTCTAACTGTTTTTACTTGCAAAAGATATGGTCATCACCTTGATCTCCAGATCATTACAGGATCTCATTGGTGAGATCCATGATAACTTAAAAGAGATTAGCTTTACAATCCACAGAAGGAAATCCAAATGGGTAAAGATTTCCGCTCCCATATCGTACCATGCAGTTGGAGAGGAAGCTCATTATGTTAGCCCAGCAGTGTATATATCTTGGACAGAGAGGCATTTCATAGGAACAATGAACTGTGCTCAGAAGAGAATAGAAAAAGAGAGAAACCTAGTCAACACATTTGGGAAATTGTATAGCACTTTCAATGACCCCAAGCTGCTCCTGGCTACAAAATCCCATCTTTTAAATGTCAATGTTCTCCTGTGCCTATTTGGTTGTGAATTATGGCACATGCTGTTCTCAGAAGATTCAGAATTGCACATGACTCAAAGAACAGTGGAAAGATAAATGGCACAGATTGGCTTCTGACCTCATCATTCAATTGAACTTTTCCTTCTCAAGTTGTCAATAATCTCTTAATTGCCAAATCAAGTAACCTTTTCTCATCCTCATCATTCTTGGCTTCTCTGAAACTTCTGAGACTGTTTAAAACCATCTTCTAGTCATTTTCTCCTCTCTGGGTTTTCCTGACACTACTCTTTTTGTGATTTTCCTCCTTCCTTTCTGATGACTCTTTTGTTGGTTTCCTTTGCTGACTCTTTGACCGGTAAACATCAGTCTTCCTTAAGACTCTGTCCTGGATCCTTTTCTCTTCTCCCTCCATGCTGTATCACTTGGTGAAGTTGTCATCTCCCATGGTCTCAATGATCATTTCCCAGATTTATTTAACCAGCCCCCATTTTTCTCCGGTACCTAGGCCCATATCACCTAATATCTTTTGGACATCTTGATATGGATGTCCCATAGATATCTCAAACACACTGTATCCAAAACAGAACTCATTATCTTCCCCTCCACCCCATCTTCTTTTCTTTGCAACTTTCCTATTCCTGGTACCACCTCCTAGGAGCCCAGACTCACAACCTGATTAGCATCCCCAGCTCCTTACTCATACTCACTCTAGACATACAATCTGTTTAAAATTTTGTCCATTTCTACCCTCACAACATCCCTCATCTCTTCTCTCCCTCTCTCTCTCTCTCTCTCTCTCTCTCTCTCTCTTCTCTCTCTCGCTCTCTCTCTCTCCTCTCCTCATACAGATATCACTCCAATACAAGCCCTCATCATTTCTTCACTTCATTCCAGGTCTACTGTGATAGTCTCTATGCTTCAAGTATCTACCCACCCCAATTAATCCTTTATTCTGATACCAAAATAATTTTTCCTAAAGGGCAGGTTTGACCATGTGACTCTCCTACTTAATAAATTCTTGAGCCTCCCTATTATATCCAGTATCAAATGTAAGGTCCTCTGTTTAGCATTTAATGCCCTTCCCAAACTGACCCCCTTTCTGCCTGTCCTATTTTATTCTTTTTTCTCATCCATGTCCTCTATGATTTAGCAATAATGACCTACTTGCTGTTCCTCAGATATGACATTCCTTTTTCTGGTTACTTCTTAGTACTGAAATGCTCTCCTTTCTCACCCCTTTTCTTGGATTCTTGGGATTCCTTCAAGATTCAGTTAAAATCTGACCTTCTGTAGGTATTTCCTAGTTTCTTTACTGCCTGTTATTCTGAGACAACTTCCCATCTATGCTATATATCTTATATGTATATATGCTATATATCTTATATGTATATAGTTATTTACATGTCTCTCTCATTGGAATGTGAGCTCCTAGGGGTCAAGGCTTGGATTATTCCCACCACACCACTGTCTTTGCTCTGATTCACATGCTGTTGAACTAAGTTGGAGTAAATCATAAAACCATGTTGACTGCATCCACTACAAATCTATGTTACCTAATTTTACTGCAGCAAAGCAATAGTTTTACATCTCCCAAATTGGATGTCCATCTGACTTAGCACATCAGTTTTTCCAAACTTTTTTACCCCTCCTCAAACCTTTCCAAAGTGCCCTTCCCCCAAAACTCTCAGCTGAGAACTTTGCCTCATATTTCACTGACAAAATTAAGGTCATTCTCTAAGAGCTTTATTTTTCTCCCTTCTTGCTCACCTCATTTCCCTGAGATACCTTCTGCCATTATCTTTTCCTTCATTCCATCTCATAAAAAGAAGTGACCTTTATTGTCAAGAAAATTTCTCTACATCCAAAATAATCCTATTCCATCCATGCTTCTAAAGCTAATTCCCTACTCTATCATTCCTGATCTTACTTATTTTCAGGTTCTCCCTTCTACTGGCCACTTCCCAACTGCCTACAAATGTGTCATGTCTACTCTTTCTTCAAAAAATTTCACTTGATCCATACATCCCTGCTAGCTGTCACCTCATATCTCGTTTTCTCTTTTATTGCTAAATTCCTTGAATCTATCTATCGTCAATGCCTTGACTTCCTTTCCTCTCATTCTCTACATTTTCTGAATTCCAACCTTATCATTCAATTGAAACTAAAATTATCAATTATCTCTTAATTGTGATATATAATGGCTTTTTATCAGTCCTTATTCTTGATCACCCTGTAACCTATGCCACTGTCAATCACCCCTTCTCCAATCATTGCTCTCTTCTCTCTAGGTTTCCATGACACTACTCTCTCTTGATTATTTTCCTATTTGTCTTGCCACTCTCAGTTTTCCTTGATTTTCATCCAGGTCATGCCTGCTAATAGTGGGTATTCACCAGTGCTCTGTCTTGAACCCTTTTTTCTTTTCTTTTTAATAGTATTTTCCTTGGCAATCTCATCACCTTTCGTAGGTTAAATTATCATCAGTTCTCAGATTGATCTATCTAGCCCTAACTTTTCTCCTAATCTCTAGTTTCTTCATCTACAGTCTCTCTGTCTATTGGATATTTTGAACTAGATAGCCTATAGGCATCTCAAACTCAATACATCCAAAACCAAACTAATAATCTTCTCCTCGCCAAATTTTCCCCTCTTACAAACTTGCCTGTTACTATTGGTGGTACCACCACAATCCCAGTTATCCAGGCTCACAATCCAGCTGTCATCCTTAACTCTTCACTCTCTCATTTATTTATAGCCAATTCTGTTGATTTTCCTTCTGTAATATCTCTGGTGTATGTTTCCTCCTCTTCTCTGACATTGCCAACACTCTGCTAGAGTTCTTTACTACATTAGACCTCATAATTAAAATAGCTTTTTGGTTGGTCTTCCTGCCCCAAGTCTCTCTCTACTCCAGTCTAGTCCCCATTCAACTGTCTTCCTGGAGATCAAAATGATCTTCCTGAAGTACAGGTTTGACCATATTGACTCTCTCTTTAATCAATGCCAGTGACTTCCTTTCGCCTTCAGGATAAAATATGAAATTTGCTATTGTGTAAAGCCCTTCATAACTTGACTACTTCTTACATGTTACCCTCACCTACTCTCTAATCTAGTGACACTGGCCTCCTGGCTGTTTCTCACACAGTACATGCCATCTTTTGACCCTGGGTATTTTTTACTGGCCATCACCCATGCCTGGGGATCTCTCCTTTCTTGTCTCAAGCTCTTGGCTTCCTTCAAGTCACAGATAAAATCCCATCTTCTGCTAGATGTCTCTTCTGATTCTCCTAGTGCCTTACTCCTCAAATTGTCTTCAATTTGTGCTGCATTTATCTTGTTTATATATGGTTATTTTCATAAAAAAGCAAAACATTTATTTTTAATAGTGTTTACTATGTGCCAGGCACTGTGCTAATAATTTTTATATATTTATAATTTTATAATTTTTTTCTCATTTCTCTTTAAAACAACCTGGGAGATAGGTGCTATTATTATCACCATTGTTAAAAAATACTAACCATTATCTGAGCCTACAGCAAGTGGTAATGTGTTTTTGCTGGTGGAGGGTCTTGTCTTGATGTTGATAGCTGCTGACTAATCAGAGTGGTGGTTGCTAAATGCAGGGGTGGCTGTGGCAGTTTCTTAAAGTAAGACCGTGGTAAACCATGAAGTTTACCACATCAATTGACTCTTCCTTTCATGAAAGATTTATTTTAGCATGTGATGCTGTTTGATAGCATTTTACCCACAGCAGAACTTCTTTCAAAGTTGCAATCAGTCCTCTTAAGCCCTGCTGCTGCTTTGCCAAATAAATTTCTGTGATATTCTTCAATATTGCTTTGTCTCAGGGAATAGGGAGTCCTGAAGAGAGAGAGAGAGATGGGGGAATGACCAGTGACTGCAGTTCAGAACACATGCAACATTTATTGTTTGCAATACTATACAGGTATAGTTTGTGATGCCCCCAAACAATTACAGTAGTAATATCAAAGATCACTGATCACAGATCACTATAGTTAGAATAATAATAAAAAAGTTTGAAATTTTGCCACAATTACCAAAATGAGACACAGAGACATGATGTGGGCACATGCTGTTGGAAAAATGGCACTGATAGACCTGCTTAATGCACGGTTGCCACAAATCTTGTACATGTAGAAAAAAACACCATGTCTGCAAAGTATGATAACATGAAGGGCAATAAAATGAGGTATGCCTGTAAATACCTAAGTTCATATTTGAACTCAAGTCTTTCTGATTCCAGGTCAGATGCTCTATCTATCCTTTTCATGTTATCCCTTCCATTACATAATGAGCTCCTTGGGAGGAGGGATTGTTTTTTGCCCTTCTTCCTGTGCCCAGCGCACAGCAGAGTACTTGGCACATACTAGGTCTTTACTAAATGGTTGTTGACTGACAAATTCCTTTTTTTATTTAACAGATGAGGAAACTGAGGTCTGTAGGTGGTTAGTAACTTGCTTAAAGGTCACATAGATAGAGGCAGGATTTGAACCCAGCTCCTCTGACTCCAAATTCAATATGTTTTTCACTGTATCTCTCTGACCACTGATCACTATTTAAGCTGTCAAATATGTATATATACACACATATATATGTACACACACATATATGTTTCCAAAGTTCTTAGTGCAGTTTTAAACACAAAACTGCCTTAAGAGTTTTGGGATACTTTATTTATATATACATACATATATACATGTATGTGTGCATGTATATGCAAATATGTGTATGTCTGTAATATATGTCATATATTTCATCTTCTATAAAGAGCTGCCAACCATCAACAGTCTTGACTAAAATTTTTTTTCAAGTAAGTCTGAAATGTATCTTGAGAAAACTTCTCAATTCCCTTCCCTATAGGGAAGATAGCACTCCAACAATTCCTGGCAGAGGGCGCTTGGTCCTCTTATTAAACTTTTCCATGGCTTCCTCGCTAAGACATTTAGGTGTCTCATAATCCTTAAACTTAAAAAGCTCTTAATGTCTGCTTCCATCCTTTTGCTGAAACGGGCTCTGACCTCTGTGGCTGCCAAAAACACCTGCTTTTTGTCTTTCATTACACATCCCTTCATGTGCTTGAAACTCCTCATCAACATTTTAAATATTCTTTCTTTTACTAAAGGGAAGTGGGAGTTAGTTTAATGAACAAAGCTTTGCAGCTTAATGAGCAAGGATTCTGAAAGAAATAACAGCATGCGACTGATAGTTTCTGCATTTATTTGAGCCAGTTGAAGTGATTTCTAAGCTTTCAGGTGACCCCATTGAGACCCCACCCCCTTCTCTTGGTAAAAGCCAAGTCTCAACAGGAGCAGCAGCAATATTTAGTATTTATTAAGCACCTACTTTGTCAAAGACACAGTGGATAGACAGATGAATAAGAAGCTCTGTCTTCAAAGAGCTTTTTTTCCTAAAAATTATGTGTGCTTTTATTGTGCTCCTCTTACATACTTATCATACTTTAACTTATATTATAATTATTTGTATGCATTCTTCATCTGCTCCATTAGATTGTGGGGTCCATGATTACTGGGGCCATATTTTTTAAACCTTTGGGGATATCCAGTGCCTAGCACAATGCCTTGCACCTGAGGGATACTGAACAAATGGTCATTTGGTTGAACATTCAATTCAAGGCATTTCTAATGCTTTATCCATGCAGAACACTATGGCCAATGTAAGTCAGACACTGTCATATAAATCTCACATCCATCAAAGAATACAAGTAGCATGTGCTAAGTGTCATGCATATAGTAGGCACTTAGTCTTTCTTTTTTGAACTGAATTTAAATGAGGGACATAGACAGTAAGTGCTCCCAGAAGCCATAAGTAAATATTGTATGTTGATGAAGGGATCAATCTCAGCTTTAAGGCCTAGCTCAGAGGGAGATCTATGGACAAAAGGAATTTACCTCATGGTGTTTCACAGGCAATTACAAAAACACATACATTAACAGTTCTCCCTTTCTTTCCACCCCCTAGAGGGAATGAATTGCCTTGGAATCCGTTCCACAAGGAAACACAGCTATTTTGAGGCATTCCTTTCTCCTGACATGCACCAATTCTGAGAATTCTTTTCTCCTTCCTTAGGTTATTTGGAAGTGCTCACTGTGGAATAACAAAATTTATATCAAAGCTGAAGAATAAGAGTATGAACTGTCACTAAGAACTCAAGTTCTGGACCTGAGTTCATTTAGGGGGCTTTTCAGTAATTTAATACCCTCTGTATAGCTCATTCCTTTAACAGTCTCTTGGAAACATCAGAATCTGGTTTATTTTAGTGTCTCCCTTGAGGACTTTTAATTCCCTTGTAAGCTACTGAGGCTATCAAGGCAAGAAACATAGAACAAGTTTATTACTTACAATAATGAACGCAAAAAAGACTTCTCTCTAAGCACACAGGCAAGAATAGTCTCCCATCTAATCGGCCTATGTCTTGTATATGGTGATTTCTCTAATATACTTTTATAGATGAATTCTAGATCTATGGGGAAAAGAAAAACTAATAACATGGTGACTAGAGAATTGAACCCTTTGCTCTGAGGGTCCAGATCTGTAAATTGACATTCTCCGTTTAGCTCAAATGGAAGTCAGTGTTGCTTAGTCTCTCTCCAATCAAGACTTAGAGACTCCATCATTCTGCACAGCTACCACTGCCAATCCCACCATAGCTGCCAATCTCCCACTGTTGCTATCAAGACTTCAGGTGAGCCCATGGAGATCCAATTTTTTTAAATGTTTATTTATTTTTAGATTTCAACATTCATTTCTACAAAATTTTGAGTTCCAGTTTGTCTCCCCATCTCTCACCTTCCCCCACCCCATAACACCTTGCATTCTACTCATTGCCTTTTTGGTCCTCTTTTTTTCCAATTGAGTTAGCCTATTTTTAAAGGTGTTATTTTCTTCAACATTTTTTTGGGTCTCCTTTAGCAAGGTATTGACTCGCTTTTAAAGCTCTTCCATGGCCTGAGTCCATTGCATATTTATTTTGGAGGTACTGGATGCAGAAGCCTTGACTTCCTCTAACAGTATTTATTGTTCTGGATGGAAGGAGATACCTGTTCACCAAGAAAGTAGCTTTCTATAGTCTTCCTTTTCGCTTTTTTGGGCATTTTCCCAGTCAGTTACTTGACTTCTGAATTCTTTGTCAAGGGGAGGGTCCTAGTACTCCTCTTCATCCCCAGACTATGCTCAGGACTGAGATTCAAATCAGGCTCAATTCCTCCAGGGGTCTTAGGCGGAGTGCTTCACAAGTGGATGCTGCAGCTGCAGCCACCATCACTACTGCTGCCACCACCTGGGGCTGGTGCTAGGGGGGACCCTGCTCCCCTCTCACCCAGCTGGGAAAGCCCTCTCACTGACCTTTGAAGCTTTCTTTGGCACTTGTGGATTGAGGGATCTGAGACTCTCCACTGCTACTGGGAATTCTGTCTTGGAGGCCTGTTCTAGTCCTGTTCCTCCTGGTGCCGCAGGGCCAGGGCTGGGCTCTGCTCTGCTCTGAGTCTAATGGGATAGACCTTTCCTGTTGGCCTTCCAGGTTACTTCTGGCTGGAAATCTCTTTCATGCTGTTGTTCTGTGGCTTCTGATGCTCTAGAATTTGTTCAGAGTCATTTTTTACTCTAGTCTGCCATCTTGGCTCTGCCCCTCCATTGTTAATAATAGGTGGAGGCCAAGTCTCCATAGAACCAGCAGCAACAACCATCAAATATTAAGTATTTGTTGTATTCAAGGCTAAAAAGATAAATTACACACTCTGTCCTTTGGGAACTTCCGTGTGCGCGCGCACATGCATGTGTATGTGATGTGCATGCATGCATTAATTTTCCTCACTAAAGTGAGCTATTTTGGGATGAGCCAACCAGGGCCAACATACCTCTGCACTTCTAGTCAACACATTTTCAGCTCTTCTGTTAGTTAGATTCACTCCCTTACCTATATGGCATGCTAAAAATCCCCCTGTCTCCCTCCCTCCAGGCAGCTCTGGTAACCTCCTGACTTAGGTGCCCCAGTGGGCAGCAAGGTGGCACAGTGGATAGAGTGCTGGGACTGAAGTCAGTAAGATTCATCTTCCTGAGTTCAAATCTGACTGTCAGGTACTACCTGTGTGACGCTGGCCAAATCACTTAACCCTGTTTGTCTCAGTTTCCTTATCTGTAAAATGAGCTGGAGAAGGAAATGGCAAATCATGAAGTCTGAAATGACTGAACAATAAAACCTTATCCTATCAGAATTAGGAATAGTTCTGGGCTCAGTCAGTATACCCCATCTCCTGTAGTAAGTTACTTCAGTTGAATCCTTTTTTTTTTTTGACAGCAGAAAAACACTTGTGCCCTTTTCCTTTTATTTTTCCAATTTTCAATTTGTAGGATTCTTTAACCTCCCCTACCAATATCAAATTATTCTGAGACCAGAAAAAGATTCCCCTGCTCCCAATTCACTAGGAACACTAGAGTGGAAGAAGATAAGTTGAAGCCACTGAGGAAAGATCTTCTATTAATGCAAAGGTTCTGGTTTTTATTATGCAAAGGTTACAATTGGAATAAAGAGGGCCTAGTCAGGATGAGCAGGGTATCTACACTGTCCCCTGGCTATGTTCTTAATTAGGTCAATCTCAGTTTTCAGCCAGATGTTCCCAGGAGGTGCTTACTAGTGTCTACTTATGAACATAGGATCAGAGATTTAGAGGTAGGGGTAATCTAGAACAACGTTATCATTTTGCAGATGAATCCCACAGAGGACTTGCCCAACACCGTAGAAGAGACAGAGATAGAATTTGAAGTGAGGTCCCTTTATATTAGTGGGCAGCTAGGTGGCACAGTGGATAGAGTGATGGTCTTAGAGTCAAGGGGAACTCAGTTCAAATCTAGCTTCAGAAACTTAGCTGTGTGACCCTGGGCAAATTACTTAACCTTGTTCACCTCAGTTTCCTCAAAGCTAGAGAAGGAAATGTCAAACTATTCCAGTATCTTTACCAAGAAAACCCCAAATGGGGTCACTGGGAGCTAGAAATAATTGAACAATAACAATTTCTGACTTCAAACTTAGCACCCTTTCTACTGAACTGTTTTATACTCTTCAGACACAAAATAGGAGTCTTGCTTTCTCCTCTCATTTCTGGCTAATCCAGTTTGTCTTTAGACTGCTTGCTTCTGTACTTTAGCTGAGGTGTTTGGCCTGCTAATGAATATTGTCCACACCAATTAAATGGTTCTTGTTTGTTGTAATTTGAAGGAAGCTTCAGATATGAATGGTTTTCTCCCTTGGATACAAATTAGCTTTCTTCTATTTTGCATCTACATTTGTTTTCTGGGAAACTTACTTTGACTTGACTGGTTTTGGTGGACCATTTGTCATTCCTCGTTGTTGATGTCCATATGAGATTATCGATTAGTGGGGCTCACTAGCTCTCTCCCTTCCCTCCTTTCCTAGCGGAGGCCTTCACCAAACCTGCCAGCCACTATCTCTTGAGTTAATTTTCAGTGCTTCCTTAAATCATTAATTTTTTTTGTTTTGATTTTTAATTAGACTTCAATAAGCTCTGTGAGGGAGTCAGTGCTTTCTTTGGACTTCATTTTTATAATTCTGTGTTCCACAGAGAACAATGAGAGGATTTGGACAGTTGCTTCTGTGAAGAGTTGAAGCCTGAATAATTCCTAAGGGGCTGTTTAACGTCGGTTCTTTGGTGTTCTAAGCTTGAGTAGAGGTAACTCTCTGTCTGCTCTCCCTCCCCTGCTACCCAACAGAGCACCCAGAGAAGAAGGAACGCTTCCTGATTGGTGGAGAGATACCATACCCTGCATACTGAACTGTGGATGTTTTTTCAAGTCAATTACAATATGCGGAAGATTAGGAAATCAAACTACAGCCAAAACACAATTGGCATGATGTCTGTGAGCCTCTCTGCTCGGTGGGGAGTCAGGGAGGGAGGCCTTAGGAGATGGGATCTAAATTCTCTTCTGCTTGTGTTCTTAAGCAAACCTGGTCACTTTATTTTATGGACCAAAATATCTTTTTAATAGGTTCCCTGTGTGGGAAGCTGTGTTCTGATAAAATGGAAGGAAGTTCTGGTCTTTCACGGCTTAACTTTGGTCAATGAGGCAAAAAACAAAAACAGCCAATAAATCTACCATGAGTGGAACTCTGTCTGCATAGAAGTCTGAGCTGAGCAGGGATCCTAGACCTTGCCAGCCCTTGCTCTCCTCCCAGCCTCTGATTTTGTAGCAAGGAACTAAATTCTTCCTGTTCCTCATTTAATTTGTCTACCTGAGGGTGTGACTTAGATCATGACTTGGTATGAAAGTAATGATAGAGAAACTGATGGTCTCTATCAATCAAACATCAAGTGTTTGTGGTTATCATCGTGATAGGGACACTAAGAAGGATAAATTATGGTCTTGGCCCTATAGTCCATTTGAAGAGATAACACAAGTGAAAATAAACTAGAAAATAATTAAGTGTGATACTGACAAATGAGCGCTGGGGAGTCTTGGCTCAGGTGACACTGGAGTTCATAGTCTCAATGGATCCAGAACTGAAATGGACATTAGAGATGACCTTGTTCATTCCCTGAATTGCACAGATAGTTGGAAAAGCATCCACATGCATTCATTAAATACCTATCATATGACAGGAACTGCTCTGTTTTGGAGATGCACAGTCAAAAATGTAACAGTTCTTGCCTTCAAGAAAGTTACATTCTATTGAGGGAGACAATACATACAGATACAGATATAAACAAATGCATATGTAAGGTACTGACCCTTTACGGTATTGTCTTTTTCATATGAAACAGTTTAAGCCTGAAAGAATCAGAAGAAATACTTTTGTGTAAAGAAAAAGAATTAAATGAACTGGTAATGGTTGTAAGGTATCGCCTCTAATCGGTGAACTATTTGATGCCTCAAAGAATTAGGGAAAAGATCTCAGTTTAATAAAAACTGCTAAAATATTTATATGAATAAAAGCAGCCTTCAGATGGGATTTGAGCAGTTTGGGACAGAAAATGAATTGTGGCATAAATATAAAGAATCAAAAAAGACGTAGGGGGATGCCTCCTTTGCATGTGAATGGTTTGATGGTTTAAAGGGTGTAGAAAAAAACTGGAAAAGTGGAGCAAGAAGAAACTGTTTCAAGGACACAGAATGTGAGGGAGGACCACATTGAGAGCTCAGAGCTGAAGATTTCAGGGCATTATGTTCCCTTACCTCATTTGCATGTTAAAGTTTTAAGATTTATGGTAAAAATCATGCAACTATTGGGAGACTGAGAGATGACTAAATAAGGACAGTTCATTTCCTAGGGGAAATTTTGGTGAGTTATTATCTGATATTGTGAAGGGTACCAGAAGGCTCCAGTTTAAGCCATTGAAGTATAAGAGCTAAGACGAAGCTATGTGGGGACGATATCAAAGAACCTTGCAGGAAGACTCAGCAGGGCGTCAAAAGCAGCCTTTTTGGAGCCCTTTGTAAAAAACCAGCAGCAGGAGAAATTTTGACAAGAAAGCTTTGGATGCTAGTTCTTGACTGGCTGACTAAACATCGAATCTCATTGAAAGATAGCTTCAATTTCAGTTACTGTCCCTCAACAATGAGAGAAGTAAAGTCTCTCAGAAATAACTATAATTCTGTTTCTCCCTCTAGTTTGAAAGAGAAAAAAACAAACAAAAGGAAAAGACCCTTTGCAGCTGTTTTGTTGTGCAGGAAGAAGAAATGCTGAGATCTAATTGGATGATGTGGATTCCTGGTTAGAGAAGCACAGGCAAGGCTTGTTTGTCTTAATCAGAGAATTAAATCAAGCTGTTTTCCTCTGAACTATGGTCGCTATAATTTGATTGGTTGATGCAGAATTCTAGGGAGGGAATGGCTGACTGGGTTTGTTTGCGTGGTCCAGAGAGAGCTAGTTTAATGAGCTTGGCAGCTCTTTGATTTCAAGGTAACTGCTAGGCAATTCAACAGTCTAATCATTTTCCAATCCCTCTTTAATAGTGGCTCTTAGTTAAGATCTTGCAAATACTATGTCTGTTCAAGAATAAAACGAAAGAAGATTTGCAGACTGGAGATAAGAAAGGACTGCTGGTCCTCAGTTGGCAGAGAAGAGACTTTGTGTGGTACAGTTGTTCCCAAGTGGGCCTGTTCTGGGCACTCCAGAACTGTGAATTAATGATAGCTAATAATAATAGCCAACATTCGTATAGTATTTATTATGTACCAGACACTGTGCTAAGAACTTGGCAGCCATCTCATTTGATTCTTACTACAGTCTTGGGAAGGAGGTGCTGTTATTACCTCCCTTTACAGATGAGGAAATTAGGTCTTCCCCATTCTTCTCAGATGGGATGATGATGATGATGATATTAGCACTAAGATATACAAAGAACTTTACAAACATTATCTCCTTTCAGCCTGATAACAATGTTGGGAGTTAAGTGCCATTGTTACCCCCATTTATAGATGAAGACAAAGGCAGACAGAGGTTAGATGATGCGCTCAGACTCACACAGCTGGTAAGTGTTCGAGACTAAATTTGAATTCATCTTCCTATTTCCAGATCTTCCACTCTATCCACTGTGCCCTTCAGCTCTCTCAAGATTCTTTTGTGTTTTCTTCTCTCCCATATATATTGGTGCTTAAATGTGATTCAGGTTTATGTATGAATTATGATATATTTTTATTATTCCTTCAAAACATAAACATCTATAATATTATTACTTTTGCCTTACTGCATGTAAATTGTTGTATATAAAGTTTAAATATCTATTGTTGTGAATGGAAGTGAATTGGGGTGGGGGGGTCTCAAAAGCTGAAATAGTGAGAAAGGGGAGAGCATTTCTCTCTCAGCACGGCTAACCCTAGGTCTCTGAGAGAATACGAAGTTAAATCAATTGGTCTTCATCTAGAAATGTAGATGTGTCAATGTGAGGGCAAACTGGAGAAGGAAATCATTCACAGAGTCCGTAGGTATTCAAATAATTTGTATGAGAGTTGTGAGATGCTCCATAGGGGTGACTGCCCCATGCTCCTATTACATATACAAGATAGTTAAAGGCAATTTTGGGGAGGGAAGACATTACCAACAGGGAGGAATAGGAGAGGCTTCTTGTAGAAGATGTCAAGTGAGCTAAGCCTTGAAGAAAACAAGGGATTCTTGGAGATAAAGATAAGGAAGGAGCACAATTCAGGCATGGAGAGCCAGCGCCATGTCTGAGGACCAGTTAAAGGCCAATTTGACAGAATTGTGGAGTGGGTGAAAGAGAATAATGTGTAATAAAATGAGAAAGGTTGGTTGGGTCCAGGTTGTAGAGAACTTTTAAATGGTACAAAGAAGATCCTATATTTGTTTCCAGGAGTATTAGGGGAAAATTGGAGTCAGACCCCTGGTTTGTGGGAAAATCACTTTGGCATCTGTGTAATGGAGAGCTGAGAGAAACCTGAGGCAGAGACACCAATCTGGAGGTTATTTCAATAGACCAGGTAAGAGATGTTGAGGGCCTGAACCAGGGTGATGCCCTAGCTAGGTTGGGAGAGTGAGAGCTGACAGTGAGATGATGAAAGTGTATCATTGATACCCCTAGAATATTAAAAAGACCTATAAGCAGGCCTCCAGCCTATTGGGTCAATTATTTATGGAGGATTTATGGGAGAACCTGAACGAGAGCTTTACGAATTCAGGAGCCATGTAAGGGTTATGGCCTTCCCTTTTGGAGAAAGTGCCCGTAGAGATGAGATCACAGCTTCACTGATATATTGAATCTATATCTACATATTGCATGATATAATATATATCCCTGATATAGTCAATGTATTATTTACCTGTTTAAATATACAGAAGTAGGCACACATAGATCCCATAAGGAAAGGATATAATTTCAAAGCATACTTGTATGCCATCCCTGGTGGTTTTCCAGCCACCAGACAGGAGAGTGTCTGATTTGGATGGTAGCTTTGTTTTTTTAACTAATTTCTGCAGGGTTTTCTTCTGAGTCCTTCTGTTCTGTTCTTTGCTGTATAATGAAGCTAGGTGTACCCTGTGCTCAATTTTTGTTCTTTTAACCGATTTATTATTTGTCTTATGAAATAGCGCTCTCTCCTTACTCGGCCTTGTCCTAATCAGACCCCAAAGAGTATGATCCTCCCTCACTGACACCTCCCTACTCCAGTCACTCACTCTCTTTTTCTCCCTATCTCATCTGTGCCAGGGAAAGATTTTCATCTTGCAGCCATGCACTGCCTCCCTGAGAAAAATTACATTCTTTGGCCTGTATTTTGGCCTTTGGCCAACATTTTCTCTTGAATACTCAACTCCATTCTGTGCCTCCCCCCTCACTTTGAGATGTATTTTCCAGTGATTTATTACATTCAACTGATTTTTTCCCCCATAATTGAATCCTCTGGTGTGACAGGTCTTATAAAAGCTACAATTCTGCTCCGCAACCCTGAGCAGCAGACACATGGAGAAAAGGAAAGAGTGAGGTAGGATCAGATAGAATAAGCACAGTATCTTCTTTACAGAGTATACAGATCTCTGTTTATCTGGTTGGGTTTAGAGGAAGGAGAATGGAGTGTGTGACCTTTGGAAGTCTTAGTCTCTGGAAGTCTTTTAGTCATATTATGACTCCTTTATTTGGCATCATTGGGAAATGTGTTTAGATAATTAAATTTTCTGGATGACTGATGATTACCCTTATAAGGAAAATAATTTTGGTTATTTTAACTATTTTTTGAAGTATGGATTGCAAACTTTCCAATTCCATAAATAATATACAGTGAACATAAGTTATCTGACTCGATGTGGTCTCAAAAGAGATGTGTAACCTTGAGATCCCATGTGTCCTTCTAGGGCCCTGGTGCAGCCTTTTGACTGAGTCCAAATTTTATGGAACAAATCCTTCTATTAAGGGGATTTATTCTGTGAAATTTGAATTCAATCAAAGGGCCACACTGGAGGACCTAGAGGCCTCAGGTTCCCTGCCCCTGCCCTAGACTGTTCTATCAGTGATATTGTATGCTTCTATAGTTCTAGAGTTAATCTTTCTTTGCAGTTATTGCTTATTTCCATCAATATCCCACCTCTAGATAATATCCTCTTCTACTTTTATCTGCCTGTACTAGAAAGCTATATTAACAGATTTGTTAGAATTGTGTATGAAGTAAGAGTAAGTAGGCTTCGAGTAAGGATTGAGAGACTTTTCTAGGAACAAAGTATATATGTTGTAGTGTATGGATTTTATGACATTAATATTGGCTATTGAGGCTTATTTTTCTTACTCATGAGCTGGTTCTTGGCTATATTCTGGATAGGTGAGGTTACTATTAAGTAATCTCTGGATAACTGAGGTGTTATTAGTTATAACATAGCACCCTCTCATTCTAAGATGGTGAACCCCACATGATCAGCTCATGAATCAACATGTAAGCCTTATGTCAAACATTTTTTCTTTTTCCAAATGCTCCATTCATGAATCATACAATTCTTATGTCAAAACCCAAGTACACTTTGGGAAACTCTTACCTCTCTGACCCATTGTCTTCACTCCAAAAAACTGAGAAGGTAACTATGTGACACCACCTTGTTTATTGTCATTAACTCCTCTCATAAGCACACAGTTCACAAAGCTCAAAGAAGAAATGATTTGTTTATAAGTCAAAGAAAACAAAGAGAGCCACTAGAAAATAATAACACCCATCAAAACATTCATAGCCCCAGTCACTTACAGTCAAAGACTAGTCAGTATTCCCAGCAGGTGTTTTCTCTTTGTTTTCTCATTTCTAATTCCTGTCTTAGTTCTTAGTGTCTCTCATTATCATCATCTCATTTTTTGATTATTTTCTGTCAGCTGTTCTGACCAGTGTAGCTCATAAGGTATCTTTAGCCCTTTGTCAGAGAGAAATCTTTTTTATGTCATGGGACCCTTCCCTTCCTTATCCCCAAAGGGATTTTCTGCTTTGTCAAAAGTTACAATTCTTCTTACATTAGAATTCAAATGTTTTGTAGGCAAGAAAGGTCTTTGGTGCTTTGTAATATGGTTCCTATCAAATTTTGACCTCAGAGACATTCACTCAGGAGTCAAGAACCCATTTTTTGTCTCTCATGTCTAAGTGGGTCTTCATCTCTGACATGAGGCTGAGATATGGGAATTCTGGGGTCTTTTTGTCTCTTTCTCTCCTGTACCTGGATGCCATTTTTCCTCTCTGAGTGAGCCTTTGTCATTGATATGGAAATTTTACAAAGAACTCAATTTCTCCTTAATCTTTTCTCTGGTCCAGGTGAGTCTTTCTGATGGGCAATTGGATGTGATTATCCAAATTATCTGAGACTGCTTCCTCCCTCCATTTAGGGCAATGGACACCAGTATGGGAATAGCTGCATAATCCCTTGGACAAGCACAGCATATGACTGGAGGGAGGAGATAAAAATGAAATAGCCTGTCTACTATGATGCAGTGCATGGTTGATAATCAGACAGTAGTGTCTTTACCTTAGGATGCATTTGTTAGTCTCTAGGACAGATATTTTCTCAGCCCATTGTAAAAGAATTTCACAATTCCTGTCCCTCCAGTAAGAAAGAGACTCTATTAAAAAAATTGTTTCTAACCTGAACAAACTAGTCACCAAAGAGAATGGGTGTTGGCTATACATCGTAGAACAGAGAAATAGAATTGTACACGAAACTGCAGATCTATATAATGGATAGTTTGCTTTTCTTTGTAAGTATGTAAGTTCAACTTGTACTTTTCAAATCTATCCTACCTGTCAGTGCTTCTTTCTAGCTTTCCTTTAGTTATCTTATCTGCATTTCTTAAGAAGATGCATCCACAACATTTTTCTTTCTTTTTTGTAATCATATTCCCATCCCATCTTGTCTTCCCACTCAAACACCCAATAGAATAAATAAAAAATAAACAAGGTCCTCATAGCAAAAATGTAGAGTCAAGGAAAACAAATTCCAATGATGGTTGTGTCTGAAAATGTATGTCTTATCCTATATCTTGAGTACATCTCCACTTTTCAAGACCAACGGTCATTCATTAAGCTCAGACAGTAGGTTTTGGAGATACAAGAAAAGATAATGAATCCTTCTCTTAAGGAACTAACATCAAGAAAATAGTCATTTCCTTTTTTGGAACCCAGAACCCAAGAGGTTCAAAAATGTATGGTCAGAAAGGAATGTGATGGCCATATCTCCAAGACCAGCCTCAGACCAGGCCTCTGAGAAAAGTTGAGGCTATGACTCCCTCTCCCTGGAGACACCAGCCCCATGTTCAGTGACTGCTCAGCCATGCCTGGGGTGAGTGTGTGTGTGTGTGTGTGTGTGTGTGTGTGTGTGTGAGTGTGTGATTTTCTTTGCATGGTCCCAATGGTACTTTTGATTCCATTTTCACTGTCACTCAGTACTGAATCTGTGAATTTTCTTTCACAGAGAGCTGAGCAGCAACAGTGTTTGATCTTTGGCAGGGCAAACACAGAGTGAAGGGAATTGTTTTTGAACCTGTTCCAGACAAGGTCCTGACAGTGCAGTGTTCAGGAAAGGACTTCTCCCTTTGGTCACAGGTTACAAAAATCTCAAGCTAAGGACTCATAGGGTTTGACTCCCAGGAATTTATCTGATTCTTCAAAGGCTGCATGATTTTCTGGAGGAAAAAAAGCAGCTAAGAGCTAGGAGAAACTGCATTCTTTGTGCCCCACTCTCCCTACTGAAAGGACAGTTTTCCTTTTCAGGGGATACAGGGAACATCACAAAATCTCAGAGTTGGATGGCACCTTAGAGATCATCTAGTTCAATCTGCTCATTTTATAGAACAGGAAACTGAGGTACCAAAGAAGGAAATTGACTTGCTATGGTGACATAGATAATAAGGGGCAGAAGTAATACTTGAACCCAGGTCACCTGATTTCATATCCTATGCTCCTTCTGTTTTACTATATGATGAGGAAGACCCAGATTCCCCATTGTGTCATCCTATCTAGACCTATACTCCACTGGCAATACCCCACATTTTGAATTTTCATAGCAGTCTATGAGTAGCAGCATAGTATAGTGAAAAGAGTGCTGAATTCAGATTCAAAAGATTTGAATTCACATTCTACCTCCATCACTTGTTAGCACCGTGACCTTGAAAAGTCACTTTATCTTATGGAACCCCAGTCTTCTCATCTGTGAAATAGGGAAAATGAGAGTTCAACCTTCCTTTTTATGAGTCATTTTACAGATAAAGAAAATGAAGCTTGGAGAAGAGAAATTCTCAGGATCATATATGACTGACAATTGGTAGAACCATACTTTGAACTCTGATCTGATTTTGGTGAGAAAACTATTGTAGGTGGCCATTAAAACTTGAATTTTCTCTAGATTAGTGCTTAGATTCACCATGCTGGGGATAACAGGTCAGATTTTTAGCTGTTACCATAAATCCTTACTACTTCCCTACCAGCATTCTTGTTTTAGAAGATATTAGGGTTGCTAATATCAGGCAGAGGACGAAAAAAGGTGCCCATGTCTCCAATTCCCATCAGATGGGCTATTTTAGAAACCTGCAGCAAGTCAGGTAAGGACAGATCACTCCTTAGAATCAATAACTACACCTTGAACTGAGAGCTATAGAATGGTTTATTTATGTGTGCTGTGATTTATAGTGCGTGTTCAGGGCCTCTGTTTGTGGTCACATGGACAGAGATAACACCGAGTGCTAAATTATTAAAACCACAAGGGACTTCCTTACTCTGCATCTCCCTTCCTTTGCTGATACAGTGAAAGTAAAAGGTAAAGGTGGCCTAGCCTATGGTCTGGAACCACTTTTTCCAAGGTCTTTAAATTAAATGTGGCTCCTAAACTGTCAAGGTGATCCTAAAATGTTAGGCATAAATGTACATGTTTTATATGTATTTTGCAGGTTGAGCTATGTTTTATTTACCTGAGGGTAAATTAAAGGGCAAAGGAACCTTGAGGATTGTCTTGTCTGGAGAAGATTCTCTCTTACCATGTAATTATTCCCTAATTTATTTGTGTTTATAGGGAAGGGAATACGCATTTTTATAATGCCTACAAAATACTGGGTACTGTATTAAGTGCTTTACAAATGTGATTCTCACAACAGCCTGCAAAGTGGGTACTATTATTATTTCTATTTCACAGTTGAGGAAACTGAGACAGACAATTTAAATGACTTGCCTAGGGTCACATAGCCAGGAAGTCTCTGAGGACAGATTTGAGTTTAGGTCTCCTTGACTCTGGGTCCAGTGTTCCACCTAGCTGCCTATTCAAATCAGGTAAGTTGCCTATATTGTATATACTGTTTGAAAGTCCTGTACTGTATTGGGTTACCTTAAAATGGGACATGGCTATATGGTCAAAATTATGTTTCAAGAGGATAATTAAAGGTTTGGACAGCTGGGGCCAGAATAAGCCAAACTGGTCTGGACTTGATTGGAAGAAGATCTAGCCAAGGTCAAGCTACAAGTGGTGGTAATTTTGACCAGGAAGCACAGCCAAGGCATAAGGAACCACATTGTAGGTACTAGAGTATGTGGCTACTGAAAGGCTGGGATCCTGGCACCATAATCAGCTCCAGATATCCTCTAGCAAATGTGGGGAAGGCCTATACTAATAAGGAGGATAGATCTCAGCTATTATGTCTCATATTATGTCTCATCTTCCGGTTTCAAACTTTCTAATCAACCCATCAGCAAGCAAGTATTTTAAAAAATTAATTTAAATTAATTTAAATTTTAAAATTGAGTTTTTTTTTTAAATTAAAAATTATTTGTGTCTGACATTTGCTAGCTGTGTGACCCTGGTAAGTCACTTAACCCTGTTTGCCTAATCCACTGGAGAAGCAAATAGCAAACCACTGAAGTTTCTTTGCTAAAAAAACCCCAGGTCACCAAGAATTGGACATAACTGAATGACTGAACAAGTACAAATTCTTGACTCTCTCTCATGAGAGGCAGGAAAGTATATGATATAGCCAAGGGAGATCGCAGAGTAGTGGCGTTTTTGGCAGCCTTCTCAAGTATCTTTCCTTTATATACATGCAGCCACCTCCACTTCCCTAATCTAGCTCACTCTGAGTCAGGAAGACCCAGGTTCATATCTGGCTTCTGACACGTTATTTAACTTCTCAGTGTCCCAGATTACTCTTTACAGCTATAAATTGCAGGATTTGCATTAACAGGGAATTCACCTAAGTTCCCTGAACCAGTGAAATTGTATCTTATTCAAAGACTAGAACCTCTTGGAGTCCAAGATGCAGATATACAGAATTGTTAGGGAGTAGGTAGGGAGAGTGAGAAAACAAATGAGAAAAATACAGAGACAGACTAGAGCCCCTTCCTGAGGGCACATGAATGCAAGCTGAAGCTGGTTTTATTTACTTCTAGGTCACTCTAGCAAAACAAAACAGTTTAGGAATAGAAGATATTCTTTTGCCAGGGAGATGAAAAAAAGAGAAATGAAGATGATATTCATTTAGATTTGGTTTTGATCTGACAGTTGCTTATTAAATAAATGTAGGTTATGACATAACAGAAAGCACATTTTATGAAAAGGACAGAAGACTTGGGTTCTAGTCCTATCAATGATGCTAATTCAGATTCTATGTGATGAGCTGAAAGGAATGCTGGAGGACACTCAGTTGAAACATCTCATTTTATAGCTGAGGAAACTGAATCTTAGAACTGAAGTTCTAAGCCCAAGGTTACTTTCAGAAGGAAGAAGAATGTTTAAAAAATGAAAAAGAAAAATGTTTAAAAAAGGAAGTTCAGAAATTTTAAATTAACTTGGACATAGCATCTGGAACTTGAGAGATATAGTTTGTCCTCTAGAGGTTCCCCCACAATGCATCTTGGTCTGCACAGAGAGAGGTTCATTAACCAGGAAGATTATCTGTGCTTTTAGATGACACATCTATCCCTTGTAATCATGGATGCAAATACTTGAGAGTCTGATCATAAACACATTTTCATAACGCTTGCAGAGATTAATGAGTCATAATTAGTTTATTCGGTGGTAAAACCTTGGTTTGGAGTACATGTCACAGTAGCAATTTCTACTATTCATATTCTTAAATGAAGCTACATAATGGATTACTTCGAACCTTGAATTTGTTCAGATTCTTTTGCAGACTCTCTTTAGTTTTCCAGCCAGTTGGGCCATTACTCAAAATTTTAGCATCTGCCAACCTCACACTGCAGTTGTCTTTGCCATCATGACATTAAATGAGCTACCATTTAAGTGCTAAAATTTCAGGAGCCTCCAGGAGAAGCTTTGAAATGTCTTAGCTGGTGGTTTTAATTTCAGCCTAGGGCTCTGAGCTCACAGCAACGCTCATATGAATTTGATAATCCATTCCAAAGCAGAGGGTTACATTCATATGGACAGCAGATTTTGAACTGTAACAAAGAAATTGAACCTTAAAAACCCTTCACGAGTAAATATGGGAACGGTCCAAGCCCTGAGCACCTGGAAGGATGGATGAACAGTGGACAAGATAGTTCCAGACAGGGACATGACCTGAGGGGTCACTTTCACTTTCTCTATAAGAAGTACAGGTAAGTACTTACTCTTTCCTCTTCTTGAAGGCTCAAGTGGGTCATTTCAGTTGAGTAATAGTCCTTCCATTTACATAGTTGGAATCATTTTGTATTATTTTCCTTGATTCGGCTTACTTTGCATTAATACATATGTCTTCTCATCTTTCTCTGTATTCACTACATTCATAATTTTTTCCAGTCTGACACTATTTCTTGACATTTGTGTGCTATAACTTGTTTAGTCAGTCCCTAATTGACCCCACCCAGTCATTTTCCTCTCATTATCAACTTCAGAACAGTTGTATTGAGAGAGGAAATGTCTTCGCCAGGAGTTCCCTATTACAGCGAAATCATAGGTCTGGATAATAAATCCCTGAAGTGTTGTGTCAGAAGCTCTCACATAACATGAAGGGTTCAGAAGTGTGTGTGTGTGTGTGTGTATGTGTGTATTGTGTATGTGTAATAGGGCCTGTCAGATTCCATTGACTTAGTGATGCATGATGCAACCTCCCCATGTGGAGGATGATAGAGATCTTACTTCTGGGAAAATAATGACAGGTAAAGTAAGTGTTTTGTAAGGACCATGCATCATGTGTAGACATTCCATAACTGGTTCCATTCAACTAAATATGTAGGGAAAGAGGGGCTCTTTTTTATTGCCTTTAGAGGTATTCAAAAAAGTCTGTCAACATTAGCTATCTTCTCTTTTGCTTCAGTAACTCTTAGGAGACTCTTTTTACTCATGTATCCTGTGAGAGACAGTAAAGGGAGGTCTTAAGACCTCCCCTCTGGGACCATGTGGCCCCAAGAAACAGGCTTCTGTCCTTGTCTTTGTCATTTGTTCTTCTACTTTCTAAGTGAATGGACTAGAGTCCATTGACCTAATAAGTTTGAAAGGTCATTGGGGGGAGTTCTCGTGTCCCAGGGTCCCAGAATCTGAGTTCAAACCAGTGGAACATCAATGCTCTGAAGAGCAAGGAGCAACCTCTGGGACCCACAGCCCAGCAGAAGGACTCAAATATCAGTTATTCTGGACACGAGCATGATGGGACCAATGCTTTGTAGAAACTGAAATAAGTTCCAAGTCTGCTTTCCCAGGGGCTGAGGTGGTATAGGAGAGTCTTCCTTCTGAGGTGTTATGGGGTGCACTGTTTGTACATTTGTTCTGGCAATATTTTATTTTGGAGGGGGGAAGGCTAAGCAATTGTGGTTAAGTGACTTGCCCAAGGTCACAGAACTAGTAAATGTGTCAACTGTCTGAGGCCACGTTTGAACTCAGGTCCTCCTGACTCCAGGGTAGGTACTCAACTCACTGCACCACCTAGCTGTCCCTGGCAATATTTTTGAAGCCAATATCCCTTTTTAAAAAAAAAATTTTAGACTTAAATACTAAAACTTAAATGCCTGATGTGATAAGAAAAAGAAACATTTTATAAGCTTAGATATTAAAACAAATATAAAATAAGAAAAGAAAAAAGCATGTCATGTACACAGTAGAATGTAGGAGACAGTTCAAAATAGATAGCAATAAATTTCCATTTCAAGAAAGCCTATATGATAAATACTATGTGCTGTGTTGAGAGCTGTCCATCTTTTCTTTGCTTTCTTATAGGTTTTTCTTTGTTGTCTGCTATACACTTTTTACTTTGTGTTCTTTTTCCTCGTTCTTCTCCCCACCCCAGGCTACAATTAAATGTGGATATATTTATATATAGATATATAATACAAATATACATATATATACACATACATATATAAACACATACTTTCCCTAACAGAATCTACTCTTAAGCTTTATTTTTATATTTATGCTTATCTCTTACTTCCTATCCCTCCTGACTTCTCTATTTTACTTCTACCCACTACCTGGCCCTCCTATTGCTTAACCTACTCCCCTCCAAACATCTTTCCTTTATCCTCCAATTCCCACAAATCTAAACATCTTTTTATACGCCCCTTTGGGCTATTTCCTCACCCTACCCTCTAAAGATCCCTCCCTTATCCTCCCCCCTCCCTATCCCCTTAGTGTTTTATTTCTTTCTAAATTTAGAAGACTTTCATACTCTTCTGATGTATACGTATTTCTCCCTCTTGAACCCATTCCCCATGAAAGTAGGTTTCCAGAACGAATAGTCCTCCTCCCCTGTCTAATTCCTCTGCATTGGATTTTCCTCTAAAACTCATTTGTATAAGATAATTACTCTTTTTAGCGGTTCCCTAATTGTTCCACTTTTCAAAGTCATATCATGTTCAGGTCTACCCCAATCTTTCTTATAAACTACCCAATGACTAATAACAATCTTAGACATATATTTTACATACATAAAAGTAAATTGTCTTTACTGAGTCCCTTGTAATTGGTCTTGGGTATGTACCTTATATCTTGTATGTCAACTCTTCTATTAAGTTCAGTTTTTTTTAACAAAGTCCCAAAAGTCTGACAATTCATTAAACATCCACATTTTTCATTCAGAATTATGCTTAGCTTTGCTGGGTATGATATTTTCAGGCAGAAGCCCAGTTGTTTTGCTTCTCGATATAGAGTGTTCTAAGATCTGTGGTCTTTCAGTGTTGCCACTGCTAGGTCTTGTGTGATTCTAATTGTGGCACCAACAGATATAAATTATTTTTTCCTTGTTGTTTATAGTATTTTATCCTTGAGCTGGGGGGTTTGGAATTTGACGATAATATTCCTTTTCTACCCCAGGAGTTAATTTTCGTTTCCCACCTTTAGAAACCAAAGTGCTCATATATGGAAAAAGGCAGTGCTTAATGGTAATAAATGCAACAAACTCTAAATTTTCATTCCTTTTCCCTGCCTCACTTTCTCTTCCTTTCCATGGCTTGTTGTGATATTTCAACTGGCCCAGGGAGCCTTTATTCCCAACATATGCCTTCCCCTCCCTTTCCTTCTAACAAGTTGTGCTACTTGGTCCCCTTTAACTTGCTTTTCCTCCTCCACACATCCTTCTCTGGAATGTTATAGAACTTATAGTCAGAAGACCAAGGTTTAATTCCTACTTCTGATACTTACTAGCTATGTGAACAATACTATCAGTCATCATCTTTGGGTCGCAGGTTCCCCTTCCATAAAAGGAGGGAGAAATTAAATAATACTTCTTCTACTTCCCTTAGAGTTTTGCAAGTCATTGTGAAAAATCTAGCTGTGCTGACCATGGCATGGGGGAATACGGAAGAGCAGGGCACAAAGAAAGACACAATCCTTACCCTGGAGTAGCTTATAGTCCACATAGCTTATACCAGCTTATAGGTATAGTCGAAATACCTCAGCTATCCAAGAAAAAGGTTCAATAGCTTCATATAATTTGAATAACCCTAGCCCTGGTGAGCTTGTGGTCTTAGGAGACCACTGAATTTTGGTAAACAAAGACTACCAAATAAATGAGAGGTATCATTAATAACAACTATGTTGCCATATGATCTATTATTAGAATAATAGATTATCAGGTCTAGAAGGGACTTTAAACGTCATGCAGAGGATCAAAAATTCTCTTTACACCCTACCTCCTCACCCACAGTGATCATCTAGCATCGCCCTGAATACCATTTATTATATTAATTTATATATTAAATATTAATTTATTATATTAATACATCCTTCATCCTCACAATATCCTGGGGAAGCAGAGACACATGATGCTGCCCACTATATTTTTCTCTTTCCCATATAGGGAAGTGGTTTTGTACATTGAGCTTTTGGAGAGGAATCAAATGAAACCTCTTTATTCCCATCTCCACAAAGCTCTTTAACCTGCAAATCCTCCACTGTGTTCAACAGGAGTTATCACAGGCTAGGGAAAAGGACAAGTCTGAGAAAGAAGAAAATAATCTGATTCAGGGTCTTCTTCAAACTATGTTCAGTCTTCTCATACTGGGGTTTTTCAGCCTCAAAGAGCTTCCTCTTAGTCAAATTTATTACTGTTGTTAGAAGTAAACATATGGATCAGAACAGCATGGTATTCAACCCCCATGTCATAATAACTCTTCACATTATATATCTTTATTACATTATAGATCTCAGAGACTTTATCTCATTTGATTCTTACAACAACCCTGTGAAGGAAGCAGGGCTGTTATTCATACCTTAGAGTTGAATAGATTAAGATTAAGAAAAATTAAATGACTTGTCAAGAGACAATATTTAATAAGTGACAAGTCCACGTTTTCTGACTCCTAACCCAAGTTCTCTTCCCATGATTCCATGCTGCTCCTCTGACAAAAGGGCATTTCTCAGTTCTAGTTCTGAGTTCTTTCTTCCCACTTGTACGGCATCAGTCCGGTTCATTTTCATAGCTGGGCAGATATTCAAGTCACTGGTTCCTCTGTGAATGGCACAGCTGGGCTTTTCTTGGGACTTTATTTCATTGTGGTGGGCCAGGAGGGCAGCATCACAGGGGACTCTGTGAAATAATGATTCTGAAATATATTAGCAACAGTTGTAAGGTCTATTTTCCCTCAATAACTTTAGCAATTGACTTCTCTTCTATTAAATAAAGCCAATTGGAAAGAAATAATAGACCTCATCCTTCAAAGTTAATGTGAGTCTGATACTCACAAAGAATACTGGAACTCACCTCAGTACTCACCTATCTTTGCAGACTAGCGTGATGCTACTTCCTTAACGGCAAAACAATCATATTGTTTTGGACTTAGAAGATCATCTAGTCCAATACCTACCCAATAAATGTGTACCCTTTGCAATTTTTGACATAAATTTATGGGATTTACAACTAGAGGAGACTTAGACACTATCCAATTTAACCCCCTAAATAATATATGTCCCCATCACATCTGGTATAAAATCATAAGACTTAGAACAGAAGGGATTAGTCATGGATTATTGATCCAAACCTTTTTTTTTTTTTTGCAGAAGAAACTGAAGTAAAAAGATATGCAAAGACTTGCCAACGGTCAAACAGGCATAAAGTAGAACAGCTAATATTTTCTATCTCAATGCATCAGTATATCAAGAAGTGGGAATATAGGCCTCTCTTTTGGAAGATTTCCAAAGATTAGGAAACCTATATCTCTACAAGTATCTTGTTCCCCTTCAGGATAGATTTAATTTGCAATATTTTTTTCCTTTCCTGAAAGATGGCATAATGATCCTTCCTTAACAATAAAACAATGTTAGAATCTTTGTGTCTTTGACCCATAGCTCCTAGTTCTCATCTTGAGTCACAAAAAATTCAATTAAATCCAACAAATACTTTAAAAGTGCCTACTATTTATAACACACTCCTTTGTTAAAGTTCCAAATCACTGCTTCATCATGAATGCTTGAAGGCTGTGCCAGCAGGGTTTATACTTGGCCACGTTTTACTTATCAATCTGGAAAGGCTTTGAATGGGAGTCTGGTGATGGATTCTACGTCTATTCTCTGAAAATCAACCCCTCCAAGTTTGGAGAAGCATGGTGTAGTGGACTGGTTGCTAGACTTGGAGTCAGGAAGATGTATGTTTTGATGCCACTTCTGATAGTTACTAGTTACTTGAGTAAGTCACTTAACCACTCTGAGATGCAGTTTACTCATTTGTGAAATGAGGGGGATGGCCTCCAAAGTCTATTTCATTTCTAAGTCCGTGATCCTATGATCAGATGACCAGGTCACTCACAAAGTGATGAATTTTTTAGTTATAACCACTCTCTTAGTCACAGAATGACTGTAATTTGTGTTGGTGGAAAGAATATCCATGTGAACAAAATTATAGATCTGGAAGCTTATGTTGAATTGTGCAAAGCATTATGCAGGAGTCACAAAGATGAAAAATGGCACAGCATCTGTCCTGGGGAAGCTTAACATCTAATAGGGAGATTATAATTTATATGCAAATAAACATAATTACAAACTAGAATGTGATAAAGACAGGGTCTGTCTGTCAACTAGCATGTAAGTGCAATGTGCCAGGCATTGTACCAAGGATTGGGCATACAAATAAAGCCAATGACAATGGTACCAACCAAAAACGAGTCCCAACTCTCCACAATCTAGTAGAGGAGACAGTATTAAAAAAACTATGTATAAACAAGGTATACTGTATAAAATTAGGTAAATATAGTCTCAGAGGGAAGGCACTAAGATTAAGAACAGGAAAGGTTTCTTGTAGAAGGTAGGATTTTAACTGAGAATTGAAGGAAACCAGAGAAGCCAGGACGTGGAGATGAAGAGAGAGTATTCCGGGCCCAAGGGACAGCCGATGAAAATGCTGATGAGCGTCATGTATGAGGACAAGCAAGGAGGCCAAAACTGTTGTACCACAGGCAGTCAGATTAAGCATCCTAGGAAAATTTGAGGAGGGGGAGACTACTTTCATCTGAGTAACTCAGGATAAATCTACTACTTCCATTTCTAGTCCTTCAAATACCTTCCCAGAATTACCATGTCATCTTTTCTCCAGGGCAAACATCTCTATTTATTTTAGTTCCTTATTTGATGTGATTTTGAATTCCTTCATCATCTTGTCTACTCTCCTCTGGACATGCTGCAGTTTGTCCTTAGCTATCAGTTAATTATTAAGTTGAAGACACTTAAATGTTATTAGCATCAGACTTTTCTTTGTAATTAGATTCTATAATTAAAAAAACTTCTTATCTTATTGAAGTTTCACTTGAAATAAATGGCAATAAAATACGATTGTGTCTGTCCAGAAATGAACAAGCACAGACCCAAAATGAATGAGCAATGGAGTGGAAAGAGAGCTGGTTATGGGGCCAGCCAGAAAACCTGAGTTCTGTATAGTCTTGGCCCTGGCACCAGCTTAGTTAAGTGACCTTGGAGCAAGTCAGTTTGCCTGGTCAAATTTGGTTTCCTCACCTGTTGGATGTGGGACCTGGATTACATTATTTAAAAGAATCTCCTTCTGGTCTGTAATTCTATACGAGAGAGAAATGATAAGAATAAAGGAATTATTTCATTCCTGAGGATGAAGACTCAGGTTTTCTCTCAGTGGAAAATATGCAATTGATATTTCTGAGGACGCTTGTGGAGAGCTAGGCAGTAACCTAAGCCCCATCTCCCTTGGATTAAGCTAGCTAAGGAAGGCAAAGAAAGTTAATAAAAACCAAATTTCTTCTTAAGAAATATTAACACATTGGCTGCAGGGAAATTCTGTTATCCAGAATTACAGATGCCTGATGGAATGACATCAAATTTTCATAGAGGCAATTAGTTGCCTTCATTTAGATCTATTCAATTATATAGTAACAATTAAATCTCAACCTGAAATATTAAAATATGAGTAGCCTTATGCTAAGAATATATAAGGAACACCAAGGTGGTGATGAAGGACAGGCAGGAATCTAAAGTAGAATGATAATGTCTTCTCTGCTTCTGTGCTCAGCCCTCACTTCCAACCCAATGTGAGGTAACCATAGTTTCCTTGATGTATTCCATCAGTTACATGCATTGATAGTTAAGAAAGTTCCCTCAGTATCCAGGAGCACAACAGCTACTTGTTTCTCTCCTGGCTATTGCAAACAGTGGGATTCTTCTAATGTCATTTTCATCCTGTTTTGGTTCAAAATGTTCAATCACAATGAAACAGAGAGACCTTCCCCTGACCCACTCCAGCCAGAATTGGTTTCTCTCCCCTGTGGCTAGATCTCCAAATGTTCCCAGAAAGGATTTCATTGACTCTTCTTCTATTTAGTGATCATATTCTATTTGTAATGTAGTTGTATAACACATAGTTAATATTTCTAACTAGACTGAAAGGTCTCTGTGGGTAGACTGCTTAATTTGCATTTGTACTTCCTTGCCTAGCATGTGGGAATAGGGACTGGGCTTTAGATTTTTTTGGTACCAGGAACTCCTGCATAAAGAAATTCCATCAGTCAGTGCAGATCAGCACATTTTTGTCACTTGAGAGTCTTAGAGAATTGCTTAGAGCATTGAGGAGTTAAATGATTAACCCAAGATCACACAATATGTATCCTTCCTCTTACCCCTAAGAAAGGCAATGAGACATAGTGGACAGTGGGCTGGAAGAGCCAGGAAGGTCCAGCACATAGAAGGCCTAGAATTCCCTCCCTAAATTTTCTCAGAACCTTTTGACTGGACCATCAAAACAGCCTCTTTTTTAAAAACATGTTGTATCTTCTTTATTAGGTGGTAAGCAATTTTAGTGAAGGGATTGATTTTTAAAATCTTTATATACCCCATGCCTGGTAGGGTACTTTGTACATAGTAGGCATTTAAATGCTTGATGAATTGGAGTTGAATTGAAAGGAAAATGGAATGAAATGATTTTGATAAAAGGTTCAGAGGAGAACTATAGGAATAATTAAAAAGTTGGAGAAAAAAGGACTCATAAGAAAGACTAGAACAATAAGACTGACTAGCCTGGAGAGAGAATAACTTCCTAGTAAATGAATGGCCCTTCCAGAGAGGATTATATGAGTTCTTTTCCATCAATAAGTCTTTAGGTTTGGTTGACCTAGCAATTAGACTTCCCTCCAAAGGGATGGGCTAACTTGGGAGATAGTGGCTTTATGAGGTCTTCAACTAAAGGCTGGATAATCATTTATTGGGGATGTGTTTGGGTAGAATGTAAGCTCTTTGAGGATAGGGAATACCTTATTATATATTTTTTTTGGATTGTGATCATATAGTACAGTGCATTGCACATACTGGGTGATTAATGCATTTTTGTTGGCTGATTAATTGGGTATGGGTTAAAACAGATGGGCTGTGAGGTCCCTCTATAATCTGAGTTAGTATGATCATTTAGACAAACCACATGGGAATCATGACTTAGAGCACAATGGATTATGGTTCTATGTTAAAAACAATTCTTGACAAGAAGTATTAAACTTCAGAGAGGAGTGGTGAGATAGATTCTGAGCTTTCAGAGAGAGGCCAGCCTGAAAGCAAGAAGGTAGACAAGAGGCTACATTAAGGCATTTAAAGCAGGTAGTATAGCATAGTAGAAAGAGACCTGTTTTTTTTTTTTTAACAGGTTCAAATCTCACCTCAAGTCAAAAGTCATTAAACCTCCCTAGGCCTTAGTTCTTCATCTATAATATGAGGTGAGGGGGTGGCCTCTGAAGTCTCTTCCATATGTTGATTCAATGGTCTTAGATCTCATTTTTTCATATGTAGGAAGCTGGCATAGTTCACAGCAGAATCACCTTTTGTAGGTCATTAACCAGGTGATTGAAGCTTGAGCATTTGATCCAATCAGCTCATAATTGAGGCTGCCAGCTCAATTCTATTTCACCTCAATTTCAGGTTATCTCCTTACTCCACCATTTGTGACTGGAGCCAAGTGATGAGTTTTAAAAGAATGTCTTTCTAGACCTTGAATCTCACTTTACATAAGGTGGTAGACATTTGATAAGTACTCAGGTAGATTGCTTTGATCTGTGGTAATTAGAAATTAAAAGGAAAAGCTCTTTTCCTAAAGTATAGAAGGTCTGATAAATCTAACACATCACCCCAAATCTGTTTGGGAATTATCATTTAGAACTAAAAGTACTAACTCCTGGAAGTCTGAAGCCATTTCTGTCAAGACACTGGCTTATTAATGGAGTTTATGCACTCATTTAAGGTGATAATGAGCAGGGGAGCACTAACAGAGCTATGTAGTTATTGGGGTCTGGTTAAGAGAAACATTGATTAATAGAGAGATCTTTTACTTTCAGGCATCCATGAATCATAATTTTGTTTAAACCTGACTGAACGCCATCAGATCATCAGAAAAATTCACTCTTTTAACAGTTATATCTATCCATTTATTTATCTTATACCTTAATTAGTACTATGCTTAAAAAACCAACCCAAAACAAATAGATTTAATATCTGCTCTCCAGAACTTTCACCCTAGGACTCCTGAGAAAACTTACAAGATCAGAGATTTAGAGCTGGAAGGAAGATAAAGATAATTTATTTTCATTTGTAGAGTTTCTGAGTCACAGAGAAGTGAAGTCACTTACCAAAGGTCACACAGGTAATAGTCTCTTGAAAAAAAATTTCCCTGCCTTAAAATCACGAAATGATTCTAAGTGTATTAGGTTTCAATATCCCCAAAGTCATCTTTCCATACCAGGAGTTAATGACCTGTACATACTCAAGTCTAAAAACAAAATCATCTTTAATTTGTAAGAGGGCAGAAACCATCACAACCCATTCCCTATTGTTATTTCAGGGAGGGAGGATTGGAGCTTTCTTTGCAAACCACCACAAAATCCAGGATTGTTTATTTCTTTCCTGTTTGTTTCTTAATAAGCTTTTATTCTTCCTGTGAATCAGAACTTCTTCCTGGGCTGAGAACTCAGTGTGCTGGCTTCAACCTCGATTGAATTTTTACAGCAAGTTATAAACCCTTGAAAATAGGATTTATAATGGAAACGCTGCTACAGCCCCAGCTACAGTGACTAGATGGGTGCTCTCATAATACTGGGTATTAATAAACTCTAAGTCTAATACTATATAGATTTTTTGTACTGTGAATCATGCTGACCCAATTCTTTACCTCAGTTCTTCAGTTCCACAGTCTGTGGTCCAGCGGGTTCACAACAAACAAGTCTAAGTGCCACTTGGACACTCTTATTTTAGAAGAAAGGACAGAAGGAGTGTGTGTGTGCGTGCCCTAAAGTTAACAAACAGGGAGCAGGAGCTGAGGTTCCATTGCTGGAGACATGGATGGATCCTTTTGGAGGTCTTGTGTATCACTGATAGAGTCTAGGAAAACAGAGGACCAGGAAAGTAGATAAATGAAAGTACAGACATTTCCATTAAAAATGAATTCAATTAAATAAATCTTAGCTTTGGACAATTCAAAGGATTTCCCATCATTCTTAATTTCTTCCCAGAACATGAAAGCACAGTATTTTTCCCCACCTGGTTTTATCTATTTCCATTTGGTAAATGGCATTTCCTTCTTCCAATAAAGGTGGTTATGAGAGCAGAAGGATATGGCCTTGTTATTTCATTTTAGCATAAGAGACTGTAGTCCCCCTCATATTCAAATAGTTCATGAAGAAGATGCTGTCAGTCAATGGAATTTGGCTTTCTGGTCCATGTAATGAGATATAGAAATCATGGGCTCTTGGCTAGTGATGGAGTATACGTAATGAGGGCTGGGAAGAAGGTATTTATCTGAAGACTAAATGATCTGATTAAAAAGGGTTTTTTTTGGTGGTTAATTTATTTGTTTTCAGTTTTCTACAATCACTTCCATGTATCTTAGATTTTCTCCCTTCCTTCTCCCCTTCCTCCCTAAGAGGGCATGCAATCTTATATGTGTTTACACACATTCTAACTGAATACATTTTCACCTTAATCATGTTGCATAGAAGAATTAAAATGATTGGGAGAAACCATAAAAAACAAGACATAACACAAGATAAAATGGTCTTTTTAACCAAAAAGTGATGGGAAGGAGAAAATGCCCAAATTTAGCTGTTCAAACAGATAATAATGATCATAGCTAACATTTTTACTCTTTCATTTAATTCTCCCAGCAACCCTGTGAGATAGGCACTTTATTTCCACTTTATAGTTAATCAAATCAAGTCACTCAACAATTACTAAGTGATTACTACATTGTGCTAAAGCCTAGGAATGCAAATAGAAACAAAAAGTTCATATCTGCCCCCAAGACGCTTATATCCTAGTGGGGGAAAACAACACATAACAGGGAGCTGAACAGGTGGGAAGGAGGGAAGAAAGTCTAGAGAGTCAGTCATGGGCCCAGAGAGGAATGAAGGCATGAACGTGGCTACTCTGGATCCTTCCTTAAAATGGAGATTCCAGAAAGCACTGACCTATCAGAGGAAGGAAATACAGGGGAGGAAGTATCTTTCAACATTGGAAGGCTTCAGGGACAGAGATTTCTTTGAGGTAAGAAGGTTGCAAGAGCGTGGTGGTGAAGGCATCTCCCAGAGCGAGAGGGTGCTGGAGCACAATGGAGAAAGACATTTGGAGAGTAAGGATCAGGATCTAGAGAGGAACTGGTGTTCCTTCTTTCATCCATTATTATTTTCTCATTCGCCCTAACTAGAGTCCCTCCTTAATCTTCTTCTGATTCCTAACCTAGCCCCAAAAAAGTCCTTGTTCGCTTGTATTTCCCTCATATTGCAAGCTTCAGTATATATTATGCTTTTGTTTGTCTAACACAAATCTTACAAGATCTTGCCACAGTTTTGTAGCAGCCTTAGTTATCTGCCCATACAACCATCTCTTGTATTTGTCCCTTTTGACTCTAAGGCATTAATGAGCTCTCTTTTCAAGTAAAAGAAATTTTCAATAACCAGAGGAATCATAAATGGCCGTAATAATAATAGCTAGCATTTATACAGCACTTTAAAGTTTGCAAAGCTTTTTACATGTTATCTCATTTGATGTTCACAGAAACATCATCAGATAGGTGCCATTCTCATTCCCATCTTGCATATGAAGAAACTGAGATAGCAAGAGGATAACTGACTTGTTCAAGGTTTAGCTTGTAAGTATCTGAAGCCAGATTCAAACTCAGGTATTTCTGACTCCAAGTTCCAGGATTTATCCACTGCATCACCTAGGTGCCTTGTGTAGGAGGCTGCTCCTGAGCTATACTTTGAAAGCAGTCAGAAATTCAAAAGCTGTAGGTAATGAGGGAGTACATTCCAGCCATGTGGGACAACATGTGTAAGGACATGGTTGTGGAACATTAAATGCTATTTACAAGGAAGAAACTAGTAGGCCAGTTTGACTGGCACAGAGAAAAAAGAGAATAATATGAACTGTCTAGAAAGACAGGTGGGAGCCGTAGTGGGCATTTAAAGTTATTTGTCCTGGAAGAATGATATTCTAGAGGAATAAAAGAACTAGTCAATATTATTGATTAAGTACCATCAGTGATATTTAAGATATTTCGGGGTACAGGAGAGACTAAATATTTCCTCATTTTCAAAAAGGCCAATATTTCAACTTATCAACCTTCATGATGGTTTTCAGAAGAACTGGTTATTAAAGGTATAGTTTGTGACCTATTAGAAAGCAAAGAAGTAATCATTTCAAATCAGTTTGTGCTGATTAAGAAGAATTGATTTAAAACAAAAACAAACAATATTACTAGCCTTGTAGATTGGGAAAAAGAGGCAACTTTGATGGACTAGCCACATTGCTCTAATGCCAAACACACTTACAAAAAGATTATTTCATGGAGAACTCACACAGGGCAAGCAGTCACATGGTGGTCAGAAAAAGTGATACAAGGACACTCAAGTTTTGTTAAGAACTTTGGAATTAATGGTGTGACATGGTAGACACTGGCACAGGACTGCCCAGCATGATGTGCCCTCATCAGACAAGGTGCTGTACACTGAGCAAAGCAGAACTGAAGCCCCTCAAAAGGAATGTGAAATGCACAAAGTAAGAAAACCCACTCCAAATATTCACATGGACTCTTTGTGCCGGACCTGTG
Source organism: Bettongia penicillata ogilbyi (assembly GCA_023548195.1). NCBI lineage: Eukaryota > Metazoa > Chordata > Mammalia > Diprotodontia > Potoroidae > Bettongia > Bettongia penicillata. The sequence goes on from JAJHZJ010000371.1 coordinate 5,633,432, forward strand.
GTAGCGCATTCCAAGCTCATATTGATTTGATCAGTCCCACTGACACACTGTAACTTGACTCTAGCATGGTGAGGTCATTTTGGTCCTCACTGAGAACAGACCAACCAAACTAGACTTTTATTGCACCAATCCAAGATATTTGTACTAATATAATAACTCAGTTGATTGCCTAACTGATCTCTTCTAAGTGATTGTGGATATCACAGAGGATAGATCCTCTTATATCTACTACTCAGGGGAATCATCATGATGACATCCACTGTCAGAAGCAATGCTAGAACCTCTGCAGTAACTGGAATCCTTTTTAAAATCTGGATTTTATTCAGGCAGTGCATCCTCTATGACACTGATAAATATACTCTGATCCAATATTAACAAAAAGTAGTGAACTTTGGTGAACTTATGTCTCATTATTTAATGTTGATACTCAGCATTATTACCAAAGAATCCGGCATTATCTAAACATCAGTGTGTGAAACATCTTCCTTGAGGAAAACCTTTAGCCCTTCATTTTTCCCAATTGCTACAAATAATTTTTGAGGAGGCAGTGTAATCGACAAAGAATAGACACAACAATGCCTTATGTTCTCTAAAGTTTGTAATCAATTGTGTTATTAGTGAAGTCATGTTTTAGAACATCATTTATGAGTAATGTGGTAATTGTCTGCATTTTCATAGATAGGAAGTAACTGATTACCAGTGTGGTTATCATTTCACTTCAGAAAGAGTGGTCTGTTTACATCTGGATCATCAACTGGTGAAAAAAAGCCAAAGGGAAACATAATAGGGATATTTGGATTCAAAAAGTCAGTTCAAAAATATAGAATGTGAAAGATAAGGGTAGAAAGAAGAATATAGAAAAGTAGGAATTTTAGGGGACTGCAATCTCAATAAGACTTAGTAATATGATTTTGCCAGAAGAACTAATTTAGTTTTATGCTGTGTTAACAAGCCCAGTTTTGAGAATAAAAGAGGAAATTGTCCCATTGTGTTTGTTCTAATTATCTGTAGTCTTGTGTCAAGTTCTGGGTACTATATTATGGAAGGGACATTGATGATCTGGAGGTCATTCAGAACAAATTGACAACAATGGTAAGTGGTCTTGAGACTGTGATACAAGATCAGTTGAAGTAACTGGAAATGATTAGCTTGAAGAAGAGATATCTTAGCACGTACACAAATAGGCATCTTTAAATATCTGAGGGATTTTCCTGTGGTACCCCAGCACCTAGCTCAGTACTGAATGTAAAGGAAATATTTAATAAGAGTTTGTTGTATGGCTATCTGAATGGCTAGCTGGTTGGTATGGGTAACTTTTTTTCTGCTGAAGCTTTTTGGGGATCAATAAATCCACTTTGATCCCATATTAACAAAAAAAGTAGTAATGAGTCTCATACAGGATATTATAGGAAGGGAGATGAAGAAAGAGTCTAAGCAGTAGAGTATAAACGACCTCCCAGCTGAGAAAGAGTGATTAGACTATTTCCTCTGTAGACTAACTTAACGTAGGGCTTTATTATAAACCAGCATAAGAACGCAGCAGAAAGCCAGGTCCCTAGTGGAGGAACATTAGAATGGGATTGGGAGAGGTATGAAATTACCTTAGAGTAGGACAGAGATTCAGGTGTGAGTTTGAAATACTCTGAGTTGCTGCCCTCCCTTCTAGATTCTCAATTCAGTGGAAATACCATTTTGTGTTAGATGCAGCAATTCTTTCCATGTTTTAAAGGAGCTTTGCATGCAGAATGGAAACTCTTTGAGGATGGCTATACAGAGAAAAGTACTCTCTGTTCTCTTTATACAGATGGAAGGCTAATACAGGCCCTAGCTGATTTAACCTGTTAAGTTAAGGTAAATAAAGAAGAACATGTTGACTCATTATTATACAATAATTGAAATTCAGTTTTTGCCTGAGGAGTCTTATTTCAACAAACTAATAGAGAGCTGTTTCCTGTTCTTGTTTGTGATTTGAATAGAACTCAAAAGGGAGAAGGTATATATAAAATAATAATTATATATGTGAAATATACATCTATATAGACATATGTATGTATGTGTACCCCCCCCCATCTCTCTCTCTCTGCCTTTCTCTCTCGGTCTCCTATCCAAAGGGTTGTTATGAGGATCAAATGTGATGATCTTAATTACACTGTGAACTCCTTGAGGACAGGACTAGGTTTTTTTTTGCCTCCTTTTTTATCCCCAGCACCACACACAGTAGGTGCTTAATAAGTGTTTACTGATATATATATATATACACACACACGCACACACACATGCATATATGTATACACACATAAGTGGAGAGAGACAGAGAAATGTAATCTATAAAGGCAGTATTAAATCACTTGACCAACTAAAAACAGAATTAAGATATATGTAAAGATTGAGTGTCATGGGGTCCTATATTTAGTAGAGAATTAAGAAGTCTTCTAGTCTAATTTCCTTGCCCATTGAATGATGCCCCTTATAACATCCTTGAGTTCAAATCAGTGGTTGAAGACCTTCAGTGACAGGGATCTTACTGCTTTCTGACTCCCGACTGGTTTTTATTGCCTCCATTCCATTGTTGAATAGTTCTAATTGTTATGAAATTCTTATATGTAGCTCAAATCTATTTTCCTATATTTCTACCCCATCGATCTTCATTCTTTTGGTATCTTCTAACTTCTGCTTTGTGTTCTTTTAGAATCTGGTCTTCTCTCTCTGAACATTCAGGGACTTGACAGGGTTGCTCACCCAAATACTCTCCTTGGGTTTTGAAACTTTCCTCCATGCTTTGGAACTTTCTTGATATTGTTGGGGCAGCTGTGGTGCAGTGTATAGAGTGCTAAGCCTGGAGTCAGAAGATCTTTCTTTGTGAGTTCAAATCTGGCCTTGGATACTTACTAGATGTATGATCCTAAACAAGTCACTTAATCCTGTTTGCCTTAGTTCCTTGTCTGTAAAATGAGATGGAGAAGGAAACATCAAAGTAGTCTAGTATCTTTGCCAAGAAAACCCCAAATGGGGTCATGAAGAATCAGACACAACTAAAACAACTCAGCAATAACTGTATCTCACTGAAAAAACATATATTCTATATCTTGTTTCCTTAGAACATTGCTAACCTTGGATTAAACTAATACATCCTGAGATGTTAATGGTCAAATAGTAAATATGTGACCATTTCCAAAGACAGTTTCATTTTAAAAAGGGACTGCTTAAAACACAAAGCTGTGACTCAAAGGAAGACTGACTCCCAAATGGTAATTATACTAAGTTTGATAGCTGGGAATATTTTGGGAACAGGTAAGCTTTACAGTGAGTTCCTCCCATCATACCACAAACATGACTACCTATTCTGTTTTCTTTTGAGGGGAAAATTGACAATTCCTTTTTATGCCCTTAGGCAAGACACAGACTATGCCCCATGTTTCCTGCCTCTAATAGGTCTATAATATTCTTGATTCATAAAAGTTCCATGTAAAAGAAAATAGAAAAAAATGACAATTAGATTTAGGAAAAGTCTCATGGCTCCTGAGTCCCTTTTCCCACATAGAATAGGGTTGGGACTAGAGCTCCCTCCACTTTGCCACATTTCTTGGCCCATGACACTTTGGAATGCCTACGTAAACTAGTGTTGTTCAGGAAACTCAGAGCAGATCCAGGAGTTCTAGTGCAAGATGAAGCTTTAAACTGAAATTGTACTAAAGTGTCACAGTAAGAAAACTCATTTTATTATAATTTAGAATGCAAATCAGTAAAAAGTTTTATTCCATACATTATTACAAGTCAAGGCAGGGAACACATCAATGGGGCACATATGGGGGAAAGTGGGCATTGAAGTAAAAGCTATTTCCTATTTGTACTTATAGTATACTGAGAACTCAAGAGTCATGCTGAGCTAAGAATTGTTCACCCTGGCTTTTGGGATAGTTTGCTGTGCTTCTGGGGAGGAGATACAGACATGCAGCTCTGTAGTCTCCAGGTCCCAAGACAGGGATAACTCTGCCTTTTGATGAGCTTTGTACAAGTACTAGGGTAAAGGAGAGTAAAATACAGGAGTTAGATGTGACTTCCCATTTGCACTTGAAATCGAGTCTTTTTCCAAAATGACATTACCCATATTAGAGGAAAACAGTGCTCCGCCTCTCTCTGACACCACCATGGTAACGTCTAGAACTGATCCTGGGCAGAAATGCAATAGAAGTGATGTTTGTCTATACTCAGCCCTTGTCCATGCCTATTCCCTTTTCTGTGCCCTTCCCCTTAAGCATCCCTTAAGCTGCCCTTTAGCTATTCCCCAAAAGCTTTTGGCTACTATTCCCTTCTCTTTTTGAAATTTCCCTGTTTGAATTTGTTTTGATTGACTATGCATATTTTAAAAAAGGGCTTTGTTTTTCTTTCTTTTTATTCAATATGAATTTGTGAGTCAGAATAAGGATAAGGTTAGGGATAAAGAAGCAAAAGAAAGAAGGAAAAACAAAAGAAAATAAAAAGATCATGAAAGTATTTAAAATGCACAGAAGAAAAAAGGTTAGAGAGAATCACATGCAAGTGGTACAGCTTTGAAAATTACATACTGAATTTATTTATTTAAAAAGAGAATCAAGCTGTGCATAATAGCCACAGTTCCATGGACAACCCTCCTTTTCTGCTTCACTATGTATATGGGAATGCCTTTTCTATTTAGTGTTTGTTAAGTTTAAAATTAAAAAGATAAAACATACCAACTTCCTTGTCCCATTCACTGGTCAGTTTCAGCACTACAGATGTTGCCTGGGTGTAAGCAGAAGGAATTAGGCCACTGTAGGCAAGGTCCTCACACTAACCCCTGCCGTCTAGAATGTAAGGTGGTCTGATAGAATATGAACTTCTTGGGGGCAAAGGCAGATTCATTTTTGCCTTTGTAACTCTAGCACTTAACACAGTGCCTAGCACACAGTAGATTCTTAAATAAATGTTTGTGATTGATTTATTGATGTAAATAGCAGCAATTGTTATATAATACTGGCAGCTAGGTGACAGAGTGGATAGAGCACTGAGCTTGGAATCAGGAAGATTCATCAAATCTGGACTCAGACACTCATTAGCTGTGTGACCTCGGTCAGGTCACTTAACCTTGTTCGTCTCAGTTTCCTCATTTGTAAAATGAGTTGGAGAAGGAAAAGGAAAACCACTCCAGTATTTTTGTCAACAAAATCCCAAATGGGGTCACAGAGTGTTGGACACAGCTGAAGCGACTGAGTGACTGACAACTGTACTTACATATAGGTATTTTGGTATCCTGGGGGCTTATTAGCTTCGCAAAGAAAACCTGTGCCTGCCCCGCTCCCCCGTAGGTTGGTGGACACTAGTAGAACCAGCATAGAGATTCTACCATTTGCTGCCTATGGCCTCTGCCTTACTAGGTGATTCTGTTTTCCAAAGCTATTCACCCTGCAATAGCTCTGAGAATGGGCTATTGTCATAGGATAATTTTATGGCAGAACTATGGCACTCAACTGTCAGCTTTAGTTCACCCTTCATTCTCTCTGTCTCTCTCTCTGTCTCTGTCTGTCTGTCTGTCTCTCTCTCTCTCCCCCTTTATTGTCTTTTTCAATTCTTTTGATAAAAATTCTGGGTACTCTGGCCAGTGTCGTGTGCTCTGGTTTCTGCCTTAGGACAAGGACAGTTTTGTCCAGTCTTCCATGGAGAGTGAAATCCTACGATGAGACCTGACTCACCTGTGTGTATTCTCTGGGGGATAATCCTTGACTGGCAGAGCTATATAGGACAGTAGTCTCTTATGAAGTTTGTCTGATATACTCTTGTCTGATCATAGGTTCATATGCTTAAAGCTGGAAAAGGTTTTAGAACTTAATCCTTTTATTTCATGGATGAAGACACTGAAACTCAGAGAAGTTAAGGGACTTGTTCAATGTCACATTAGTAAGTTACAGAACTGAACTCTCTATATTAAGACTGCTTCAGTATCCTTTGTACCTTTCAGTATCATGGGGTCTGTGGTAGGGTTCTGAGATCCTAAGTTTGACCACCTAACTCTTTACAGTAGATAAGGCTCTAACAAGGACAACTAAGACTGAAACTCATGGCTCCAGTTATCAAGTACTTAATCTTGTCATCAATGTTCTGATATGTAATATAATTATCTATAGATGTGTCGTATCTCTTCTACTGGACTACTTGAAGGTAGAGACCATATCTCACTCATTTGCATTCCCTCCACATTGCCCTGCATGGAGTAGATGCCTAATAATGTTCACTGAGTTAATGTGCTAATGGGAAGGTCTCAGGGGTCCCATGTCCTGGTAATATAACAGCCACAATATTGGTCTCCTGGAGACAATATCAGTGTTTTTGTCTAACATGTTATTGACTTAAATGGTGGAAATTTTAGGCTGAATAAGCTGGTATCTTTTGCTTATGCTGCTTCCTGGTTCCCCAACATTGCAAAGAATTTGCAAAAGACCTCTGTCCTCTATACTGGGCCTAGTTACAGACATAGCGAATGGTAGCCAATGGGGCAAGCAGGTAGTCTCCTGTGTTTCCTCTGTACTGTTTTGTCTCTGTCTGCTAACTGAGACACTAAGGTTATAAGCAGACATTGTACTGATGGTGAAAACTAGAAATTATTTGTTACAGTCACTATCATATTATCTCCCTCTAGATAAAGTAAGTCAAATTTATCCAGCAGAGTCCTGAAGGAGCCCTTAGATCAGGTGCACTCTGATGAAGGCTAGAGCTATCCACACTCCTTGTTCAGCTATCATTTCTTCCTGGACTTGGGTAAAATTGAAGAATGTCATTCACTGAAAAGCATGACACAAACTTAATCAAATCTAGTTCCTTCTTTCCTTAGGGATCCTGCAATTCTGGGCTTCAGAAAGTTACTGCAAAGATCACAAGGATAAAATCGGAAATATTAAAACCTCTAGAAGAACATTAATTTAAATTATGATAATATGACCTATTGTAAAGAAGCATTCTGGGCTCCCATCAGACCAGGTTAAAAGAAAATCTCTCCTTCCCCTCTACTCCCCAACTCTCTTTTGGGAGGGAAAAGGGAAGTTACACATATTGCTGGTGAGGAGTTAGAAATAGATGGGTCTGCTTAGAATATTAAATTCTCTGTCAGTTTGATGGAGATACATGAAAGATACACTTTCCCTACCCAGGAATGGAGTCGACAGTTTCTCCTTTTTCCTTAATCCATTGCTGAGTGTTTGGTTATAAATAAGCAGGGACAGAAGAGATCATGGTGAGTGGGAAAAAAGAACAAAATCCTGGCCACATCAACAGCATCCATAATCCCCTCCTGTTAATAAAAAATAAAAATTAACATAAGAGTAAGAAAACCTAGGATCAAATCCTGGTTCTGATTCTTGTGAACTCTATGACCTTGGGGAAAATCACTTTTACTCTTTAAGCTCTAGTTTCCTCATATGTCAAATGGGGTAGTAGTATTTTTCTTAGAGGGTTGGTGCTAGAATCAGTTGAGAAAATGAATGTGGAAAGATTTTGAAAACTGTATATGTGCACAGAAATGTAAAATGTTAGTGTTATTGAGATCAGCTGGGCCAGAGATGGAACTCTGGCTTAGGAAAGAGGTGCCTAGGCAAGGTGGATGCCGTGGTAGTCCATGAAAACACTAATCAATGAAAAACTGGGACTATTAGTTAGGGGATGACTCAAGGTGTGATAGTGGGAAAACTTTTGGTTTTGGAGTCATCAACCTGAATTGAATGTATCATCTTGTTGAATTTTGTATCTAATACCACAGTTCTCTCTACAACATTATTGACAGTCATCAATAAGCGTTCAATTATCTGTTTGAACATGACAGGAGGGTTTTGTTTTTAGTTTTAGGCATCAAACTTTGTTGTGTAGAAGTGAACACTGGAAAACTGGAGTCCATCTAGAGAAGACAAGTAGGATGGAGAAGATCCATAAAACTAGCCTTGTAAGCAATGGCAGAAGAAACAAAAGGACATTTAACATGGAAAAGAAAGGCCTGAGGGAAAAATTATAGTCATACTCAAGGGCAAGGGCTTATCAGAAAGACAAATTCTATTTATTCCATGTCATTTTAGAGGTCAGACGTAGGACTGGTAGGTGGAATTTTCCAGTTAGCTTCAGCAATATTTCTCATATCTTTTCCTTCTTTTCTATTTTTCCTGTTACTAAGCTATTCAGGGTCTATTGCAATATCTTTTTTTAATAGATCTCCCTGTTTGGATGGTCTTTCTCCCTTATAATTTGCCACCAAGTGCTCTGCTTGGTTTCAAATTCATCATCATCATCATCTCCATCATGTCTTGCCTAGTATAAACATATATGACCAGGAAATTCATCGTTATAAGGATTGCTTTATCTTTGCTACTCACATCTCATCAGTATCTTCAGTTACCTTTACCTTTCTGATTGGAAGTCTGGAGCACAAAAATATTCTTCCCATAGTCTCCCTTTATAGAAGGCTCAAAGTTCTCAGTCACCTCTGCATTTTCCATCAGCGGCTCTGCTTGGTTTCAACTTCATAATTTTTTTTTTGTCATCCTCCATCTTTCAGCTTCCTTTTGTGTATTATATTCCATTAGAATCTAAGCTTCTTTAAGGCAGGGATTGTTTTTCCTTTTTAAATTTGTATCCCCATGGCTTAGCACAGCACGTGAACATAGTAGATACTTAATGAAGTTTATCATACCACATCACAGAATATCGTGTCCCTTTTAATCCACCATACTAATCAGGAATATCTTCCTTAATAAGGCAGAGCTCTTATTAATCAGGTCACTCCCCCAACCTTTGAAGGTCCCCTATTTCCTGCAGTATTAAATGTAAAGTCTTATGTCTGGCATTCCAAACAATACAATCCATATTCACAATAATCTAGTCTCAATTTACTTTTCTAGGCTCATCTTCCTATTATTCCCACTTATTTATCATATGACCTGGGGAAATTAAATTATGCCTCACTTCCCCAAACATGTGCATTCCCTTTGCCTGTGATACCTTTTCTACCTCCACCACTTGAAATTCTAACCAACTTGCAAGGCACAGTTCAAATGCTACTACTTTAATGAAGCCTTTCCCAATGCTCTCTCCATTCTCATAGGATTTTGTGCCTTTTTATCACATTCTGCCTAGTAACAGTTATTTTCATAAACATCTCTCCTTTCCTAGATTATAAGCTCCTTGAGGTCAAAGGCCATTTTTCGTTTGTCTTTGTCTTCTCTCCATTAAATGGCACAGTAAAATCACATAAGGTAGGTATCCATAGAGTATTTTCTTACACTAAAAAACCTGCACTAGACTCTACCATCTCCTTGAATCTATTGTCCCTCTTCCCTTTCTCAGCAAAACTTCTGGAAAAAGCTGACTATACTCCTTGCACTGACCCACCTCTCCTCTCATTCCTCCTCAACCCTTTGCATTTTCTCTTTCAACCGTGACAATTAACCGAGCTGCTCCTTCCTTTTTCCAAATAATCTAGCAATCTAGAATGCTCTTTTATTGTTATATCTAATGTTCTTTTATCCATTCTCATCTTTTTTAAACTTTCTGCTGCATTTGCCCAAGCTTTCCTCCTTTCATCCCTGACTGTTTCTTTTCAATCTCCATTGCTGGTTCATTTATTTGTATCATACCTCATACCTTTTAACTTTGAGACTCTGTCCTTTGAATTTCTCCATCTGTCTGTCTCCCCATCTCTATCTCTCTCCCCATCTCTATCTGTCTCTGTCTTTGTCTCTCTCTTTTTGTCTTAGTCTTTCTCTTTTCCTGACCTCATCAGATCCCATTGGTTTAATTATCATGTTTATGCAGATGACTTCCAGATCTAGCCTTGGTTTCCCCTGCATTTCAATCACACATAACCAACTGCCTATTAGCCATTTCAAACTGGATGTCCTGGAGACATCCCAAATTCAACATATACAAAACAGAACTCATCTTCCCTATCCCTTCTCTCTTCTAAACTTCTCTATTTTTGTCAAAGGCACCACCATTATTTCACTCTTCTAGGTTCATGACCTATCTGTTATCTTCAGCTCTCTCTCCCTCACCCCACATATTAACAATCACTGGTCAGTTTTGTCATTTCTCCCTCCACCATGTCTCTTACATACATGTCTCCCCTCCTCTCTATAGACCACCACCTTAGTTCTCTTACAGCGATGGTCTCCTGATTTCTCTCTCTGCATTAAGTCTCTTCCTATTCTCATCCATCCTCCACATAGTTGGTGTAATGATTTTCCTTAAGGGATCACCTGAGCATGTCCCTCCTGTGCTCAGCCAATTCCAAGGATTCCCTATTGCATCTAAGATAAAACATAACATCCTCTCTAACTTTTAAGACCCTTCGGTATCATCCTATCTTTTTAGCCACACTGTATATTTCTGCACTTGGCACTCCAGACAAAATGACCTTTTCTGTGACCTTCACACTGAGCATTCAGGCAGCTCAGTTTACTCACAGGTTGTGTTTGTCCTTTATTCTTAAAGAGGACCATGACATCAGTGAATGATGGCATGACTTGAAGTTGACTTTGTTTTGAGTGAGGGAGGGCTGTGCAAGGTCACCAACCTCACTTTCCCCTCCTGAGCCATCTGGATGCAGTGACCAGATATTCAACAGGATGACTGGAGATGGCCCAGGATGCTTAGCTCATCTTTTCCCTCTTCCTTTCCTTCTCTTCTCCACAGGAAGGTAAATTTTTGTGGTCAGAAGCTGCCCAGTTAACTGGTTTACTGGTTAGGTTTCTTTCTTTGATTCTTTTTTCTTCCTTCCTTCCTTCCTTCCTTCCTTCCTTCCTTCCTTCCTTCCTTCCTTCCTTCCTTCCTTCCTTCCTTCCTTCCTTCCTTCCTTCCTTCCTTCCTTCCTTCCTTCCTTCCTTCCTTAACACAGTTCACTCTGAAGCTCATAGATTGGACCACAATAGGTCCCTGCCCAAGCTCCTCTTAATGGCTATTTTTGGGTCCTCCTAACTTAGAGTGAATATAAATGGTAACTGTGTCTCTTTGGAACAGCAACCGTGAGGATCTTGCCCTCCCAGCTTGATTTTTTTTTTTCTAAATAAAGGGACCATCTCTTGACTACTTCTTAAAGAGATCTATTCACTAAATGGGCATTATCTCACTCTAAGAGAGTGCCTGAAAAGGCCTTAGCCTAAAAGCGCAGGGTCTCCCATTGCATCCTAGGTCATCTCCAGATATCTTGATGACTATCTGGTCACTGGATCCAGATGGCTCAGGACAAGAAAGCAAGGCTGGTGACCTTGCACAGCCCTTCCTCACTCAAATCAAAGTCAACTGAAAGTTATATCATCATTTTGCTGATGTCATAGTCCTCTTCGAAAACGTAGGACAAACACAACACCAACAAAGCATACCATCTCCCCATCTGTTTACCTTTGCACTGGTCATCCCTCATGTCCAGAATGTGCCTCTTCCTCACCTCTGCCTCTTGATGAATCTCAGACACCTTCTTTTCCATGAAGCTCTTCTGATTCTCTCACTTCCTATTTCCTTCCCTAACTACCCTATATCGAACTACTTTGTACTGATTTATATTTGTTCTTCCTCTATAATATACATACATGTTATCTCCCCCATTAGAATGTAGCTTTTTGAACTTAAGGATTGTTTCATTATTTTTCTTCATATCTTTAGCCCCTCACATAGTGTGTGTGTGCTTAATAAATACTTGATGGAATGTTGAATAGACATAAAGCAATGGTAACAAGGAAAAGTCTTGAAAATGGAAGCAGCTTTGGTCTCAAGGTTAGGACTTTCATGTGTTTGCTGTGGAAGGAGGAACCAACACCAATATGCCAGCCCAGGCTGAGCTGCTCTTGGGCAATACCCAGCTGAAGGGACAGGTGTGTTGGCAGAGGCCAGCAGCAGTTTCTGGCCAGCTGATCCTGGTACAGAATGAGTTCCCACTGAGCAAACAGCAATAAAATAGTTGAGTGAATGGTTAGTGATCAAAAGTTATCATTGATTGTCATCAGGAACACAGTTCCTGCATCTGGGTTATCTGGACAGCAGTAGAGTAGGTGCCTTTCGGGTGCTGATAGATCAAAAGGAAGGGTAGGTTCAACAAAGATAGATCTAACAATTACAGGGCAATTACAGCCCCAAGTATACAGCTATTTGGAGAGGCAGGGGTAGAATAATCACCATTAACTCTTACTTCTCATCTGAGCTAACTCGAATGACGATAATACCAGCACCAATCCTTGATGGTAATGCCAACTACAGTCTGTGAGATGCATGTGGACAGTTGCCTGTTTTTGTATGGTCTACAAACTAAGAATGGTTTTTACATTTTAAATAATGTTTTATTGTATTTAAAAATATAAAAAAACCTCAGCTCCTGGGCAGTATAACCATAGGTGGATTTGACCCTGGGCCATAGTCTTTGGAACTCCTATTCTAAACTATCCCTATTAGGTGATCTGTTCTATTCTGCATAAAGACTTCCAGGGATGGGAATTTACTACCTTTTGGGACATTCCATTGTTGACTTCACTAGAGATGACAGTATGGTAGAGTGACTAGAGTTCTACACCTGGGTATAAATGTTCTTTTTGACACTTACTGGTCTGTGATCATAGATGAGCCACTTGTCTTCCCTGAGACTCAGTTTTCTTATCTGTCAAATGGTAATAATAATAGCAATAATAATAATAATAATAATAATTAGTAGTAGTAGTAGTAGTAGTAGTAGTAGTCATATCTAGTTCACAGGGTTGTTGTGAGACTCAAATGAGATGAAGTATAAAAAACTCATTGCAAATTTTTAAAAGCAAAATAAAAGTTGTCTGTTATATTATTGAGCCTTTCTTCCTCTGTGGCTTGTTGGGGATAGGGTCCTGACAAGAAGTCCTTCCTTGTGCTCATAAAATAGCCCCTTTAATAAAAGGATTTGTTCTGTGAAGTTTGGGTTCCATCAAAGGGCTGCTCTTGAGAACCTAGAGGGTCACATGTCATGTTGAGGCCACAGGTTCCCCACTCCTGGATTAATATATTACTTGTTTAAATATATTAATATAAGTATATTACTAGATATAAGTATATTACACATCTGCCTGTCCCCAAGGCAAAACCAACAATTAGGTAAAGTCTGGATTTCACATCTTCCCATTTTTCCTTTACATACATGCCTTTTCCTTGTTCTCACTGCCACCCTGGGTATGTAGTGCTCTCATGTTGCCCCTGGATTCCTAGGGCACCTCATTTTAGTAACCCAACTGGATATATTTTCCTCCAGATTGCACCCTCTGATTCCACCTAATTTTCTGCAGGTGAGTGACATGAATTTCATTCATACTAAAGTGGTAATATTGGAATATAGTCAGAAAGGTTTAAGATTGGGAGTCAGAAGCTTAATGATGAGGCACATCTGTCCTTCAGTTTTCCCTTCTATTACATAGATTTGGGCAATATCATTTGCCCTATATATTTCACAGGGCTCTTAAGAAGATTAAATGCCCTACTAGATGGGAAAGCACTCTGAAAGGTTAAAAGTAATAAACAAATGCAAGGTAGAGTTTATTGTCATTGTAACTGATGTGTAATCCATTCCTAAAATGTTTGCATTTTAAAAGGAGTCTTCTAAAGAAGACATAAATTCAGCCACTGCATTTGATTAATTGGTCAGATTGGAGATGGTCCGATATGCACTTAAGTAAAATAGCTCTTTGGCTGCTGGTGTGGAGGATGGGTGGAATGCCTAAAGAATTAAGGGAAAATCTCTACAGGCAGTTGGTAGTTAGAAGACCTGAGTTCTAGTATTGACATTGCCTTTTACTAATCATGTGACTGTGAGGGGCCGTTGTAAGGGGCCACCATCGGACCTCCTGGGTGGATAGGTGACGGCCGGGAGTCTATACCCGCCCTAACTGGCGGTCACGCGCTTGGCCCGTGACTTCCTCATTCTGGGCGCAAGGAAGGCTCGTGGACAAGGTACGGCATCGCCCTCGGGGAGGTACTGAAGGGGCTCCACACCAATCATGATGGGACACGACCAACTATGACCTTAGAAGGCAAGGTGTTGAGAGATGACCCGATCCTAAGACCCAATGCAGACGCAGGGCTAGAACCCGGAAAGGATAAGGAATATAAGGCAACGCCCTAGGGGGCTCGGGGGGGACTGGACTGATGTGAACTGCTGAATAAACACCCACTTTGCTCTACCACCCTGGCTCGTGCTTGGTTTCCGCCCGAACTCTGATCCCCGGGGACGGGTCCAGAGACGTCTGAAGCTGCGTGACGCAGAGTGAGGGGTTACTACCCACCGGGAGGGTCGATCGGGGACTTTCGCCCGGGACATGTGACCTTGATTAACTCAATTTCTCCTTTTTGTCTTCAGTTTCCTTCTCTGCAAAATGAGGGAGTTGGAGTCCATGATCTTAGGGTCCTAGATTTAGAACTGGAAGGAAATTTAGATGTTATCTAGTCCAACCCCCACATTTTACTGATGAAGAAACTGAGGCATAAAGAGGAAAAATGACTTGCCTAAGAGCATATAAGTAGTTAAGAACTCTGTAAAATCCTTTCCACTTCTAACCTTCTATGGTTTGAATCTTTGATTATGAGACCCTGTGACAGACAGCTGGAGAAGATGTAATAAGAGTGAATGAATGAAGATCATTTACCATGAACCAAGCATTATGCTAAGTATTGGGATAGATATACAAAAATGAGGTTTCTTGCACTACAGGAGTTTGTATTCTATTGTAGTTGGAGGAGGTAACAAACATGAGGCAGTGGCCAGGGACCCTTCAACTAGCACCCACCTATAAGTTCTAACCCACAGGTTAGTCTATTCAGCCTTTACATGTTTGGCCAGAAGCCCCAACTGTTAACAAAGGGAACAGTTGGTGGGGTAAAATGCCCTTGGAGGAGACAGATGCATTGGGGGATAGCTAAGCCAAGGACATTATGTTCTATCTTTATGAGGAAATGTAAATTGTATATTAAGAGCAAAGTCTTTGCTTCTAAAAGGTTGAATAAGATGATACTTAAAAAAGAACTCCAGCTGGTTAAATTTAGGGCATCCAAATCCATCTAGTCCAAGAATAATCTTTGGCCTTGGGCCTATAACATTTCAGTTGACTGTGAATTAGATAAATTTTCATTCACTTTTGACTTTTGCCTCTTTGTCCTTCCTCCCCCCAACCCTCTTTATTTTGAGGCAGGAAACAAGTGCTAATTGTCAGGCCAGGCTCAGTTATATTGCAGTTGCATCTTCAAAGATCTAGTTCTGCTTTGCCTTAGTGAAGAGTAAAGTGGCTTCTTTCCTATAGACACATTTTGAGTGAATATCTAGGTAAGAAAAATTGATATTTTCTTTTTTTTATTTGTTTTATCTTTGGTGCCCATTTGTCTAGACTGGTTTCCTTCCCCTTCCCCGCTTCTTATATTTCATTCTCTTCTTGGAATTATATGCCCAAGGTCACACAGATACTGGCAGAGTCGTGAATAAAAGATCAATCATTGACACTCATCCCTGTGCCCTCTTTATGTGTCTGGACATATCAGGTCCTGCAAACATCCATTTTTCCTTTATCAGAATCTGATTTAGAAGGTCAATCAGAAACTTTAAGATATTTCTTATTCCTACCAGCAGCTTCCAGGCTCTTATTCTGTGATTCATTTATTCAATAAACATTTTTCAGGTGCCTACTATGTGCCAAGCATTGTGCAAGGCATTGGGGATACAAGTCAACAAGCATTTATTAAGCTCTTACTATGTGCCAGGCACTATGCTGTTTTAGGGATAAAAAAAGAGGCAAAAGTACTTACAGTCCTCAAGGAGCTCACAATCTAATGAGGAAGATAACATGCCAACACCTATGTAAGATGCAACAAAAATACTAACATTCATCCTTCAATAATCTTTCTTAGGAGTTCATGATTATATCTGCCCATCTCCAGGCTGTTGCTCCACTTTTTTTTCCCAATTACTTCAATACCTGGTTCATACTCTTCCTTTCTAACCCATCCCCTATCACCATGATTGTTGTGAGGATCAAATGAAATAAGATTTTTAAGAAAGTTTTGGCAGACAGTATTTTACCTTCTTCCAATTACATGTAAAGATAGTTTTCAACATGCCTTTTTATAAGATTTAGAGTTTCAAATTGTTCCCCCTCCCTCTCTCCCATCCCCTTTCCTCAAGATGGAAAGCAATCTGATATAGGTTTACATGTACAATCATGTAAACATATTTCCTCATTAGTCATGTTGTGAAAGAAGGACCAGAACAAAAGGGAAAAGCCACAAAAACCAGAACAAAACAAAACAAAACAAAAACTGAAAAGTGTGCTTTGATGTAGGCTTTGATCTGTATTCAGACTCCATAGTTTTTTCTCTGGGTTTAGATAGCATTTTCCATTGTCAATCTTTTGGAACTGTCTTGGATCATAGTATTGCTGAAAAGAGCTGACTTAATCATAGTTTATCATTGCACAATGCTGCTGTTACTGTATACAGTGTTCTTGTAGTTCTGCTCATTTCCAGCATCAGTTCATGTAAATCTTTCCAGGTTTTTCTGAAATTTGCCTGCTCATCATTTCTTATAGCAAAATAGTATTCCATTACATTCACATACTACAACTTGTTCAGCCATTCCCCAATTGATGGGCATCCCCTCAGTTTTCACTTCTTTGCCACTACGAAAAGAGCTGCTGTAAATTTTTTTGTACATATAGATCCTTTTCCCTTTTTTTATGATCTCTTTGGGGTACATGACTATGTAGTGTAAATGCAATATTCACAGTGCCTATGGTGGCCATAAATATTCCAAAGAAATTCTGAATCATGAAATACCATGGTCTCTCCACATGGAAGACAGAACCAAAACATGCATTCACACACCAGAAAGCCAAATCCATCATAGTAACAAAAATCTATACACAATAATAATGCAGAGAACAACACCATCACCAAACCTTCCCCTTGATAGGCTTCCTACAATTCCATTGAACAAATCACAAGCAGGCCCTCTTAAACAAAATCACAAACAAGCTCTTTCACTCATGCTAGCTAGCAGCCTGCATCCTTCCTAGCTCTGACTGCTCTCTGAACAAATTTAGTCTCAGCTCTGCTCTATGTCAGCCTCTTCCTGTTTCTCCCTTCCTGCTTGACATCTTCCTGTTCCATGTGACTTACTCATGTGACTTAGGCTTCCATGTGACTTAAGGAGGTCACATGGGTCTATTAATGTATGGGAAAGATCTTCCCATTAAGAAGCAAAATTATATTAGCAATGAGCAAAAAATGTGTCATTAATACAAACTACTAGTGGTATTGCTGGATCAAAGGGAATGCAAACTTTCATTGCCCTTTGGGCATAGTTCCTAACTGTTCTCCAGAATGGTTGGATCAGTTCACAACTCTACCAATAATGCATTAGTGTCCCAGTTTTCCCACATCTTATCCAGAATTTATCATTTTTCTTTTCTGACATATTAGCCAGTCTGATTAGTGTGAGGGGTTACTTCAAAATTGTTTTAATGTGCATTTGTGAGATAACCTTTGTAAACTATTTAGCATAGTGCCTGACCTTAATAAACGATTGTTATGTCCCTCCTTCCCCCTCACTGCAATTTTATTTTTTCCTAGTTGTTGTTATTCTTCAATTGTGTCTAACTCTTTGTGACCTTGTGGAACATAGCGTGCCATACTGTCCATGGGGATTTCTTGGGAAAGATACTGGAATGGATTGTAATTTCCTTCTCCAATTCATTTGTTCCTTACCCAATTTTAATTCTCTGTTAGGTACTCTGGTTTGCTAACCCATTACTCTTGAATATCTCATATATTGTGGAATGGGAAGGTGGATTCGCCATTGACAGAAATCAGAAAGTATTGAAAGAGTAAATTTCTTCAGAAAGAAATGGATTTTAGATCTGGGCCAGATAAGCTTCAGTTGAATGGAACCATTTCTTCATGCCTCTAATAAGTCCAACACTTTACCACCATAAACCTTTCTTTGCTCATGTAAACCCCTAACTTTGGAATGCCCTCTTTCCTTGAAGATAGTTTTTTCTTCCTAAGGTCATTTTCACTTAATTTTCGTGTGTTCTTGGTTGCTACAGGACATGAACTGATTAAAGACTATTTCTTTACTGTGGATAGTATAATTTTAAAACACCAAACCTCATTAGCATATGAGAAGGTTGCTAGCTGGTTTTACACAGTCTTTCATAAAATGGTATAGAAAAGGCCTTTCGACTGACAGATACAACATGGATTCCCACAATTTTGAGATCCTTGAAAAGAGTGAATATGATTGGAATGCTAGCTCCTTTTTATTTGTGCTTATAAAAATGGGAACTCTGTTTGCCAAATTAATCTCAGATGTTTTCGAAAGTTTGTAGTAGTTTGTTCAGTCCCATTAATATTTATTGAGTCCCAATGGACTGGGCCCCCATGGTACTGCAAGTGAAGAGGAACTGAGCCAAGATTTTTCTCCTTGATGATGAATCTTGGGTGGAGGTTAGGGAGATTACATTTTAAGACGTCCATTTCTCCCTTATAATTCAAGGAGTTTATGACAGGGTTTTGACGGAATTGCTGCTGGCTTAGATTCAATGCAGCGCAATAGAGGTTTTCTTTTGAGCACCTACTGTGCATTGTGTACTCTGCTGGGAGCTAGGAGAGAAAAAATCCAGATAAGATACGGCCCCTGTCATTTGAGTTGGTAGCTATGACATAGACATAAAACAGTACTGCAACATAATACATGATAAGTGCTGGTCAAAAAATTACGGTTTAATGTATTAGGAAATTGCCATGCTATTCCCTCTTAATGCAGTTCAATAAAAAGTCATTTCAACAAGCATTTATTAAACAGCTTCTCCATATGTGGCACTGCACTATGTGCCAGAGAGATACAAAAAGGAGCAAGATACACTCCCTGCCTACAAAGGTTACAGAGGGGAGGATAACTACCGAATAACAGAAGCATAGGATGGCTGAAGAAGTGAGATAAAAAAAGGGAGGAATGAAATGCTGTGGAACTCAGAAGAGGGAGAGAGTGTTGATGTTTGGGAGAAGAAAGGAAGGCTGCAAAAATGAGGAAGCATTTGATGTAGGCCTTGAATAAAAGGAGAATATTTTGACAGGAAGGAGGACATTTCTGATTAAGGGAAAAGTATGATTGAAGGATCAGAGGAGGCGAAATATAGACGATATAGTGAGTAATCCAGTTTAGCCATAGTACAGAATACAAGTAGGGGAGCAGGGAGGTATGTTACTGGAAAGGCATACTGGGACCTCTTACACAAGGTCTTGATTGTCAGTATAAGGATTTTGAACTTTATTTGGTAGTCAATTTATCTCTGTTTGCTGTGGGGAAACATTCGATTTTCTTCAGATCAGGGTAGCCTTTTCAATTTCTTCAGGGGTGAGGATGAGAGAGTCCTTCATAACATGCCATCTCTTTTTTTGCTTCTGATTGTCATTCATTAAAATTTTAAGGAAACCCTGAATCTCGGTAGATTCACAGAGTTGTTACTTCTTTTCTTTCCTTTCTGGGTTGTGACATATTCATCATTTAATCATCTTATTCAGTCAGCAAGCATTTTTTAAATATTTTATTTTACCCCAACTACATGTAAAAACAATTTTTAACATTCATTTAAAAATTTTGAGTTCCAAATTCTCTCTCTCCTCTCCTCTACTTTGAGAAAGGAAGCAATTTGATACAGATTATACATGTGTAGTCATGCAAAGCACATCTCTATATTAGTCATACTGAAAAAAAAACCATAGAAAAAACCCCCAGATAAATAAGTAAATAAAAAGTATGCTTCAGTCTGTATTCAGACTCCATCAGTTCTTTCTCTGGGAACAGATAGCATTTTTCATTGTAAGTCCTAAGAGTTGTTTTGGATCACTGCATTGCTGAGAATAGCTAGGTCATCCACAGTTGGTCATATTACAATATTGCTGTTACTGTGTACAATGTTCTTCTAGTTCTACTCACTTCACTCTGCGTCAGTCCATGTAAGTCTTTCCAGATTTTTCTGAGAGTAACCTGTTCATCATATCTCATAGCACAATAGCATTCCATCACAATCATATGCTGCCACTTGTTCAACCATCCCCTGATTAATACACATCCCCTCAATTTCCAATTCTCTGCCACCAGAAAAGAGCTGTTATAAATATTTTTGTACATAAAGATCTTTTCCCTTTTTTTCTCTTGTAGAATACAGATCTAGTAGTGATATTGCTGGATCAAAGGGCATGCACAGTTTTACAGCCCTTTGGGCATATTTCCAAATTGCTCAACGTAAATCGGTTCCCAACTCTACTACTAGTACATTAGCATCTCAATTTTCCCATATCTCCTCCAACATTTGTCATCTTCCTTTTCTATCCTGTTAGCCAGTCTAATAGGTGTGAGGCAGTAGTTCAGAACTGTTTTAATTTGCATTTCTCCAATCAGTAGGAATTTAGTGCATTTTTTCATATAGTTGTAGACAGTTTTGATTACTTCATCTGAAAACTGACTTCATATCCTTTGACCATTTATCAGTTGGGGAATGTCTCTTAGTTTTATAAATTTGACTCAGTTCCCTATATATTTGAGCAATGAGGCCATTATCACAGAAATGTGCTTCAATTTGTTTTCATATTTAGGATTGCTAACTGTATTTTCCTCCATCCTATTTCCCCCATTTATTCTATTCTCTTTTCTTTCACCCTGGTCCTCCTCAAAAGTGTCTTGCTTCTGACTATCACCTCCCCCAATCTGCCCTCTCTTCTATCAGCTCTACTCTCCCCTTCTTTTTTCCCTTTCCCCTCCAACTTTCCTGTAGGGTAAGATAGATTTCTAAACCCAAATGGGTGTGTATGTTATTCCCAATTTGAACCAATTTTGATGAGAATAAGATTCAAGCATTCCCTGTCACCTCCTCATCTTCTCCTCCACTGTAAAAGCTCTTTCTTGCATCTTTTATTGAGATAATTTACCCATTTCTACCTTTCCCTTTCCCTTCCTCCCAGTGCATTGCTCCTTCTCACCTCTTAATTTTATTTTTTTAGATATCATCCCATCACATTCAACTTACTTTTGTGTCCTCTGTTTATAGATATGACATCTAACTGCCCAAATGATGAAAAAGTTCTTATGACTTACAAGTATCATTTTCCCATGTAGGAATGTAAGCAGTTTAACCATATTAAGTCCCTTATGATTTTTCTTCCTGGTTTACCTTTTTATGTTTCTCTTGAGTCTTGTATTTGAAAGTCAGATTTTCTATTCAGCTCTTGTATTTTCCTCAGGAATACTTGAAAATCCTTTAGTTCATTGAATACTTTTTCCCCTGACATATTATACTTTGTTTTGTTGGATAGGTTATTCTTGGTTGTAATCTTAGCTTTTTTACTCTCTGGAATATTATATTCCAAGTCCTCTGCTCCTTTAAGGTGGAAGCTACCAAATCTTGTGATTCCAAGATGGTTGAAAGTTTTCTTTCTGGATGCTACCAATATTGTCTCCTTGAACAGGGAGCTTGGCAATTTGGCTATAATATTCCTGGGCATTTTAATTTGGGGATCTCTTTCAGAAGATCACCAGATTATTTCAATTTCTACATTACCTTCTGGTTCTAGAATATCAGAGCAGTTTTCCTTGATAATTTCTGGGTAGATGATGTGCGGTCCCTTATATTAACCATGACTTTCAAGTTGTCCAATAATTTTAAAATTATCTCTCCTGAATCTCTTTTCAGATCAGTTGTTTTTTCCAATGAGATATTTCACATTTTCTTCTATTTTTTCATTTTTTTGCTTCATTGTTTTTTGATCTGTCATAAGCTATCGACTTCTATTTGCCAAATTGTAATTTTTAAGGAATTATTTTCTTTAGTGAGCTTTTGTATCTCCATTTGGCCAATTCTACTTTTTAAAGAATTCTTTTCTTCAGTAAATTCATGTGTCCCTTTTTGTATATCTTCTTCCATTTGTCCCATTTTGTTTTTCAAGGCACAACTTCATTGGATTTTTGTACCTCTTTTACCATTTGCTCTAGTCTCTTTATTAAAATGTTATTTTCTTCAGTATTTTTTTGTGCTTCCTTTACCAAGCTGTTGACTCTTTGTTTATGATTTTCTTGCATCATTCTCATTTCTCTTCCCAATCTTTCCTCTACCACTCTTGCTTAATTTTAAAAATCCTTTTTGAGCTCTTCTGTGGCCTAAGACTAATTCATATTTTTCTTTTGAGGCTTTGGATGTGGTTGTTTTGACTTTGTTGTCTTCTGTGTGTTTTGTTCTTCCTTGTCACTATAGTAACTTTCTAGGATTAGAATTTTGTCTGTTTGCCCACTTTTTTCAGTCTATTTCCTTACTCTTTATTTTTTGCTAAAGTTGGGATCTGTTTTCAGTACAGAGGGCTCACTGTCCCAAGCTTCAGGGGTTTTGTGCAGAGGTTTTGTTTTCAGAGCTGGTTTTAGGAGGTCCATAACCTTTTAGTTTTTCCAAGATGTTATGATCTAAGGAGAGATGTGTTTAATACTGTGTTCTGGTCTGTGTGTGACCATAAGCACTCTTTTTTTTTGCCCTGGAACTGTGACCAGGTCTTTGCTCCACTGCTACTGCACATTCTAATGCCACCCACGAGTGAGACTCAGATCTGAATATGGGTAAAGCAACAGAATTCTGCCCCTAGGGCTAGCAGAGAAAGACCCATGTAATCTCCTTCTGATCAGCTTGTTTAACCCCCTTACTGTCTGTAGGCAAGGAGCTCTGGAAGCAGCCATTACCTTGGCTAATTAAGTCACTCCCAAGTTCTGTTCCTGGTTTGCTGGAGCCCAATCTGTACTGGCATTGCCTGTGCTGGACTGTGCTCCAACCTCTCTTTGGTTAAACAGACCTTTCCTGCTGACCTGATAAGTTGTCTTGGGCTGGAAAAAATGTTTTACTGCATACTTTTTTTTGGCTCTGCCATTCCAGAATTTGTTTTAGGGCATTACTTACAGGTATTTGGATGGGTTTGAGGGAGAAATCAAGGATGTCCCAACCTTTTTTCCTCCACCTTGGCTCCACCCCCCAATCAACAAACATTTTGAAAGCACCTACTACCTACTAGATACTGTGCAAGGTACTAGCGATATGAAGATAGTTCATGAACCAATCTCTACTAAAAAAAAACTCAGTATAACAGGGAAAATGACATATACCTATATAAATATATACAAGTATATCTATATACATATACACATACATGCATACACATATATATACACACACATATATAGATACTCTCTGTATTTTTCATAATGAGTTCCTTGTCATGTTTCTATCACCTCATACAGAGAAGGAGAATTGTAATGCTAGAATTGTAAATATACAGATATATACAGTTAAAATACAGAATTGTAACTGTGTAATTGAAGGTCACCTCACCAAGGACTTTTAGATTTCATTACTCACCAACTCATTTGAAGGGGGTCTTGTGGCCCACCATGTAGCCATATCACCTCTTTTCCCAATCCAAATATTCTGAGTGACTATTGGAAGACCAGGGTAAGCAAGGTTCTTGATTACTTTGGGTAATAGGGGACATTGAGGTAACCTGACTGGCCCATATGGTGTCACGCTGGTCAATATCATAGGAAACAGAGACCACATTGCACTTCAATAACCCACACACATTCCAGGACGGTAAGAATTATGCCCAAGGGACACTTGAGCAATTCTTTTAGAATTACAGTGAGACGGTATAGTGGATAGAGTTCTAGGTTGGGAGTCAAGAAGACCGAATTCAAATGCTGCCTTAGACATTTAGTAGCAATGTGACCTTTGGCAAGTCATTTAGTCTATCTGAGCCTTAGTTTCCTCATCTGTAAAAAGAGGGGCCTTGATTCAATGGCCTGTAAGTTTCCTTCTAGCTCTGAATCTATGATCTGAGGATCCAACATAATTTTAGAAACACTGCATTGTGCTGCTATGAGTACCTTGCCTTCTATAGGAAAGCAGGCATCTTTTGGGTATCTATAAACCTTTCATAATCAATAATAAACAAAATCCCACATGTGAAAGTGCTATTATCACCCATGATTTTATACGTGCTGCCTCTTTGTCTATCTTTTATTCTAACTACTCATTACTCGTTCCCAGATTTTTTTTGCCTGCTTCAACAGCGTGCCCCTCTCCTGGTCAGTATATTTTCACATTTTTCATCTACTGAAGAGCTAATACATACTCTATGTTAATTTTCAAGAATGAATTCAGTTACCCTTAATTTTACTATAATTATAATGCCCAATGGGGAATTCTCCTTCCTCCTGAGTTAGAAAAATGGAATCTATCTTGGTCTGGGGTGAGTGAATAGGGAGACTGAGTCAAAGGTTTAAATCATTGCTGCCTTGAACTCACTATTTAAAAGATTAAAAATACCCTAAGGGGATGCTGGCAGGCATTGCTTGGAAAGTAAATGTCCTATGTATTATGGGACATCATTGAAGGGCTCTGAAGGGTTTTCACATATTTGTCTTCTTTTAAATAGCTAAGTGCAAGAAACAGCAGTGACCAAATCAATTTTCAGGATGAGGTGATGGGGGGATTTGTCTCAGTCTGATAGGTGAGGTGGGGAGGGAGAAGTAACAAGAGAAATAGGAAAAGAGAGGGAGGGAGAGAGAGAAAGAGAGAAACTGGATCCTTCCCTTCACTGAATCACCCTAATGCTGTTGCTGCTACTTAGTGGATGGAGATAGTGATAATATTGACACGGCCTCATTGCACTCAAAAATCTTTACTTGGTGGGAAGGGGCCAGGGTATGTTTCTCCCCTTCATTGCTTTGAGTAGATTGCTTCTCTGCCTCCTCTTGGGTCTCCTTTTCCCATTTTATGTGAAACATTGATTTTTTTATCTTCCACATCCTTTCATGGAGCTTAGAGTCTTTCAACAAAAGCATCACAATCATCATCAAATGTCAGGCTCCTTTGGGGAAAAGTGAAGCCATTTCTGTTTGACCATTCTTCATAGAACTGAAGAGTCTGTTGCTGCCCCTGCCATCTTTCCATGTTTCTATCTGCAGCACAACTTTGTCTCTTTGAAGCTCTGGGTTCTTAATCCCACATAAACCCAAGCTGGTCTTTTTTTTACCTGACATGGATTGACTTGAAGAAGGGATGGCACCTGATTGACATAGAAGATACAGCTCAGGAATCTGGGCTGAGTCATGGACTCCAGTGCCATAGAGTTCTTCCTCTTCCCTGTGGGCTCTATTGATATCAGTCATAATACCAGTCCCTTACATTGCGTGGTTCTTTACACTAATCCTTTTAAAAGGCTTTCATATCTATTATCTTGTTGGGTATTGTATTTGACTACTGGCTCTACTATTTATTAGCTGTGTAATCTTAAGCAAGCCACATCAACTGCCTAAACTTTAGTTTTCTCATCTGTAAAAGAGGGACGATAATAGCTTAAGCAATTACCTCCCTATATGGTGCTGAAGATAAAAGAATGATTTATGTGACTTTAAAATGATCATGATTACAACTTTGTGAGGGAGGTAGCACATAGATTATTATTTCTATTTGCTCAGTACTTACATAGTCAAGTGGATTTGTCATCTCACTTATGTGGCCATTTCTCTCTAATGATATAGACTATGACCAATGTATACCTTCCAGGACTGTTACTCTGGCTTATGTCTTGCTACTGTGGACTTGCCCAAAGAGCTGAATGTCTCCCTCAATTTTATTTAAAATGACAAAGATATGGGATTATCAACATAGAGCTGGAGGAGATCTTGGAATTTTGTAGATGAAGAATCTGAGACATAAAATGTTAAGTGATTTCACAGGGTCACATACACAGCTAGTGTCTGAGGTGGGATTTGAACTCCACTCTTTCTGAATGCAAATCCAATGAAAACTACAGACTGCCTCCATCGTCTCTTATTATCTCTTGCTTTGACCATATGACCAGCCCCCACACACATTTCTTTGATGACATCCTTTACTTTGCTTCTCTCTTCTAATTCTCTGTTAGTGTGTTAGAGCCTGTTCATGGCTGCTACATGCTTCCCTTAGGTGATAGACATTTTCAGCTCTTTGGAGACTAGCATCCCAATGTCTTGTGGCCACATGCCATTCATTTAATGAATGAGGAAATGGAGTGAGAGCTTGACTTGAAACCTAAGTTTTTGACAAGTAGTGATAATGCAAATTATGCCATGAGAAGGGATTTATGAAATCACCCCCTTACAATTTGCAGGAAGTTCAAACTCATTCAATTATGTGGTAGCTAGGGGTGGTGTTAGCAGCCTTAAAGTCTCTTAGCTTGAATCAGCCTTCCTGCTGATCTGTATCCTTGTGGGTGAGTTCCCATCTCTAAACCTGAGACAGAAAGGAAATTGGGAAGGGTGTGTCTCAGCCCAGGAGGAACTTCACTTTCTTTTTTTTATTTTTGAAAAGAAAAGGAATGAAAGGTTTGAGTAGCGAGTGCTAGGATTGTCTATTTATACTGCTTCCTCCTTGATTCCCTAAAATGTTGCTGCTGGTTTATCTCTTTTTAGCCCTACTAGGTCAAGCAAAATTGCTTTGGTCAAGGTTGGTAGCATGTCAAGAGAATCAGACCAGGCTTTTTCTTGCTTCACTTTTCAATTGTCCCCACAAATCTCTTCTTTCTCTGTATTTTTAATGCTTTTAGGACTAATCCCACACAATCTAGCTAGTACTTGTACATTAACCTTGTCACTCCTGGGAAGGTTATAAACTCTGGACAGACAGGGATCAGAGATTATATTTTCTTTATGTCTGACTGTCATGGTGCTCAGTAAATATTTGTTAACCTCATGTGCTAGTAAGTTTAGGTCTCAGGCTACATGCAGTCCAATCAGTCAGTATTTATTAAGTGCCTTCAATATGCTAGGAGGGCAGTGAGGTGGTACAGTGGATAGAGTACCAGGCCTGAAGTCAGGAAGACTTATTTTCCTGAGTTCAGGTTTGATCTTAGATACTTGCTAGCTCTGTGACCCCAAGAAAGTCACTTAATCCTGTTTGCCTCAGTTCCTCATCTGTAAAATGAACTGAAGAAGGAAATGACAAAAAAAACCTCCCAAATAGGATCAAGAAGAGTCAAACATTATTAAAATAACTGAAGAACCATAACAGAACAACAAGTGCCAGGCACTATAAATGTTGGAGATACAAAAAGAGGCAAAAGACAGTCCCTGCCTTCAAGGAGCTTACAATCTAATGAGGGGAGACGACATGCAAATGAACATCTACTAGGGTCCATACTAATAATCCTGTGTGGCCCTGCCTGTGACTTAGCCCTTCCTTTCCCATTTCTTATGATTAGAACTGAGATCTATCTAAGATAGGTGATCATCTGGAGGATTTTGAAGTTGCGCCAGATGATCTGTAGGTTACCCTAGAAACCAACATGGCAGCTCATCAGTGAGTGGACACAAGTCCACTCAAAGACCAGACACAAGGAAACCACAACTATTTTCTAGATCTTCTCCATCTAGCCCTCCAAAAAGTTATCAGACTTTGCCACTAGATCTGTCTTGTATGGTCAAATTACATTCTGCCTCCAGATCCCTCCTTGTCTTCCACTGGGTGTTGTGTTTCTAAGCAAAATTCCCTAGTGATCTTCAGTGTTTATGGATGGGCAGTATGAACTTAAAACCAATACTATCCTATACTCCTGACAATTCAGGAGAGTGTCCATAACTGCCAATTGGGGGTGCTGTGGATTAGGGGACAGGACTGGCAAATAACTTTCAATTTTCCATGTCCTGACATTAATAATTGCCATTATATAGAACTCTGAAATATACAAAAATATGATACCCATTTTATAGATGAGAAAACTAAGGTTCACTGTGGTTAAATGACTTACCCAGGGTCACAGAACTAGTCAGAGTCAGAGCTGGGATTCAAACCCAAATGCTTGCTGACTCTAGGTTCAGTGTTCTTTCCATTGTGCCATGTTTCCTTAGTATTTGATTGGCAGTTCTCCCATAATCTCCAGTTCCATTGATTTGAGTAGTTCCTAGGAGAGAGGGATGACTTAAAACAATCCCTCAATATCTCTTGGTTCTCTTTTTCTACCATTTCCTTTGTAACTGTGCTTTATTTCCAAGGTGATTCTATTAAAGGGAGTTTGTGTCATTTGCCATCTGCTTTCTGCCAGCTAGAACTTTACCTCTCATCTGTCTCTGCTAGACATTCACATTGCCAGCTCAGATTTTATTTCCTATGTGTCCCCATTAAAGGCATTTGTGTTTGGTGGTCATCTTGTCCTAGTGATTAACATTTAAGAGGCTTCCTGGTTGGGGTAAGTAATTGCTTTAGTTTTATATCTCCTTGTTGCTGGTGCCTTGTTTTATTTCTGGATTATTGCCTTGCATTGACTATTAGCACTGCTGTATTCCCTGACTCTTGGATGTTTTTCTGGCATTTGACCCCCAGAATCTTCTTGCTCCCTGACTTCTGAGCACTGGGGTTTAGGGGTGTACTGGAACTAGCTTGAACCATCTTGTAAGAACTGATTGTTAAATTTTGAGTGGGAGCATTTATACCTCAGCAAATGCTCCAAATCACAACTGTTGGATTGATTGCTGAGGTTTAAGAAAGCGATGAAAAAAACATCAATAATGCCGATTAAACCTGAGTGTGTCAAAAAAAGATGATTTTAAACCATCTACCAACACACTGATGGTTCCCACCTCCCTTTAGATGAAGATGAACTGTCTTTGGCTTCTTGTTTTCTTTACTCCCACTCTGTGTCATTTATGTATGAAGTGGTTGGACTTCAACCTGTTTCCTTGAGGTTTATAAAAAAAGTTAAGTTGCTGTGAGCCAAGATGTAAGACCATAAGAAAATGTTGACACCTACCTGGGGAGGGTGAGACAACCCAAGCCATTACACCTATTTCCAACAGCTCTTAAGTTTCTAGAGCAAGAAGAGGAATTTCAGATGAGAGTTTGAAATAAAAATGCCCATCTTCATTGTACTGAAGATCCATAGCCCATCAGTAAAAGTATTCTGACTTATTACTGTGAGGTACCATAGAGTGATTCCCTTGGGAACATGAGATCAAACAGATCTTGATAGACTGGGGATTAACTACTTGAATTGTATCTGGGACCTAACTGGTAGCCAACCCCCAACCTCAGAATGATGAGCTTTATGGGATCAGTGACTTCAGCTGGGCTACATTTCTTGTCAGCTAAAGTCCAGAAATGAGTTGTGTTAGACTAATATTATGTTTTGGACAGGACAGATCGGAACTAAAGGTCAAGGTTAGGACTTAATTTGATGACAAACACCTAAAATTTTTAAGCTGTGGGCTGATCACACTTAAGCAGTGCTCAGGCGATAGAATGATGAATAGGAGGTATTCTTGGTACTGATGAGACTGGGTTCCTTAGTTGTTCTCCTCTATCAGCTACTAGGTTACATAATTAAAAAAAATATTAACTACAGGGCTCAAGACCTTCAGTCCAATAGCCTCACCTCCATAAAACCCTCTATTACAGATGTGCAGGTATCCTCTGGAGTCCAGAGTGGGCCTGGGTAGTGGGGTCATGCAACTTTGAACTGTCTTGGAGGCAGTAGGTGAGATATGTGCAGTGCATAGTGACTATTGGATGATTACAAGCCAGGTGATCCTGGTATACCCTGTGAGTCTCTTCCCTGCCTATGGCAACTGCTCTGGTTCTATGAATGGACTGGAAATGTGAAATCCTGAAACACTGGAATGGTAACAATGGTGGCTGGATAACTTTAGGGCACCAGAAATATGGCAGTCAATGGAATGGTCAAGGTCCTTGTTTCGGCTGCTTCTAATTGTGAGGTCCCTCTTTATTCAGCTGTGCTTCATTTTCTTTATAGCTTCCCCCTTCCTTTCCTGCTATCCCCTTTAGTCTCTTCTACTTTCAGTCTGTTTTCCTCTCTGTCACACACAGACTTTGCAGTCTTTGGACACACTCCATATTGTAGTGGTGTGACTCAGGCATGGGCCCTCTCATTTTTCAAGACTTGACACCCATGACTTTGGTGATTGGTGAGGCCAGAAGAGAGTGAAGGAGAGTCACTCAACTCGATTATGGTAGTGACCTCACAGTTTGAATATCCAATTGATTTTCATTATGTTCCTGTGAAATCTATTGATATTTGAAGGGAATAAATTAAAGTGAGCTCTTGATTGTCGAAGCCTAACAGATGTTCAGGATCATTTATGAATCACTCATATTTACTTCTGAAATGCTGCCACATGGAAGATA
The DNA here is from genome assembly GCA_023548195.1 of Bettongia penicillata ogilbyi. Lineage (NCBI taxonomy): Eukaryota > Metazoa > Chordata > Mammalia > Diprotodontia > Potoroidae > Bettongia > Bettongia penicillata. The sequence goes on from JAJHZJ010000371.1 coordinate 5,663,686, forward strand.
CCATACACAAAGGTCAGCTTCCTCTCCCTTCAATTGGAAAGCACCCCCTGCAGAGGCAAAGAGTGCTTTCTGTAGTATTATTTTTATTTTATTTCATTTTTTTTAGTTTTCAAGTATTTTTAAAAAAATTCTCTGATTCTCTTTATTTTTTGACACAGTACTTGTTTGGAGACAGCTGCACTTTCATGCTATTCCTTATTGGTGAATATGGCAGAGAATGTGAACCTAAAGTCACATTTAAGTGGCACTTAGGGAAGACTCCAGAAAAGGAAGTTATATCTAACTTGATTCTTATTCTACAGCTAATTTACTTGGGTCTTCTCTGATAAATCTCATTGAAATGTGGTGGTGACCTTGGGTTCTCCAATGTTTTGCCATTAGAGTCAACTCTAAGGTCTAACTAAGCTGGAAAGACTTTATGTACAAAGTATGGTGATGTCCTATGTTTCTGTCATCCGAGGGAAAGCTTAACTAGATTTGTAGAGGTTTAGTGGAAGAATGGCCATCAGGTCATGAGATGTATTGGCCACAGTAGCTCATGATGACCATAGACTAAAGTAGAGTTCAGATGTGTCAAACTTCTTAGGAAAATCACTGTTGAATGGAAAAAAATATAAACTATTTGCATACATATATTATTTTTCTTCTAGATTATAAGCTTGACTATATTTTTACCCTTTTAAGATTTAAAATTATTTAGTTTTAGTTTTTCAACAATTCATTTCCACAAGATTTTGAATTCCAAATTTTCTCCCCATCTTTCCCCTCCCCACATCCCAAGATACATACATTCTGATTACCCCTTCCCCCAGTCTACCCTCCCTTTTATCATCCCCCCTCCTTATCCCCTTTCTCTTTACTTTCTTGAAGGGCAAGATAAATTTCTATACCCTATTGCCTGTATGTCTTATTTCCCAGTTGCATGTAAAAACAATTTTTAACATTTGTTTTTAAAATTTTGAATTCCAATTTCTGTCCCTTCCTCCCTTCCACACTGAGAAGGCAAGCAATTTGATAGAAGTTACACATATGTAATTGTGCAAAACACTTCTATAACAGTCATGATGTAAAAGACTAACTATATATCCCTCCATCATATCCTATCCCCGATTTATTCTATTCTGTCTTTTGACTCTGTCACTCCTCAAAAGTGTTTACTTCTAATTACCCCCTCCTCCCATTTGCCCTCCCTTCTATCATCTCTTCCATTCCCTGTTTATCCCCTTCCTCATACTTTCCGGTAGTGTAAGATAGATTTCCATACCAAATTGAGTGTACATGTTATTCCCTCCTTAAACCAAATCTGATGAGACTAAGGTTCACTCTTTCCCTCTCACCTCTCCCTTCTTTCTCTTCATTAAAAAAACTTTCTTGCCTCTTTTATATGAGAGACAATTTATGCCATTCTATTTGGTTAGTCTATTTTTTAAGGTTTTTTTTTTCCAGTATTTTTTGGGGTCTCCTTTCACAAGCTGTTGACTCTTATTTCTCTTCCCAATTTTTACTCTACTTCTCTTACTTGATTTTCAGAATCCATTTTGAGCTTCTCCATGGCCTGTGACCAATTCATACTCCTTTTAGAGACTTTTGATGAAGGAGCTTTGACTCTACTGTCCTCCTCTGGTTGCATGCGCTGATCTTCCTTGTCACCAAAGTAAGATTCTATAGTCTGAGTTCTTTTATGATTACTTGTCTTTCCAGTCAAACACTTGACTTTCTAGCTCTTTGTCAAAGTCCTCTGCTTCCAGTGAGGGTAGGGGTGGGTGTGGGTGTACTGTCTCAGGCATCAGGGATTTTGTATCAGCTGCTTGATCCTCCACTATCTGTTGGCCCAGAGCTCTAGAAGCTGCCTATGCTTCTGCTGCTGCTGCTGCCACTGCTGTCTCTGGTTACCTCTGCCACCACCCCCACTGCCTTGGGAATGGGGCCAGATATCATGCTCCTCTTTCACCCAGGTCCCACAGAGTTTTCCTACTGACCTTTCTGGCATTTGTGGGTTGAGAAGTCTGGAAACTGCCACAGCTGCCAATGATTCAGCCCTCCAAGGCCTGATCTGGCTTGTCTGTGACAGTGTGGACCATGTAGGACTGCACTCCATTTCCTGCCCAGTGCAACAGACCCTCTCCATTGACTTTTCAGGTTGTCTTGGGCTGGGAATTTGTTTCACTCTATCATTTCATGGGTTCTGTAGCTGTAGAATTTGTTTAGAATCTTTTTTTACAGATATTTGGAGGGCTTTGGGGAAGAAGACTTTAGGGAAGTCCTTGCTTTTACTCCACCATTTTACCTCTGCCCAGACTACATTTTATCTTATTTTTTGTATTCCAGATGCTGAGCTCAGAAGCTTCTCAAATAGTAGGTGCTTCATAAATGTTGAATGAATCAAAAGGAATTATTGAAAGTATTTTCTAAATCCAAACACTATGATGTGAGGGTCTATGACATGTTTTTACTTTAAAAAGTAGTGCTTATAATCAAAGTATTTGGGAACTGCTGTTATAGTAGAAAAAGTACCAGATTGAGAACCTGAAGACCGGAGGTTAGAGTCCCACCTCTGCCATTTACTAGCAGTGTGGCTTTGGACAAAATACTTAAGCTATCTAAGATTCAGTTTCTTCATCTGAAAATAGTAATATTACATAGTAACTGGGCTACCTATAGCAAGGCAGCTAGGTGACACAAAAGATAGAGCACTAGGCTGGGAATCAAGAAGACTCATCTTTCTGAGTTCAAATCCAACCTCAGATACCAGCTAGCTGTACATCCTTGGGCAAATCACTTAACCATGTTTGCTTCTGTTTCCTTATCTGTAAAATGAACTGGAGAAGGAAATGGCAAACCACACCAGTATCTTTGCCATAAAAACCCCAAATGGGGTCATGGAAAGTTGGACATGACTGAAACAACTCAACAATAAAAACCACTGTTGTATTTGATGAAGTTAGTGCTGGTAAATGAATTATTATTATTGGCAGTAATAAGCAGCACAGCATTGAGACACAAGGGGAAATTCACTCTTTCAGGTCATTGAAAGCCATGGAGAAACCTTATTTCTGCAGAAACCTTACTCTAGAAAGTCATAATGCCCTAGTTAGCCCCCTCAAGAAGCCAGGAAAGGTGCCCTAAGTTCCAGGAAATGATTTAATACTTGAGAATAGACATTTCAAAATGGATCCTAGAATTTTAGATCCATGGGTTCAAATCCATTGGTTTAGAGTTGGAAGAGACAAACCTTGGAGATCATCCAGTCCAATTCATTCATTTTGCAGATGATGTGTATGGAGTTGTCCAGAACTGCTCACACAGGTTGTTAGCGATGGTGATAGACTTGCAATTTAGGTCCTCTGACTACATATTCAGGGCTTAGTCTATGACCTCACTCTGCCTGTATAGAAAACTATACAGTAAATTATTAATAAAACATCCAGCACAGAGTTGTCTTCATTACCATGTTGTTAAAAAGTACATTTACAATGGTTTGTAAAGGAATGGATTTTATTCCAAGGCAAGTGCTGATTATGGATGTTGAAACAATAATCCATTACCCTCTTCTTTCCCCCTATCGTATTCTGAAAGAAGTAAATGCTTGTCAAGGGGAGGTGGGTGGGTAGATATGAGCTTTTGAGTGTGAATTAAGTAAAAGGTACGTTTCTTTCTTCTTATTTGGCATCTGCTGATTTCCCTTTTCCAAGACACACATGAAACGGTTATATAGATCATTACAAAGCAGGCTTGAGATAGCTGAAGGAAGAATAAAAAAAACAGGAAAGATATCCAAGTTGTTTCAGTTGTGTCTGACTCTTGGTGACCCCATTTGGGGTTTTCTTGGCAAAGATACTAGAGTGGTTTGCCATTTCCTTCTTCAGCTCATTTTACAGATGAAGAACTGAGGCAGATAGAGTTAAGTGACTTGCCTAGGGTCACAGAGCTAATATGTGTCTGAAGCTGGATTTGAACTCATGAAAATGAGTCTTTCTGATTCCATGCTTAGTGCGCTAACCGTTGTGCAACCTAGCTGCCAAATACTACAATTAGGTTAATACTCTCCAGATTAATTAATAGATTTAATACAGTACCCATTGAAAATTCTACAGAAAATGATAATTATATCTCTACGGAAAAATAAATGGACAAGCATGTTAAAAGGTACTTTGTTTCTATCATGTTGTATATCATATATAATCAAATGAAATAATATATGCAAATTGTTTTGCAAATCTTAAAATACTACATAACTATTAACTAGCAACAGTAATAACAATGATAATATCCATCTCTCTGAGAGCAAGAACTTTTTCCACCTTGTTTCCCTAGCACCAAGCACAGTGTCTTGCGCACAGTAGTCCTTAATAAATGTTTGCTGAATGAAATTACATTGAATTAAGGAAGACTTCATCTGCCTGACTTTAAAAGATAAGATGATATTTAATAAGCCTATCTTTTGTGAACCAAAAAGTAGAAAAATGGATTAATGGGAAAGGATAGAGACCACAGAAGTACGATTAAATTATATAAAAAGTCAGTGTTTTATAAACCTATGGATATTAAACAGCAGAGAAAAGATCTATTGTTCAATAAATATTAGCTCAGCATAGTTCTTGGTATGTAGTAGATGGTTAATGTTAATTGATTGGTTATTATTGGGAAAGTCAGTTAAATATTAGCTTTCATATATGCCTTTGGTTATTCCTCATACATAGACTTGAATAAAGATGAACTGGATCTTTGAGTTAACTTTAAAACAACAAAAACCCATGAAAAGTTAGAATAAAAGAAATCAGAAGGAAGAGGAGGAAGTGATGAAGCAGAAGAAGGAGGAGAAGAAAAGAATAACATCATTTCTCAACTTCTAGAAGTTAGTGGTTTCGGTCTGAGTCCTCCCTTCTGGGTTGCTTGGAGGGTTTGCCTCAATGTGTTCTTTACTGTAGCTCAACTCTTCTTTCCCCTGCTATCCCTATACCACTGACTCTTTCTGGGTTGGCTCCATTAAATCTTAGGTGGGGCAGGGAAGGTGGCTTATGGTCCTAATCTCTTTTGTATTCAAGTAATATAATGGTATTCAAGCAAGTTTGTGATTGCTACAGTCTACTATTGTGTATTTCTTTTGTTTCACCAAGAGACTTGTAAAGAAGACTCCATTGCCTGCACTCCACCTCCCATTCAATTCTCAATCCATTATAGTCTGACTTCTGACTGTATCAGTTGACTGAAACTGCTCTCACCAAGTTAATAAAGATCAGATCCAGTGTCCCCAGTCCCGATTCTTAACCTCTTAGGTTATCTTGGGCCATCTCCAGTTGTCCTGATGAATATCAGGCCACTGGACCCAGATGACTCTGGAGGAGAAAGGGAGGTTGGTGACCTTGCACAGCCCTCCCTCACTTGAATCAAAGTCAGCTGCAATTCATGTCATTATGTTGATGTCACGATCCTCTTCAAGAATGAAAAGGACCGTGTATGTTCATCCTTCGTTGCCAAAGAAGACCATGCCATCAGAGAAATGATATGACTTGCACTTGACTTTGTTTTGAGTGAGGTAGAGCTGTGCAGGTCACCAGCCTCACTTCTCCTCCAGAGCCATCTGAATCCAGTGACCAGATATTCATCAGGATGACTGGAGATGACCTAGAATGAGGCAACTGGGGTTAAGTGACTTGCCCAAGATCACACAGCTAGTGAGTGTCAAGTGTCTGAGGTGAGATCTGAACTCAGCTCCTCCTGACTCCTGCACCAGTGCTCTATCCACTGCACCACCTAGCTGCCCCACTTTGAAGAACAAACACAACAATAACTACCACAACAACCTCTCAGGAAAGTTGTAGAAGAGTGTTGATCACCCCATTCATCCTGGATATTCCTCCCTCCTTTAGCTCCCATGACACTGCTTTCCTTGGTTCTCCCTATCTGGCAACAATTTAGCTTCCTTCACTGGGTCATCATTACCCCCCATCCTCCAAAAATTAGGTGTGGATGCCCTCTAAGATTCTCTTAATTTTCTCTTTCTACACTCTGTCATACTACCAATTGCCTGCTCGATACATTCATCTGGATGTCAAACTCAAGATGTCCAACAGAACTCACATCTCTCCCAAAAATAATCCTTTAGTCAAACTTTCTCATTTTCATTGAGGGCACCATATTTCTTCCAGGCACTCAGGTTTACACACTTGGGATCTTCGTTTCTTACCCTTACACCTCGTATCCAGTCAGATATCAAGTTTTGTCAGTTCTTTCTGTACAAGAGCAATTCTTGAAGTGTGGTCTGGGGACTCTGGATGGTCTCTCAATGCTTTCAGGGGATCTATGAGGTCAAAGTTATTTGCATAAAATACTAAGATTTTAATTTCCAGTATTGTAAATATTGATAGATATAACCCACACAAGCAGAACTCTTGATGTCCTCAATAATTTTTGGTGTATGAAGGGGTGTCCTGAAACCAAAAAGTTTGTGAAACGCTAATTTGCAACATCTTTTGCATCTGTGCCCATCTCTCCACTTACCCTGGAAATGACTTAATTACTTATCAGTGTGTTTGTTATATCCTCTAAATGGAATGTAAGCTTCTTGAGAGCAGGTATTTTCTTGTTTTTGTCCTGTATCCTTGGCATCTAGTAAAGTGCTTTGCAAATATTGTTGTTCAGTGGTTTTAGTCATGCTTGATTATTCATGACTTCACCTGGAGTTTTCTTGGCAAAGATACTGGAGTGGGTCACAATTTCCTAGCTCATTTATTGATGAGAAAACTGAGGCAAACAGGGTTAAGTGACAGCTAGTGTCTCCAGGCCAAGCACTTTATCTAGCCTTGCAAATAGTAGGTGCTTAATAACTGCCCATTAAATGAATGAAGCTGCATATGGCATAAAAACAGACTAATAGAAGACAAGAATGATAAGCAAAGAAGAGTCCTAATTCCCCTACAACTCCACCTACCCTGCTTTACTTCCTCCGTCCTTGAAGATGTTGCCCTCACCATTTTCACATCATTTTTTGGATACATTTTCCCATTTTTGCTCTTATTCTTAATCTATTAACATTACTTTTGATGAGGGGGAAGAATAAGTGAAGTTAAGGCATGACAAAGATATTGTAACGGTGAAGAACATGCCATCCTTGGCATTTGAATTAAAATCTTGTCCCAGACCCTTCTTACCTTTGTTATTATGGACAAATCACTTAAGCCCTTAGAAACTCAGTTTCTTCAGCTGGCAAATGGTAAGAGTAATATTTACACAATCTACTTCACTGCTCAAATGTAGGGAAAGTATTTTGCAAACCTTAAATAGCAAATGAATGTTAGTCATTATTATGAGGCATTTGTATACAGGATAGTATGCCAGGTAAAGTAGAAAATTTAAAAAAAATACCTTTAGAAATGACTGGTCTCTGTCTTATGGAGCTTATGGTCTACAAAGGGTGTCTGAAAAAATCCTGTGATGATTTTCTGGTTGCTCAAATCCCCCTTACACAGTCCAATATTTCTAGGAGGATTAAGAGCGTTTCTCACTCAAAGCAATTCGCATTTGATTTTGGAAGCACAAGTGCTTGAGTGAGCACTGAATGACTGCTCTGCAATATGAAAATAAGTGGCTAATCATTTCTGGATCATGTCTTACAACATTGGGCTATTACCACTGAACACTACAACTGGGATTGAGGAGTTGAGGAATAATAGACTTGGTTCTACAGCATTATAACCCAAACTCCTATTGGATTTCAGTGCTGAATAAATATTTGCTGAACAAACATGGATGGGAGGCATACATTTATTCAGTGAAATGAATCCCTAAGTAGAAATGGGTTTGAGTCTCAGTTCTGATATTTACTAGCTGTGTGATCTTGGCTAAAGCCAAGCTTTGTTTGTACTCTAAACCTCAGTTTCCCTCTTTCTAAAATGAAGATGATAGTAATAATTGTACTACCTACCTTGTAGGGCTTGTTCCAAGGATGATATGAGAGCAATCAATTAGCAAGGACTTATTAAGAGTCTACAATGTGTCAGGCACTGTGCTAGATTCTAAAATAAAATAATCAATGAAATAAAATAATAAAATCAATGAAGCTATCTATACTTGTAAGAAGCTTGTATTCTAGTCTGGAATATGGATTTTAAGTGTTTTGTAAACTACTTAGTCCTATGTCATTCTGATTGCGTTTTGATTTTTCAGGAGATACGTGGACTTGTCATTTAGTTATGGTTAGATCTTTGGCCAATGCAGACCATAGCTTATCCATACCTTCCTTTCACATATGAGAGGCAGTGTAGTAGAGGACAAAAGGCTCTGGATTGAGAGTAAGAGAACCTGGCTTCAAATTCCACCTCTGTCACTTGTTCTGGAGGAAATCTTGGTCAAATCACTCATCCTTGTGAGTTTCATTATTCTTATCTGAAATATCAGGGGATTGGACTAGATGACCTCAAAGTTACTTTCTAGCTTGTTCATATCTTTCTATAGTCAGTCAGTCAACAAGAATTTTAATAAGCACTTATTATGTGCCAGGCACTGTGTTAAGCATTGGGGATACAAAGAAAGGCAAAAGGTCATCTCTTGCCTTAAGGAGCTCACAATCTAATAGAAATAGGAAATAAGTAGAGAGATAATAGATAGATATAGATAATAATAGATAATAGATAATAATAGATAATATATTATATTATATAATAATATAGATAATATTATATTATTATATATTATTATATAATATAGATAATATAATATATTATATTATATAATAATAATATAGATAATAGATAATATAGATAATAGATAGATAATAGATAATAATAGAGAGAAGCATCTAGAATTAAGAGGATTTGTGAAAGGCTTCCTGTAGAACCTGAAACTTGAAGGAAGGAATTCAGGGAAGTTGGAAAACAGACAATGCTTTTGTGTGCCATTCATATTGCTGAAGACCTTTCTCTGAGCTTTCCATATTTCACGGATATCTGTGCAACATTAGGACTTTTGACCTTCTGTAACATTATAACGTCACCTTTCTGGTTATAAATGTCATTTATGAGTTTTCAACGTGACTTCTTGCATTCAGGACTAATAATGCTACAGCCTTTCTGTCCTGTTGCCCTTTTGGTCATGTGCAATGGTGAATCATTCAGGGTATTGATGTTCCACAATTTAGTCATAGAGAATCACTGGGATGAACAATATTGGTCTACAAAAAAGGCTTTCTAAAAGGGAGCCACCTGGGATATCTGATAGTGCCACAGAATTTTCCAAATGCAATCTAGCCTGTGCTCTTCAATTTTAAGCCCAGATTACTGTCCATCTATATTACCTGTCATCTCATAATCTGGGAAATAGGCTTTGTTTGGGTCTACTAGGTCCATCCCTTTGAAATACATGTGGTTTGAAGAGGTCATGGAGTGCCCAGGCTCTCTATGCTACCAATACAATGTCATCTACATATGGGAACATTTAGAAAACCTCAGAGTTCAAGGGGAATCGCCATTATATTGGGACTTGAGCATGGCATTGTCCATGGCACTAGAAAATATTTTAAATGCAGATATCTCTGTTTAATGCCTTATTTAGGATGAACGGTAGTAAGGAAAGAACCTCAGACATCTGGTTCAGACATATAATTTTATAGATGAGGAAAATAAGTCCCGGAGAGGTAAAGTTGTTACACAGAGGTATTAAATAGCAGAGCCAGAATTTGAATACAGATCCTCTGACTCAAAATCACACTCCTTTTACCCCTTGCCCCCCACCATATCTTTGATGTTGATACTTAGAGAATCTTTGAACAAAGTTGTCACTGTAGTTATATCTATCAGGAAATCTTGCTTTATATTAACATATGCATGAGAGATGCCTTTTGGGAGGAGAATTTATGAGGTAGCATTTTGATCCATTGAGTCAAATACTTTTTAGTAATGGACAAACTGAAAAGACAGAGGGATGTTGAATTTCCTACATCTTTCAGTAGATTATGTGTTTGTGGATATGTGACTTGTTGTAGTATATTATACTATATACATACATATATAATAGACATACACAAATAACACAAACACACATAAAATAGCATTTTTTTCAGTTGGTACTCAGTGATATATGTCCTAGAAAAAATTAATTATACTTGAAAAATTATTGAGATCACCTACTTACACGCTCTCTTTTTCTGCCTCCAGACTGTTGTTCTGTCATTTAGTCTTGTCTGACTCTTTGTGTCCCTGTAATGGGTTTTCTTGTCAAGGATACTGAAGTGGTTTGCCATTTCCTTCTCTAGTGGTTTAAGGGACTTGCCCAACAAGTGAGTGTCTGAGGCTGAATCTGAACTTAGGTCTTCCAGACTCCAGGCCCAATGCTCTATCTACTGAGCCACTTAACTGCCTTCACCTTGAAACTAGTGAGAAAGAATGAATGTCTTAGAAAACTTGGGATATGTATTCTCCTTCCCTTGACGTCAATAACAAAAATTTCCATTTTAAGCAATTCCTCCACCACCAATTCTTTTCACCAGTGAACAGGTATAAATCATTAATCTGTTCAGCTTCAGCCGTGTGTTAATGTGATGTATCATACATTTGAGGTTTTATTCATTTTCATGATTTGCCCAGTGTTGTATAGCTAACCATTAATCAAATGGATCTGCGGTTTCATAATTTTGGACATTCCCTCAAATAATAGAAATAAAAATCCGTCTATGACCACCATTCTTGTTTTAATTTTGGGCCGTCTTCTCCCATAGGTTTATCATAGGAAGCCCATATAACTTTGCTAGAGATTTTCTTTAGTCTCTCCTTATATTGTGAATATACAAGTGGTGCTCTTGGCTGTCTGTGTTATCCTTTCTCCTTTCCACAGTCAGCTTTGTGGTATCGTACATTTCTCTTCTTATTTTGAAATGTCTCATTGGTACATGTTTCAGTTTACTCACATTCAGCATGAACCTCCCTATGCCCTCTGTATAATATCCATTTTTTAATTTTTCAGAGACTGTGTTCCATGTCTCGTAGTCATTATGACAATACCAGTAGAACACTGGTAGTAAAAAAAGAAGGGAAGTTTGACTTCTGGGAAGGTTAAGGTCATTAAAAGCTTTAGTTCATTGCGGGCTCTCTTCTTGTAGGGGGGCAATCTTGTTTTCCATTAGTACAGACTGTCTCTCACACACACACACACACACACACACACACACACTAAAGAAGAGCCATAGATTGTCCATCAATTCCATGGCATAATCTAGGTAAACATAATTCTTTGTCCACTTAGTTTTTCCAATGTAAATGAAGAGACCAAATTCTTCTGAGTGGTTATTGATCCCTTGCAAAAAGTTCTTTAGTATTCTAGCAAAATGCCACCCACAAATAATAACATTTAGGGGACAGACTTTACCATCCATAAAGATTTTCTTTTCAATTTGAACTCTGTCCTAGGCCTTCTCAATAATTGTGGCAAATACATATGATAATCTTAACTAAATTGTTTATGCCTAGCCTGGTGTTTATGATAAGAAGATCACTGAAAAAGATCATTTCTATCATTAATCTTTCAAGAAATTGAATGATTTTGATTTGTGGGTGGTAAACACCTTTCTACTCTACTGAATCAAATGCTCTTTATTAATCAATAAATCGTAGGCTCTTGGATTCTCTATTTGTGATGGGAGAGGTGTGGTTCACTGAGCATTACTTGTGAAACCTTACCATTCCATACTAATACTCTCATCATGGAGGACCCATACATAGTGTAGATGATTATCATTAAATGTCATTTTATGTAGATAAAAATGTAGACATAGGATAGCAGCTGTTGATATCTTTTCATTTACCTTTCTTTTTTTATTTTAGTAATGGAGTTTTCCTCAAAACCTGTAGTATTATGTCCACCTTCAGATACCCTGATCATTTATCTCGTAACAATATCACAATTTTGTTGCCTCTAGTACAGATTCCTTCTGCGTACACTTGGTCTTGTCCAACAGTTTTTCTCATCTTTGTTCTCTTTAATATCATTTCTACTTTCTCCATAAGCACACACAGGATTGTCATATTGGGGTTATGTATGGGGACTCTTCTGTGATTTATAATAATTTGTTATTTAAAAAAACTTTATATCTCTTCCATTTTCCCCACTATTTGTTATCCACTTTCCTTTTTCTTCCTTAAGTGATCTTCAGATGAGTTTGTTTAGTTGACCTTTCATTAAGCTTTCTTTAAACTGGCTCCATCTATGTTGCCCTATGCTGTAAAATGCAGTACTTTGCATAATGTTTCATCATCTGTCCTTATGAAATTTTGCAAAAGAGTTTATATTCTAAACCAGTGTTACTTTTGGCTGCCATCTCTCTCTACTTGGCAAGTCACGTGTTTGCTGACTAAGGCTCTTCTTTGGCCTTTTTGATCTCATTATCACAATTGATTGATAGCAATAAAACTTTTCTATGAATTTATTTTAATCAGCATTAATATCCTTTCAACTGTCCATGACTTGTTTTTCATCATCAATAACTTGTTTAAGTTGGTCAGGTCAGAACTACTTCAGTTAAATGCCATATCTTTTTAACCTTTCTGTTCTTTGCTTTGTATATTTTTTTTTCTTTAAACCATTTGGTGGTCTCATTGTACACAAACAGTTGATTCAGGAATTGTTCAACACTTAGTCTCTTCATGTCCATTTAAATATAACCAACTTCACATTTTTGAGATGTTTTTCAGTGCTTGACAAATCCAGGACCTGATTGTTTTCTTGAAGGGACTTTATAAAGTACAGGTATATATGAAGATTTTTGCATAGTATACAAATCTTTGGCCTCTCTCATTCCTTGTTCCTGTCCCATGTTTTACAATATTTCTCTTTGTCCCTACCTTTACTCACCTTTTTGTTGAAGTCACCAAATATCTAAATGGATGCTATCTTAACTTGGAGGGTCTTATTCAAACAAATGGAATATCTCCGCCTCTGCAATCCTCTGCATCTGATGGTAGCACATAATTTGCAATTATTTTCTTGGTGATCTTTCTGTAAATATTATTTACAAGCACTCATTACTGAAATGCCCTTATGGCCATACATCCCTTATAATGATGTTTCTGGTTGCTTCAGTGTGGATGATAAAACCAACACCACTAATTCTTTTATTTTCCCATCATGGAATATCTGTGTGCCATCCTTCCATTTAATTGGAACTTCTTTTTTCTTCTTGTTTCATTTATAGTATGTCAGCATTGGAATGATTCATTTCCTTTACTAGTATGTCCACTCACTGGTCACTGGATAAGACTCTCCCATTTAGAATACAGACTGCTACGTTTAATAGATGGTCTCAAAATTGTGTGATTCTTAGTGTTCTTGGTTCCCCTTATCTACCAATTCAGAAGCAGAAGTTAAATAATTCATTACCAACTTAAGTTCACAATGTTTATTAAGTGCCTACTATGTATCAGGCAATGCGTTAATCTCTGGGAATATAAAGAAAGGTAAAAAATAGTCACTGCTCTCAAGAAGCTCATATTTTAATGCAAATGATTTTGTATAGACAGCTATAAACTGGATAAATGGAAGATAATCACAGAGGGAAGGCACTAGCATTATGGGAGACAAGGAATGACTTTTTGCAGAAGGTGTTCTTTTCCCAGGTACCTGAAGAAAACCAGGGAAGCTAGATGAATCTTCCTCCTTGAAGAATGTGGAGATGAAGGGAGAGAATTCCAGGCATGGGAAATAATAGCCCTTGAAAATTCTTGGGGGTGGGGGTGGGTGGGAGGGAAGGAAAAAAAAAAGAAATTTATGTAATAACTTTATATATTTAAAAGGAATAGCAAGTTCTACATAATAGTTTTGCAGTTTCATGTGCAAATCATCTTTTTTTAAAAAAAATTACACTGTTATAGAAATACTCATTTTATTCCACATAAGTAAAATAAATAAAATTTTAAAAAAGATAAAAATGAAACAAACATGAAACAGCCCTCAAAGAATTTTCTGTTTTCAGCAGATTATTATGCGTACCCCATAAGAAAATACAAAGTATATACAGAAGAATTTTGATTTCTAAGAGCCAAAAGAGACCTCAAAGGCCAATTAGTCAATCTTGGATCTGACTGAGAATTTTCTCTATGATGTATCTAACACACATGTGGTCCAGCCTAGGCTATAAAACCTCTAGGGATGGGGGATTCTCTCAATGTCACTGATTCTGCCTTTGAATAGATGTAGTTCCTAGGAAACTTTTTTCCCCATATGTCAGCTTGAAATTTGTCTCTAATTTCTACCTGTTACATCAAGTTTTGGTCTCTGAGAATAAGCAGAAGATATCTAATCCCTCTTCATGCAGTTGTTTCAGTCATGACTGACTCTTCATGACCTCGTTTAGGTATTGTTTTGTTTTTTTGCAAAGATCTGGAGTAGTTTGCCATTTCCTTCTTCAGCTTATTTTGTAGTGGAGAAACTGAGGCAAACAGGGTTGAGTCACTTGCCCAGGTTCACCAGCTAGTAAGTGTTTGACACTGGATTTAAACTCTGGTCTTTTTAACTTCAGGCCCAACTCTTCATCCACTGAACCACATAGCAACTCTCTTTATACAACCAGTCCTCATATACTTGAAGACAACTAGCATGTTTCCTCTGAATCTTCTCTGCTCTACGCTAAGCACCTCCATTTCCTTCAAACAAGCCTTAAGTGACATGAGATGGAAACCCTTTACCATTCTGGTAACATTCTCCTCTGGATCCTTTGCTACTTTATAATATTGAACTCAACACTAGATGTAGTCTGACCAGGCCAGAGGACAGCAAGATGATCACCTTCATGAATATATTCCTCCTAGTGAAGAATAATATAGCATTAGACTTTGGTCGCTACGGTTCTACCTATCACATTGTTGGTTCATATTGAACTTAGAATGTATTAAAAAAATCCAAGATCTTTTTAAAACAAACTCCTATCTAGCCCATCTTATACATGTAAAGCAAATTTCAGATTATGAGCTCCTTGAGAGCAGGGATTATTTTTTTTGTCTTTCTTTGTATTCCCAGTGCTTAGTACAGTGATTGGCACATTAAACATCAAACAGGTCTTTAATAAATTCTTGTTGACATACACAGGAGGGCCTGTTGTACAGGTTCTCAGATCAGCTTTTCCAAAAAAAAGTTTTCTAAAAAACTTTTGAGGGGGCCAACAATCACTTTAATCAAGCACATGGATCATTCACTTAGTTCAGGGGAAAAAGTTAGCACCCTGAACTTCAGAGAAAATACAGAAAATCAGAGATCAACCAACCAGCAGGGCTTCCAACTGTCTGACCATAAGCAATATGCACATCACAGATCAACAGGCAGATCCAACTGTCTGATCACACATACATACATACATAATTACCAGAGAGAGAAGCACTAACATCTGGGTTTTCAAAGCCTGGGGGCTCCTTAGCTGGTGCCCAGAGTCTCATCTGGCCAAACAAACACTTCCAATGAGTAAGCCCCAAAGTAAAACCTTACCTCAGACTATTTATACACTTTTCAGAGTCAGAGGGAATCACAGCCCTTGAGAACTAGTGCATCATTAGAAAGTAAAAAAAAAGGGGTCTGTCTCCCCTAATCAAGCTTCCCTTAATGGGCAGGCCCATTAATAGGTGGGGAAGATCATTAACTCTGATTATTGTTACAGCTGTTGACTGATGATGAACCCTAATGTGACTTTACATTTGTCTCTGAAATTTCTATGTTAAAAAAAGAGAAAATGCTTGGAATCAGGAGATAGAGTAAAGAACAGCAAGGAGGCCACTATCATTGGATTAACAGTATGTAGAGGGTAGTAAAATATAAAAAGACTGGAAAGATAAGAAGGGGAGTAGGATTTTATACTTAATCCTGGAGGCAAGAGGGAGCTAATGGGGCTTATTGAATAGGGTGAGGGATGGGTAATAAGGTCAGATTTCACATAAGGAAGATCAAGAGGGAGAGACTTGAGGCAGGGAGACCAAATAATCAAAAGGCTATGGTAATAGTCCATACAGGAGGTCATGTAGGGCTATATCAGGGTGGTGGCAGTGTTAGAGGGGAAAAGATGACATACACTAGAGATGTTATGTAAGAAAAATCAACAGGATCGGGCAATTTGAGGGGTGAGAGAAAGGAGTCAAAGAAAACAACTACTGTGGCCATATTTGAAGTCTGTCCAAGATGGCAGAAAATATGAGACTCACTATATCTCATTGGCATAGTCTTCAAAAATATGATGAGAATCTGAAATAGGATTGTGTGAATATTTTACATAATGTAGCTCTATCTCCACCCATGTCAACTATATCTATATTTTCTGTATGGAATAGAGGTGGGAGATAGTACAATGAGTAGAGTAGTTTTGGAATCATTGAGACCTGAATTTAAGGTCTGGCAGTGATGGATACTAATTACATGACCATTGGCAATTTGCTGAACCTCTTACTACCCTAAATGATGCAGTGAAATTCCTAAGATTATAAATGATGGATGTATGTGCACACATGTAATATATAACATATAGATATAATGTTATATATGTATATATGTCTGTGCACACATGTAATGTATAACATATAGATATAAACAATGTTATATATGTATATATGTGTGCACATGTAATATATAGCATATAGATATGAACAATGTTATATATGTATATGTGTGTATGTGAATGTGGAGAGAGAATATATGTGGTCTATGTAATTTATGTGTCCATATGGGATTTGTCTACAAATATGTACACATATGTATTAAACATAAAACATACACACACATACATGTATCCATATGCTTCCCAGGGAACAAAGCCATTTCTATAAAAGTTTCTTTTTTGGTCCATAATGCTCCTTGCCTAAGTGAGGGGCTGAGATGGTAAAAGCTTGAGAGAAGAAAGATCCTGCTCTGTCTAGCTCCTGGCTTCAAGAGAGGACACACATGGAATCAGGTTCTCTGTCTAAGGTGAGAGATTCTGGGAAGAAGCTGGCATGTACAGGAGCCTGTATCTCTATCATGTCCCTGTTCTCAGACTACCACACCGGAGACTTTGGAGAATTTTCCCTTTGTGTGAGATTGGAGACTGTCTTATCATTGAACTGTGATAGCTTGTTGCCAGTGAGAGCTTGATTCTGTGTATTCCTCTAATCTGTATAAATTCTCTAATCTGTGTTTGCTATCAGTTTGGATAAATGGGTTTATTTGCTGTTCTTTATATATGATAGTTTTTGTATGGCTGGCATTTGGAGGGAAGGAAGTCATGTCTTCAGATAGAACTTGGAGCAATCCTTCCTCATTAAAAAGTTTGCGATCAAGAGTACACTTTGAGCCTAAAAATTTCCCCTCCTGGATTAGCAATATCTAGAAAGGTCAGATAGATGTAACTGAAGTTCATTATTCCTTCTCTAAAGAAAAGTAGAGAGGCTAGTCATGCCCTCAATATCCTACTCCCTTACTGGCAGAAATCAAAGTGCAGAGGAAACTAGAGACTAGAAACTATTAATTTCTCCCTGAGTCACATCTAGACAAACTCCATATGGATACAAATTACATGGATCACATATACTCTTTCCACATACACAGATACACAGTGTAAACGCACATATATAAGGCATGTCATATGTATATGCCATGTATACATCCTAAATATATATAATACATACAACAATGACATATACATTGGTGTATATATATAATAGATACATAGATAGATAGATAGATAGATAGATAGATAGATAGATAGGTTTTATATAGGAAAGGAACTACACAGGGCTCTAACAGAACTTTTGTTAAAATGTAACATGTTTCTACAGTTTTAATTGCTGTAATAAAATCTGTTTTAAAGGGAAAGAGTTTGCCAAATTATCTCTTAAATACTCTACTTTAAATACCATATTCTTGTCTGAAAAATGGATGAGTTTTCATTCTTATGTAATATCCCAGCCTCAAGGGAAAATCTACTGGAGTTTACTCCATGTCTGCTTCCCAATTGGCTGCTGCCAATTTTAAATAGTGTTGGCTATAAATCAAACTTTGAAACAATTTTTGTACCAAAGTAACACTTTTCCAAACTCATATTATGCTGAACTACCATAAAAAAGTAAACAAAAACACCCAAATGTATCCCTGACATTTACTGTATGAAAAATGAAAATCGGGCCCTGCTTTGTTTGGTTCCACTGTAATTAAAGTCTTTCATTTTCAACATCATTGCTCCAGTGTTCCTGCCATTTACGAGCAAATTATATGTTATTTCTAGAGACCTAAGTTCCCTTTTGTCTACTGAAGTGGGCTACCTTCTAAGAAAAAGACATTTTGTACAGATTGCATGGTGTTTCACAAGGCTGCTACTTACTCTATGGAAAGAAAATACAGGAGAACTCATGTAAAACTCAGAGCAGCATAGTTGCAAGCTGTGGCATGTTTAAGCCTGGCACATTCCCATACAGAGGCATAAGCATATACTCCTTTTTCCCCTCCATCATCTTCAACAGGATGGTGGCATAACTAAAAAATGTTGCCTTAAGTTAGAATTTTACAAAGAGACTTATTGCCACTAGCAAATTTCTGGAGAGAGGGAGAGTCAGCTGATGGGACTCGTCTTCCTTTTCCTGACAGTTAGGGTATATTCCATTGTCTTTTGTGAATTCCTTTTGCAGATAAATCCTATGAGCTGAACTGTTCTTCAGTAAAGGGACAATACTTGGAAAATGAGAAGGTTTATGTTGCAAAAGTGAGCAGTAGACATTCTTGTTCTCTGAGGGGAAGCTGTCCTGGTCAATGCAATACTATTGTATTCAAATATTTATTAAGCATCTATTATATGCAAAGGGAATACTAAAGATTAAAAAAATACATAATTAAACCCACTATTATCCTATATCTTTTCTGACTTTTGTGGCAAAACTCCTCGAGAAAGCTGCCTACCATAACTGCCTCTTCTCTCTTCCTCCTTTCCTCTCCCTCTCTTCTTAATTCCTTACAATCTGGTTTGCAATATCATCACTTCACCAAAACTGCTCTCTCTAAAGTTACCAATGATTTCCTAACTGTCAAATCCATTTTCTTACTTTTCATTCTTCTTTCCCTCTACATAGTCTTTGACATTGCCAATCACTCCCTTCTCTTTAGGTTTTTGAGATATCACTCTCTCCTGGTCCTCATTTTACAGGAGGACCTACTGACCTACTTATCTTACCAGTCCTTTTCAGGTCCTTTAATAGACCTTTATTGAGGTCATGCCTGTGAACTGTGGGTTTCTCACAAGGCTCTGTCCTGGACCCTTTTCTTTCCTCCTGCTATATAACTTCACTTGGTAATGTCATCAGTTCCTGTGGATTTAAGTATCATCTCTGGTGATGATACTTAAATCCACCTATCCAGCCCTAATCTCTCTGCTCACCTTTTTTGTCTTGTAACTCCAACTGCCTTTCAGACATCTTGAACTAGATATCCAGTAGACAACTCAATACGGGCAAAACTGAACTCATTATCTCTCTCTCCCGAAACTTTTTTCCCATTCTAACTTCCCTGTTATTGTCAAGGACACCACCATTCTCTCAGTCATGCAGGCTTCCATTTTAGGTGTCACCCTCAACTCCTCATTGTCTCTTACCTCCCATGTCCAATCTGTTGCCAATGCCTTTTAAATTCACTTTTGCAACATCTCTCAAATAACCTCACCACTTTTCTTCTCTGATACTGCCATCAGTGTGGTATAGATCCTCATCACCTGACAACTGGACTATTGCAAGAACCTGTTGGTTATTTGGTTTGCAACACTCTTTCCCTACTCCAGTCCATCGTCCATTCAGCCACCAAAGTGATTTTCCTGAAGTGTGATTCTGACCACTGAGTTTGGGATCACCCTATACTTATTAAATGCCAGAAACTCCATATTACCTCCAGGAAAGAATCCAAAATCTTCTGTTTGACATTTTATATTATTCCTCTTCACAAACTCAATATTTCATCCAAATTACCTTACTTGCTTTTTTCTGAACTCAGTATTTCATCTCTAGAATCCATGCTCTTGCATAGGAGAATTTTTGCATTGCCTAGAATATGCTCCCTCCTTACTTCCACCTCCCTTTTATAATCCTTGCTTCTTTCAAGTTTCATTTCAGATGCTAGCTTCCACAAGAAACTTTTCTGGATTCTTGGATTTATTAGTTCTCTCTATCCTCAAATTGTATTATAAATATGTATCTGCTTAAATATTATATTCCTTCCCACCAAGGGAATAAGTAATTCCTTTGAAAACAAGCATATTTTCCCTGTCTTTCAGTCCCCAGAACTCAGTCCAGTACCCTACACATAGGAAGCACTTGTAAAATGCTTGTTGAACTTAATTGAATACAAGGGGAAAATGTGAGGAGAACGAAGGAGACCCAAGAGAATTTGCGGAAGGAAGTGATCACTTTCAATTGGGCCATAGCTGTTAGGCAGGAAAGACTTTGTGGGAGAAGTGGCACCGAAGTAGGGTTTTAAAGAAAGAGAAGGCTTTGGATAGGCAGGGAAGAGAAAGAAGTTTGTTCCAGCTGGAACAGGTGGTACAGTGGGTTGAGCACTGGACCTGGAGTTAGGAAGACCTGAATTCAAATACTGCCTCACATACTTAATAGCTGCATGACTCCGTGCCAGTCACTTAACCACAGAGTTTCCTCATCTGTAAAACAGATAGTGAATAGACATAGCAGCACCCATCCTTCCAGTGTTATGGTAAGAATAACGTGAGATAAAGTTTGTAAAGCTCTTCACAAACCTTAAAGTATTATCTAAATGCTAAATATTATTCAGGGGCAGCCAGATGGCACAATGGCTTGAGGGCCAGGTCTGGAGTCAAGAAGACCAGAGTCCAAATCCAACCTCAGACACTAACTGTGTGACCCTGGGAAAATCACTTAACCCCATTTGCCTCAGTTTCTTAATTTGTAAAATTATCTGGAGAAGAAAATGGCAAACCACTCTAGTATCTTTGCCAAGAAAATGTCAAATGGGATGATGAAGAGTCAGATGTAACCCAAACCACCAAACAAAAATTATAAATATTCCAGTCATGGGGTTGGCAGGGTGGCTTATGTGAATAGACAGAAGCAGAAGAGTTTGGGAAAGCATGGGTCATAGCTAGGAGACCAAGATGGCTGGAATAGGGAATGGTGAAGAGGAATGATGAATAATTGGTCTAGAAAAAGGTAGACTGTGGAAGGTCTAAAATGACTAGTTAAGGAGTTTCTATTTTGTCTTATGGACACTGCAATGTCAACTGAATTGACATTGAATTGAACTGAGAGCCAATGAAGTTTTCAAGAAGGGGAGTGATCTTGATATCTGCATGTCGTAGAATCTGGTGACAGAGTGTGGCGGAGTAGAACAACCCTCCCTCCTAGATTTGGAGAGAGTGACTTGATTTCAGTGTTGGTATTACCATTTATAACCTGTTTTGGCATTGGGCACAACATCTTCAGGCCTTCATGAGAAAACCCTAGAAGTCTTCTGGGCCTCTTCTAACTTTAAATTTATGATCCAAAGGTCTTAAAGCCAGGAAGGAACTTAGAGACCACATAGCCTAATTCCTCATGTTACAGATACAACAGCCTTTTGGCACACTTAGTGCCAACCCCTACAGGGAGGCCATTGCCAGTGTCCGCCTCTCATTCCTTTCAATCACTTTGCCTCTGAGATTAACCTCCATTGACACTGTAAGTACAATGCCTTCCCTTTGAGAGCATCATTCATTTACACCTTGTTATTTTTACATGCTCTTTCTCCTATTAGGATGTGAGTTCCTTGGAATAGAAATTCTATTTCCCCCCCTTCTTTGTAACCCTAGTGCCTAGCACAGGGCCCAGCACACAGTAAGCACTTAATAAATGCTTGTTGAATGAGCATGCACCAAGGTTTGGGGGTTGAGTGGGGAGGGAACTGTGCCTGTTAAGATCATACAAGTGATAGCAGAATTTGAACCCAGTGTCCAAATCTAATATTTGTTTTATGACACTTTGCCTGTCTGGTGATTTTTGAAAGATGATAGAGTATTTATTAAGCATTTACTATGTGCTTAAGTACCATGTTAAGCATTGAGGTTACAGATACAAGCAGACAAGATAGCTCTTATGTGCAAGGATTGCATTTTAATGGCAAAGACAATATTTAAGGGGAATTGTAAAATCAGAAAGCATTGAGAGAGTAAATTCACAGGGGCAAGGCTGCTACTGAAGAGGTGGTAAAACCCAAGAGTGAGTCCAGCTGGACTGCAGTGAACATGCCTGGGACTCCTCATGGAATAGTGGTCTGGGTGAGGGATGTTGTGTCAATCAGGGGAGCAAGCAGAGGTAAATCCAGGCTGGTAAGGCTGCTGATGAGAGAAGTCAAGAGACTGAGTCAAGCAGAGAAAGCTATTGGGTTCATCATTAGCAGAACCTGGAAAACCTGATGCAGGGACCTCTGAATCTCTAAGTCCCTTTCAGCCTCCGAATACAGATGCATTTTGGGGGTTTGGGGGTGGTACTATTTAATATGTATCTATACGTATGGTGATTCAGTCAACAGGCATTTATTAAGAATGTGTTATGTGCCAGATATTGTGGGATGCCAAGATCCTGGGAATATCAAGAAAAAACAAAACAAAAACCTTCAAGGAATTTAAATGATACTAGGCAAATTCTCTCTTACAAGTTAGGGTGAGATAGAGTCTCTAGGCTCTTTACCAGCTTTTGCCTGTGAGAAGATTGTTTCTTTGGAAAGGAGGAGACAAAGAACTTGTAGGTCTCACTACCATAAATTACAGGTTAGTTGTGACTTTAAACCCCATTCTCTAGAAGGAGCTTTCTTCACTTATCTTTGAAAACCCTATCTTTTAAATTACTAGTGGCGCTGCTATTGACTTATTAGAATAAATACGAACTACTCAGTGTTTTAATTGACCTGTCAGCTTCTACCAGCATAACCCATAATCAGCTGCAAATTAATCAGATTCCACCCCCACTGTACTGTACAAACCCTGGTGATGGGATTTATTGGCTCTGGCTGGTCCCATGATAATGAACTACTTGGAGTCAGAGCCCTAGGTAGATAAGTATTTATTTTCAATAGGGTGGCCTTTCCTACATGAGCTCAGCTTTCTGCGCAATCACTTGGTCTGTCATCTGGGCTTGGTCTGCCAGCTGCGGCCCCCTCCTGGCAGGATGCTTGCCAGGTCCTTGCTGACAAGAGTGCTCTGCTTCCTGGGTCTCTGACTCCCCTTCTTTGCTGCCACTAGTCCTTAACCATCAGGATTTGGGAGATCCCAAATGACCCAGAATTTTTAATGAGTCTGGCACATGGGAAAAGGGGTGAGGTGGGATGCAGCTTGATTTTGTTAAGGACCACAGAACTCCAGCCTTTTCTAGCTCTGTTTATGTATAATCAATCTGCCTGTGCTGAAGGAAGCTGAAATAAATCTCACTACACGTGCTGGCCACCTGTCTATGATCCCAGAGGAGGGCAATGTTTGGGATATATTCCCAGAAACCAAGTGAAAATTTCTCTTCTTCAGGCTGATAGAGAATTAAGAGCCAGGAATCATAGATTATAACACTTTGCTTCCCCCAACAGCAGCCAGCACAGAGCCTTGTATATAGTAAGTACTTAATGAAAATTTGTTAAATGAATATTAATCAGCAAACTTAATTAGCACTTTGACAAATAACAGGTGATATTTAGAGATGCAATCATAGCACATTGGATGAGGAGCAGATCCCTGAGTCAAGAAGTCTAGGTAAGTCATTTAACTTCTCACTGCTTTAGAGAGCTCTCTAAAACTAGGCCTTAGAGACTTAGCTTCCTATTTCCTCCAGGATCAAATGGAAATGTTCCAGTGACGCTGGCCTCCTGGTCACTGCATGAACAAGGCACTCCATCTCTCAGCTTTGGACATTTTGTCCAGCTATCCCTCATGCCTGGAACACGACCTTCTGAGCTCCTCCTCCTGACATCTTCTGCTTCCTTTAAGTCCTAACTAAAATCTCATCTTTTTTTCTTTTCAATTTTTTTGAAATTAATTTGTTTTCAGTTTTCTACAATCACTTCCATAAGTCTTGGATTTTTCTCCCTCTCCCCGCTCTCTCCTTGAGATGGTATGCAATCTTGTATGGGTTCTACACATACATTCTTATTAACCACATTTTCAAATTAGTCATATTGCATGGAAGAATTAAAATGAATGGGAGAAACCATGAGAAAAAACAAACCAAAAAAACCCCCATAACACAAGAGAGAATATTCTACTTCATTCCACATTCCAATTCCATAGATGTTTCTCTGGATGTGGATGGCATTTTGCCTCAAGAGTCCTTTGGGAATGTTTTAGGTCCTTGTAAAATCTTATCTTTTTACAGGAAGCCTTCTCCAACCTCTCAGTTCTATTGATTGAGCAAAACTGTATTCCCCAAAACCTTGCTTTCTGAATGCTTTTCCCTAAGAGGAGAGGTGGCAAAGTCTTGATCTCTTGCTTTGGCCATCAATGCTCCCATTTGTGAGATGGGTTACTTATAAGGGCCAAGTAGCACAATCTTTTTTTTTTGGAGGAAAGATACTGTTTGAAAATTTAAAGTACCATCCTAAAGCAAAATCTCTTCCCCATATCCAAGAGGTTGGGATTAGTTATTCTCAGGCAATGTGGGCAAGAACACATCTGCATATGACACGTGCTTTGGCAGGAATTCGATCAGTACCCTCCTGCTCCATCCTTTGTGCTAGGAAAGGCCACTATATGGTTTTTAGATTGAGACTTGTGGTCAGAATATTCAAGATGAGCATGTAAAACTCTCTCAAACATTACCCCAAGGGAACCCTTACCAGTACTGGGGACCGAGGCTATGCAAACCCAGGCTTTTCACCTCCCACATCCAGTTTAGCTCTGCTTCTCTCCAGTCTGCCCTCTGAACAGAGAACGTGCACAGAAGGCCCCACATAGACCTAGAGCAGGTTGTCCTTCCTTGCAAGTCAGTTCAAAGCCTCCAACTCTCTGACAAGAATCTGTTCTCTAGAGTCACAGCCAACTAATCATCTTGGGGGCCGGCTAAATCAATGGAAATTAATCAGGCGTGACCTTAATTACTGGAAACCAATAGGAGTTGTGAGTTTTCTTCTTAATCAGGTGCCAATGAGAAATATACCTGAACCATCCAAATGGATAGAGTATTGGTTTAGAGTCTGGAAGACCTGAATTCAAATCTACCTTCATACTTCTTAGCCCTGTGACAAGCCACTTAATTGCTTTCAGCCTCAGTTTTTTCATCTGAACAATGGGAATAGTAATAGCACTTACCTCATTGGGATGTTGTGAGAATGAAATGAGGTAACATATGAAAGCCTTTTGCAAACCTCAAAGCACTATATAAATGTTAGTCATGATTATAAGAGTAGGCTCACATTGATGAGTTGAGTCCCTGATCACTTCTAATTGTTACATAAATGTGAGTTGTTGATTATTATCCTTGTTAGTAGGTACTTTTTTATCTAGTCCCACAAAGATTCTCTCATAGACTTAAGATGACCTTGAGGTGCCCTGTAAGTAACTTCTTTCACTCATCCTGGAAGTTTTAATGGCTCTAGCTCTTAGATTTCCTATTCTATCTTTAACTTGATTTTTGTAAATGGCCCTGGTCCATTTACATGAGGAAGATAATATTAAAACAACCAGTTCTAGGTTCAAATGTGAACCTAGTAATCCCTACATGGCTACGTGGCCTAGATAGTTGACACCAGTCTAAAACGTGGCTGCTTTTCAGTGGCAGCGACTCATAATCTGAAATAAGCTATCTTCTTTTACTCATCGAAACCCAGAGACCCCTGTTAGCCCTCCCACTATATTCCTAAGCATCTAAGGGATGTTCTAGCTCATTTGCAGAACTAGAATATCTAACAAGTCATGAACCTAATACCTGATTGACCATGTCTTTCCTTGGTCAAGGAACCAGCTTTAACCTCTTCCCCAGGTTCTCTTTGATGACTCAGGTATCTTCACCCAGAAAGTGGTTTTCTAGAATCTCATAATTACAATTTTATTTCCCCAAATGCTATTTAGATAATAATGACTTAGATGAGTCATGTTTATACAGTGTGTTACAGTTTTAAAAACTCTTTGCTCACGACCTTGTTGGTGGGCAGACTGTACTGTGAAGTATTTTGTGTCAGTGTTATTATTCCTGTTTTTAGAGGGGAGGAAATGAATGCTGGAGCAAGGGGGCAGGGTTTGCGACCTGCCTGTGGACATCCAGGATAGAGGTGTTGGAGGCAGAATTCAAACTTGATTTCCTGTCTCTAATATATTCCCTTCTATATCATAATAGATTTGGAGTTAGAAAGGATTGGGCTGTAGAGATAATCTAGATGAATTTACATATTTTGCAATTGGAGAAACTGAGGTCCAGAAAGTACCGAGGTCATAAAAGTGGAAAATAGCAGAGCCAAGACTTTAGCAGAGATTTTCTGTCTCTAAAATCTAGTGTCCTTCCTATGACACCATGTTGTGATTCTAAGATTGCTAGCCTATATAACCACAATGGAGATTTCCTTTTTTCATTTCATTTTTCTGTTAACAAGCATTTATTTTTTCTTTCTCACCCTGAATCTCTCAATTTAAAAGAAAGATGCCTCCAACTTTTAAACAAACATACATAGTCAAGCAAAACAGATAACCACATTGTCCATATCCAAAAGCATATGTCTTTTTCTGTATCTTCAATCCGTCACCACTTCTCCTTCAAGAGGTAGGTAGTATAATTATAGGCAGCTATGTGGCATAGTGGTTAGAGCGCTTAACCTGCAGTCAGGAAGACCTGAGTTCAAATTTGTCCTCAGACACTTACTAGCTGTATGACCCTTGGAAAATCCCTTAATCTCTGTTTGACTTAATCCAGTAGAGAAGAAAATGGTGAACCACTCCAAAATCTTTGCCAAGAAAACCCTATGGATAGTATGATCCATCAGTTCATGAAGAGCTGGACTCATCCACTGAATGATTGAACAATAACATATACCTTAATGGACATGCCATACATCAAATTACCCATGGCAGAATGTCATTATAGGAACCAAGAGCATCATGGGGGAATGTTGTGGTTTCTCTTGGGATGGGATCCAGGTGTTGTAGAGGGCCTCACTTCTTTATCTTGAATAGCAGCACAGGACATTATGAAGTAGTCTGGTTTCATCCAGACAGGGAAACTGAATGATCACTGGAGCTCAGAACACAGTTGTCATTTTTCTTCTTGTTATTTTCCCCTCTTGGCTAACACCCCTCTCCCACTTTCTCCCACATAGTCTTGCAGGCTTTCTGAGATTTTTCCCCAGTGCTTTCCAAAACACATAGGCTCTTGGGGTATGTGCCCTGGAAATACTTTGAGGACTATCACAACTGAACAAAGACTGAAATCATGATCTCAGGTCTTCTCTTATGAACCAGCAACATGAGAGAGACAGATGTTTGATTATTAATCAGGGCAGATCTCATTGTCCCTTTGGAGTAACTATTTAGCATGTTACCCAAAAGGCTGACAGTCTGATCCTGTATAAGAGCATAGGTATTTTGTTCTCTTATTTTTTCTCAATTGTGTGTAAAAAAATTCACATTTATTGTAAAGATTTTTTGAGTTTCAAATTCTCTCCCTCACTCCCTCCCTCCTGTCTCCTTCATAAGGGAAGCAATTTGATATAGATTATACAGCTGAAGTCAGAACATAGATATTTTGAATACAGGTCTAGTACAGATCAGAGACGTGACACAAATTTAAATGCTGCCCTCATAGGTTACAGAGTGAATGTGTGTAGGCTTCCTCATAAGATCCCTCTTCCTTAATACATTTTCTTAGAGTTAGATAAAAAATGATGCGGTGGAAGACCTTGGCTTTTTTTAAGCTAAGGTCTTGCTGGTTTCTCATTTTGAGTGAGGCAAGGCCAATTCAGTGAATAGGCCTTTTTTAAGAAGTGAGCCAAGGAATGGTCCCTGTAATAAAAAAAAAAAAATCAGACTGGGAGGGGAAGACCCTCAGGATTGCTGGTCAAAGGAGAAACAATCACTATTTACATTCACTGGATCCAGGAGGGCCCCAAAAGTAACCATTAAGTGGTGCTTGGGCAGGGACCTATTGTTGTTCAATCAATGAGGGCCAGAGCGAATTGGATTTAAGGTGTGGTCTTTAAGAAAGAAATCTAGCTAGTACACCCTAAGACAAGTAGCCATCAAAATTTACCTTTCTTTGGGCAGAATGCCCTCAGGTAAGGGCATGATGCCCCATGTGAGGAAGGGAAGGAAGGGGATAGGACATGAAAGGACTAGCTGAGTTGGCCAACTGGAACTGGCCAACTGGGTCCCCACGGGGGCAGATTGGATTACTCACAGGCTGTGGTTTGTCCTTCATTCACAAAGAGGACCATGACATCAGGAAGATGGCATGACTTGCAAATGAACTGGATTTGGAGGAGGGAGAGCTGTGCAAAGTCAACAGCTTCACTTTCTCCTCCAGAGCCATCTGGGTCCAGTGGCCAGATATTGATCAGGATGAGCGGAAATGGCCCAGGATGCAGTAGGAGACATTGGCTAAGGTCTTTTCAAGTTTTCACTTGGAGAAAGTGAGTTTGGTGTAGTGAGATGGACACTGACCAGAATCTTAGTTCTGCTACTTACTGTTTGAGTGATTCTAGTCAAGTCATTTCCCTTCTTCAGCATTCAGTTCTCTCTTTTGTAAAATAAGGTTAGGTTAGATGATCTCTAAAGTCCTATTCAAGCTCTAACAATCTGAAATGTTATCTGTTATGATGACATTGGTCTTTGCATACAAGGGCAATGATCTGTCTAACCTTTGCTCAGAAATGAGAGACTGCAGAGCTGTTTGAACAAGCCTGTCATCATCCTTGCCCAGATTGCCAGGACTGTGGAAAACACAGAGCTGGCATCAGGAGGTGGTTTGGGGGTGGTGGCAGCAGGTGTGTGTGGATAAGAGCTGGGTGGGGTGGACACTCCTGCTCTGGTGACACAGTTTGGTCTGGAACATGTTTCTTATGGAAGGAGTGGTCTTTATTGGCCAGCCCACTCCTGCCTCATTGATCAGCTCAGAAAGAGCATTTCTTCCTATTGGGTTTTCCCTGCTGCCTGTGTTTATGTGTCTGAGCTTCTTCGTGTTTGCCCTGGTAGAGCATAGTGGGAAAGCGTGGACCGTCAACTATTGACTGAATGTGACACTTTCCCAAACAGGGGCTTATCAAATTCACACCAGCACCTGGGCACCTCTTGAATTGAAAAATAGAGATTTTCAGACATAGCAGCTGATCAAAGACAGGATTTATGCCCTCACTAGCTGGTCTGCAGACTGGATTTTGATCTGTTGAAAAATTGCTGATTTCTACCTCTATCACATTTTTCCTTTTCCTGCCTTCCCCTCCTCCCTTCCCCACCAGTCTTAGGCAGTCCCAAATGACCTCATGATAATGTGGAGCTTTGGAGCATGTGTGTGTGTGGGGGTGGGGGGCAGGGGACTGAAGCTCTGTGCTCTCAAAAAGCCTGGATATACCCTAAAGACCAGTTCAAGCGACTGGCTAGCTTACATGTCATGGCACTGAGGTCTATGAGACCGGCTATTATGATTGTATTGGCTCCCAGTGACTCAAAGTGTTCACCATTAAGGAAAGAACAGCCATACAACTAGGTTTCTTTGCCCCCTGCAGAAATCTATTATAACTAGGCTTAGGGCCCAGACTTTGTTTCCATGCCCTTGTGAGACCCATTGTGCAGACACTGCAGTTATTACCTCTGAGGTCTTAGCTTTAAGAGTATGTCTGGAGGCTGTGAGGGAGGTATAGCCATTGAAATCCATAGCTTCTAGAATTTTTTCCCTATCTGACTTTCTGTAATGGGTTTATGCCTTTCTTAAGATTCCCAAGATAGAGACAGCTCCCAGATAGGTTAGGTACGGAAAGGATGGAGCCTCAGTTATTGATAGTCAGAGTCCTCCTTCAAATTGACTAATTCACTGACACCATTGGTTTGTAGGCATGGTGAAATGGACAAACCATTTAACTATTTCCCCCTCCCCTTATTCTCTTCTTACCTTCTTTGTGCTTACCTGATCAGTTATCAACTGAAAAAAATAACACAGAGCCTAATTGGCTAATGACTGGAAAAATTATATACATGACAACGTGCAGTACAAAGAAGGCTAAACTTGAAAGCATATGACCAGGGTTCTGGTTCTGTTTCTGCCATTTACTCCTTATATGACCTTGGGCAAGTCACGTGAGTTTCTTGGGTCCTAGTTTCCTAATGTATAAAATGAGAAGATGGCATCCGAGGTCCATTCCTAGGATAGATCTTTGTTCCTACGATCTTAAAGTCATTTTGATGGAATTTTAATAAAGCTGCCCCTGGCCCCAGTATTCTAATTTCCTTACAGACCCTACTGAACAGCAGGCCCACTGCTCCTACCTAGCTACCCCCCCAATTCAATATCCTAACTTCATCATATATGCCTCACTGCTCACCAGAACAATAGGTATGTCCATGAACTCATATTTCTCACAGAAATAGCAAGTGTGTTCATGCACTCAATCATAACCACATCCATCTACCTTTAGACAGGACCGTAATAGTCAGCCAATCAAAGGCAGCACCACTAGGATGCCCAAGCAGGATAGAAGGCACCTATGCAGAAATAGTAAAGAACTGACCTAGCGTGAACTTATAACAAAGAGAGGTTTATTATAATATCATTATCATATATACAAGGCTCCCCTCATAGGTTTTTCTGTATGCGTTGTGGGTAATTGTGTTCTTAGTTCCATTGTGTTTATGACCCTTCTCCTGTTACCTAATCCTTTAACAAAACCCTCCTGCCTTTTAAATATTCATAAATCCTGTTATGTAATTGCATCTTTACCCTATAAAAATCCATCTTGCTTTCTCTGAAGTTGTTGGTTCCTCTTGGAACTTAGCCCACTTCATGAGAGGTGTCAATCTCAATAAATGCCTATACTTGGATTAGAGCTGATCTGACTCTGAATTCTTTGAGATGAGTCCATCACAACATATCATGAAATCACAACAAGTTTTAGTATCTCAAAGTCTAAACCTCAACAGCTTTTGGTGTCCCTGGGTGGGCAGAATTTAAACCTAAACAGTTTTTGGCATCCTGGAGTGGGCAGAGACTAAACCTCAA
The DNA here is from genome assembly GCA_023548195.1 of Bettongia penicillata ogilbyi. Classification (NCBI taxonomy): domain Eukaryota; kingdom Metazoa; phylum Chordata; class Mammalia; order Diprotodontia; family Potoroidae; genus Bettongia; species Bettongia penicillata. The sequence goes on from JAJHZJ010000371.1 coordinate 5,694,840, forward strand.
CAATTCCTTCTCTCTGGGTCTCAGTTTCCCCATGTGTTAAATGAAAGAGTTAAGATATCTTCTTCCAGTTTTTGGTCTACGAGCACCTGAGTTTATACTGGAGATATTTCTTCATAAAGGGAATTGATGTCTCCAGGGGAAAAAGAAACAAGAGTGAATAACTGAATTCAGCCTTAAGCAATCCCCTACTTGAATATAACCATCCTTGGTTGCTACTATAATCACTGGATAGTAAATATGCAGATAAAACTATTCATATATTTTGCCTTTGAAAATATACTAATCTTACAGATTAGTATACAGTATAGTATACTATATAGTATACAAGAACCAAAGCATTTTAGGACCAAAATATTTGTGTCAAAAGACTTGTATAATTCAAATCAGAGGGAGAACTAAGGAAACTGGAAGTATTATCTGACAGGGTCTTGACTTTCTAGTCAATGCCTGACATAGCTTTCTTTAGAGGGATTCCTGGTAGTGGCTGGAGATCTGGTTGAAATGTGAAAGGATTGTAATGGTGAGAAAATCTCTTCATGTAACATCCATCCAAAGGGACCTCCAACTCCTACTTTGGGTTCTTGTTGATTACTAAGTCAGTCAGTCATTTAGCATTTATTAAACACCTACTATATGCCAGAAACTGTGCTAAGCACTGGGGATGCAAATAAAAGCAAAGAATAGTCCCAGCTCTCAAGGAGCTCATGGTCTAAATGTAAGCTCCTTGAGGGTGGCGACTATTTTTCTTTTATATTTGGATCCTTTGCACTTACCAATATGCCTTGCATCTAATTGCTTTCATTCATCATACAATGCTCTGTCAGAGTGGTGTAGCCTTCGTTTTCAGATCAGTTCATTTCCATTACTGTAATTAGAAGTGAATCTTGCTCACACTTGAGAAACAATAGGATACAATATGCAATTCTGGTGTCAGAGACTCCTCAATCAGACAGCAGGATACATGCCTCATGAAACAAGGTGCTCATCCTTTAGGGGATGTCCTCAGGCCCCAGGAAGCCCGAGAAAATGGATGTGTGATACTTCATGCCCCTCCCCGCAGTATAATAAGATTGACTTCTCAAAAGTATTCTGGAAAAAAGTTTCAATAAAAGGAGGAAAAAATAGAGATCTTAAAATGAGCAACACTTGATCACAAAGATGCATTCCTCGGAATTCCTTATTGTATGTGTCCTCCTCCACAAGTCCTGTCTTGGCTCAATGCTCTTTCCTCTACTAACTAGATGGAGGAAAGTGCCAACTCTCCCCTTCCTCCCTAATTCCTTGGCTTTCTTCCTTCATGCCATTCTTCATGGCTCTGTGACTAGGTCCTCCAGACCTCCAGTTACTCCATTCAGACCTGAGAGTGTCTGTATAAAATTACATATTTTAATGCTACCATCTTTGGACAAGATAATTGGCATTGCTCTCTGCCTATTGGACCATTTCTCTTTCTTCTCTGGTCTCTTCCAGGCATGAGCCCCACATATTGCCATGCTTATACTATTTTCTTTCCTTACTCAAATAGGGAAGGGGAGGGACAAATATTCCATTACTCTGCAAGGCATATGATTATAAAAATTGACATTTCTAAAAATCTAAATAGATCAATATATTATTGATTTTTGTAGATAATCCAAATCCATTCATGGATATCAGATTCCTCCAGAGAAAACTGGTGACTTCAAGGAAAATTAAGTTAAGAAACATTGAGATGCTTAATTTCCTTAGGAATCAACAGAGTTAATTAACTGCGTATTAGCCCAGTGGTTTTTTAGTTTTCATGTTAAAAACCTACCATTTTCTCTTTCTTCCTAATCAGGTGCAGCCATATCACAACTTATTTATGTATTCTCAGGACCGTTTGTGGCCCTACACTTTGCCCTTGTCTCTTGATAGTCAATAAATACGAAGACCTTGACTGGATCTGATTCACATCACTTTTCCTTTACTGCTGATGCCTTATTGGCCTTACTTACTAGACCTTTGCTTTCCTGATCCTTGTTTGAAGCCTTGCAAGGTGGGAATATTGGGGAGCCTCTTAGAGCTGTGTATGGTGTAATGTCCCAGTGTACAAATCTTGGAAATTGCAGTGACAATATAAGCAATTCTACTCTTAGGAGTTGGCAGCTGCAAGCCCTGCAAGATCTAGGAATAGGATTCTATGGATGATTGAGAAACCAGCCTCATACTGTTCTGAAGCAACAGATTACAGATGTGAGTGACTGGATGGTGAGAGAGACAGGGAAGAGGACTTTCTTTTTTTTTTATTTATTTATTTATTTAGCTTTTTACATTCATTTTCACAAATTTTTGGGTTCCAAATTTTCTCCCCTTTTCTCCCCTCCCCCCACCCCAATACCCCAAGCAATCCAATTTTCCCTATCTCCAATCTGTCCTCTCTTCTGTCATCCCTCCCCTCCCTTGTCTCCATCTTCTCTTTTCTCCTGTAGGTCCAGATGACTTTCTATTCCTCATTAACTGTATGTCTTCTTTCCTAGTTGCAACAACAATACTAAACAATTGTTCCTAAAACTTTGAGTTCCAAATTCTCCCCATCCCTCCCTCCCCACCCATTCCCCCTGGTACGGCAGACAATTCACTATAGGCCATATCTGTGTAGCTTTGCAAATGACCTTCCTGATAGTCGTGTTGTGTAAGACTAACTGAATTGCCATCCCTCCTAACCTGCCCCTCATTGTTTCTCTTCTGTCCCCTGATCCTGTCCCTCCCCAAGTGTTGACTCTCAATTACTCCCTCCTCCCTTTGCCCTCCCTTCCATCATCCCCCCCCCAATATCTCCTTCTCCCCCGCTTTCTTATACTGTAAGATAGGTTTTCATACCAAAATGAGTGTGCATTTCACTCCTTCGTTTAGTCAAATGTGATGAGGGTAAACTTTTGTTTGTTTGTTTGTTTGTTTTTTTCCCTCAGCTCTCCTCGTTTTCCCTCCACTAAAAACATCTCCTACTTGCCTCTTATATGACATATAGTTACCCCCTTCCATTTCCCCCTCTTTCCTCTCACTACATTTCTCTCTCACCATTTACCTTAATTTCTTTTAAGGTATGGTCCCATCCTATTCAGTTCAATCTGTGCTCTCTGTCTCTGCATGTGAATGCATGTGTGTATGTGTGTGCATGCGTGTACATGTGTATGTGTGGTCCCACCAACCACCCAGATACTGAAAAGTTTTAAGAGTTAGAAATATTGTCCTTCCCTGTATGAATGCAAACAGTTCATTTCTGGTAAGTCCCTTAATACTTCTCCTTGCTGTTTACTTTTGCATGCTTCCTCTCATTCTTGTGTTTGAAAGTCAAATTTTCTTTTCAGCTCTGGTCTTTTCATTAAGAATGATTGAAAGTCCTCTGTTTCATTGAAAGACCATATTTTCCCTTGCAGTATTATACTCAGTTTTGCTGGGTAGGTGATTCTTGGTTTCAGTCCTAGTTCCTTTGCCTTCTGGAATATCCTATTCCATGCCCTTCGATCCCTTAATGTAGAAGCTGCTAGATCTTGGGTTATCCTGATTGTATTTCCACAGTACTGGAATTGTTTGTTTCTGGCTGCTTGCAAGATTTTTTCCTTGAGCTGGGAGTTCTGGAATTTGGCCACAATGTTCCTAGGAGTTTCTCTTTTTGGATCTCTTTCAGGTGGTGATCGATGGATTCTTTCAATACTTATTTTGCCCTCTGGTCCTAGAATGTCAGGGCAGTTTTCCTTGATAATTTCATGCAAGACGATGTCTAGGCTCTTTTTTTGATCATGGCTTTCAGGTAGACCCATAATTTTTAAGTTGTCTCTCCTTGATCTATTTTCCAGGTCAGTTGTTTTTCCCATGAGATATTTCACATTCTCTTCCATTTTATCGTTCTTTTGGTTTTGTTTGGTGATTTCTTGGTTTCTCATAAAGTCATTAGACTCCATCTGTTCCATTCTAATTTTGAGAGAACTATTAAATTCAGTGAGCTTTTGAGCCTCTTTTTCCATTTGGCTCATTCTGCTTTTGAATGCATTCTTCTCCTCATTGGCTTTTTGAACCTCTTTTGCCAATTGAGTGAGCCTATTTTTCAAGGTGTTAATTTCCTCAGCATTTTTTTGGGTTTCCTTTACCAAGATATTGACCTTTTTTTCATACTCTACTTGCATCTTTGTCATTTCTCTTCCCAGTTTTTCCTCCACCTGTCTAACTTGCTTTTCAAAATCCTTTTTAAGCTCTTCCAAGGCCTGAGCCCACCCAACACCCCCCTGGGGTGTCTGGGGTACTGAGGCCCCGCCCTCCACATCTTTCCCTGATGGGAAAAATACGTCCTCGTCCTCCCCATCAGATCCGAAGGTCGGGATCATTTGCATTTGTTGGAAAAAACTCTCCAAAGTCTTATTTTTCTTCCCCTTTCTAGGCATTTTCCCAGCCAGTTACTTGACTTCTGAGATTCCTTTCCACCTCCGCCTGGATCCGCCCAGCTAGTCCTTGGCCTCTGAGATTCAAATGCGCTTTCCCGCGGCAAACTTTAGATCTGGCGCAGGGTGGGGGCAGGGCCGCCTCCTAAGTTGGGCCCTCAGGGGCTTTCTGAAGAGACTTTCAGGAACGGAGCGTGTGGGGGCGGGGTGGGGGGCCCCCGCATGCTGTGCTCAGCTCCCTTGGGGTTTTATTCAGAGGCGTTCAGCAGTAGAGCAGGGTGGGGGCAGGGCCGTCTCTCCTGCTCGGCTCCCTCAGGTTGGAAAGACCTTCAGTATTGAAGATCCTGCCTGCTGCTGGGGGATTCCTGAGTCCCGGGCCGTTGCCGCCTCAGCCGCCCGCCCACGCCTCTGCCTCCGCCGCTTCCTGCCCCGTCTCTGCCGCCGTCGCTTCCTCCCGAGGGGGCCCGCTCCCCTCCCCTAGCGCAGGCTTCTTACTGACCTTTAGCTTCTGTGGGCGGAGGGACTTTCCCGGCTGCCGGAGCTTCTCCCGGAGCTTTCCTCTCTCCGGAAGAGGACTTTCTTGCAATAGGCATACCTCACTGTGACATTTTAGGAAGTCTAGGTTATCTACTTTTGTGGAAGATGCCTTACTGAGGTATTTGGTCAGCTCTGTCCGAAACCAGAGACATAAGTTTGTGTCTGATTTGTCTTTGGGAAAGTGGCACCTGAGGATTGCCACTAATTGTGTTTCCCCAGAGTTGTTGAAAATGGTTAGTGCTGGGGCACCAGATGATTGCCAAAGGGAATCTCCCTATGTTAGCTGAGTGCCTGTATACTTAATTGTTTGTCTCTTATCTGACGAGTCCTAAATGCATTTTTCTCTTCCTCTTAGGGTGGTGGCAGGAGAATATATTGCTGGGTTTCTGCTGTCTATTATCCCTTTCTCCTTTTTTTGTTCTCTGTTCATTGGGCATACTCTTTGGCTTTTATCTAGGCTATGTGGATTCTTCTGGCTTGTCTCTTCCCAAGCTCTCGAAACTGCCTTCACCCTTGCTTCCATTAGCTAACCTAACTTCCTCTAGCTTACCTAACTCTTACCTGTCCTTCATCTCTTATAACTGTTCTTTGTCTCTTACTTGCCTGCTTGAATTGTAAGGACACAGGATCCTAGAGGCAGAAGGGACTTCATAAACCATCTAGTGCAACTTGTCCCTGTACAGACATCCCCTCTACAATTTCCAGATATGTGGCTGTTCAGTCTCTTCTTGAAGAGTTCTAGTGATGGTGAATCCATCCCATGTCCCTCTCACTTTGGGATAACTGTCAGGCATTCTTCTCCTTTTGTTTGAATTATTAGTCATGTCCAACTCTTTGTGGGGTTTTCTCGGCAAAGATGGTGGAGTGGTTTGCTATTCATTCTTCAGCTCATTTTACAGATGAGGAAACTGAGGTAGCACAACTAATAGGTGTCTGAGGTCGGATTTGAAGTCATGAACATATCTTCCTCATTCCAAGCCTAGTGCTCTATCCACTTCTCTTTTTTTATCCTGCCCTCTTTTCCTTATTCCATGCTGAAATCTATCTCTCTGTACTTTTTAATGTTCTGTTTCTAGTTTCTTCCTCTGTGGCTAAGCAGAATATTATCTTTGTTTATCTTCATAACTGCCTTTCAATTACTTGAACACAGATATTATATCTCCCCAAAGTTTTCTCTTCTCCAGGCTGAACATCTTTGGTTCCTTCAGTAGATATTTGTATGTCAGGAACTCAAGGCCCTTCTCTTTCTGGGTTCTTGATCTCTTGCTCTGATAACCACATAATTCTATACCAGACTCTAGCTGTCCCAGTTGCAGTATACACCTGCTACAGCCATAGGTCTGGCATGAATCCTTATCCTGTAGTCTAATGAGGCCAAGGTTGTGGCTTTGATCTCAAAATGGTTCACTGAGGTTTGTTGTGATCTCTTGGCACAGACTACACCTTAACTTTGGCCAGCTGCTTCCCAAATGGCTCATGTTGAGGAGTGGGTGAGTGCATCTGTGCCGATGGCAGCTCTCCCACTGACTCACTGCACCTGACCTTACTCTTGAGTATCATGTTTTAAATCTACTTTGGAATCTATCTAACCCATTCAGAACTTAGCTAAGTTTTAGGGTTTACTTCCTGGTCTTTTTATTTTATTTTTTATCATAACCTTGGATCCCTTGGTCTTTCTTGGTCCTCAATTGACTGCTCCTGAGAGCTTTGTTTCCCTCCTAATTGCAGTGGATTGAGAACTACTAACCTCACAGCCAGAAAGAGTCCTGTCACTGGCACATCCTGACTGTAACCCTGAGCATATCTCTTAGTCTATCTGTATTCCAAATAATTCTTTAAGACCGAGTTGAAGACAAGGTGCCAGCTTTCATTGGTAAAGGGGATTCCCTCAACTGAGAATTCTCTGTCTAATGGAATCATGGGGCAAGTCCCTATTCCTAGTCCCTACCATTGTCTTGACCCTTGCTGTTAACTAGTTAAATGAGGGATCATTTTTCACCGTAGGATCCATTACCCACCTTATCCTTCTGTTGTTCTCAGCCTGCTAATTCTTGATGCTGGGTTTCCCTTATCATAAATCCTTCATGTTTAAGTCCTTGCACAGTTTAATTCCAACCTACTCTTTCAACTCTTACAGCATTTTACCGGTACTTCATGTACATTCCCTTCCAACAAGTTAGTCTGGACTACTGACTCTTCTGCCATCTCATTCTGCATCCTCCCATTTCCATGCTTTTATATGATACTTCAACAATGACTGAAATGCACTTCTTTCTTGGAAAGTTGTCTTTTGCTTTAATACTCAGCCCTTTTCTGTGAAGGTTTCCTTCATCTCTGCAGTATAATCTCTTCTTCCTGAGGCAGTTGGTGGCCCAGTGGTTACAGGATCTGGAGTCTGTGTTTAAATCTGGCTTCAGACACTTACCAGTTGTATAACCTTGGATGAGTCACTTGACCTCAGTTTTCTCAACTATAAAATAGGCATAATAATAGCAATTATCTCACAGGGTTATTGTGAGGATCAACTGAGATAATGTTGGTATAAAGTACTTAGCACACAGCTGACCCATAGTAGATGCTATATTAATACTTATTCCCTTCCCTACATTCCCTACCCCCTTCCCCAAAATTTTCTAAGATTTGCTCTCTGCCTGTTATTATACATTATTCCTGTGCATTTGGCATCTACTCCTACTCAGTAGATTGGATGTACTTTGAGGGCAGGGACTGTGTCATTTTTCATCTTTGTATCCCCAGTGCTAAGCACACAAAAGGTACTTAGCAAGAGTGTCTTGAGTTGAATTGAACCAATGTGATGTTGCTTGAAGAGCCTTAGATTTGGAATCAGAGGAGCTGGCTGGAATCTGGACCCTGTTACTATCTATCAGCCTGGCCTTGATCACATCCCTTCTCTGGACTGTAGTGCTCTCATCCTGCAAAGTGGAGAGGTGAGACTGAGTGATTTCTGAGCTCCATTTTACGGCTCTAGAGCGCATAATCTGATGAGCTTCACATAAAAAGAACAGTATGTTATAGGTCGTTTCTTAGAGAAGGTGAAATGTCCAGAGAGTAGGTAGCCAGTCAGAAGAGGACCTGTTAACCCTAGAAACTTATAAGTCCCTGTGAATTATATATCCCATTTAGTACAATCCCATATTACTATAACCTGTTCTTGTGCAACATATTCCACTGAAAGCTGCTGACAGTTACAAACTTATCAATGCCATTCTCTTTCAGGTTGGTGTTACTGACTCATACACCCAACTGGAGATATATCAATTAATCAATCAGCCAATCAATAATATTTGTTAAGTGTCCACTTCTGTTTTTTACAAGTTAATTTATTTCTTTTTAGTTTTCAACATTTACTTCCCTAAGTTTTAAATTTTCTCTGCCTCCCTTCTCTACCCCCTCCCCATGACAGCATGCAAACCAATATAGGTTTGATATATACATTCTTATTAAACATGTTTTCATATTGGTCATGTTGTATAGAAGAATTAGAATGAATGGGAGGAACCATAGGAAAGAAAAAACAACAAAACAAAACAAAAAGAGAACAAAGAGTACACTTTGATCTGCATTCAGACGCCATATTTATTTCTCTGGATTTCATTCACTTACTTTGTACCAGCACTGGGAGTAGAAATCCACAAATGAAGCAGTTCCTGCCCTCAAGGAGCTTACAGTCTTCAAAGGAAATAATAACAATAAAAAAAATAATTAGCAGTTATTTAGAGCTTTCCAGTATGCATAGGGCTTTGGAAATATTATCTCATTTCCTCCTCATAAAACAAACCCGCAAGGTGCTATTACTATCTCCATTTTACAGGTAAGGACAGTGAGTTTGAAAGGGGTTAAACAACTTACTCTATTTGCTGTACTCTATAAGCTGCCTCATATTCCTAATTAAATACAAGTGTAACCTCTTTGCCAGGGATATTTTCATAGAAACTTAGTGGGAATAGAGAATGTTTCTGTAGGCCTGGAATGCACACGTTACCCAGAATGCCCTAATATACAAGGACTTTTGACTTTACAAGGAATTTCTTCCTACTGAGAAACCTATCTTTAGTCAAAGCTATAGGGATGTAGGGGACTGGGTGCTGCCCCAAGGATAGTAAGCAGGGAAAGCAAGTGGTGCTGAGACTACATAGCATAGTTAAACCTGAGCACAGAAACCTGAGGAGAGAGCCATTGGGATTACTCCCACATGTAGTTGGCAGGGTGGTGGTTATTTGGGTGTTGCGTACAGCCATGGTTACTTGAACAAACACAATAACCCCATCCTCTCACTTGGAGAGAGCCATGGGGATTGCTCCCACATGTAGTTGGCAGGGTGGTGGTTATTTGGGTGTTGCGTACAGCCATGGTTACTTGAACAGACACAATGACCCCATCCTCTCACTTCTATTGGCTTATCTGATTTGCGGGCTCACAGTCTTCCTCCTTTTTTGTGTCTCTGGCTCAACTTATTTTCCTGGCTTCCCAGTAAAAGGAATTTCCTTCCAAGATAACCAGCCCTTGGAGACATGGGTTACTTTGAGTAAAGAATGCACACCAGAACCCATTTTGCCAATCCTTGCTGGGTCTCTGAGACAATGTTCCTGGCAGAGTGGTTATAAAACATCAGTACAAAATAAACACATAATGATGGGGTGGGTATCAGCTAGGAGAATCAAGAAAGTACTTTTGAAGGAAATGACATTGGAACTGGGCCTTAAAGAGAGCTAGGGGTTTTAAGAGGTGGAGCAAGAACATTTCATGAGGATGGTATATAGCTCATGCAAAGGCACGGAGACAGGAAATGGGAACACAAAGAAATCAGTCCATCAGTAAACATTTATTAAATGCTTGTAACTTTCCAGGCTCTGTGCTAAGCATTGGAGATGCAATGAAAAGTAAATGAACTCCTCAAGGAATTCATAGTCTAATGGGGGAGACGACATGCAAATAGCTATGTATGCACAGAATAAATTGAAAATTATCAACAAAGGGAAGGCATTAGAATTAAGTCAGATCAGCAAAAGCTGTCTGTAGAAGGTGGAGTTTTAGCAGGGCCTGCAAGGAAACCCAGGAAGCCAGGAGGGGAGAAGATAAAGAGGGGGCACAGGCCAGTTTGACTTGTATCTTGACACTCCTTAGTGATGCAGCAAATTCACTAAAAATCAGTCAACACCTGTAGAAATTTTTAAAATATAGACAAATGCAAAAGACAGAGTCATATAACTGAAAAGGTGATTTTGCTTTAATCATTGGGTTCTTAGTAAATGTGAATTGACTGAAATGAATCATTTGGATATACAGAAAAAAAGACAGGCAGGCCCAGGCCACATTTGTTAAAGATACACTCGTGATAGTTTAAGTGGAAGAGGAAGCATTGCTGATTATTAGCACTGATGAGATTGAAATCTGAGGATTGTTTGTTGCTGCCTGTAATTACCCAGGTTTCTTCTCCATACCTTCTCCCTGATACCAAGCAATGGTATGGAAACAATAGATTCCAAGTATTGTAAAGAAAAAAAGACAAGCAAAAACCAATGGCTTATCTTGGTGAAAAATATGAGAACAGAGAAAGCAAGGGATGTCCCTTTGGGAGCTTGTGACAGGCTAGGAAACCAACACTGTGAGTAAGTCCTCAAGTCTAGAAGAGATAGGCAGGCAGGCATGGAATTCAATCTGCGCTATCTGGGACTCACTAGTGCAATCATTGCTGCCCTGTAACCCCTTTACCAAGTTAGAAAATTGAATTTGCCTTCTGATTCCCTGAACTCTGTCTAATCCAAACATGAAACTCTTCTCCTTTCCCTTCCTTTGCCCTATAAATGCATTTCCTGGCAGAGCCCAGACTGATTTTGCTTTTTTGATGAATTTGCTTACTGTTCCTTATTGACCTGGGTGTCCTCCAATGGTCCATCTTCATCAGTGTTGTCTGTTTTACACAGTAAACTACGGGAGGGCAGGGGCTAGGTGAAAAGAGTACCTTATGAGAAGCTCATGTAGTGCTGGCCTGACATGCCTGCAAGTACCCCTGAGTGCAAGCATTGACAACCTAGCATTAGGACCATCTACTTGTATATTTGGCATCCTCAGATGTACAGATGACACCAGAGTGGGAGAGAAAAGGAATAGACTTTACAGTAGAATATGAAAAGATCTTGTTGGGCTCTAAGACTAAGGAATACATGTATAAGATAAAATTTAATAAAGATACAGGTAAAATTCTCATATATAGTAAGATACTGAAGAATCACTTGTATGGTACAGGAATGATGGAGATGTGGCCAGACAGCAGTTTGTTAAAAGGATCTAGGGGGTTTTAATCAACCACAAACTCAATATTATATAGTGGCCAAAAAAAAAATATAATCTAAACTTCATCCATCCACCCATCCCACTAATATTATCAAGTACTTACTAAATCCAAGCCTCCAATACTACCTTTCCAATCTGATCTCATATGTCTTTCTACATACTCTGAATTGGCTGCAACTAGGCAGGAGGAAAGTCATCTAGTTCTTTTTTTTCCCTTTGTACTTCCTGCTATTTTGTTGTCAGTGGCTTACTACTGGAAGTTGTCTGTGGATTCTAGCTGGTATAGGAGAAGAAGGTGAGAGAATTTAATTTAATTTAAGAAGAATTTATTTCTTGTGACCAGTCCTTAAATTTCACTGTGACCTTTTGTGGCAAAGTGTGATATTAGGGAGCAGGGCTGGAAAGATGCCTTTTGGAGCCAAATAAGATAAGGTTGAAAAGGTAGTTTAGGGTAAGGACAAAGGTTTGATTAAAAAGAACTTTTGTAAAGTTTGTATTTTTAAAGTAAAAATTGATTGTTAACTAAAAAGTTAAGTCTAGTTAAGTTTTTGTTTCTTTAATAAATAAAAATATTGCCTTTTATAATTGAATAATCAAAAACCAGTTTTCTTTAAAAAGAAAATCCCTTTGGTATATAACCAAATGAAATGTTATGTACATACCTATAGTTGTGTCAGTATCCATTTCCTCATTTTTTTTCTCCTTTCTCTGTTGTTTCATACTATGGGTAGCCAAAGGCATCTGGTTTATAGTTTCTTATCAGTTTGGTCCTAGGATTTACAATTAATATATGGGTGTATGACAACCTTCCTCCCTCCACATCTGAATCTGGGAACCAAGAGTTTGGTTGTGAGGCTATCAGCTTCCCCAGGGCTATAATGGGATTATAGTTCTTGATAAAGACATCCAGGAAAGAGATGATCTGATAAAGGGCCATCCAGAGACATCACTCTTCTAATATAGAGAACCTCAGAAAAAAAAGTGTTTTGCTCCTATTATGGAAAAGGAAGAAGAAAGTATGAGACCTGGTTCCTTTTGGACCATGTGAGTAGATCAGCACCTCAGAGAATCTTTCAAAAACTGTGCATCTATTTAGATCCCTCCAGACCTGGGGTACCCTAGCATCAGATGGGCCTTCCCAGGCTAACATCACTCCCTCTCATGTTCCAAGATTCAGCCTTGATTCTCAATTTGATAGTCTTGGAAATAGCTAGGGTTCAACTGTTCTGGAAAGTAGTTTTGAACTATGCTAGAAAAATTATCCTTTGACTTCATGATGTCACTACTGGGCATATATGCCAAAGTGGTCAAAGAAAGAAGGAATGATTCATCTATAGATAATAGCACTTCTGCATCAGGAAAAAAAAAAAAACTAGAACAAGTATCCATTGATTAAGGAGTGACTGATAAATTGCAGCACACAAATGTAATGGAAAATTGTTGCATTATGAGAAATGGTGAATACAAAGATCTCAGAAAAGTGATGGAAGATTTGTTTTAACTGATTTAGAGTACAGAAAGCCAAATCAAGAGAATGGACAATAACAATATGAAGGAAAATGACACTAAAAGACAACAGAATTTAGGCCAATGGAATGATCCATTTTTGACTCCAAAAGACTAACTATGAAACATTTCTTCCTTTGAAGGTAATAGACTAAGGGGACAGAATGAGATATACTTTGTTAGATGCTAATTTGTTACACAGTAAGATTTTATTAAGGATATGAACTATTAGGAAGTGATAAAGATTTTAAAGCAACAATGACCCAATCAAATACACAAGCAAAAAGAAGTAGTTAGAATATTAGGATTTTAGGCCATGGTCTTTGCAGAGTGGTCCAGCAACTTTTGTTGAGATATTTGCTAAAATGACACATACATATTAACACGTTTATGCTTTTGTGGCCCCAAGGATGTGTCAGATGTTCCTGACTTCTCATCTAGGATTATTCTTGTTTTACCCTCTACAATGGGGGAAGGTGGGAAGGAGAGGACATGCAGTATACTTAGGGCCTTCCTCCAGGGTTCCTGTATTGAGTAGGTATCAGTGGCTCTCCAATGGAATGTCATTGGAACATGTGGGCTATCAGCTCTCCTTCACTTTTGCTATATGACCCACTCATCTTCTTTTTCTGGTCCCACAGTTTTCTACTGGCATCATTTGCACAGTTTCTTCTAGGTAATTCTTAATTAACGAGACACTGGATCACATTTATCACCTTCAACATTTTTGAATGAATGTTGTGTTCACAGCACAGAGGATTGGGATGATTCTCTTTGATGATCCCTATCCTTGAGGGGATTATGAGCAAGTGAGACAACCTAATAACACATAAAACATGAACCCCAACACAAGACAGCATATGCTAAGTATCCTAGGTGGCTTAGTGGATAATGCATTGATCCCAGAATCAGGAAGACCTCAGCTCAGATGTGGCTTCAGAAACTTACTAATTGTGTGATCTTGAACAAGTCATTGAACTTGTCTACTTCACTTTTCTCAACTGTAAAATGGGGATAATTATAGCACGTACCTCCCAGGGTTGTTGTGGGATTCAAATGAGATAATATTTGTAAAGTGCTTAGCACATTGCTTGGCACATAGTAGGTACTATATAAATACTAGCTACTACACTATGAGGGTGTGTGAGTATTCAAGGAGGACTAGTACCTCTGGTGTGAGGGCTTGCTGTACCCTTTTCAGGGCTGTCCACCTTTGGTATCCACCTGGCCCTCAATTCTTACCTGTGGATCCAAAAAGCCATAGCATGAACAGAGACTGGTAAACCATATGAGAAGATTGGTTAAACCAGGTTGAGGGCAATTAATGGGTTCATTAGGGGGTTGTGTACCCCAAAGATATGAAGACTTCCTCTAGTGAGTGGAATGAGTGGATGAGAACAGTTTGTTCAAGTGGCCATGAAGGTGGCTAAAGCAGGCATTTGCGGCAAACTTAGAGCTTGGTCTGATATCAAAGATGCCAAGGTCATCCACTGCATTCCAGTCCATCTCCATTCATCTTGACTTTTGCTTTGCCACTGGGCTTCTATGACTCTGGAAGAGAGAATGAGGCTGAGATTTTATGGAGCTCTTGGCTCACTTCAATCCAATTCATTCAGGAGTCAAGACTTCCCCTGTGATGTAGTTGGTCCTCTTCAAAAAATGAAGGGCAAACAACTACGCTACTACCATTGTTATAAATAAAAACTGCAATAACAATAACCTCTATCTGCCTCAATGTCCTCAACTATAAAATGGGGATAATCATAGCCCTTGCCTCCCAGCGTTGCTGTGAGGATAAAATGAGATTAATGTTTGTAAATTGGTGCATAATAGTTGCTTAATAAATGCTTTTTTCCCCTCTCCCCTATCCAAGCATATTTATTTTATAAACTCTCATCTTTCACAGCTAATGGCTCACTAACAGGGAACTTAGAGATCATCAGTTTCTCTACCCTCACTTTGTAGATGAAGAAACATTTCAGCAAAGTGGGTTAGTGACAAAGCTGAGATCACCGAATCACCCCATTGTTCAGTGTCCCACCATTCCCTCTCGTTTGTTTTGAATTAACAATCTTTGTTTGCTCATTTTAATTCCTTCCCTCCTTTAGCTTGTCTTTCAGCAAGCATTTATTAAAGGCTTACTAGGTACAAGGTACTGGATGAAGTACTATGGAAGATACAGTGAAGCCGGAGACAAGAATCCCACCCTTAGGGAGCTTGCAAATCCATGAAGGTCTTGACTTTTCATTCTCAAGAACAGGTTAGTCTTGTAGTTAGTAGTATCTAGGTGTAGGAGAGAATGTACTTGAATTTCTTACATATTGGTGAGGAAAGGAATAGAGAAAAGCTCCAGACTTTGTGGGAATCTGTCATTTTGGATACTCTTTCTAGCACTGCTCCCCACTAGCTGCATGGCCTTGGAAAAACTACAACACCCCTCAGGGTTCAGTTTCCTCATCTGTAAACTACTTGAGCTAGTTTACCTGTAAGGCTCTATTTCTAGTTCTAACTTTTATGGACTTTGGGAATTTCCTGGGGAGTTAAGTTGGCATAAGAGGAATGAGGTAATTCCCTGAATATTTTATATAAAGAGAGCTAAATCAAGGCAGCTGGTCATATTTAAAGCTAATGAGTAGTTGTTTTTCACAGGCCTATAAGCATGCTATAGTACAATCTGTACTAACTGTTGTCCCCTTTCTACAGAGGTTATCCCTATTTGGTCTTTAGCCATAACCTTATTTATAGATATGTATGGGTTCAGACCCGGGAATAAATGTGCTAGGTATTCCAGCGGAACATGTGCAGCCTTTTCTTTTCAGGACAGCACTTTATAAATAGCTCCAAGGATGGAGATTTAGTCCAGCTGCTGTGCATTTCTCTGATTCCCTGGCCGATGACTGCCTGTTCTCTTACACTTCACACGGGAAGGATGGGACTGTCTAAATAGGAACAGACTCTGATTAATGGGCCCCTGGAGTCTGGGTATTTTTATTACTTGTCTATCCCTATTGGACTAGTAAACAAATCAGACGTGTGATAGTAAAAGTTTAATAATTCTCGTAAGGGAAGAGCTCTTCTGAAAGCTGCTGTCTGGTTTTTTTGCCACTTAACAGGTCATCAAGTTTCCTGTACCTGTCCAAGGTCCTGCCCCTAGAGTTTGGAGGACATTACTTTCAGCTATGTTACTTTTTGATTTTCAAATAAAGATATTTATTCATTTTCATCATAGTCTCTCTTGAGCAGGTATTCCTCATGTGTTGAAAGCAGCCTCTCAGTAAAGCTGTGCAATAATCAGGTTTGGATAAGTTAGACTCTCTAGTCTGGAAAGTTCATTTAAAGAAAAGGAGCATACCTCCTTCAATTGTTTTGGAAGGTAGAGGACAATGGGTGCTGGATATTATATACACTCTCAGCTTGGGTTGCTGTGTCAGTTGATTTTGCTTAATTGTTTTTCTTTGTTACAAGGAAAGTCTCAGTGGGGTGGTGGTGAGGGCAGAAGGGATTTATTCAGAAATGATTGCAATTAAAAAACCACAAAAGACTTTAGTAAATTTTATAATTTAATTGTTAATGCTTTGAAGAAAATGAGCAGGTTCTGTTTCATCTCTATAACCATGTCCAACAAGTCAATAACTTCATTCTGATCTCTGTTGTTATTGTTTAAACCCTTCTATATTTTGCAGACATTACAAGGCTACTCCCTGTCTGGATGAGGGTCAAGAAAAGGTAAAGGCTGCTGGATCTTGAAATGCTGGGGAATCCTGAATTAACCCAATCTGCCTGGTGGTTAGTGTATTGCACAGACAAACCCAGGGAGCTCAGGCACCAGATGGGGGGGATTCAGCAGAGTGGCTAAGTCAGCTGAATTTGCTGGCAGATACACTCATTTTAAAGGTCATTTTCTTTTTCCCATTTGCCACGACATACCATGAGTAGTTGGCCTTTTAGAGAGCAGTCAATTCTGTCACCAGATACAGGATGCTAGGCAAAAGAACAGGCTGTCAAAACACCACCAACATATTGTTAATAGCTAACCTAGCATATGGTTTCAGATGATACTCACTGAGATACTTAGGTAGAGCCAAAGGTGGTCCAGTGATTAGAAGTTAGACAGTCATTTTCTGGCTTTCTGAGTTATCACTGAGGTGCCTATCTTGGATTTATAGGGTGAATGATCAATGGACAATTTGTTGATTTATTCAAAAAGCATTTAGAAGTACCTATTATGTGTCAAACACTATACTAGGTGATAAGATCATAAAGACAAAATGAAACTGCTGGGGCAAAGCAACCCATCCACTGAAAAATAAATACAAAATATATACAAAGGAAAGTCAGGGTGAAGCATCATGGGATAGAGGAGGCCACCAACAACTGAGGAGAAGCAGGAAAGACCTTGTACTGCATGTCAACAAGGAAGAAGCTAGGGACTCTAAGGAGCTGAAGGGCAGAAGGAGAGCATCAGACATGGGAGACAGCATGTTCAAGGCTGTGGAGGCAGGAGATAGAATATTTTATCTAGGGGATTGGCAAGTAGGCTAGTGTGACTGGAGTTTGGACCAAGAGAGTTTGTGAGAATAATGTTTTGAATACCAAACTGAGAAACTGATATTTTATTCTGGAAGCAACAGGGATCGATATCTTCTAAGGGATAGAAAGAATATTGCTTAAGTTGAAACCTATTAAAACAACATTTCTGGGTCATTTGATGGGTGAATAGATTTGGAACTGAAAGAGGATTTGGAGATTATCTAGTAGAAACCCATTCTTTTACAGATGAGGTGAGATCCAAAATCACACAAGGGATGAAAGGAGTTACCACAATTAAAACAACAAAAACTAAGTCATTATGTGACTTGTATTCCTATTATATTTAAGATCAAGTATACATTCTCCTGTTTGGCATGTAACGCTTTTCACAACTTGATTCTGATCTGCCTTTCCAGGCTTATCGCACATTGTTCCCCACTATGAATGCTATAATCCAGCCATACTGGCCTTCTTGTTCCTCATACACATGCTCCTTCTCTCCTCATCATGTCTTTGCACTGGCTACACTTGTGCCTGGAATGATATGCCTTATTAAAGCCCTGACTTTCTTTAAGTACAACTTCTCAAAGGGGGGGGTTTCCCCCACTCCCTATCTTCAAGTGTTTTCCCTTCTATGGCTACTATCCATTTATTCTGAATTTGTCTTGTTCGTATCAATTTATTTATATGTTCTCTCCCTTGTAAGAATGTGATCTCCTTGAGGCCAGGGGATGCTTTTGCCTTGCTTTGAACCTAGCAATTCATATAGTGCTTGACGCATATTAAGTACTTGATAAATGCTTGTTGATTGAATAACTAATACCGTATCCCTGAGAGTTTTCTCAGTTCATTGCCCTAGACCATGACTCCTGCTGCTCTCATTCCCCATCTAGCTTAGCACAATGTTTCTTTCATTTAAAAATAGTATTTATTTTTGAAAGTCTTTTCTTTTTAAATTTTGAGTTCCAAATTCTCTCCCTTCTTCCTACTCCCTCCCACACCCACTGAGAAGGCAAGAACTATGATAAATGTGAATTCATGCAAAACATATTTCCATATTAGCCATATTTTTAAAAAATCAAGAAAAATAGAGAAAATTATGCTTCAATTTGCATTCAGAGTTCATCAGTTCTCTTTCTAGAGGTGAATAGTAATTTTTGATCACAAGTCCTTTGGAATTGTCTTGAATTATTGCATTGATGAGAGTGATCAAGTCTTTCATGGCTCATCATCATTACCGCATTGCTGTTCCTATGCACAATCAACTCCCAGTTCTTATTACTTCACTTTGCATCAGTTCGTATAGTTCTTGCCATGGTTTTCTGAAACAATTCCCCTTGTCATTTCTTAGTACAATGTTTTGATGGCACCAAAACTCTACTATGTCTACTAAAACACCTTGAATAAATATAGGGCAGCTTGTAGATTTGTTGCCAATGATGGGTTTCTGTGATAGATTTTTAGCCAGTGGACAATTCTAGTGCTGAGCAAAACAGCCCAGGTATGTGATTTGTTTCTCCATCCCTCTTCCACCAAGGCAGAGGATCCATTGGGCTGGGAGAATGAGATACAGCATGAGAATGGAGGTATGGTTCTGACTGTTATATTCCTTTACTCCCATGCTGCACTTTTACCAGCAACAAGAACTTTAGTCTATGCTCCAGCTCTGGTGATTAAACTTCTGTGTCCTTAATACCAGATTAGAATAAGAGAAACTTTGTCTTTGCCTCAAGTAACTATCAGATAGAGGGACAAGGAGTTCAGGCAACCCAAGTCAGGTAAAACCTTTGTGCTTTTGAGCTGTGAGACCCTGACTTCCCTGTGGTAGAACATCCCACAGCCCAATCTCCTCTTGATCTGAAAAAGACAGACTTTTGGGGCAAATGGTCCCTTCCAATTCTGAAGTCCTGTATGTCTCTGATTCTAAGATATTCCTGGGTGTTTTTTTAAAACCATTTTTTTCTGTACATGTCCTAAGGGGTGTTGTGTTTCATCATATGGCAATTTTGCTTCCCATGAGTTCCTTAATGCTTTGTACCCCTTTGAGTACTGGTAATTGAAAGCTATTGTGTGACCTTGAAGTTGGAATTCTTTGGAAACAGAACAACGAAGTTCAGTAATTTTATTTATCTAATTCTTGGCCTTTTCTGAAATCAATCTAATAACAACAAAACCATGAGGACAGAAATTTCTCATTACAGGATACGCCCGATGCACCTGGAATCTCATCAATGCTGGGCTTCCCCTCAATCATAATACATCAGGGTTGCCTATTCTGTGTGGTTCTTGCCCATACAATCTCATAAATTCACCAAAATCCACCAACTTTCTGGGAGCCTTCCTCACTTTTTCTCTTGACACCACAAAAATGCTAACTAGAGCCCATCCATCATTATTGGCTTTTTCCAAGTAAGCAGTCTATCTTCCTTATTTTTTTCCTTCTTGCTTTTACATTTTTTTAATGACCTCCTTTATGAAGTTTCTCCTCTAGAGTTATTCATCTGTAATGTGTTGCCATCTTTCCTTGGCCCTCTGGATGACACTCATTTTTAGTTCTCCAGAGACTATGATGTTCTAGGACTTTCATGTATAAAATACCAACTGAAGAATATTAGTATTAAAATATGACCCTGTGTTTTAGGGACAAACTTGGTTATTAGAGACCACTCTTTGGTTTTCAAATCAATCTATATGTATTTTATTCAGTGACTATTAGGTGCTAGGTGTTGGGAATACATGTACAAAGAATGAAAAAAATTCTCACTTGCAAATAGTTTACATTCAAATAAGAGAGACAAGAAAGATATCCATATTTATAACCAAAATACATATGCATATCCATGTTATCTATATTTATATTCATTTCTATATAAATATATATAGAATAGGTATTAATAGAATAAACACAAAAATGCATAGTTGAATACAGGGTAGTTTGGGAAGGAGGATGCTGGCAGTTAAGGGGATCAAAAAAGTCTTCATGTCAAAAGTGATACCTGAAATGCTTTTTGAAGGAAGAGAGGGATTCTATGAGATGGATGTGAGGAGGAAGTGCATTCCAGGCATGGAGACAGCTAGCGCAAAGGTGGGTGTAAGGAAGAAAGAAAAGGTCTGAAATACAGAAGAAAGAGAAATATACAATGAGTTCAGAAAGATAGGATGGGGCCAAGTTATGAAGGACTTTGAAGACTTAGAGCAATTTATATCATCTTCTATTGGGAGTAGCAAGCCACTAGAGCTTCCTTAGCAGGAAAGGTGACATGGTTAGAACTGTGCTTTGGGGAATGACTTTTTGCAGTGATGTCAGAGATGGCTGGAAGTGGAGAGAAACTTGAGGCAGGGAGATTGAGTAAGAGACCATTGCAATAATCTGAGAGGTGATAAGGGTCTATAGTTAGGTAGCGGTGACGTGAATAAAGAGAAAATCCTCGAAGTCTGTCCAGCACACTCTTCTCCCTGTCTAATTCTGGGCCCACGTTATTGACAGCTTATGTGTGTGTATTTTGTTGTTCAATTGTTTCAGTTAGTTACATCTGACTTCTTGTTACCCGATGAGGAGTTTTCTTGGCAAAGATACTGGAGTGGTTTGCCATTTCCTTCTCCAGATAATTTTATTTATAATTGAGGCAAGCAGGGTTAAATGACTTGCCCAAGGTCACATAGCTAGGGAGTGTCTGAGGCCAAATTAAATTGTCAAAGATTGTCTTCCTGACTCCAAGCCTGACACTTTACCCACTGTGCCACTTAGTTGCCCCATGAGTGTGTGTATACACACATATATGCATATATACCCAATACATACAAACATGTATGTATATGTACATGTATAACTTTATATACTTACATGATAGAGGAATGTGCATAACAAACACATATATTTTATACATACAAACATGTAACTGAGCTCTATAGGTTGTTTATCCAACTATATATTGTAGTTTAGATAGCAGACATTCTTCATATACTTGGCTTTTCTTTCTTGGATTGTAAGGCTAAATCCTTGATAATGATTATGACTGTCATGGAGGAGGTTCAGTGGTCTTCTGGGTTTGAAGCAATCCAATCAGTGCAATATTACCTGCTAGTAAGAATATTCAGACTAGAGGGACTAAGTGTAGCCAGAACCAGATTAAAATATAACTGGAAAACATTTAACAAAATAAATAAAAATTCAATAAAACATAGATAACATCACATTTGAAAACTAAGTCAACATGCTGCTTGCAGGCATCCTTATGTGTGGATAAGTGGCCTAATTTCTGTTTGAGTGTGACACCACTGGTCTTGAGGTCCAAGCTAACTATAGCAGGGCTTCTTAATTTGGTGTCTGTGAACTTAAGAAATAGCTTTGAAAACTATATTTCCATATAATAAATGTCCTTTGCAATCCAATGTCTCTCATGCATTTAAAAACATGATTCTGAGAAGGGATCCATAGATTTCATCAGCTCTCAAGGGGTCCATGGCACACAAAAGGTTAAGAATCTCTGGTCTACAGGGAGTCCCTACTTGCCTTGGACTGTATGCCTTGGACTTCTACCTGGACAGTGGTGAATACTTCCCTTATGTCTCCCTACTCTATATCTTGCTTGGTATTAATGAGCAGAGGGTTATCAAACAAGGTTATCTCTTAATGACTTTCAGAGAATCTTATATAATTTTGATATTTTGCAAGAGAAGCACTTAATTGGAGAAGAGCCTTTAAATATATATTTTGTTCTTTTGATTTTTTTTTTTAATAATCAGCAAACAGTAAACACAGTGGAATCTGGGATCTTGTAGTCCATTCATCTTTTAGTCAATTGTGTGATGGTGAGATGTGGTCTACAAAGGATTATAGCTCGAGGCAGTTTTCCTGCTCCCTTCTAATATCCCCATCAAAAATATCATTAATAAATACATAGATTGCTTTCATGACAGTTTTACAGAGATGAGAAAGTAGGGTTAATGATGTTGATCACCTTTTAGGGGGAGGAGGAATTTGATAATAAAAGTATGAGAATTTTTCCACCATGTGATGGCTCTGTATGTGTACCTAGCAAGTAACCTACATGACCCTTATGTTGCTGCAATATCAGTTACAGCCCACACTGGCACATGCTTGCTTTCCTTAATCCTATTGGAAGACCATGTGTTACTAAAATTAATGGACGAGGGAATGTAATATATAATTTGCCTACTGACTGGTGCTTGTAGGTAATTAGCCTAGTGGTCTAATTGTTATTATTGTTGTCTGTCCTTTGTTCTTGGATTAATGATATCAGGAAGGTGAGATCTTGACCTACAAGTGAATTGGATTTAAGTGAGACAGAGCTGTGCAAAGTCACCAACCACAGTCTCCTCCAGAGGTATCTGGGTCCAGTGGCAAGATATACATCAGAATGACTGGAGATGGCTCCAGATGCAGTGGGAGACCTTGGCCTTTTTTAACTAAGGTCTTTCCTAGGTCCCAGTTTGTCTGAGGCAACACTCATCCAATTATCAAGGCAGTGGTCTTATGAAGGTCTCCCTGATGGGTATGCAAGAGATCGCCTTTAGTTCAAATGCCCGAGCCTCCTTCAATGTCCTGGAAAGAAAGAAACCTCTGAATTCTAGTCAAGGAGTTTATATAGAAATATTTCTTGTGATCATGAAATGAGAGCCCCAAGAGTGGTGGGTGAAGGATTAAATTCTTGGGAATATGGTTTCTAGTCCTAGTGACAAGGTGACTGGAGAGAAGATGGTTAAGGGATTGAAAAGGAGTAAAATTTTAAAAAAAGAATACAAAATAAGGGAAGCTAGGTGGTTCAGTGGATAGACTTGAAGTTAGGAAGATGAGTTCAAATTGAGACTCAGACACTTTTTAGCTGTGTGAACTTGGGCAACTCACTTAACCTCTGTCTACCTCAGTGTCTTCTTCTGTAAAATGAAGATAATAATACTATCTCCCAGGGTTGTTGTGATGATAAAATAACCTTATACTTCAAAAGTACTTGGTAATATAAGCTTTTTATTATTTTATCTATAGTTCCAGAAACCTTTATCAGTATTTCTGGGAGCTTTGCTAGCTCAGTCTTTACCAAGTCTCTTTCTATTACAAGGATAATCCACTTTCTGTTGCTATATAGTTAATTTACGATAAAAGACAATAGAAAAGGCTTTATGGAGCTTCTGCCTGACCATATTACATAACCTCCTTCCTTAACTACAAGTCACGGGAAAGGGATAAAGGGGTGAGTGCTGGGGCCCAGGGCTTACTCCAAGTCCTTAAACAATGAAAACAAAGGATAAACTATGGGGGCCGAAGGGTTGTGGGTTATAGCTATGTCTTAGCCTCCTCATCAACCACTGAGGTTTGGGAAGCTGCCTTTGTAGCCTCCTGTTGGGAATTCACCTCTCTACACGCTAATTTCCAGATGACTAATTGCATTCTGATTCACAGTCTGATTTCAGCTTTGCCTTCCTGGTTCTTTAGGGTAGATAGCAGTAGCAGCAAAAACTGCAACTACTTACAGCTTCTCTCTTCACCCTCCACCTTGAACTCAGTTTCAAGGATAACGTGGCAAAAGCCTGCAGTGTCTCCGTGCCTCTATCTCTCTGTTTCTCTGTCTCTGTCTCTGTCTCTCTCTCTGTTAGTTTCACCAGATGGAATATCTCTCCAAAGGGAAAGAAAAGGGGAGAAAAAACAATTCTAGTCTCCCATATACAATTTTTATTTTCCTCCCCTTAGAAAGTTTTTTTTGTCCCTGGGGTGGGAGGAAGGGTGTAGAACATGGCTATATCATTACCACTCTCTGCTGGCTTACTTTCTCTGCCACCAAATTATCATTATCCTGGACCTCAAGGCAAAAAAAAAAAAAAGAGTAGGTAAGGAGAACATAGCAGGGATAGTAATCACACAAGATTTTCATATTTTTCATTCCTTAAGATACCTTGCAAACTTGTGTTGTCTCTAGTATGGGCCAACCCTCTACTCATCTAGTTCAGCTGTTTTTCCCATCTGTTTTTTTTAGGGACATTTCCAGTTTTTCTAGGAGCACATCCAGCACTCCTTTGTGTCTCTAAGGAGAACCTGGGAGCCATCTTTCAATTTATTCACACCTTCCCTCTGTCTTCTGGTCTTACTTATGGTGAGAATGTCAGCAGTGATTTGGTTCAGTTCCTTCAGAATTATGGTCCCTTTGAGTATTTGGACAAAACTTACATTTAGAGAATCAAGAGAAAAGTTGATGCTTAGAGTTCTTCTAAGAGTTGGGATTCTCAGTATCCTCCTGCTCTCATTTGCTGCTCTACCACCATCTTTGAAAAAAATAGAAGGAAATTTCATAGGACTGAGGCCATTATATATTTTTCTTTGTTTCATGCTTTGCCATAGCCAACAAATTGATTCTCAAGTAGCCAGACTGTTGCAGGTTATGCATCTCTCTAAATAGCTAGGCTGGTCCTTGCAAAGCAAACATAATTTTCCTTTCCAGCATGGTAGAATTAGTGAGGGCTTGTTTTGTTTTTTTTTTTGACACAGCCTTCAAGACCTCAGTTCACCTCTATTCCACAATGAAACATCTGAATAGGATTTTGTGAAGGATGGCCAGAGTGTTTCTGAGACATTTGGATGTTAGTGAAGACACTATTACTGAAAAACAAAGATTACAGTGAAGGCAGAAATTTGGTTTGGGAACAAGAACCAGAGGACTGGGAACAAAAAGGGCCCAAGGATTGTACTTTATAGATGACAGCCTGTAAGAGTTGAAACATAATTTTAGAAGCACTGAGTGACTGAATTTCAGATTTGAAGGGTGTGTGTGTGTGTGTGTGTGTGTGTGTGTGTGTGTAGTTACAGGAAATATAATTCACTTTATTCCTGGTCATCTAAGGTCATCCAGGTTTTGTTTGAAAATCTGTAAAGGAAAATGAACAGTCCCATGAAACATCTCATTTTACTTTCAGATAACTCTAATTCTGATGAAATGTTTCATTCTAATTAAATGTATTCCTGAAATTTTAACCCATTGCTTAGTTTTGCTATCTGAGGCCAAGCAAATAACTCTATTCCCTTTCCCCCAACCTTAACCCCGCCTTTCAGTACTTGTAAGACAGTTGTAATTTCCTCTTAATTTTCTCTTCTTTAGGCTAAACATTTCCAATTGCTTCAGTGATAGCTGTCTGGCTTTCCCATCCCTATCCTGGGCTCTGCAGTGGTTCATCTTGCTAACAGCCCTTCTACAATGTGGCACCTGGAACTGAACATTGTATTTGAGGTATAATCTGACCATCAGTGATGTAACCTTTCTGTGCTTTAGGTTTACTATGCACAACACTTGAGATTCTCAGTCTGAGTGAGGTGGAGATGCTACCATTCACCTGATAAATTTGTGTCACTGGGGAGCTCTGCGCAACGACCTTGGTTTCTGACAAGTTCTTGATACTGAATTTTATACTCAGAGTCTTTTATCTTTGTGTCAGACATGTATAAACCATCTCTGCCAGAAATTCAACTATATATGGTTCTTGCTATGGTAGGATTTTTAATTCTTCATTTGGAATCTCTTTCATTTCCATCTCCTTTTTTCTCTGTCCATGACCACTTCTGCCATAGTTCAATCCCGCATAAATTATACACTTGCCTCCTAACTATTCTTTGTGCCTCCAGTCTCTTCCTTCTTCGATCCCTCTGTCATACAGCTGTTGAAGTGATTTTCTTCAGATACTGCTTCCTTCATGCTATTTAGCAGCTTGAAAACCTTCAATGATTTCCCATTGCCTTCAGGATAAAGTACTAATTTTATAACCTAGGATTTAAGGTCCTGAACAGTTCAATTCAACAAATACTCATTAAGCACATACTGTGTAAAAAGTACTACAAGAGGTGCTTGGTATACAGAGATCAAAATAAGAGTCCTTGTCCTCACGGAGATTTACATTCTGTTGGGAAAAAGGCACAGATAACCAAATTCAAAGTAATCTAAGAATCTAAAATGAGAGATTGGGCGGGGATGGGGTGGGGGTGGGGTGGGAGGGTGGTGTCATGAATCAGGGAAAATTTTATGGAAGAACAGGTAAATGAACTGATCCCTACAGTAATGATTCTAGGTAGTTGAGATAAGGAGATGGTACGTGTTAAGTTGGTCAGATCTGACCAATGGGATGTTATTTTGATGGAAATCATGACAACAAGTGGGCTTTTCTGATGTTTCAGATGAGGGATGCCCTGGGGTGGTGGTCATGGGAGTGGAAACAAGGGGATAGGTGTCAGAGTTATTGTGGAGATAGAACTTGGGGATGGTGGCATACTTGAGTACACAGAGATGTGGCAAAACATTGTTTATAGTGTCTGAAGGGAGGTACTATGAATAAAGGATAGGAAAAAATGTTAGTGTCCACCTAAGGAATTTGGGGAAGGAAAGGGAAATAAGCATTTATTAAGCACTTACTATTTGTTAGGCAATGTGCTAAGCACTTTACAAATATTATCTCATTTAATCCTAAAAAAACCCCTGGGAACTGGGTGCTATAATTATCCTCATTTTACTTTTGAGGAAAATGAGACAGACAAAGGTTGTGACTTTCTCAAGGTCTTGGTAGAGCTAGATTTGAAGCTGGATTTGAACTTAGGTCTTCCTGACTCCAGGCCCAGAGCACCAATAACTGTGCCATATAGCTGCTCCAATTTGTATTTTAGTCTGGAGATGCTGGGGACCTCTGTAGGTTTCTAACCAGTGGGCTGGTCAAATCTGACCTTTAGGATGCTTATTTTAACTGGAATCATGAATACAATTAGGAGGCTATTCTGATGATCCATGTGAGGGGTCATCAGGACCTGTCCTGGAGTGGTGGTCATGGGAGTGGAAATAAGAGCATGGATGTCAAAACTATTGCATATGTAGAGGAGATAACATTTGCAAGCTTCTCCTCAGGGAGAGGGAAAGAGTCCAGGCTGACTCCTACATTGCAGAGCCAAGCATATCTCTGGGTGACTGAGAATTCGGTGTGCCCTTGACCAAAATAGCAAAGTTTGAATAGGCATGGGTTTTTGAAAGAAGATAAGAAGTTCTGTTTTGGATGGGTTGAGTTTGAGAACATAATAGAATATCCAGGTGGAGATATTTATCAGATGGTTAGTGATTTGAAAATGGAGTTCAAAAGAGACTTAGGGCTAGATGTATATAGATGTGGGAGTTATTTGCAGAGATGACATTTGAGCTCAGAGAGGTAGCTAGGTGATACAGTGGCCTTAGAGTCAGGAAACCTGATGTATGACCTGGGGCAAGTCATTTAACCTCCGTCTGCCTCAGTTTTCTAATCTGCAATATGCTTATAGTAATAACACCTACTTTCCAGGATTTTTGTGAAAATCAAGTGAGACAGTATTTGGAAAAATGCTTTGCAAATTTTAAAGAACTATATAAATCCTACTACTACTCTAATAATTAGTCATAGTAGTTGATGAGAAATTACCAAGGGAGAGACAGTGGAAAAATCAGTAACTCAATAAGTCAGCATGCATTTATTAAGTGCCTACTATATATGTTCCAGGTGATGCTTTAGCTGTGGATTCAAAGAAAAATCTGAAGCAATCTTTGCTTATGAGGAATTCCTTTGTATAATTCTAACAGGAGAGATGACATGTATATATAAATATATGTAACACCTCTCTGGGCTATACTTCAACTTGGCATCCACTAATTTACATGCTGAATTACCAGGCATGCAATTATTCCCGCAAGTTCTAGGGTACCCTGTGAGTTTGCACTTCTAACAGCATAGCCTACAAGCCCCTGTCAGTGGGCTCCCTTCTACCAGAGGCAGCTAGGAGGCACAGTCGATAGAGCACTGAGTTGGAGTCAGGAAGGGCTGGGTTTGAATCCTGCTTGTGTGACCCTGTAGAGTCACTTAACTTATATTTACCTCAGTTTTCTCATCTATAAAATGGAGATAATAATGACCCCTACTTCACAGGGCTGTAGTAAGAACCAAATAAATTATCATATGTAAAATTGCAAACCTGAAAGCATATATAAGTGCTGGCTATTATTGTTAGATTTTAGCTACCTGGTCATCTAGTAGACACAATTACATAAAAGCAATGACATAATAGGGTCAGCAAAGTGCCAAGAGGATAAAGTGCTAGGCCTGGAGTTAGGAATGCTGATCTTTGTGAGTTCAGATCTGGCCTCAGAAACTTCCTAGCTGTGTGACCCTGGGCAAGTCAATTAACTGTTTGCCTCAGTTTCCTCATCAATGAAAGGAGCTGGAGAAGGAAATGCAAACCACTCCAGTATCTTTGACAAGAAAATATCAAATGGGGTTACAAAGAGCAAGACAGTAAATGACTGAACTATGGTGTAGTAAAAAGCAGTACAAAATTTTTCCCTATATGCTTGGGGGGCACATTCCTCCACAAATATATACTATGCCCATGAGAAGAGTGGGTCCAAACATAGAATACAATGGTAGTGAGTCAGATAGGTAGGGAAAATGCTGGCTAAGGAAACTTATCTTTGATATTTCAAATTCTTTGTCTTCTTTGTCTTCTTTTCTCACAGACACTACATGAAGCTCCTCTCTGGGTGCAAGGTTTCCGCTGGGAGGTTGCTCATTTGGGTTCCCAGTGTATATTCTTCATAGTTCAATTTTGAATTGCTAGGGCCAATTCTCCTTTGAATTCATGGTTGTCTGTGGCTGGTGGGGTCAAGCTCCCTGAAATTGCATCTTTTCTTATTTATTGCCTTTCTGTGTCCACATCTGACAAGAATTTTATATTTTTGCTCCCTCAACTTTAACTCTATGGAATTACTGGATAGGGGTTTTCCTATTTGGTAAGTAGCTCTGCTGTGAACTACCATGGCCTATGAGAATGGAAGTGAAGAATATTCCCTACCTCACCCCTACCCCCAAACCCCATAAAGGCACAAGTGTCACACTCCAGAAAGGTATTCTTGTTCTGGAATCACTTGAACTGATACACTCTTTAATTATGATGACTGAATTTTAGGGCCACTCAGGGGAATAGAAAAATTTCTTTTTAGCCAAAGGGCAGTTTCCATCACTAAAAAAAAAAGTTTTTTTTTATTGCCTAGATTTCTTCCCATATCCCTTCCCCTTTCCTATTTCAGAAAGTCATTTGTTATAACACATTTTTTTTTAAAAAGAAAAAAATGAAAGAGAAAAAAGTTCAGCAACAGGGATTAATCTATTGAAAAAATCTTACATTACATACAATGTCCTACACCTGTGAAGAGTCCCATCCCCCCCTCTGAAAAGGAGCTGGGAAGATGCCTTCTCATTCCTTTGCTTTGTGGCAAAGCTTGCTCTTCGTGATTTTGCATTCATTTTCAATTGTTCATGGTGCTTGTCCATTCTAATTACAATGTTCTAATCATTGTGTATATTGTTTTCTTGGCTTTCTTACTTCATAGCGGTTCATATAAATCTTTTCAATGCTTTTCTGTCTCCATCACGTTTGTCATTTCTTACAGCACAGTAATGTCCTATTACATTAATGTTCCACAATGTATTTAGCCAGTCCCCAATCAATAGGCATCTACCTTGTTGCCATTTCTTGGCTATCACAAGCAATGCTGCTACAATTTGATGTGTATGTCATTGAAGTCTGGGATATATTTGGCAGTAGAGTCTCTAGGTCAAAGAGTTTGGATATTTTAGCTACTTTATTTACATTATTCCAAATCTCTTTGCAGAATGGTTATACTAATAATTCACTGCTCTACCAACAATATATCAATGTGCCTGTCTTTTTATAACCCTTCTAACATTCAGGATTTCTTTTTCTTTTGTCATCTTTGCTAATTTGTGGGGTGTAAGATGAAACCTCAGGGTTGTTTAGATTTTCATTTCTTTTAGTGATTTAAAGTACTTATTTCATACATTTGCAATAATTCCCAGATCTTTTGAGAACTATTTGTTCAGATCCTTTTTTTTTTTAACCACATATCTGCTGGGAAATGGCTTATGGTCTTGTATACTAAATCCTTAAAAAAGAAATTTGGTAATTTTTTACCCTTTTACTACTTCCCTTCTTATCCTTGATGCATTAATTTTGTTGGTGCAAAAGTTTTTCAATTTCATATGATCAAAACTATGCCTTTTATATTTGTAATTTCATGTCTGGCTAAGAATTCCTTTCCTACCTGCAGCTGTGAAAGGTATATCATTGGTTTCTCATCTAATTCTTTCACGATATGATCTTTAATATTCAGGTCACATATGACAATTGAATTTATTGTGAAAGATGGTGTAAAGATGTTGTTTTAAGCCAGGTTTCTCTTCTAATCCAATCAAGGAACTTACTCACATTTTATAGAGGACATGACTACCTTTAGACTTAGGTTAACGCCTTATTATATGCCCCTTATTTTCTGTGACTACTATCAATTGGTGGAGGGAGTTTGTCAGCGAGCATCCTTTCCCCATTCCTATACAAAATGAATACAAAGAAGTTTGGAGAGGGAGGGCACTAACAGTAAACCGATCAGAAAAAGAAGCATGTAGAAGGTGGTGCTCAAGCTAAATCTTAAAGGAAAAATAGGAATTGTAAAAGACGCAAGTGAGAAGGGAGTATATTCCATGCATAGGGAAAGCCATTGCAAAGGTAAGGAGGGGATGAGATGAAGCTGTGTGTGTGTGTGTGTGTGTGTGTGTGTGTGTGTAGAACAGCATGTGGATGGCAGAAATGGACTGTGAAGCTTGTGGAGGGGACCCCATGTTGATCTTCTGGCTTTATATTCCATGATTACCCAATCACTCATCAGTCTTACGTTCCAACCAAGTAGTTGCTATTTCGTTCACGCCTTATATATTCTCATCTTTGGTAATGTTGTTCTCTTTGTTTAGAATTGACAAATCACTAGAGCCCACTGATCCCTTTACCTTGACCAATGAAAGCAACCCATGCTGTCTGATACTGACAAGAAGGAGGTCAGAAAAGGTAGAAATCGGTGTTACCAGTGTTACTTGGAGTAAGTACTCAGAGAAAGCTTTTTGGAGGCCTTTAAATGATGAATAAAATTTAAATAGGCAAAAAGAAAAGAAAAAAATCCCAAAAACACAAAGTGAAAAGGAAAGAGTATTCTAAGTGAGAAGATTAGCTTATTAGTGACTATTGGCTAATAAGTCTGAATAGGGAAGATGGATTTCAGAGACCTTGGGAAGCTGAGCAGAAGAGTTAGGACTCCATGATGTGGTAGACAATTTGGAGCCATTGTAGATTCTTGGTGAGAAGAATAATAAGATGAACTCACTGTTTTAGGAAGATGATTTTTTGGCAAAAGAGGCAGCACTCTATGCTGGACTTGGCAACGAGCTGGTGCAATCGATAGAATACAGGGTCTGGAGTCTGGAGTTAGAAATATGAGTTCAAATCTAACCTCAGACACTTACTAGCTATGCAACTCTAGGAAAGTCACTCTGCCTCAGTTTCCTCATCCATAAGATGGCTATAATAATAATACCTATCTTCCAAGATTTTTATGAGGATAAAATGAGATCATGATTGTAAAGTACTGAACAGTGCTTGGAACATAGTAAGTGTCATATAAATGTTAGCTATTATTATTATTAATAATGAGTTATTATTAGTTCTGCCAAAGTTACTTAACCTTTCTGGTTCCCAAGCAACTCTTTAAGATAGTAAGTCACAGACAATTGTATTCTGCCTTTGTGGAAAGTCTTCCTTTACCCACAAACTGATAGGTTCTTGATGTTTCCTGGCTATAGTATAGTTTGAATTGCAGTGGGGGATGAGGTAGGAAACTCTTGCAATAATCCAGTAGGAGAGTGATAGAGATCTGGACCAAGGTGACAGGAGTGAGAATGAGAAGGGAAAGAGGATGGGGAGTTAATTTGAAGGAAGATATGACAGGATTTAGTGACACGGATACCTTTTCCCTTCTTACCCAAAGGATTTCCTCTCCTGGTTGCTGTTTGATGGTCTTCACTTGGATCCTCCCTAAACCTGCGTCATTTCCAAAGTCTTTATTTTTAATTTTAAAAATAGCTTGAGGCTGTTCACTTCTGGCAGATTTATCCAAGGACACACAGCTCTCATAATTAGTTTCCAGAAGGTATGAATTCTACCTGCAGGGTTTATCTGAATATTCAAAGTAACAGTTTAGCTTCTCCCATGCTCTATAATGCAAAAAAAAAAAAAAAAAAAATTAGCTTACCTAACATTGCTGAATATTGCATATGTGCAAAAATTTTGGTTCAAATATATGGAAAGAAGTCACTCATTGCCTAAGTTTTGACCTAGAGCTAGAAGACAACCAAGAGGTTTTCTAATCCAACCCATTCATTTTACAGATAAAGAAACAGAGATTCACAGAAGTAAAGTGACTTTCAGTATATGATGATGATGACTATAGCTAACATTTATTATATCACCTACTCTTTGCCAGACATTGTGCTAAGTGATTTACAAATATCTCATTTGATCCTCACAACAACCCTGGGAGGTAAGAGCTATTGTTTATCCTCATTTTACAGTTGAAGAAACTGAGGCAATCAGAGATTAAGTGACATATTCAAGGTCAGACAGCTACTAAGTATCAGAGGCTAGATTTGAACTCAGGTTTTCCTCCCTTGGATCTAGTTTTTCTGATTCTAAAGTAAGTCATTCCACTTTTCTACCTTCCTGACTCTTCTACAGACTCTTGAGGAATCTGAAAGACAGCAAACACAACCTGCTAAATTGCTGTCTCATTTTCCCCTTCTCTCAGCTCACAAAAGAAAAAGCATGTCATATTAGGTAGAATATGTGACTTGAAATTAAGACCTAGGTTCAAGTCCTACTTCAGATAGTCAGACCTTGGGCAAGCCATTTAATAATAATGATAATAATAAGCATTTATAGAGTGAATAATAAGGTTTGTAAAGCACTTTACATCCTCACAACAGCCCTGATAGATAAGTGCTATTACCACCCCCATTTTCTAGATGTAGAAACTGAGGCTGAGACTAAGTGACTTGCTCAAGGTCATACAGATACTAAGTGAATGAGGCTGGATTTGAATTCAAGTCTTCCTGACTCCAAATCCAATGCTTTGTCAATGGTTCCCCTTAGCTAACTCTTTTCTTAATTTTACCTGTTTCATTTTTGCCATCTGTAAACTAAGAGGGTTGGACTAAATGTCTTTTCAATTCCTTCGCAATTCTAAATTAATGTACATTCCCCTATCTGTGGTGTACCAAATAATCTCCAAGATTTTTATTTTTAAAGAGGCTTTGTTGTTTAGTAACTCTTTGTGACTCCATGAATGATAGCATACCAATGAGGTTTTCTTTGCCATTTCATTCTCCAGGTCATTTTACAAAGGAGGAAACTGAGGCACATAGGATTAAGTGACTTTCTCAGGGTCATATAACTAGTAAGTATCTGAGGCTGGCTTTGAACTCAGGTCTTCCTTATTCCAAGCCCAGTACTCTATCCATTGAGTCATCTAGCTTATTCTTTTTGAAGAATCGATGTTCTTTTAATACTGCTAATGATGGGAGGTGTCCCAGTTCAGAAAATCAGGGAGTTCCCCAAACCCTATTATATTCCATTTCCCCAAAGCTATGAGATTATAAGGTCATAGGTTTAAAGGTAGAAGAGACCTTAGAGGTCTTCTATCTCAACCCCCTCATTTTCTAGATGACAGAGCTGAGGATCAGAGAGCTTAAGTAACTTGCCCAGTCTCTCCATGCTACACATAGCTTACAAGTAGGAGAGCAAGGATTTGAACATAGATCTTCTGCTTCTAATTCCTCCAGTCTTTCCATTTCACCACATGCACGGGGGATGGCTCCAGGGAAGCCTATGGGAGATTTAGAATTGAAATATAGATCTTGACAGTATTTCAAGTCACTGAGTAGGTCTAGAAAAGGGCCTAAGGCACTCTCCTCCCAGTGAGGGATTCAGGTAAACTTGAAAGGGGACTTTACTATAAAGGGAGCCATAGGGGCAACACTCAGGGCAGGTTACTGAGACACCCCACTCTACTGGTAAGAGAAATCTGATATATATTGCTTATACTCATTCCTTCACTCATTGCCTAAAACACTCTACTTCTTTGGTCAGCATAACATGTATATGTATATACATATATACACTTACATACATAAACTTGTGACTCCCTCAGTCTCATATATCTTATGATATCACACATAGACATACACACACACACACACACTAACCCATAGAGGTAGGGCATTTTAAGCAATGAATGAAAAAATGAAGGAATGAGCATGAGCTATATATATCAGCTCTTTCCAGCCTGAAGACAAGGATACATATTTATATATGAACACACACACAAACACATACATGTTTATGTGTGTATGCATATAATAAATGATTGAGGTTTACAAACCACTTTCTCTGACAATCCTGTGAAACTGATCCTACAAGGACCATTGTCCCCTTTTCCCAATTCATAGAGGAAGGCTGAAAGAAAGCTAAGTATTCAGCTAGTAAAAGAAAAATTTTTCAGAGAAGAAAACAGGTCCAGAGAGGTTGTGACTTAGCCCAGGCCACATAGGTCATCAGTGACAGAGCCTGCTGAATCCTACAGTCGCTGTTAGCAAGTGGAGTTAGTAAGCCACATTTGCTCTTTGGGAAAACTAAGTTTTAGAGAGGGTAAGTAATCTACCCAGAGTCACACAGCTATTTTCAGAGCCAGTGCTGTTTCCATATCACTCATACACCACTGTCAGAAGGTTAGCTCCCTCCCTTTAAGAAGGCTCTTAGATGTTCTTCTCCTATCCCTGTCTCCAACTTAGGGGAAAAAAAAAACAACTGGCTGCTATCAGCCGATCTCCCCGGGGAAGTAACAAAAAGGTCTTAAAGGGATGGTGCTGAGAGGTGGCTATCCAAGGTCCTGAAGATAAGAGTAAACAAATGACAGGAAGACAGAGCGGTGGGTCTGCAGGTTTCTTTGTCCTTCCTATCCTTCTGTTAGTCAGACAACAGAAGCAAGTGATTTATACCTGTGCTATCCATGTCCTATACATTAAGTGGATCATTGCAAGAAGGACTTTTACTCTCCTTGCATCAACAAATTCAGGGAAATAGCAGTGGACTGCCTGCCCCTTGGGCTAGTTTAACTTTTTTTTTAAGGGTATAAAAAGACAGAAAAAAGTGGTACCTCCGATACTTTCTTTTTTAAGTTTGTTTGGTTTTTCTATTTAATTTGAAAGTCAATGCAATGGTCCTCATTTCTTTTTCAGTTTTAAGAAGTCAATTTCCGTGTTTGTAGTGAAGTGTATGAATTCTACTGATAGGAATTATTCATAAGTGGTGTTTTTGTGTATTGTTGAGCAGAGTTGAAGAGACAGGGTGCCAAACTTGGAGCCAGTAGGCACCTGGCTTTAATCCCCCATATAACCCTTACAACCTGTGTGGCTTTAGACTACCCTCTGATTCTCAGTTTATTGACTGGTAAAATTTGGGGCAACTAGGTGGCACAGTGGATAGAGTGCTGGGTCTGGAGTCAGGAAGATTCATCTTCCTGAGTTCAAATCTTATCTCAGACACTTACTATCTATGTGATCCTGGGCAAGTCATTAATCTTATTTGCCTCAGTTTCCTCATCTGTAAAATTATCTGAAGAAGGAAATAGCAAACCATTCCAATATCTTTCCCAAGAAAACTTCAAATGAAGTCAGAGAGTGTAAGATATGACTGAACTAAAATTAGGGAGTAGGACTAACTAGTCTCTTAAGTCTCAGCTCAAGATATAAGATACCATGATCTGTAGTTCTTACATTACAAGACTTTCATTAGAGTGAGGCCAGATAACATGCA
Source organism: Bettongia penicillata ogilbyi (assembly GCA_023548195.1). Classification (NCBI taxonomy): domain Eukaryota; kingdom Metazoa; phylum Chordata; class Mammalia; order Diprotodontia; family Potoroidae; genus Bettongia; species Bettongia penicillata. The sequence continues at coordinate 5,730,903 of JAJHZJ010000371.1, forward strand.
TATAGTGCTTTGAAAATCTTAAAATGCTACATAAATGTCATCTTTAATTATCATCCCCTAGAGATGAGATATACTCTGGGAAAAGATTGCACTTGGTTTGGTATGGTAACCATAAAACTACAAGTAAGACTAGGGCCTGGAATCCTCATGCTCCCCCAAAAATGTTCATTCAGCATCATTTCATTCTGGGAACTCCACAAAGAAAATGGCAGAAATGAGGTCCTTAAATAGGAGTTTTCAGTCCAAGATAGATTAGTGCTCTATTTTCAATCCTGGGGCAACTGGAGTTTCATTAACTACACCCCATAGTACAAGTTGTTTTTATTTTTTACAACCACTTTCCCACCATCACCATTCTTAATTTCCAGTGGCATAAAAATATAGTGATTGATTTACTTACCTGAAAAGTTCTAGGTTTCCATGTGGGGTTCACTAGGGAATAAGGCTCACCTCTTAGGTAAAAGAAGGCAACCAAATCCAGATCAATAGACAAACTCAAGGCCTGATAAGAACATGCTGCACTGGAGGAAGAAGGATAGGATGCCAAATGATGAATGGAAGTTACTAATCCACATTCAAGGATCTGACATTGGAAAGATCCTGTCTGTGGAAGAGATGGAGGATAGATACCAGAGACCAGAATCAGCAATTAAGATCTCACACTGAGGATTATATAATCCTTCCTTCTTTCAGTGGTGGCAGTCCTTCTCCAATTATGCCAAGTCATCCAAGAGATTCCATAAGCTGGGCATAGCCCCAAAAAAGTAAGGCAGGCATGTGTAACTGGATACCATTTCTAAAGTAGCTTCATTAGACACAATGACTCAGGCAAAGAAGCAACCAAACAGTAAAAGGATGTATGAAAACAATAAAAAAAATCTGTTAATATTTCACATATGTACATAGTATATACTCCAGAGATAAATCATTTTGATAATAATAACAATATTTATATGATGCTTTAAGGATTGCAAAAAACTTTATAAATATAAATATCATTTAATACTTACAATAATCATGCAAGATAGGTGCTATTATTAACCCCATTTTACAGATGAAGAAATTGAGGCAAACAGAGGATAAATGATTTGTTCAAGGTCACACAACTACTAAGGTTGAGGTAAAATTTGAACTGAAATCTTTCTGACTCCAAGTTCAGCATGCTATCCACTTTGTCACATAGATGCCCCTAATAAGAACTACAGGGTAGCCTGAATAATTCAATTCTCAGAGAGGGAAGGGCCAGGGAAAGTGGTTAATATTCTTTTAGCTTACTGAATTCAACTCAAGAAGCCTTTATTAAGTGCTTATTATGTGGTAGTTACTGCTTATATAAAGACTAGAATGAATCTATCTCTGTTATCTAAGACTTACATTCTACTGAGTGGAAAAAATATACATGAATTTAAATAAATGCAAACTACATACAGGGGAAGGGAAAGGGGACTCAAGAAAATGCTATCAGAGGTGGTGACATTTAACACCTAGGAATCTAGGAACCCTGGAGCCTAAGTGCTTCAAGAGGTAAAGGGAAGGAGGGAATGAATTCCAACCATGGGGGACAGTTGAAGATATGGATTCCTGGAGCTCAGGAGAAATATGCTGACTAGATATGTAGATTTGGGGTCTTTTGCATAGTTGATGCCATGGGAGCTAAGAGACTGCCAAGAAGGAGTATGGTGAGAGAAGAGGGTCCAAGACAGAACTCTGGGCCATACACTGAAGGACAGGCCATGGATGGTGATCCTATCAGGGAAAATAAGAAGTAATAGAAAGAGGTCTACTCTGGTTGATTTACTCACTCTCCAATGATCAGTTAAGATAGCTTAACTCCAGGTCCCAGCTCCATTTTTGGTTTTGTATTCTTCCCCATTGGGAATCTTTGGTCTTGATCCAGACTGGTGACTAGGTAGCCCAGTGTTTAGGGGCAGGGACAACAGAACAGATGGTAAGAAGCCCATGAGAATGAGCTCTGGTCCTGGTCCCAATCTGTTGAGATGGCCTAGTGACAAAGAGTAGGGGAGGCTCACGGAATAGGTAAGATTTTAAGAATTTATTTAAAAAATAGGAGGGAGATAGAATGTAAACTGAGTGAGGAAAGTATTATGAACTATAGACTTGATCTGGAATAAGGTCCATAAATCAGATTGGCATTTTCAAGAAGTGTTAAATACACATATACGTATATGCATATATATATACACACAAATATACACATATATAATATATCCAATATTATATAATTATCTGATAGAAAATATATTCAATATTTTATAATTATGTAATTACTGATTATTTATATATATATTTAATCACATAATCCATAAAAGAAGAACCCCTATATAGTATAATCAGCAAAAGTATGAGTACCCAAACAGGATACTCTGAGAAGATCTTAAGAATCTGATCTCAAGGGACTCACAGAAGGTATTTGGATTAGAGCATTTTGTACTTACAGGAAGACTGAAGTAATTTTTCTTTTATGTAGATTTATGCATTTGAATAGCAGCCAGAAGTTCTTTTGGCACTGGACAAAAATTTAAAGATAAGAAAAATTAATAAAATCTCTGGTAATTTGAGCTGTTAGGACTGATTTATAGTCCCAATTTTCCTGCCATATCAGATTTATATAAATATATATCCATAAAAATCCTATTCTGGTACCTCATCATGGCATGGAGGCAACTCCTGGGTTGCCAAAAACCACACTGAAAGTGAATCAGATTTGGCATATCCTACCAAGCTAGAAAATCTTTGAACTTGGTCCTGGTGACAGACTGAATTAGCTATCTGATAATTTCCCAAGTTTTAGTTGCCTAGGTGCATCACGAATTGGTTGGCCACTATGTGATGCTTTGTCTACTGAGACAATGCATGAAATAAATCAAAATACAAGATGGTCCTCAGTCTGGGGGTAGTCATGCCTATTCCATCTAGTGACAATAACAGAATGACTGGGAAAAGGGGCAGAGAATGTGATGTAGCACAAATATTTAATACATTTGTCGATGCTTACTTAACTCACTCAAAAATGTGAACTTCTTGTCCAATGACCAATGAGTAGATTGACTATGGAAGGATATGAATCATAACAATGTTGATATTCTCCACAGTGGAGGGGTAGAAGAGATTTACTAGACTTGGCAAGCACCAAATAGTATTACAAAAGATTAAATTGATTGCTTTTAATAGATAAGACCAGTTACCTGTATAGAAGTCACTCCCAAATCTGCTGAGTACAACCCACTGGCATGCATTAACCAATTAACACACACTTATTAAGCACCTACTAACTGCCTACCACTGCAATTTTAGTTATGTGGCACAGTGAATAGGTCATTGGACCTGTTGTCAGGAAGACATGAGTTTCAAATCCAGTCTCAGATAATTCTTACTAGTTGTATGCCCTTGGACAAATCACCCTCTATCAACAATGTAGGATAATAATAGCATCTATCTCTCAGTGCTGTTATGGAAATTGAATAGAAAATATTTCTAAAGAGTACATTTGTAAAGGGCACACATAGTAGGTGCTATGTAAATGTTAGCCATTGATGATAATAATGATGATACTAGGTTCTAGAGATTAAACTGAAGTCAAAAGTAATGTAGTCACTGCCCTCAAGGAGTTTACATTCCATCAGAGGAGTCAATGTTAACATACATGGATATTTATTTATTTAAAAATGAATACAAAGTAATTTTAGGGAGAAGAGCACTAGCACCTGGGGGAAAGGATAATTAGAAAAGGATAGTTACAAATGCCACCTGCAGAAGGTGGCATTTGATAGGAGATCTGAAGAAAACTGGAGATTCTAAGATGTAGAGGTAAGGACAGAGAACATTCTGGTTATGAAGCTCAACTTGTACAAAAGCACAGATACAAGGGATAAGTGTCAAGTATAAAAAGATAACATTAATAATAAAACATATGTAGATATAGAAATAATAATAATACAATAAATAAAATGTAAATAATAAATATAAATGTAAGAAAATAAAATGGAGGAAGAGATATAATTTGAAATCAAAACAGCTCTGAGCTGCCATATTTTAACAAGCTATTGAGAAGACAGAATGGGAAACATGTGGGGAAGTAGATATTATAGAGATTATAACAATTTCCTTCTAAAGGAGCTGATCCAATGTAAATCAATTGTCATAGGGACCTAAAAGCTACCTAGGACAGCAATCATTTGACTTTCTTACAAATGAAGAAATATGGTAGTCAAGTGCAACAAAATATTATTGAGGAGAAAAGTGGAAGATTATAAATAGTATTACATCAAAAAACAGTGAGCAGCAGTAGAATCACAAAAGAAATTTACAGAAAGGTTGCTAAGAGATTCAACTAAAGAAAGTTGTCACCAGGGCATTTAGGGATCAATCTGGGAAGAGGGCAACAAATGAACAATGGAAAAATGTGGAGATTTTTACTCTTTTTTGTACCTTCAAGAACATTTGAAATTTGCCATCTCATACCTGGATGTACTGTTTGAATAAGGGGAAATGGTCCTGAAGGAAACAAAGACGGAAGAAACATCTGCACTAGACTAAATTTGAGAAGTGAATAACTGGCTAAAGAAATAGTGTCTGAGATTTGGATTTGGATTTCTTGAAGACAGTTTAAAATAAAGGAATGAGAAGGTCCTGGTCAGGCAGCAAAATATCCCTAACAGGCTGATTAAAAGGGTTTTATTTTTTAGATCTCATAAATCTAAAGAAAAAACATTTAAACTGAAAAATTTCTGGGAGGAAGGAAACTGTTGGTACTTGTTTGTTAAGTTAGATACCAAAGAAAGTCACTCCAAATGTGAAGAAGAATAATATTTGAGATACCCAGATGTTCACTAATAATAAATTCTAAGAAGGAATGGTAGTAAAGTCACAGCTTTAAAGTTTAGGCAACAAAGCAAGATGAACTAGAAATACTAGTGCAAGGAGGTATTGATGAGACCCATGACAAATATAGTTCTAAATAATGAAACGGTTAAAAAGAAATAGGACAGGTAACAGTGGAGGTAGTATTGTACATTAGGGGGGTGGTATTTTACATTAAGAAGATATTCTTATCTTAGAAAATTCAGGAGCCAGAGGAAGAGAAATCTGATGGAAATAATTAGATGAAAATTGATGATGGGATAAACAGCAATAATTGCATCATCAGAGTGTATGCAAAAGATCATTCCAACAGGAAGAAGGAATAGATGAAAAATTTGGGAAAAATCACAAACTTAGCACAGAAGCATAATACAATAGTGATAGAAAGACTTAATTTATCCAGACGTCTGCTAGAGTGCTTTCCTTCTCTGTTTTTGTCTCTGTCTCTTTTTCTCTGTCACTGTCAACTCTTGACTTGTCTTAATGGTAATTTCATCCTTCAAAAGGAACTTATAAGAGGAAATTCTATATTGGATTTTATTTTCACTAATAGGAAGAAACTGGTGAATGAAAAGGAAATTGAACACTCTGTCCTATAGGTTGTGATAAAGTTTAGGTAAGCTATGCATAGTTTAACTTGTACTCTAGGTTTTGGGAGAACAGATTTCAGAGGGTTTAGAGGAATTATGGGTAGGGTCTTACAGATGAAAATTCTACAGGAGAAGTCATCTCAGAGGGGAGGGGGAAATCTTAAGAAAACAATTCTGAAGACCCAAAAAGGAAGAGAAAATTAACCTCAATCAAGCAAAAAAAAAAAAATTAACAGAGAAAAGCTAGTTGTCAGAAGACACTATACAGAGAACTCAACAACTTACTTTGCTTTCTAAATGTTCAGAAAATAGAAGCAAGAGTATGTGACAAGATAAATACAAAAATATGGCATGGTATTATAAACATATTACCAGGAGTGCTAAATCTAAAGATGTTAAGGAAAATTAAGAAACATTATAAAACTATATTGGAATAAAAAAGAAGACCAAAGGAAAAAAAAGGCTGACTGATACTCAAAATAGATGGGATAATGATAAATGACAGAAGACAAACTCATAGTTTCCAGTTCTTATTTTCCTTTTGATTTCTCTGCCAAATAAGAATTACCCTGGGACTGGGATGCATAGGACAAACATGGTCAACACAGAGTTGATATACCATATAAATGAAGAGTTAATATTAGAGCTTCTACTTGACTCTGATGAATTCAAGGGCCTTTCACTAGATGAACTATACTCCAAGTCACTGAAGGAATGGGCAAATGTGAATGCTGGCCTACTCATTGTCACTGATCTTTGAAAGACTGTAAAGAATAAGATAAGGACCATGAGATTATAGGAAAGAAAATGTCCCAATTTTCAAAGAAATGGAAAAATAGATTATACAAACTATAAACCAGTGAACTGGACTTCTGTTCCTAGGAAAGTTCTAGAGTACATAATTTAAAAATTAGTAAAATCTAGGAAGCGCCAACATAGTTCCATCAAGAATAAGCCATACCAGGCTAATCTTTTTTCCTTACAGCTTTTGAATTTGGCAAGGCTGGTAAACTGGTAAGTCAGCAGAATTCTGTAGATATAGTTTAATTGAGTTTTTAGCAAAAAATTTAATAAAATATTTCATGGTATTCTAGTGGGAAAAATGGAGGGAGCTAGGTTAGATGATATTATAATTGGATCCATTCAGAAGTGGTTGAATGGTAAAACCTGAAGACTATGTATTGATAGTTTTATGCCACCTTAGAAGAATGGGGAAGGGTTTTGAGTCTATGCCATATGAAAAAAAGGGATGTTTACCCTGGAGGACAGAAGATTAAGATGACACTTGGTAATAGTTTCCAAATATTTGAAATGCCATCATATGGAAGAGAGATTAGACTTGCCCTGTTTGTCCCCCTAGGACAGAGCTAGAATAATGATGCATGTTGTAGAGAGGTAGATTTAGACTTGATGTCAGGAAAAACAACTAAAGTTATTCCAAAATGTAATAGGCTCCCTTAGGAGGAAGTAGTGGGTTCCTAATCAATGGAACTCTTTAAGTGAAGCCTGGATGATCACTTGTTTGATATCTTGCAGTGAGGATTATTTTTCAGATACATGGTGGTCTACATCACCACAAAGTTCCATTTCAGCTATGAAAATCATAGATTCTGTAATTCTCAATATGGGGAGGGAGCTGTGCTAGATTTCATACAGTTTTGAGGGCTCTGAAGCTTAGAAAAAGCCTTGGACCTCATTCTTGCCAAAAAAAAAGAGATTGGGAAACCATCAATAACTACCAGTCTATATGCTTATTTTCCCATGGGGATATGGATATAATGTTTATGAGAATAAGCTGCGCATACACTGAGGCATACTAGATAGAACTATAAGAAGGGAACAGACAAGCTTTTGCATAGTCATAAAACTAACTAAAAGTTGTAGGGAATTCAGGATCTCACTGCGATTATTATTTGCTCTTCATAAAAACATTTGATTCAGTACTGTAAGATGCTATCTTAAAGACCCCTCTCCACCACAGTGTCTCCTATGAATAGATCAAAATTATACAAGAATCCTTGCTTAATGACTCTCTCATCATGAGTATCAAGCAAGGCATCAAACAGGGAGACATTCTAATAAAAGGTGTCCATTTTTGTCCCAGAAGAGATCTAGCAAAGAGCACGAATAAAGGCTTTTCCCTTTAGTTGCTAACATCATCCAGATGCTCCTGTTTGCAGATGAGGTGTAGATTTCATCATGCTCAAATATTCGTGGTCATTGTAAAGGGTTTGGCCTGATTACCCATACCAAAAAAAACAAACAAAAAACAAGTTGGTAAAGAATGTTTATCGTTCAGACTATAATAAACAGTTGGATGAGTAACACAAATAACTGGGTTATTCCTTTAGAACTTATATCTTGGACACATATTAGAAATTAATGATGATCTGGACCCAGGAACAGGAATGCAGGTTGTCTTTGGGGAGAAAGGGCAATTCTTTTAAAGGCTTCAAACTTTTCACTGTTAAAAGGGCTCTGTACAAACATTGTATTTTTATTAATATCTTTTGCTTTTCCTTTGCATTTATAGACTAATAGGATATTAGAATTACAAGGGGCATAAAAATCACCTTGCCCTTTTGTATTCTCAGAGATGAGGAAAACAGATGAAGGAATTTTTCCATTGTCATACAATGAAATAATAACTGACCCATGACTTTGTTTATTGTGTCAAAATCACCTATCCTCAACTTGAAATTGTTTTTCATGCAGGTTTGCTGCATTTTAACGTTTAATCCATGTTCTCTGGAGAGATTTTGTTACACAACATTTTGCCCTAGGCCTTGGAATGTTCCCTAGTAATTAGGATTGACAGGCTCTGATTCTTATTGAGGTGACAGAAGGGAACCATAAAGTCACATGTTCAACTTGGACTGTATTTGTACACCCCAAACATCAGATTTCCCAAGTATGGTCTAGTGTTTCTGATGTTCTTTTGAAGTTTGGTTAATCTTCTGTATTACTCACCATGGGTCTGTCACTCTGTTTAGAAACCCACAAACACTTGGCCTCGGGCTATGTGGCTCTAGTGTTAATAAAGTCAGACGTTTACAAATAGATTTCATTACTGTACTTTCTCTGTGATGCCTTCAGGTCCCCATTGAGAAATAGGAGGCAGGTGGCACAGGGGAACACACAGTAGATATGCATAAAGGCTCAGAGAATAGCTCTGTCTCTAGAGGCTCAGTGCCAGAGGTTTGGTTCTCAGATATGTATCCTGACTTACTAAGGAAACAGTTCTCTCTCTGCAAGGTTCTTGTGGGAAGAGAGACAAGAAAGAATTTTTTTTATAAACAATTATTTTCTTTCTATTATAAAGGGATAATTACATCTTGGTCATGTGCATGAGCAATTCCTTTTTGTCATTAAAGGACAGTGGTGATCATTGGTCTTTAAAAAACATGTTGATTCTCAAACTTTTTTTTTATACATTCAATTTATCCTTTCATTCATCCAATGAGTATTTATGTGCCCAGCATTGTACTAGATATAGAGGGAATATACAAGAAATCCAAGACACAGTCCCTACCCTCAAAGATGTTATAATTTAAAAGAGGAAACAAGAAATAGGCATAGGAAATGGTTAAGAAACAATTTAAGATTTTATGTTATTAAGTGCTCAGATGATTGATATAGACAATGAATGCTTTAGAGTTTCAGAGAAGGAAGAGATAACTTTGGAGTGGAGGCATTATCAAAAGTACCACAGAAAGGGGGGCAGAGTCAAGATGGTGAAGTAGAGGGATGGATCTGCTGTAGCTCTACTCTCATAGCCCATAAAATACCTGTAAAAATGACTCTAAACAAATTCTAGAGAAGCAGAAGCCACAAAACAACGGAGTGAGGTTTCCAGCCTAAGGCAGCCTGGAAGGCTAACAAGAAAGGTCTATCACAAGGAGAAAATATTGCAAGCAGTCAGAAAGAAACAATTTGAGTATTGTGGAAATACAATCAGGATGACACAAGATCTAGCAGCTTCTATTAAAGGATCAAAGGGCTTGGAATATGATATTCCAGAAGTCAAAGGAACTAGGACTAAAACCAAGAATCACCTACCTGATATATAATTTAATATAATACTTCAGGGGAAAAAAATGGTCATTCAATGAAATAGAGGACTTTCAAGCATTTTTAATGGAAAGACCAGAGCTGAATAGAAAATTTGACTTTCAAACACAAGAATCAAGAGAGCATGAAAATGTAAACAGGAAAGAGAAATCATAAGGGACTTACTAAAGTTGAACTCTTTACATTCCTACATGGACAGATAATATTTGTAACTCTTTTCTCAATATTTGGGTAACTGGAGGGAATAAATACTTACATATTTATTTATATATATTTATAGACAGAAGGCACAGGGTGAGTTGAATAGGAAAGGATGATATCTAAAAAAATAAAATTAAGTGGTGAGAGAAGACTATTTCTGAAGGAGAAAGGGAGAAATGGAATGGGGCAAATTATCTCTCATAAAAGAGGCAAGAAAATTTTTTTCAATAGAGGGACAAAGCAGGGAGGTGAGAGGAAAAAGTGAAGCTTACTCTCATCACATTTGGCTTAAGGAGGGAATAACATGCCCACTCAATTTGGTATGAAAATCTATCTTACACTACAGGAAAGTAGGGGGAGTAGGGGATAAATGGGACATGGGGGATGATAAAGGGAGAGAAAATGGGAAGAGGGAGTAATTAGAAGGAAACACTTTTGGGAGGGATAAGGTCAAAAAAGAGAATGGAATAAATGGGGGACAGGATAGGATGGAGGGAAATATAGTTAGTCTTTCACAACTTGACTACTATGGAAGTCTTTTGCATAACTACACACACATATAGCCTATGTTGAACTGTTTGCCTTCTCAGTGGGGATGGGTGGGGAGGGAGGAAAGGAGAGAAGTTGGAACTCAAAGTTTTAGGAACAAATGTTGAGAATTGTTTTTGCATGCAACTGGCAAATAAAAAATACAGGTAATGGGGTATAGAAAAAGTTAGGGGGAGGAGGGAGCTGTCCTATAGTATGTGAAGTTATGCCAGGAAGAGGGTGACTTTGTTCCAGAAATCCCTTCAGGGATGATTGAAGGGGTGTACTGGTATATGTTAAACAACCAGACTCTCTAAAAAAATGTTTGCATGGCACTTTGAAATTTAATATGTATTATTAACAATTTATCATCACTTAACTCTAGACCACCAACAAAATGAATCAAACTCTGATTCGTAGCATTTCCCATTCATACTGAAAATTTAGCAATTAGCTTTTTAGTTTTATCTGGGTCCAGCACACCCCTGGTTAGTTAGTTGTGTCCTCTTTATCTGAAGGATCACTCAGATAAGACCCCAGAATGGCGCTTACTGAGGGGAGAAAGCATAGAAGCATATCTACCTTGGGCAGGAAGTATTCCTCCTCACCCTCAAGTACCCTCTAGGAAAGCATTCTTTGCTCTGTAATAGTAACAAGCTCCAGAAATGAGAAAGAAAAGGGAATGTGGATGGAGGAAACAGATTCATCTTGAAAATTCTCCCCTCCCTCCCACAAGAATTTGCACTTGTCTGTTATTCCTAAAATATCACCTTCCAGGGACCAGAGCTATGCAACTATGATACCGTCACCATCTTCAATCATGGAGAGAAAGCATAGAGGAGGCAGAAGGGAAAATGGGAAGAGATAGAGGCAAACTCACCCCATTCTTGTCATTTGTAGTTTGTGACCACCATCCTCAGAAGCTGAAGTCCTCTAGCCTTTCAAGTCTCTCTCAGGGCACTCAGGGGATGTCACTTGAAACTGGAGACTTGCTCTGAAGAGTATCAATTTGAACCCCAGAATTAGTCCAAGAGAAAAATTAGTTTGGATTTTTTTTATGACAACCTATTGTTATGACTTCAACTTATTGTTTGTTTCAGTGGAATGCAAGCTTCCTGAGGACAGGGGTGTTTTTTTTTTCCTTTGTTTTCTGAGTCAAGCACTGCACTCTGTGCATAGGAAGCATATGACCTAAGTTTATTGAATATAATTGAGAATGAGCTTGGACAAGCAGTGTGATATAGTGGAAAGAATAATAGAATTGAAATTAGGGAGACATTGAAACAAATCCTCATGATTACATCTCCCCAAACACTGGCTTCCTAATCTGTACTCTAAAATGAACATACGAATTCTTGTGTTATTTACCTCACAGAGTGATGATGTACTAGGTGATTTGCAGATTGCAAAGTGCTCTATAAAACGGGAGCAATCTGTTCTGGAGAATTGTCTGTGTGCTATGCTGTCATAAAACTGTGTTCTAGTTGTAGAAGTCAGGGTAGGGGAATCAATGGAGGAAGCAATGTCAGAGAACCTGCAATAGAATCTTTTTTCAGATTATAGAGATGAGAAATTTATTACATATTTAAAGTTTTATATTTTCTCCCAACTCAGACGTGTAGCTCTGTGAGCTGTTAGATGCCCAGTTAGGGAAAAGACAAAGTAAAATACTTTCTTGTAAGTATGGATATGTATGGAGAGACTGGATTTGAATGGAGGTGAGCGCTGGTTATTTTGATTAATTTACTTTAAGATTTGAAACTTTTTAGGAATTAAAAAATGGATTGGTTATTAGAAAAATGCCAATGACCTATTAATTGTGGCATTCATTTATTAATTCATCCAATCACTTATTAAATACTCACTGTATGCAACATGTTGTGTTAGAACCTGAGGATATAGATGACACACACTGCTCACAAGGAGTTTATAATCTAATCTTACATGTAACACCCTCTCCAATACTACTTTCCCCAACCTGTTCTTGCATCATCAGGTTCAGTTCCCAGAGTGGCTGCTTTCCTTCGATTCTAGGAATAGCCCTATGGATGGCTACTTTTACCACAGTAATTTAAAAGTCCCTACCAATGTGCTGCCTATTAATCATAAACCAGTGGTTTAAATTAGATTTCATCAAAGGCATTTAGTGAAATAGAATAGTATGAACATTTGGTAGAAAACATTGCCCCTTAAATTCTGGTATGCATTTCCTCAAAATATATGCAGGATCTATGGGCAAGATTTGCTAAAATTTGGAGGAAAATGGTTGTGAGGTACATGTGTAGGGAACATATGGCAAAAGAATAAATCACAAGTCCTGGTTCTTCAAGTCCTTTCTTCCTACATAGATTTCTCATGGAGATTCCTTTAGGGGCAACATCTCTGATTTTCTTCTCTTCCACTACATCTTGTGCTCAGTAGGTCTCTTTGCTCCTGGCAGGATATATTATTTCCTACTGGTCCACTTTCTTTTATGCCATGCTTAATGAGTAGAATAATGAGAAAAAGCCCAAAAGATTCCTTATTCCCATCTGTAAGAGCAACTCACTCTCAGAGGATTAGCTTTTCCTCTTTTCCTTTCTTCAACAATTGAACTGATGATCTCAGAACTGGTACTCTTCTCTGGTTGGACAGATCCAGCTCCTGAATTAGCTTACTGTTTTCATACATAAGCCTGGGGGCATGACTGATTCTCTCAATCAATCACAAGGTTATTTCCTAGATCATGACAGCTGCTTTTCAGCCAGTGGTTAGAGTACTATATTTTTTCTTAAATTGATTAATGGTTTATTTCCACATTGTGGTGGATCTTGTAGAGAAATTCTTTAATATCTACTATTTTGTGATTATATCCTAAGTCCATTTAATGGAAATAACCATAGCTAGAATTTCTATAGCACTTTAAGTTTTGCAAAACATTTTGCATGTTATCACATTTGATCCTCGCAATAATTCTGTTAGGTAGGTACCATGACTATTTCCATACAGATGAAGAAACTAAGTCTGACATAGTTTAAGAAATTTATCCAGAATCACAAAGATATTAAATGTCTGAAGCAGAATTTGAACCTAGCTATAGTATTCTATTCACTGCACCAACTAGCTGTCTTGATTGATTGATTTGATTCTGTGACTCAATCAAAGTAGCTTTCATCTTATAAAAGCATCATGGAAATTGTTCATCTTATTTACACACTAAAACTTCATCATGCCCTTATAATGATTAATTGAAGTGGGGAGAATGGAGCCCCTTTCCTTGCAATATGCATATAAATAACATCTTAAATAAAATAACAAGGAAGAGTAAAATAAATTTAAAGGAAATATCAAAGGTGAATATAATAAGAAATATGAAAAGATGTAAATTTTTCTAGAGGAAGTCAAGGAAGGCTTCACAAAGTTAATATCACCAGAACTGGATGTTGAATGATGAGAGGGACATCAATAAATGCAGATGGTGGCGGCAATGCTATTTCAAGTCTAGAGGATGGTATAAACAAAGTCACAGATGAGAGAGAAGATGAGAACAGGAACAGAAAATATTCTCATTTGTCTGGAATGTAGGGCATATGAAGGGGAATGGCATGAGTTAAGGTTGAAATCAGATTGTAGAGAACATAAAATACCAATATTGAAGGCTACACTTTATTTGGTAGGCAATAGAGAGATGGTGAAGGTTTTGGAATGCAGTTATATAATCAGAACAGTGTATCAGGAAGATAATGTGGGCAGCACTGTGAATGCATTGGAGAGAGGATACACTGGAGGGAGGAAGAATGGTTAAGAGGTTTAAAATAGTCTAGGCAAAATGAGGTGAAGACCTTAAAAAGGTGACTTCAATGGGGACTGAGAAGAGAAGACAGATACGAAGATATTGAAGAGGCAGAATCAATGGAGGTCAAGTCAAAGACAAGCAGCTCTAAGTTTATGAACCTGGGTAACTTGGAAATGGGTGAGAATAGTGGTACCATCAACAGAAATAGGGGTATTGGGGAAAAAAAGGAGGTTTTAGGGACTGTATGGCTATTTTGGATATGTTAAGTGTTACTAGTTCATACAGACAGACGTAACTGAAAATGTGAATGTTCTTGAGAGAGGTTGGCATTGGAGAGATACATTTGGGAGCTCCCTAACAGAAATAATGGTTAAAGTCAAGGAGGTAAATGAAATCACCAAGGGAGAGAATGTAGAGAGAAGAGAGTCAGGATCAGAACCTTGAGGTACACCCACCATTAGCCACTAGGAAGAGGATAAAGGGTCAGCAAAAAAGGCAGAAAAAAACAATGATCAGGGAGAGAGGAAGAAAATCCTAAGAGTATGGAGAGTACCATGGAAGTCAAGGGAGGAGAGGGTATCAGGAAGGAGCAAAGAATCTACTTTGTCACTTTAATAAGGTCAAGGAAGATGAGGACAAAAGAGGTCATTGGACTTATGAGAAATAATGAGATCATTTCCCACCCTGTCACTGTAGCTCCACTCTCCAGAGACAGCACCAGAGATCTTGTCTGGGAGGAGGTGAATGCTGTGCTCTGGACATGCCCTCATCCTCATAGCCATTTTCTGTCCAGCTGCTTTGAGTATGTTCTTCTTCTCCTTGCTGGGAACTGAACTGAAATGGAATCTTCACTAGTATTGCCTCTGGAAAGCGACTGTCCTATTGTTTTACTACCCATCTTTGTGACGTCCTAGATCACAATTTCCTTCTTTGGCCACCAGTCTACATGTGGGGTCTCAGGGATTATTAAAATGGAAACTTCTTGAGAGTAGGGGCTACCTTGAAAATACAAGGCTGTCACTAAGCACCATGTTTTGTATACTGTAATACTCAACAAATATTTTCATTCATTCATTCATGCATGCATACATTCAGAGAGAGGTATGCGAGGAGTATGGTAAAGAAAGAAACCACTTTGTTTCCAAAGCAAGTACAAGCAACCATTCCTCCAGAAGGAAATAGAAAAACTCAGGAAGGTGAATACATTGGGAGCTCCTCCAGGGCAGAGATTTTGTCTTCTAATCAGTCAACAAGTAATTTACTGAGCAGCCATTGTGTGCTCAAAAAAGTACTAGATAGCTGAGGGAGATCCAGAAGAAATATGAGACTTTTTCCTAGCCCTCAAGGAGAAAAAAACAAGAGAAACAATACAAGACAATATATGTCAGTGATAAATACTGCAGTACAAAATAAAGTGTTGTCAGAGTTCCAAGACAGGAGGAATGAATGAGGCCAGAAGCCCAGATTCTTGCAGGAGGATAGGCTTGATTGGGGTCCTGAAGGATCCACAGGATTTGAATATGCACAGGAAAAAAGGGAGGACATTCTTCCAGGTACTTAAAAATCACTTGCTGACTTGCTCATTTGAAAGATTTAAAGAATTGCCAGCTATTATTTATTTATTTTTTGGAAAACGGCTCTTCTTGGAAGAAAGCCAATTGCTGAGCAAATATATTTCATTCCAGCTGATTGATTAATGTAACCCCTAGAAGCAAAAATATGTCCTTGCTGACTGGTCCCCTAGAGCTTCAAGGGATTAAATCCACCACCCAGAATGTTTTACTTTGATTTTCTAGGATAGATGGAACTAATTAAGGCTTCTCTCCAGGTTCACCATTACCCCTCTCACCTGAGAGTCTCTAGCCTCACTAAACTAGTTCTTCTCTGCTCAGATGAGTAGTAGAGATAGTGCATGAAACTGCAGATCTCTTATTATGTACAGCTTGGTAAGTGGCACAGTGGAAAAAGGACTGGACCTAGAATCAGGAAGACTTAGGTTCGGATCTAGTCTCAGACACTTAGTAGCATGTAACCCTGGACAAGTCACTTAACTATTCTGTCTCAGTTTCCTTATCTGAAAATGTGTGAATTATGCTTGGTCTCTAAGACCTCTTCTAACTCTGTCTATGCTCCTCTCCAGTGTGAACTGTACATTTCAAATGAGGCTGTTCTATTCTAGGCTTGACATCTAGCTGCTCTCTGGTCATCTTCATGTCACGTTGTTGTAAACTGTTTTCCCCGGAGGCTTTGAGCTTCTGATTTGTGAGAGTTCATCATATCTAGCTGGACCCAGACCAATCAGTTGCTTCCTCTCAACTCACACATTTTAACTTTTGGAATAGTAATCAGATAAATACTAGCATTCTAGGAGAAAATGTGTTAATCCATTTCCTTGTGACTCTACTCATAATCCCCATGCCTTCCTAGACCAAGACATGTCTTTCTGGTCACCACTACCCTGTCTGACTTGTCTTCTCTTATTAAAATGTGAACTCCTTATGGTTAAAAACTGTCTCACTTTTTGAACTTGTATCCTGATCAGTCAGTACAGTGTCTGGCATTTAATGCTTATAAATCATTTCATTTACTCACTAATTTACCTATCTGTAAATCAACTGGCCTTTCACTTTATCAACTACTCCCTCCTTCCATTCATTAATTTACCAATCAAAGATAGCTATTTAGATCCAGGGAGATTAGATCCCAGCTATTTAGGCCTGGGAGATAAGGAGTAGCTCAATGTTCTTATTGTCATCATTTCGCTTGGATCTATACATTTTTCAGTGAAAATGTACATATTGGAGTTGAAAAACTCTCATTCCTAATCCCAATGTTATTAGGAAGATGGGGAGCCCGAGTTCTGGGCAGTGTTCCAATATAATAAAATTAGAATGAGAATTTGAATGGGCCTAGTCATTCAGAGCACTTGATGTTTTGCTGCATGAAATATACCAAAGTTCTCTTCCCTGGCTCTCTAGGGTTCTGTTTTCTGTGTCTCTCCTACAGACCCACAAACTAATGTGGGATCATTGGATATAGAGCCAGAAAAGATCTTAGATTATGTTGAGGATTGTTAAGGGGTTCCCTGACTTGTCTTTTTAATCAGAAACACTGGACCCAGAACATGCAGGAGACCCTGAATGTGTCAAGGATGAACCCCACCCCACAGCTGACATAATTTGTTATTTGCTGGAACTGAACTCTTAATGTGTACTTGTGAGTTAAGACAGGTGTCAGTCTTTATTAGATTGGGAAATTGCTGGTGCAGCTGGGACGCTTGTAGATAAGCATACCATCTTATTGTAGATAAGCATACCATCCTACTGTAGATAAGCATACCATCCTATTGTCATAGTCTAACAGTTTTCAAGGGAAAACAATGCAGCTTTTGCTGTCACATTACTTCTCCCTTTTGGGAGGGATTTTGTTCTTTCCTCACTTTCTACATCTTTCTCTCTCCAAGGCCACACCCCTTTAGGTGGAGATTTCTGCATCTTCTCCTTCCTTTGTCCTGCTGTCAGACATATGCAAAAATATGAATTTTGAACTCTTTGGGTTCCACATGCATGTTCATTTCTCTTGTAATGAAACTAGTTTTCATGTAAATTTGGTGAAGTTGTGATTGCCTGTTGGCAATTATAATAGCTCACATTTCATTGTTCTAAGGACTTTTCAAAGTGCTTTTTCCAGAACTACTCTTTGAGGTAGGATAGAGCACCAGTGCATGAGTCAGGAGAACCTGAGTTCAAATCTCAACTCAGACACTTGATACTCCCTAGCTGTGTAACCTTGGGCAAATCACTTAACCCTAACTGCCTCACCCTGGGTCATCAAAAGTCATTCTGATGAATATCTGGTCATTGGATTCAGATGGCTCTGGAGGAGAAGTGAGGCTGGTGATCTGCACAGCCCTCCCTCACCCAAAACAAAGTCAAGTTCACGTCATGTCATTATTTCTCTGATGGCATGATCTTCTTCAGCAATGAATGATGAATACACACACACACACACACACACACACACACATACACACACAGGAATGTCATTATTCCCTTTTTATAAATGAAGAAAGTAGGGGAAGAGAGATTAAATGGCTTGCCCATGATCACACAGCTAGTAAATATCTGAGGAAGGATTTAAACCCAAGTCCACCAACTCCATGCCTATTGCTCTCCCTACTACACATGCTGAGGCCTGGGGCAATGGAGTCATTTGCCCAAGGAGTCACAGGTTATAGAAGGCAGAGCCAGCATCTGAATAAGGGTATTCTGACTTCAAATCCATGAGGATTGACTATGTCACTTAGTAAATCCAAGTGGCTAACAAGTATATACCATAAGCAGACTTCTTTTGCATATATTTGTCCCCAAAAGGGTAACATAGAATAATTAAGAGTACCTTTAAATACTTAGTGAAGTTTTAAGCTTTAATAGCTTAAATACAGAATTTGCAAGTTGGAAGGAACCTTATCAACCATCTAATCCTAACCATAGACATTAGAATACATATCACCAGAACCTTAGGTCAAGAAAAGTACTTGTGCTGAGGCCATGAATGATATTAGAAGGACAAATAGATAAACCCACATACTGAGGTAGCAGGGCACATGGAAAGAGAACTGACCCTATGAGTCTCACTTTGTAAGTATGTGACTGTGAGCAAGTCACTTCACCAATTTTGATATCACTTTTCTTATTTACAAAATAAAGGGGGTGGATATTAGTTTAAATGAATTCTAAGATATCTTCCAGTTCTTACATTCTATAAATCTGTTTTTTTCCCATCTATTTATTTACCATTTATACAAAGACCAATTTCTATTATCTAGCACTTTGCCAAGTACTATAAGGGGTATTATAAAGTTATTTTTCACCATGTCTTCTCTGACAATTTTTAGCTTTATGACTAGATAAATCCCTTAGTTAAGAAGCCTTGGACTAGAGAGACCTGACCAAAGGTGGGGTTCATTTTTTGACCCTCTGGGTGTCTCCTGCCACCAGTCTCACCCAGAAATAAGACATGTTTTTCATTATCTGAAAACCTGAGTCAATCCTAAGTAGGACAGAAAGTGAATGAAACATTTATTAAACACTTACCGTGTACAAAAGCACTTGGCAAGGTGCTGAGGATACCTATAGAAATCCTTGCAAGGAACTCACATTCTAATGGAGGAGACAATTAATATAGGAAGTTTTATCTGCAAGTCATATTGGAAAAACTAGGAAGAAAAATACTGTCACTTCCAGATGATGAAAATATAGGCTTCAGGAAAGGAATATCAAATTTAAATGGTGAACAAATGACCACAGAAAAGAATTTAAATGGGCATGCATTTTGATTTCCATAAGTTACATGATGAAAGAAATCATTACCAAGTGGCTAACCTACTGATAATCAGCCTTTCAATTCTTATCTGGAATAGACTTTGGAAGACAAACATGAAAGACAGACACTGTCCTTCAAACCTTTCCAGTATAGTAGAACTTGCCTTTGTAAAAGTACTAGTGCTTTTAATGGCCCCAAGTTTCTCTCTGTAACCAGTCTCTAACTTTTTAACTCCAATTTGCCTCTGCTCATGCTTTACATGTTACAATTGAGTTATGAAGTATCACAGTTTCCAAAAAATTAATTGTGATCCAATGGTCATTCAAAGGGGAGAGGTCCATGGTAACAAATTACCAGTCAAGAATTGCATGGGAGAAGTGATGCAAAAGCTGTCATCAGAGAGATGTGACTAGATGAGAAGGTGATTCTGCCATGTAGCATGAATGAAGGGTAACCAATGAACTACCAGAAGGCCCCAATAATATTCATATAG
The DNA here is from genome assembly GCA_023548195.1 of Bettongia penicillata ogilbyi. Lineage (NCBI taxonomy): Eukaryota > Metazoa > Chordata > Mammalia > Diprotodontia > Potoroidae > Bettongia > Bettongia penicillata. The sequence continues at coordinate 5,750,767 of JAJHZJ010000371.1, forward strand.
TGTCAAGAGGTCTAGAGGAAAGCTGCCACGTTGGATTGGTCCCTTTTAGGAATGATGAGGATATTTATGACAGGAGTTTCACGGAATGAAAAGATAGGAATGGATAACAATCTGCACTATCTAGGTGTGTATTCTCAGTGATGAGATAACAGTTTAATTGAAGCATAAGGACAAAATCTGTTTGATTTAGCACTTCTGGGATACCCAAAACCCTGAATGAGAAATTCAGAACAAAGAGGGAGAGATTCACATGTGAACTATTTTAGCTCACAAGAAGTTTTGTGGGTTTATTGAAATAACATATGACAATCTGACAGAGGCAGAAGATTTTGGTGATACAAGGACTAAACCTGTGTAGAAATGAAATAGCTTCAAGTATTTCCCATTTGAGCAACTTCCATAATCTTGAGTCACACGTATTCTATCTTCTATCATTTTCAGTGGTAACCAAATGACATTTAGCACCAAAGAGGATATCTAGGTGAGTTAGTGGCTAGAGATTTAGTCTTGGAGTCAGGAGACTAGAGTTAAAATACTGTATCAAGCACTTATGAGGCATGTGACCTGGGCCCACCACTTCACATTTCTAAGACTTCGTTTCTTCACCCTTAAAAAAGGAGATGGTTGGATTTGATGACCTCCAAGTTCTTTTCTATCTCCAAATCTATGATCCTTTGGATTAAATAAAATTCTGACTATGATGTGAGAGAGGTCTCAGAGGGAGTGGAGTGGAATGACATTTGATGATCCCCAGGGATGGAATCCGACTTGATAGAAATCATGGGAACATTTCCCATGTAGGGCTTCTTGTTCAATCAATTAAACTCCACAGGGGTGTCCCCTGGATGTCAGTTCCAATTTTGATCTCTTGCTCAGATTTTTGACCATCAACCTTGAGCTATCAGTCACTTACCCATGTTTTGACAATCATTCCTTGGCCTAGCTAGCTCTTTCTTCACTCTCTTGGGGAGAAAACCACATGAAAATAAAGTGCCGAAATCAATATGGTAGGAAATCTATAAGTCACCTGCTAATATACAACTGGTCCATTAAGCCAAATGGAAATTGAAAGAGGGGGAGTTAAAAACAAAACAAAATGGTATTTTATCAGCCTGGCAAGTCATGTCCCTCTTTCCCAGAATCTTTTTTTCATAGCACGTGCCAATATAATTACATAGATTGGGGTAATGAATTCCAGATTCTTTAATAACATGTACTGTAATTAGCTGGATAATAATCTCCAATTATTCAGGGAAAGTTAGCTTATGTAAAAATTATTAGAGTTGTAAATCATATTTTTATATTGATAAAGTTTTGGCCTTTTCTAATCAGTGGTGGCATTCAGGGTCCTCTGATGACTGTCTGGAATTCGTTGCCCTGCCTACCAGTCTCCTGCCAACTCCATCTGCTCAGGCTTCTTTCATTTCCTTTAGAGAGGCCTGACAGATAATACTGGTTGGTGCAGACACTTCAGTAAGTGGCTAAGAGCTCAATCCCAAGCTTACCAGAGCCTTGAGAGTCTTGTGAAACAGAAAGCAGTGTAGGAGCCAGGCAGATATGCAGCCTGGGTATTAGAAACCAGTCAGGTGGAAAGTCAAGCATCTTGTGGCTGAAGTGCCCTTTGGATCAAATTACCTCCCACAAGTCTCTCTAGTTGAAAAAGTTTTCTAAATGAAACACCTCCAAACAGGGCCAACCTTAGGTAAACTTGTGGAATTGGAAAAAAGTTTGTCCTCTCTGCTTCCACAGAGTCTCTTTCTGTATCCTTCTCCTGGCTCAGTTCTCTTTTCTTGCCCCTAGATGTAGTGATGTTCCTACAAAGAGTACCCCCTCTGTGGCACCAACCTGACTTTCTTTTCTGGCAATGTTTGAAAGTTTCAAAATTGTCCCTGCTACCCTTCTCTCCAGCTTTCCCTTTTTCCCTCCGATCTCCCACCTACACTCCTATTTCCATTGTCAAATCCCATTTAGCTGTTTTCACAGAAAATAATCTAACACATGAATTCACACTTAATAGTTAATAACTGATAATAAATCAAGATATCTCTCAGAAATATTTAGATATTAAGAAAGAAGTCTTTAGAGAGCAATTCCCCTGACATCCTAAAAGGAATGATGAGATTAGCTACTTGTGAAAATCAGAAACTGTGGCAGGTGTTAGGGTAGTCACATACATATTATGTAGGGGGTTTCTCTGCTGCTTCTTAAAACATATTACATAAGCAACCATGCTAAGTCTATCTTTGATTCTGTCTGTGGTTTTATATCTGAATGGAGGAAGGGTTTAGCTAATTTTAAGTTAATGAGTGTTGTGGAGGGCCTTACCATTGCATTATCATTTTGGGGACCCTTTGAATGCCTTTGGAGTCTCCTGATCTCCCCTCAGAAAACCTCGTGAGTGAGGGAAGAGAGATGAGAAATAGGCCACAATAATTCTGTGTTAAATCTTCCCTTCTGGAATTAGATTTTAAAAAATCATCAGGTGGGCCCATTCAACAGAGAGTTGTTAGCTCACCTTAGTGATTTCCCTTGCTGGAAATGCAAAATCCGTGTTGTGATCTCCATGATTACTAAAGAGTCAGCTGCCTTTTATGCCTCAACTCTTCTTTTCTCTGTGGGATGTTGTTGCCCTTTGCCTCGGAGTGTGTGGAGTTTTGGTTCTACCCAATTAAAATTAATTTTGAGTCCCCACCTATTAGCCTCTTTTTGACCTTCAGCATTTCAAAGAACATTGAACAACATTGTGTGACCTTGACATAATATATTTGTGTTTTCCAGGAATCAGACATATACATGGGGATGCTGAACAGAATATTTTTACTCTTAGCATAGAATAAATGAATAATACAATGAACAATAAGACATGTAAAGATCTACAAAATGCTTATAGCTTACTACCTCCTTGAACTCCAGAAATCACCTCTAAAACACAAAGTCTGTTGGGACTCTGGGTTCTGGGACATCTATAGTCTGAGTCTTCTCTACAGGAAGCAAAGGAATGCAAACACAATTTGCTCAGATGTTCCACTCACACTTTCCACACGACTGGTTATCAGATGAGAATTTGGCACTTTAGAATTTATGCCTTCGTTGGAATCTTGTATGAACTGAAATTCTGTGTGGAAAGGAGAGACTGTCATTTCTCTGATTGCTGGCCTAGTCTGACTATAGATAATTTATCGTGGAGCAGGATTCATGGATTTGGTAGCAAACTGTGCTAGCACTAGGGACAGGATCTGATGCCATTTGGCAGCTCCATCACCTATTATCCAGTCCTGGGTCATGGTTCCAGGGTAGAAAGGAGCAGCTGCTGTCATGAGGGAATAGGGATCCTACCTGAGTAAGGACCAGATCCCTGACAGCAGGGCAGTAACTAGACTGCCCCATGCATCAGAGCATTTTAGAAACACAAAAATGTTAAAGGCCTACATACCTAGCTGTGAAAACAACAGGGCATAAGAGCCTAAAGCCCAGGCCAATCATCCTCCCCTAGATATGAGCAGAGCTCAACTCTAACAAAAATATCAATGTCAATAAATAGGCTAGAAAAATGAGCAAACAACAAAAAGGAGTTAAATCATAAAAAAGCTACTAATATCATAGGAACACTTAAGACACAAACTCAGAGGAAGACAATGACTTGAAAGCATTTACAAGGAAAAGTCTCAAAGAAAACTACAAGGGAGGCAGTGGTCAGAAGGAAAACATACTTTTGAGAAGGTAAGAGGATGAAAGAAAGATAAAGCCAAATAGAAGAGAGTAAGATTTAGGGAAATACAGAGCTAGTAATTGTAACAGTGAACGTGAATGGAATGAACTCACCCACAAAACCAAATTGGATAGCAGAATGGATTGGAAAACAGAAAACAACAATATGTTGTTTACAAGAGACATACTTGAAGCAGAAAGATGCAGAGTTAAAACAAGGGTTTGGAGCAGAATCTATTGTGCTTCAGCTGAAGAAAAAAGGCTAGAAGTATCAGTCATGATCTCAGACAAAGCAAAAGGAAAAATAGACCTATTTAAAAGATATAATCAAGAAAACTACATTTGGTAAAAGGTACCATAGGCAATGAATTAATATAAATATTGAACATATATATATATACACATATGTATGTATACACACACACACACACCAAATGACATAGAATCCATATTTTCTCTTTCTTTTTGGGTTTTCAATATTCACTTCTATAAGATTTTGAGTTCCAAATTTTCCCTTTCCCTCCTCTTCTCCCTAAGATGGCATGCAATCTGATATAGGCCATACATGTACAATCATATTAAACATATTTCCCCATAGTCATGTTGCTAAAGAAGAGTCAGAACAAAAGGGAAAAAAATCATGAGAAAAAAGAAAACAAAGGAGAAAATAGTTCACTTCAATCTGCATTCAGGGTCAGTTCTTTCTCTGAGTATGGATAGCATTTGCTATTGAGTCTTTTGGAATTGTCTTAGATTATTGTATTACTGAGAAGAGCTAAGTCTGTCAAAGTTGTCACCACATAATTCCCCTGGTGCTCCTCACTTCACTCAGCATCAGTTCATAAACGTCCAGGTTTTTCTGAAATCTGCCTGCTCATCATTTCTTATGGAACAATATTATTCCATTACATTTATGTACCACTTGTTTAGTCATTCCCTAACTGATGGGCATCCCCTCAATTTCCAGTTCTTTGCCACAACAAAATAGTTGTTTTAAATATTTCTGTACATGTGGGTCATTTCCCCTTTTTATATTTGCTTTGGGATACAGACATCATAGTAGCATCCATATTCTTGAGGGAAAAGTTAAATGAGTTACAGGTAAAACTATACTAGAGAGGTGCCTAAATTTACCCCTCTCAGAACTATATAAATTTAACCACAAAACAAACAAGATAAAAGGAGATAAACAGAAATTTAAGTAAATAGAAATTTATAAAATATATCTAGAGAAAATTGAATAAAAATAGAAAAGAGTATACATTTTATTCTGCTATATACATGGCACTTTCACAAAAACTGATCATGTGTTAGGGAATGAAACCTCAAAAACCGATGCATATAATCAGAAACATCAACTATACCACCTTCAGACCGTGATGCAATAAATTATATTCAATAAAAGGCCTTTGAGGCATAGATTAAAAATCATTTGGAAACTGAATAATCTAATGCTAAAGAATGAGTGGATCAAAGAGCAAATCATTGAAACAATCAAGTATTCCATTATAGATAATGACAATAATTAGATAATAAATGAAAATTTATGGGATGCAACCAAAAAACTACTCAGAAAAATTTATATCTCTAAATTCTTACATCAATAAAACAGAGAAAGAAAAGATCAACAAATTGGGCATGCAACTTAAAAAAAAAACTTAGAAAAAGAGCAAATTAAAACCCTCAACTAAACAACAAAATTGAAATCTTGAAATTAAAGAAAAGATTAATAATATTGAAAGTTTAAAAATTAATGGGTAAAATTAAAAGATGTTTTTATGAAAAAATAATCCAATAGATAAACCACTGGCTAATTTCATCTTAAAATATGAAAAAAAACCCAAAATTACCAATATCAACAATGAAAAGGGTGAATGAACCATCAATGAAGATGAAATTAAAATGATTTTTAGGAGTAATTTTGCCCAACTGCATAACAGTAAAATTGACAACCTAACTGAAATGGATGCACATTTGCAAAATTGTGCAAAATGGCCAGATTAACAGGAGAGGAAATAGAATATTAAAAAATTATCTCTTAGAAAAGAAATTGAACAAACCATTAATGAATTCTCTAAGAAAAAAAGGGACCAAATGAATTTACAAGTGAATTCTACTAAAATTTTAAAGAACAATATAAACTGTTTTTTATAAAAGGGTAAAGAAGGGTAAATAAAGTTTTAGTGCTTAAACCAGGGAGAGCAAAAACAGAGAAAAAAAAAACCAAAACCATTGTCTAATTCCCTAATGCATATTGATGCAAAAATTTTAAATAAAATACTAGAAAGGAGATCATAGCATATATCACAAAGATCGCATACTATATGACCAGACTGGATTTATACCTAGTATTCAGGTCTGGTTCATTATTAGGAAAAGTATAAATATAATTGACCAGATCAATAACAAAAACCCCCAAAATCATAAGATTATATCAAAGTGCAGAAAAAGCTTTGGATAAAATGCAACATTTATTCCTTATAAAAATGCTAGAAAACATAGAAATAAATGTAATGTTTCTTAAAATGATAAGTAATATATAAAACTAAGAACCAGCATTATTTGTAATGAGATAAACTAGAAATCTTTCTAATAAGATCAGAGATGAAGCAAGAATGTCCATAATCACCACAATCATCGTTATTATTTAATCTTGTACTGGAAATGCTAGCTGTGGCAATAAGATAATAAAAAGGAATTGAAAGACTAAGCACAGTCAACAAGTAAGTGAAATTATCATTTTTTTCAGATGCAATGATTGTATATTTAGAGAACCCTAAAGAATCAATTAAAAAGTCATTAAAATAATGAACAACTTCAGCAAAATTGCAAGATATAAAAGAAATCCACACAAATCATGAGCATTTCTGTATATTACCAATGAAACCCAGCAGGAAGAAGTGGAAAGAGAAATTTCATTTATAGGTACAGATGTTACAGCATATTTGGATGTCTACCTGCCAAGACAAACCCAGGGACCATATGAACATCATTACAAAACACTATACACATAAAAATACGTTCAAATAATTGGAGAAATGTTAATTGCTTATGAGTAGATTGAGCCAATATAATAAAAAAATGACAATACTACCTAAATTAATTTATTTATTCAATGCCATACCAATCAAGCTACCAAAGAATTATTTTATATATCTGGAAAAATAAAATGCATTTGGGGGAACAAAAGGTCAAGAATATTAAGGGAATCAATGAAAAAAATGTGGCAGAAGGGGCTCTGAATGCCAAATCTCAAACTGATGTATTACAAAACAGCTAATTATCAAAATAATTGGATAAGAAATAAAGTGGTTAATCAACGAAAGGAATTAGGTATGCAATATTGAGAAGCAAATGAGTACAATAACCTAGAGGACCCCACTACTAAAGAAGAACTTACCATTTTACAAAAACTGCTGTGAAAACTAGAAAGTAATCTGACAGAAAGAAACTAGACCTAGACCAACATCTCTCACTGTATATGAAGATAAACTCAAAATGGGTACATGATTTAGATGTCAAGGTTGATATTATAAGCAAATTAAGGGAGCATGGAAGAAATTACCTGTTGAATCTATGCATAGAGGAAGAGTTCACATCCAAGCAAGAGATAGAGGGGTTCATAGGTGGTAAAGCAGATGATCTGGATTACCTAAAATTAAAAGATTTTTTGCATAAACAAAACCAAATGCGGCCAAAACAGGGAAAAAGTAGGAAATTGAAAATTTTTTGCAGCAAGTTTCTCTGGTAAAGGTCTTGTTTCTTAAATATGTAGATAATATAGCCAAACTTGGGAAAATTAGATCCATTCTCCAATTGGTAAATGGTTGAAGGATATGAACAGACAGTTTTCTGATGAATTAATGAAAATTATCAATACTCACAATACTCTAAGTCATTAATAATTAGAGAAATGCAAATTAACTCAACTATCACCTGATCCTGATCAGATTCACTAACGTGATAGAAAAGGAAAATGGCAAATGCTGGAGGGAGTGTGGTAAAATGGGTACAATAACGACTGTTGGTGGACTACTGTTGGTGGTGTGAACTAGTCTAATGATTCTGAAGAACAATTTGAAACTATGCCAAAAGAACTGAAACTATACATATTGTTTGACTCAGCAACATCACTAGAATATCTATTCTCTAAGGTGACCAAACAAAAAGGAACAGGACTCATTTGTAACAAAAATATTTATAGCAGCTCTTTTTGTGGTGGCAAAGAACTGGAAACTGTGGGGATGCCCTTCAACTGGGAAATGAATGCCACGGAATACTATTGTACTGTAAGAAATGACAAAGGGGATTGTTTCAGAAAAAAAGGAAAAACTTATATGAACTAATCCAAAGTGAAGTGAATAGGTCTAGGAGAGCAATCTACTTAGTAAGAGCAATATTTTAATAATAATCAACTGAGAAAGACTTAGTAACTGTGGTCAGTCCAATAATCCATTAACTACTCTAAAGGACCCATAATATTAAGTGCTATCAACTTCCAGAGAGAGCACTGATGAATTCAGAGTACAGATTGAAATACATCTTTTTCTTTACTTTTCTTGTTCTAAGAAAAGACTAATACGGAAATATGTTCTGCATGACAGTGTATGTGTAATAAGAATCGTATTTCTCGATGGGTGAGGGAAGGATAGAGGAAGGGAGAAATTTGGAACTAAGAATAAAATGAAAATTTAAAAAGTAAACAAAAGTAAGATCATTTGCCTAATAGGGACTAATTTATCTTTCTCCCTGTGTTAACAGCCCAGCCCAATGCTTTGCAAACAGCAGGGACTTAATAATAGCTAGCACTTATATAGCGTCTTCTATGTTCCAGGTACTGTGCTATGTTCTTATAAACAGTATCTCATATGATTCTCACAAAAATCCTGGAAGGTAGATTCTATTATTCTTATTTTATTATATAAGAAAATAGGCAAATAGAGGTGAAGTGACTGCTCATAGTCATGCAACTTTAGTAAGTGTCTGAGAGTAACATTGTGAATCCCATGTTTTAGGACTATTAAGTACATATAAAAAGTCTATACCTGGTTCTATACTTGGTTAGAGGTTGGAAGACTTATAACTGACTAAAATCATCAGGGAAGGAAGAGATGGTATTTGAATAAGGCCTTTGAAATCTAGTATAATTTAAAAATAAGATATTAAAAAAACAAGCATCTCAGTAATAAAGAAGAACAAAGACCAGGAAACAGTCATATTTGCACTGAGGGATGATGAGTAGCCCATTCTGGATGGCTCATAGCACACATAGAAGAGAGTATTTGCAAGACATTTATTAAGAACCAAATATGTTCCAGACACTGTGCTATGTGCTGGAGATACAAAGACAAAGAAACAAGAACTTAAATTATAATCAGTGAACTTTTCAAGGGTATTGAGAAAAAGTAGCACAATCAGACCTGTATATAAAAAAAAAGTTAATGCAACAGCAATGTCAGATTAGAAAGGAATTGATACTTATATCTCCCACATATCTTCTCACTGCCTTTTGATTTACTTGTAATTTTAACTTCTGATAGTTAGGTGTTTCATGATTCAAAGTCATATAGCATCACATGGAAAATATTGGCATTAAGGAAATAGGCTTTTGTGATAGTAAGATATTTGAAATAAATGAAAACACTGCAGTCTTTAAATGCAACTCAGCCTGAATACTTTCTATTCAATTTCTGGTCTAGTTCAATGTTCATTTGCAATGCCTATCCAAGATATGTATTGTGGCTTTTTTTTTAAAGGAAGAAAATAAGGATCTGTCTAAAAGAGAGTGATGTGGATACACAGAAAATACATTTATCTACTTGGATTTTAAAAAGACATTTACAAATGATGGAATCAAGGGGAGGTAACTGACAGTGAATACAAATGAGTGACACAATTCTGGAAAAAAGCTGAGAATGTACTTATGATAGAAAGAAATAGTAAGAAAGTCAAGTCAACAAGCATTAACTATGTGCCAGGCATTGTGCTAAACACTGGGGATATAAAGAAAGGCAAAAAAAAATGCCCCTGCCCTCAAGGAACTCACTTTCTAATGGGAAAGATAACACACACACACACACACACACACACACACACACACGAGATATATAGAGTTAGTTGGAGATAATCTCAGAGACATTGTTCTTTGTCTTTAATTCTTGAGGAGGATCAATGACATTGGGAAGGTGATGTCTTCACTTGCAAGTGAACTGGATTTAAGTGACTGTGCAAAGTCACCAGCTTCACTCCTCCAAAGCCATCTAGGTTCAATGACAAGACATAGATCAAGATGACTGAAGATGACCCTGGATAGCCTTTTTAAGTTAAGTCTTGCCCAGGTCTCAGTTTGTCTGAGGCCACAGAGGTTATTCAATGTTTAAGGTTAGGTAAGAAGTGAGGCACAAGATAGTCTCTTTTACCTACTTAAAAAAATCAACCTGGGAGGGGAAGGCCCTCTGGGTTTCTGACCAAAACAGAAACAATTGCTATGTACACTTGCAAAGAAGTATCAAAACACAAACAATGACTAACAGAGGTTTGAGCTGGAACTTATTATTGGCCAATCAGTGTAAAGCCAGAGTGATTTGGGTTTAAGGCATTCTCAAGTGACTCCATGTGAATCCCAGTGGGTCTTACCAAAGCCTGGCTTTTTCAGAGTTCTAGTTCAAGAAATTTATATTCCTTCAGGCAGATTACTCACATGTAAGCACATAGTTCCCCATGTGGACAGAGGGAGGGAAGAAGGGAGAAAGGAAAGGAAGAGAAAAAGGAAAAGATAAAGAGAAAAAAGGAAGGAAAGATGGAAAGAGCAGCATTGCCCATCTAAAACTGGCCAGTTGGGTCCTCAGTGGGGTAACTAATGCTACTCACAGACTGTTGTTTGCCTTTCATTCTCAAAAAAGACCAATGACATCAGGAAGGTGATGTTTTGACTTGCAAGTGACTTGGATTTAAGTGAGGCAGAGTTGTACAAAATCACCAGCCTCACTTTCTACTCTAGAGACATCTGGGCCCATTAGCAAGACATAGATCAGAAAGACTGGAGATGGCCCTGGATGCAGTGGGAGATCTTGGCCTTTTCAAGCTAAGGTCTTTCCCAGGTCTCTGTCTGACGTAACAATCCTTCAGTGATTAAGGCTAAGTAAGAAATGAGGCACTAACATTAAGAAAGAATTGGAAAACTTCTTTTAAAGAGTAGAGTTTTAACTGAAAGAAAACAAGAAAGGTTGTATCAGTGGCACTTGGAAAATCAGAGAAGGGATAGGACTACTTCTTGAGCTTGATGTGATGGATGCAAGACTACTTAATTTTTATTTTTTCTATGTTTTCTTCACGAGGTACAAAGATCATCAGAATAGGAATTTCCAAGAGGCATAGCTTACTGTTTGTTGACCTTCATGCTTAAAAGAGGACCAAAATGACATTATCATGTTGGAATCAATGTACAGTGCATCTTACTTTGGCTTATCAGACCAATACAATCGCAGAAAGCTCAGGTACAAATATTGCTCAGGTGAACATTTGGGTTGAAGATGTCTTTAATTTTGTGCATCTCACATTTCTTTTGAGCTCTTGCAATTCTGCTTTGCTAATTCATTGGAATAGCTAATTCATTGGATGACAGTAAGAATTTAAAAGATTTGAAAGGCTAGAACAATGGACTGAACCAATAAAGCAATGTCTTCGGGTGGGCTTGTGATTTCATCAATCAGTGTGACCAGCTGTTGCCTCCATTGTTGTAGATCAGTGACTTCACTGTAATTTATAGTCTTACACATTTGGCTTGGAAACTGAGAGATAACATAGCTTGCTGCCTCCTGAGCCAATAAGTATCAGAGACTGTATTGAAAACCCAGTCTTTCTGACTCCGAGGTCAGGCCTCTACCCACTGTGCCAGTAATTTTCAAATTATGGTGAAGGGACCACTTGAAAGTCCCCATAAGTCTTTCAGTGGGGTACATCAGTTCAAAACTATTTCCATAATGATACAACCCACCAAAAACAAAAGCTCTTTGGTCCTTAACTATTTTAAGAGTATAAAAGTGTCCTGAGACCAAAAAAGTTTGAAAACCTGCATTTATGCCATTCTGCATCTAAAGATAAAATTCAATAGAGATAAATGTTAAGTGATATTTTGAACCTATTTGTAATGTTTTACAAATATACGGTATGGGAGGAAAGATTGGATGGCAGTTTGTCAGAAATAAAGCCATTGGCTATGTGTTCCCTCCTTGTCCCTCCTCATTTTACATCATCAAGAAGCCTCGTTCACCCTCACCCTTACATAAAGAGACGGCCCTTCTCTTTGTCAAAGTAAAATTCCTTAATATGCACAAGTGATACCATTCTATCTTGTCTTCTCTAGCAAATTGCTCCCTTTATCATCGCTTCTCTATCACTTATCTTCATTTTCTCCTTATCTGTTGACTAGTTCCTTGCTACCTAAAAACTTGCTTATCTCTTCCTGATTCTCAAAAAAAATCTGTCCATCCCCACTAGCTTCTCTCTTGCCTTTTGTGGCTAAACTTCTTGTGACAAGGTTATCTAAAATATATGCCTCTACTTCCTTTCCTTGAACTCTTCTTAACTCTTCACATTCTGGGTTCTGGTCTCATCCTTTAACTGAAACTACTCTCTAAAACTACTAAGGATCAGTCTGATTGACTTTTCTCAACTGTCATCCTTTTTGACCTCTCCATTTTCTGAGGCTGAATTTCACTAACTATCCCTCATTCCTGGAATGCTCTCCCTCATCTCTGTCTCCTGGCTTCTTTCAAGGCTCACCTAAAATTTCACCATCTGCAGAAAGTCTTTATCAGTCATATATCATCACAATGCCTTCCCTCTATGACCATCCCCAGTTTATCCTATATCTATCTTGTTTGTACACAATTATTTACATATTATCTCCCACATTAGGTAGTGAGATCCTTGAGAGTGGAGTTCTCATTTTGCCTTTCTTTGTATCTCTAACTCTTAGCACAGTACCTGGTACATAGAAGGTATTTGATAAGTGCTAATTGACTGACAGAATAATTACCTGCTCTCTGTGAGCTCAGATCACCCAATCTGGAAGAAAAAGGAGTAGTAGTAGTAGTTAGTAGTAGTAGCCGTGGTCATGATGATAGATACTCATATAAAGTTTGCTAAGCACTTTATATAGGTTACCTCACTGAAGTCTTCTAATATGCCTATGATATAGGTACTATAGTTATTATGTTCATTTTATAGATAAGGAATTGAGACTTCAAGCAGTTACTTTCTCATGGTGACGTATACTAGTAAGTAGTAGAAACAGGATTTGAACCCAAGTCTTCCTGATTATAAGTACAGTTGTCTAAACATTATGGGACAATCCAAAAATATCAAAATAATTTGTGGAATGTGATTATTGATCTGTTGTCAGTGATTTTTGAATAATTTGGAAAATGACATACACATGTTGAAGTTATGAAGATAGTCAAGTGGAACCCAAATTTTGAAAAAGAAAAGGGGTGTGTGTATATGGTGAGGGGTGTTCTTCCAATAAAATGCCACTGAGCTTGTTTTTGATTCTTAACAAAATTGCAAAAACTATTATTAAAGGCATTTTTTTTTTAGCACTAAGAAGAGGTAATCACTTAAAGCAAGTAAAAATTCATCTAGGACAGACCATGCTTGGAAAACTCATTTTGGAAGGATTATTAGACTAGTGGATCCAGATCATAGGTATAATATACCTAAGATTCACCAAGGAATTCATCAGTCTTTTAAAAATTATTTAGACTAAATTTTTATTAACAAAAATATATTTATTTTCCTCACAAAGTATTTCAAAACACTTGTGCAGACAATATGGAGGTAAGTGGGTTAGATTACAATTTATCTAGAACTTTTAGGAACTGGTGGAATGACCAGATCTGATGAATCACTATTAATGGAGCAGGATTAACCTAGATGGATGTCTCTAGCAGAGAGCCCAAAGGATCTATCCTTGGTTTTCTTTTGTTGATTTTTGTTGATTTGGATGAAGTAATTTGTGGCAAACATCAGATTGGCAACTGACATGAAGCCGGAGGAATAATTAACCCATTCATAGCAGGATGAGGATTCAAAAACAGATATTGCCAAATTAGAAATATGGGCTGAAACTAATAAGATGAAGTTTAATAGGGATAAAGAAACCAACTGTTTATGTAAAGATAGAAAAGTCATGGCTAGACTGTATGACAAATGCTTATGCATTGTGATAGACGGTACACTCAATATGCATTCACAGTATGGCAAAAGAGTAGACAAATATAAGTATAGATAATCTAAGGAGAATGTAGGTGAAGCACTTTGCAAACCTCAAAAATTCTAATATTAATAATAGTTAGCATATAAACAGTACTTTAATGTTTCCAAAATACTTTGCAAACATTTCCTCATTTAACCTCACCACAACCCTAGGACGTAGGTACAATCATAATTATTCCCATTTTTCAGATGAGGAAACTGAGCCAGATGGAGGTTAAGTGATTTGCCCAGAGTCCCATAGCTAATAAATGTCTGAGTCAGGCTTTAAATTTAGGTCTTCTTGATTCTAGGTCTATCCACCGTACCACAGAATTGTTATATGTGTTAGCTGTTCTTGCAGTAGTAGTAGTTTTTTACCTTCATGAACAGAAGCGATTGCCACTCTGTATTCTGCCTTGGTAGCACCACATCTGGGAAGAGATTCATTTTCTTCCTATGGGAGTCTTCTCGTTAGTCCTGAACTGTGAGGCATGATCATCCCTGCTCTTGTATCTGGTCTGGGTCCCTTCCTGGCCTTTAACACCCTTCTCTTGAGGCTCTCCTTACCTGATTGCTGTATCCCTATTCACCACAGTTCAAACTGTAAGAGTTTGAACTGAATTCTAGAAGAGAGGATGTCCTGGAGCCTGGAATGACTGTACCCATATGAGATTCAACTATATCTTTGCAAATGAGGTCCTATCAGGCCAGAGGAAGGTGGTATGATGACTTCTTTGTTTCTGGGTTCTATGTTTCTATTAGTGCTTCTGCTATTGCAACTAAAAATGATGATGATAGCTAGCATTTACATGGTAACCTATCTTCTGTGCCTCATATCACATTACTAGGACCTGGAACTCTTGTCTTTTACAGGGAATGCCTGGGATCAGTGGCAATGTTGGGACTGTGCCAATAAAGCTGTGATCCCAAGGCCTCCCTGACCCTCAGCTGAGTTTCTCCTGGTTCAGTCTTTCTCTCTGCTTTCCCTTAGTGGTTTTCCCACAAGATACAAAGCTATACTTTTCTTTGACTCCCTAGCTCTTAACCTAGTGTTTGGCACACAGTAAGTGGTTATTAAATGCTTGCTGTCCCTACTTTTTTAATTCCCCACTCTGAATTTACCTGTGTTATCAGAATTTCTAGGTACAGTTCCACTATATCATCACACATTTTTAAATAACATGATTACATATTAAATGATAAAATAATATCTTAATAAGATAATAACAATTAGCATTTATTTATATGACACCTCAGTGTGTGCAAAATTCTTCACCAGTATCTCGTTTTATTTTCAAAACAGCCCTGGAAGTTAGGTGCAATTATTATCCCCATTTTAGAAATAGGGAAACTGAGATAAAAAAGAAGTTTAAATGACTTCTCCAGGGACTCACAGCTAGGAAGTACCTGAGGCTAGACCTGAGCTCAGATTTTCTTGAATTCAGGTCCAGAGCTCTATCCAGTGTGCCACTGTGTTTTGATAACTTTCTTTCTAGTGAGTAATTGCAAACAGTAGTATGTTTTCTAATAGGTCTACAGTAGTTGTCAACTGCCTAGATATATGCATGGAGCATATCTATCACTGACACATCACTGACAAAGTGGTCATTGTAAAGCAGCTGGCTCTGAGTCAACTAGATTGCACTTTTTTTCTTATTTATAATCTTGGGTTGCATAAATTGGAGTACAGCTTAGGATATGAGTGACTATTTTGACGGCTGTCTTCCTTGATGTCCAGAAAAACATATCCCTAGATGGATTTAAACAGATCCTTGAAACAAAACAAAACAAAACAAAATCCTGTCCCTAGAATAAAACAGAAGTTCCATATTGTCATTCTTCATCTCACCCCCTCGTTCTCTTCCACCACTTCCAGCCCCCTCCTCCTTTTTGCACTCTCTTGCAAAGAGATCAAACACAAATATGCCAAGACCTTTCAGATCCCTTTGATTTTAAGCCCTGGATTTGAAGTTTAAACCCATTCAGATGTGGCAAAGGTTTTCACTGTTGCTATTTCAAGCTTCCACTACCTTTCTTTTCTTAATATGGGCAGCATCTGAGACATGATATCAGTCCCCTATGGTTTCCAATTGTGCAGCTCTTTTTTTCCCCCAAATGGTAACTATTACATTTTTGTCCTAAAATTGAAGCTAGTGAGTGATAGAGGACTGGCCTAGTGGTTCAGAAGGATCTAGGTTTAAGTCTGACCTTTGACAAATACTAGGTGTGTTGACCCTGGACACACCACTCAATTTCTTAGGGCCTCAGAGCAGACCCCTTGTCCAGCCATCCTCAAACCATGCTTCATCGTGACTGGGACCTAGCCAACATCATGGGCGTTTTGGGATCAGTCCTACTGCTGTGACATATATCCTTCCCATCCTGACCCCATTCTCTTCTCTGAAATCTACTCTCCACATTTTTTTCAGGGATCAACGAAATAATCAGTATTACCACTATTTTAAATGACCTGATTATCTAAATCCCTGGCTCCATTCATAATCCCTGTAAATGCCTAGAGCCTAGACAAAACTCATTTACCTGAGTATTACTCCTCAATATATGTCCTAGCTTCCTAGCAGAATGAACTCTCTTAATTTTGTATTTGTATCCATGATACCTAGTACAATGCCTGGCACATAGTGAATATTTAATAAATACTTGATTGGGCTATGGGCAGATAGATGGCACAGTAGACAGAGTGCTGGCCCTTGAGTCAGAAAGATTCCTCTTCTTTAGTTCAAATCTGGCCTCAGACACTTACTAGCTGTGACTCTGGGCAAGTCACTTGACGCTGTTTACTTTAGTTTCCTCATCTGTAAAATGAATTGGAGAAGGAAATGGCAAACCACCCTAGTATCTTTGCCAAGGAAACCTCAAAAGGGGATCACAAAGAGTCAGACACAACTGAGAAATGACTGAACAACAGCAGGTAATTGTTCTATCTTAGCAGAGGGAGTTTTCACACTGAGAGTGATGAAATCACAGAACCTCCTCTTTGCAGATTTCTCTCTCCTCTCCCAATATGTTGAAGCTGGAATCAAATGTCTGTATGAACAGGGAAGAGGAAGTCAAAGGATAGTGCTGAGAGGAGGTGATTGTTGGTAGTTCGAGAGGAAACAGACTTGGGTGACTCTTGTCCAGATGGACATATATTGTCTCAGTCAGAGGATATTATCATGAAAGATTTTCATGGAAATGTCCCCTACCCAATCTCAGGCCTTCTTCCTCATACCCAAGTGACAGCCTTTTCTGCATTTGGAAAAAACTATAAGAAGTGGTTTGTAACCCAGCAGAAGCTATCACGAAGGTGTGGTAAATGTATTCTCTTCCTAGGCAGTTTCCTGAATTAGTGCTGGCCTTGTGGCTGTTGGGGTTTGGGAGTTATTTCTTTTAGACAAATTCCCCGCCCCTGGTCTTGTTTAGAGCCTAATGCACTTTGGTACACAGGGATGCGTATTTGATTGAATATACCTCGGGCACTAAACTGAGTCAGTAAGACACTAAAAATGGTTTTCTCTAGGACAAATTCTCCCCTCGAGTGCTACACAACTGCTATCATTTATGCTTTGACTTTGGAGCAGTAAAATGATTAGATTATGGTCTTTGAAAGAACTCTATTGCCTCTACCAGCAAGTGTCTGAGTCCATTTTTTTTTTTTGTCAGATAAATGGTATAATGGAATGCCAGACTTGGAATCGAGAAGACAGGAGTTCGGATCCTGTGTGGTCCAGTGAGATTACTTAGACTCTTTGAGACATAGTTTTCTTATCTGTAAAATGGAGATAATATAGCACCTACCTCCCAGAGTTGCTGTGAAGAATGACCTAATATATGTAAAGTGCTTTACAAACCTTATGATACTATTTAATGCTGGCTATTGTTACTAATTTGTGGAAATCTCCATTCCTGATTAGGGCTTCACTTTAGTGTGGAGAATATATCCCCTATTGGAAAACTCTGACAAGTGGCCAGCCAGACTCCCTTTTCTTGAAGATCTCCAGTGAAGGGGAACTGTCTGGGATAGACCATGGCACTTTGGGAGAAGAAAATTGTTATGAAGCTTTGACTTCATTTGAGCTGACATTTGCCTCTCCAATTTCCACCTTTTGTTTGTAGTCCTGCCTTTTGAGGGTTAAGCAGAACAAGTTTAATCCATTTCCCAGATGAGAGCTCAAATACTTACAGACAACTACCACGTCCCCTAAACAATTCTCTTCATCTTAAACAGCCTAGGTTCCTTCAAGTTGTCCTTATACGGCATATTCTTCAGGTCTCTTCATCCTCACATTGATAAAGTCCACGTTTATTTTCTGCATTAAGGTTTACAAGGTGATTTCCTTCCAACAACCCTATGAGATAAAGTGTTTAACTTTTGTTAAAGTGTTCCCATTTGACAGATGAGGAGACTGAGTAGTTTTCTTTATAGATTCCTTAGCAACCACTGACAGCTAGGCTTTGTATCCAGTTCTCAACTAATGCCAAGTCCAGCATTTATTCCACTGAACCACATTGTGCCTGTTGGTCAAAGGATTTCTTAAAATGTGGCACCCAGAACTGTTACAATACTCCAGAGGTGACAGAACAGCAGAAATACACATGCATTCATTCAATAAATTGGTGATTTTTTTTTTATTAAAAAAAGGAATGAATTATAAACTTTTGTGCTATATAGTGAACATTTAGCTTGTGTCCAGTAATAGTGTTAATGCATTTAGTTGGGTGGAATGTCAATGGAAATCAAGTACTACTACTTTTAGGAAAGACTTGGTTGAAATAGAGGGAAGAGAAGAGGAAGTTTTAAGGATAGATCCTATGAATCTTAAGGAAAGAGTTGCTGCTGGAGTGGTAGCATAGCATGACTGATAGTACACTGATCTCAGAGTCAAGAAGACCTGTGTTCTGATCTTCCTCTTAATAGTATGGCAAATCAGTTAACCATTCTGAGCTTCTGTTTTATTTGTAAAGGAGAAGATGGGATTAGATGGCCTCTAAATCTCCTCTTGTTCTATATTTATGATCCTATAAATTTGAATTCTATCTCTGACACTTATTATATCAGTGATCTTGGGTAAATTACTGAGCATCAGTTTCATCATTTGCAAAATGGGGTTAAGAGTACTTGTAATATCTACTTAGCAATGCTATTGTGGGGGAAACACTTTCCTGTATTTGAAACACTATAAATATGAGTTATTATATCTTCATTTGCATAGGTAGGGGTGGATCAAGTCTGTAAAGTTATCTGAATCTACTGGGTAGGTAATTGTGTCCAAATATACAAATTCTTTTATTGTCAAAGGTAAAACAGACATCCTTCCTTTCTGGACTTCATTCCTCTCAAGGCTATACTTCTTCAGGAAATGTCTTTGGCTTTGAAGTTCACTCTCCCTCTGGGCTTCTCACATTGGAATTGCTCTCTGCTCCTTTGGCCTTTTCCTCTGATTGGCTGGTCCCTTCCTTTTCATTTTAACCTTCCATTACCTTTCCTCCCCAGTTTTCATGTCATGGAGGAACCCAACCCGTGTCTTTATTTCTCTCCCGTCTGCACACCTGACTCCCTCAACTTTCTCTACTATGTGACTACCTGCCCTGTCCCCCACTTTCTCAGTTTCCTTTATGTGTTGTCATTCCCCCATTAGAATGTAAACTCTGTCTTGTTTCTTGTGTTTGCATTTCCAGTACTTAGTGCAGTGCCTACAACATAGTAAGTTCTTAATAAATGCTTATTGACCTGTTAGAACCATCATACATCAAAAATGGGACGTGATATGTACTGCACTTATTCATTCTGATTAACTTCAGCCAAGGTACTTATTTGGTAAAGGATATTTTTGGGAAGTGTTTGTTAGTATTTGTCTATTACGGGATAAAAAATTATGAATTATAAAATACAATTGCCAATAGTTTCCAATATAGCCATAACTAGGAATTTTTGCAGCTGGGGCAAGTACCACAAACCTGGAGATGAAAGTATATACTCAGTTAAGATATCAGGTAGAGGGAGAAAGAGCAAGGGAGGAGTTTACCTTAGCCTATCATATGGTAGCTATTTTAAGTACTTATTCTGGCTAGCTGTTAAAACTCTATTGTTCCTATGCTGCCATATGACTCCAGAATCTGTAGGTGCCTTCTAAATTTGGCACCCTATATTGCAGCTCCTCTCCCCACTCCCCAGTTCCAAATCTGATTTCCAAAAATCTTTATGCTGAGAACACACTATTTCCCACTCAAATTTTCAATGGTAGCTCTCACTTTTCCTAATCCAACCACTATACCCACTTCTCTCTGACCACTAACTGCTATCCCTGGATAGAAGTTTTTCTTCCAATGCAGATAATCCTAAGAATATCAAACCAGAATGGAAATGAAAGAGGCCAAAACACTTTGAATTCTTTTTAGGCCCACTGCCTGGTTTTTGTTAGACCAATTCTAATTTCTCCTAGGCCCTAGTCATACAAGCTTAGGCTTATTTATTTGATGACTTCAGGCAGAGCATAATTTTCCCTCTGCTTCAACTGAGTGTGGTAATCTTCTCATTCAACAGATGTATAAACGTCTAATTGGTTGGGAATCACTGCAGAGCAGGCGCTGCTCATATTCCAGAAATTAAACAAGGGAGAACACACCAAAGGAACTTGTTCTCAGTGCTAGATGGGTGCTAGCTCATACAAACATTCCTCATCAAGGGTATTAGACTAATGGTTGGGGTTTGAGCCCTCAGGTCTTGTGTCCATTACTAGGTAACCTAGTACCCAGAAAACCTCATTTTATGCCTGTCATATCCTATAGATCAGATGATGAAAAATGGTTCTATCCCTTTCCTCAAATCCTTGAGGATATTGGTTGATTCATCTGAGGAAAGGGTGAGTGATTTCTATAGCCCAGTTTTCTATAATACAACTCACATTGTATTATAGAATGTGAATTGTTCTGCTGCTTTGGAGGATGGTGATTGCCTTATTCCAACATGAGGGACATTTTCAGGAATCTCTGCTGGGTAATTTGAGAATATTACAGTATTGGATGCAGACTTGATTCAAATAAGGCAGTTTTCTTTTTTAACTCTCCCCTCCCTAAAATATAATAGCTCCAAAATGGAAATCTGCAATTCTGAGCTTTGCTTTATTTCTTTTTCAAGTTTAGACATATAAACAGTTGCTCAGAGGTGTGCTCATGTGTGCACACCCCCTCACCCCATACCTACCCACACATATACACATGCACACATGCATAAATCTCCAAAGATCAAGGACCACTAAATTTTACTGAACATAATTTCTTTCTCTTGCTAGATATAGGTCAAACCAACCCTTTTAACCTCATTTGATCATATTGAAAAGGTCCTTCTGTCTTTCATTATTTAATAAGGTTATTTGGAAATGTATTGGATGAAAAGTTCAGTTTGAGATTCTCCCGACACAATTTCAGGAGTTTCCAAGCACATTGCCAAATGCATTAATGATCCAGTATAATAACCTATGGTTGCTAACTGATTAGAAGGAACTCTTGATTCCCATGCTTTCCTGTTACCTTGGAGCCAGCTTGTGAAGAAGGGCTCCACAGCTGGCTTATTAGTGACAGGATTCAACTGCAAGGGTAGTTTATCCATTGATGACCTCTGGATTTCTGTAACACATTTTCTGATCATTTTCCACAGTAAAAGTGAACCACTCCAAAAGGAAGTCCAAACTAAAAAGAAATTTCAGGATAGGTGAGCTCAATTAGATAAAGATAATAACAATTGCTAGTGTTTATATAGTGCTTTATGGTTTTTAAAGCTTTTTACATATGCTACCTGCTTGATCTTCACATCTGCCTTGGTAAGTAGGTACTATCATCAGAGTCATTTTACAAATGAGAAAACTGACTGAAAAGCATGGAAGAAAAGAGTGTTGAAGTACCTTCTATGTGTCAGGCACTGTGCTAAGCATTTTACAGATATTATCTCACTTGATCTTCATAACAACCCTAGAAGGTAAATGCTATTATTACCCACATTTTATAGTTGAGGAAACAGAGGGAGAAGAAGTCACGACTTGCCTAGGATTACACAGCTGGAGAGGGTTGGAGGCTGGATTTGAACTTGGGTCTCTCTGATTCCAGGCCTAGCACTCTGAACCACTTAGCTGCCTCTGATTGGTACTACTTTCTCCATGAATGAATGATGAATGAATGGATCAATAAGTGGAGGGGGAAAACCTTTGTTAGTCACTATGTACCAGGCACTGTGCTATACAAGAGGCAATACAAATGCAAAAAATGTCAAGAAGCTTATATTCTAATAGGTTGAGTCAACACATACAAGGAAGGGATGGCCCGGTCTGGGGAATTATAGGAATGGTGGCATAAGGCAGTCAGATGACATAAGCAAGAGTTGGCCTTTGAATTGGAAGACAGCTTTGATGATGTTTTTTCATTCCAGCAGTTCGTTCCACAGTAGGAACATGAATACTGACTTTGGGTTTGTGGCAATTTCTGTTGTTTATAGTGACTACCCTGGCTGACAACATTTATAACGTTTTATTCCATTGATTTCTCATTGTGCTTTCTCTGTCACTCTCTGGGGCCATCTGTTTTCTGGATCTTTAGGTCTAGTCTAGGATGGAATAGGTCTGAGGGGGATATACTTTGGTTATGCATGAGTTTACCTATCTACAATAGCCAGGTAAGTTCTACATAGACAGGAATCTGAATCTCAGAAGTACCATGGTCTTTAGATGGAGAGTCATTTTCATCTGACTAATCTTCAGAGCAATGGCAGATCTTTGTACTTGTGAGTACCAGTGGTGGGATGCTGTGAAGCTGTTGTGGGGATGCGAGGATGAAGGGTGTACTGGGGTATTGGAGAATACATAGGAAGCTGTGCTGGGCTGTTTTGGGGAAAGGAAGAGAGATGGGACTGGAGGAGGGGTGAAGAGATTATAGATCTGCCGAACCAAAAAATTTACAAAGTCCTAAAAGATGTGTCGAGAGGCTTTGGGAATTCTCCCAAGTCTTTTCCTCTAGCTTCACAACACTCTGAAGAGGCGGGGTCTTGACTGGAGTTGATCTAGCAATACTCTTGTATCTAATTTTGTAGGGGGAAAGAGAGGCAGAAATGGGTTTGAGGTGAGTGTTTCACTCACCTCATGTGTAGGCTGAGACTTTGGGGAATATTTTCTGCCTTGGGTGATTGTCTAGTCCCCACTGGAGCAACTGAGGGTCCCTGAATGTTTGTTTACAGGGAAACCTGAGATTTGTTGTGCTATGAATAGATCCCATTTTGCATTTATGTCTGGGGACCCACATTCTTCTTTTGCTGAACCTCCGACATCTTACTTCAAGTTGCTCCCCTACCCCACCACCCCTGCATTTGCTTTGTGAAATGGAATTAAGTTTAAAGTAAAAGACACTAGAAAACAGGCAACCTTAGCTAACATTTAGGATTCCCCTCTGAGATTTCTATTCAGAGCATAGTGGCTGAGGCCAAAAGGTGTCTACTTTACCTGATTGGCTGATTAGAGGAAGAGAACTGTAGGCATTTTCTCACAAAACAGAGCTAAGCTCACTGGGCTAGTGTTCTCCTTTAAAGCCAAGACTCATGCTTGATCCTTTTCTGCTGAACTGACCGTGATTCACCAATTGGCCTCTGTTAAATCATTTATCTTGCCCTTTCAAGAGCTTGCTCTGCTCAAGCTGTGAGCTTGTGTTTTCATTTCTGACCCTTTCCCCCAAGCCCCCATCACTTCTCCCCTCCTCCAAGCCCCTCACCAGAAGGCTGAGACAGCCCAAGGAGAAGGAGGGTACTTAACACCACAGAACCATTTTTAGAAATTGCTCAAGGTATAAGAAGGCCCTTTTCCAGTGTTAGGTTCAGGTGACTGGATGTATTCCCCCTGTTTTGTTTTTTTGAAAAGAAGAAAAGGCCTCAAAGCCTTACAAAGGGAAATAAAGTGGAAAGAACCAGCTAAGTGAGAAGTTCCAGTCCTATGCTCCCTAAATATTGGAATCCATGTTTTTGGAGCATTTCTTTGGTGACAGGGGGCTTATACCTTGAAATCTGGAATCTGCTTTGAAAACAGAAGCTCCTTATTTTCTGTAAAAAGATTTGCTTTTTTAGACAGTTTAAATGTATCCTTTGGTCAGATTTTAGGATCTGTTTCAGATGAAAGGATACATAAAAAAACAGTCCTATCAAGGTCAATTGTCTATTTTTTTTCCATATCCTTTCCTTTCTCAGAGGCTGTCCCTGATCTGAGGGTTTCTCTGCTCAGCTTCTTTGAATGCTTTTGGGTACAGTCCCAGCTGGTGTCAACCTGTTTTGGAATGTGGTGATAGGAGGTGAAGAGCACACAATACTATAACAATAATTTTATGTTACATTTATATAGCACTTTAAGGATTACAGTTTTGTTTTTTTTTCTGGTTGAAAGAAAATTAGGAATCCCTGGCCTTTTGGACTTACCTCTGGATGGGCCAGATTGGTGGTATAAACAAAACCAGCACCATAGTGGAGAAAACGGAGTTTTATTCAATGGATGGAGTTTATGGAGGTTATCACATTGGTGCCAAAAGCACTAGGAAATGGTTTTGGTATATACTCGGGGGAGAGATAGGCCTGCTGACATTCTGGGGTGAGAAGTCTTACCCAGGTCCAGTGGCATCATCCCTGGGTAGTTCTTACAGTTGAAGCTAGAAGTAGGGCTTGAGGATGGACTCCCAGTCTTAAAACATCCCTTAGAACTGACTGAAATGAGTCAGTAAAAGGGAAAATGATTATTTAAAATAGGAACTATTGTCATGTATTTCTTTTCTTTTTCATTTGAAATGCTTACAAAAAGCTGAAGAGCAGATAGGTGGCCCAGATACTGGACTTTGAGTCAAATGATCTAAGTTCATATTAACCTCAGACATTTCTTAGCTGTGTGACCCTGGGCAAGTCACTTATCTACTTCTTCCTCAGTTTCCTTATCTGTAAAATGGGGTTAATTATAGTGTCTACCCCCCAGAGTTGCATCCCCTAGTAGGTGTTTACTAATGTGTTCCTTAGGATCCTTTTCTCCTTCTCTGTCTTCATACTTGGTGATCCCCTACCTTCCCATGGGTTCATTATCATCTCGATACAGGTGACTCCAAATCTATTGAGCTACCCTGACCTCTTTGATGAGTTTCAGTGCATATAACCACCTGACTCTTTAGCATCACCACCTGAACATCCCATTAGCATCTCAAACCCAACTCATAAGAAATGGAATTCATTATGTCTCCTCTACAATCTCCCTCCAGTGTTCTCTACCGCCATATCCCAGTTAGAACAAATGTGAAATCTCCTGAAATGATCTAATTAGTTGAATACACATCATGTATTTCCATTGGTGTAGAATCAATTGCCTCATTTTCCATAACTATAACTGCATATAGTGCTAATTTGAAGACATGTGACTACTTCAAGAATTCTTCATTTGCAAGGCTTAGCTGTATTTCTGTCGAAAGTATCCTTCTTGTCACCCAGAATCACAATCTCGTGCCTCCCTGACTCTTCCCTTACCCAAATAGTTTCTAAGTCTCATAGATTCTGTATCCATGGCACCTCCTGAATCTGTCCATTCCTCTCCATTCACATAGTTACAGGCCTTCTTCATCTCTTATCTTTATTGAATACATAGCTTTGAGTCTTTCCTCTTCCCCATCGATCCTTCCTATAACTGCCAAAACAGCTTCCAAAGGCAGAGGTATCACCCCGTCACTCCCTGACTCAAAAATTACCAGTGATTTCCTGCGGACTCTAGAATAAAGTACAAACTTCTTAGTTTGTATTACCTTTCTAAATTCATTTTATATTGTTCTCTTAATGCATTCCAGACAAACTGGACTTTGTATTCCTCTTATACACAGTAATCCATTTCTCACTTCTGTGACTTTGCATAGGCTCTTCTCCCTCAGGCCTAGAATATATTGCTATTCACCTTAGAATCCTTATCCACTTCAGTGAAGTGTGCCTTTCCTTCCTCTCACTCCTAACCCCAAAATTCCTTATTAGAGTTCTAAAAATTAGTATTTTAGTAGCATTGTGATCAGAAGGAAATGAGTTAGAAAGGATCCCAGTGGTCACCAGTCTAACATAGTCTAAGAATTCCTAGCTCCTTTCAAGATTTAGTTCATAGATAATGTCCTGTGAGAGACTTTTCCTGATCCCCTGAGTAGCTGTGCTTTCTCCCTCCTCAAACACACATAAAGACTTATCTGTTTACATGTTATGCTCTGCCGTCAAATGTAAGCTCCCTGAAGGCAGGGATTATTTTTAATTTTGTCTTTGTGGTATGCCCAGTTCCTGTCACATTTTCTTGGATATAGTACATGTTTAAAAATTAGTGTACATTGAGTTGAACTGGATTAGAAACCACCAGATGATCTACATTGGGTGAATGCTCTTACCTGGTGTCCTGTGTTCTCTGTCTGTGCCCTACCCTCTCCAGCAAAGTGTGCCTTTTCTTCTTCTTGTCTCTGATTCAAAAATTCCTAATAAAGATTCTAAAAAAAAAAATCCATATTTTCCAAGCTTTATAATCAGAAGGAAATCACCTCATTGATCACCAGTCTACACCCCCCACCAATATTCCCCATTATATCCTACCAAAAAACCCCACCAATTGTGTGTCAAAATCTAGACCCACTCAGACAAATTTGACAAATTGATTACAAGTTTTTTTTAGCAGGGCAAAAAAATGAAATGTAGAGTCTGATGACTTGGGATGCAGGCTGGGCTCTGTCCCTGACTCCTTGTTTGGGCTTGGGCAACTTTCTCTGGGCCTCAGGTTCTTCATCTGCAAAATAGCAGGGTTACATAAAATAAAATTCCATCTAGATCTGAAAGTCTATACTTTCAGTAACAGAACTAAGACAATGAAGAGGAGGCCTTTTGCATAACTTTCCTCATTTGTGGAAATAGGAGTTATGAACATATTTCTAGGGTGCTTTAAGGCTGAACAAAGTACTTTTATTATGACAATTTTGTGAGGGAAATAATAACACATTGATATAGTACTAAAAGGTCTGAAAAATATTTTACCTATATTGTCTCATTTAAACCTTATAACAACCCTGTGAGGTAGGTGCTACTCTTATTCCCATTTATAGATGAAAAAAACTGAGGCTGAGAGAGGTTGTTACTTGCCAAAGATCATCCAGCTAATAAATATCTGAGGCAGGATTCAAACCCTTGTCTTCCTCTGTTTTTCTATTCATCACACCATGCTGCTTCCTGAATAAATATGTTAACTCTTTCTACCTTTCTTTCAGTGGTGTATTAGAGATAGCTCAAACTGGCTCTAAAGAGCCATGCATTTTTAGTGTAAGCAATTCGAATATTCCATAATTCCATAGAGAGTATTAGCAGTCTTGATCAGTTTCTTTTATCTGCTGTTCTGTGTTATTTTAAATTATTCATCTGATCTTAGAATGGTAGAGCTGAGAGAGACTGTAGGGATATTTAGCCAGTCCATTTCAGAAGGGATGAGGATACAGAGAGTTAAAGTGACTTGTTCAAAATGACACATCACTTTACCAGCATCTGAAAGCCAGGCTAAGGATCTCAGTTTGAGTTCAGGATTGATATACCAAAAAATTTTGAGCAGAGGAATGATGCAATAACTACACTTTAGAAAGATTAATCTGATTATTCAGTGGGGGCTCAAAGAAACTAGAAATAGGAAGAAAGAAGATTGGAGAGACCAGTTTTATGCTATTGCAATAGTATAATAAGAGGTAACAAGGGATTGAACTAGGGTGGAGACAAATTAAAATTTAGAGGGGAAAATTTCAGATACATGGAGAATTTCAGATACAAGCAGAATTAACAACTCTTGGTAACTGTTAGGTGGCAAGAAGTCAATAGAGGAGTGAGGATGATGCCAGTGTTCGGGAGCCTTTGTGACTAGGAGCATGGTGGTAGCATTGGCAGAAAAATGAAAAGTCAGTAGGAGGGCCAGATTTTCAGTGGAAAATAATGAGTTCAGTTTTGTTTCATGTTCAGTTGGAGGTGCTGACAGGACATCCTGGGGGAGATGTCCAGAAATTAGTTAAAAATATGAACCTGGAGCTGGAGGATGGAGATCTATATTAATGAATCACCTACATGGAGGTATTTTGTATTTACCATTTAACACAAGATATCCTAGAACTCAACCCATTGTGTCTTAACTACAACCTTGCCCTTTTACTGTAATTTCCTTCCCCCATCATCTCGGCATTTTGCATTTTCTCCAGCTTGGTGCTAAATAGTTTATTTCCAACTTCTTGGAAACCTGTATAGAGAAATTTGCACAGAGGTCATTTTCCTTCTATTAGTGGTAATACCATTTAAGCATTTGTGTTCTAAGTGCACAGCGTCAATTCCATTTGCATGTTAATAGAATTGGGTCTGTGTGACATGTAATAGAGATCTCATTTAGCCAAACAGGGGAGCCAGCCTACAAAGTAGAATTCATGGTCTTGTATAACTAAAAACACAGTGAATCCAGGTTTGTCATTAACTGCTTCCAATTATATGCTATGATCCTGAAGAAGGCATTTTGTTTGATTGTCCTCTTAGTGAGTGTTGCTTGAAGATGAGATCACTTTCAGGAGGGTGTTATTTCCCTCATACCCTTTCTGTGTTCCCCTTCAGCCCCCTCCCATAATCATACTCTTTGGGAAATCTTTCCACTTAATCTATGCTTCAGATGTTATGTGTGATGGCAGCCATTCAATTTAATTCAGTAAACATTAACTGAGCACCTTCTATGTACCAAGCATTAATTAAGCA
Source organism: Bettongia penicillata ogilbyi (assembly GCA_023548195.1). Lineage (NCBI taxonomy): Eukaryota > Metazoa > Chordata > Mammalia > Diprotodontia > Potoroidae > Bettongia > Bettongia penicillata. The sequence goes on from JAJHZJ010000371.1 coordinate 5,779,517, forward strand.
CCTTCAGTGCACCTAACATTTTTGTTGTGTAAGCATGCAGAACTAAGGGATTATAGAGTTAGATCTAGTAGGAACCATAGAGGTTCCCAACCCTCTCATTTTACAGATGAGGAGATTAAGGTCCAGACAGGTTTGCCTACAGAATAAATGGCTGAGTACTGGATTTGAACCCAGGTCCCTTGAGTCCAAATCTATTATTCTCTCCCCTGCATTTTGTTCTGTGCCCTAAGACACTTGTAGTCTTGTTAGAGAGATAAGGGGCTTTTCAGAGCATCTAGATCAAATCATGCTTTCTACAGAACTCTGAGACAGGGCTAGTATTTCATTTTTGTATATATCAGAACCATATTTCTGTAGAATGGTGAAAGCTCAGGAAAAAGTCTATATGAGAAACTACTCAGTAGAATATCTTTATTGATACTAGAACACCTTTTAACCACCCATCATCTGTTATTCTAGCACACTATGCTAAAGATCTAGCCCAGGAGCACATCATTATAGGAAAAATGGAAATGAGATGCCATGCTGCGTCCCTAAAGCCATGCTGAAGCCAACCATTAGACTTTCCTAGGGATGACCTGTCTGTCTGGCATACCTACAGTATCCTCTGCTCGATGTTCTTGGAACTTGGTTCTTGATTATATACCTAGTTGCCTTATCATAGGGAGGTAAGACATGCTTTATAAAAATCTCTTTGAATGGCTCACGTCACTCCTGGCCTGTGGGTCACAGGTATGCTCGCCCATTTGGCAGAACACAGCATGCTCAGCACTCTTGGTCAAGAGCTGTGGAATCCGTTCCAGGGAGGCCAGAGTGCAATCCGCTCATCTGTCAGCAGACATCCACTTCTCATCTATTCCAGATCATGCTGATTAGTAATTTCCCCACAGCAAGAGCCTGTTGGACCATGGACTTTTTGATTAAATTCTGGCATGTATGGGCGCTCTCCTGCAGAAGAAAGCCCATGTTGAACAGAGAAGTAGGGCAGGCTTGTGCTCCATCCTGCTGGCTCTCTGTCTTCCATAGTATTGCTCAGCCAAGTGTCCTGGGTTTGGGGTGGTAAAGGACTCTGGCTCAGGACTGCCAGAAGGAAGAATTCCAGAGAGTTAATTTCATTCTCTTGTCAGCCTGAGAACAGATTTATCTATGTCTCTCTAGGCATTTGCATAGAGCCATGGTGGCAGGGCAAGGTGGGCACAGAGGCACCTCAAAGGTAGTTGAAATAGGTGGTACATACTTAGAACAAAGAAAGTAATATTAATCCCTTTCTCTTTAATGGCACAAAATGCAAACAAACGAATCCACTAATAAATGGGACTACAGAAGGTCAGGGTGTAGTTTATGCCATTTGTATACTGGGTCCATTTTGTGACCATGTAGACCAAAAGTCTACTATGTCAGAGATCCTTCTTATATCATAATCATCTTAGACTCTTGGAACTGACAAAGGCCACAGAGATCACAAGATCAAAGGTATACAGGTGGAAGGGACCTTAAGGGCCATCTGATCCAATTCTTATTTTATAGATAAGGAGCCTGATGTCAAGAAAGAAGAAATGACTTGACATTTCTATCTCCATAATATCTCTCATGTCTCTACTCACAACCATCTCCTTAAACCAGACCTTCATCTTTTCTTATCTTGATTAATACAACAACTTTCTAATTTGTCTTCTGGTTTCAAGTATCTCACTATGCCAGTCTATCCTATACACTGCTGCCAAAATAATTTTCCCTAAGCACAGATCCGATCATGTTACTTCCCTGTCCAATCAAGTCCAGTGGCTTCAGACCTCCATGATCTGGATTCAACTTCTTCTTTTAGCTTCATTGGTTATTTTCTCCTCCCTTGTACATTTTACAATGAAGCTAAATTGCCTTTCTCTCTGTTCCTCACACATACAGCCCATGTGTATTCTGATGATGCTCATTCCAATTGCCAATGTCACAGGCAAGTAATATCCCCAGAGCTATAGTTTCCTTTCATGATTCTATGGGTGCCTCTGAAGAGTCAGGAATGATTCTCCATTGCCTATAGTTTAGGCCCCACCTCTATAATTCTCCCCAAGATTGCCAGGAGAAAATGATTTAGTCAGCTATCCTGAGTTAGTATTTAGAAAAGGGTATTTACTAGAAGGATACAATAGGAATAGTAGTTCTCCATGCCCTCTAACCCCTAGAAGTTTGTGACACACTGCTTCCATTGTACATATTATGTGTGTGTGTTTGTCCTTCATTGCCAAAGAAGACCATGGCATCAGAGAAATGATGACATGACTTGCACTTGACTTTGTCTTGAGTGAGGGATGGCTGTGCAGGTCACCAGCCTCACTTCTCCTCCAGAGCCATCTGAATCCAGTGACCAGATATTCATCAGGATGACTGGAGATGACCCAGGATGCAGCAACTGGGGTTAAATGACTTGCCCAAGGTCATACAGCTAGTGAATGTCAAGTGTCAGAGGTGAGATTTGAACTCAGGTCCTCCTGACTCCTGCACTGGTGCTCTATCCACTGGACCACCTAGCTACCCTCATTGTACATACATAGTGCAGGGGAAAGTAGACTCAAACTTAGAAAGCCCATGTGGCCATGGAGTAATTTGCAGCTCCAGGTTGACAGGAATCCATTTCTTCCACGTGTGGGGTGCTGAAAAAACTCACCTTAGGTGGGCCATAGTTTCTTTTCTGAATTTCTTGTACAAGCAAGAGCCAAAGTTGTCCTCCCCCAGCTGATCTGGAGATGCCATTTAGGACAACAGGGGGAAAACATAGTTGCCGTTGTCTTAGGGTATGATGGTGGAACAATAACGAGAAGATACAACATCCCTTGAACCTTTAGAACCTTAAAAGTCTTTCCCTAGTTAAGGGGCAGAAGATTTGGCTAAGGCTAAAATCTTCCCCACTCTCCCCAGGTGTTATTTCTACCTGGTAATTTGGGTCAAAAGTCACAAGTTCCTATTTCTACAAAAGTCTGTTAATTCAGCAAACTCAATGCTTTTGTGCAGGGTTCAGAGGATGAAATAAAATTCCACAATCATTTGGAACAGATTTCTTGTAGGAGTCATTTCATTTCATCAAATAACTTTCTTTTTAAAAAATATATAATTCATTTATTTTTCAGTTCTTAACATTCACTACCACAAGAATTTGAATTCAAAATTTTTTCCCCATCTCTCCCACTCCCCGCACCAGGACAGCATGTACCCCATCCACTTTTTCCTCCAGTCTGTCCTCCCTTCTATTATCCACCCTTCTTCCATCCCCCTTCCCTTCTATTTTCATGTAGGGCAAAATAGATTTTATACTCCATTGCCTGTATAGCTTAATTTCCAGTTGCATGCTAAAACAATTTTTAACATTCATTTTTAAAGCTTTGAGTTCCATATTGTCTCCCTCCCTCCCCACCAATCCTCATTGAGAAAACAAGCAATTCAATATAGGTCATGCACGTGTAACAATGCAAAGTACTTCCATAATAGTTATGTTGTAAAAGACTAACCACATTTCCCTCTGTCTTATTCTGCCCTTTATTTATTCCATTCTCTCCCTTGACCTGTTTTCCCACAACAGTGTTTGCTTCTTATTATCCCTTCCCTAATTTTCTGTCCCTTCTATTATCTTCCCTCTCCTATCCCCTTCTCCCTTGCCTTCTTGGAGGATAAAATAAATTTCCATATCCAACTGAGTGTGTGTTATTCCCTCCTTAAGCCCAATCCCATAAGAGTAAGGTTCAATTATTTCCTTTCATCTTCCCCTCTTCCCCTCCATTCATTGTAAAAGCTCTTCCCTCTTTTTTTATGTGAGATGATTTCCTACATTCTACCTCTCCCTTTCTCTTACTCCTAGTACATCCCATTCAACAGTGAATTTTAATTTTTAGATGTTCTCCCTTCATATTCAGCTTACCCTGTGCCCTCTGTCTATGTGTGTGTATACATATATATGTGTATACACACACACACATATAGCCATGTACACATACACACCTATGTATATGTATACTATATGTATGTATATGGATAGCATACATATACATACATACCCATACACACACACACACACACACACACACACACACATTCCTTCTCATGAGTTACAAATAACATTTTTCCATATAGGGATGTAAACAGTTCAACTTTAATGAGTTTCTTAAGGCTTCTCTTTCCTGTTTACCTTTTCATGTTTCTCTTGATTCTTGTATTTGAAAGTCAAATTTTCTATTCAGCTGTGTTCTTTTCAACAAGAATACTTTGAAGTCCTCTATCTCATTGAAATTTCACTTTTTCTCCTGAAATATTATACTCAGTTTTGCTGAGTATGTAATTCTTGGTTTTAATTCTATCTTCTTTGACTTCCGGAATATCATATTCCAAGCCCTTTAATCCCTTAATGTAGAAGCTGCTAGATCTTGTGTTATTCTGATTGTATTTCTGCAATACTCAAATTGTTTCTTTCTGGGTGATTACAATATTTTCTTCTTGACGTGGGAACTCTGGAATCTGGCTACAATAATTTTTCATTTTGGGATCTCTTTCAGGAGGTGATCAGTGAAGTCTTTCCATATCTATTTTACCCTCTGGTTCTAGAATATCAGGGCAGTTTTCCTTGATAATTTCTTGGAAGATGATGTCTAGGCTCTTTTTTTGATCATGGTTTTCAGGTAGACCAATAATTTTTGAATTATCTCTCCTGGATCTATTTTCCCAAGTCAATTATTTTCCAGTGAGATATTTCACATTGTCTTCTATTTTTTCATTCTTTTGGTTTTGTTTTATAATTTCTTGGTTTCTCATAAAGTTATTAGCTTCCATCTGTTCCATTCTAATTTTTAAATAACTATTTTCTTCAGTAAGCTTTTGAACTTCCTTTTCCATTTGGCCAATTCTGTTTTTTAAAGCATTCTTCTCCTTATTGATTTTTGGACCTCTTTTGCCATTTCGGTGTTATTTTCTTCAGCATATTTTGGTTCTCCTTTAGCAAGCTATTGACACACTTCATGATTTCTTGCATTGCTCTCATTTTTCCTCCCAATTTTTTCTCCACCTCTCTTACTAGATTTTCAAAATTCTTCACACAGCTAGCGAATGTCTTAGACCAGATTTGAACTCACAAAAATGAATCTTCAAGATTCCCAGGCCAGCGCCCTATCCATTGCACCACCTAAATGGTGCTTAATAAATATAGATGCTTGTTAATTGCCCATGATCACTGTGGTAATTTGGGGAAACCTTGAGATTTCAATCCAGGTCTTCTGACTTCAAACCTAATGCTCATTCTATTATACTGAGTTGCATATACCCTTGTTAACTTTTGTTCAAGTGAGGAAACTTGTGAGTTCAATGGGATTGTGTGTAATCACAAAGCAAGCTATTGATAGTCACAACTAGAACCTAGATTCCCTCTACTGTGTACCTATTGTAAAGTACCTACGCACTTTACAACACAAGATTGTAAAGAGTGCTGGATTTGGAGTCAAAGGAATTGAAATAATAAATAAGTTCAGATACCAGTTGGTTGACATTAGACAAGTCACTTTACTGCTTTGAATTTCAGTTCCCACATTTGTAAAATGGGTATAATACATGCATTATGTTATGAATAAACAACTATTCTAGCCTTACTTTCTTGTAGCCAGGTCAACTAAATCTCTTCTTAGTGTTCAAGGGATCCCCCTGAGGGGAAACGAACCCTTACTCTAGTGCTGTTTTCTCCACGCAGGTGTGGTTACCCCACTGTTGACTTCCAGTATCAGTTGGTCTGGTTACAAAACCTGTAGATTCAACTCCTAGACTTCCAATATCTTGTTTTTCTTCTTAAATTTCACAAGGTAATGGTCATCCAATCTCCATCTCCATCTCCAATCTCCATCCTAAATAGAAAACCACAACAAACACTCAGGAAACTACTGAGGCCTTTCTTAATGGGAAACATGCAGACATCAGATGTGGAGGATCTGAGGCCTTTTCCTTTATAGCATTCACCAGAGTGTCATTAGGTAGGAACAAGTCAGTTCAAAGACTGATGGTTCCGATAGACTAGTGTCTTCTAAATGCTCTCAGTTTCAGCTATGAAGCAAATTAGAGAGGATTTTATTCACCATGTAGCTAGCAGATTTGATCCAGTTATACTACATCTAAATATGTTTCATATCTCTCTTAGGCACTTCCATTACCTGCCAGTGCCATCAGTCATAAGGGACAGTGGATGACTGCCTCAGTGAAAACCAACACCAAAAACCAGAAGACCAACTTCCAAGAGTATATGTCCCACTATTAATAATTCAGCATCATGTTAGTACAGAAGGACAATGCATTTGCATTCCAAAACTGTGATTGGCATTTCTGTGTCTGGGCACTACTGTGAGTGCTTAGAAAAATAATTGATGTGGTAGTTTTCTCTTAGATACCACCAAAGTTCCTTGGGTTGATTTCTTTCCTCAGTCTAAAAAAAAGTAGAGGTGCTGCAATAATGTCTCTGTTGCTAGTATCAGGTATCTTATTTTAGACCCTGTGTTTATTAGGGAAAGTGGCAAAATTGCTTTGTGTGAGTGCTCCCTTATCAACTTGCTCATTGCTAAACTGGTTTCCCAGCATACTCCTGGTAGAAATAATAGCTGGCTAGCATTAATATGCTGCTTGGAAGTTTGCAAAAGGTTTTACAAAGGTTATCTTATTATATCTTTACAACAACCCTGGGAAATAGGTGCTATTATTATTTCTTTTTCTTTTTTTTTTTACAGCTAAAAAAACCAAGGCAGATAGTGGTTAAGTGACTTGTCCAGGTCTGTGGATTGGGTGATATCTCCAGAAGTGCTCAAGTTATTAACACATAAAAATAGAAAGGTCTGGAAAGCTGATCTGAGTTCTAAACCCACCTCTCTTCTTGCCTAGCTTTGTGACATTGAGCAAATAAGTTACTTAACACATTTAAGAAATCCTTTCCTGTCTTCCTCATCTGTGAAAAGATGTGGATCACCAGATTTTGTCTAAGGTCCCTTCCAACTCTAAGGCTACTCTACTAGAATATAAGCTCCTTGAGGACAGGGACTGTTTTACTTCTGATATTGTATTCCCTGCCTAGCACAGTGACTACTGGCACAAAGGAAGTACCTAATAAGTGCTTGTGTGGATCAACTGAAATTCTAAGCAGCATTATGGCCTATGATATATAAGAAAGCCATACTGGAGAGTAGGGTTATTTTGCTGAGTTGTTTGCTAGTTTTCAACAGCTAAGCCATATTGTTTCCAGTGGTACCTCCCAATGTCTTCATACTATTTCTTCCACCTTTTTTGCTTACTGATAGCTATCCCCATTTACTCATTTTAGCTTAAGACTTTATAACTCCAGAGTGTAAATGGCTCAGTGAAACCAATCACAAATCCTGGGAACAAAACAAAACAAAACCTCAAAGGAGTTATTTCCCAAACAGAGGCTTCCTAATCAGTCACTAAATTCACAAGTACACACACACACACACACACACACACACACACACACACACACACACACACGCACACATACTGTTCATTTGTTTCAGGCTTGTCTGACTGTTTGTGACCCCATTTGGGGTTTTCTTGGCAAAGATACTGTAGTGGTTTCACATTTCCTTCTCTGGATTCTTTTTACAAATGAAGAGACTGAGGGAAATAGGTTAAGTGACTTGCTCAGGGTCCCCCAGCTATTAAGTGTCTAAGGCTGGATTTGAGCTCTGGTCTTCCTCACTCCAGGCCTGGTACTCTATCCTCTATGCCACCTAGCTGTTCACATACATACATACATACATACATACATAGGTATATATATATATACACATATATAAATTTGTATACATAACATAGATATTTATGTATATATGTCCATACATATATGCTTATACATGTACATCTATTTTAGAGAACCTTCTGCCTTTTTCATATTTAACACACTTGGGTTGTTTTGACTACAGATATAAAATGACAAGTCCAGTTTAATAATGCTTACCTTATCCAGTGACAGAACAGATAGGTATGCAGTACAGACAGTGCTATTTCATACCTCAAGCTTAGGTATTTGATATTCATAGGAACCTAAATAGAGCTGGTAAGGTAGAGATGTAACTTCAGCAATTACTCTGTCAAGAGGCAGGGAGCACAACATCCTAAGGGGCACTGAATGGAAAGAAACACTGAGTACTGGTCACGGCTGTCACTAACCACCTGTGAGGGGTTGAAACATTGTAGTTGATTTCTAATACGTTTTGTTGTTTATTCTCAAAAAGGACTGTGACATCAGGGAAGTGATGCCATGACATGCAAGTAAATTGGGTTTAAGTGAGGGAGGGCTGTGCAAAGGCACCAGTCTCACTTTCTCCTCTGGTGCCATCTGGTTCCAGTGGCAAGATATAGATCAGGATGACCGGAGATGGTCTCAAGTGCATTAGAAGACCTTGACCTTTTGAGGCTAAGGTCTTTTCCAGGTCTCAGGTTGATTGAGGTAAGGCCCATTCAGTGATTAAAGCTAGGTAAAAAAAAAAAATGAGTCAAAGAATGACTTCTTTAACCTAGTGAAAAAAACAAAACAAAACCCAAACAAACTGGGAGGGGAAGACCCTCAGGGTTTCTGGTCAAAACAGGAACAATTCCTATTTATATTCACTTTGAGTCAATCAAAGGCCAAACGCTAACCAAGTATGGGAGGGAGGAAGGAATCAAGCCTCACTTTTTCCTCCAGAGCCATCTGGATCCAGTGGCCAGATATGCATCAGGATGACTTGGAGATGGCCCCAGATGAATCAGGGAAACTACATCTTGCTAAAAGGTAATGTAGATAATGAAGTAATGTCAATCCTAAACATATGTGCTCCAAATGGCATTGTTGGTCAATGGGTGCTGGGAGCCCCAAAATACAACAGTACAGGGTGGGGTCTGCCTTGAAAGAATTCAACCAAGCAAGTCTTCTTTCAGTCCGAGTAGCAAGTTTATTGTAACATCAATAGAAACAGATCAGACTCCTTATGAGTCGGCACATTTGTGATGCCAATACAAGTGGGCCAGATTTTAAAAATTAACACATTTGATGAGGATACAGTTTTGATGAGGATACTTTTACTCAGAAAGACTGTGGGAAGATCTGGATGGGATCTAGGAATAGCAAATATCCTGGGGTGGGCCAGGTGCAGACAGCAAAGGTCACAGTGAAAGAGCAGTTAAAAGAATTGTTGACTGGGATGGGCTGGGTGCCTTAGGTAAATGCCAGACATCTGAGTTGAGAGGCTTTGGGGTCCAGGTCCCAAAAACATGTTCTTTTCCTTTTAGGGATCCAGTGTAAATCCCATTCTCTGTCCTTTCCCCTTCAAAGAAATAGGACCCAAAATCTTTTGAAGTAAGGGAAAAAGGTCTTGGCTTCTGAAACTGCTTTCTGCTGGTAAAGAGTGTAGAGTTGTCCCTATTTGGAGGAGGTCCTGGAGAGGAGTTTGACTGGAATTGAGCATGGGCTGTTTCCAGGGGGATGATGGGGGGGAGGGGACATTGAGTGGTACTCACTGTTTGCCACTAACTGTAGATGAATAGCTTATAGTCTAGAACATGTAAATCTGACAAGCTAGTTCAATATGTAGGACCCAAATGTAGGGAGAAGTAAAAGTGATGTCAGAATGGGGGGAAAAAAAAGAGAAGCAAGAGCCCCATTACAATCATTTACATTTGACCTAGAGGATTATTTGGTCTAGTTACTTTCCCAAGCTTCCACTCTGATTCCAATTCCTTTAGGAGGATTGGTCTAGGAATGTTGGGAACTCCAAAATTCAAGTATATAGGGCACAGGTCTGCCTTGAAACAATTCAACCACTTGAGCCTTCTTTCAGTTCAAGTAGCAAGTTTATTGCAACACTGTTTGGGGTGAGTGAGATTCCTAGTGAGTTTGGGCTTTGTGATACCAATACTAGCAGGTCAGATTCTTAAGGAATCTGTGCAGTTTAATGGGGGTAAGATTGATACTTTTACATAGAAAGACTCTGGGAAGATATGTATAGGAATGAAGAGTGGCTAGTAAGCTGGGGTGGTTCAGAGATAACAGAATGGATCTAGATGGGGATTAAGGAGTGTCAGGTAAGCTAATTAAATAGTCAAGGTGGGCTAGGATAGGTCAGGTGCCTTTTGGGCAGGGGCTCCTGTGATCTGAGCTATTGAATTGTATGGGAAAATTGGTTGCTTTTAAAGACATGGTGTTTTCCTTTTAGGGGTTTATATCTCATCTGAAAGTTCAGGGACTTTTAGGGGTTTGGGTCCCATACCTATCAGAACCACATCCAATTCTTAAAGGAAAAGTTAAATGAATTACAAGAGGAAATAAATAGCAAAACTATACTAGTAGGAGATCTCAACTTTCCCCTCTCAGAACTAGATAAATCTAGCAATAAAATCAATAAGAAAGAAATTAAAGAGATAAACAGATTTTTAGAAAAGTTAGATATGATAGAACTCTGGAGAAAACTGAATGGGAAAAGAAAGGATATAACTTTTTTTTTTAATTTTTTTAATTTTTAATTAATTTATTTATTTAACTTTTTACATTCATCTTCACAAAATTTTGGGTTCCAAATTTTCTCCCCTTTTCTCCCCTCCCCCCACCCCAATACACCAAGCAACCTAATTTTCCCTATCTCCAATCTACCCTCTCTTCTGTCATCCCTCCCTTCTCTTGTCTCCATTTTCTCTTTTCTCCTGTAGGGCCAGATGACTTTCTATTCCTCATTAACTGTATGTCTTCTTTCCTAGTAGCAACAACAATACTAAACAGTTGTTCCTAAAATTTTGAGTTCCAAATTATCCCCATCCCTCCCTCCCCACCCATTCCCTTTGGGAAGGCAAGCAATTCAATATAGGCCATATCTGTGTAATTTTGCAAATGACTTCCCTGATAGTCATGTTGTGTAAGACTAACTGAATTTCCCTCCATCCTAACCTGCCCCTCATTGTTTCTCTTCTGTCTTTTGATCCTATCCCTCCCCAAGTGTTGACTTCAAATTGCTCCCTCCTCCCTTTGCCCTCCCTTCCATCATCCCCCCCTTGCTTATCTCCTTCTCCCCTACTTTCCTATACTGTAAGATAGGTTTTCATACCAAAATGAGTGTGCATTTTATTCCTTCCTTTAGTCAAATGTGATGAGGGTAAACTTCTTGTTTTTTGTTTTTTTTCTCAGCTCTTCTCTTTTTCCCTCCACTAAAAAGTCTCCTACTTGCCTCTTAAATGACATATAATTACCCCATTCCATTTCACCCTCTTTCCTCCCACTACATTTCTCTCTCACCATTTACCTTAATTTCTTTTAAGATATATGGTCGCATCCTATTCAATTCACTCTGTGCTCTCTGTCTCTGTATGTGTGTGCATGTGTGTATGTGTGTGTGCGTGCATGTGTGTACGTGTGTGTGTGTGGTCCCACCAACTACCCAGATACTGAAAAGTTTTAAGAGTTACAAATATTGTCTTTCCATGTAGGAATGTAAACAGTTCACTTCTGGTAAGTCCCTTAAGACTTCTCTTTGCTGTTTACTTTTTCATGCTTCTCATTCTTGTGTTTGAAAGTCAAATTTTTTTTTCAGCTCTGGTCTTTTCTTCAAGAATGCTTGAAAGTCCTCTGTTTCATTGAGAGACCATATTTTCCCCTGAAGTATTATACTCAGTTTAGCTGGGTAGGTGATTCTTGGTTTGAGTCCTAGTTCCTTTGACTTCTGGAATATCCTATTCCACACCCTTCGATCCCTTAATGTAGAAGCTGCTAGATCTTGAGTTATCCTGATTTTATTTCCACAATACTGGAATTGTTTCTTTCTAGCTGCTTGTAATATTTTCTCCTTGAGCTGGGAGTTCTGGAATTTGGCCACAATGTTCCTAGGAGTTCCTCTTTTTGGATCTCTTTCAGGTGGTGATCGATGGATTCTTTCAATACTTATTTTGCCCTCTGGTTCTAGAATGTCAGGGCAGTTTTCCTCGATAATTTCATGAAAGATGATATCTAGGCTCTTTTTTTGATCATGACTTTCAGGTAGTGCCATAATTTTTAAATTGTCTCTCCTGGATCTATTTTCCAGGTCAGTTGTTTTTCCCATGAGATATTTCACATTCTCTTCCATTTTTTCATTCTTTTGGTTTTGTTTGGTGATTTCTTGGTTTCTCGTAAAGTCATTAGACTCCATCTGTTCCATTCTAATTTTGAGAGAACTGTTATCTTCAGTGAGCTTTTGAAAATCTTTGTCCATTTGGCTAATTCTGCTTTTGAAAGCATTCTTCTCCTCATTGGCTTTTTGAAGCTCTTTTGCCGATTGAGTGAGCCTATTCTTCAAGGTGTTATTTTCTTCAGCATTTTTTTGGGTCTCCTTTACCAAGGTATTGACTCGTTTTTCATAGTTTTCTTGCATCTCTCTCATTTCTCTTCCCAGTTTTTCCTCCACCTGTCTAACTTGCTTTTCAAAATCCTTTTTGAGCTCTTCCAAGGCCTGAGCCCACCCAACATCCCCCTGGGATGTCTGGGGTACTGAGGCCCCGCCCTCCACGTCTTTCCCTGATGGCAAGAATATGTCCTCCTCCTCGTCAGATCCAAAAGTCGGGATCATTTGCATCTGTTCGAAAAAACTCTCTATAGTCTTATTTTTCTTCCCTTTTCTAGGCATTTTCCCAGCCAGTTATTTGACTTCTGAGATTCCTGTCCACCCCGCCTAGATCCGCCCAGCTAGTGCTTGGAGTCTGAGATTCAAATGGGCTTTCCACACCGCCTGGCTGCTAGTCAATGTGAGCTTTAGTTCTGGTGCTGGGGTGGGGGCAGGGCCACCTCCCAGCCTCAGCTCCCTCAGGGGCTTTATGCAAAGACCTTCAGGAAAGGAGTGGGTGGGTGGGGCCCGCCTCCCAGGCTCAGTTCCCTCAGGGGCTTTATACAGGGGCCTTCAGTAATGGAGAGGGGTGGGGCAGGGCCTTCTCCTAGGCTCAGCTCCCTCAGGTTGTTTATGCAGAGACTTTCAGTAATGAAGATCCTGCCTGCTTCTAGGGGAGTCCCGGGCTGCTGCCGCAGCTGCTGCCTCCACCGCCGCCCCCGCCTCTGCCGCCACTGCTTCCTCTCGAGGGGGCGCGAGTCACGGAGACACTCCACTCCCCTCCTCCAGCCCCGCCGTCTCTCTCACTGACCTGTAGCTTCTGTGGGCGGAGGGACTTTCCCGGCTGCTGGAGCTTCCATCCCTGAAACCTGCTCGGATCAGCTTCTCTGGGGCCGCGGCCAGGGCAGCGCTGGGGTGGGTGTCGCACCGCTTTCCGGGGTGCGACAGACCCTGGGGACGGCTCTCCAGGGCTCTCTGTAACGGAAATCTCTTCCACTCTGTTTCTGCACACCTTTCAGTGATCCAGAACTTATGGGGATCCCTTTTTACATTAATTCTATGAGCTGTGGGTTCGGAGCTCGTAAACATGCATCTTTCTACTCCGCCAAATTGACTCCGCCCCCAGGATATAACTTTTTCTGAAATATACATAACACTTTCACAAAAACTAACTATTTATTAGGGCATAAAAACCTCACAAATGCAGAAAAGCAGAATTATTAAATGCACCTTTTTGCAAGCATCATGCAGTAAAAATTACATTTTATAAAGGGACTTAGAAGCAACAAATGGATTAAAGAATAAATTATAGAAATAACCAATTTCATTAAAGAAAATGATGAGACAATATAATTTTGAGTTCTAAATTCTTTCCCTTTCTCCTCTTTTTTTATATAAAAGTTTATTGTTATTAAGTGAAATCTGGTTAAGTGAAGACACCCTCAGGCATGAATTCCCCAAAACCCCCACCCTTCTTGCCAAAAGCTAAAGTAACGAACTATCTGCCTTAGGCAAATAAGATGCTCCAGGATGGAGGAGAATCACCAAAGTTCCTGTCACTTGACCTGGTGTACCCTTCCCCCTTCACTTCCCCCTCACTACCCCTCATACCACCTCAGCACTCTTCCTTTAAGTTCCATATTTGGTAACAAAAACCCTCATTGGTGAGCACCGATCTTTTCTGTGTTCTTTGTTTTCGGGGTAGATTCCCATGCTTAGACTGTCCACCTGGATTCCCAGCCAATGGCAACAGAGGGTAGTAGGCTTCTGCATTAGGGACTACATAATGTTGCGCTCCACCTTGCTCTGGTGCACTCCCTTGCTGACACCACCCGTGGTCTCCAAGGAAGTGCCCCTTATGAGATTGTATTAAATTCCTTTTTTGCCTTCTACCTTGAGAAGCCTCTGAGTTTAATTTGAGTAAGGGTCATTGTATCTCACTTAGTTTTCATTTGGTTTTTTAAAGTGATCAAAATTTCCTTTCCCCCCTTCAAGAGAACCACCTTATATAGCAAATAATATTTTTTAAAGAAGAAAGGGAAAAAGAAGAGAAAAACAATCAGCATAAGTAATCAATACATCAAAAAATCAGTCTAAAAATATGTGCGATGTACAATGCCCATGGACCTTCCACCTCTGCAAAAGAGTGGTAGTGTCTTCTCATATTTCTTTTTTTCCCTTCCTTTAAAACAAGAAAATGTCTGTAATGTTATTTAGAGGAAAAAAAATACCTATAATGTTCTCTAATGAGACTATGAATCAATTAAGCTTTCTATTTCTTCTTCTGTTAGTCTGTGATACTTACATTTAAAAAAAATATTCATCCATTTTACTTAGATTATCAGTTTTCATGTAATTGGACAAACTTTGCTTCTAATAATTGAATTAATTTCCTCTTTGTTGGTGGTGAATTCACCCTTTTCATTTTTGATGCTGGTAATTTGATTTTCCTCTTTTTTTTTTTAAATCAAATTAATCAGTGATTTATCTATATAACATTTTTCATAAAACCAGCCCCTAGTGTTATTTATTAGCTCAATTTTTTTTACTTTCAATTTTATTAATCTCTCCTTTTATTTTCAGGTGTTTAATTGGTAATTTTTAATTTGTTCTTTTTCTAGTTTTTTTTGTTGTTGTTGCATGTCCAATTCATTAATCTGTTCTTTCTCTTTTTTTATTGTTGTAAGTATTTAGAGATGTAAAATTTCCCCTAAGTACTGCGTAAGCTATATCCAACAAATTTTGATATGTTTGATAGTTGTAATGAAAGAGGTAGAAGAATGATATCATGAACATTAAATTATGCTTGGAGCCAAAGGCTTAGATTGAATCTTACTTGACACTTAATAGCGGTTACTATAGGTAAGTTACTTGACTTTTATATGCCTCAAGTGATTCTTTAGGATTTATTTATTAGGTAAGAGATGGGTGACTATGGGCAAAATGGAGGAAATTCTTACATTAAGATTCTACCAAACTGTCCAAAATTAAAGATCTTTTTCCACGTGCAGGAGATGATATTATATTCAGCCAAGTGTTTTAGTCTTGCCATCAACTTGAAGAGATATAAAATTATAGATATAAAATTAGCACCAAGGAATTCACTGGAGGCAAAGATCCAAGAGCTCTTATTGAATGGTAGCACCTCTATCTAGTATCCGTCTACTTCTGCCTTCAAAATTATCATAATAACAATAGTAATAACTCATATTTCTATAGCATTTTATGGTTTAGAAAATATTTCAAGTCTTTCCTCATGTTTTCCAACCATATGGAAAACTCGATATTTTTTCTTTAGTTTATTTAAATTTTACCCATCCTTTAAGACCTAGATTAAGATAATCTTTCCTGCTGATTCTGACCCAAGGATGTACAAGTAATCATCTCAAGGAACTTGAGTTTTATCAAATATCGTGAGAATGTAAGTAAGATCCTTGGGTTTATAAGGGCTTTTCTATTCCAATGATGCCTATAGCTGTGTTGACTGATGAATTAGAGGATGAAGAGATAGAAAAGGAGAAAGCTGGACTGGGAAATTTGGCATGAGCTACAGACACCTAGTAATATTCTATGGCCCGTAGATTTGGCAACTCAGGGCAGGTAGGTGGCATAGTGGATAGATTGCTTGACTTGGAGTCAGACTATTCTTTCCCAATTCAAATCTGTCCTCTGACACTAGCTATGTGACCTGGGCAAGTCATTTAATCCTGTTTACCTCAGTTTCCTCATCTGTAAAATGAGTCAGAGAAGAAAAGGGCAAACCACTCCAGTATTTTTGCCATGAAAATCCCAAATGGGTCCATGAAGAGTTGGACATTATTGAAGTGACTGAACAACAATAGATATGGTAACTGAATATCTAAGCTTTTCTAGTTTGGTCTCAAGTTCAAGCACAATGTACTTTAAGTGAAGTTTTGCAAGAGTAATATCCTTTATCAGAATATTTGTCTCTGTTTTGATTGATCAATATGGTCAGAGGACCAATAAGGCATGCTATGTCCTTTGGATTCTTGGGTCTACATCTGTTGATGGTGATTATGGCCTTTTTGTGCAGGTATGACTGCAAAGATCAACATGAGACCTACAGTCCTTCCCACTCTGAACACCTTAGTAAGAAGTCCAGTCATTTATTAGTGACTATAGTTGCGTTTTGAAGCTGCCTGCCACAGGAACTTTGCCTCTTCAACTCTCAGTAGGTTAGAAAAGAGTGACCCCATTTTATTTGATGCCTTGACTACCGGAATGATCATGCTTATCATTGCGTGTTATGGCTTAGCATCTGCCTGTATGGATGAATCTCTCCTTCACAGTTCATAGCTCATATATCTGCTTACCCCAGGAATCAAGAAGTACCTCAAATAGAAAGTGACCAAACTGTCAGATATTGTCACATGGGATGAGATGCTCTAAAGACTAAAGGGCCGTGCAATACTAAGAAGAGACAGTCACCCCAAGTCATCATGTGACATATCATGAAATATGTCTACCTGGTGAAGTCACTTTGCCTGGTAAAGAACTTTATATCCTAGGTATGAGTTTGGGTAGGCTGCTTTCTTATCCCTTACTTGACCCTTAACTCCATGAGGGCAGGAACTGTGTCTTCTCTAAAATTTCTGTCACTTTCATCTTCTAGCACAATGCCTATCCCCTTCATTAGATGCTCATTAAATTCTTATTATATTTGAATTTGCTGACATTCTCTAATACGTTAGCCAGTCAAATTCAGCAAGCACTTAGTAATTCCTTTCTAGGTTCAAGGTACTAGGTGCTAGGTGCTAGAGATACAAAGACAATAAAGAAAAATAATTCTTACCTTCAGGAACTATTAATTTTCTCTCTGTCTCTTTCTCTGTCTTGATCTCTATAATTCTTTTCTACTGGGGAAATACAGTATATAAAGAGATGAATAAATACAAGATAGGTTTTGAGGAGAGAGAATACTAATAAATCATGGGATCTGGGGAAATTTCAGAAACATGTAAGTGCAAAACAAAGAGAAATAGATATGTAGTCACAGGACCTGACTTTACCTCTGACTACCATTTTTTGGCACTAGGGACTCAGCTTCCTTGTCCATAAAAAGGAGAAATGGCCTGGACTAGATTACCTCTAAATTCTCTTTTGTCCCTAGATCCATGATCTTATAACAGTTCAGAACAATGTCATTTTACTGAAATTTTCTTTCAGAGAAACCCAAAACATTAGTTTCTGGTCTCTGTGACAGTTTCATGGGAGAACTTATTTACATAACATATGTTACCTCACTGCTATCAAATTCAAAGAAAATGAATCCACAGAGGCCACATATTGACTTAGAAAACCACAATCTAACATTATTAATGTTTTATTTTTATTTTGTTAAACATTTCCAAATTACATTTTAATCTGGCTGGGGCAAACTCAAAGGGGAGTTTTCTGCCCCATAGAACATGAGTTTGACACTTTTGCTTTACAACTCTGCTTTATACTAATTGATAGATCATTGCTAAACTCAAAATTCCTTGAGATCAGTCATTCCATCAGCATGAAAATCTATTTATTGCATCTCAACTTGATGAATGCTAAAGAAGGAAGGTAAGCTGATGTATGGGTTGGTATACCTCCAAAACATGCTGTTGAGATTAACATTCCATTCCTTTAGTCTTGGGGTTCCCTCGATATATCAAAAAAGCTTCTCCTCACAATAAGCAAACCTGCAGCTCAGTTCCCCAAATCAATTGGCCCAATTATTCTATGATACCATATCTTGTCTCACAATGGAGTGATATTCTCTTTGTAAACATCCATAGTTATGACTGATCCCTCCAAAACTTAAGAATGGGGGTAGGGAAAGGGAAGGTACACTGCCATCTAAAGTCCCTGTGAAGACAGACTTAAAAATATCCCTGCCAAATAAGCTAGGATCAAGATCAGGAAGATGAGTGGTGGTGACAGAGACCAGAAACAAGGGGAAAAATCTGAAGGGAAGTTAGGAAAGGGGAGTTTGGGCATTTGGTAGTGCCAGAATTCAAGCAGTAGTTTAGTAGCAGGGAAATAAAAGGTATTTAGCTAGACTAAGTGTTACATGAATTTGATACTTAGTTGATCTGTGTTCCCATATATATTTTTATGCCCAGTTGTATGCTATGTGCTGAAGTCTCCAGAAATAGAGAACTTCTTTGAAGGCTACCTCATTATTCTTCATGGCAATGACTAGGATTATTCCATTATCGTTTATTAAACATTTATTAAAAATCTATTAAATGCAAGCTACTGTGCTAGGCCTTGGGCAAAGAAACACACAAAAAATAAATACTTCCTGCCCTCAAGAAGTCTACATTCTATTCAAGAGATACAATAGCTGCAGAAATCAGTCAAGGACAGAGGAAATTAATGAGAAGGCACTAACATTTGGGGGCATCAGGGTGTCACAAGAAAAGCGGCACCTAAGTTGAACCTTGAAGGAAGACGACGATACTGAGAAGGGGAGATGAGGACAAAGTGCATTCCAAGAGTAGGAGTAGTGGTGAATGAAAGAGTTTGGTGAAGATGTGAAGTCAGGACAGGGAGAAGCAAATTCAGAGAAGGGCTAGTAATTCAGTTTGGTTATAGCAGAGTTTATGAAGGAGTACATTCTAATACTATGAAGTGAAACTGAAACTAGATACAGCTGTTGTATTTTATTCTATGAACAATGAGAGGTTTTAAAACCTATCTTGTATTTATTATCAAGAATTTATTTTTCTCCTCCCTTCTACTTTTACCTTGAATAAAAAAATGAGAAACAAAACTCTTGTAATGAATATGCATATTTTAGTAAAAACAAGTCACTCACTGGCCATGTCCAAAACCATGTTTCATTTTTTTTTTTTTATATTTAGTCCATCTTTCTGTCAGGATATCTTTGGAGGTTTTTGAGGTGAGGGAAAGAATTTCACATCCAATGCATTAGGAAAATTATTTTGACAACAGTATGAAGAATAGATTGATGGAGAAGGGGAGAGTATTGAACTTGTTCTTTCTGTTTTTTTTTTTTAATTGGAATTAAAAATTTTCAAGAAATCATACATTAAAAAAGGAAATTTTTATTTGAATCTCTGATTGGAGGGTCCAGGTAGGGAGCTGCAGAATTAAGGGTAACATAAGCTGAGACAACAATCTCTGCAGTCACTTTCCCTTTGCATTCTAATACTAAAACCATCCCCTAGTTTTACAAAAGGTAAATATAGTCAAAGCAAATTAGAAGGTCATTTCAATAGTCGAGGCAAGAAGTAGTGAGGGCCTGAAAGAAGTAGTGGTGGCTCTGTGAAAAGTGAGACAGGGATGGATGTGAAAGATAATGTGGAAGTAGAAATGGCAAGATAAAGCAACTGTTTGGATATATGAGGTGAGACCGAGGAATTGAATGTCACAGGTATACTCTGAGGTCCAAAGTCTGACCACACCCACTAATAGGTCAGTCAATCTCAACATGTCACTTAACTCAGGCAATATATTTACTTTATTTGTCTCAATCTCTATATCCATCTAGGGAAATTGTGGGCAATTCTTTCCTCATAAGTAAATTAATGATCTGTTTTCCTTAATTAACTAGCTTGAGCCCCCACTCCAATTCATTATGTCAATTATTCAAGTCTCACTAAAAAGAGACCTCCCTTTTCCACTAGTAATTACTCTTATTTATCTATATTTCTCCAAATTTTAAAAATTATTAATATATAATTTATAAATAAATGGAAACAATAAATTATGTAGATGTATAAACTATTTATAATATTTGTCTATGACCAGTGTCATTGATGAAGTCACCTCAAACATTCATAATATCAACAGATGATTTCTCTTTACTTGTGGAGATAGTCCCAAATCTTTCTACTCTCTTCAGGTAATGATTAACATCTTCTGAATATCTTAATATTTTTCCTCCAGACTCATTCTTTTTTTCCTCTTTGTCTTTTCAGTAGTGACAGGAAAGGACCCAGGAGAAAGACTTTTTGGGTACACATAGAGTTAAAGACAGTAAAATGAATGGTGAGCCAATAAAGAAGCTTGAGAAGGCATCATCTCCTAGAAAGGAGGAGAAGCAGGAGAGAGTAATATCATGAAAATCTGGAGATGGGGAAGCAGGAGAAGAGAGTGGTCAATGGTGTCTATTGCTATAAGAGGATCAAGAAGCATGAGGTCTAAAAACCAGCATCAAATATGGCAGTTAAGAGGTCATTTATATCTTTGGGAAAAAACAGTTTCAGTTGAGTGAGATAAGGGAATTCAGATTGCAAATGACTGGGAAATGAGGGAGAGGAGAAAAGGGAGAAGCAATGCATGTAGATACCTTTTTTTCCCCTTAGAATTTGAGAAAAGGAGATGAGTTATAGAATGATAGCTTGAGGGGATGGTAGGCTTTAGTGAAGGTCTTTTTTTTTTTTTTTACATTTCTATTTAAAGTTTTGAGTTCTAAATTCTATCTTTCCCTCTTTCCCCTTTTCCTCCCTTCCTTTCTCCCTCCCTGAGATGATAAGCAATCAAATATAGGTTATATATGTGCAATTATGTACAGCATTTCCATATTAACAGTTTTGTACAAGAAGACTCAAATAAAAGAAAAAAATGAAAGAAAGTAAAAAAAATAGTATGCTTTAGCCTGTATTCAAACAATTTCAGTTCTTTCTCTGGAGTTGGATAGTGTGCTTTATCTTCCGTCCTTTGGGATTGTTTTGGATCATTGAAATACTGAGAATAGCTAAGTCATTCACAGTGCTTCATTGAATAGTATTGCTGTTACTGTGTATAATGTTCTCCTCGTTCTGTTCACTTCGCTATGCTGAATCGGTTTATGTAAGTATTTCTGAAATCATCTTGCTTATCATTTCTTATAGCATAATAATATTCCATTAAAATCATTATGGCTTGCCTAGCCATTCCCCAATTGATGGACATCCCTTTGATTTCCAATTCTTAGGCACCACAAAAGAGCTACTATTAACATTTTTGAGGAAGAAGAGTTACCTCAATATCACAATCTTGAGTAAAGGATCAAAAATAGGTGGGGGTGATGTCAAAGGGTGTTTAGAAGAAGCAAAGAGGAGAACTGAGGAAGTATTCCGAATGGCCTCTGTTTCCCCAGGTAATTATCAGCGAAGGTTCTTAGATGAGATGTGCAAAAGAGTCCTTGAAATTTCTCTGTTGCTTTATTAAAAGTAAGCGGTGACCAATATGTATTATTTTTTTCAGACAAACCATTTTTAAAACCTAAGTTTATCATGCTTTTGTAGGAGGTGTCAAATGGAAGGGTTTCAGTGAGAATATGTTTTAATTAAAAAACTGAAGGAGAATATTGTGCATTTTAGTATCATAAAAGCATTGTTTAACTTTAGAGGGATGTGGTATTTAAAAAATAATGAAATCTATGTGTAAGAGCTATTAGTTGAAAACATTCATGAAAAAATTCTTTAGTAAATAAAACAGGGTATGGTAATTTACTTTTTTTAGAACAGGAAGGAATATTTTTTCTCCTACATATTAGAAATAGAGAATTCCCCAAATTTTGGATGAAAATTAAGTCAGATTCTGGCTACATTTTACCAAATATCTATCCTATTTCTTCATATTTTAAAAAGGGAAGTAGAAGTCAGGTATATCTTTGCCTAGTAAAAAATTCCCCACTTTTTACTCATGACATATTTTATATCTGAAATTGGGTTTATGTTTTTACCCTGATAAAAGATTCATTTATATAAATAGACCCCACACCTAGTAACATCACTGAGTCCTTGCTCTTATTGGGTACATGCAATTCCAGTTTGTGCAGTTTAAAAAAGGGGCAGGATTATTTGGATTAGGGATACAGTGGACACAGGTACAACCAGATAATGAGGAGAGAGTATTCAAAAATGATGGCCAAGTCTAGACTAAGATAAAGATTTAAACAGCACAGGCCTGTCTCTGATTTCCTCAGGCTCAGTTTCCTGACAGGGGATCACTCACTAGCCATTGTCCAAAATTAAGAGACAAGTGACTGAACTGAGAGTAGTAGCAGCTTCTATTACCTGTCAAAACTCTAAGTCAATTGTGTCCTTAATTCTTTATTTTAAGGAGGTGAGGAAAATTGAATGAAAATTGGACTTACTTTTGTGCTTGTAACCACAAAAAGAAGTAGCTGCCATCTTCTTACAGGTATGGAGAATGTTATTCTTTTTACCTTACTCTTACATGCTTTTTAATTTATTTTATTCATATGCTATGTGGCATGGTCTGGCAGGGATTCATGTAGTGGGGGCTCAGAGATATGGATTTGAACAGATGGGGGACTGAAATAGGTATGTGAATTCCTAGTTTTGCCTTTGGCTAGGAAAGCAGATCCTTTTCAATATTATCTATCATTGTTTTCTGCTTTCTTCTGAGATGAAATCAAGAAAGTTAGAAATTTAAAATGCTTGGATCTTGCTTTATTTTGTTTTTATGCTTTTATATTCAATTTTACTATAAATACAGGCATGCAGTATTGAATAATTGTGAATGAGTTGAACAAGTGTGAATTCCAGGATGGAACTATTCACAACCACCATTAGAATTTTTTAAAAAAGTATCAAGTTTTCTGGGATAAAATATTTTCATACTTTTTTTCCCCTAATTTCTTTTCACTTATTATTATCACCTATATGAAGATCTGAATATTTGTGAATGTCACAGCTAACACCTATATTTACCTCTCATTACCATTTCTAAAAGGCATCAAAAGTGTATTTAGAAAGTGTTGGTTTTATTTGAAAGTCCTGAATAATTTCAAACTTTAGAAAAGATGTTTTTGAGGGAGGAAGATCAGGAAGAAAAATTTCTTAGAACTTTTCAGAAATGAATCTCACCTCGAGTTTATTACCTCAGTCTTTCTAGAAAATGTTGTATGTATGTGTGTGTATATATGTCTATATATCTCCATGTATTTCTTTATCTTTTCTCTTTCTTTTTCTCTCTTTCTTTCTTTCTTTCTTTCTTTCTTTCTTTCTTTCTTTCTTTCTTTCTTTCTTTCTTTCTTTCTTTCTTTCTTTCTTCCTATCTATCTATCTATCTATCTATCTATCTATCTATCTATCTATCTATCTATCTATCTATCTATCTATCTATCTCTGTATATAAAGAAAATACAACTAGCCAAAAAAGAAGTTGAGTTTATAGTCAGATCCTAGATCTAAAGCTGGAAGGAATCTGAGGTCACTTAATGTATCCATCTTAGTTTAGTGATGGGAAAATAAAGGCCAAAGGAGGTAAAGTAACCTGCCAAAAGTCACACAGATTGTATCCATGAAAGACAGGATTTGAACCCAGAACCTCTTACTCCTGAGCTGGTGTTTTTATCCTTACTAACTGATTAATTTGAAAATATCTGTACATGCTTATTTCTAGTAGCTACCATGTAAAGATACACACAGATATAAAATTAACCCAAGAATAACTTCTGAAAAGAATAATAGAACTGAAATTGGAATAATATTGACATCTCTGATTAGTTAAATTGAGGATATTTTTATAGCCTATCTTTATGTACTGTGATGTCATCAGTATGGGTACTCCCTCCATTACCAAAGATTGCAATTCTTATGTGAGTCTTGCTCCTATCTGTCTAGAGGTAGAAGTATTTGCTCTGTTTTTAAACAAACAAAATTTGGTGTATATTCTTGCAATGTGTGAGCTGTCCATATAGTATCACTCATTCTACTTTTATGACTAGCTTATTTCCTTTTCTTTTCATCATATCCTTGATGATGTCTTTTATGCCGCTTTTAATATGCAAATTGTCATTAGTAACATACTGAGATACCTTGAAAATCAATCCTTGGAAATTTTTCACTAATCACTTAAAATGCTCTAAATTATGAATAATTAGAGAAATGTAAATTCAATTAACTTTGAATTTCCGCTTCACACCTATCAGATGAATGAAGATAACAAAAGAGGAAAAGGACAAATATTGGAGGGGTTTAGGGAAAACAGGTACATTAATGTATTATTGTTGATGAAACTGTGAAGTTGTCTAGCCATTTTGGAAAGCAACTTGAAACTAGGCTCAGAAAAGTTCACACCCTTTGACCCAGCAATACTATTAGGCCTGCACCCCAAGAAGTTAGAGTTTTCATTGTTCAGTCCTTTTTCATTCATGTCCACCTCTTTGTGACCCTATTTGGAGTTTTCTTGGCAAAGATATTGGAATGACCTGCCATTTTCTTCAGCTCATTTTACAGCTTAGGAAACTGAGGCAAAAAAGATTAAGTGACTTTTCATGTGTCACACAAGCAAGTGTCTGAAGCCAGATTTGAACACAGGAAGATGTCTTCCTGGCTCCAGGTGTAGCACACTATCCATTATATCATCACCTGTCCAAAGAAAGAGTAAAAAGATCTATCTGTACCAAAATATTAACCACAACTCTTTGTGGTATCCAAAAATGTAAACAAAGGAGATGTATTCCTGTTTGGGAATGGCTAAGCAAATTGTGAAGAATGGAGGTAATGACATATTATGGTGTCATAAGGACAATTTCAGAAGAAACTAGGAAGACATTTATGAACTGATATACAGTAAAGCGAGTAGAGCTAAAACAATTTGTACAATGACAGCACTATAGAGAAAAACAACCTTGAAAGACTAGAATTCTGTTCAACTATGACTCTGAAAGATAAAACACGTCATTCACCTTTTGATAGAAAGGTGGTAAAATCAAAATGCAGAAAGATATATACATTTTTGGACATGGCCAACATGGCAATTTACTTTGCTGGAGTATGTATATTATACATTGTGGGATTTGCTTTTTGAACTTTAGAATTTGTTTTTAAACTTGTGTTCAATTGTGTTCATCCTTCATTGCTGAAGAAGACCACGCCATCAGAGAAATAACGACATGACTTGCACTTGACTTTGTTTTGAGTGAGGGAGGGCTGTGCAGGTCACCAGCCTCACTTCTCCTCCAGAGTCATCTGAAACCAGTGACCAGATATTTATCAGGATGCCTGGAGATAACCCAGGAGGTACAGATAAATTTATAAATAATACTTTTTACTTAAATTTTAAAAAGCTCTTAAATATGACAATAATAATAATGACAAAAATAAATAGAATAATAGTGTACTGTGTACCTCACAGGATTGCTCTGATGCTCAAATTTGAAAATGTGTATAAAGTGCTTTGAGAATTTTAAAGCACTATATTAATGCCAAAAATTAAGAAAGAAGGAAGAAATGAAAGAAAAAAGGAAACAAAACCAATGCTTGTATTCCTTAAAAACTGTATTTTCTCCAGCATCGATTCCTTCTGTTGCTAAGATCCAGATTCAGTTCCTAATTTTATTTTAAGGGGAACTGTCATTTCTTCACATAGCCTATGAAGCACTCAAAAAGCATCCCATGAGTGGGTCAAGTATCTCCATGGATGACAATAGGTTACTACTGATACGTTGGCAGATTGATTCAATTTTGTGTCTATTTGAAGAAACTATATACGAAGCACTTCACAGACCTTGAAGTGATATATAAATGTGAGTTATCATCATCATCCTCATTTTTTGCCAATTCATGAACAAATGATTCTTAGGTTAACTGAGTCTTGTGGAAAACTCTCACCTACTTGCTTCTGTTTTGAGATGATATTGTTATTAATCTCAAAGAACAATCACAACCATAATATTAAATAATAGCTCACATTTATAGAATACTTGAAGGCTCAGAGAATCATTTTCTCACAGCAATCCTTCAAAGTGAGTTAGGGGAAGGTTCAGTTATTTGCTCAAAGTCACAAAAATAAATATTGGATCTGAGATTCAAATAAAGTTCTCCTGGTCCCCAAAAGCACTTGATCATACATATATGTATATGTGTACATGTATATGAATATGCATGTACATATGTATAAATATATAATCCGTAGACACTTGATCCTATATAGACATAATGATCTTAGCTGTACTATTTGGGGCCAGAGGAGCTGTTTGAATCCCAGATACAATACTTGTTAACCATAGGAAACCATGGGTAAGTCATTTGATTTAGTCTCCTCAGCTGTAAAATAGAGATAATTATACATTTTGGTGTTTTTAAAGCATTCTTCCCCGTGCATGTTTAAAAAGAAAGATTTTTGGACTGAATATATTTACATCCTCCCTAGTTAATCATTCATTTTCTAGGCAAAATAATTCTGTAAATTAACTAAAACATTATCCAATTTTGGTTAGCAATTTCCTTCCTTTTCTCCTTCCAAGTTTTTCATATTTAAGTCTATGGTTTTTCTTCCCCTCCTTTTTTTATATAGATCCATCTGCCGACCCTCTTAATTGTTCTTTCTCTATTTCTCTAAAAATGCTAATTTTTCTAGGCTCATGTTTCGGGAAATAAAGCTTGTACCAGAAACTCTAGTAGTCTAAGTTTAGTCTTGATAGGATTAGGTGTATAGAGATTTCAATGATCCTGTCTTTGGATGTCAACACAATTTAGGCAGTTTTCAAACTGGATTTCGGTGTCCTCTCCTAGTCTGCTTTGTCCTTCCTTGTTTCCTGTCTCAGTCTCCAAGGCCTGCTTAGCCTTCTTTGTTGTTTCCTATTTTAGCAAAAATCTCTACCTTACTTTTCCCATTTGTTCTTCCCTGGCTCATTTTCCCTTTTATTGTTTACTATGTCATCTTCTTTCTCCCTGTCCTTCAAATGACATTACATTCATCCTAAAATACAACCAATTGCTTCCTCAGCAAGGACCCTTCTGGATTCCTGAGTCTATAAGTACAGCCAATTTTGCAATCATAATCGTAATTTTATAGCTTAACTTGGTATGATGGTCTTTACTGCATGTTTGATATTAGCAGGGCATATTTGGAAGTTCGCTGAAGGCACAGCATAAAGTCTCTCACTTTGTAATCATTGCATTTCTAC
This sequence comes from Bettongia penicillata ogilbyi, assembly GCA_023548195.1. Classification (NCBI taxonomy): domain Eukaryota; kingdom Metazoa; phylum Chordata; class Mammalia; order Diprotodontia; family Potoroidae; genus Bettongia; species Bettongia penicillata. The sequence goes on from JAJHZJ010000371.1 coordinate 5,806,754, forward strand.
GGTGAATAGAGGGCCACACTTGTGTGTTTGCTGTAGGGATGGATTTGAGCGAGTCAAGGCATTGACTGAAAACTACTGTTTCTTACTCAGCCAAGCAGACTTCTTAAGGAGGTAGAATGTGGAGAAATCTCTAAGGGAGAGGATAAAACTTTACAAAGCGTGTGTGTATGTGTGCATGTGTTCATGTATGTGCCTGTGTGGCATTTCTATCATAGAAAGGGGACATAGGGAATGGGAAATCGTGTGAAGTGCAGATTAGGTCAGCATAGGTAGAAAGAAAAGAATGATCAATGAAGGGGACATGAAAAACATTAGGTAGGCTGGGGAAGGTAGATGGAATGAATGAATGGAAAAAATTACTAAGTATGAACCAAGAATCACGATGTGTTGGGGATACAAAAGCAAAAACAGTCTCTGTCTTCAAGGAGTTTGCATTATAAAGAGAGAAGTTACAAGTGTCTAGGAAGGGCTGGCAAGGAGGGCTACTTTGGTTCTGATAGCAATAGGGAGTTAGAGGGGAGTAACATAATAGATTAACATGCACTTTCTAGAATCAAAGGCCTGGTTGATTTGGTCATAGTTCCAGAAGTGGAGGGTGATGAGAGAAGGCTTTAGGGTACACACACGGTGCAAGATAGTGAAGTGGCCAGGAGTCGGGAGTGAAATGAAGCATGACTGAGACCTTCCTGAAAGAGTGGACTAGAGAGACAGTCACCACCAATAAGGACAGCACGGCCCCAGGGCAGATATTCCAAAGATCATAGAACCAGTTTGGGGATTTGACAGGTATCTCACAAGCCATGTAGTCTTTTGTATATGAGGAAACTGAGGCCTAAAGGCATAAAGTGACTTTCCCAAGGTCATACAAATAGTTTGAGAGTGGAATTTGAACCTATATCCTCTGACTTTAGAGCCAGTACTCTTTTCACTGCACTGAAAGGTTACAATAGCCAAAGTAAAATCTTTGATTTAGATAGTAAGATTATTAATTGTTGACATGGGAGACACTGGCACAGGACCGCTCAGCATGGTGTACCCACCTCAGAGAAGGTGCTGTACTCTATGAGCAAAGCAGAATGAAGACAGCTCAAAGGAAATGCAGGATGTGCAAATTTGGGGTATCCATCCCAAATGTTCACATAGACTATTCGTGTCCCACTTGTGATAGAGCATTCTTGAGTTCTTCTTGGTCTGGTCAGTCACAGTTGAACACATTGAAACTTGACTCTATTTCATATTCATTTCGGTTCTCTTTGAGAATGAAGGACAGCAACCAACCAACCTACCAACCAACCAGCAACATTTTAAGATGGTTGAGGTATAAGTAGTATAAAAAAATACTAATCAGAAAGAGTCAAGATCTTTGATATAGAAAATATTGTGAGTCCATTGCCTTAGAAGTGTGGAAATTTATTAATGAGAGGTGAGAATAATCGTCATCAACACCATCAATAAATGTTATCTACATACCATCTGTGGGATCTTGAGCTTGGTGCTGAAGGAGAAAAAAAGACAAATAGCACATGGTCCCTTGTCCTCAGTGGGTTTATCGTTTAGTTGGACCAACAGAACATATACATAAAAAGATTTTTTTAAAAGAGTAGCATAGACTGTGTACCAAATGAGTAGTATAGAAAATAAGACCTTCAGGAATGAAGTTTAAGGCAAGATCATCATGGGCTTTTGGTGTCATGGATGGTTTCATAAATGAGGTAAGACTTGAGTTGAGCATTGAAGAAAGGATAAGATCTAGCTGATTCAAAAGATAGAGAAGGACCTCCATTCTAGGCTGTGAGATCCAAAGCACACACAAAATGCACATGACATTTCAGGGAACAATAAGTAGACAAGTTTGGCTATATAGAGGAGTAGTGGGAGGTAACATTGGAGAGACCGTGTATGGCAGAATGTGCATATAAAATGGATTGCAGGTGTATAGCATTAGAGATACAAGGCTGTCTGGAGAGAGAGAGGAAATTATGGTAATCTAGCCAAGAATTGATCTTATGCTATCTCAGGAATTTGGCTACGGAGATGCAGGGGACAGGTTGAATGTATGTTGTCATGAAAACAGTTTAAATCTGTGTCCAGAATCTTTATTTAAATTTTTTTTAATGTCTTCTGTTGTGAGATACATATTCTTTCAGAAAACAACTTCTGAAGAACTCTTGATCCAATTTTCAAAAATCTCTCTGTTGCTACCTGTTCCTTGTTAGAACAAATTATCCAAGATCCTGTTATCAGGCTCCGACAAAAAAGAGTCAATACCTATGGGAGGAGGATAGAGTAATTAATCAAACATTTGTTAGGTACTTATTGTGTGTTTTACATTGTTAAATTCTGGGGATACCAAGAAAGGCAGAAACATGGTCCCTTCTCTCAAAAAACTCACATTCTAATGGGGAGGACACGCAAAATGAAAATAATTATGTAGATACGTGATATATAAAGTATAAATGGGAGTAATCTCAGAGAGAAGGCATTAGCAATTGGAGGAGGGACCCTTCAAGGACTTTTGAAGAAGGTAGGTTTTGAACTCAATCTTGAAAGAAGCTAGGGAAGCCAGCAAGTGGAGACAAGGAAGAACATTCCAGGGAGTCACTAAATAAGTCAGTCAATAAGGATTTCTTAAGTGCCTACTATGTGGCTGAAACTGTGCTAAGCTCATGTTATAGGGATCAGCCAGTGAAAAGGTAAGAAGACCAATCTTGTTGGATAGTAGCATTCTATTTTACTTTAGAGTATATGGAAAGAGAGTTAAGTGTAAGAAGACTGGGAAAGTAGGAAAGGCCCAGGTTATAAAGTGCTTTAAGAGTCAAACAGGATTTTGTATTTGGTCCTGGTCAAAATAGGGAACCATTGGAGTTTATCAGGGGAATGACATGGTCAAACCCACACTTTAAGAAGATCAGTTTGGCAGCTGAGTGGATGGACTGGAGTGGGAAGAGATTTGAGGTAGAAGATTGACCATGAGGCTATTGCAATAGTCCAAGAGTGAGATGATGGGGGATCAGTTGCACCAGGGTAATACTTTCATGAGCGGAGAGAAGGGAACTTACAAGTGGTGCTGTGAAGGTAGAATCAATAGAATGTGGTAATAGTGTGGATATGGGGAGGTGAGAATTAGGAGTCAAGGATGACACTCAAGTTGAGAACCTGTGTGAATGACAGGATAGTAGTGATCAAAGAAATAAGAAAGTTAGGAAGAGAGGAGAGTTTTTGGGAAAAGATGCTAAGTTCTGTCTTGGACATGTTGAATTATAGACATCTTCATGTTGATAGTGTCCAATTCAAAATTGCTTATAGGCAGTTGGTAATGTGAGAGAAATTAGGGCTGGACAAATAGAGCTGGAAATAATTTGTATAGAGATAATTTAAAATATGTGAGAATTGATGAGATTAACAAGCAAGAATTATAGAAGGAGAAGGGAGCTGAGAACTGACTCCTGAGGGACACCCAAAGTTATTGGGCATGACCTGGGTAAAGATCCACCAAAGTAGACTGAAATGATCAATCAGGGTGGTATGAGATGAATTAGATGTGATTAGTATCACAAAAACCCAGACAGCAGAGAATATTCAGGAGAATATAATTATTGTCAGTCTAATAGTTTGCAAAGAAATCAATGAAGATGAGAATTGGTAAAGGCTATTAGATTAGGCAATTAGGAGATCACTAGTAACTTTTGAGAGGGGAGTTTCATTTGAATGATGGGGTTGGGAACCAGACTGCAGAGTGTTCGGAGAGAGTGAGAAGAGAGCAAAATGAGTTGATGGTTAGACCAAGTGAGTTTTTTTTTTAAGGATGGAACAAAACACCCTTTGTTTTGGTAAGCAACAAGGATACAGTCAATACACAGATTGAAGATTAAGGAGAAACTGATAGAGGGGACAATATGCTTCAGAAGATGGGAAGCAAAAATAGTAAAATGCAAATACATCTGCATGGTAAGATGATGATGATGATGATAAATATTATTAGATTCCTTTGGCAATACGTCCTACATAGCTTCTTATGCCCCAGTAGAATTGATAGAGACTGGATTTAGTATCAGAAAATTTGGATGTGAATCTCTGCTCTACCAGGGCGACCTTTAACAGTGAAAAGAGCCTTGCCTCTGGCTTCAGTTGCTGGGGTTAGGATGGTACTTCTAATCCTGTCTACCTGTGTGACCATGGAGCTGTCACTTAACATCCCTGGGCCTTAAATTCCTGCTTTGTAAAATGGGGGAGCTGAGAAAGGAGCTGATGTGAGGTTTTCCCCAGGTCTAGACCTACTGATTTTACAATCCTTCCGGTTATGATAGCTTATGATCTTTTCATTTAAAAAATTCTGCTACATGCAAGAAAACAGGGAGGAGAGCTTAGTTCAGGGAATGGGAGGAAATGGGGTGATTTTCTTTCTCACCAATTTTTGGCTGGACTAGAGATTTGGAAAACAGAGTTATAGGCAGGGAAATAAAGACAACTTAATAATAAGATACCTAAAATTGAATTCCTAATTAAGATTAAAAGTTGTAGTAAGAAGGAAACTTCCAGTCAAAGACTATGTCTGTGATTAGGGTAAGAAAATTTAATGAGAGAAAAGTGAAGAATAAGTGAATAGGTACAGTACAAAAAAGTTTAAATTTTTATCTTAATAAAACATACCTGTGACTTAAACCTGATGCATATCCCAATGACAACTTAGTGACAGTTCCCTAAATTATTTTTTCATTGTAAATAGTTTATTTTTTTTTCTAATTTGCAGACCTATAATTATGAAGTGATTATAAAATGTCAAAAAATCAATGTTATAAAATAGTGGTATATTATGATATTTAAATGGTTAAATTTATATGAGAATAACTGGGGTAAAGGAAGCAGATATGAATGCAATTAAGCACTTGCCCATCTGTGCTTTCTTTGAGAGAATGAAGCCTTTGCCATTGGCTCTGATGATCTAGCTGGTTTCCTGGGCCTTGTTCTCTACCAAAATAAAAAGTCTTTGTTCCTTGTAATTTTAATGCTTACTTTTCTCAGTAAGGGTGTGTTTATGTGTGTGTGTGTGTGTGTGACAGACAGACAGAGAGACAAAGAGGTAGATACAGATAGAGACAGAGAAAGAGATAGAGAGACAGAGACACTCACACAGACAGCCATGCCCCCAGAAATGTGAGATGTATTCTCTGATGCACTGCTAATTTGCATATGGTAGAGAAAGAGAAAATTCCAAGGAGAAAGGGAAGGTGGGATGTTATAACACTGGTCCGAGATCAGAGCTAGGGGGTGAAGAACAAGGAAGTTATCTATAAAGCTGTAAATCAAAAGGAGTAGTTGGTGAAAGAGTGGTGGGAGAAATAGTAGAGAGGAGTAAACAAGTCAAAAGGGTTTAGATAGGCATAAAACTGCTGTGGCTGGGAGGTATTATAAGACAGTGTTCATCAGTTGAGTTATGTGGTTGTTCAGTTGTTTTCAGTTGTGTCCAACTCTTCATGGTCCTATTTGAGGTTTTCTTATAAAAAAGATACTGAAGAAGTTTTTCATTTCTTTCTCCAGCTCATTTTACAGATGAGGGAACTGAGGCAAACAAGATAAAGTGACTTGCCCAGGGTCACATAGTAAGTGTTCGTGGCCAGATTTGGATTCAGAAAGATGAGTCTTTTAGATTTCAGGTCAGATATTCTAACCACTGTGCCACCTAGCTGACCAAAGCTGGACTATAAATGGAGTCAAGGAAGAGGCATTTGTAATGGTAAAAGAAACAGTCATCCTCAGCTTTAGCTTTCATAGATGTTTTGTCAAATTAAGGAGGCTTACATTTATAAATTCTTTATAGAATTTCATTTGGATTCATCCGGTTTATTTGGAAATGGTGTCGTTTCAACAGTGGGACAATAGTTATAAGACATTTCCAACTGTCTTAAACGTACAGAAGATAGAAGATCATAAGGTAGTGACACGGTAATTTCAGTTTCATTGAATGAGAGTGTAGGAATCAGATTTTAAATGAGATAAAAAATGCTAAATCTTTGCTATACTAATCTCAAGGTTAGATAAATAGATTTCAATGATCTAAGATTCTGTGAAGGAGGTTGGCTTGGGGAATGACAAGTCCTTACAGACTTACAGATTTTTAGAGCTAGGAAGTATCTCAGGAACTCTCTAGCCCAACTATACATAAAAAGAATCCCATCTATACCATACTCAAGTAATAGAAATCCTGCTTCTATTTGGAGACTTCCATTGAGGGTGGACCCATTATTTACTGAGGAGCATGTTCCACTTTTTGATAGCTTTTCATTGTTAGGAAGTTTTTCCTGACATCAATCCCAAATTTGACTCAGCAATTTTCACCCATTGCTCCTGGTTCTTCCATTTGGGAAACTGAGTAAGTTCTTACTCTCTGTCAACATAAAAATAGTCCTTAAAATGCTTAAATGGCAGATATAAAGAACATCTTTAGTCTTCTCTTGTAAAGGCTCAGCATTCCTCCTTCATAATTTGATTTTCATATGATTTGTACCCAAGGTCCTTCATCATTCTGAATCCCCATCTTTTTTTGAATATTTTCCTATTTGTTAACATCATACATGGACACCATCTGGGGTCCAGAACAGGACAAAATATGCCTGATGAGGTATTAGCAGGGTGAAATGTAGCGGGATTATCATCTCCTTTCCTTCTTGTATAGGCAAAGATTTCATTACCTTTTTTTGGCTTATAAATCACTTTTAGACCATTAATGAGTTTGTAATCCAATAAAACTTGAAGTTCTTTTTCAGACAAATTGCTTTCTTACCATGTACCTCTAATCATTTATACAAGAAGCTGCTTTTTTTTTGAACCAAGAGTCAAGACTTTAAATTTATTGAATTTTATTTTAGTAGATTTGGTCCAATGCTCTAAACTACTGAGAAGATTTTCATTTTTGATTTTTTTCAGTTGTTTGCCCAGTTCATTAATTTGGTCTTGCATTTGTTGATGAAGTGACTTAGAGAGAGATATTTTCTACTAAGGAGTGATTTAACTTTATCTCATAATTTTTGGCATGTTAACTCATTGCTGTTACTTACTCCAGTGAAATTTCCTATTATTTTTCTCTATGATTTATTCTTTGACTCACCAATTCCTTAGCTGTAATTTTTTTTTTAGTCTTCAGTCAATATTTAATCATTTCTCAAGGACACCTATGACATATAAAAGTTCAAGAGACATAGTTTCTGGTCAGCTAACAGTCATTTTACTAATTATGGTGAGTGGATAATTAATAAAAGAGTAATTTGGCTGTCCCTTCTAAATAAAAGACCTCTCCTGGAACCCACTCAGCACTTATATGCTCCTGAAAGAGTGGGGACTCCTGAGGGTGGAAATGAACTCTTTTAATGGTCAACAAAGTAATGGGTGAATGAATATTATAATGAGAGGTGAGTTTATTCTGATGAAGATCTGGGGAGTGTGACTGATCACTCAGTCTTAGATAAACATGCTTATCTATAACAGACTTCGCTCTGTCTAGGGTAATCTCAAAAAAGGGGCAATCTACTATCACTCAGACATGTCTGATTAACACATAATGGCCAGAATTCATCATTTCTCATAGACTACCTTTTGATCAGATCTAAGTTTTTCCAGGTGGGTGCCTCTCACCCAAAATTTCATCATATTATCAGCTCTGCCCTTCAAAGACTGTCGCATAACTTATAGGGGCTGATTTCCGAATTAGGAAATAGGAAGGGGAAAATCCTTAGTCCTAAATCAATAATTGGCTATTAATATGAGAGAAATAATCACTCGTCTCACACTTGATTGAATATAATTTATTGCATTGCAGTCAGTAAAGGCTGTGTTTAATATGTCCACTGTCCTGCATTTAAGTTTTTAGACCTTAATAGCCTTAATAATAGTCTTTTTTTTAAAGATGCCATGCATAGCTCAGAAATACCTACACTTCTGTCTATTTGTTGTCAGAATCTATCATATCTAAATTTCCTAGAATTTTATTCATGTCTTTAACTTATTTCTTTCCTTTTTTTTTTATTGGATTTATCTAGGTCTGAAAGGAATGCATTGAGCTCCCTCACTATTAAAGTTTCATTGCCTATTGTTCCTTGAAATTTTATTAATTTTTCACATAAATATTTAGATGCTATGTCATTCCTGGCAACTTTTCTTTTGGTGTTTCTTTCATTATGATCATGATCTTCTTCAGAACAGTAAATATAATTCATAATGCCTTAGGATTTGCAAAGCACTTTATGTATTATCTCATTTGATTTTTATAGCAACCTTTGGAGAAAAGTGTTATTATTATCTCCATTTTAGAGAGGAGGAAACTGAGGTTCAGAGAAATTACTTGCTTAGGGTCACTTCTCTATAACTTACGTTTCTACTTTGCTATGTGATTTTAATAGATCTAAAAAGTTTTTATTTAAGATTTCTTGAAATATGACAACCATGGGTTTTATTGGTCATGATTTTGATTTTTCAGATATCTTTCCTTGACTTCTTTTCTTCTTCCAATACTCTTCCATCATATGTACAATACCCTTGGTTGCAATGGCCAAGACTAGACCTCCCACTTTGCAGAAATTCTTGGTTTTTTTCCCCATGTCCTGGTGGCTGAACTTTTGTTTTGGCCTTGGTTCATTTTTCATCTCTTTCTCCTTGCCCACTTCTAAACCTAGAGTTCACTCTTTTGCTATGAGCCTGATGAACCCCTCCAAGTGTTGTCAATTGCAGTACTATAAGATACTAGGTATCTACATGGTCTCTGGTTTGGGCATAGCCTGCCTGACTGCTGCTCTGGCCTTGTGTTCTTCTATAGCTTGGAGTATGGGGGAAAGGAGAGGAGCCTACCAAAGCCCTGTGCTGGGTGCTTATCTGGCTCTGTCTCTTGCTGTGTGTCCTGGCTGCTAGCATAATAAGCCTTCTGTCAGTTCTGACTTCTAGCTCTTAAAGCCTCTTTGGGTTTGTGGCAGTCTTTTTATATAGTTCTTGACTGGATGGAGGAACATGTAACTCTTTCTATTTGGTCTTCTTTATCATCATTCCTTTTGGTGCATTTTTACAGTTTTACTAAGATGTTTGTTGGAGATCTGGGCTCCTTTAGGTCTTACAAGCCACTATCTTAGTTGAAAGTCTTCAAGGTTGTTTTGAATCCTAATGCTGTAATCCAATGTGTTAACCTTCCAGATTCATGTCATTTTCAAATTTGATTAAGTATTCCAATTAGGCCTTTTATAGAAATCATGATGAAAATGTTAATGAGCATAGAGCCTAGCATAGAATTTGGGTGCATATCACTGTGTATCTCTTTCCAAATTGGTATGCAATGATTATTGACTACTTTTTAAAAAAATCTAGACGTTGAGTCTATCTAATTATACTGTTATATGGTCCCCAACTCTCCCTCTTTTTCACAAAAAGCATGAGAAACTTCATATGTTTTGTTAAAATCTATTGAAATTGTCCCCCAATCTATCAGTTTTGTTACTGTATCAAAAAAGAAAATAACATTTTTCTGATATGGGCTACTCTTAGTGATGCCATCCTGGTTTTTTGAGATCACTACTTCCTTTTATAGATATCTCTTTAATAATCAGTTCTAGAATTTTGACGGTGAATGAAACTACAAATAGATTCTTGATGACACAGACACAAATGATTCATTTTCAAAAGAAAAGGAAGAACTATCTAAAAAGATCAATGAGACTGCACATCTCCCAACTGAGTTTTTTTTTAGAAGACAAGAAGTTTAGGTTACTAAAGATGATTTCAAAGAGAATGGCCCGCTCCTGTAAGAATGATGTCAGGAAGTCTAAGGTGCAGAACAGTTTTTGATGAATCTTAAGTGGGATTAAATAAAAAAGGGTTTTTTTTATAGTTACGTTGGGATCGTAGATTTAGAAGTGGAGGAGGCTTTAGAGATCATCTAGGCAAATCATCTTATTTTAAAGATAAGAAAACTGAGAGACGTTCAGTAGTTAGGCCAAGGTCACACACATGGAGCAAGTAATAGAGCCAGAATTTAAATCTGGGCCTCCTACCCTCGTATATTAGCAGATTTTCTAATATATCATGATGTTGGAGGGCAAGAGGAAGATCAAGGAAAAAGTAAGACTTCTCTTTGCGGAGGATAGGATGCAGATAATGCACCACAGAGAAAAGCCTAAACAGTTCGTTCCTTTTGTGATAGAGGCATAATAGAGTCATGACAGAAACTTAGCAGATTTATAACATATGAGATGTATGAGTGGCTTGATGGAGGTTTGGCATAGGCATGATGGAGGCATGGCATAGGTGTGACAACAGCATGGCAAAGACATGACAGAACTGTGATGAGGCATGACATAGACTGACACAGGCATGATGGAGGCATATCAAGACATGAAACAAGCGAGAGAGAGGCATGACAGGTGTGACAGAGGCATGTCTTAAGTGTAGTATGGGTCTGATGGATGCATAGCACAGGTGCTACATAGCGCTGGTTGAGGCATGGTATCACTGACTGAAACATGATGGATGCATATCAGAGACATGTTATGGCCATGATATAAATGTTACAGAGACGTGATGAAGCATGGCACAAGCTGACACAGGCATGATAGAAGCAGCCACATCATGGCACAAGCATGACAAGGACATGATAGATGTATGACATAGGCATGATAGATGTGTTGTGGAAGCTTGATAATTGGATATAGAAGACAGACCTAAATAACTAGAAAATATTAATTACTCATGAATTGGCCATGCCAATATAATAAATGAGAATCCTATACATATATTAATCTACTTATTCAATGCTGTATCAATTTCTTTCTTTATATTTGTTCATTCCCTACTGTCTATAATTATTACCACATCTCCCTCATCCTCAAAAAACCCTCACTTGATCCTTCCATCTCTGCTATCATCCTATATATTTTCTGCCTTTTGTAGCTAAACTCCTCAAATTCCATCTATGATAGATGCCCCCATCTCTCCTCTCACTCTTTACAATCTTTCTTCTGAAATTATCATTCCACCAAATTTAATGTCAGTGATCTCTTTGCTACCAAATCCAATGGCCTTTTATTAATTCTCATCCTCCCCAAGCTCTCTACAGTCTTTGACACTGTTGATCACTTCTTTTTCTTGATTTTCTCTTCTCTCTAGGTTTTTGGAACACAACTCTTTCTTGGTTATCTTTCCACCTCTCTCACCTTCGCAGTCTCCTCTACCAGATTGTCATCTAGATCAAATCCTCTAAATACAGATGTGCCTCAGAGTTTTGTCCTTCTTCTGCTCTCTCTCTATACTTGGTGGTCTCATCACCTCCCATTGATTTAACAATGATCTCTATGCCGATGAGTGTCATATCCACCTATCCTGCTTCAGTCTTGGATTTCCAACTGCCTTTTAGACATTTCAAAATGGAAAGCCATTAGACATTAAGCTGAACATGTCTAAAACCAAACTCATTATCTTTCTAAACCCTTTACCGTCCTACATTCCCTATTACTGTCAAGCATTATTCTCCCAGTCTGTTAGGCTCACAACCTAGGAGTCATTCTGGATTCCTCGCTCATTTCCAATGTGTTGCCAAACCTTATAGATTTCACTTTTGCAACTTTTCTTGAATATGTACCCTTCTCTTCTCTGACGCTGCCATCACCCTAGTGCAGCACCTAATCATCGCGTGTCTATGGTTATAACCTGCTGATATTATGCTTGCCTCAAGTCTTTCTTTACTGTAATCCATCTTCAACTCAGTTACTAAATTGATTTTCCTGAAGTTCAAGTCTGACCATGCTGCACTATCCTTCCCCCATAATAAACTCCAGTAGCTCTCTGTTTCCTCCAGGATCAAATACAAAATCCTTAGTTTGGAATTCAAAGCCTTTCATAACCTAGCCCTACCCCTACCTTGCTATTTTTCTTATACCTTATTCTCTGCTACATACTCTTCAGTATAGCAGCATTAGCCTTCTATCTGTTCTATGATCAAGACACTCCCATCTCATAACTCCAGGCATTTTATCTGTCTGTCTCCCATATCTGGAATGCTCTCCTTCCTCAGTTCTGCCAACTGATTTTCCTGGCTTCTTTTAAAGTTCCAACTAAGAGAGGAAGAGTCAAGATGGCAGATTAGGGGTGGCCATGCAGCCAACCTCTCCCAACATTCCCTTTCAAATAACACTCCAAATTAAATTTTGGAGTGGCAGAGCCAACAGAAAGTCAGGATGAGATATTTTTCTTCCCTAATAAAACTTAAGAAATAGGCAGGAGAAGTTTGTAACCCCAGGGGAGAGGGCTATCTAGAGCTTACACATGTGACAGTGGCAATGGCAGCCACAGCGGCATCAGCACAGCAGCTCTCAGCCCAGAGACACAGAAGGGGGTGGACAACTGCTCAGAAAAAAGATTGCAGGGGACCCTTTGCTGGTACTGAGTAGAACCAATGCTGATTGTCAAGTCTATTGCCCATATGTAGCTCTGGGTCAGAGTTCTAGGCTGGAGAGAAGTGCTGGTAGTCAGTCAAAATAGTTCAAGCAGTCAGAAAGAAATAATTCAATATTATGGAACCACAGTCAGGATCATACAAATTTTAGCAGTTTCCTCCTTAAAGGAGCAGAGGGTATCAAATATGATTTCCTAGAAGGTAAAACAGCTAGAATTCCAACAAAGAATCACTTACCTAGCAAAAATAAGTGTAACCCTTCAAGAGAAATTTGATGAAATAGAGGATGTTCAACCATTACTGATGAAAAGCCTAGAGCTGAATAGAAAATTTGACATTCAAACAAGAAGACTCAGAGAAGCATAAAAAGGTAAACATGAAATAGTAATTATAAGGGATACAATAAAGTTAAACTATTTTCATTCCCATAAAGGAAGGTGATACATGTAATTCCTAAGAATTTTATCATTATTAGGGAAGTTAAAAGGAGTATACATAGAAGGCATGGGTGTCAGTTTTGTTGAAAAAATTTCAAAAAAAATGAAGGGGTGAGAAAGAAGGTTGTAGTGGGAGAAAGGGGAAGGGAAATGGAACGGGGACATTTTTCTCACATAAAGGGTGAATGCAAGGAAGAGCTCTTATAGTGCAGGGGGATGTGGGTGGTGGTAGCAGACAAAGCATGCACCTTACTCTCATTGGAATTGATTCAAAGAAGGAAGACTATACACACAAACACAAACATTCAGTTGTATATAGAAATGCAAATTACCCAGTAAGGAAATAGGGGAGAAAAGGGAATAGGACAAAATGGAGGGAGAGATAAAGGGAAAAAGGGAAGGCCACTTAAGAGAGGCAGTGATTAGAAGCAAAATAGATTTTTGAGGAGTGACAGGAGGGAGGGAAAAAGGAAGAGAGAGAGACAGAGGGAGAGGGAGAGAGAGAGAGAGAGAGGGAGAGAGAGAGAGAGAGAGGGAGAGAGAGAGAGAGAGAGGGAGAGAGAGAGAGAGAGAGAGAGAGAGAGAGAGAGAGAGAGGGAGAGAGAGAGAGAGAGAGAGAGAAAGAAAGAAAGGAAGAGGAAGAAACAAAAGATAATGAGATGGAGGGAAATACACAGTCATCATAAATGGGAATGTGAATGGGATAAGCTCACCCATAAAATGGGAGCAGAAAGATGAATGGATTAGAAACAAGAATCCAATAATATATTGTTTACAAGAAAAACAAACACAGAGGTAAAATAAAGGACTAGAGCAGAAAATAATATGCTTCAGTTAAGTAAGGGGTATCAATTATGATCTCAGAATAAGCAATATAAAAATAGACTTAACAAGAGAGATAATCAGGAAACCCATATTTTGCTAAAAGGTTACATAGACAACCAAGTAATATAAAAATAATTTACAGCAAATCTTTCTGATAAAGACCTCATTTCTCAAATATATACTGAATAAAGAATTAAGTCAAATTTATAAAAATAAGAGAAATTCCTTAATTGACAAATGGTCAGACAATATGAATAGATAGTTTTTCAGAGAGGAAATAAAAACTATCTATAGTCATATTTAAAAAATCCTCCAAATCACTATTGATTAGAGAAATGAAAATTTAAAGAACTCTGAGGTCAACCTCACATTTATCAGAAATGACAAATACTGCAGGCGATGAGTGAAAAATAGTACCCTAACAAACTCTTAGTGGAGTAGTGAACTGGCCCAACCATCCTCGAGAACAATTTGGAACTGTGCCCAAAGGGTCATTAAATGACCCATTTACTGACCCATAATTATTGACCCAATAAAAGCAATAGTAGGTCTGTTGCCCAAAGACAGCAAAGAAAAAGGAAAAAAAAAACCACCAATAGGTAGAAAAATATTTATAGCAGCTCTTTTTGTGGTGGAAAGAATTGGAAATCCAGGGAATCTCATCAATTGGGGAATGGTTCAAGAAGTTGTGGTATATGATTGGATGGAGTGCTATTGTTCTGTAAAGAATGATGATGGGGGGAGTGGTTTCAGAAAAACAGTGTAGGATGTATATCAGCTGAAGCAAAGTGAAGTGAAATCATAGGGAACAATAAGAGTGATGTTCTAATGGTGATCTACTGTGAAAGACTTGGCTACTCTGATTAATACAATGATCCAAGACTATTCTAAAGGACTCATGATAAAATAATATTCCTTCTCCAGAGAGAGAACTGATGAACTCTGAGTGGACACTGAAGTATAATTTTCTTTCTTTCTTTCTGTTTTTTTTTTTTTTTTGCTTTTTTCCTTGAAATATAGCTACTATAGTTTGGCATACCTTTCAGGAGGTGAATGGTGGGTTCTTTAGATGACTATTTTGCTTTCTGGATCTAGGACTTCTTGGCAATTTTATTTGATGATTTCTTGGATGATATTGACCAGGCTTTTTTTTTCATTTTGGCTTTCTGGTAAACCAGTAATCCTTAACTTCTTTCCCTCCTGGATCTATTTTCCAGGTCAGTTGTTTTTCCAATGAGTTATTTTACATTTTCTTCTATCTTTTCATTCTTTAGATTCTGTTTGTTTGATTCTTGATGTCTCATAGAGTCATTAGCTTCTACTTGTCTGATTCTGGTTTTTATCAAATTGTTTTCTTCAGTTAACTGTTTCATCTCCTTTTCCATCTGCCCAATTGTTCCTTTTAAGGGGTTATTTTCTCCAATTAGGTTTTGTACTTCCTTTTCCATTTGTCCAATTTTCCTTTTAAATTCTTCTGTGATTTCTTTTTTCATATTTTTAAATCATTGGTCAGTTTTTTTTCTATTTCTCTAATTTGAGTTTTAAAATCCTTCCTGAACTCTTTCAAAAATGCTCTTTGTGCTTCAGACCAGTTCATATTCTGTTCTGAAGTTTTGGATGGGAGTACAGTCTCAATGCTGACCTGTTTGATATTCCTATTTTGGTCCTTGACCCCATAGAAAGATTCTATGATATTTACTTTTCTACTTTGCTTCTTACTCATGATTTTCACCCTTTTCCTGGCTTTTAAAGTAGATCTCTGCATCTGGGGCACAGGGGGCTCTGTCCCACTGTTCTGGTGCCTAAAATTTGAGGCTTTGTGTGTTGTGGCCTCTGGTTTTTACAGTTAGAAGCTAAAATACTGCAGCTTACTTGGTGCTAAGCTGGCTGCTGTTGGAAAGCAGAGGTAAAGTGAAGTCTTTTTGGGTTTTCCCAGCGCTAACCTGGAGCTAGCTGTGTTAACTGTAGGGGGAGGTGGTCTCCTCTGCTGAGCTAGAGCATAGGCAAGCTCAGCAGTTGGTGATCCTGTCTGCACTAGTGTCTTCCCGATTCCCCTGTGGTGCTAAGGCACACCTGGAGTCCTGGTGTTGGAGATTGCAGGCTTCATCCCCCTGGGGCTCAGGAGCTTCTTCCGGTTTGCCGAGGTGGGTCTGTCTGGGACAACTCTGATTCTGCACTGGTCCCCTTCAGCCACAGCAAGAGGGGCCCTCCTTAGCAATTTTCCTAGCCTCACGGGCTAAGAAACTGTTTACCCCTTCTGCTGCTCCCGTTGTTTCAGGATTTTTCCTGGGTAGATATTCTTTGGGCTCTTCAAAGTCAGAAAGGGGAGGGAAATGACAATTACCAGTCACTCTGCCATCTTGGTTCCTGGAAGTGCCAATATGGCTAATAGAGAAATGTGACACATGATTTCACATGTATGATTTATATCATATACTTACTTTCTCAGTGGGTATAGGAGAGAGGGAGAGGATCTGGAATTCCAAATTTAAAAGAAAAAGCTTAAAATAAATAATAAATTAAAAAAGAAAAAATTCAAATAAAATGCCATCTTTTACAGGAAACCTTTCTCAACCCCTCTTAATTCTAGTGCCTTGCCTTTTTAAGTTATTTCCCATTCATCTTGAATATAGTTTATTTGTATATATTTATTTGCATGTTGTTTTTTCATTTAGATAGTGGGCTTCCTGAGATCAGAGCTGTCTATTGCCTCTTTTATATTCTAGTGCTTACCAAAGTGCCTGGCACATAGTAGGTGCTCAATAAATGTTGATTGATCAATTGACATTATAAACAAATGAAAGAAATATGGGAAAAATTACCTATCAGATCCATGGAGCAGAGAAAATTTCATGACCAAATGAGAAATGCAGAGGATCATAGAAGATAAAATAGACAATATAAAACATAAAATTAAGAAGTTTTTGCACAAATGTCTAATAAAGCTAAGATTAAGAAGGAAAAAGAAATTTCTGGGAAAAGACCTTTGTACCAAGTTTCTCTGATAAAAGTTTCATTTCTAAGATATTTAAGGAATTGATTTAAATTTATAAAAGGCAAAGAGCCAGTCCCTAATTGATAGTTTTAAGCATACACATAGATAATTCTCAAGGGAAGAAACCCAGGATATCTATGACCATATGAAATAAAATTCCAAATCACTACTAACTAGAGAAATGCTATTGTATCAATTCTGAGATTCAGTCTCATATCTAGATGATAAAAAAGGGGAAAAAAGAATAAATATTGGAAGGAGAATGGGAAAATAAGCAATTGATGCACTCTTGGTGGACCTGTGAATAGGTACAACTATTGAAAGCAATTTAAAATTACACATCAAAAGTTGCTACAATATGTGTGATTCACCGACCCAGCTATACCACTGTTATATCAATACTCAAAAGAGATTAAATGAGAAAAAGGTTCTTAATTTAAGAAACTAGTTATATATTTTTTTGTTGTGGCAAAAGTGGAATAAGCAGATATCTAACAATTGAGGAATGAGGGAAGGGAATAAGCGTTGTTAAGTGCTTACTATGTGCCAGGTGATGTGCTAAGTAAGTATGTTAGAAATACCACCTCTTTGGCTTCTCACAATAAAACTGGCAGGTGGGTGCTATTACCCTCGTTCTACAACAGAGGAAACGGAAACAGAGAGAGGTTAAGCGACTTGCCCAGGATCAGACAACTAGTAAAAATGGAAAGCAGTATTCAAATTCAGGTCTTCCTGACTCAAAGCCTAGCAACATACTCTGCCATAGTGGTCAGGCTGTGGCTGAATAAATTGTGGTATATAAGCTGTTTTGCAAGGAGAAATGAGGGAATGTCTTCCAGAAAGTCAGAGACAAACTTATATAAATTGGTACAGAATGAAATGGACAGAAACTCTATTGTCAATGTTATAAAAATGAACAACCCTGAAGACTTTTAAAAATAGATTAATGAAGAATGAAGTGATCAGAACTAGGAGAACAATTTATAAAATAACCAAAACCTAAAAGCAGTTAGTCAGTTAATAAACACTTATGAAATGCCTAGTATATGCTATGCATTATGCTAAGTGCTCTGTGTGGGGGCAGCTAGGTAGTGAAGTGAGTAGAGTGCTGGGCCTGGAGTCAGGAAGACTCTTCTTGGAGAGTTTAAATCTGGTCTTAGACACTTAACTAGCAGTGTTACCCTGCGCAAGTCACTTAACCCTGTTTGCTCAGTTTCCTCATCTGTAAAATAAGCTGGAGAAGGAAATGGCAAATTACTCCAGTATCTTTGCCAAGAAAACCCCAAATGGGGTCACAAAGAGTTGGACATGACTGAAATGACTAAACAGCTACATCAGCGTGGTGGAGATACAAATAAGAAATCTAATGGGCAACACAGCACACCAATGAAAAGGGCAGCCTAATAAAGTATAGCCCAAGTAGTACAGTAAATGGGAAGTGAAGAGTTGCAGGCCTGGAAGCTCTCTTTAAATGGAAGATTGGAGAAGAGTTCTTTGCTCTGCCCCTCAGCCCTCCAATCAGAGAGGCAGAGTACTGAGGATACTGATGAAGTGTGAGTACCAAAGCTGACCATGGCAGCTAGGCAATGGTCAGAAGCCAAACAGACTTTAGAGGAAGCAAAGTGGGTACAAGTCTCAAAGAGTGATGACATTTTTGAAAGCCTAAGAACTGTGATTAATAAATTAACCATTCATAATTCCAAAGGTTCAATGAGGAAATATCTATGACAGGGAAGTAATGGATTGATTCTGTGGAATGAAACATTTTTGTGTACAGCCATTGGGGAAATTTGTTTTACTTGACTATGCACATATTTTAAACAAGAAATTTGCTTTTCCCTTGCCTTCCCTTCCCTTGCTTTGCCTTCCTTTCTCTTGCCTTGCCTTGCCTTCCCCTCCCCTTCCCTTGCTTTCCCTTGCCCTCCTTTTCCCTTGCCTTCCCTTCCCTTCCCTTGCTTTCCCTTGCCTTGCCTTCCCTTGCCTTGCCTTGCCTTCCCTTGCCTTGCCTTCCCTTCCCTTCCCTTGCCTTGCCTTCCCTTCCCTTCCCTTGCCTTGCCTTCCCTTGCCTTGCCTTGCCTTCCCTTGCCTTGCCTTGCCTTCCCTTGCCTTGCCTTGCCTTGCCTTGCCTTCCCATGCCTTCCCTTCCCTTCCCATGCTGTCCCTTCCCTTCACTTCCCATGCTTTCCCTTCACTTCCCATGCTTTCCCTTCTCTTCCTATGCCTTCCCTTCCTATGCCTTCCCTTCCTTTCCCTTCCCTTCCCTTCTTTTCCCTTCCCCTTTCCCTCCTCCTCCTTAAATTTCCTTTCCTTTCTTTTCCTTAATTTTCCTTTCCTTAACTTTCATCAACTTTTCATTTCCATGGGAGGAAGAGAAAATTGGTTTCCTCTAATTAAAAAAAATAGATGGTTTCTACAGATGTGGAATATTACATAAGCTTTCAGTCGAGATCACTTTATTACTAATTTTGCTTAATTTTTACTTTGTTTTAAGAGACCTCCTATGAAGTCAGAGTAATCTGTAGATGATTATAATGGGAAAAGACATACAACAGAATATATCAGTAAAACTGAATGTGAAAAAGGGAGAAGAATATTTGAATCAGGGCTTAATGGAGGATGAGAAATGTTAGAATGGTAAGCTCCATGTGAGTAGGGATTGTTTTATTCTTTGTGCTTGTATCCTCAGTGGCTACCACAGTGTCTGATATGTATGTGTGTGTGTGTGTGTGTGTGTGTGTGTGTGTGTGAGTGAGTGTAAGTGTAATAAGTGCTTTATTGATTGAATAAGAATTTGTAGAAAGGAACTTTAGTATAGGAAACAAAGGGGAAGGTGGAAAGATTTGAGGAAATATCATTAAAATTGGCATCATAAACATCAGGACCAGATATGGCAGAGATGGATTTAAGTTTTCAGGACAATGAAAAGGTAGTGAAAGATGAGAGTTAAGCATGAAGACAGTGCAATGATTGTTGACAGCCTTGGCAAATTGGATTATGCTCATTTTATTTCAGTGTCTTATCTGCTCTGCTACCATTGTATAAACTGTAGAGACATATTATTCTGGATTACTCTTCTACTCCTTCATTCTGTGAGTGTTTTGCAATATTTGGCTACATGATGAAGAGTTAATCTTGTGGCACCTTTGGTCTTTCCCAGAAGTCCTGATTTGGTGTATGATGGGTGATTCTTGGTGCCATTTCACTTTCATTCAGGAATGATTCAGGATCAGCTAGCTTTTTCAATGGGAAACAATCAAATCCCTTGAAGAAGGAGCAGTGGGAGGCAACAGACCCAAAGGCAGCAGCTGGCATCTGAGTAGTGTCTCTTAATTTGCTTTGAAAAGTTTCTGTGGCACAGCTGAGAATGTTCGCAGAATTTTGCCCAATGCCATCTAATTACATTTTAGAACTTTCCTCAATACTGTATAATTACACTTTAGAGCTTTTTCATCTTATTATGCAGGAGTTTGGGTGGTAGAGGATTGAGGGAGAGTGATAGATGATGTAAATGATGTTTTGGGTCATTCTTGTGTGGGAACAAACTTGTCAGTGTTTGACAGTGAAATTTCTCAGGAAGTAGAAGAAGGAGCTCATTTTCCCCCTTTCACAAATAATATATTTTGCCATCATAATCATCTAAGCAGGAAAGTACACAGTTCTCTGTCCTTCACCTTGGACTTTGGGATAAATGTGACTTTTCATAGAGTAAGAAATCTCAGGTTAGTCAGCAGATGAAAGGTTCTCCTCTCCCTGGTATTATGGAGTAGAGGTGTCAGACACAAGGTCCATGGGCCACTCCTGAGTACTTCTTAAATCCAATTAAAATGTAGTTGCTAAAAACTTAACAAAATGAATAAAAATACAATAAAACATGATAATGTTAATATGTGGTATTCTAAGTCAACATGTACCCTTTAAGGATCCTAATGTATTGATTACTTGTCCGCATTTCCAAAACAAAACAAAGTCAAGTGCAGGTCATGTCATCATTTCTTTGATGGCATGGTCTTCTTCAGCAACTAAGGACAAACACAACAACAAATTGAGTTTATGCCACTCTTGTGTAGGAATAGTACATGAGCTCTCTTGCTTTGCAGTATTAAATCAAAGAACCACTCTATACCTTTGCTCCTTTTCCTCTAGGAAAATGTCTTCCTTTTACATGTTACATGTGTATTCCAGATAATGATTCCAGAATTTGTGTCATACCTGGTAAAGACAGAACACCACCACATAGTTGCTTATCATGGTGGATCTTGAGGTTCCTATGGGAATGAAGAGATGTGGTAGGACATGAATGAGAGAAGAATGTGTTACCTTCTTCTGTGACCCAAGGCGCAGATTCTAGAGACAGTAACCAGAGCTTCAAGACCTGGACCATACGGACATCATAATACTTGTGTTGACAAGTATTTTCCACAGTATGTAGTCTCAATTCTATCTATCTATATTAATTATGTTATCATCATGTTCATTTGTCTTTTTCCCTTCTATCATAGGAGAGTATAAGGAAACATAAACAAAACATAGCAAATCTAGAAAGTTCCTAATAATTATAGGTGTAATTACAGGATCACTTTGGACTGGAGGGGACCTTAAGGACTATTGAGTCTAGCCCGCTCAATTTATAGATGAGGAGACTGAAGCACAGAAAAGTTAAATGATTTAAGCTCATACAACTAGCGAGAATCTGGGGTAGGATTTGGACGTAGGTTTTTTGACACCAAATCCACTATACTATGCAATGGACTGATCTAGGAACTAGTGCATTTCTTATTACTACACATTTCCAAAAAGAGCTGGATGATCTCTTGTTGGGAGTATCATAGAAGGGGTTCTTGTACTGGTAGTAGTTGGATGGGATGAGAAGTTTAGAATCAGAAGCAAAGTCTGGAGAGGAGTAAAGAAGTGATTATGAGGTCTGGATACTTCCTCTAAATGGAAGTTCTTGGAGGAATACACCAAGTAGAGGATGGGATCTTTCAAGATGAGAAACTCAAAGAAGGGGAGGCATTTTCCAGAGTGAGAAGGTAGCTGGGGAATGGAGGGGATCTAAAGAAAGTCAAGAGCAGAGCAGGGAGAAGAACTTCCCATGCTTGTCAGAATAATGTCAGGAAGTCCAAGACTCAGAATGAACCAAGGTTTTTGATGAATGCTGGGTTCCACAAGAAGAGTGATTTCAATAACTATGTTGGGAGCATAGATTTAGAAATGGAAGACACATTAGCAGTCTTCTGGGTCAGTTAATTCATTTTACAGGTGCAAAAACTAAGTCCTAGAGAAGTTAAATGGTTGACCTAAAGGTTCACATATAGTGTGTGGCAGAGGCAAGATTTAAATCTCTTTATATACAACTCTCTTTGCTATCTTTGTGCCTTTCCCTGACTGATCTTCATGTCCAGAATGTGCTCCTTTTTTAAAACTTCTACTTCTTAGAATTCCTGTTTTCCTTTAAGACTCAGCTTCTAGTCACCATCCATTCCAATTACCTTCTATCCTGCATATTTATATACATATGTGTGTATGTATTATCACCCTGTTAAGTTTCTTGAGATAGGGACAGATTTGCTTTTTCCCTTATATGCCTGTTGCCGAGTACAGCGTCTGGCATGTAGGA
The DNA here is from genome assembly GCA_023548195.1 of Bettongia penicillata ogilbyi. NCBI lineage: Eukaryota > Metazoa > Chordata > Mammalia > Diprotodontia > Potoroidae > Bettongia > Bettongia penicillata. The sequence continues at coordinate 5,829,052 of JAJHZJ010000371.1, forward strand.
GTCACTTATAAGGGCTTGCTGACTGATTAATTACCTGATGACATTTTTTTATTATCCTGCATATTTCATCATTTGTAATGTATTGAGAATCATATTAAGAAAAACAAACCTCTGTCCCACTCAGTTAATATGGGTATTGTTAAAAAATGCTTATACTGTATAAAATTAGCATTTAATAATCTTAACTAGTCAAATAAGATACTGGTTTTGATTTTGGTTAGTTCATCTCATTCACAATTTAATTATTTTAGTCATATTCAGTACTCATTATCTAGGATGCTGCTACATCATATTTTTGCTCCTGTTATTTTGGCAATCATATTTTGTTTAGATTAATTTTCCAATAATTAAAATGGACGTTTTGCTTTTATGTCACTTTCATTCTTGGATTTATTCTTTCCACCTTCCCAATGAGCCATCACTTGTAGGAACTTGAGTCATAGAAGTCTGAAGTATAGAAAACTTGGCTTATTTTTGTGGGGTGAGAGGTAGTCAACCATGGGTTGGCTTGAGCCCCAACCCAGAAACCCGGGAATATCCTTCCACTAAAAACAAAATCCTATTAAGTTGACTCTAACTTCTACCTATAAGCATGCTAGCTAATATACAAAATAAACTTCATTTAAAAGAAAGAAAATCAATGAATGTTAACATTTTCTATAAATAAATTATAATCACTCTAAGGTCTCACACTAAGTATTCCTCAGGGGCACTTATAATCCCAGCATGATAATCCTCTAATAGTGGGATCCCCTACCAGTCACTCCCAGGGAGTTTGCTAGCTTCTGTCATGGGGGGCTGTTCCATTGACTTCAGCACTGTGGTAACTTCCTACCCTCTGTTATCTGCAGATGATCTTGACTAGGAACTTCCGGTGTGCTCACTGGCTGTTCTAACTGGTTATCTTTGTTATCTGTTAGAAATCATCACTGATTTTCTGGAGCAATCTAACAACCCGGCCCTTATTTACTTGGCAAGCCTAAGTCTTCAGTGCAGTTTGCCTTCATCTTTGGTACTAAAGGCAATTCAGGTTGATGAGGTATATACATGTACCCATAAAACACATGATAAAATGATTGAAGGAATAAATAAAAGAAGAGAATTCCTAACCTAGAAGACTATTTCTATTGGAATTTCTCAAATTTTGTATTGTTTGGAGTTTTTGAATTAAATACAACACTATAATGGATTAATTCCTGCATTTCCTCCAGTGGTATAGACTGAAACCTCTTTGTGACTCTTCATCTTATTTATCTCTCATTCATGTATTTCCAAAAATTGTACCCCCCATGCCCAGGGAATTTACCAAATTTGCAAGCAATCTTTCCTGAGTTCTCTTGACACTGAGTGGAAATCAGTGGATCAGTTTAGTTAAGCTCATTATATGACCAACCAAATATTTTTCTAGATAGTCTTTTTTCTTCTCTTTCTATATATCCTATCATCAAATCTAATGAGTTTACATATCACCTCTATGCAAATGAGTCCAAGATCTAAATATCTAGATCTAGTCTTTCTCCTGAGCTCCATTTTTTTTCTCTCATGAATTGTTTACTGGACATTTTGAAATATAAACATCTCAAATACTTACAAAACAGAACTAATTATCTCCTCCCCAACCCTAACCACACTCCTCTTCTTAACTTTCCTTTTAGCTTCATTTTTTAAAAAAATGAATCTTTATTGATGTCTCTTGCTATTTTACATCACTCAAATTTCCCCAGCATTCTTTTCTTTTATTCATCATAGTCATTCAATATAACAAATAATATTTTAAAAAAAAGAAAAAGAAGGGAGAATCAGTAAAAAAAAAATACTAAATGTTCAAAGGATGTGAACAGGCAGTTTTCAGAGGAAGAAATTAAAGATATCTGTAGTGGTATAAAAAATGCTCTAAATCACTATTAATTAGAGAAATGCAAGTCAAAACAATTCTTAGATACCACATCATACCAGTCAGATTGGCTAACATAATAAAACAGGGAAATTATAAATGCTGGAGATGATATGGGAAAATTGGAACACTAATGCATTGTTGGTAGAGTTGTGAACTGATCCATTCATTTTGGAGAACTGTTTGGAACTATGCCCAAAGGGCTATAAAAATGTGCATACCCTTTGACTCAGCAATACCATTTCTAGGGCTATATCCCAAAGAGATCATACAAATGGGAAAAGGACCCACATGAACAAAAATATTGATAGCAACTTTTTTTTTGTGATAGCAAAGAATTCAAAATTGAGAGGATGCCTATCAGTTGGGGAATAACAAAACAAGTTGTGGTATGTGAATATAATGGGATACTATTGTGCTATAAGAAATGATGAGCAGGTGGATTTTGGAAAATCCTGGAAAGTATTATATGAACTGATGCTGAGTGAGGGAAGCAGAACCAGGAGAGAACCTTGTATACAATAACAGCCACATTGTGTGATGATTAACTTTGATAGATTTGGCTCTTCTCAGCAAAGCAATGTTCTAAGACAGTTCCAAAAAACTTATGATGGAAAATGCTATGCATATCCAGAGAAAGATTTATGGACTCTGAATTCTGCATTCTATTTGCGCTCTCTCTCTCTCTCTCTCTTTTGTTCCTTCTTTCTGTCATTCATTCCACTGGTTATAATTCTTCTTTATAACATGAATAATGTGAAAATATGTTTGATATGAATGTATATGTAGAGGCTATGTCGGATCGCATGCTGTCTTGGGGAGGGAGAGAAAATTTAAAACTCAAAAGTTTGTGGGATTGACTATTCCTAACTAAAAATAAATAAATACATGTGGAAAGTTATTTCTGCACATCCTATTTTTAAGGTCAGTTATTTTGTCTTGTATAGAATTCATGTGACTATTCTTTTTTCTCTTTAAGATGGGATCTCCCTATCCTATCCAGACAGGAAGTTACAGGAGTTACTCATGACCCTACTTCACTGCTAATGAGCATTGGACTTTTGATATGCTCTATTTACAATCTGGGCTTATTTGGCCCAATTTAGGCAACCTGTTGGTCAACTCTTCCTCTGGGCTCACCATATCAATGCTGAACTTAGTGGATACCTGCCTTACGTCACCCATTACACCTCAAAATTCCCAAGCCAAAGAGATTCAAAAGCCTCAACCTCCATGGTAGCTGGGATTACAGGAGCATGACAGCACATATTGCAAATTCATATCTTATTTTACATTTCTGCCTTTAGCATCACTTTGTGTTCCAAATCTTTTATCCATTTTCTCACAGCTTTGGCTTCTCTTGAGAATTCTTTCATTATGTATTCAAATTTTTCTACTATGTCATTTATATTTTAAAGTCCACTTTGAGAGTTTGAGTTCTCAGTTAAATTGGCCTAATTTCTTCTAGGAGTTTAATTTCTCTTTTGATTCATTCTATAGTTTATATTTTTCTTGTTTAATGACTTCTAGGAAACTTAAAGGATTTGATATTTTGTTAGACAATTTTAGTTCATTTTCATTTATAAGGTTTATTTAAATTTCTTTGGCTTTTCTTTGTTTTTTCGTTTTTTGGTTGGTTAATGACCTTTTCAAAGAATACTTCTCTCTTGATAATATGATCTTCCTTGTTCATTAGTTGCCTCTTTGGATCCTGTTTCTTTGTTTGCTCCCCTTCTGCTGCTGCAGAGACCCCCAATGCTAGGCTGCTGGGTAACCTCAGCCTCCTTGTGTTGGGCAATATCAGGTCTGCTCAAATCTGAGCTGCTTCCCTGAGTAAGTTCTGATTGGGAAAAGGATTGGCCCCAGCTGAGTTTTTTGTCCCATCAACTCTGGTGCTCTTTTCCCTTCTAGTCTGTGAAGCTCATCATCATAGGTGCCTTCTGACCTCTTAGTGTATTTTTATCCCTTCTCCTTCAGTACTCTCCTTTTTATCTATGTGACTGGACAGAAGCAATATCTACTTCCTCTTATGAGCTGGTGTTTGGTTTTTGGATAGAGTCACTACTGTGGAGGTTCCCTATATCTGGATCCTAGGTCACCAATCTTCTATCTTGCTTGTATTGACTGAAGGAAAAACCTGCAATAAGTTTGGGGATGCTGAATTTGAGCTCCAAATAATAAAATTCTCTTGCAGTAATTCGTGAGGATTTTAAAATTTTATATAGGTATTCTACCTTCTTATCTTATGAATTCTGTCATAATTATTTTACTCTGGGTATGTAATTGATTTCTTTTAAGATTCTGCAACAGAAGTTTATAGTAATCAATTATTGTGCCATATTTCTGATCATATGATCTTGTCTTTCTGTAGTGCTAAATGATCACAAAATTGACTGTTGTATGCATGCTAGAACAACAGGAAAAGCAGTATATCTGAAACTCAGGGGTCCTATGGTACTGGGAAGTTAATTGATATTACAAAATGGCTGTCATTAACCCACATAAGCCACAGGGAGAATTCCAGTATGCTAATGTTCTATTGTAATAAAGGAAATGATTTACTTAGGGAGCGAGTTAGCTCATGAAATGAGGCCATAGGACTGGGAGCCATGGTGAGATAGAAATTTCTTGGGGGTTTTCCTTTCCTTTGTGTGTGTGTGTGTGTCTTCTAATAGGTGTCTCTCTTGGGAGGGGAGTAACTTGTGCATATTTTTTTCCCTTTCTTCAATTGTCTTGTATGTTTTGTCTCCATTGGTCATATGATTGAGGGCTTGATTGAATTCCCTAAAGGAAATTTGCTGTGATGAACCTGTGTCACAAGGTCAGTGAAAGCTGCACCCTTGATTCTTAGCCATTATTTCTTTGTTTAGCTATGCTGGTAGGAGCAAGAAATGAGACAACTGATAAGAAGTTTGGCAGATGATGAATCAACTTATTCTTTGGAGGTCATGATGAAATTGCTGCCCATAGTTCTCATCTGAATGTAATAATGATCTTCATAAATAACCAGCATTTATATAGCACCTACTATGTTCCAGGCACTGGGCTAAGTGCTTTACAACTATTGATTAATATAATCCTCATAACAAACCTTAGAGGTAGGTACTATTATTATTTTCATTTTACAGATGAGGAAACTGAGGCAGACAGCAGTTGAGTTACTTGCCCAAGGTTACATAGCTAGTAAATATCTGAAGATGGCTTTGATTTCAGATCTTTCTGACTTCAGGTCCAACATTCTATCCATTCAACCACCTACGTGCCTTATGTCAATTAACATATATTAGCCTGCTCTATCACACGCTGAACCCTCAGAGAAAGATTATGAATTTGGGTAATATCTAAGACTTGGGCATCATAGCTACTGCTGTGGGCTTTTTGTGCAAAGAATGGGAAAAGTGATCAAGACTAGGGTAGCTGTTGCACTGAATAAATTTTTGCCATGAACCTTTCCAGCTCTCCTAAGAATTTAGGGATATAGATTTAGATTTAATGGATGTAGAACAATGCACCCAAAGGCAGCCTGATTTGATTTGCCAGAAACTGCAACTATTTAGTTTTAGAGGAATATATAAATGAATGAATATTGCTGACTATGCCAAATGCCGTCATGTTCTAGTGATACAAATAGAAAAAGTGAGGCACAGGGATTGCGAAAAGCTCATGATCTAGTTGGGGTAAGTAATGCATAAACCAATGTTCCTTTTCAAAGCATATGAAAGGCCCAGAAGTGCCAAGGGTGAGGTGAATGGAGGTCCTGAGGATGAATAAGTTAGTCAGAGGACAGTACTGGGAGATTGTAGGGGGTAGAAGTAGAACTGAGGATAATTTTAGAAGTATAATAAAATGCGGTGCCAGGACATATGGCAAGGCATGGTAATCTTCCATCTCATCAGAAGCAATGAAGTTGTTAATCCCCAATTTTATTTTAGCTATGTTTGGAGTCAAGTAACCCAGGTGATGGGGAAAAGCAAAGGCAGAAGGATAAACCTGATTATTGAGAATTATTCGACCACCTGGCCATCACAGATGGGTTCTAGAATAGCCTAGGTTTGAATGAGGGGATAAAAGGGAAGACATTAGAGAAAGTAGCAAATGTAGGGGGTTGATCAGGAAAATTTCCCATTAATTTGTTTAATTTAAAGAGCAGTAAATCATTGGGACTTATTTTTGCATTTCTTTATAAAGGGTATGGTTACCTCCCTTGACATCACCTGGAGGATAGGTATCACTTACAGGAGATATTCCCAAGATCAGTTGTTTGACTTCTTGGATGGATTATTTCAGGTGAAGTCAACATTTTGTACTGGTCTATAAAATGGAGATCATATATCCTGAGAGTAAAGAGTAGCCTGGGGTCTTGAAACAGGGACTTATTATATACATTCATACATACACACATACATATGTATACACACTTATATGTATAAAATATTATATAAATTAGATTCCCCATCCTCTGGAGCCACTAGCTAATACCTTTGGACAAAGACATATCATAAGCTGCATTCAATCATGCCCATATTCCATACACCCAAGAACCATTAATTTATTCCTTGGTGCAGAAGCACATAGGTATTATAGGTAGTTATCAATTGAGTCTGATAAGATATACTTGGAAGCTATTACTTTCTTGAACCAAGCCTTAGAAAGACAATAGCTTAACTTCTCAGCCATGGGATAGTTGTAGAGGGGGAAAATGTTGAGAGTTCTTAATGGCCAAAAGTTTAAGAGTCTTAGATTCTTGTCTCCTAGTCAGGAAAGGTAGCAATGCAATTTCCTAGGCAATGCATCACCAGAATCTAGCCTTTTCACATATAGGGGTGCCCTACAAGTCATTACTGTCAAGAGAATGGGAATTTCTTGGGTAACATATTTCTTTTTTAGAGAAGAGGATTACACAGAAGGCCTTTTAGCACTAAGAGAAGGAATAAGGGACAAAAGACATGATGTTGATGAGGACTAGACATTTTGTATTTTGCTATTACCATGCATTATTTGGAAAAGGCTTTTGTACTTTATTCAGTAAGGGATCACTGAAGAGTTTTGAATAGAATAGTAATGTGACTTGATATATACAGAAGAAAAATTATTCTGGCTACATTATAAAATATTGCTTGGAGGTAGGGGAGAGAACACAAATAGGAAGCCATTTCGCTAGTACCAAACTGGTGATAATGATGACTTTTGGTAGAGTATTGATAGTGGGAATATATAGGGAGGAATGGATATGAGATACATTGTGTAGGTGGAATTATTAGAACTTGGTATGAAAGGTTAGAAGAAAGAGTCAAAGATAACCCCAAGGTGAGGCTAGCCTCACAGACAGAAATAGAGAATTGAGGAAGTACAGCAGGTTTAGGAAGACGTATGTGTTGTTAATTTTGCGGTGCAGTAGTTAGAGGCTTTCTGAAGACTGCTGAAGATGTAGATCTGGACTTGTAAAGAGATGTTAGGGCTGGAAATATTGGCTTTGGAGTCATATGCATAGAGGAGGTAGATGAAGCAGTAGAAATAAGTGAGATTGCCAAGAGAGAGAGTGTAAAAGAGAGAAGAGACCGAAGACAAGCCCTCTTGGAACATCCCAGCCAAGAGGCCAGGAAACAGATGGGGGATCCAGAAAAGGAGATGGAGGATAAGTTAGAGGTAAGAAGAGAGCTAAGACCCTATTATTATTAAAATCAAGCTGGGGCAGGGGGAAAATGAATGAATATTTGAACTATGTCAAAAAGCAGAAGTCAAGCAGTATGAGAACCAAAAATGGATTTAGAAATTAGAAGACTCCAGGTGATCTTTGAAAAAGTAATTTAAACAGAATTGTAGGAGCCAAAAACAGGATTCCAAGTGTTTGGGACAGAGTAGATGTCAAGGATGTGGATATTTTGTATAAACAACTTTCCCAAGAAGATTAGCAATGGAGGGGAGGAAAGATAGTTGTCTGGGCAAGAAGTATCCAGGAAAAGCATTTTTGGGGATTGGGGAACCTTAAGCATGTTCGTGAGAAGGTACAAAGGAGCCACTGCCAAGAGAGAGACTTAAAACTCATTTGGGACTTCAGGCTGGTAATAGGATGAACCTTCCTGATTAAGCAGCAAGGAGGAACTGGATCCCAAAATGTAGCTGATGGGAACCTTGCAAGGAAGTGAACACTGATTCTGAAAATCTGTAATACAGAAGGGGAAAAACAGACAGATTTAGTCTGCCATGTAGATTTTGGCAGAACAGATTTCAAGTTGTTCAGATAAATGATGTGCTTGATCTGTTGGTCTAAAATTCTATGGGGAATGTTAGCTTAGGACATAGGGCGCTCTCAACAATGCAATTCTCAAGAATACAAAGAGAAATATTTCTAGTGAAGAAGAAAAGGAGGCATTGTCTAAAAGAGAATGAAGTAAATTCATTGAGAACTCATAGGTTGACTTAGATTTAAAAAAAAAATTGTACCCAGAAAGTGAAAATAAGGATAGTCCTTAGAAGATGAATATATGTAGAAATATGGCACTCTTGTAATACATGTTATTCAGGAATACCCAAGTCCAGAATAAGCTGAGAACAGGGAAGAATTCTAAGGACTACAAACAAGGTTGTTAAAAATCTATGTTGGGAAACAGATGCAAATCAAGGAGAAGCAGTAGGACCTCTTCTAAAAGTGGATAGGACATATTTGTGAGATGTGCAGGCTAAACTTGGATCTCAACCCTGTGATGACAGAAAAGTGCAATAAAATTTGTTAGTGCCTGACTTCTAGGTATAGGTAGCTGTAGCCTGATGAAAAGAGTAATTCTTGGTTCAGAAGCTTTTCCTTGTTTTAAGTATTTGTGGATAGACACCAGAGGGCTTCAGTCATTCTTGATGGAATAGTTCCCAGACCACAGACATACTGGGCTTCATTGTTTGAGCCCAATGGTATTAGCCAGTGCTAAATGAGCTTTTCAGGTGTTTTTTTCCCCCCAAACTGAAGGTTTAAGTTCATAGGGCAAACTTAAATTGCATGTTTTTCAGCTTTGGAAGTCACTGGGGGGCTTTTGCCTGCCAGGATGGTGTCTCTTGTAAGCAAGGATTCATCTTGGGAACAGTGAATTGGGTTGTTATGCTTTGTTCTTTATGGCTTTCTGCTTTTGTTTCCCGTTCTCCCCTGTCCTTTCCTGTTCTCCTTTTGTCCTTAAGCAATCCTGGCTGTAATACTTAACAGCCACATGAGGAAAGCTTGGGGGGGGGGATATTTAAGTAGATTGTTTTTAAAACCCAGTCACGGTAACATTGTCTGTTATGGCTGGTCAGGCTGTTCAGAGATATAATGAAGACAGTGAAGTCTTATTAAGTCCTATTCCTGTCTTGGGGTCTAGTATATCATTTTAGTACTTCTAGAGTATTTTGCATAAACCTCCCCCACTTTTTTCAACACAGAGAAAAACCCAGTCACATTCTTTAAAAACAAAGGAAAAAAATGCAATTGGTGATGGGTGTGATAGGCTTTGAAAATTTTGAGTATAGTTCAGATGAGCATTTTACTGATTTCTGACCCTTCTGCTCAGGGTAGGTAGTAGCAGACCTCAGTTCTCTACTTATTGCCATGGAAACCAGATCTAGGGCTGACACAACAGCTTCAGAAATGTTCATTGGTTGGTAGGTTTCTTGGTGAAGCTCTTCCCCAGATATAGCAATCTCTGGAGCCCAATCCCATATTGTATCTTTCTAGTGTACTTGTTCACATGTGTGTGTGTGTGTGTGTGTGTGTGTACATTTCTTCACTTGAACTGCAGCTACTTTGATCCAAATCCTTCTTAAAAGGAACAATCTAGGTCAGCCTCTAACAGGACAATTACCATCACCCTGGCTGTGTGCCACAGTCATTGATGGACAAGTAAGACAAACAACTGAAAAGCTTCTATGTTTTCTTGCTGTAAGAGAGATCAGGCATACAGATGGGCATGGGGGCCTTCCCCCAAGGGGCTGCTATTTCCTGCTGGGTTATTCACTTCATGTTTTTGGTCCCCTTCCTTACTGTCACTCTAAATGAATCAAATTATATTTAGGAGCCAGGTGAGGATGATCAGAGGTCTTTGCTGTTGAAAACATCACTCTTCCTCCCACTTTCTCTAAAAGAAGGAATACATTATGGGCTGGGTCTTATTACTATTTCACGCACACCCTATAACATAATAAGATGCAAATATTCCCTGCAATGCACCAACACCACTAAATTAGGTATTCCTTCGGGCCAATGGCGGCTCACACTTCAGACTAAAGCTGTGTCTCAGTGGAAAATTCAAACTATCCAACAACCCTGGCTGGGAACTTGTAGATTCAATGTCTAATAGAATATATTCAGAAGCAATTTCCAAGGTGCTTTAGATTATACTGAAGGAGGCAGTCTGTCTCTCCTATATTGTGAGCTGACTGAACAAGTGAACATTAAAACTTATTTGCAGTCTTTGAGACAAATGAAACCCTTCTTATGGACTGCAAGGAAATGGCTATTTGTGCTGTGAGCTAAAAGACACCCTTTGTGGAGATAAGGTTGCATGGTGATGACAGATGCTTCATAAATAATTGACAAGACAAAGATCAGTAAAGATACATACCTTAACCTACAGTTCATGTGAAGAGATGTTTTAGTGCTGCTTATGTGAAGTGATAGGGACTAGGGAAACAAAAACAAAAATGAATCAGTAAAACTTCAAGGAGCTTAAATTCTGTTGGAGGAACCTAGGAAATATAATATGTGTACATATAAGTAAATATAAGTTTATTTGAAGAGGGAGAAGTTATATGCAACTGGGAGGTTTAGGAGAGGAGGTTTCAAGGACTGAGCAATACTTTGTCTGATAATTGAAGGAAAACAAGAATTTTGAAAGGTAGAGATGCCAGAATTTCTTCCAGGCATGAGTGATAGCTTATATGAATGCAAGGAAATGGAAGATGAAATGTTGCATTTAGGAACAACTAGTAAGTGGCTAGAACCAACAAATTTGTGAAGGGGAATGATAGGAATATGAAATCAGTTCAGAAAAAAGCAGATTAGTGACAAATTATAAAGGTCATTAAATGCCATGATGGATGATTTGTGTCCTAAAAGCAAAAGAATAATATCAAAATCTTGAGAGCAGGAATATAAAAGTTGTGACAACCCTGCCATAGGAGAACTATTGTGGTAGCTATGTAGAAGATGGAATGAAGAGGAGAAAATCTAGAAGCTTGGAGAACAATTAAAAGCCTACTGCAGTAGTCCAGAACAGAAACTGTAAAGGTCTGAACTAAGGTGGTAGCCATGTGAATGGAAAGAAGAGTACTCACACAAGAGGGGTGGAGATATCATTGCCATGATTTGGCAACTAATTGGATAAGATGAGATAAGGGAAAGGGATGCATTAAGATGCTTTCAAGGTTATAATCATAAGGGATGGAGAGGAATAACAGTTATACGGAAGTTTGGAGGGGCACTTGTAGAAGTGAAGGCAATAAGTTTTATTTGTTATATGCAGAACTTCAAATGTTGATAGGACATTTGAGGAGAGATATTCAATAGACAGTTGGCAATATGAATTGGAATTTAGGAGGGAGATAAGGACTAATGTTAAGATTTGTGAGTATCTTTACAAAGATAACAATTGAAGCATAAGCGCAGACAAGCTCAATAAGGGAGGGAAAGTAGATAGTGAAAATAAGAAGTGGTGATGAATCAGAAAAAGGAACATGAAGACTGGTCAGACAAGGAACAACCTCACAAAACAAGAGTATCATAGAGTCAAAGGAAGTTCAACCTTCAGAAAGATCAGAGAAGATAAGGATGGGTAAAAAGCCACATGATTTAGCAGTTAAGAGAGCATTAATGACCTTTGAGGAAAAAGATATCAGTAGAGTTATGGAGTGAGAAGACAGATTTCAAGAGAGTGAGGAGTGAATTGGTGGTAACTAAGTGAACGTAGAGAGTGTGATGATTCTAGGAATGTGTCAGTGAAAGGGAGGAAAGATAGAATGATAGCATAAAAATGATGGCAGAGTCAAGCAAAGGCTTTTAAAGGATTTTTAAAGCAATATAGGCATTTTAAGATTTAGAGCAAGATAGAAAAAGGGACTGAGCATAGGTGCAAGCTCCCCAAAAGGATGTAGAGAATGGGATCAAGGAAATTAGTTTCAACAATAGAATAATCTCTTCCTCAGAAAACTTAAACAAAGGAGGAGAGGGTTCATGGAGAAGTGGTGCAGTGGATAGAGCACCAGTGCAGGAGTCAGGAGGACCTGAGTTCAAATCTCACCTCAGACACTTGACATTCATTAGCTGTGTGACCTTGGGCAAGTCACTTAACCCTAACTGCCTCATCCTGGGTCATCTCCAGTCATCCTGATGAATATCTGGTCACTGGATTTAGATGGCTCTGAAGAAGTGAGGCTGGTGACTTGCACACACACCTTCCCTCACTCAAAACAAAGTCAAGTGCAAGTCATCATTATTTCTCTGATGGCATGGTCTTCTTCAGCAACAAAGGACAAACACACACAGAATCAATCAACTTGCAAGCACTTTTGAAACCCCTGCTATATTCCAGGCACTGTGCTTGGCACTGGCAATACAAAGACAAAAATGAAACAGCCTCTGATCATAAGGAGCTTTTATTCTATCAGGGGAAGTGATATGCACAGGCAGCTAGGTGGTAAAATAGATATAGTACTAGATCTGGGGTCAGGAAGGCATGGGTTAAAATCCAGTCTCAGGTAACTTCAGTCTGCCTCATTTTCATCATATTTAAAATAGAGATAGTGTTAGCAACTACCTCCCAAGGTTTTTATGAGGATAAAGTAAGATAATATTTGTAAAGCACATTGCAAACCATAAAGTTCTACATAAATGCTAGTCATCTCTAGCTGCCACCACCACCACCACCACCACCACCACCACCACCACCACCATGAACACACCATCATCATTTGAGATTATCACATGGTGGTCCGAAGAAGCAATACAAGGACACTCTCAAGGTCTCTTTCAAGAACTTTGGATTTGATTGTGTGACATGGGAGACCCTGGCACAGGACCGCTCAGCATGGTGTGCCCACATCAGAAAGAGTGCTGTGCTCTATGAGCAAAGCAGAATTGAGACAGCACAAAGTAAATGCAGGATGCGCAAATTTGGGATATCCATCCCAAATATTCATATGGACTATCTGTGCCCAATCTGTGGTAGAGCATTCTGAGCTCATATTGGTCTGATCAGCCACAGCTGGACACATTGAAACTTGACTTTATCATGGTGATGTCATTTTGGTGCTCTTCGAAAATGAAGGACAACAACCAACCAACCAGCCAATCACTATAACATAAGGATAAGGATAAGACTCCTATTAATATAGTCTGGCACCTTCTGTGCCACTTACAGTGCTGGAGAGCTGCCTAGATTACTTGGAGGTTGTGATTTGCCCAGGAACACGCATCCAGTACATGTCAGAGGTGGAACATGAACCCTGATCTTCCTTGTTTTGAGATTGGCTTTTCATCCACTTTGCCACCTTTCTGTATATGAAATAAATACAAGATAATTTTTTGGGGGTAGGCACTAGCAGTTAAGTGGATTAGAAAAAGCCTCATGTAAAAGGAGGCACTTGAGCTGACTTACGAAGGAAACAAAGTATTTAAAGAAGAGGAGATGAAAAATAAATGTATTGCAGAAATGGGGGACAGTCAGGGCAAAAGTACAGGAGTGAGAAGTGGGCAAGTCATTTAACAACTGTCTGCCCCAGTGTAATGGTAATTTAAATGGAAAATCTTTCACATTCATTAATTACCTTCCTGGGTCACAGGGAAACCTGAGATACGAGTCTGAGTCACATGGAGCCTGTGGCGGTAGGAGTTTGCTGAATGGGCAGAGCAGGAAGAGGTGGAGCTAGAGCAGAGATGAGAGGAAGTTAGTGAGAGAGCAGTCACAACTGAAGAACACAGGCAAGCCCACAGCTGGCTGTGAGTGTGAGAAGGGCACTTTGTTTAAGGGAAGCCTTCTGGTGATTTGAGAAAGTGAACTGGTTTGTGGGAAGCCTAAGAGAGAGAAGGCTTGCAGCTGATGTTGTCCTTTGCGCTGTTATTGTGTATAGATTTTTGTTGCTGTGATGGATTTGACTTTGTTGTATCTGAATAAATTTTTTGATTATGTTTTTCATGTGGAGAGTCTGTTCTATTTCACAATTCAGAATTGTGCCAGGATATTCATGGCCACTGTGGGTGTTATGATTGCATTGGTGCTATGAATGGTGATGAGGATGGGATCATGGAATATCAGACCTCTATTTGGAGATAGAAAGGCAGAGGAGCTAGAGGAAGAAATGGATGTCCCAGGGTGGGATGATATGCTTTATACCTCCCTGGCAAGAGAATGGGCTAAAGGCATGGGGCTTTGAGATTACTGGGACCTGAGGCTACAGAAGGGAGAACCCAGAGACTTAGAAAGATGTTTGCAGGGAATACCAATAGACCAGGGAAATGGCAGGCGTTTATAGGAGAGACTGGGCCTTGCTAATAAGCTATTGAATTCCACATAAAAGCAGAGACAAGCTGCCAGAGGAGAAGGTTCAGATGGAAAGGGAATTGATGGGTTTGCATGAGAAACTTTTTATACTGCAGCATTTAAAGTCTCCTTTTGCAGAGTAAGCTGGAGGGTCTCGGGTGGTAGGGGAAAAAGCTGTTATTGGTTTAGCTCATAGGAGGTGAAAAGTTAACAATAGGAAAGTGAATGCAGCCCTTGCACAGGCTGGGCTCGACTGGGGCCCAAACACAGGTCACAGTGATGCATGGGAAGAGAATGAAACAAATGAGGAGGCTGAAATTCGGCCAGTACTAAGAAGGAAGCAGGAGTATTGGGGCCCCCCATGGTGTTTGGGGAGGTAATTGAAAATTTTACTCAGCAGGAGGTCACAGATATTTTGAATTGGTTCACCTAAAGGATGGGAGAATCGTTGGTATCTAGTGAAAAATTAAATTTCCTGGAGAGAGAAGAGTGAATAGCCAGTAGATTCAAAGTCAGAATAGATTGACAAGAAAAGAATTGTTTACAGCCCTATTGAGAGCAGGGGTAGATTTTGGAAGAATAGATGACATTCCAACTAGTGAGCTATATAAAATGTATTGAGGAAAGAAGCTTGATTTTAGACTGAGCAGGGAAGTGGGAACTGCCTCCACAGATCCTCCTGAAACACCTGCAGGGAGAATAGGGGGTTGGCCAGGTCCCAGCTCAGATTAAAGAGGATGTATCTTTAGCCAGAATGATGACCCTGGGACTGCAAGGTGGAAAACAGTAAACAATAGTGAATGAGGCTATGATAATGGGTTCATAGACTCCAGAAGCATGGCTGACCCTCTATCTACCCTGCTCCTTTACTGTTATTGTTTCCTTGTTTCTTTTTGTCTTTTTGTCTTTTCACCTTGTTGGTCAGATTTGTTTTCTGCAGACTTAGTACCCTCCTCCTGTAGATGCCTGGTTGATGAAGCTGGATGTCACCCCTTGTCCACGACTGTGATGTGTCACCCATGGACCTGGCGTCAACCCAGCTCTGGATGCCAGCTAAAGAACTGACTTCTTGAATGGGACTTTTTGGGGCAGGGACAGCTCTACATCCAATCTTAGCAGGAAGTAGTTGCAAAAGAAGAGACCTTTACCCCTTTCCCCAAGATTTTGGGCCCCATTCCTTCAAGGGGGGAAATAATGGGGTGCTTGTGCTCAAGTCCCACCCTAAGATATTGTTTTATGTGCTTATTTTGTGCAATCCCTATTATGTTGTTGTAAAGTTCTGTTGACACCAGTTGCTTACAATATTGTTTTATATGCTTATTTTCTGTTATTCCTGTTAAAGTTCTGTTCATACCAGTTGTTGCCCTACCAACCTACGTAATGAATATAAAAGATCTTGGGGTCCAGTGTAATGGTAATTTAAATGGGAGATGTCATATTCATTAATAGACCCATGTGACCTGCCTGGGTCACATGGAGCCTGTAGTGGGAGAATGGGTGATACAGGAAGAGGCAGAACTAGAGCAAAGCTGAGAGGAAGCTGGTGAGAGTGCAGTCAGAATTGAAGGATGCAGGCAAGCCCACAGCTGGCTGTGAGTGTGAGAAGGGCATTTTGTTTAAGGGAAGCCTGTTTGAGATTTGTGTAGGGGAGCTGGTTTGTGGGAAGCCTAACAGAGGGAAGACTTCGGGCTCATGTTACCCTTTGCATTGTTATTATGTGTTAGATTTTTGTTGCTGCAATGGATTTGGTTTTCTGGTGTCTGAATAAATGTTTTGGTTCTGTTTTCCATGCAGAGAGTCTGTGGTATTTCACAATTCAGAACTGTGCTGGGATATTCATGGCTACTGTAGGCACTGTGAATATTGCATTGGCACTGCTCCCAGTTTTCTCTTCCATAAAATGGGCAAAATATTAACCCTGATTTCCCAGAGTTGTGAGAATCTAATAGGATATTTGGAAAGTGCTTTGCAAACCATAACTCCCATATCAATACTTTTCCTCTTCAACTACTGTCACTACTATAGTATATCAGTGACATGCTGGGAATCTGAATTGCTTCCATTTGAACTGTCATAGGAAGATTCTGAAGATTACCTGACAAGATATGGTACAGGACACTGAGGTCCTTTCCTGAGCTAAACTGCCAAGCACTCAAACTCTACTGCAGAAAGTGCAGCTCCAATGGGGCAGCAACATTGTTCAGTGCTAAAGGTGTGTTTGCTTAAAAGAGTATTTTATGGAGAAATCATACAAGGCAGGTGCTCACATAGTGATGAGAAGAGATGATACAAGGACACTTTCGGAGTCTCTGAAGAATTTTGAAATTGGTTGTGTGACATGGGAGAATCTGGCATGTCCTGCATCAAAGATGGCACAGTCTGTATGAGCGAAGCAGAATTGTAGTAGCTCAAGAAAAACATGACATGCACAAATTTAGACATCTCCACTGCAAATGTTCATATGGACTCTTTGTGCCCAACCTATGGTAGAATGTGTCAAGCTCACGTTGGTTTGATCAATCACAGTTGGAAACACTGTACCTTGAATACAACATAGTGATGTCATTTTGGTCCTCTTCAAGAAGGAAAGACAACAACCAACCACTATCAACACCACCACCACCATCACTCTTACTCCTCCTCTTCTTCCTACTTCTCCTCCAATTTCTTTGGTTCAAAAATATGTTCTTTAGTCAAAGACTAACCTCAACTACTCAATATTTTTTTTTTACTCAGGTCAACTCTAGGGCTAGCCCCTGAACCTTGGGAACCAGCCTTGGTTTATTGTAGTAAGGCTAGATGTGCAATACACAGCAATAGAAATTTTTATTCATACTGAAAACAGAAAACAAAACAGAAATGCCTCCTTAGTAGCAAATTCATGGTAGAACGCCTTATTCATGTTCTTGTCACAATTTTGACTTAAAAAACCAATAAAATAAAAATAAACAATGACAATAACAATAAATGGTAGAAATACCTCTAAAAAACCCTAATGAAAATACCACTGAACTCAGTGAGAACTATTTCAGGGTTTCATATGTACTCTCCACAGTTATGTGATGAACTCCATGAGAACAAAATCAATTCATCCTAGATCTTGGGCTAGAAGGGACCTTATCAGTCATCAAGACTTTCTTCCCATTCTCCCTTTTAACATGAGAGGAAATTGAGGCCCAGAGAGATTTAGTGACTTGTTTAAGTTCACAAAAGTAGTAAGTGACAAGTGTAACTTCCTTGACATCTACCAAGGTGTCACATCCTATTGTGTATTTCACTTAACATCCAATCTTGGGCTGTAAATATGTTAAATACTTGATACATCTGGGTTAAAATACACATACACACAACTCTTCTACCCATTAAGATAAAAATAGAATTTGTATTTGTAAAAATCCTGGGAATCAAAGACTACACTGTTTTCCCCCCTCAAACACAAAGTATAGTAAATAGCAGTACACTAAATAGTAGGATCCATAGGCATAAAATTTAAGATTAATTTAGATACAACATATAATGCTCTTAGTAGCAACTCCTTTTTTTCCAACCCTTGTTTGTATTTCTAGTGAGTGGTTTAAAAATATTAACTCATATTTATATTGCATTTTAAGAATTTTCTTCACGTCAGATCTTAGAGGGAGGCAGTGCAAATATTATACCTATTTTACTCCTTAGAAAACTAAGCTCCAAATAGCAGAAACTATTTGACTAGGGCCACATAGCTCATAATGTCAGAATCAGAATTATAATTCAGGTTTTCTGATTCTAAGACAAGTATTCTTTATAGTACACAATACTCCTTTAATGGTAGCTTGTGGTTTAAAAAATTAACTCTAGTATTATTATCATTCTTTTTTTTTCTGGAACTGTGATTTCATAGGTATGAGAACTATCAATGTGGAAACTCCTTCCACTGATTCAAATAGACAACTCCTCTGTAACTTAAAGTTTTAGAGAATTCTTGGAGGTACTGAGAAAACTTTTGACTTGTCCGTGGTTGCACAGTTTGTATGTGTCAGAAATATTATTTGAACCCAAGTCTTCCATATTCAAGGCTGGCCTTCTATCTACTATACATTTAATATTTATTTTATGCAAAGCTATGCTATATTCATTCATACTACTAGCATTTTGCTTTGTAAGTTCCCTGAAATCTTTTTTATGTGGTCATTTATGTCTAGATGTGTCTATTTGTGTATTCTATCTACTCAGTGAAGGCCTATGAACTATTTTAATTTCTTTTGTACTCTAATCCTTAACTCCTCCCCTTTTCAGTACCTTGGTCAGCACTCAGTGCATAGGGGGCACTGAATGAATGATTGCTCGACTGGCTTGCACCAGAAAAGAAGTATGGAGAAAATCAGGATATACCTATTTTTCTCTTTGTTTTCTAAAGCATTCTGGACCATTATTTATCTGGTATGTTTCTGTGGAACTTTTGTTTATCTTAACTTTTAACTTTTTTTATTTTAACTTTTTATCTTTAACTTTTTTTTTTATCTAAAAGATAGAGTGCTGAGCATGGAATCAGAAAGATCTGGGTTCAAATTTGGTCTTAGACAGTAGCTTTGTGATTCTGGGCAAACTGCTCAATTTCTGTCTGCCTCAGTTACAGCAATTATAAAATGAGGGTAAATGATAGTGTCTAGCTCTTAGTACTATGCAGTCACATAGTAACCTATAGCAGGTGCTTAATAATTGCTTGTTTCTTTCCTTCCACATAACTATTGCTGTTAACTCAGAGATCTTGGAATGAAAATGCTAGGTGTTTTAGGAATTATTTAGGGAAATGGTAGGAATTATTAAGGTTTCCTTAGTGATTTATATTTCTCTCAAAGTAGCTTGGGGCCACCTGGAATCAGGGCTATACTGTATCTTGGGTGTCACTTGCTTGGGTTAGTACAGATTTGTTTATTTCATCAATTGTGAAGTAATTGAATTGAGAATTCTCCCTGGTAATGTTCATTAGTCTACTCTGCATCGGCATTATTGAGACAGTTTCAAATGATGCCTGGTTATTTCTAGAAGATAAAAATAGATTGAGTGAATTCAGCTTTTACTTTTGGTGTCTAAAATCTGCTTGTTAGGTATTCACTTGTAACAGCATGAAATCTTAATGAAGAAGCAGAAGTCCAATAGCTCACCAGAACACAGGATATTTAGAGACAGAAACACAAACAGCTACCACAAAAGGGCAAAAATGACCTCATCCTGGACATTTCTCCCTTTAAGCCCAGATCTCTGAACTGACAGTAGTCATAGATCACAAAGGTCAGTGTCACTGGGTTTTAGATAATTATACAAACATGACCAGATGCTGTCATTTCATAGACCTTAGCATTGACTAAATGCCAGTGTAGCCACCTGAATGTGTGAAAAGAAAGCTATTGCAGAGGATTAAGTTCTTTATATGTTTTGATGGGACACTGTCCTACTGTACTATTTGCCTTAGTCATTGGTGCATATTAAATTTACAAGATACCTCTCTTGGAGGCTCATTTATCATTTGACAATATGTTTGTAATTCTCACCATGAGACAAAAAGTGATACCTTCTGCTAAGGATGAAATGGAACAGTACAGGACCAATGAAGAAACTCTCTCCACTAATATAGACCTGAACTTGCTCTAATAGTCTTTTTTTCCTATTAATTTATTTTTAGTTTTCAATATTCACTTCCACAAGATTTTGATTTCCAAACTGTCTCTCCATCTCTCCCCTCCTTTCACCCCAACATGGTGTGCATTCTATTACTCTTTCCCCCAATCTGCCCTCCCTTCTATCAATTCTCCCTTCTCTTATCTCCTTCCCCTCTATTTTCTTGTAGGGCAAGATAGATTTCTATACCCTATTGCCTGTATATCTTATTTCCCAGTTGCAACAGTTTTTAACATTCATTTTTGAAACTTTGAGCTCTACATTCTCTCCACCTAAATTTAGAAGACAAGAAATTTGACATAGGTTTGTAATCATGAAAGCGATTCTGTAACAGTCATGTGAAAGACTAACTATATTTCCCTCCATCCTATCCCTCCCTCCATTTATTCTCTCCTTTGACCCAGTCCTTTCTCAAAAATGTTTGCTTCTGATTACCCCCTCTTCCCATTTGCCCTCCCTTCTATCATTTCTCCCCTTATCCCCTTCCTGTAGGGTAAGACAGATTTTCACAACCAACTTATCGTTTAATAGTCCTAAAGAGTTATCTGGAAAGTTAAGTGACTTGCCCAGAGTTCCACAGTCAGTATGTTTCAGAGACTGGGCTTGAGTCCAGGTCTTCCTGATCCTGGTGACAGGTCTTTCTCTATCCACCATATCTCATTACCTTTCTGTGAGTTAAGAACACAGGAATCTTAAGTCTGAGTCATGTGACTTGACAGAGAATATTCCCTTTGCCAAACCTCACAGATTGTCCACTTTCTTTTCTTGAAATCAGGACTGTTCCCTCTAAAACTGAGATATAGCTCTACCATAGCTATGGGAAGAATGTTGACTTTAGATTTTCCCAGATTGAAATCACTGAGGACAGTGAGATACAGTCCCAATTCAGTCATGATGGCTTTCTCTACAAAAATAGCAACTTTATTAAAATGGATATTCATGCCTTATGTTTTCTAGGAGGGGAATAAACATATAGATAGATCTGGAGCAAGACTGATGAAGGAATACAAATGTGTAGACACAACGTGAGTGCCCTTTCTTGATGTGAACTTGACAACTCTCTCGTTCTTATTGCTGTCCATATTGCTGTTGCAAACTTAGTCTCACTCCCTTTTGTGTCACAAGTCTTTTTAAAATTCTTATTAGTTTATTTTTAGTTTTCAACATTCACTTCCACAAGAACATGAGTTCCAAATTTTCTCCCCTCTCTCCCCTCTCCTACCTCAACGTACATCCTGATTACTGCTTCCTCCGATCTGTCCTCCCCTGCCATCTATTACCCTTCTCTTACCCCTTCCCTTCAATTTTCCTGTATGGCACGATGAATATCTATACCCCATTGCCTATATATGTTATCTCCCAGTTGCATGTAAGAAATTTTAACATTTGTTTATAAAACTTTTGAGTTCCACATTCTTTCCTTTCCTCCCTCCCCACCCATCCTCATTGAGAAGGCAAGCAATTCAATATAGATTATACATGGTGTCACAAGTCTTAGGGCTGTTCCTTCCCCATTCCAGGTATGGAAAGCTCTTAATTAACTCCTTGGCCTTATTAGAGCTGAGGCATTGATTTTAACTTCCAGCAATACTAAGGAGCTCCCTTTTCAAGCAGCTATTTTTCTTTTAGTCTGAACAGAGTTATCCATGCTGCCTCCTCAAATACAATAAAAAATCCCTAAACAAAAACATTATGTCAGACATGCAGTACTTTTAGTTTTCCTTGATTCAATCAACAGGCATTTATTGAGGGACTGCTCCATGCCAGACTTGGAACTAGGATCAGAGGTTGCTGAGACAAAACACTCTGCAGCAATTCTTGCCCTCAAGGAGTTTGCTTTCTTCTGTAGTCTACTAGAGGCAGCTAGGGGTGATAGAATCCTAGACATGGAAGCCACAAAACCTTAGATCAAAGCTGGATTCATCTACTTACCTGATGTGTGACCTTGAGCAACTCATTTAACTTCTATCAGTTTCAGCTTCCTTGTCTGTCATATGGAAATTATAATAGCGCCTACCTCACAGGGTTGTGAGGATAAAATGGGATAATATTTGTAAAGTGCTTTGAAAACATTAAAGAACTATATAAATGCTTCTTCTTCATCATCTTCTTCTTTTCTTCTTCTTTTCTCCCTCCTCCTCCTTCCTTGCCAACTGGAAACTAGCTTGCTTACTCTCTCATTCCCCCTTGCAAATGAACAGACTGTCTGCATTTTCTGACCCTTATCATCTTGCAGAAATTTTTTCCTTCTTCAAACCTAGGTTCTAAGAGATGAGACATTTTTTTCATACCGTGTTTTAAACATATTTCAAGTGTAAGAAATTTTAAGCACCACATTTAAGTATCCAAAATACTCATACATCCAGGGATATGGACTAGACCTGTGATTTCACTGGCATAGGGAACTCTACCAATGCATGTTGGCACCTTCTCTGCAACTTTGAGTCTTGGAAAGTGAGATAATGAGAGTTGAACCAATTTGTCCAGGTTAACAACCAGTATGTGTCCAAGACGACTTGAACAAAAGTTCAATCACCAAAACTAGCCCATTACCTCTTTTTTTACATAAATTGGAACCTACCCTACCCTTCACTGTGACTGCATTACCTTCTCAGAGCAACTTCTCAGAGCAACTCAGTGGTTGCTCTTGATCTCTTCCACCATCTGTGTGTGAGCTTTTAGATCCATCACTAATTTCCTTGACATTTTTTGGCATCCATCACATTCATTCCCCTTTAGACTATGCTCTGTTTTATGCCAGGAAGTCTTTCTGTCCTCCATGTTACTTATGGTGTTCTTCCTTACCTGCAAATGCCATTCTATATCCCATCTGTAAGGCTTTCCTCATCTTCATGCTTTACTCTTCCACATAAGTCCTCTCTCTTTAAAAACCTTTTCAAAATTCACCACTAAGGTCTTACTCAGTTCTAAAATTAGCACCTTTTTAGGGAAAATGACTTTGGCAAATAGAATCACAGGTTTTGATTGGTTGCCTTTCTAAGATTATAGAAGCTGAGAGGTCAGCTAATCCAAACCATATCTGAAACATGAATTTTCTTTACAAGATCACTGAAAAGTTATCATCAAGCCTCCAGTTGAATACCTCTCATGCTAGGGATAATAGGAGTATGAGTTTAAAACTAGATGAACCTTGTGAAGTAACTTTTTCTTTTTTAAAAAACCACTTGCATTCTTCTTCCTTAATATTGAGCCAAAATCTTACTCTGTCAATTTCATCCATTGCTCCTAGTTATGCCCTTTGGGGCCAATCAGATTAAGTTAAAAGTCTAAATAATCAGAAATAGGAAATTTTTAATAGGCTCTTTCTGCTGACACAGAAAATCTTAGAATTCGGAAAAGTCCATCATGATGGTTAGTTAAGGATTTTTTGTAAAACAAAACACAAAATAGGGGGTTCAAAGAGAAAGAGGAGAGGGGAAGAGAGAGAGAGGAGAGAGAAAATGAGAGATAGGGAAAAAGACTGAGAAGGGAGAGAGGAGCAGAGGACATGCAGAAGACAGGAAAGAAGGAAGAGGAGAGAAAAAGAAACAAGGAAGAAAAGGGGAAAGAGAGAGGGGGCAGAAAGAAGGGTAAGGGAACAAGGGAAAGAGAGAGAGAGGGAGAGGGAGAGGGAGAGAGAGGAGAAGGAAAGGGGAGGAGGAGGGAGGGAGAATATATATATAATATATATATACACACATGTACACACACAAATATAACACATTTCTGTTTATATATATGTGTATGTACATATATGCATGCATATATATATATATATATAAAACACATAACAAATAAATAAGAAATATAGTCAGGATGAGAATAATGCCATGAAATAAGGAGATAATTTCCATTCCCTTTCCCATTCCCCATCCTCCCACCTTTTGCAAAAGGCTGGATGTGTGAAATCTTTCATGGATATGGACAAATTGAGAGTGGTCACTCAAGCCACTTGGGTTCACCATTATTTCTCAAATTTTACAGTGTGAGTTACCAACCTATTGCTCTGCTACAATTATAGCCTCCGAGTGGAGTTCTGATGTCCTTTACTTTTTACTACCAATTAGGAGACAGAGTTTCCCAAGATGGGTCAAATTCACTCCAAACATTCCCTTGAAATAACCCTCTGGGTCAGGAAGAAACGTGGTTCTTCACAGTTATGAGAATGGAGGATATAACTTTTTATGGGCTCTCATTCTCCATTTTACACTGCACAAGGGTAAAAGATAAAAAAGACAACATTTTTCCTGCTGGCTTTCCTTTCCCTAGATGTCCTTTGGATTGCTAAGCTCAGCATTTGAGTCTGCTGGTAATTTATACTTGATGCAGATGAAGTGAAAAAATAAAAGTTGAGCTGAATTAATTAGGCTCCGAGCCTGGGCAGAGCCATTGAGTAGGTAGGGACTCATTGGCCAGGCACTTCTTGTCACACATGTCAGCATTTTTTGCCTGACTCCACAGAGACTTTGAGCACTGGGGATGACACCTGACTGGGACAGTCCTTTTAATTTATGGGCAATGACAATTAAATGGCAGCCCTCCAACCTCTCCTGAGGGGAATTTATCTATAATAGGCTTTGGAGGTAAAATGATACCATTGGAAAATGAGTATTTTTCCTCATTAACATTTTATTATATCTGAAAAACAGGGATTAGTTAACATTGGTAACTTGGGTAAATGTCAGTTAACCTACTTTATGATTGTGTGAATTCAATTCATTGGTACAAGTTATTTTATCTTTTCTTTGCTTCAGTTTCCTTATCTTAAATTGATATAATTATACTTTCCTTTTTTAATCTCACAAGATAGTTTTAACAATCAAAGATTGTACACAATAAATCCTAGACTTCATCATCTTTCTCCTAACCCATATGTCCTTTAAACTTCCCTATTTCTGCTAAAGGAATCACCATCTTCTCGATCTCCCAGATGTCAAACTGAGTCATTTTTCTGATTTTTCTTGCTGATTCTCCCACTCTGCACTTCCCATACGCAATCAATTGTCTTATCTTCCCAATTCTACCTCTGAAACATATCTCTTATTCCTTTCCCTTTTTTCCCCACTCACATAGCACCATCGTCATCCAGACACTTGTCATCTGTTGTTTATATAATGGCAATGGTGTGGTGGTGGCTGATGAGCCCCTCTGTTTTCTTGGTGTTAATTATTAGGTCAAAATTAGCACAGGCAGCAGAGAATTGATCCATACTTTACTGCGTCTCAGCTTCAGAGGCTGCATTGAGTGCACAATCATCTGCAAACAGAAAATCATGCACCGACACTCCCTCCACTTTGGTCTTGGCTTGTAGTCTTTTCAAATTGATTCAAACACCATCAGTATGGTAGTTGACTTAGATGCCGTGTTCATCCTCATTGAGAGCATTTGACAACATGGCTGAAAACATCATGCTAAAAAAGCATGGGAGCAAGCACTCCATTAGTGACTGGGAAGGCACAAGAACATCGTCCACTATCCAAAACGAGGGCAAGCATTGATATACGATATTGTACAATACAAACTGATGTACAATATTGATGAACTTCTCTGGGCAGCCAAATTTTGACACAATTTTCCATAAACCCTCATGACTTGGTCAGATCTACGAAAGTTGTGTACAGATCTCTGTTCTGCTCCTGGCATTTTTCCTGGAGTTGTTGGGCAGCAAACACCATATTGCCCGTTCCTCGGCCCTTTCTGAAGCCACATTGGCTCTCAATATTAAGACCATCTTCCAGGTGAAAGATCAGTCTATTAAGAACTCTAGCAAGAGTTTTGCTAGCAGTTACTAAGAGAGAGAGAGAGACCCTTGGGATTGTTGCAGACAATGGCAGCATCCTTGAACTCCTAGGGGATAACCTCCTCTTGCCATACAACCTGGAAAATTTCAGCCAGCTTTTGTATGAGAAATGGGCCCCCTACCCTGTAAATCTCAGCTGGAATAGAATCAGCACCAGGTGCTTACCACATGAAAGGAAATGGCCCTCAAAACCTCTTCTTCAGTTGGAAGTCCAACTAATGAGGGAGTGGCTTCAATCTGAGGTAAACGGTCAATGGCCTCAGCAGTGATTGCTGATGGTCTGTTGAGAACACTATGGAAGTGTTCATCCCATCTCTCTAGGCTCATATCCTTATCACTAATCAATGTGGCTCCATCAACACTGAGTAGTTGTTATGCACCAAAGGTTTTTGTTCCATAAATAGATTCCAGGGAATCATAAAAGCTCTTTGCATTGTTACTATCAGCATAAAACTGAATTTCATCTGCCCTCTTACTGAGCCAGGAGTCCTGCATCTCTCTAAGCTTTGCTTGTACTTTGCTTTTGATGGAATTAAATGCTGCCTTCTTAGAGGTGGATGAACTATCCTACTGGTAAATCCTGTGGAGTTCTTGTTTTTCATTTAGCAGCTTCTGAATTTCCCCATCATTTTCATCAAACCACTCTTGGTGTTTGCAAATATTCTGACCCAGATGAGCAAATGCAGTGCTGTACATCAAATCTCTGAAAGCTGCCTACTCCTTTTCTGCTCCACTGTTTCCACCTGTGTATTGACTCAACTTTCCCTCTAAGTTAGCAACCAACTGTTCAAGCTCAAAGAAGAACTCAAATTTGTTGACATTAATTCTTCTGGTGGTCATTTTGCCTTGGGGGCAGCACTTTTGATGAATGCTAATATTTAGCTTGGAAAAGATCAGTCCAGCACTCTGCACCACACATTGCCTTTGTCATTCTCACATCTTGTCTTTCTCTTCTTACAATCACATAGTTTATTAGATGCCAATGTTTGCTGCAAGGGTTTATCCATGAAGTTTTATTGCATTTAGGTAAACAGAAAACAGTGTTTGTGATGAGGTCATGAGATGCACAAGTCTTCAGCAGTAAACGATCATTACTGTTGCTGTTACAACAAATGAAGAGGTTTTGAATGCTGTGGATAAGTTCACTTACCTTGGTAGTGTACTTTCCTGGGATGTACATATTGACAATGGGGTTGATCCATATATTGCCAGAGCTAGCTCAGTGTTTGGGAAGCTCCAAAGAAAAGTTTGGGAGAGGAGTTGTATTAGACTGATTACCAAAATGAAGGTCTACAGAGCCACTGTACTGACCTCATTGTTATATGCTTGTGAAACATGTACAGTATACCAGTGCCATCACAAGAAACTGAATCACTTCCATTTGAACTGCCTTAGGAAGATTCTGAGGATCACCTGGCAGGATAAGGTGCCAGACACTGAAGTCCTTGCTGGAGCTGAACTGCCAAGTATTCAAAGTATGCTTCAAAGAGCACAACTCTGATGGGCTGGCCATGCTGTTCTAATACAAAATGTATGCTTGCCAAACTATTTGATGGAGAACTTTCATGGGGCAGGTGATCACATAGAAGTCAGAAGAAGCAATACAAGGACACTCTCAAGAGCTTTGGATTTGACTGTGCAACATGGGAGACACTGGCACAGGACCATGCCCACATCAGAGAGGGTGCCGTGCTCCATGAGCAAAGCAGAATTGAGACAGCACAAAGGAAACATAGGATGTGCAAATTTGGAGTAACCACCCCAAATATTCACATGGACTATCTGTGCCCAACCTGTGGTAGAGCATTCTGAGCTTGTACTGGTCGGACACACTGAAACTTCACTTTATCATGGTGATGTCATTTTGGTCCTCTTTGAGAATGAAGGATAGCAACTAACCAACCAATTTAAGGGCAATAAACTTCTAATTTTTTACCTGCTTTCAGCCCCTCCCTCCTGTAATCTACCCTTCATATAACTGCCAATATAATATAATACAATATTCCAGGGGCCCAAGTCTTACCATTTCACTTACCCCCATGTTAAAAATCTTCAGTGGCTTCACATGATCTCTAGTTTAGAATATAAATTCTGTAGCTTGACACTTAAGGTGCTCAGTAGTCTGGCTCCAACCTGACTTTCTATCTTTATTTTGTATTATTCCTCATCATAAACTCTAAGCAATAGCCAAACTGGACTTTTTCCTCAAACTCCTTACCTTTGTACAAGCTCTTCTTCTAAGCCTGGAATGTATTTGATAACTTATCTTCTTCAGTCAGTAATCTTAACTTCCTTCAAGGCATTATCTTGAAGGTACAACCTCCTATTTGAAATTTCTGATTTTTTTTCTCCTGAGTTCCAATTTACTAATGCCACTTACTTCAAGAATTGCTCTATATTTATTCATTTATCTTTATGTTCTATCCTTCCAGGAGTATGAGGAGGGGATGCTGTGTTCATTTTTAAAAATCTTTGTATCTCCATATGTTGCTTTGTACATCTTAGGTATTTAAAACATGTTTGGCATTTTATCAATAAACTGAGATAATTAGCATTAAATGACTTAGAATATAGAGAGCATTATATGAATATAATTCACAATTTGTTTTATTAATAGAACATAGAAGTATACTTGGGACTATGATTTTATCCATATATGTTGGAGCTAAAGGACTAGAAAGAAGTGTAGTCTTGTTATACTTTCAGAATTGGTCATATTATAAAGAGAAGAGAAGAAAACCCTTTGTGCATGGTGTTTACTTTTAGTCATTTGGATGTCATAACATAGATCCTTTGTGTAATGGTGGTGGTGCTACTGTGAACTTGTTTTGGGAATCTGATGACTTCCTGATTACTGGGGCATACAAATTGTGGTTTGACCCAAACTGTCCCACGATGTTCCATTAACTGTCTTAAGGACTTAAATCTTGAGCTCAATGTCCTGCTGCAACCTACTCTCTGTCTTCCCATACCTCCAAATCCATTGCTACTTCTTAGATTCCTATACTTTCAATACCCAGTCCCTCACCAGGATTCCTCCCTGAATACATTTGGCCTGATCTGAGCTTTGAAAGGGTTTATTTACAAAAGAGGAGATTATTTTATATCAGGCATATATTTACATTCTGAGAGTGCTCCTTATGCTCATTAAAGGTGTTTACTGCTGCAATGGGGGAGAGTTTGCATAGAGACATAGAATATCCTGTGGATGACGAGGTCCTATAGATGCTCCTGCTTGCTCATGATGTCTTGGTGACTTTAAGCATTGTGTAGTCTCCTGAAAAAAATATGTAATAATTCACACAGAAAACAAAACAAAATAAAATTAAGTGGTTGAAGAATATCTCTTCCCCAGACTGTAACATACATTTGAATGGAGAAGTGACCATAGAAGAGAGAGTAGACCTGGACAATGGGCTGGCCTTAAAATTAAACTGAAAAAGGAGATGAGAGACTTCCTTTGGGAAATTACAAATCTTTTTTTTTAAGTCACCCTAGGTTTCCAATGGAAGCAAAGGTTCATATTTTTAATACCAACATTCTACTAGTGTGGTTATGTGACATGGAATGAGGGAAGACATGGAATAAAAAAATCTACAAAAAGAAAAAAATCACAGAACAATAGACACGTTGGGTGTGAGCAGGATGCAACATGTAGCACAATGAGAAACTTTGAAGGTTGACAATAAAATACAACACCAAGGAACTCTGTGGCAAGAAGAGACGATGGTCTGGTCATGTAATCAGTCTGAGGGATGATAGGTATTACCATTGTAGTAGCAAGAGAAATCCAGGGAAGTCTTCAGCATTTTGCATGGATCCCTTGTGGTAAACTGTGGAAGGAAATAGGAAAGAGTTTCCCAGGAATGGCAAGCACGAGTGGATTGCAATCTGTATAGTTGAAAGGAGCTTCCAAATTGATGAGATCACAGATCCACTTGAGGTTTTGGCAAAGGTAGTTTCATTTTTTTTTTTTGTTTTTTATCACTAGTGTTCAACATAGGATCTGGCACATAGTAGGCTCTTAAAAGCTTGTTGATGGATTGATTCAAGCAAAGTCAAAATATCTGCCTCAGAATGCTTGGTTCTCTCTCAAGGTCATCCTGGAATGGTATCTGTTCCTTCCAGGACCCCATAAGCAGGCCTTAGCTCTGCCAAATGTCTTGCTCAGTTTCTAGATATATGATTAGTAACTGCCTAGAAGCCTCATACTTCTAAATAAAAAAACCAAACAAACATAACCTGTAGAAAAGAGTCAAGGAGTACTAGTGGTGAATACCAAAGGAACCTTCCAAAAGATGAACTTGATTATATTTTCATATCACCATGATCATCATCTCTGACATTTATATAGTACTGTATGCTTTGCAAATCACTTTACATATGTTAACTCAACTGAAACAACAACCCTGTGAAGTAGGTGCTATTGTTATCATCCCCGTTTTTTACAAATAAAGAAATTGAGGCAGACAGAAGTTAAATGCCTTCCCCAGGATCACAGAATAAGAGTTTAAGGCCGTATTTGAACTCAAGTCTTTCTGCCCCCAATTCCTATACTCTGTCCACTGCTGTTTTTCATTCATTTAGTTGTGTCTGATTTAACATGACCACATGGATTACTGTCTTGCAACTATCCTTTGCAAAGATGTTAGAATGGTTTGCTGTTTCTTTCTCCAGTGTGTCCTCATTGTATAGTTAAGGAACTGAGCAAGTAGGGGTTAAGTGGCTTGTCCAGAGTCTCATAGCTGGTTAAGTGTCTAAGGTTAGATTTGAACTCAGATCTTCCTAACTCCAGACCCAGGGCTCCATCCATTGTGCCACCTAGCTGCCCTTCTGTTCTCTGTGCCACCTAGTTAATAGATAGAAAATAACTCATTACTGATGTGGGATTCAGGAATCGATTGTCCGTATATAGACTACTAATTGTTAAACTAAACACCCAAGTTTTAAAAAGCTAGTTGAAAAAAAATAAAAACATATAGTATGCAACTTAAAACTGTACTAACTATATTTTTAAATATGTTATAAATCCTGAGAATGGGAAATGAATGGAGAAAATAACAACATCAAATATAATTATTTTATAAAAATATGTAACTAATATAAATCAGTTGCCATAAAGGAAAAGGTGAAGAGAACCTGCAACTTGCCTATCAAACCATACCCAAATTGAGAGATTATGGCAGCCAAGGACATGGGTCATTTGGCTGGCACAGTGAATAGCATGCCAGTCCTGGAGTCAGGAGGTCCTGAGATAAAATCTGACCTCAGTCACTTATTAGCTGTGTGATGTTGTGCAAGTTACTTAACCCTGCTTGCCTCGGTTTCCTCATCTGTAAAATGAGCTAGAGAAGGAATGGCAAACCACTCTAGTACCTTTGCCAAGAAAATCCTAAATGGGCTCATGAAGAGTCAGACATGACTGAAGTAACTGACAACAGCAGACCTCCCCAACCTGAACTCACAGGTTTTAAGGTGAGAGAATGTTAGTAATTACTGACTCATATCCCTAAAAAAAATCTTGTGAAACTACTCCCCTCCTCCCACACACATTAAGGGCATTCTTATATGAATATGAAGAATTTTTCAAACCAGAACATGTAGTAAAACACATTTTTTTTTGTATTCATACAGTTGAGAGAGTGAATATAAAATTGTAATATGCTTACTGAATATTAAAATTTTCCAAATTTTCTAAAAAGCCTTTGATAACATCTACCTCATAGGGTCATTGTCCAATGAGATAATGTATATAAAGAGCTTGCCAAATTGGAATATATATGTACACATACATACATATATATGTGTGTGTGTATAAACATACATACATATGTGTATGTATATATAGACATATATATATGAAACAGTTATTATTAAATGTGTGATAGGAAAAGTGATGAGCTGGTCATGTGGTAAAAGAGAAGGATGACTATATAACATATCTGCTCCATTGATCTCTAAAAATATGAACAATGCAAACTCTTGGCAAGTTGGATGGATCTTTTGTAACACATTCATGGGAACACGTGAATGAAAACCAAATAAGATGAAAAGAGAGGGATGGGTTTTGACCTGTATCATTGAAGGGAAAATCCAGTTTGATGAAATCTCAGATCCAATAGGGCATTAAAATATAATCAGCTATACTCCTTCAGGCAACCAGGCACTGACACTCAGTCCATTCTTTTTTTTTTTTTAAATGATGTTAATTCATTGCCCTTCTCCCCCCAGGAAAAAAAACACAGAAAATATATGGGATTATTGATATATCTGGGCACACTTGTCCCATGTTCTGTACATATGTATGGCTACAAGCAAAAGCTATGACCTGAAAAATTCCCCTATAATTTTTTGGAGGATCAATTTCTTCTTTCTGGTCATTTATTAGTAACTGGACATTGTGGTTTTGTAGAAAGAGCTCTTATCAAGAGACATGTGGTCTTGTTGCAATTTTGACAGTAAATTGTGTGTCATTTGACAAATCATTCGATCTGTTGCGGCCTCAGTTTCTTCATCTTTAACATGAAAGAATTTGACTAACTGCTGTCAAAGATCCCTCCCAATCTTACAGTTCTATGATGTTTTCATTAAACGAGAAGTCTCCTTGCATAGTTTGTCACAATGAAAAATTAGATGGCATACCTCATCAGCTAAGAATTACCAAGTTTGAAGATTTTATTTAATTTAACATTAATATAAAGTATTTGAATTTTGGTTTACCTATAAGTTTATTTTTTTAAAATTATTATTTATTTATTTTCAATAATTAATTAAATAATTAATTTCTTTACTTTTTAAGTTGAATTCCAAATTCTCTCCCCTTCTATTCCTCTTCCATCCACTGAGAAGGTAAACAAAATGATATTAATTATACATGTGAAATAATGTGAAACATTTCCATATTAGCCATGTCACAAAATAAAATAAAAGTGAATGAGTTAGACTTCAGTTTGCACTCAGAGTTCATCAGTTCCCTCTCTGAAGGTGGATAGTATTTTTTTCATCATGAGTCCTTTGGGCTTATCTTGAATCATTGTATTGATCAGAGTAGTCAAGTTTTTTGCAGTTGATCATCATTACAACATTACTGTTAGTGTGCACAACTGATCTCCTGGTTCTTCTCATGTCATTTTGCATCAGTTCACACAGGTCTCGTCATGTTCCCCCCACTGAAACCACTTTTCATTGTAATTTCTTGTAGCTCAGTATTATTCTATCAAAGTCACATGCCATAATTTCTTCAGCCAGTTCCCATTTGATAAGCATCTTCTTGATTTCCAGTTCTTTGTCACCACAAAAAGAGCTGCAATAAACATTTTTTTTACAACAAGATCATTTCCCTTTTTCTTTGATGTCTTAGGGCTATAGACGTAGTAGTGGTATTGCTGAAATGGCTATGCACAGTTTTATAGCCCTTTGGGCACAGTTTCAAATTGTTCTCAAGAATGGTTAGAGCAGTTCTCAATTCCATCAATAGTTTATTAGTGTAACTATTTCCTCTCTTCCCATCAAATATTTGTGATTTTCGATAGCTGTAAGGTGATACCTCAAAGTTGTTTTAATTTGCATTTGTCTAATCAATAGTGGTTTAGAACATTTAAAAAATATGACTATAGATAACTTCTATTTCTTTTTTTCTGAAAATTGCCTGTTCACATCCTTTGACCATTTATCAATTGGACAATGGGTTCTTCTTTTTGAAAATTTGACTCATTGAAACCTTTCTCAGAGAAATTTGTTGTAAAAAGTTTTGATGCTGCTTCATTGTCTATTTAGCAAAACTCAGTTTCACTGATTATTTCATCGTGCTTTTGCTTCATATGAGATTATGATTGGTACCCCTGTCTTTTTTACTTCAGCTGAAGCATAGCTTCCCTAGCCCTTTATTTTAATTGTGTGTTTCTCTCTGTTTCAAATATGTCACTTGAAAATATCATGTTGGATTCTGGTTTATACTCCATTCTGCTATCTGCTTCCATTTTATGGATGAACTAAGCTCCTTCCCATTCATAGGTATGATTACTAATTGGGTATTTCCTTTTACCCTATTTTCTTCTGTTGATCCTTCCCTATCTCTTTTTCTATCCTTACCCTCCTCTAAAGACTATTTTGCTTCTGACCACTGTCTCCTTTAATTTACCCTCCCTTTTATCATCCCACCCTCATATCACTTATCCTTTTCCCCTCTTATTTCTCTGTTGGACAAGATAGGTTTGAATATCCAATTGAATGTTGATAATTATTCTTCCCTCTTTGAATCAATTCTTTTGAAAGTAAGATTTAAATATTACTCACCCCCCTTTTTCCCTGCTATTATAAAAATTCTTTCTTGCATGCTTTTTTATGTGAGAAAAATTTCCCCATTTTACTTTTCCCTTTCCTCTTTTACAAGTTCATGCCTCTTTTTAATTCTTTAATTTTATTTTTTTGGAGATTATCTCAATATAATGGACTTACATCCATTCCCTCTGTCTATGTAGATTTCCTCTAACTGCCCTAATAAAAAGGTTCATAGCAGTTACATATATCATATAACAATATAGAGTTCAATTTTATGAGTCTCTTATGATTACACTTCCATATTTACCTTTTTATGTTTCTCTTGATTTTTGTCTTTGAATGTCAGATTTTCTATTCAGGCCTGATCTTTTCATCAGGAACTCTTGAAAGTCTTCTATTTCACCAAATGTCCATTTCCTTTCCCCAACACCCTTCCCCTCTGCCCAAGAATTATATTCACTTTTGCTTGGTAGGTCATTCTTGGTTATGATCTTAGGTCCTTTGCCTTCCAGAATATCATATTCCAAGTCCTCCACTCCTTTAATAAAGAAATTAGTCAGTTTTGTGTGATACTTGATTGTGGTTCCACAATATTTGAGTTTTTTCTGGCTACTTGTAATATTTTCTCTTTGAACTCTGGAATTTGGCTACTTCGATGACTTCATTATGCCCATACCTTTTCATAGAACCATTATAGAAACTGATGTATAGCATCCTAGTGACTGTAAGCAAAAGTCTACCATAAAATATCCCTCAAATTCACAAGGCTGTACTATTTCATCTTAGGTACTTCACTACTCTTTCCTTCAAGGGGCTGTTTTTGTGATGAATGACCCAAAGGGTCCAGTTTTCTTTCTCTCTGTGACTAAACCTAAGAAATGCCTCTATTCATAACTCCCTCTACTCATGGCCTTAGGGATCAGGATTCCAGATTTTAGAGTAGAGTAGGAAAGCTGTCAGAGTAGGAGCCCAATAAGAAATCATTGTTCTTGTGTATCTGGCACATGCTAGCATACAGGGGAGGTCTGTCTTAGCCCTGACTGTGTCTCCATATTGGAATGCTGAAGCTGGGTTTAAGAGAATGGTCATTGTGGTGGGGCAAGTGATGAGTGGGAGTGGGAAATATTTGTTACCTCTTTTGTAAGTTCATTGTAGGTTTATAATTGCTGGATGAGTTTGGTTTAAGAGCATTCAATTTAGGGTTGCAGAAATTCCAGGAATTTTCTATTTTGTTTTATAATCCATGAATGAGTTGCTAGTTCTTTAGGATACTACAGGTCTTAATAACTAAGTTCATTACAGTAATTGGCTATTCAGATGGGGAAAATGTTTAGAAGAGGTGACCTCCTGAATTTTCATGAGACAGTAGCCAATTCCCATTTCAGAAAGGAAAAGGGAAATATCCAAGTCTCAGAGATGATAACACACTTTACTTTTATATTTCTCATTTTCATTTTTTTTTTTGTCTCTAGCTCCCTTGAAAAAGCTATATGCTTGTTTTCAGGACTAATATTTATCGGGTTTCTGCTTCACAGAGACAGCACTGAAACGTTACAATATAATAACTATATCCTTCAGGTCCTCTTTTTGTCATGCTTCATCTTGATAGAGAGGAAAGCTAAGATTCCTTTTTACTTCTTTGAGACTAGATCTCCTTATCTTGCCTAGATTGTAAGTGAATGGCCCACTCATAGTTGGATACCTCTACTTATTAACTCACAAAAGATATTTCACTTACTCCATTTCCTTCCCTTACTTAGGCATCCTGGTGGCCTCCCTCTCCCACAGGACTCATATTGATGCTGGACTTAGTGGGGATATTCCATCAGTTTAGTGTATTGTAACTCAGAACTCCTAGTCTAAAGCAATCCACCAACCTTGGCCTTTCCAGTATCAAGGATCACAAGTATGTTCATGCATCATGTTCAGCTACATGCTAAGGTTCTTGGAGGCTAGGCTAGAGAAACACAAAGTCAGGCACATCTTACCATACTGAAAATCAGTGTGTTGTAATAATAACGTATTACAATAATTGTATCATGTTGTACATGATACATATGATATATAATTATATTATATATAACTGTAACATATTATATGTAATTATGTACTATAATAATATATTATAGCAACATGATATACTAAATTAACATAACATATAATAACAATAGTAAAACTATATATTTATATAGGACTTTAAGGCTTAAGAATCACTTTATATACATTAATTCACTTGATCTCAATAGCCCTGAGGGAATAGGTACCATTATTATCCCAATTTACAGACCTGGGAACTAAGGCTCAGAGGATTAAGTTACTTTGTGCATCATACAGCTGGTCAGTATCCGAGGCAGGATTTGAATCCAAGTCTTCCTGATTTCAAGTTCAGCAATTTACCTACTCCAGCACATGTTTGCGGTTTATGGGTCGGTCTAGCTAGACTTAGAGAGACTCATCTGTCAAAGACTGGCTGCCCAGGGATGGATCGTGTTTGTCACAGTCACTCATGGAGGCATAGAGGAGATATAATACTTGTCAGTGGGGGAAATTCCTATGCCAATGAAATCATAGCCTTAATGAAATATTGGCAGTGTAATGTGGTAAAGAATGATAGATGTGGAGTTGATGAGCCTGAGGTCAAGGCCGACATTTGCTGTTTATTACCTCTGCGACCTTGTGCAAGCCATTTAATTGAGACCCTGGATCTCAGTTTACTCATCTTCAAATGCAAGGAGGAAAGGAGCAAGGTGGTCTAAGCAAAGTCCCTGTGATCCTATAATGTATTATATAGAATGTTATTATTATAAGTGAGAATAGTCATTATTAAGCACCAGAGTCAGTTGGAGGAGCCTGATCAGGCCCTTAAACCATGTCCTTTGGGTCCCTTCCTGACTGGAGGAAATATGCAGGATTCTTCCTAATTTCTTTCAAGTCCAAGACCTGTAGGCTTGTATTGCTTTGGTTGCCTTCCCTTAATATTAATATGACTAAGGTCACTGTATTCTAGTACTATATTAAATTTATCTCCAAAGTACAAATCATAAAAAAGGATTAGGATAAAAATGAGTGCTGTTGTACATGCTTCCAGCGAATATTGAAAAGATCACAGCTGTGGGCTCTTTTTTCTTCTACGCTGGGCTGAACTTCTCCCTTTTTTCCTCTTTGATTATAGCTTTGATTGTAGTGGGTCTTGAGGTTAAAGGAACTCTTTTTCAGACTTATTGCACTGGCACCAGGAACCATTCAGCTGAAAGCATTTTGCCTCTGGCTTGATTTAGGAGGCTTTTAAGTTTTTTTTCATTCACCCAGAGCTCACCACATTGATCCCTTCTAAATACACATATAGAAATGCATTGCATAAATGCATCTATATTGGGCTTTTCCATTTTGGGAAGTCATTTTTTGCCCTGGTTGTTGTTGTTGGTAGTAGTGGTGGTGGTGTGTGTGTGTGTATGTGTGTGTGTGTGTGTGTGTGTGTGTTTTCCCAGAAAGACCAGTTCATGATGAACAGCCATTTTCATCCCTTTTGCTCATGTGAAAATTGCTTTCTGATTTGTACCTATCCTTACAGCCTCCATTAGAAGACCAGCTGTTAATTTGAGTCCATTGTTTTAGTTATATCAAATACCAATAATAATAGCTAGCATTTATATAGCACTTTAAGGTTTGCAAAGCACTTTACAAATGTTACCTTTTTTGATTTTGGCAGCAACTCTAGGAGATAAGTACTATTATTATCCCCATTTTACAGATGAGAATATTGAAGCAGTTCAGAGAGTTACTCTGGGTCACAGAGCTAGTAAGTATCCGAGGCTGGATTTGATTTTAGGTCTTCCTGAATGAGGTCTCGTGCTCCGTCCATTGTACCACTTAGCTGCCACATTTACCTCATCTACAAGGGCCCTAGTTACTTCAGGATAAAATGCATTTTTAGCATTTGTCTACAAGACAATTAAAAAAAAAAGATCTTCAAGGATAATAGAATGATTTTGTGGACTATTTATTCTGTATCTGAAAACACTGCTTTCAATATGTAGCATGAAAATTGATTCCAGAGTCAGGGGTCTTGGAGTCTAAACTTCCCTTATCACCTACATGTGTAGCTTAACATCCCTGGGTCTGTTTCCTGGCGAGTTGGACTACATGGTCTCTCAAGGGTCTTCGATCTCTAGATCTATGATATTTGGATTCTGAGTCAATTGTGCAAGTCAGGAGAGGAGCCAATGAGGTTTTGAGTTTCATCTAAGTACTGTATTTCCGTAGCTTGTGATTTCCTAATAAAACACTGCCCTAGAGAGGTTCACTGCATTAGCCACACAGGTAATGCCTATCTTAGACTGAGTAAAAACAATTATTAAATCAGTGCCTCTGACAGTGTGGCTGATGCTTCTGTTCTTAATGACAATGTTTTGATTGCCTTATTGATGACCGAATCACCACTTCCATCATTTTATTTCCTTTACAAAATACTTTAGGATATCATATGAATAGAGCTGTCATGTTGCACCATAACCAGACCTTTGCCTTCCAGGACTAAAATTTAGTGAATACTGATAATACCTTCAGCAAGTAGAGACAACTAAGCTTGGCACTTAGTTAACAAGAATAACTAGTTAAAATAGGAACCTACCAGATGGTGTGTTCCCTCCCATCACTACTCCATGAGGCTGTGTTTTTTTTTAAATGCATTCCCATTTTCAGACTATGTGTCTAAATAATGTTAAAAGAAAAAATCTAACTATTTATTACTTTCTCATTCACAGTGAGTTCCCTATGACCTGGGACAACATTTTAGAACTTAAGAATTTATTTGGTAAATAATTTTAGAATCCTCAAAAACAAACTTAGAAATCATCACTAGTCCTTTTTTCTCCCTGGACCCTTCCCCAGCAGAGGCCTCACCGGCAGCAGATCTCAGCGCTCAAATTACTATCACCCATGTGCCTTGTTTTCCCCATCATGGGGTGACTTTTTAGCATATCTCTTTTTATGGGGCACCTAATAATTAAGTCTAAGGTTTTCTCTACCACATAGCTTCAACGGAGTTGCTCTTAAAAGACTGATGAATTGATTTGAAGGCATCCTTATGTTTCTTGTCCCATATATTTTGTGGGGCTTGATCCTGGAGTCAGATTGACTGGGTATGTATGGCTCTGTGTATAGATATGGATTAGATATTTTGTTCAATTAAAATAATTGACCATTTATAAGTATAAGGCATTGTACTAAGTGCTGAAGAACCTTGAAAGATGAATAGATTTCTACCTCTGTTCTTTGGGATCTTATAGTCTAATGGCAATGGGCAATAAGAATATACACAAATAATTATAGTACTATGTAGCATATAGTTGCCAGATAATATATAAAAAGTGCTGTGGGGATCAGTAGAAGGAGAAGTCATATCTGATTGAAGGAATTATGGAAGGCTTCATGGAAGAAGTGACATTTGAGTTGAGCTTTGAATGATGGGTCATATTATAACGGGCAGATATAGAGGAGTGGCTGTCAAAGAAAATAGTACAACCAAAGGCACAGAGAAAGGGAAGCATCAAGTAATAATGCTAATGACTAACATTTAAATAATGCCTTATGGCTAAAAAAGATGTTTTTTCTCATGACAACTCTGCGAAACAGATCGTGCAAGTATTGTTATCTCCATTTTAAAGATGAAGGTTCAGAGAAGTCAAGAGACTTATCCATGATCATACAGGTGGAAAGTATCCTAGGTTAGTATAAAGAGAGTTAAAGATCTTTCCCACCATTAATAGACCTCACATGGAGCCATTAAGGGAAGATTGATTAGAAGAGGCTTGTTTTGTAGGAAGGCCCAAACCTTTTGTTAATTTCTAATGAGACATTGGGTCAGCTCTGAAAACTGTATATATACTCTCAGGTGAGGTTTTGCTTTGGGGGTTTACTCTTTGGAAGAAGGTTCCTGTGCCAAATGAGACTCTGGGTAGCCATTAAGGAGCACCCCACCCCCCATGCCACCCCAATTGCCACTTTGAAAATCCAGATGCTGGTGCTTCTCTCTCTGGTAACTATGTATGTGTGTGATGGTCAGACAGTTGGATCTGTCTGTTTATCTGTGATGTATGTATTGCTTATGGTCAGGCAGTTAGTAATCCTGTCAGTCTTTATTTCTCTGCTTGTATTTTCTCTGTTGGTGTATGTGATTAAAGAAGATTGTTGAACCCTCAAAAGTTATGAACCTGTGAACCTAGTTCATCCCAAATATGTCAGGGTTCTTGCTGCTACAATTGGCT
Organism: Bettongia penicillata ogilbyi; assembly: GCA_023548195.1. Lineage (NCBI taxonomy): Eukaryota > Metazoa > Chordata > Mammalia > Diprotodontia > Potoroidae > Bettongia > Bettongia penicillata. The sequence continues at coordinate 5,869,447 of JAJHZJ010000371.1, forward strand.
TCAAATTCATTTTCTCTTCTGACTTCAAATTCCATTAAAACAACACTGATTATATTTGTATTTGAAGTCATATTTTGGGACAGGTGCATAATTCACTTAGACTGGAATATAAAGTATTCATAGGAAAATGTTGGGGCATAAGTCTAGAAAGATATATTGGAGATAATCATGGAAGTCCTTGAATTATCAGCTTAAGGAGCTGGGAATTTATTTGGTGGACACAATGGGGAGCCAGTGCAAGTTTTAAAACCACTATGCATTCATCTTTAAAGCTTTGAGTTCTACATTCTCTCCCTTGCCCCCGTCCCCATCCACCCTCATTGAGAAGGGAAGCAATTCAAACTAGGTTATACATGTGTAGTCATGTGAAACACTTCTATAGCAGTCATGTTGTGAAAGACTATATTTCCCTCTATCCTGTCCTGCCCTTCATTTATTCTGTTCTTTCCTTTGACCTGTCCCTTTACAAAAGTGGTTGCTTCTGATTACCCTTTCCCCCAATCTTCCATCCCTTCTATTATCCTCCCTCTCTTATTGCCTTCCTCCCACTTTCCTGTAGGGGAAGATAAGCTTCCATATCCAGTTGAGTGTGTATGTTATTCCCTCCTGAAGCCAATTCTGATGAAAGTAAGGATCACATATTCCCTCTCATCTTTTAAAAATGAATGTTAAAAATTGTTTTTATATACTATTAGGAAATAAGATATATAGGCAATGGTGTATAGAAAACTATCTTACACTACAGGAAAATAGAAGGGAAGGGGATAAGGGGTGGTGGTGATAGAAGGGAGGGCAGATTGGAGGAAAGGTAAATCAGAATACATGCTATCCTGGGATGGGGGGAGGGGAGAGATGGGGAGAAAATTTTAAATTCAAAATTTTGTGAAAGTGAATGTTGAAAACTGAAAATAAATAAATAGAAACCCACTCTGTGTGTGTATGTGCAATCATAGATTCGTAGCTAGGAGGAAGTCATACAGTCATTATAGATGAGAAAATATGAAACTCAGTGAGTCTTAGGTCACCTATCTAAAATAGGGGGGCCAGAATCAAACTCAGGTCTTCATACTTCAAATAAAATGCTATCTGTACTACTCAGACATGATCAAAACTGAGCTTTAGAAATATTAATTTGACATCCTTGTGCTGAATGGCCTGAGGAGAGGAAAGAAACTGCAGTCAGAGCATCCTGTCCCAGAAGAAAGGCTTTCATTATAGTCCAGGTGAGAGGTAGTAACACCCTAAAATAATGTGTTAGCAACAAGGATCTATCTGTGAGATTATATTGGACTAACATTGACAGGACTTGGCAACTTATTGGATAAATAAGATTAGTGGGTTGGAGTTAGGGAAAGAAAGGTGAAAGCTTGTAGGATCACACATTAAGACTTAGACCTCAGAGGTCATTTAATCCAACCCTCTCATTTTACGGAGCAAAACCTGAGGTCTAGGAAGGTTAAGTGACTTGTGCAAAGTAGTGCAGATAAGTATCAGAGGCAGAAATTTAACTGAGATGTTCTGATTTCAGAGCCAATGAATTCCTCCCCCCCCCATCCTCCCCCACTGTATCATGTTTCAAAATTCAAGGTTTCCATCCCAGATAACTGGTGGTTCAGTTAACAAATTTAAGGAAGTCAGGTGAAAAACTGATTTTTCCAGAGGGGAAATAATGAGCTTAATTCGGGAAATATCAATTCCAGCCTGCTGTGGGCCCTCCAGGAAGAGATGGTCTGAGAGAGTTGGAAATGTGGAAATAGAAATGGAGTGAGTAGCATTGTGATGTTCTGATGATGGTGGAGCTAAGGGGTGGGGGAGGGAGATTCAGATAAATCAAGACAATCTGAGGGGATGGGTTTATGGAAGCTTTTGTTTACTTCTTGATATACCATGTGACAATTAGAACCTTCTAGTGAAATTAGAATTTAAACAATGAATATCAATAAAGAAGTAACATTTGTGTCCCTAAAAGTCACCTGCTAGGCTTTTTCTGGAGTTTGTAGATTTAACATAAAGGGAAATTCAGATTAATTCAAGTACTAAACCTAATTTTAAGATATTTATTCCCCTGAACTCTGTTCAGGAAAACATTGTGAGGTAAATACAAAGACATTTTTTCCAGGTATATGTATGAGGTTTTGATAACCTTTTAGAAGAGTATGTTCTCATGTGATTCACTGACCCAGGAGATATATTTGTGGAAGCTACTCGGAGATGTGCGCCATATTTTTGGATCTTAAAGAACTAGTGACAGTTTCTCAAACTACGTTCAGGTGATTAACCTCTTCCAGGTCACATGAGATATTTCTACATTCAATTCAATTCAGTTTAATGATAGCTAGCATTTATATAACACTTTAAATGAAAAAATGCTTTAAAATATCTTCTTTTATCCTTGCAACAACGCTGCCAGGTATTATTATTATTTCCACTTTATGGATGAGGCAGACAGAAGTGACTTGCCCAAGGTTACATGGAACTGAAGCTAGATTTGAACTTGGCTTCCTAACTTCAGGTCCAGTCCTTTCTCTACTCACCTCGCTATTTAATAAGACACTTTAATAAGTGTCTCTTAGGCACTGTGTTTGACCCTGGTGATACCATCACCACAACAACCCAACAAAATAGTCCCCTGACTTTAAAGAATTTACATTATTTTAAAAATTATTGATGTAATTTATTTTTAACATCACCTTCATTCCCCAACATATTTTTCTCCTCCTTGAGCTTTAAATGATCCCTTAAAACAAAGAAGAAAAGAGAAACACAACAAAACTAAGCAACATAACCACTAATTCGAACGATATGTATGTCATTCTATCCCTACAGTCTCCTATTAAGGGGAGTGAAGCATGTACACACATTAGTCAGTGCAAAGACTATACCAATTAAATTTGTTTGATCTCATGGTCAACTTCTTCTCTATGAGACTTCTATGACACTTTCCTGTACCCTCCATCCTGACAAAATGAAGGATTGATGCTCCCGGCTTCCTGGCTCAAGCATGTTATAAGCCCCATTGGTGTAGTTCTTTCTTGACCTCCCATATCCTAACGACTCCAATTCTGGCCCACTCAGAGATGATGACAGAAAGGTGTCTGAAAGTGATTGCAGCTCCTTTCCTGAAGCTGCTTCCACAGTGCTCAAAGCACTCGTTAAAAGCCTAGTTATTCACGTGGCTCTGTGAAAAGAGACTTCTGAGAGAGACCAGATGGACAGAGGATCAGGATGGACAATACAAGGCCTATTCTATCTATCTGATTTTACAGACTGGATGTAAGCTGTTAAGCAAAACTTCAAGGTAATATCCTGCAATGGTCTTCTCTCATTCCCTTGCTTCTCCAGTATTGCTTCTCCAGAGACCTAAATACAGTTTCATTGGAAACTCCTGATACAGTTCACTCCTAACAACAAAGTAATTTGCCTTATGCTTAGTAAAAACCTCCCAAGTTCTCCTTCTGCCCATGGCTTTGAATTCATCCTCTCCCAGGAACAAAATACTTTTTGCTTTTCATGGTTTTCATGCTTTTCTTGGTTGGAGAATTTGGACATCAGAAGCAGAGCAGAGTGCTAGCGTCTCTGTCTATAGCCTCGAGTCATGTTTACAATAAATCACTTTACATTTTCAACAGGGATTTCTCCCTCACTAAGTTAGGTTCTTCAGGTGCATAGGGCTGTGCATTTTAAAAATAAGATGTAGCTTTCTAAGCAAAGGCAACAATAGTTATCATTTCAATTCGATTTGATTCAGTAAATATTTACCATGTGCTTACTATATTAAGGCACTGCCTCAGCAGGCATTGTCTAAGATAGGGAATGAACCTATAGTTTCATAAATATAGGGAATTCCTAGATGATAAAACATCTTCTATCAAGGCAGGTCAGCATCTTCTCTGTAATTTACAGTCTTAGAGAGCTGCTTAGATCTCTGAGAGGTTGTGCTTTGTCCAGAGTTACACAGCTAATATGCATGAAAGCTAGGAATTTTAAATCTAAATCTTCCTGGTTCCAAGGAGAGCTATTTGTCCTCTATGCCATGTTGCCTCTCCATGTCTGGGAGGGGGACTTCTCCTGAATTTCTATCAAGTATGCATTGAATTCCCATGATATACATGAATATCACTGTATTTGGGGACACACTGAGCCTGATACTCCATGGCGCTCAATGAATGCCATCTCCTCAGGAAAAGAAAAGATTAGCCATCTAGGTATCCTTAATATACTCATAGGGATGAGAAACAATAGATGAAATCAATATAAACAGATATTTCCAATTGTTGTATGATTGTATTTCCTAGGTTTGAGGCTTGTGGGTTCCTAGTAGGTTTTGTAAAAGGTGTACATTTGTAGAAGGTGTACAATTAGGGAAACTCCACATAGGAAGGGGGAATTGGACTGTCATATTCAGGGAGATAGGAATATAGTTTGCCTGGTATAAGAATAGTGGTTATTTCAAGGATTCACGACAGTTTGGCTTAGGGTAGGAGACTGTGAAAAGAATGAATGACTGCAGACAAATGTAATAAAGCAGACATCATCACCAAAACGACCAGTGTCAATAGCTGCACTTTCAAAGAATGGATACACCAGCTTGGACAGAAGGAGGATTCATTTGACTCCAATGTGTTATTGAGGTCTTAGGGTATTAGGAAAACTTTCAACATAGTCTTCTCACAGGACTAATTGGAGACCTGGATTCTAATCATCCTCTATCATGGAGTGGGTATATAACCTCAGGCAAATCAATTACCCCTCTGGGCCATTTAAAAAAAAAATATGTATATATATATATACATATAAATATATATTGATAAATGTTTGCCAAACAAATTTATGAAAAAATTTTCAATATAATATTATATTTCTATTATATTCCATTTCAATATAATTGGTTTCTTTTGTAATGATACATGTTTTATTTTATATATTTATAGACATTATTCTGAGAAGGGATCCATAGACTTCACCAGGTTGTCATGGGGATCCATGCCACAAAATACCCATAGTGCACATGCATATTACCGCTTTAGAGATGCTTAAGGCGCTTTTTATCCTATTCTTTAAGTCTCTATCATGGAGACATCTGTCTTTATTCCCTTCACACTCATCACCAAAACTTTGCAATTTCTTGCCTTTTCTAAATCCACACTTTTTCATTCTTGTGAGTCTGGGTGGCTCTGTGCTTCAAAATTTCTGCTCTTTGGAGGATTCAATTCAATTCAGTTGAACATAACACTAATCATTTAATAAATGCCTACTGTGTGCATGGTACGGTTGATACAAAAATGATGCAGCTCCTATCCTCAAGGAATATATAATTTTTTGGGGGAGAAACAGCATAAGCATACATATAAATAAATGCAAAGTTATTCCAAGAGGGGAAAACAATTAACAGGTGGGGAGTGGGAATAGATTGAAAAAGATGTCAGGTAGAAGGGAGTACCTAAGCTGAGCTTTGAAGGAAGTTTGAGTTTCTAAGAATCAGTGGTGAGGAGAGAGTGCATTCTAGGCATGGAAGATGACTTGTGTAAAGGGCCAACAGTAGGGGATTTAATATCATGTAGGAATGACAGAAATGGTGTGTGAGGAATATCAAATAGGACGGAAAAGGCAGATGTCATCAGTATTGTGGAGGGCTTTGTGTGCCAGGCTGAAGACTGTATGTTTTATCTGGTTGGTAATAAGGAGACACTGAAGATTTTGGAGTAAGAAAATGCCACTGTTTGACATTCAAAGCCCTTCAAAACATGCCCCCAACACCCACCTTTCCAGTTTTCTTATACTTAAACCCTCTCCTCCTTCCCTACATCCAATACCTATTTTGTGAACCAATGATACTGGCCTCCTTGCTGTTCCTCAAAGAAGAATTCCATTGCCTGACTTTGGGCACTTTTATGGGGCATTTTTTTGTGCCTGGAATTCTAATTCTAGACTCCTCATTTCTTTCTCCTGGCCTCACTGGCTACCTTCAAATCCCCAAAATGACCACCTTTACTCTAGTGCCTTTCCTGTATTGATGATCTCCAATCTCCAAAAGTTCATTTGTATAAAGTTGTTTACAGGTGATCTACCCCATTAAACAAAGAGTTCCTTGAGAAGAAGGGCTATATTTTTTTGCCTTTTTTTGTATTTTTATTACTTACCACATTGTCCAGCAAAGAGGAGGCCCTTAATAAATGTTTATTGACTGAATGACCTGCCGACTGTTTGGTTCCCAAGTACATAATGAGGAGTATTGGGTAGAAGTTGTAAGCAGGAAGATTTTGGTTTAGATAGATGAAAAATCTTCCAATGTGGAATAGGCTGTCTTAAGAGAAATGGGTTGTCCTAAATAGAACCATAGATTTGGAACTGGAAGGGTCCTCACAGGTTATTTAGTCCAATTTCCTCATTTTGGAGTTGAGAAATTGAGGCCCAGAGGTTGTCCTTAGGGATACCAACAATTAGTAAATGGTAGAACTAGAATTCAAACAGCTATTTTGAGACCTCTGACTCCAAGTCCAGGGATTTTTCCATTGTGCCACTCAGATGTCAAGCAAAAGCTGGATGGCCATTTTTTATGCACAATGCAGAGGGGATTCCAATTAAGGGTTGACCTGCCAGGCATTGCTAACTCCATCATTCTATGTTTCTATGATTCTGCTCTTTTATATCTGAGCAAATCTAATTTCTAGAGCCCCAGTCAATTACCTGGCATTTACCTTCAAGTACAAGTATACTTAAGGAGTTAAAATTTGACTTGGGCAGCCGTCTTTGTCAATCTTTCATCTACATCGATTCGATTACGATCAACTCGATTCATGAGGCTTCACTTGACCTTAAGCTATTTGACTTTCCCTTCTCAAGCCCAAGGATTTATCTCCTCACTTTTCTGACTTTTGAGAATCTTCTTTGTTTTTTAAAGAGCCTTTGCTTTTACCTCTTCCTGCATGTCTGCTCTGCGGGGTGTATATATATATGGCGGTGTCTTTCCACTTTCTCCTCCACAGTTGCCCAGAGTGGAAAGGTCCTCTGGTATCCCTAAATGAATCCTCAGCTGATAGGATTTTCCCCACAAAGAATCTTGTTGCCACAGGAATAATCTCATCTCTTGGGCATCACCTCCTGTAACTCTGCCCTGTTACAACGTACCATTTCACTATTGCCTCCCTAGGATTCCTTTTTTCACAATTTTACTGGACACTGGACATTTAACTTCCCCTCCCTGGTTAGTTCCCCCTGACAACTGGAAATGAAAGAATAACCACAGATGCTATCACTGGAATCTCTACCATCTGCCAGAAGGTAAAATATATGGCCAAGATCAGTGGTTTGGGAGAGCAAAGAAAAAAAGGTACACTTTGAAGGAGCCAGCATCTCTGGCTTGATGTCAGAACCTAACAGAGCTAATAGGTAGTTTCTTACTTTCATTTCCTAAGGTAGCAATACACGCCTTTCCATCTGCTACTGGGGCACAGTTGATTTCTCTTGCCAGTCTCTAGGTGAGCATTTGGGTGGTGAGAAATTGCCCCATTATTTTTGGGTAGCACATTAGTGGCTTATACAACTTGCACACAGTTAGACACTGGATTCTGGCTCTAATTTTGGTCTCTGTTTTAAGGTCTAATGTATTCTGGGAGGTTCTTTTTCCTCCCTTGGTTTCATTTAAATTCATAACTAAATATTGGTGTCACTCTCTTTTACCATACCCCTTTCCTATCAGTCAACAGGCATCTGTTAAGTGTCTACTGTGTGCCAGGTATGGTGCTGAATTATGCTTTTCTCCTTTCCACAGAAGTGAGTAAGCCTGCTATTAATGTCTTATATGAAATCATAACTTTATGAAACAGTGGGAAGAATAGTGGCTCTGTTTTCAGAGGACTTGACTTCAGATCTCACTTTTGATGCTTATTAATTGTGCAACTTTGGGTGACAACCTCCCTGGACCTCAGTTTCCTCATCTGCAAAGTTAGGGGGTCAGACTAAATAGTTTTGGGGGTAGCTAGGTATTGCAGTGGGTAGTGCTGGGCCTGGAGTCAGGGAGACTCCTCTTCCTGACTTCATATTTGGCCTCAGACACTTACTGTTGTGTGATGCTGGGCAAGCCACTTAACACTGTTAGCCTCAGTTTCCTCATGTGTAAAATGAATGGAGAAGGAAATGATGAGCCACTCCAGAGTCCATGGAAACCCCAAAAGGGGTCATGAAGAATTGGACATGACTGAAAAATGATTGAACAATTAAAACAGTTTCCGAGGTGCTGTCAGTTCTAGATCTGTGATCCTATAATCTATAAGTAGCCATAGTATTGGCAACAATAATAACCATAGGACCTTGGGCAAGTCACCTCACCTCTCTTCCGTCTTCACCTATCAAATGAAGGGGTAGGTGGACAAATCAACTTCTGGGCTCCCTTTTAGCTCTAAATCTCAAGTCCCCATGGTCTCTAAGATCCCTTCTAGTAATAAAGTTCTATGATTTTAATCTTAGCCCTTGGAAACCCTTCTGCCTCTCTTAGAGAACATAGTGTTTTCTTCTACGTTTCTTCAGGACCAGAGTTAATTTCAAATTTCCCTTTCAGGCAAACTCAGTGAGTCATGCCTAGATTATTATAGTCTCTTTTTGCTGGCATCCTAGTCTCTGTTCATAACCTACCCCGCACCCCACCCAATATTTGGATAGCACATCAGGGGTTTGTGTATATGGATATTCATGAGGATGCTTATCACCATTTTCCCTGCCTGCTAATTTATCCATGCTGAATTACTTCCTCTATGACATTCCAATATTAGAATAATTGAATCATGACTTGGGAAAGATCTCAGGGTCCTCTTGCCCAACCCCTTCATCTTACAGATGAGGAAACTAATGCCTAGAATGGTTGAGACTTGCCCAAGATTACTTAAGCGACAGGCCATGGATTCAAACCAGTCTTCATATTTCAAATCAGTCATTCTTTCTCTTGTACCATGCTAGCTCACTCTTAAGACCAAATCTCAATTTTTGACGTTCGCTTTCAAATTTTTTCCAAATGGGTTTCCTCTGTTATCCATACCTGTTCCTTATTTCAGTCAAATTTGCCTTTTTGAGATACCACTTCATCTTGACTGTCAGTTCTCCTTCTTCAACACCTGAACCTTTGTCTAAGTTATTTTTTGTATGTAACAATCTCTTTCAGCGTGGCTGAGAAAATGTATCCCCTTCCTCCTTCTTCTGATTGCAGCTCAGCATTTATTTTCATCAAGAATGAAGCCTGATTAATATCATCCATCTTCCAAGTCATTAGCCCAATTTCAGTCCCCTAGGGCCATATTGGTAACGACCATACTTATGTGGCTCACATGTTTGCGAGTGTTTTCCCTTCATGAGAGTGCTCTCCCTTAGGAGAGTGCTTATCTCTTCTTTTCCATATACCTCCATATATCTAGGACAGTAACACATTTATATAAGATTTAACGTTTACCAAGCACATTTATATAACATCTAAGGTTTACCGCACATTACTTGCAACTACCCTATGGGAATAATTATTTATACAATAGTTGAAAAAGTAGTGACTCTGTTTTCAGAGAACTTGGGTTAAAAAATCACTTTTGATGCTTATTAATTGTGCAACTATGGGTAAGTGACTTAGCCTCCTGGGCCTCAGTTTCCCCATCTGCAAAATCATAGGTTGGACTAAATAACTTTTGGGATAGCTAGGTGCTGTAGTGGATAGAGGTAATATTATTATACCTGCTTTATAGATGACACACTAAATTTCAGAGAGGTTAACTATTTTGTCCTTATTCATAGAGCTAGAAAGTATCAGAGCTAGGATTTGAACTTGACTCCAACTCCAGTTTTTTTCCCTCCACCGTGGTCCCTCAATGAGTAATTGCCATTTGAGATTTGTCAAGATAGACGTTACCTCCTACAGGTCCCACTTGTAGTGATCAATAAGCATTTGTTAAGATCCTACCAGGTATCTATCATTGTTCTTATACTACCCTTCACTACTGATCCTTAATTTCCTCAGATTCGGCTCTTTCGTAGCACTTGCTTTCCCTTTGGTGAACCTGAGAAGCTTATTGTTAGTTTAGTGCCATGCAATATGGCATGGTAGCCTTGAAAAGACCTAGACTTAAATCCTGTTTTAGGTACTAGCTATGTAAGCTGGGCAAAACACTTACCTCTCTGAACCTCAGTTTTCTCATTTGCAAAACTGACGCCTAGGCCAGGAGTGGGGAGCCTGCAGCCTGGAGGCCACATGTGGCCCTCTAGGTCCTCAAGTGCAGTCCTTTGATTGAATCCAAACTTCACAGAACAAATCCTTTTATTAAGGGTTCATTTAAGGGGCTTTTATTAAGGCCGTCAGGATGTTGTGAAGGTCAAATTAGAAAAGGTACGTAAAGTGCTTTTCAAAACTTAAAAAGTCTTATGTAAGTATAAGCTATTATTATTTTTGTTATTATCTGGGCCTGTCATCTGCGACTCCCAGGTAGGCCTCTCTACCTCTTAAATTGCCAAGTCCCATGGTGTCCTGTGACCTCACTGGATTTGAGATTACAGTTGTCTCTAATGGGTCCCTTCTTCCTTGAAACCATGGGCAAACTCTGGCACCATCTTTTCTTTTCTTTCTGGTGTTTATCTAGCCCTAACATATATGTCACATTTCCTCAAGTGTGTCATGCTATGGTGTCTCATTTCACAGGCTGCTTGAGCTTGAGATGAGTGACAGGGAAGGGAAGGGAAGGAGAATACCTCACCATTTGCTTCATTCTCCTATTGTCTACCTTTCCAGGCGATGGCTTTCTCCATGGACACATCTTGCTTTCCTGTTTCTCACTAAATAGTCTCATTGAAAACAGAAACTATGCAGCCAAATTATCTCTGGCCTTGTCTGGAGATGCCAAATGTGGTAGCAGTAGCAGCCTGGTCATTTTAATCATATTAATGCTACTTATCAGGGAAGGCGCTAACCCACGCCAGGACTGAAACTCGTTGCAATTTGTCAGGGGAATGCCAATTATTTTCATACAAGCAATTCACTTTCCCAATTAATTTCTGTTCCAAAACAGAAAGAATAGGTAGAAGCATTAAAAAAAAAAAAAACAAATGCTTCATCCTGTGTCTAGCAGGGAAAGGAAAATGAAGAATCTCTAGAGTATCATAAAGGAAGGTGAATAACCTTAGGGCAAGGTTGACCCAAGGCAATATTATGAAGGCCAGTATCACCTTTTCCTTCCAGTCTCCACCTTTTTCTTATCTGATTGGGTATTCAGAAGTCTCAGTGGGTTCAGGGATCTCCTGCTGCCCTCGTTCCTATATTCTCCACTTTTCCAGCATACCCCACTCCATCCAGATTGAATTTCATTTTCCCATTTCCCATTTACAATGTCTGCTTGTGTCTATCTACCAAATTATTTATCTGTCACATGTAGCTAGTTATTGTAGTGTTTTCTTTATCATTTGTATATGAATTCCTTGGGGAAAAGATCATGTTTTTTTCTTCATATCTGAGTATCTGGCTCATAAGTGCAAAATAAATGTTTATTGACTTTCTACCTGACCTTTCACTCAGGGCTTTCTGCAAAAGAGCTCAGTGTTCAGTCTGAGATAATGCGACTATGTATGCCAATAGGTGTGTTAACCCTAATGAGTAACATATTTAATTTTAGACAGGGGTCCTCTGATGACACAAAGACTTAGCTCAGAGGAATGATTGTAATGATAGGCATTTTGGATGCTGGGCTGCACAGCAAAGGGTATTGGGGAGGTGCCTCTGAAATATCACTGGTTTGGTGACTACCTCTTCTATCTCCATGTAGGACCTTTACTGGACAAGAATCCTTTCCCTATCCATCCCCAGGCATGAGGTGGATAGAATTTTGTAGTTAAATGTTTTGACAAGAGAAAGGAACTTTTTGGATAATTTCATATGTTCACTATTTCTTAGATATAGTAGATTCTCATACAAGAAATAAAGGTGGTTGAAAGGAGCTATTGATGATGCCAGTCTTTGAAAGAATGGGATTACCCATGGTTTCCTTTGGCTTAAAAGAAAGTAGACATGCTTAATGATATGTGTACCTTCACTACTCTTGCTCAGACCTTGTTATTCACTTGATTTCTTTGAACAGTCCTAATGTTGGCCTGTTTCAAGTTTATTCCTAAGATCTCATGGATATCATCTTGCCACTGAATTATTCTTCTAGACTCTGGCCATGCTTCCTGCCTCATGGCCTAGCTATCATTTCTTGTCCTTCCCTGAGACTTCATCATGGCATACTTTCCTGCTTTTGCTCCAGTCCTGTTGGTGCTGGGTCTTTTAAAACCTCAGACAGCCCCATGTAGGACATTCAACTGCACCCCCTGGTTGACCCTACTCTTGGGATGAGCAATAAAATCACTGCTGTTTCAGGCTGGAAACCTCAAAAGTCATGAGCTAAGCCATAGAACTGAAGGAAGGTGCTTTTCATACTCATACATGAAACAGTGGAGGTTCTGAGTCCTCCTTGGCAGCTGGGGGAACAGTGTAAAGAATACTACCTCTGAGTTAACAAGGTGGAAGTTCAAATCCCTCCTTGACACTTAGTAGCTGTGTGACCCTGAGAAAGTCACTTAATCTATTTGCCTCAGTTTTTTTCAACTGTAAAATTGGGATACTAACACTTACCTTCCAGAGTTGTGAGGAACAAATGAGATAATATTTGTAAAGCACCTGATACAATGTCTGGCACATAGCAGATGATTAATCAATGCTTGTTTCCTTCCTTCTTTTCTTGACTTTTCTTTGTTTCATCAGAAAAATATGATTATAAAACTGTTAATGTCATAACTGGGAATCTCCCTTAGAAATCAAATAACACAACCATTCCATTTTTCAGATGAGTAAACTGAAGCCCATACCTGCAAAGTGAGTTGACTAAGGTCACATGCCTCGCTTAAGGTCTTGGATGTGTCTACACAACTGATGTTTTTTTCTTTTTCTATTTTGAGGCAGATGAAACCAACTTCCAACCAGCTGCTCTGACTTTCTCTGAGTGTACTTATCTCAAATTTTGACAGGTGGACCACATATTTTTGATAAGCCTTTAGTCCATAACACCTCTCATCTGTGCAGGGTAATTCTGATTTATTTTAATGAGTTTCTAGTCTATTCACTGGTGTCTCAGTTTCGGGAGCAAGGTGCTAAGGGGTATTAAATTGGGATCAATTTTGGCAGCATAATTTTATTTCTTATAAGGCTGAACCTTGCTTTTTGTTTAATAGAAACATGATATTAATAATAACAACTCTCAATTCTATAGTTTGACTGACAGATATTTTTCCCACAATAAATCTGTGAGGCAGGAAGGAAAGATATTATTATCCCTATTTTACTATTAGAAAACAGGCTTTGAGGTTTTGAGGGAAAAAAGGCCTAAGAATCTCAGTCAGTATGAACAGCAGTAACTTGGATTGAATGTATGGTGTTTGTATTTTTGCCATAGTCAAGAGGCTGCTCTCTACGTTTCAACTTCTGGATAGTGTTCCTCTTAGAAAAGATGGTGATGGGATTAGATGGAATAACTTCTCTGCCTCAAGTTATCAGAGACGTTGAAATTTTCCTAAAATAGACAAACAAACTGAAAAGGGGCTTTAGTTGGGCTAGGTAAGGGGAATGAAAAATTTTAAAATTATCTGAAATTATAAAGGGGAAATTATTTTTGTCAGGATGTTGCAGAGTCAAAGAAATAGACAACTGTTCAACTGAAACTGAAGAAACAAAAACAGCTAATTTGAGGTTCTTTCCGAAGAGCTGGGAACTGAAGGCTCTGAGGAAGGAGTAGTTGCTTATCTTCCTAGGAATTATAAAGGAGAACTGCAAAAGTCATCAGGTGAAAGGCTTCCAGTAAGGCTCAGAGGAAGAAGAGGAGCATAGTAGTGGTTAGAAACTTTGCTCCGTTTATGAACTTTGAAGGATTTCTCTTGTGACTTAGATAAAAAACCTCAGGAAAATAACAGACTCCTCTGTTATTATCATGTTGACAAATAGCTCTGTTTGAATGTTATTAAATGTCCTCCTTATCTGTATCTATTATTTCTTGTCCTTAAGATTTAAGACAGACCCATATAGAACATTCACCTGCATCCTCTGATTGGTCCTACCCTTGGGCTGAGCCTGGGAGAGCTGTATAGCAAAGCCAAATTAAAGCCACTGCTGTTTCAAGCTGGAAGCCTCAGGAGTCTTGAGTTGTTTGTCAATATGATAATAACAGAGGTGAATTATTTTCCTGAGGTTTGTAGCTAAGTCACAAGAGAAAACCTCCCAAAGTTTATCAAAGTGGATGACTGCTACCTCTCTTTAATTATCATGGAAATTTAGAGAGCTATGAGATGATTGGAGAAGGGCAAATGTTCTAATAGGTTTTTTCTTAAGTGGAGAGAAGGATCTTCAAGCTATAAGCCAGTGAGCTTGACTTAAATTTCTAGGAAAATTCTGTAATGGATCATTACAGTTATGGTTAGCAAGCATTTAGATAGGGAAGCATCCATGATAGAGTCAGAGTCATAGATATATTAAGAATACGCCATGGATAACTAACCTCATTTCCTCTTTTGGCAGGATCATTAAACTAGTAGATGACGGGAATGCTGTGGATGTAATTTATCTAGATTTTAGCAAAACCTTTGATTCGTTATTTAATACTGTTCTTTTGGAGAGGATGGAGAGATGGATTAAGAAGGATTCAGAGATAGTTGGATGGTTGAACTCAAAAGAGTAGTTATTGACATTTCAGCATCAACTTGGCAAGAAGCCTCCAGTGATCTGCATTTGGCTTTATGCAGTTTAATATTTTGGTCAATGATTTGGAGTAACATAACATAATTCTAGGAGAGTCAGTGAACAATGGTAGAAAAGTCAGTGAGCATACTGGGTGACATAGTCAGCATTCAAATGGATCTTCAAAGGTGAGAGCATTGAGCGAAAGTTAATTGGATTGGATTTAAAAGGGATAAATGAAAAATTTTGCACTTGGGTGCAAAAGCTTCACATGTATAGGCATAGTTAGACAACAGTTCTTAAAAAAAATTATAGGTTTTAGTGAATTGCAAGTTCAATATGAATCATCAGGGTTATATGGCAACCAAAAAAATCTAATACAATCATGGGCTGCATTAATTGTGGCATAATTTCCAGGAATAGGTAGGTGATAGACTATATTCTGGCCTCATCAGACTTCATTTCTGAGCCCTGTGTCCAGTTCTGAGCACCGTGGTTTAAGAAAGATATTAACAAAATCAAGACTGTCCCTGGGAGGGTGATTTGAGTAGTAAAGAGCCTTGTGTCCATCCTGTATAAGGACAATTATGTTTAGCCTGAAAAAGAAAACTCAGGTGGATCGTGGTAAATATGTTCAGGAATTTTAAGAGCTGTCACATAGAGAAGGGATTAGATTTCTTCTATTTGGCTCCAGAGGGATGATCCAGAAGCAGTAGCTGGAAGTTGCAAAGAGGCCAATTGAGGTTTGATATTAGGCAAACCCCAAAGAACTAAAAATAGAGTTGTCTCAAATTGAGATGAACTGTCTCCACAGTTGGTGGGTTAACCTCAAATTCTATGATACAGCTAGAAGGAAGCTAGGATGTATTGTAAAAGATTATGAAGTCATGGTCAAGAAATTGAATACCAGAGGGTAGAATTTTACAAGTTTTAGGGTGCATTCCCTTTTTTGAGGGGTATTAGAATTTCAAAGGGGTGGCACTAAGCAGTGGCCAAAATAATTGGAATTTTAAAATAAACCTCTTTTATAAATATATTAAATTTGTTTGATTAAACAAAGTCTAAATCAATGTCAACAAAAGCAGGATGAATACCCAGAATTTATTCCAACTGGTGGAAGAAGTTTGTCAATCTAGTGGCAGACCTAGGTTGGGGAATGGGATAGTTACCCTTTCTCCTTTCCCCTGTGTGTTGTTTAATTTTAAATTAAATAATTTTAACAACCAGTTAAATTTGCTAAAAACTAAATTCTTAACTTTGCTAGAATAAAATGTGAGTTAAGAAAAATTTTTTATGAAAGAGCATGGAGATGGGCAATTTTTTACTATTAGAAATGAAGTCACTATATTATGTTTGAAAACCACTGCCATGTTGGCATAATTGGCATTTTCTTGATTGCTGTTCATTTAAGGTAAGAGATGAAGCACATATTGATTGATACAAGCAATAAACAGCTAGTTAAGAAAATAGTGATGGAGCATGAAATTTGGATTTCTGGACCACAACTTAAAACACCAGAATAACAAGCAGTTTACCAGAGAGAGAGTATATTTAACAGGCTAGTAAGTATGTATTTGTCTTAGGTTTTACAAATCTGACCAAAAGGGTTTTAAGCTAAAAAATATGGGAAATTGACTGCATATATCTACCAAGCTAGATATCGGAAAGACTAAGTAGCTACAATGACAGAAGAAGAGCGAGTAAGAGGTTCAGTAATTCATAAAAGAATAAAAAAACAAGAAAAAAAGAGCAGTCAGTAGTCAAAGCCATGGCCTCAAACTTTTGCATGTACATTTAAGTGTAATATATATATATATATATATATATATATATATATATATATATATATATATATATATGTGTGTGTGTGTGTGTGTGTGTGTGTGAATGCTAAACTTTTAGATCATTAGACATCATAAAAAAAGGAGGCGCCTTTGATCTCATAAATGTCACTGACACTTTTGGGTTTGAAACCTAGGCTTGGAATATAGCTCTGGACATTATATGTGAAAGAACCAAGATAGATAAAAAGTAGGAGATAGCTCTACATATTTAGAAGCTATACTCTTTGGAAATAAACCTAGTAGGGATATTGCTGGACCAAAGGGTATAGGATACAGGGATACCGATCCCTTGGGGAATGGCTGAACAAATTGTGGCATATGATCATAATGAAATACTGCTATACTAAAAGAAATGATGAACTCAATAATCTTAGAAAAACAGGGAAAGATTTGCATGAAATAAAGAATGGAGTGAGAAGAAACAAGAGAATGTTGTATACAGCAACAGCCATGTTGTTTTAAGAAAGACTTTGAGTGAATAAGTTATTTTGATTATTAGAGATACCCAAATTAACTATAAAGGGCATATGAAGAAAGGGCATATGTCTGCATCCAGAGCAAGAACTGATAAATGGAAGTAGGTACAGAATAATTTTATATGTGTATATATATTTGTCTTTGTGTCTAATGGTAGCCATCTCTAGGGCAGGGGAAGGTAGGGAAGAAAAAAGTGAAAAAGAAATTTGCAGGATAACTTTGTTTTGTGTTTGAAAGAACACCAAGTTGTATGTAGATTTGCAGTTTCACATGCAATTAACTTTTATTGTACTATGTTGTAAAAATACTTGTTTTATTCTATAAATTAAAATGAAATAAAATTTTTAAAAAGAAGCTATGCTCATGTTAGAAAATCCAGCAATATGAATGAATGAAGAAGCAAGGTGGAGGACATTTGGGGGAAGATCAGTGGAAGGAGAAATAGGAATTATTTTGTAATCTGCAGATACTATAGATAGACATGACAGTGACACTGATTATAATGATTTTATACAGGAAGCATAACCAATATAAATGAATTGCCATAATAAGAAAACCAAAAGAGATCAGAAAAGTGTCTTGTCAGAAAAAAAATATATGACTTATTTGCCAAATGGAGTGATATGGCTGCCAAAAGCAACATTAGGTTAGAATATAAGCTTGTTTGTAGAATGTTATGAAGAAAGATGATGCACATTTATGATCTCATAAAGCAGAATGAAAGAGTGAAGGATAAAACAATTTTAAAATAAATGTTGGCAAGTTATTCAACTAGGCAAAGTCACCCCATTTATGGATAAAAATGGAAGGGTGGGAAATAGGAGAAAATGGAAAAAATTTGTACAAATTATTATAATAATCTATTTTCTCCATCATGAGCAGTACAATCACACACTTGGGTCCTAACACCATAGTTCCATTTATGCTTATAGAGAAGGGAAAAATGACACCAAGAGCAAAGATAGGAAATTCAACCATATTGTACCAAAGATATATGGAAGAGATCTGTACTGGAGACAGTAGAGTGGTAAAGGCACAAGGAATCAATTTCCCAAAAAATGGTTATCTAGAGGGATGGATTCCAAAGATGAAGAAAAAGAAAACCCCCCAAAACTTACTAATGTAAAAAAGCTAATGGGAAAATATCAATAATTATCCATGTATATTCCTATTCTTCAATTTATATAAAATCACTATGTGTCACATACATAAATTGAGGACTTTCTTGATGAGAGTATTTATAGGGAATAAAAGAGTTTTGAAAATAATATTCAATAGGCCATATCTTCATGATTTTATTGTTGTCTGAAAGGTACAGAGAATAAGAATTATACTTCTTGTTTGTCAATAGTAATAGAAATTTGATTTACTAAAGCAAAATACTACCTTACAGTTTTTTTTAAACAAAGTATCTTCTACCCATGCATCAAAATCATTTAAGATTCTTAGAAAAGATGACAATAGAAATAATCCTATTGAACAACCTTTGATCATAGCTTAAGTGAGGCATATAACAGAAAGCTATATGCTGGTCAAACATAGCTGCCACTGGGATGGAAGAAATTTCAGCATTTCTGGTTTTCTTGGAAAAGATACCAGAGTGGTTTACCATTTCCTTCTCCAGTTCATTTTAAAGATGAGAAACACTAGTAAGTGTCTGAGGCCGAATTGGAACTCAGGTCTTTCTTACTCTAGGTACTCTATCCACTGTGTCATGTAGCTTCCCTTTAAAGTAATATATATGTATGTATGTATGTGTATATATATATACATGCATGTATATATACATATTAGTACATATCTTATATGTATATATTTATATTATATATTAATATATGTTTATATTTATTTATATGTTTATCTATATAGTTATATAATATATAATATATTTATATATATACAGATGTATATGTACATGTTTATTTATATAAATTATTTTATATATAAATATAATTATATATTCATGTAAACATATATATCAATAAATAATAAATTTATAATATATAAATATACATATATTTATATGTTTGTATTATATGTACATATGAATATATATACTTTTAAATACACATATATTATATATATATCTCAAAATCATTATTATTATGGGTAGAGATATCAAGTTGTCCAATAAATTGTGAAGCGCTTGCCATGTCAAATACAATATACCTTATCTATTCTTGGCATTATTCCTGGGGTAGGAGAGGAGGGTATCGGGTCATTTTAGACTTCTAAGACTCTTCTGAACACATTTATATGGTTGTTAGCAATGCAAACGTATTAGGGCTAATTATAGGTAGCCATCCCGGCTTTCTTTAAACTCCACCTATAAATTTACCTTCTATAGCTAGTCTTTCTCTATCCCTCTTAAGTCTAGTGCCTTCCCTCTAATGATTATATTTATTTTGCATATAGCTTTTTGTATGTGGTTGCTTGCATTAGATCATTAGGTGATTGCTTTCCATCCCTTAGATTATTAGTTTTTGGAGGGCAGGGACTATCTTTTTCCTCTTCTTGTTTCCCCAGCACTTAGCACATAGTATAAGTGCTTAGCTCTTTGCAATGAGTAGGTGCTTAATAAATGCCTATCGATAGATTGACTTCCAAGGCAGTTCATAGCAGTTTTGGACACCTGTGTTAGGAATTTCTTCCACTGAGTCAAAATATATTCTTTGTAACTTCTACCCATTGCTCCTACTTTGGTTTTCTGAAATCAAGCACAAGAAGTTAAATTCTTCTTCCAACTGAAAATCCTTAATGCGGCTCAATAACACTCTGAAGTGTTTTCTTTTTCAGACTGAACATCCCCAGGACTTTTAACTAATCTATACGGCTTGATTTCCAGTTCTTGTGATATCTTCATTGATATTTCTTAGAGGTGCTCTAGACTGTCAACGTCCATTTAAAAAAATCTACTCCTTTGTGAGGCATTATGCTAACGATTGTCCTTAGTCTTTGGACAATTTGGAATATTTTTGATAAGTTTTTAAAGACTGATATGATGAATAAATTCAAATAGGCAAAATATACATGTTCTGCAATTCACTTAAATTCAATTTTTGTATCAAGTCTATTCAGAACAAGTTTTATGTAAATAAATTATTTTGTAAATAGAAGTCATTTTAAAATGCATTTGGGGAATTATCTTCCAAAGAAAATTTGGAATGAAAACTTTTAGAAAATAATTCTTTCATGGTAAATTATCACTACATGGTTAGTTTTTCAAGTCTGCATTCTTATATACTTTCCTAGTAACTTCCACACATTGTGTACTTAGTATAGTGTCTGGCCCATAGCAAGTACTTAATAAATGTTTATCGTTTGATTATATATTAAATTTTCTTAAATATAAGCAAAGTGATAAAATCATAGAATAATAAATATATTTAGAGCAACATAATTAAGTCCCATTACTAATTCTTTATATGACCACCATTAAACTATACAAAAACCACTATCCCCTTGAAAAGACATCATATACTGTTTCAATTTACTTGCTGATTGATACACAGAAAACTGAATGATTTCTTTCCAATACAGATCAATAAACAAGTTATGGACACAGAAATGAAATACTGTGATGACAATTATTTGTTTTTTGTCTTAACTACTTTGATTTGTTCACTTTACTGGTTCTGCTTTCAGAAAACATTTCCTGAAGCAATACTGTCCTGTGCATGTTCTTAAAAAAAAAAAAAAAGATTACAAGGAGTAAATGAGTGTATGTCTGTGGGTAGAAATATACCCGTATCCTAAATGAAATAATAGATGTGCTCAGTGGAGCGTGTGTACATGGCAAACGGTTTTAAGGATTCAGAATAATGGAGAGTATGGAGGGACGCAAGGCAATCCAAGAAAAGACAAATCTTGCCAGAAGTGTGGTCTGCCTAGCAAAATGGATAGGCAGGAAAAAGCCATGAAGCCCACCCTACAGGACAGTTATGAATGGTTATGACTGCCCCAAGCTGCTGCCGAAACAATTGCTGATCTATATAGAGCAGCTGTCAGATTTCATTTATACCAGTCAGCCGCCATCATTATCAGAAAGGTTGGAAGGGCTTGAATCTCATTTTGGAGACCAAACTAGGTAAGCCTGGGGTTTTAGCCATTTCCATTAAAGGATGATGCCTACCTATTGTTTCAGGGCAATGCTTTCAACAGCCCTTGTCTATACCTCAAGCAATAGAAAACAGCTCAAAACACAAGACTGACGTCCCAGTGCCCTGAGATTGCTATCAGTGTACCTAAAGGGATTTTGTTTTGTCTAACTTAGTTCAAGCAGGGCCTTAAGGTCTGTGGAGATATTTGAATGGGATGACTGAGACAGAAAAGAATATATGTGTGTATGTGTATATATAATATATGTGTGTGTGTATATATGTGTATAAATATATATGTATGTATATATCTCTATATAGATAAGATATAGATATGTATGTATGTATACATAGACATATACATATATACATGCACACATGTATATATGTATGTGTGGTGTGTGTATGTATATGTGTGTTTATATGTATCTATCTTCTATATATGTGTATCTCCTATATCTACCTCCAATATATCAATCCTCTATAATTTCCTGTCTCTACATATATATGAGTGAATGTAAGCATGTATATATGTGTATGTATATGTATATAGTCTATATGTATAAATACATAAAATCTATACTGTCCTTGGGGGCTCTGTAGATGTGGCTGCCATTGGTGGCTTTGTTCTATGAGTACAAGTATTGCTGAATAGAGTGAGGCCACTTGCTTCCTGGCCCATTTA
This sequence comes from Bettongia penicillata ogilbyi, assembly GCA_023548195.1. Classification (NCBI taxonomy): domain Eukaryota; kingdom Metazoa; phylum Chordata; class Mammalia; order Diprotodontia; family Potoroidae; genus Bettongia; species Bettongia penicillata. The sequence continues at coordinate 5,891,275 of JAJHZJ010000371.1, forward strand.
TTACTCTTTTCTCTGGAGCTACAGCCACTCTCCACAAAGACTGATGTGGTCTCTGACTCTTCTTCCTTGGACTTGGAGCTTCAGGTCCATGTCTCTAATTATCTGTTAGACATTCCCATTTGGTTGTTCAATTGTCACATCAAACTTGGTAGGATATAAAACTAAACTTACTGTGTTCCCATCAAAACTGGTTACTTCTTTCAGCTTCCTTATTCCTGTCAGTGGAACCTCTATTTCCCCACTTACTTTTTGAGACTCCCTTGTCCCTTGTTCTCTAAATCTAATTATAAGAGTCAACTAGGTGATTTAGTAGATAGTATTGGGCCTGATGTTAAGAAGACTTGAATTCAAATCTGGCCTCAAATATTAGCTGGATAAGTCAGCTTAACCTCTGATTACCTCAGTTTTCTTAACTGCCAAATGGGAATAATACTAACATCTACTTCCCAGAATTATTGTGAGGCTTCTAGGAGATGGTATTTATAAGGTGCTCAGCACTGTGCTTGACACATGGTAAGTGCTAAATAAATACTTGTTTCCTTCATTTCTTACTTATAGATCACCCACCGCACCTCATTTATAGATGGGGAAGTTGGGGTTCAGAGAGAAGTGACTTTCCCAAGATCACTTAACTAGTTGGTGGTAGACACACAACTAGAAACCACATCTTCTGAGTCTTGGGTCCAGTGATCTTTTCATTACACAATGTGGTCTTCTAAATCTCCTTTGTATGCAATGCAGGTTTATGTATAGAAGATTGCCACCTATAGACCTGCCAATTGGAGAGATGTTCCCAGGCTTCCTTGGCAGTGGGCTTAATCCATGAGGACTTTGACTTTTTTTAACCCAGATCTTGGTTCCACTACTTTTCCTAGTGGTGTCATGACAACAATCTTGTGTCTCTCTCTCTTTAGTGATTTTAATTTTACAAATTATTTTTGCATCAATTACTTCACTTTTTCTTCACAGCTAAGCAAACTCTATAGAGAAGGTATTGTCATCCCATTTGGCAGACAGAAAAAACTGAGGCCCATAGGGGTCTGGAGACAGGACAGGAATCTGCATCTCCTGACTCATCTCCCTATATTCCTAGCTCATAACTCTGGGCAGCCCACCTACTTTCCACTAGATAAAGCTTTTAAGCTGTTCCATGGGGAACCAAGCATGACTGCAGATGTCATAGTTAGGAGTTTCTGAATCATCTTTCTGACTGACTTTTTTATGTTTGTCAATTTGGAAATTTTACTTAGATAATAGCTTCTTCTCTTCTTTTTGCACGGACTTGGAGTGGCATTTTTTCCTCACTGGAGAAAATCATTTAGATGTTGCATCTCAGGCATGGACTGGGATTCACATACACACAGGGTTACAGATTTAGAGCTGGAGAGGACCTTAGAGGTTATTTAGTCTAACCATCTGATTTTTAGATAAGGAAACTGAGATCCTTAAGTGAAGAGAGTAGCTAGCTAGTCATGCTAGTAGTAAATGACAGCAGGAATTTAAGTGCAAGTGATCTTCTAATCTCAAAGTCATTGGATGCTCCCTCTACCTGCATCGTACTATGTACAAGCACACCTTTTGAGATATTGTGATTTCAGTTCCAGACCACCACGAGAAAATGCAGTAAAGCAAATATTGCAATAAAGTAAGTCACATGAATTTTTTTTGTTTCTCAGTGCATATAAAAGTTATATTTACACTATGCTGTAGTCTTTTAAGTATGCAATTGTATTATGTATGTACCTTAACTGAAAAATGCTTAATTGCTAAAAGATGTTAACCATCACCTGAACCTTTAGCGAGTCATAATCTTTTGGTTGGTAGAGGGTCTTGCATTGATGTTCATGGCTGAGGAAATTTGGGGTGACGTGGCAATTTCTTAAAATAAGATATCAGTGAAGTTTGCCACATCTATTGATTCTTCCTTCCACTTGAACACTTACAGTACTTTGTGAGGTTATTAACTGGTCTAATTTCAATATTATTGTTTCTCAAGGTATAGGGAGGCCTGAGGAGAGGGAGAGAGATAGGGGAACAGGACAGGTCAGTAGAGCAGTCAGAACACATGCAACCTTTATTGATAAAGCTCCTTGCCTTATATGGGCTCAGTTGGTGGTACCCAAAATAATTACAATAGTAATACCAAAGATCACTGATTACACATTACTATTACAAATATAATAATAATGAAAAACTTTCCTAGGTTACTAAAATGTGACAGATGTGATATGAGCACATGCCATTGGAAAAATGGCACTGATAGACTTGTTTGACCACAAACTTGTTGCCACAAACCTTCAATTTGTAGAAAAAAAATGTCATATCTATGAAGCTCAATAAAGTGAAGAAAAAAACCTCAAAAAACAAAAATAAACAAGATATGCCTATATACCTTTCTTTCTTTAAAGAATAATTGTACACTAATTATCCATTGAATGACTGGCCTGGTTCTTCCAAGCCTATGGGTTTAGCTGAACTTGAGATCGCTTGACCTTGATCCTCTCTTAGATGCCAGTTCTGGAACTTAATTAGTGCTATTACTTGACCCTTTTTGTGATCTGGAGACCCAGAGGAGTGGGTCCCTGGTAATAACGCATCTTGAAAAAATTACTTTAATTCACAAAGGTTATTGGCAATGTCATCAGTTACAGAAGTCTGATAGGAGAAAAGACATGTAGTCTATACTCTTGGTCATAAAAATTGCTGATAAGTGAAATGTCCCAGAAAGGCAAGTTATCTCCTAGTTATTAGCTCTCTGACTTGTTTTAAACACTGTTTTTCTGGAACTAAGGCTTTCTTCTATTATTAATAATAATATAATAATTTTATTCTCATATTTTGGTGAATTTCAGATAAAAATAGAAATGAGAGAAGGGAACAAGTATTTATTAAATACCTCCTATATGACAGGTGATAAGTACTTTACAAATATTATCTCAATGAATTTTTACAACAACCCTTGGAGGTGAGTGCTTTTATTATCACCCTCATTTTACAGTTGAAGAAATTTAAGCAGAGAGACGTTAAGTGGCTTGTCTAAGATCACATAGCTAATAAGTATTTGAGGATGGATTTAATCTCAACTCTTCCTCAATTCAGGTCTATATCTGTCATGCCATCTAAAAGCCTTAGTCCTAAGACAAATCATTGTTATTATTCTTTATGTTTTATGGACTATTGCAGGAATACCTAAAAGGTTTTTCTTAAATTGAACCAGTTTGGGGACAAATGATATTATTATAGCTGCTTTTACTACTTTTAAAAATTGAATTTATATAGTATTTTTAGATCTACAAAGCTTTTTAAAATGCTTCTTGGAATTGGGACCCTGCTCCCAAACTATAGAACATATCTGTAGCTGCTGATTCGGTGTCCCTGTGCTTGGAATTCATTTACTGAAATAAAGTCCAAGAACTTACTATTTGCTATCAGATTACTTGGATGACTTTCTCTCTCCCCTACCAGTATACTCATCTGTTTGCTACTTCTGGATTTCCTTGATATTGTTAACTTGGATTGCCACATAGTGCCTACAGCAATAGACTCCTGATACTATACCTAGATGTCCATTTTGAGTAGCAGTCAGTCAGTTAGCACTTATTAAGCATCTATCTTGTGTTAGATACTGTGAACTTCTCCAGGCAACCAAATTTTGACATAACTTTCCATAAGCCTTCACAAATAACAGTTTCAATGACCTTGGTCAGATCAGCAAATGTTGTGTACAGACCTCTGTTCTGCTCCTGATATTTCTCCTGGAGTTGTCAGACAGCAAATACCATATTGACTGTTCCTCGGCCCTTTCTGAAGCCACACTGGCTCTCAGGTATATGGCCAGTAAAGGATCAGCCTATTAAGGAGCACTGTAGCAAGCACTTTGCCAGCAATGACTAAGAGAGAGATCCCTCTGTGATTTTCACAGGACAATCTACTCCTTTTACCCTTATAGAGCTGTACAATGGAGGCATCCTGGAACTCCTGGGGGATAACCTCCTCTTGCCGTATAACCTGGAAAATTTCAGTCAGCTTTTGTATGAGCAATGGTCCTCCTACCTTGTAAATCTCAGCTGGAATAGAATCAGCACCAGGTGCTTTGCCACATGAAAGGAGCCTAATGGCCCACAAAACCTCTTCTTCAGTTGGAAGTTCAGCAAAGGAGGGAGTGATTTCAATCTGAGTTAAAAGGTCAGTGGCCTCAGCATTGATTGATGATGGTCTGTTGAGAACACTATGAAAAGTGTTCATCCCATCTGTCTGGGATCATATCCTTATCACTAATCAATGTGGCTCTATCAGCATCGAGTAACTGTGATGCACCATAGGTTTTTGGTCCATAAGTAGCTATCAGGGAATCATAAAAGTGGTTTGGATTTTTACTATCAGCATAAAACTGAATTTCATCTGCCTTCTTACTGAGCCAGGAATCCTGCATCTTTCTAAGCTTTGCTTGTACTTTGCTTTTGGTGGAATTAAATGCTGCCTTCTTAGAGGTGGATGAACTATCCTACTGGTATATCCTATGAAGTTCCTCATTTTTTATTTAGCAGCTTCTGAATTTCCCCATCATTTTCATCAAAACACTCTTAGTGTTTGCAAGTGGTCTGACCCAGATGAGCAAAAGCAAATGCAGTGCTATCTACCAAATTTCGGAAAGCTGCTCACTCCTTTTCTGCTCCACTGTTTCCAACTATGTGTTGACTCAACTTTCCCTCCAAGTTAGCAACCAACTGTTTAAGCTCAGAGAAGAACTCTAATTTGTTGACATTAATTCTTCTGGTGGTCATTTTACCTTGGGGGCAGTGCTTTTGATGATGTTAATATTTAGGTTGGAAAGGATAAGTCTATGATCAATCCAGCACTCTGCACCACACATTACCTTTGTCATTCTCACATCTTGTCTATCTCTTCTCCTTACGATCACATAGTCTATTAGATGCCAATGTTTACTGCAAGGGTGCATCCATGAAGTTTTATTGCATTTAGGTAAATGGAAGACAGTGCTGGTGATGAGAAGGTCATGTGATGCACAAGTCTTCAGCAGTAATTGACCATTGCTGTTTCTGTTTCCAACTCCATTCCTCCCTAGGACTCCCTGCCAAGTCTAGTAGTCAGCCTATTCTAAAATTAAGGTCGCCCAGAATTATAAGCTTATCCTCTTTTGACACATTGATTATAAGGGTCTCTAGATGTTCATAAGATTTTTCTTTGACTTCATCTGTGCTTGTCATGGTGGGAGCATAGGCACTGTTGATGGTGGCATGGCGTTTTCCTGCGAGCGGCAATCACATTGTCATATACCAGCTTGCTGATTAGATTAGTTTTAATTGCAAAACCCATGCCACCTTCATGGCACTCCCCTTGACTGTGCCCACTCTAGAAAAAGGTCAATAAACTGACCTTCATTTGCTAACCTTGTTTCACCCAGAGCTGCTATTTGGATGCGATACCTGTTGAGTTCTCTCACAAGAAGGGCAGTTCTTCTTTCAGGTCTATTGGATTTTGTGTTGTTTATTAGTGTGCTCATGTTCCATGCACTGAGGGTGAGTGAAATCATCTCTGCAGATGTTTCTGTACCACCTGCCCCGGTAAGCAGGCCAGGGTTGGGTAAGCAGACAATGTTTAGGGAACCTTTTCTAGCCCCCTTCCTCACAGCAGAAGGTAAGCAGTGTGATCCTTAAAAGGTTGCTCAGACACCTAGGAGGCTCCCGAGTCCCAGTGCTGTTTCCAGTGAAAAACGACCCTATGGTCTGGGCTGCCTGTGTGCAGGGTCGTGACTACAGCTCCCAGTGTATCCACATCTGCTGCTTCATCACTTGCCTGTCACCACAGGACTTTGGGGCATAATAGTGAAATGTTATGGGTGATGTCTTTTGATTCCTATGTACATTGGATTTAAGTGAGGCAGAGTTGCACAAAGTCATCAGCTTCACTCTGTTCTCCAGAATCACCATAGTCCAGTGACAGGAGAGAGTCAGGACAACTGGAGATGACTCAGGATTCAGTGGATGACCTTGGCGTCTTTGGTGTCTAACCAAGCTCTAAGTGCTCCACATCTCCTGCTTCATCTGCCTTTATGGCCGTTAGAACAAATTATTCTCATGTGCCCTTGACAACGTAGTGTGATGGAAAGAGTCCTATTTTGGAGGTTAGATGACTTGATCAAATTCTGTATCTGATACTACCTATAGGAGCTCAAGTAAATTCTTGAACTTTTCTGTGTCTCATTTTCCTCATATTTAAAATAAAGAGTATTCAATGAGCTCCAAATTCCCTTCAACTCTTAAATTTATGTAACCAAAATAAACATTTCTCAGCACCAATTTAAGCAGGGAACTGCTCTGGGTGCTAAAGTAGATATAAGGTTGACATAAGACATAGTCTGTGCTTTCATGGAGTTTACAGTCTTGGACTAAGGTATGACACATCTGTAGATAATGTAATATTAAATAATACAAAAAGCATTATGTGAGATCCCAGGGAGAAAGTCATCAATGATTTAAGTATTGAGATAAGACTTCAAGGAAGAGGTAATATTTGAGTTATCAATTCAAGGTGAAGAAAGTGGGTGAGTCAACAAGTATTTATTAAGTGCTTGCTGTTTTCCAGACAGTATTTTAAGTGCTGGAGATACTCATAGAACCCCCAATAGTTCCTGCCCTCAGGGAACTCACATTATGTTAAAGGAGACAACATTTAAATAAGTAATCTTTTTGAGAAGGTACTAGGAACTGGAGAGTTAGGGAAAGGCATTTTGCATAAGGTGGAACTTGAGCTGAATCTTGAAGAAAGTTGGTTTTGAAGTCTTGAAGGGAAACCAAGAGTTATAGATGAGGCAGTAAGGTGTTCTAAGCATGGGGGTAGGCAGCTCAAAGACACAGAGATAGGGAAATAAGAGTCATAAAAGAAACATGGTATTTAGTCCAGAGATTCTCAAAGTGGGCCCTGCTGCCCCTTGGGGAACCTTGGAATGATCCACCTGGGTGGTAGTAGCTTCAGATGCAATCGGGGTGGGGGGCATTAAATAAAAATAATAGGGCAGTGGAAATGTAAGGAAAGAAGATAAGAAAATTTTGAAAAGCCATTTATATATATTTCATCTATTATGTCAGTTGTAGTGATTGCATTATTTTCCAAAGAAATACACAAAATGGAGTTTCTAACCAATTCGTGGTCAAGTCTGCTGACATGACTTAAGTAAGTATTGGCAGGTGAGTGTGTTGCACATTGTTGGGAAGTCCAGCATGCATCAGTTGGAAAATGTGCATGTAATGACTTATTTACCATATAATACTATATGGTTATATGACAGTCTTGCATCATCAAAATTTCAATGCAGGAAAAAAAACCCCTACAAATTTACAATAAATTATTAAATTTAAGATGCATCAATTCAATATATATATATATGTATATATTTTGAAATGATGCAAATTAAAAAAAAATTGAAGATTTCCATGGAGGACCCTAAGGAATTTTTTAAAGGGGTCAGTAAGTCAAATAAGATTGGGAACCTCTGGTTTAGTCCTTCTGCAGTGTAGGGTCACCTTCCCCACTCACCTCAAAACCCCTTTACATGATTTCTTTACATCATTTCTGCTTTTTCTCCAGTCTTTGAGGAAGAGATGACTTCTTTTTGCTAAGATCAACCCCTACACCTTCTAGCTTGATATAAACTCCTCCTGTCTCTTCTAGGAGCCTACCCCCTTGATCTTTTTTTTTGTTCCTCTTGTATTTAACCTCCCTTTATCTACTTGTTTGAGCCTATTTGCCTATGAATATCAGCACTCCCTCATCTTTAAAATAGTTTCACTTGACCTTGCTGCCCTCTTGACCTTTTTAAATTTTTCTTGACCTCTCTCAATTTTCTCCATCACTGCCAAATTCCTAGAAGGGATCTTCTCCAATTGTTGCCTCAATTTCTTCGCCATCATTTTTCAATCCTTCCCAATGTAGTTTGTGGCTACACCAGTCTACTGAAGTAGCTCTCTCCATGGTTATCAGCAAATTTGAGGATGGGGGTGGGGAGGAGGGAAGAAAAAAGGAAAAAAAAAAGTTACAAGATACTTTTATTATATATTTCAAAGAAATAGCAAGTTGTACATATTAGATTTGCAATTTCATGTGCAATCACTTTTCCCTCCATATTCTACTGTTATAGAAATTCTTGTTTTATTTCTCAAGTTTAGAAGAAAATAAATTAAAATTAGAAAAATTCAACGATTTTTTCTCAGCCCTCTTTCTACTTGGTCACACTAAAGTTTTTGGTAGCTTAGACTATCTCTCTCCTCTCTTGGTTTCTTTAAAATTAATCAACGGATATTTTGTTTTAAAGCTAGCCAACCACTTCTCAAACACACTTAATAATATGATATTGTATTTCAAGATTACAGTGATCTGTGTTTGAGTCTTATCCCACTATTCTATTAATTTCCATGAGAGTGGAGACCAAATCCTATCTAAGACTTTTTATTTTCCCGGTATTTGTAGAGTATTCTGCTTGTAGTAGCTACTTAATAAATGTTCACTGAACTGAATTGAATTTTATAGCATACCCACCACCTGTAGGTTAGCTGAGGAGCCAAAACACTCACAGAAAACAGTGAGAGGATAATGAGATTCTAAATAGTATGCATTGACTCAGTGCAGGCAGTAGGTGGTAAGAGCACTGGACCTGGAGTCAGGAAGACAGTTCAAATCCAACCTTTGATGCCTGCTAGCTGTGTGACTTAAAGCAAGTCACTTAACCTCTCTCTGCCTCTGTTTTTTAACTATAAAATGGGGGTGATTATAATAACATCTACCTCTCAGGATTATTGTGAGGGTCAAATAGAGTAATATTTGTAAAGGGTTTAGCATAGTGTTTGGAATATAATAGGTGTTTTATAAATGATGCTGTTGCTGCTACTTCTACTAAGATGATTGTCAAGAAGGCTTTAAGGAAGAGGTAATACCTAAGTTAGACCTTGAAGGAAGTCTAACATTCTAATCATCATAGTGAAAAGAAAGTATATTTCAGGCATGTAAGACAGCCAGTGCAAAGAAATGTAAACCAGACATGGCATGTCAAGTTCAGGGAACAGTTATTGGTCAGTTTCAGTGGATCACAGAATACAGGAAAAGGAGGACCATAAAGTGAAATTTAGAATATTAAGTAAGATCCAGGTTGTGGGGGACTATCAATGTCTAGTTGAGTTCTTTGTATTAGTCAGGAAAGCACTGGAAATTTTGAAAAGGTGGAAAGGACACTATCAGACCTGTATTTTAGAAATGTTAATTTGGCCTCTGTGAGGAAGACAGATTAGAGAGGAGAGAATATAGAATTGGAGAGCAAATAGGAGGCCATTGCTGGAGTCCAGTGGAGGGGTGAGAAGTTTAAGGGAAGAAAGAGTCAAAAATCTTTGTACCTGCATTCTTTCAGGAAATTCTTCCCCTTTCCATACCCGAATCTTTCATGCTGCTGCTACTGTCCTTAAGGGTTATTCTCTGAGGTTCTGTATGCAAGAGAAGTTCTGTTCAGTTCTGCCACCTCCTTGTCATGAAAGTTTTAGAAGTTCTACAGTAGCAGAGCAAGCTCTGTACCTGGGTAACAGAGGCTGATATGCTCAGTTGGATTCACTTAAAGATTCTGTTCCTCTTCCACTGTTCTTAACCTAGGAGAGGAAGTAGCCTGCAAGTATTATCTAGAACCAGTTATCCTGGGGTAAGTGCCTTCTGAACAAACATGAGCAATCTGGACACTAAGTCATCCTCTAAGGTAAAAAGCAAGCTTCCTTGATTAGACACCAGAAATATTTTCTGTGGGTGTGTTGAAATATTTGGGGGTTAGAAAGGTGAACCCTGGCTGAATATGGTGTATGAAAACAGCCTACTTTAGCTAAGGAAATTACTTTTGGAAGCTATTCAGTGTTGGCTCCAGGACCTGATGTGCTGGCTCTGGAGCATAGTTTGGGTGGGATACTTCAACTTCTGCCAATGAGTTACCGATTGCCTTGCAAACTATCAGTCAACAACAGATGTCAAAATGGGATGGAATGTCCTCATTCCTGTTAGCATGGTCGGAGGGATTGAGAAATGGTAGAGGACTCTTGCCTGCTGCTGCAGCAGTAAACATTGGCTAGAGAAGGCCTCTGGCACACTGTCCTTGTGGATGGGAAGGAGGAGCACAAGGCACTTTGCCATTCATTTATATATCAAACAAGTAGGAAGTAGCTGTACCTCTGGAAAAAAAGCTGCACATCAGGCATTTGGGCCACTCAAGTCTCCTCTTTCCTAAAGATCCAGCTTATCCTTCTATTCTCCCAATCCTTGATTCTCTAGTGTAACTGCTCTTTTCCCAGGAAATATTCTGGCTTCTATTTCCAGGTACATTCTTGCCTCAGGTACTTAAGAAAACTACAAGTCTCATGCATGATTAAGTGTATATTGCTATATAGAAGTTTGAGGGATCAAATCAATGCAAGCTCACAACACGTCTCCACTGATCTTCCAATGTCTCATTTGTCTTTGAGGCCACGATCTGTAGAACTCAGGATTTATTCTCAGCATAGAAGAATTTGTGAATTTGAGAAGTTGCATGGGAGTAGTGTTCAGAGTTCTGGACTTAGAGTCAGAAAGAGATATATGACTCTGGGCGAGTTAATTCACCTCTCTGGAGTCATTTTCCTTATCTGAAAAATGCAGACAATAATATATCCACCTCATCACATTGTTATGAGGATTAAATGAGATACTATATATATGTACATATATATGTATATCTATGTATGTATATATGTATGTCTATGTGTGTGTGCGTATATATGGAAAACTAGGTGGTGTAGGGCATAGAGGACTGGGTCTGGAGTCAACAAGACCTGAGTTCAAAGTTAGCCTCAGATACCTATTAGTTGTGTGACACTGAGCAAGCCACTCAGTCCTGTTTACCTCAGTTTCCTCATCTGTAAAATGAGCTCAAGAAGGAACATGGTAAATAAGTCCAGTATCTTTGCTAAGAAAACCCCAAATGGGGTCATGAAGAGTCAGACCTGACTGAAACAAGTGAACAGCAATACATTTAAAGTGATAGGTCTTAATATCAATTATATTATGCTGTGAAACACTTAATGGATTGTGACCTTGGGCAAGTCATACAATCTCTCTGAGTCTCAATTTTGTCATCTACAAAACAAGGACAATAATAGCACCTATTTCTGAGATGTTCTCAAGGTTCAAATGAAAGTTTATGGGAAATGTTTTGTCAGCCTTAAAGAAATATATAAATGTTCTAACATTTTATTCCAGCTTCTGCACCAAGGTAAAGAGATATGATGCCTCAGTCACAGGGACTTCAGGTAAGCAATTATATTTGGAATATATTCTTTCCATTAGGCAAATACATGAAAGTTGTGCTTGATTTGACAAACAAATGCCTCTGAGGATATCAATGGAAGGGATTTATTCCGGAAACCTTTGCTATATTTCTGGTGAGTATTTTTTCTATTCAGTTATGTGACTTGCATTCTGACTGGGCCCTGCCTGGCAGTGCATCTTGCCCATCTACCCCACGGAATTTCCTTATCTTGAAGACCATTGGGTCTTCTTGAATAGTGAGCCTTCATTGGGAACTGGTTATTTCCCTAGAGAGCAAGGGTTATTTACTGTTTTTTGGTATCCTGGACCCCTTTGACATTCTAGTGAAGCCTTTGGACCCTTCTTAGAATAATGTTTTTAAATGGATAAAACAAAATACATAAAGTTACAAAGGAAACCAATTATACTGAAATATATATATATATATATTTTTTAAAGTTCATGGATGCTAGGTAAAGAAATCCTGCCAGAGAGGGTATAAACATATCTTTTAGTTCTTCCTAGAAGATGGATTTTTCTCATAAAGGATATCTCCTACATGAATTAGTTGGCTTAGATTCTTTAGGGGGAGAGAATTGTGGAAGGAGACAATTTCTTACTGGCCTACATGTAAGAGAAGAGAAAAATAACCTACTCAGATATTTTTCTTTTTCCAACTTTTATCCAGAGAGACACCAAGAGTGAATCAGGTACAAGGACTACTTTAACCTCCCCCAACATCCAAGTCCTCATATCCATTTAAAAATAATTAGTGACTGTCCAATGAGTAGCTAAGTGGTACAGTGGATAAAGTCCTGGCCTAGGGCTGGAAGATTCATCTTATTGAGTTCAAATCTGGACTCAGACATTTATTATTGCTCATCTTTCATGTTCTAAAGGGTCCAGTGATTTCATATGTTGTGTTAAAATAATAAGATAAAAGCATGGATGATAGGTGATGTCTTGACTTTGTGTGAATCGGATTTAAGTGAGGCAGAGTTGTGAAAAGTTATATATTCTTTCTTCCAGAGTTGTTGAAGTCCAGTGGCAAGACAAAACCCACTAGCGGTGTGATTCTGGGTAAGTCATTTAACTCTAATTGCCTAAGTTCCTCATCTGTAAAATGAGCTGGAGAAGGAAATGTGAAATTGCTCCAGTATCTTTGCCAAAAAAACCCCAAATAGGATCACAAAAGAGTTGGACACAATTGAAAAGTGACTGAGCAACTACCTAAAGGACATGGGGAATGGAAAAAACCCTACTATATGCCACATACTTTACAAAACAAACTCACTTAATCTTCATGACAGCCCTGTGAAATAGATACTGTTATTCTACTCATTTTACAGTATATTATTTCTTCTGTGGGCTCATCCAGCTTTCCATCAATGACATGAAGCAGACAGAGGTTAAGTAACTTATCCAAGGTCACAAGGTACTGTGTGGCTAAGGCAGGATTTGATACCAGGTCCAGTGTATCACCTAGCTTCCATGGCCAAGGCAGACATGTTCTTATCCCTGTGGTTTAAAAGTCACTGAAAAATGTTGTTCCTGAACCTTAACTTCTTAGTTAGAAAGAGGAAGGGGTGAGGATTTTTCAAGAGGCCAAGTATTGAACTCTACCTTTGTAGCCAGAAGAGATTAATTGGGCAGTGCCAGCTTGAGAAGACTATGTCAAAAGCTACCCTAAGTTTGAGAGTGTGGAATATCTACCTTCAATTAAAAGATGAAGAATTTCTTGGGTGGTGTGACTTCTCACATGAGGAGAAACTCATGCATTTGGTCCTGGTTTTGTGGGGAGCAGAGGCAAGGGATTCAGTCATCATATGGAAGAGCAAGGGACTGAGACTTTCCATTATGCTCTTTTTGTGAGTTATTCACATGGTATGAGTCATTTGGGAAGGGGAGTTGCCCATCTTTCTAGCAGCTCAAGTTTATTTCTCTTGGGCAAAGGGGGTAGGGGAGAGATTCCTTGAGGGTTCTCTGTGGGGAGGAAGGGAGTCATTGGAACGTGGGATGCTGCTTATCTAGCATTATCAAGTTCAGTTCCCTTCTGAGGCGAGCCTAAACTGCAGCATGTCACTGATTCTCATTTGGGATTTCATGTCATTGATGGAAAGTTGGATGAGCCCACAGAAGAAATAGAATTCTATTGGTGATTAATACAATGTCATTCAGCTCTTTATATGTTTTCTTCTTTTAAAAAGTTACTTATTTTTAGTTTAAAACATTCAGTTCCACAAGCTTTTAAGTTCCACATTTTCTCCCCTTCACTCCTCTCCCCTCTCCCCCCGACCAAGATGGCATGTAATCTGATATAAACTCTGCATATTCATACATATTAAGCATCTTTTTGCATTAGTCATCTTATAAAGAAGAATTATAACCAATGGGATGAGCCACAAGAAAGGAGAAACAAAACACGATCTTCATTTGTTTACAGGTTCCATGTGAATCTTTTGTGTTTTCCAAATTTTCTAGGTTGGAGTAAAGGTTGCCCTGTACTCATTAAATACATTTGTTCCCTCTTGGAGTGGTATAGGATCTAGTAAAGGCCTTTGCCTTGTGGAGGCTACAGTCTTATATTTCCTAGGGTAAACTCAAGTAGGAAAAATAAGAGAGGAGATGCTGATTTGGGAGCCAGACTGCAAGGTCTGCCTCTTTCTCTCATTCTATACTCTTTTATTTCCATGAATTTATACAAGTATATTGTATATTCCTGGAATCTCTGTTGAAATTTTTTTAAGGGATGACATCTTGTTCATGAAATCTTTCCTGAATCCCAAGCTAGACAGAAAAATGATCCCATTTTTTATTACTCTCTGATCTCTTTCTGTTGAACTTTCTGTACTATATTCCCTTAGATCATTCAATCTTATATCACAGTTATTTGTTTATATACACTACTATACTAGTAATGATTTCCTATTAGTTCTAGTCTTTTCCCTAGTGGCTGAAAAAGAAAATAGACTAGTCATATGACCAATGGATACCTCATATGCTATGTTGGTAGCCTGATGATGTCAAAAAATGTAAGGAAGTCCTCCCAATGTGTTAATGAATTTATGCATATGAACAATCTTTTCTGCATTCTTTAATCACACAGGTTTTAACTCCAAGATGATTGTTCAGGAGCTAACTACAGAGGAAGTCGATTTAAAGCATGGGTCCAAAGTTTCTGTTGTTTTGGCTGTTGCAGTTAATTTGGCTTCGGTTTCTACCTCGGGGCTGCTGCTCCTGGATTATTATTTGTTCTTTACTCGGTGGTCCTCTAAGGCAGGTTCTTCCAACCACCTTGGGATGCTCTGGGGAAATTATAGTTTCCTCTATTGTGGTTAATAAGCCAGAGAAGTTGTTTCCTGACAGAAACTGGAGGAGAGGGATATAATAGGAGAAAAGTATGAATTTTTGATCTAAGCTACCAAAATATTTCTATCTAATACTTAGTGAATCTTCTTTTCTATTTTTAATAATATTTCATTTTTTCTCAGTTACATGTCAAGACAAATTTTTAGCATTCATTTTTTTACAAGATTTTGAGTTCCAAATTTTTCCCTCTTTTTCCCTCCCCTCCCCTCTTCTTAAAATGGTAGACAATTTGATATAGGTTATACATGTGTTATCATGCAAAACTTATGTTCATATTAGCCACAATTGTGAGGGAAGAAACAGACCAAAAGGGAAAAAAATGAAAAAGAATAAAGGAAGTAAAAAAAATGTGTTTCGATCTACATTCAGAGTCCATCAGTTCTTTATCTGAATGTAGAAAGCATTTTTCATCATAAGTCCTCAGAATTGTCTTAGAACATCGTATTGCTGAGAAAACCTACGTCATTACAGTTGCTCAATATACTGTATTTCTATTACTGTGTATAATTTTCTCCTGTTTCTGTTCATTTCATTTTGTATCAGTTCATGTAAGCCTTTCCACGTTTTTCTGCAAGCATTCTGCTCATCATTTCTTAAATCACAGTACTATTCCATCACAATCACATAGTACAACTTGTTCAGCCATTCTCCAAGTAACTGGCATCCCCTCAATTTTCAATTCTTTGCTGTCACAAAAGAATGGCTATATTTTTGCACATGTAGGCCCTTTCACCCTTTTTTATGATTTCTTTGGGATACAGAACTAGTAGTGGTATTGACAGACCAAAGGGTGTGCACAGTTGGGTTGCCCCTTGGGCATAGTTCCAAATTGCTTTCCAGAATGGTTGGATCAATTCACAACTCCCCCAACAGTACATTACTGTCTCAATTTTCCCACATCCCCTTCAATATTTGTTATTTTCCTTTTCTGTCATATTATCCAATCTGTTGAGTGTTGGAGTGGTAACTAAGGACTTTTAATTTACATTTCTCTAATCAATAGGGATTTAGAGCATTTTTGGCATGGTAATAGATGGCTTTGATTACTTTGTCTAAAAACTGCCTGTTCATATCCTTTGACCATTGATCAGTTGGGGAATGGCTCTTATTTTCAGATATTTAACTCAGTTCTCTATACTTTTGAGAAATGAGATCTTTATCAGAAATTATTATTTTCTGTAAAAAATATTTCCCAGCTTTCTGTTTTCCTTCTGACCTTGGTTGCATTAGTTTTGTGCAAAAGTTTTTTAATTTAATATAATCAAAATGATCTATTTTACATTTAGTAATGCTCTCTATCTCTTGTTTAGTCACAAATGCTTTCCTTCTCCATAGATTTGACAACTAAATCATTACTTGCTCTTCCAATTTGCCCATTGTATCATTCTTTGTATCTAAATCATGTACACATTTTGCCCTTATCTTAGTATATAGTGTGAGGTGTTGGTCAATACCTAGTTTGTGTCCCATTGTTTTCCATCTTCCCTAGCCTGTAACTCACTTAACTTCATCTTTGAGGATTTGGATGTTACACAACTTGGTGCATATATGTTTAGTGCTGGTATTGCTTCATTGTCTATGGTACCTTTAGCAAGATGTAGTTTCCTTCCTTATTTCTTTTAATTAAGTCTATTTTTGCTTTTACTATATCTGAGATCAGGATTGCAACCTCTGTTTTTTTCTTCAGCTGAAGCATGATAGATTTTGCTCCAGCCCCTTACGTATATTTGTCCATCATTATCAAAGACCATGCCATCAGAGAAATAATGACGTGACTTGCACTTGACTTTTGTTTTGAGTGAGGGAGGGTTGTGCAGGTCATCAGTCTCACTTCTCCTCCAGAATCATCTGAATCCAGTGACCAAATATTCATCAGAATGATTGGAGATGACCCAGGATGAGGCAGTTGGGGTTAAGTGACTTGCCCAAGGTCACACACCTTTACTCTGTGTGGATCTGCTTCTAATGTGTTTCTTCTAAACAATACATTGCAGAATTGGTTTTTGATCCACTCTGCTATCTGCTTCCATTTTATGGGAGAGTTAATTCCACCTGCATTCGCAGTTATGAGATTACTAACTGTAATCCTATCCCTCCATCCTATTTTTCTTCCTTTTTGTCCTTTCCTTTCTCCTTTTCCCTCCTCAATCATGTTTTGCTTCAGTTTACAGCTTCCCCTAGTCTGCCTTCTCTTCTATCAGTCTTCTTTCCCCCTTCCCTTTACTTAATCTTCTCCCCTCCTACTTTCTGGTCAGATAAATTAGATTGCTATATATTTGGGATGTAAACAGTTCAGTTCCATTGAATCACTTATGTTTTCTTTTCCCTATTTCCCTTTTTAGGCTTCTTTTGGGTTTTGATATCAGAGGTCACTTTTTTTATTCAGTTCTGGTCTTCTCCTTATGAACTTCTATTTCACTGAATCATCATTTTCCCTATTGAAGTATTATGCTTAATTTCATCAGGTAGCTGATGATTGGTCATATTCCTAACTCCTTTGACTTCCAGAATATCATGCTCTATGACTTCTGATCCTTTAATGTTCTAGCTGCTGTTTTATGATTATGGCTCCCTTATATTTTAATTACTTTTTCTGGCCACTTGAAGTATTTTTTCCTTGACCTGATAGTTCTGTAATTTAGCTACAATGTTCTTTGGAGTTTTTATTTTGGTATCTCTTTCCTGAGGAGATTGGCAGATTCTTTGAATACCTATTTTGCCCTCTGGTTCCAGGATATCAGGGCAGTTTGCCATGATAATTTCTTGAAAGTTCCTTTCCAGTTCATCCTTTGGTTATGGCTTTCAGATAGTAAAATGATTCTGAGATTGTCTCTTTTGGATCTATTTTCCAGGTCAGTTATTTTTCCAGTGAGTTGCTTTATATTTACCTCTATTTTTTCATTCCTTTGAATTTGCTTCATTGATTCTTCATATCTCATGGAGTCATTAGCTTCTACTTGTCCAATTCTAACTTTTAAGGAGTTGTTTTCCTCCATTAGTTTTTGTACTTCCTTTTCCATTTGACCAGTTGTACTTTTTTAAGGGGTTGTTTTCTTCAGTGGATTTTTGTATATCCTTCTCTGTTCAGTCAATTCTACTTTTTAAACACTTGTATTCTTTTTCCAAGCTGGTAACTTTTTTCATGATTCTTTTGCAGAACTGTCATTTCTTTTCCCAGTTTTTATTCTACCTCTCTCATATGATTTTAAGTTCCTTTTGAGCTCTTCCACAAGTTCTTTCTGGGCTTGATACCACTTCCCAATTCTCTTTGGGGTCAAAGCCTATAGGTGTTTTGACATTGTTGTCTCCTTCTAAGCTTATGTCTTGGTCTTCCCTGTCACCATAATAACTTTCTATGGTCAGATTCTTTTTGTTTGTTTTTGCTCATCCTTTTTGGCTTTTCTCCTTTATTTGAAATTTGAGTTCTGCTTTTGAGTGGAAGGCAGCACTGCCTTAGGCTTCTTGTGCCAGGGGTTGCAGGCCCTGGATATCTACATGGTCTTGCAGTGATATTCCCCTGAGGCCCTCGGGGGATCCTTGTGTCTTGTACTGTGCTGAGAGGGTGGGATTTTGGGTGGCTAGTATTGGTGGAGGCTGCAGTAGACTGGCAGCTTACTTGGTGTTGAGCCAGTCCTAGTACTGGTGTCTAGTGTGTATTGAGGCTGGTGAAGTATTTCTTCATTTCCCTGTGGCTAAACTGTAGGATGCAGAAGTCTGGCTGCTGGAGAGTGCCTGTTTTCCCAGGGCTAAACTGAATGATGTGGCAATTTTCAGAGCTGGAGTGTGGCATTCCCTTGGCTATGATAAGGCACATGGTGGGGTTCTGGTGTTGGTATTTGTCTGTTCCACTATACTGGGACTCAGGATCTCCCACTGGTTTTGATACTTAGTGAATCTTAACTGAATTCTCAGGTAATGAAATTGCATGACAGGAATGAATATATATAAATATATGCCAATTGAAATCCGTTTATTTATTAACTTTAAAAACATTGAATATGAATATTACAAATTACAATTTTTGTTTATCATCCTTATCAGATCATGTGATCAAAAAAGGATAAAATTTCAAGGTTATAAAGAATTTCAGACATCACGTAATATCTCATCTACTTGAAGCATGACTCATTTCTTCAGCAGGTGGTCATACAGCTTCAGTTTGAAGTCCTTTACTCATCAACTCCCATGGATTTAATTACCTTCTCTAAGCTGTTGATTCTCAGATTTATATAACTAGCCCTACCTGCTGACCTTCAATCTGATGTTGCCAATGGCCTTTCAAACATGTTGAACTGGATATTCAGTTGACATTTTAAACCTAATATGTCCAAAAATGAATTTATTATACTCCCTGCCTCCAAACTTCTCTATTATTGTTGAGGACAACACTATCCTCCCAGTCTCTTAACCATACAATGTAGATATCATCTTTGACTCCTCACTATCTCGCAACACTCCAGCCTCCATATCTAAATGATTGCCAAGCTCTCTCCATTCCAATCCATTCTCCTTTCAGACACAAAAGTGATTTTCTTAAAGCACAGTTTCATGTCCCCATTCAATAAACTTCAATGGCTCTCTATCACTTACAAGATCAATTTCAAAATCCTCTGTTTGGTATTCAAGGCTCTTCTACAGCTTGACCCACCTCTACTTTTGCAGTCTTGTTACACTTTACTTTCTTCAATATACTTTTCAATACAGTGACCCTGGCCTCCTAGCTATTCTATGAATAAAGCACTCCATCTTTTGGCTCTGGGAATTTTTCTCTGATTATCTTCCATGCTTGGAATGCTCCCCCTCCTGGTCTTTGCTTACTGGCTTCCCTGGCTTCCTTCAAGTCTCAATTAAAATACCATTCTCTACAGGAAGTACTTTCCAACCTCTCCTAATTCTAATGCCTTCCCTCTCTTATTTCTCATTCTTTCCTGTATATTATTTGTTTTTTAAAATTATTTATTTTTAGTTTTCAACATTTATTTCCATAAGATTTTGAGTTCCAAATTTTCTCTCTATCTCTCCCCTACTCCCACCTCAAGGCACTGTGTACTCTGATTGCACCTTCCTCCAATTTACCTTCCCTTCCTTCACACCCCTCCCTTCCCTTATCCCCATCTCCTCTATTTTCTTATAGGGCAAGATAGATTTCTATACCCCATTACTTGTATTTCTTATTTCCCAGTTGCATGTAAAAACGATTTTTAACATTTGTTTTTAAAATTTTGAGTTCCAACTTTTCTCCCTCCCTCCCTCCCCATCCCCACTGAGAAGGCAAGCAATTTCATATAGGTTTTACATGTGTAGTTATGCAAAAGACTTCCATAAAATTAATTTGGTGAAAGACTTGGTATAATTACCTCCATCTTATCCTGCCCCCCAATTATTCTGCTTTCTCTTTTGACCTCATCCCTCCCCAAAAGTGTTTACTTCTAATTACCCCTCTCCCATTTGCCCTCCCTTCTATCACCCACATGCACTCCACTTATCCCCCTCTCCCTTACTTTCATGTAGTGTGAGATAGATTTTCATACCAAATTGAGTGTGCATGTTATTCCCTCCTTAAGCCAAATGTGATGGGAGTAAGTTTTATATTTTTCCTCTTACTTCTCCCCTTTTCTCCTCCATTGCAAAAGCTTTTTCTTGCCTTTTTTATGAGAGATAATTTACCCTATTTCATGCCTCCCTTTCTTCTCTCAATATATTCCTCTCTCATACCTTAATTTTATTTTTTTAAATATCATCCCTTCCTATTCAACTCACCCTGTGCCTTCTGTCTATATGTATATAATTCCTCCAACTATTCAAATACTGAGAAAAATCTCAAGAGTTACAAATATTACCTTTCCATGTAGGAATATAAACCGTTCAACTTTAGTAAGTTCCTTATGATTTTTCTTTCCTGTTTACCTTTTCATGCTTCACTTGATTCTTGTATTTGAAAGTCAAATTTTCTATTCAGCGCTGGTCTTTTCATCAAGAATTCTTAAAAGTCATCTATTTCATTAAATGACCATTTTCCCCTCTGAAGTATTATACTCAGTTTTACTGGGTAGGTGATTCTTGGTTTTAATCCTATCTCCATTGACTTTTGGACTATCATATTCCAAGCCCTTCAATCCCTTAATGTAGAAGCTGCTGGATCTTGTGTTACCCTGGTTGTATTTCTACAATATTTGAATTGTTTCTTTCTAGCTGCTTGCAGTATTTTCTCCTTGACCTGGGAACTCTGGAATTTGGCTACAATATTTTTAGGAGTTTTTCATTTGGGATCTCTTTTAGGAGGTGATTGATGGATTCTTTCAATATTTATTTTACCCTCTAATTCTCGAATATCAGGGCAGTTTTCCTTGATAATTTCATGAAAGATGATGTCTAGGCTCTTTTTGATCATGGCTTTTTGGCAGTCCCATAATTTTTAAATTGTGTCTTCTGAATCTGTTTTCCAAGTCAGTTGTTTTTCCAGTGAGATATTTCACATTGTCTGCTCTTTTTCCATTTCTTTGGTTTTGCTTTATAATTTCTTGATTTTTCATAAAGTCATTTCCTTCCATCTGCTCCATTTTAATCTTTAAGGAATTCTTTTCTTCAGTGAGCTTTTGGATGTCCTTTTCCATCTGGCCAATTCTGCTTTTTTGGGCATTCTTATCCTCATTGGCTTTTTGGATCTCTTTTTTCCATTGGGGTTAGTCTATTTTTTAAAGTGTTATTTTCTTCAGCATATTTTTGGGTCTCCTTTAGCAAGCAGTTGACTTGTTTTTTGTGATTTTCTTGCATCACTCTCATTTCTGTTTCCAATTTTTGCTCTACTTCTCTTACTTGATTTTCAAAATCCTTTTTGAACGCTTCCATGATCTGAGACCAATTAGTATTTTTCTTGGAGGCTTTGGATGGAGGAGCTTTGACTTCATTTTCTTCTGTTTGTATGCTTTGATTTTTCTTGTCTCCAAAGTAAGATTCTATAGTCTGATTCTTTTTTTTGGTTTTTGCTCATTTCCCCAGCCATTTACTTGACTCTTGAGTTCTTTGTCAAGATAGTTCTCTGCTTCCAGTGGGGGTAGGGAGTATACGGTCAGGTACTAGTTCCCCTCACAATCTGTGGGCCTAGAACTCCAGAAACAGTGGCTGCAGCTGCCCCTGCTGCTGCTGCTGCTATTGTTGCCACAGGTTCCTTCACCCTCTCCCCTCTCTTCTGCCTAGGGGCTGGAGCCAGATCACTCTGCTCTCCTGTACTGATTCCACAGGCTTTTTCCACTGACCTTCCAAATTATCCTCAGCATTTTGGGGTCATGAAGTCTGGAAACCACCACAGGTGCAAGAGATTCAGTCCCCCCAAGGCCTGCTCAGATCCCCTCTGTGCACTTACAGCTCACACTAACCTGCACTCTGCTCCCAGTGTGGTGCAATAGACACTTCCTAGTGACCTTCCAGGCTATCTTGGGCTGGAGATTTGCTTCATTCTGTCATTCTCTAGGTTTTGCACCACCATAATTTGTTTAGAGCCATTTTTTACAGGTATTTGGCTAGGCTTGGTTGGAGCATTCTAGAAAGTCAGTGCTGTTATTCTGCCCTTTTGGCTCCACCCCTCCATATATAATTTGTTTGTAGATATTTGTTCATTCATTGTCTTCCGCATATGGACTTCTTGATGTCAGGGCTTTTTTTTTTTTTTTTTTTTTTTTTTTTTACCTCTTTTCTTGTCCCCAGCACTTAGCACAGGATGAAATAGAGTAGACACTTCATAAATATTTATTTAATTGGCTGGCTGATTCCACTCCTGTGGAATTCCCTCTACCATGAGACTATTCTACTTGGGATAGTGCTAATAATTAGAGAACTTCTTTCATTTATTGAGTGTATGAAACCATGGAATTTTAGCATTGGAAGTGAACTCGGAAATCATTTAGAATGCACAAAAATCCCAATTTCTTTGATTTTGAATAAGCTGTGGAACTCCTGACAGTCAACCTGACATGTATAATCAATGGTTAAGAGTATGAGTGTTTAAGGTTAAATTTAGTGGTAGGTGTTAATTCTTTTTAAAAAGTAAAACCAAGTCAACAAATATATATAAAGTGTCTGCTATGTGCTATAGCCTGTGAAAACTGCTGAGGATACAAAGTAAGGTAAAAACAAACAAACAAAACCAAGAAATCAAACCCCTTCCCTGATCTCAGAGACTTCATAGTCTGAAGGAGGAAACATGCAAAAAAATAAGTATAAACAAGAAATACAGGATGGATTGGAGATAAGAAAATCTTCCTGCTGAAAATAGAATTTTAGCTGAGACTTGAAGGAATCCAGGCCAAAAGACAGAAACAAGGAGAAACAGAATTATGAGTAAGAGAGACAACCAGGGAAAATATTCAGTCAGGAGATAGGCTCTCTTTTGCAAATAATAAAAAAACTGGGTACTATTACTGAATTCTAAACTATATGGAAGAGGATAAAGTGCAAAAGGAGAGTCATGGTGATAGAGAACATATCTGGAAATAAAGGTGATATAGAATCAAAAGATATTAATAAAATTTTTCAAAAGGAGAAACCTGGAGGTTAGAGTTAAGATGGCAGAGTAAAAGCAGAGCTCTACTAAATTCACCTCTAAACCATGTAAAAAATGCCTCAAAAATGAATTCTAGAGAGGAAGAACCAACAAAAAAGGATGTGAGTGAAACAATTTTCCAGTCAAAGAAAACTTGTAAGGTTAGCAGGAAATATCTGTCTCTCTGGGGTGAGGGTGAAGCATAAATTAGTGTAGGCTGTACTGGGGCAGGCCCCTGTTAGCCAGCAGCAGGCCTTGGAAGTGAGTGAATATGTAGCAGTAGAGGTTTCTGAAGCAGAACTAAGACAACACTGCATATAGTAACAGCAGTATTGTACAATAATCAACTATGAATGACATGGCTATTCTCAGCCATACAGTGATCTAAGAAGATTCCTAAGGGCTCATTCATGATAAACAATGCAATACATGAACAGAGAAAGAATTGGTTGAATATGAATGCAAATTAAAGTATACTTTTTAAAACCTTTTTTTTGTCAGTTTTCTATTGTAACATGGCTTATATGGAAATATGTTTTGCATGACTGTGTAGATATCATATTGCCTACCTTCTCAAGGAGAGGAGAGGGGACAGAGGGAAAGGAGAGAATTTGGAACTCACAGTTTTAAAGAATGCTAAAAAATTTTTTTTACTTGAAATTAGAAAAAGTAAAAAAATATTTAAAAAAAGAGAAGACTGCTGTACTGATTTCTTACTTTATGTTTTATGCCACACCTTTTGAATCTCAATACAAATTGGATAATAGCACCATTTGTACAGTGCCCAAATATAACATAAATATTACTTAGGTGTAGGAAAATGAAGTTCTATAGACTGGGTTTAATTATTGGGAGTCTGTGGGTTATTTGTATACATAACCATCTTAACACAGAGTAGTAGCAGATCTCTCTTCCAAGGAAGAAGGGATATTAGAAACAACCCTAGCAAGGTTCCCCTGAGGAGCCGAGGAATTGTCATTTTTCTTCTTGTGGAGAATGGTATGAAGATTTTTTTTTTTCTTCAAATAGGTATAATAATATCTTCCCTGGTCTTCCTTTGTTGTTTGTGCTTTCCTTAGACCTCTTGAAATTTCATTATATTTACTTTATATGTAGTTTATATTTCCCCTTCAACAGAGCATAATCTTCTTGAGAGAAAGGCTCTTTTGTTTTTATAATCTCTGCATACCTAGAAAAAATGATTTCTGAATAGTAACTAATGAATCAAGAAGCATTTATTAATCATTTACTATATACCAGGTGTTTCTCTAAGTAACAAGATAAAAAGAAAGGTAAAAACAGTCCCTACTATTGAGGAATTCACACAGTTAGTAATCATAACTTTGGGGAAGTTATGGGAAAGATGGCACATAAGTAATTAGTTATAGGAAAGATACACACACACACACACAGTAAATGGGAGGTGCTCTTGAAGGAAAAGCCACTAGCAGTTGGAAGAACAATGAAAGAACTACTACAGAGTGTAGGATTTGGGTTGAAAATTGATGGAAGCCTCAGAGGAATGAAAAAACAGAGGTGAGTAATAGGCATAGCCAATTCTAAAATAGCTTATTGAGTGAATGAATGGATGATCACAACTTCCTCCAATAGTTGGTTCTGGTTGTTCCAAGTAGCAGATAACTTGCTTAGAGGAATGGAGGGTTTTATTTTTGTGGAAAGAGTAATGGACAATAATAGAAGGGAGCTTGTTTAGCTAATAATATTGAAAAGAGAAAGAAAAGCTAAACCATCAAATACTTATTGAGAACCTATTCTATGCTCAGAACCATTGGGGACCGAAAAGGAGGTTGACAGCAGAGGATTTTATTGTTCTTAACTGGTGGATGAACACACATATGCACACACACACATCCTAGGGGTTTCTAACCTCTGGTAGGTAATCTTGGTTTTGAAAAATATTTTATATATTTTGATAACTATTTCAATATAATCATTTTCCTTGTAATCCTATAGATTTTATTTTATGCATATAAAAATATTATTTTGGGAAGGGGGTCCATAGACTTCATTAGACTTCATTAGTTCTATCACACACACACACATACATAGACACACACAATTAACTCTTGCTCTAGAATGAGGTCAGAATATCTAGTACCATTATATAATGCAGGAAGATGGATTCAGGGGTTAATGATAATCACTTACCCTAAGGGTTCTGATCGGAGAAGAACAGGTATCTTGGTAAATAACTCAGTGTTCTCTGGTGACTTACACATGGAATCTTGTTTCAGTAAAATAATTGTCTTTCACTTTTTGCATGTTAGAGGCATGTGGGTTAGATTGTTATAAGTCTATTTCCAGTTGGGTAGATTCCTCCTCCACAACACACACACCTTTTCCCTGTATTTAGATGGTACTGGTAACTCAAAAATGTGCTATTTCTACCAGGATTCCTTTCCTGAATAACAGCTGTGTTTCATTGCACCTCAAATTTTATGCCATTTCTATGTTAC
The DNA here is from genome assembly GCA_023548195.1 of Bettongia penicillata ogilbyi. Lineage (NCBI taxonomy): Eukaryota > Metazoa > Chordata > Mammalia > Diprotodontia > Potoroidae > Bettongia > Bettongia penicillata. The sequence continues at coordinate 5,916,988 of JAJHZJ010000371.1, forward strand.
ATTGCTTATTATTGACTCATGATTATGTGATTAAGTATTCACATTTGTGGAAACACTAAGTATGATTTACGTAAGAACAGAAGCAAAATGGATACATCAGCAGATTATTGGCATGCAGCAGTACTTTTGGAAGCTGGTAATACCCAATGGTATTAAGGTTGTTAAGAGGGATATAAGTGGTACAGGGGACACTTTAAGGAAATCTAAACTGCTAAAGACATTTTTACAACTATCTTCAACTAGGTGGCACAGTAGATAGAGTGCCAGACCTGAAACTAGGAAGATTTATCTTCCTGAGTTCAAATCTGGTCTGAGACTCTTACTAGCTCTGTGTCCCTCAACAAGTCACTTAATCCTGTTTACTTTAATTTCCTCACCTGTAAAATGATTTGGAGAATGAAATGACAAACCATTGAAGTATCTTTGCCAAGAAAACCAAAATGGGGTCACAAAGAGTCAGACATGATTGAAATGACTGAATAACAAAACACTGAAGTATGATAGAAAGTAGTTAAAGCATTGGCTATATTTTATAATGCAGCTACATCAATAGAAAGTTGTAGGATCCTGTGAGAGAGAAAGATTGTGGAGAGTGTCCTGACCTAGCCTTCCCACTTAGAATGGGGTGGTACTAAAAATGTCAGAGCCCTCCTGAACAAAGGATTGTTTGAAGGTAGAGGGATATACCTCTTTGTGGAAAGAGAAACAGAAGTTTGAGCTTGAGCTCAGCCTTCAATACACAAGATTCTGTACCCAAAGATAAACTTCTCAGGGGTCTATCGATTGGCCCCAGAGAGGAACCTTTGAGTCATGGATAGGATCTGATCTTGTTGTTTATTATTTGTCTTTCATTTTCAAAGAAAATCAATGGTATCACAGGGTGATGGCTTGACTCATTCCTGAATTGAATTTAAGTGAGTCAAAGTTGTACAAAGTTGACAGCCTTATTCTTGCTTCCAGTGACAAGACAAAAGTCAAGATGACTGGTGGTGACTGGGATACAGTGGATGATCTTGACATTTTGAATGTCTGGTCAAACTCTAAGTGCTCTACAGTATCTGCTTTAGCTGCCTTCATTGCTGTTGGAACAAGATGTTCTCATCCACCCATTCTACTTGGGGAGGTCTTCCCATACTTGGGGCAGACATTCCCCTATTTCACTATTGGGTTTGTGCCCATGGATCACCCTTAATCTGATACAACCACTCTTCCAAGATGGTGTTACTGGGGTGTCACCGCTGAGCATGCTATAGCTTCTTAGAGCCATAGGTGAGAATGGAATGCCAGGTGAACACCTAAGGTGAATGAGTAGCCCTGAAAAAGGGCTAGCCTTCACACAAGAAATGCTAATCTTTCTTAAACTCCCATAAACTCCCATATGACATGATATAGAAGACTTGAAGTACTGAGTAGGACTTGATATTGAGAAATGAAGAAGCTAATGGAGAGCCTCACGTTGAAATGAGAATTCAACCTCACACTCTATCTGAAATCATAGGGCTCCAAGGACTCAGTAATGCAATGCTTGCAAAGACTAGAGAGTCATCTTTGGAAAGCAGTGACCACTAAGGAAGCTTATAACTAGTTTGTCACTACCCACCAGCGTGAAGGGGAGAGCCTCTGAAATCCTAGTACCCTAGTGCTGTTGCATGTGACCTAATCTCTCCTGACATTGACAGTCAAAGGAGCAGTGAAGACAGAAGAAGGGAATGCTGTTGGACTGTTGCCAGTGAGACATACTATGCTGCAGGGATCTCAGACTACAGTCAGCCTTGAAAGCTTTGAAAGGTAAATCAGATACATCTAATTGCTATGGAGAGTGAGAATAAGGAAAAGACATAAAACACAAAAAGAGGTCTGTGGCAAAGAAAGCCAATTCCTATTGGCTCTTAAGCACTGCCCCCAAAATAAGGTATCACCTCAAATTCAATTTGAATGAAAAGGAAGTCTACCATAATTATGATAGATGGAGGACAGAGTCACATCTCTTAGAAGAGACTCAGGATGGGTAATGTAAATAGGACAAGGGAGCATGAGAGCAATGGCCATTTAGCAGGAGATAGATGGTGATAATTGTAGATCTGTATCACCAGTACAATGCAGCTAAAGAGATAGAACAATTTTCTGCTTTAAATTTGTCTATTGGTAAACATTTATTAAATGCCTCCCATGTGGCAGGTACTGTGCTAAGCACTACGGATATTTAAAAAAAAGATAAAATGTCCTTGTTCTCAGGGAACTCACAGTTTAATGTAGGAGACAACATGTAAGCTACTATATACAAACAAGATATATATAATCCAAATTGGAGATGATCAATAGAGAGAAAGAACTAGAATTAAGAAGGATGGGGAAAGACTTCCTATAGAAGATGGAATTTTAACTGGGGATTGAATGAAGACAGGAGGTAGATATGAGAAGGGATACCTTCCAGGAATGAACAGTGAGAAGATGGAGTTTCTTTTTCTTTTCTTTATTATATTTAAATTTATTTGTTTATTTTTAGTTTTCAACATTCATTTCCACAAGATTTTGAGTTCCAAAATTTCTCCCCATCTTTCCCCTTCCCCTGCCCCAAGAGGTATGTGTTCTGATTACCCCTTCCCCCAGTCTGCCCTCCCTTTTATCATCTCCCCTTCCCCTTTACTTTCTTGAAGGGCAAGATAAACTTCTATACCCCATTGCCTGTATATCTTATTTCCCAGTTGTACGTAAAAACAATTTTTTAACATTTGTTCTTTAAAACTTTGAGTTCCAAATGCTCTCCCATCTTCCCTCCCCACTGAGAAGGTAAGCAATTCAATATAGGCTAAACATGTGTAGTTATGCAAACACCTCCATAATAGCCATGTTGTGAAAGACTAATTTCTCTCCATTCTATCCCATCCCCCCAATTATTCTATTTTCTCCTTTGACCCTGTCCCTTTTCTAAAGTGTTTGTTTCTGACTACACCCTTCCCAAATCTGCCCTCCCTGCTATCATTTCACCTCTTATCCCTTTTCCCCCTACTTTCCTGTAGGGTAAGATATCCAGTTGGATATGTATGTTATTCCCTCCTTAAGTCAAATCCAATGAGAGTAAGGTTCACTCATTCCTTCTCACCTCCCCACCTCTTCCTCTCCATTATGAAGCCTTTTTCTTGCCTCTTTTATGTGAGACAATTTACCCCATTCTATCTCTCCCTTTCTCCTTCTCCCATTGTATTCCTCTCTCACCCCTTAATTTTATTTTTTAGATATCATTCCTTCATATTCAACTCATCTTGTGCCATCTCTCTGTCTCTCTCTCTCTGTCTCTCTCTCTGTCTCTCTCTCTTTCTCTCTCCATCCTTCCATCCATCTCTCTATCTCTCCAACCACCCTAATAGTGAGAAAGGTCTTGTGATACAAATATCATTTTTTCCTTTTGGGATGTGTTTCAAGAGGCAATCAGTGGATTCTTTCAATTTCTATTTTACCCTCTGGTAATATCAGGGCAGTTTCCTTGATAATTTCTTGAAAGATGATGTCTAGGCTCTTTTTTTTTTGGATCACGACTTTCAGGTAGTCCAATGATTTTAAAATTATCTCTCCTGAATCTATTTTCCAGGTCAATGGTTTATCCAATGAGATATTTCACATTGTCTTCTATTTTCTTCATTCTTCTGGTTCTTTTTAATAATTTCTTGATTTCTCATAAAGTCATTAACATCCATTTGCTCCATTCTGATTTTCAAGGAGTTATTTTCTTCAGTGAGGGTTTGGACCTCCTTTTCCATTTGGCAAATTCTGCTCTTTAAGGCATTCTTCTCCTCTTTGGCTTTTTGAACTTCTTTTGGCATTTGGGTTGTTTATTTTTGAGGGTGTTATTTTCTTCAGTATTTTTTGGTTCTCATTTAGTAACTATTGATGCGATTTTCATGATTTTCTTGCATCACTCTCATTTCTCTTCCGAATTTTTCCTCTGCTTCTTTTACATGATTTTCAAAATCCTTTTTTGAGTTCCTCCTGGCCTGTGACCAATTCATATTCTTCTTGGAGGCTTTTGATGCAGGAGATTTGACTCTTCTGTCCTCCTCTGATTGTATGCCCTGATCTTCCTTGTTACCAAAGATTCTATAGCCTGAGTTCTTTTTATGATGTTTACTCATCTTTCCAGTTAAACATTTACCTTCTAATTTTTGTCAAGGTAGAACTCTGCTTCCAGTGCTGATGGGGGAAGGGATGGTTTTACTGTCCCAGGCTTCAGGGACCTTGCAACAGCCATTTGATCCCTCACCATCTGTGGGCCCAGAGTTTTGCAAGCAGTGTACTGCTGTTGTCTCAGCCCACCACTGCCACCACGCCAACTTCCCTGGGGCTGGGGCCAGACCACAAGCTCCTCTTCTACCCAGGTCCCACAGAATTTTCCCACTGACCTTTTTGGAGTTCGTGGCTTGAGAAGTCTAGAAACTGACAGTTGCAGACAGTTGCAGACAGCTGCCAATGATTCATTCCCCTGAGGCCTGTTCTGGCTGGTCTGTGCTGCTATAGCAACTGCCAGACTGTGCTCTGCTCCCTGACTAGTATAAAAGACCTTTCCTGTTTACTTTCCAGGTTGTCTTGGGCTGGGGATTTGTTTCACTCTGTCTTTTTGTGGGTTCTGCAGCTCTAGAATTTGTTTAGAGTCATTTTTTACAAGTATTTGGAGGGCCTTGGGGGAGAGCTCAGGGAGGTCTCTGCTTTTACTCCACCATCTTGGCTCCATCCCCTGGAAAATGGAGTTTCTTGTTCTAGGAAGAGCAAGGAGGCCACTGTCACTGGATCACAATGTATAAGCTGGTAGAAGAGAGAGCAAGGGGTGAGAAGACTGGAAAGGGGGAGCACCTCCTCCCAGGTTTGCAACTGAGTGGTGTTACCTTGCTTTTGAAAAAGTGCTTTGATTATTATATTTCAGTATAATTGGTTTCTTTTTATAATACCATATCTTAAACATTTAAAGACATTATTCTGAAAAGAGGTCCATAGGCTTTATCAGACTACCACAAAGGTCCATAGCACAGAAAAAGTTAAAAACCACTTCCCTGTTGAAAAGTAAACTCCTGGAGAACAGGGGCCATCTCACTTTTCGCTCTGTATCTTCAATGTTCAGAATATAAGTGTTTAATAAATACTTCATCTTTGTTTATTAATGTGTTTTTATCTCACCTACTAGAGTGTAAGCTCTCTGAGGCCAGGCATTATGTTACTGATTCTTGTATCAGTGACAGTCTGGAATGTGCTGGTAAATGTTTAATAACTGGTCATTTGGGAAAAAATGAGCATAAGGCATACTTGTAAATTTAATCTATGTTATTAATAATTTATTAATTACTTTCTTAAGCCTAGCAAAACAACCAAACAATAAATCTAGCTCTGATTTGTGGCATTTGTCAGTTTCTGAGGTGAACATTCTGGCAATGAACACTTTACAATTAGCTGTCTTTATCTGGCTTCAGCATACCCTGATAGCCCTGTATAGTTATGTTTTTGTCTTTTTTGGGGAAAAATACAATCAAAATACCCTCCATTAATAGACTTTAGTTTTAACCCCGAATCATTTCCTAATAATAACTTCCTTTCATAGTTACTTCCCATAACAAAAAGATAATAGTTAAGGAAAACCTTCTCATATAAGATTTGTGAATGACAGCACATGCAACTTTCTATTCATATAGTACACTAAAGAGGCAGTGTAGTCTGGTGAATAGAGGGCTAGGTGTTGAATTAGGCATGCCTATATTTAAATCCTGCCTTTGACATTGCTAAGTGATCACAACTAAACTCTTAATGAGAGCTAAGTTAACCTCCTGGAACCTCAGTTTCTTCTTCCATAGAGTGAAATCATAGTATTCACAGTAACTAGTCCAAAATATGGAGAGGTACAAATGAAAATAAGTCTAAGTCAATTACTTTATAAACTTTAAATTAATATGTAAATATCAGTCTTGTCTTTATCAAACTTGAACAGAAAAAATTATGTTTTGATAGTTATTGCATGAGTCATTCCATTTAACCTGAATTTTGTTGTCTTTTAGTGTTGGTTTTTATTTATCAATTAGTGAATACATAGTGCACCAATTAATTATACTACTTAGGCATATTATTCTTCTTGGGCTCTGCTTTCTTCATTCTTCATAAGTTCATAAAGTCTTGCTATATTTCTCTGAATGCTTTATGTTCAGTTTTTCCTAAAAGTACAATAGTATCCTATTGCATTCATGCATCGTGATTTGTTCAGCCATGTTCAATCATTGAGTACAAAATTTATTTCTATAAATTTACTTTGAATCAAAGTATTGCTATGAATACTTTAGCACATACGGGAACATTAATTCTATGACTGAAATCCTTAGGGTATAAACCCCATAACAGAGTTTTTAAATCAAAGGGTTGGAGTAAAGAAAATAATAAAAAAGTCTTAGAACCAAAAAAAATGGAGTAATAATAAAATCATATTATGCAACCCTTTTTTGTAACCACAGTTTCATTGCATTGGTATAGATAATTTAGGTAAGAATTTAGTAGCTTTCCTTACAGTATTTCAAAATTGTTTTCTGTAAGATTTGTACCAAATGAATAGTTCCACTATCAATATATTGGTATGCCCATCTTTCCACAGCCCCTCCCATATTAGCTGTTTCTATCTTTTACCATTTTTGCCAGTTTAATGGAAGTACAATTATGCCTCAAAGTAGTTTTAGTTTTTAATTATCTGAATTTGTGTTTCAGAGAATTTTTTCATAATTTTAGCAGTTATCTTTTTTCTTTTGAAATTATTTACTTATAACATTCTTAGTCTTATAAAATTGTGTCAATTACCAAAAGATTTTTAAATGTCAGACTATTCTAAGAGATGTTAGAGATAAAAAGGATATAAATATTGGTCTAAATCTGTATTCTACTGAACAGTTTTTCAGTCTTTCAATATATTTTTCTTTAATTAAGGATCCTTACCAGTATTTTGTGTTTTGAGGTTGATGGAATGATAATAAATTCATTTGCTTCTAGGTCATGATTAAGTATCTGATTCCACTGCTCTGCTATGATGTTTAAAAAATATAAACAAAGAGTTTTGATAATTATTTCTTTATTGTATATCTTGAAAAATGATCATTTTAGTTCATTTTGTTTCCTTTTTTCATTATTTCTCTTGAAACTCTTGATGTTTTGTCCTTTCATATGAGTTTTTTATAGTTCTACAAGGTATCCCTTTGATAGACTGAGTGATACAACGCTAAATCTATAAATTTACATAGCATCATCATATTGATTATATTGACATAACCTAGTCATGAACACTGAATATTCCAATGATGTGTCTTCCCTTATTTCTATAAAGACTATTTTGTAATTTTATTCCTATGATAAGTAAACTCCCAAATATTTTATGAATTCTATAATTACTTTAAAAGAAATTTTCTTTTTTAACCTATTTTATTCTGTTATGTAGTAAAATATAGAAATTCTGGTAAATGTGTGAATTTTTTTGTGCACAGCTACTTTTCTGATGTTATTAATCATTTCATTTTGTTTATTGATTCTCTGTAGCTTTCTCAGGAAATCACAATAACATCTGCAAATATGAATAACATTGACTTTTCTTTATTAATACTTGATTCCTTAATCTCTTACTCTTGTCTTATTGCTAAAATTCATGCTTATCAAATATTAGTAGAGAGAGGGAGCATCTTTGTTAAACTCTGTACTTGCTGGGTAAGTTTCCAGGGTTTTACCCCCATAACTAATAATGCTGACTCATGTTTTTAGATGAACTCTTTTTTTATCATGTGATCAGATTAATAAAAGAAGTACAAAAAATGCTGGAATAAATAACACCTTAGTAAAAAAAAATTAGCTTAATGGTAGAAGAATCACAAAAATTCCCTGAAGAAAAGTATGCCTTAAAAAGCACAATTGGTCAAATAGAAAAGGAGGCACAGAATCTTACAGAAGAAAATAGTTCCTTTAAAGTTAGAATGGAGCAACTAGATGGGGGATTATTGTCTATAGTCCCTTTAAGCACAATGGTAATATAATTTCCTTGTTTAATCTTTATTGAAACTGTGGGTTTTATTTTTGCTGTGTCTGATAGCATGATCACAGCTCTTTCTATCTTGGACTTGCCTCCAGCATAGTAAATTTTGTTCTAGCTTCTCAGTTTGGTTCTATGTATGGCATTGCTTTTTAGAAGTATTTCTTGTAGAATTGTAGAATTGAAATCTACAATTTCTTGTAGAAGTATTTCTTGCAGATTGCGGTCTTTCGTTTTCTTTCCTTGTCTGCTACTCTTCTTTATTTTATTGGATTAGTCAATTTACTTTGAAAATTATGGTAGGAATGTATTCTCTTACATTTGTTTCTCTAATATTGTTTTCATCTAAAGATTTATTTTTCCCCCTTTCATTTGCTTTTGTCCCTACAATTAGTTTTGCTTAAGCAACTTTGATACATTATTTCCACAGACTTTTCCTCACCATCATCTATATCTTTTGCCAACCCTTCCCCTAGTTTTGGGTTTTACTTAATTTATTAAACTTTCTTTTAGTCCTCTATTTTCTCCATTTTTTCCTTCTGCTGTTATTCTTTGTCAGATGGTTAGTTCAAAATGCTCTTTGCTCACTTTTTTTTTCACATTTCCTTATTCAGTTTTTCTTCCATGCCTTCTTCTAAGAAGACATTCTTTATTGTTACAATGTCGTTGTTATTGTATAAATTATTCTCCTGGCTCTGTTTATTTCATTCTTTTCAATTATTTTCAATTAAACTATTTTCAAAACTATTCAATTTTATAATGTTAATGTTATAGTACAAGTTATTCCAGCAACATCATAAAGGCAATCAACTTTGAAAGCTGAAAGAAGTCTGAACAATTCAGTAACCATGTTATCAATGCAGATGATCAATGGTGAAGCATACTATCCATCTCTGACAAGCAAAAGATTTAGGTTTCAGAATGGCACACACACATATATACATATGTATACATATATATGTATGTATGTATGTATATACGCACACAAAGATAATAGATATCAATATTGATATTATATAGCCAATGAGGAAATTTGTTTTGACTACACATATTTGTTTCAAAGAATTGATTTTGCGTTTCTATTTTTTAATGGTGGGGGGGAAAGAGAGAAAATACATTTACAATTAAAATAAAAAAACAGAGATGCGGATGCTACAAATGTGGAATGCTACATAAACTTTCAGATGAAGTCACTGTATTAGTCCTATTTGATTGTTTGACTTTCTTACAAGAGATCTCTCACAGAGTAAAGACAATCTCTAAAAATTTTCAATGTAAAAAGATATAAGCAAAGCTTTAAAAAATACATTCCTTGCCTTGCTCATGTCCCTACCTCACCTATTCTCCTGGCTGCCAACTGCTCTTAGGAGCCCTCATTTTCCTTATCTTTGGGCAGAATGATATCCACAGAGGCACAGTACTCTTTCTAGGAAGATCATCTCCCAATGCATCAACTCCTCCTATATTAAACCCATCATGTGGTCTCCATCTCCCATTACAGATATATACTTCTTCTCTTATGGAAATAGAGAGTAAATTTTCTCTGGGGCTGAGAGCCTTTCTATAATTATCTTAATTTCATTTTCTTCATTCTGCTGTTCCACTTACCTGAAGTACACACATCTTTTCCCAAGAGATTATAGGAGTAATCATCCTTTATTTCTCTGTGTGTACGTATGTTGTTGTTGTATGTATGTGTATGTTGGCTTTCTTTTTATCCCCTGCACTTAGCATAGACCCTGGCAGATAGTACTTAATAAATGCATGACTGATTGTTCAAGAGTACACATGCCTTCCTTTCCTTCATACCACCTCTCCACCTCTCCATTTATGTATGCTAGTATTTTGTCTCAAAAAATTTCTTGTGTTACCTCTAGTGATTGTAGGAACCCAAGTTGCTTCAGTTAACTTCTATATCTTTAAATTCTTTCTCCTTGTGTGCTCCACCCACCCCCATCTCTTGATGTTATGCCTTTCTTTTTATCCTGTAAGTCAATCCTTCTTTTTTATTTCTCCCCTCTAAACATGGAGTAATTTATTTTATTGCTAATTGTTTTTCTGGTAATTATACATTTTTACCTCTCTTATTTTTAGGTTGTCTCAATATTTGCAAGCTGAATATCTGTTTTTTCCTCACTTCAAAGGAATATGCTGCCTTCTGCCTGGGTCATTTCCTAGTTTAAACACCCTTAAGGCTTCAAAGACTCTGTAGGGAATACCCCTTTTGCCCTCCCCCAAATCTACAAAAATCTCATAGATGTTGATTCATCTTGGTCTGAGAAGGAAAGAAGAGCCAAGGGAGAAACTAGGGCAGGGACCAGCATGAGCGATTATATCAAGCTGGAAGGAAAAGGGACTGAAATCTAGCTGTGGCGAGTCCTTCTACTATGCCTGCCTCCAGTTATTTAGGGGTCCGACTGGTGAGCAAAAAGTTCTGCAATATGGAAATAGGCTTAAGCAGTTTTGCAACCCAGCTCCAGGGTTATAACCCATCAGCTAAGGGAAGAGTTGGGAGGCATATAAGGAAAACAATGGTTAAAACACCAAAGATTTCAAAAGGAAGGAAACACAATAAAAACCCAGAGCATCAGCACATGGATCTACAGAAAAACGATCCTTATACTAGACAAAAGGATCATTATTAAACCATTAAACAGGCTACAAAGCATGCTAAAAATATATTAAGAAATATAGGAAAGTGACCCAATGCTTGATGAAACACACAATCCCATGGAATACCAAGAAAGCATGGAACAACTGTAAGAAATGGGTCATGGTATTTATTAATACTGGAAAGACCTTTGATATCTAATTCAGTGTCTCTGTTTTACAGATGAGGAAATTAGGGCACCAAATCTTTAAGTATTTGCCCCAGATTTTAAGTAGTGCTAGTTTCACTGCATTTTAACACACTATTCTCAGCGTGGATAGCTAGAGTATTTCTTCTATGCCAGCTGGAAAAGCAGGAAGAAATGTTTTTAGGCTAGAGTCTTGAATCTCACCTCCTGTTTGCTGCTACTCTGTACCAACATCTCTATCATTTCAGAGACACTTGCAAGGAAAGAGGTAATGTGTGTATATGTAGGCATCCATGTATGTATATATGTATGTACATTCATGTATGTTAACATGAGCCACAAAGTTATGTTGTTGATCTTGTGACTGCTGACAGCCCTGCTCTTTGCTGACCTTGATCTCCTCGTATGAACCGTGGTCATTTTTCTGAAAGTAATTTCATCTTTGATACCTTTGTATTTTGGGGGAGCTTAGAAATATAATCTGCTGTCCTGAAAACTGAAGAAATTGTCTTTTTATACTTCAGGTTTCCTTTCATCCTGGGAAAACCAAGTAGTTAAGGTGAAAATGCAGGGATGAGATACAGAAATCTAAAGGTGATTATATTGTACAGTGATAAGATTTATGTGGTGTGCATATTGTACATCTATTAATATCTCTATCTACCTACACCCCCATGTAGGCTAAATATATGTACAACAGCTATAGTTTCACTGAAATAAGAATCTACAGATGAGGAATGCCAAAGGGCATGGGGGAAGGGACCAAAGAACTGACTTGAGCAGCCAATCATGGTTGAGAATGATAGAAAGGTATAGAAAAGGAGTCTTCCATACATTTCAGAAAGAGGTGACTACACTTGTAATTTCCTCAATGCTTTTAAGATTTGCTTTTGAGGTGGGCTGACAGTGCAGTGCTGATAGAAGGCATTAGGAGCAGGATTTCTTGTAGTAGCATCTCTGAATAGAGATGGGATGGAGTACCAGTGCCAAATGTCCTCTTCATCCCCATAGAGAATTCTGGCAGAATATGGAGAGAGGCACAGTGGTAGGAGCTGGCATAGTGATATTATGCTCAAGGAATGTTGGAGCTAAAGGGATATGAGAGACTATCTAGTTCAATCTCAGTTTTACAGATTAAGAAATTTAAGGTCTATACAAGTTGAGTGACCTACAAAAAATACTAATGGTAGAGTTGGGATTTGAAACTGTGTTAACAATTTTCTGCTGGAAATCTCCACCTAGATATCCTATAGGTCTCTCAACCTCAAGATCTCCAAAACAGAAATCACTGTATTTTCCCCAAAGCCATCCTCCCTCTATTCTTCTCCTCTTCCTTCTCCTCCTTCTTCAATAATCTTTGTAGTCATGGAGGTTTTGAACTTTGAGCTATTTTTGCCTTTTCTTTTCCTCATATCCGTTTGTCATGACCAGCTAGTTACCAGGTATTGTTGGTTCTGTCTTCATAATCATTACCTCCTTTCCACTTCTCTCCACTTGTGCATCCTTCAACCTATAGCTTAGTTCATGCTTGAATCACATATTGCCAGAGTTACTGATTACATACACCCTTAGAAGACATAGTGGATAGAGCACTAGGCCTGAAGTCAGGAAGACATGAGTTTAAATCTAGCCTCAGTTACTTTCTAGATTTATGGCTCCAGCAAAGTCATTTAACCTCTAATTGTCTCAAATTCCTCATCTATAGTATCTCTTTTCCCTCTATACTACTTTGCTTGGTAATCTCCTAAACTCCTATAGATTTAATTACCATCTCTATGCTAATGACTTTCCAATCTACCTATCCTACTCCAGTGTCTCTGCTGATCTCTAATTTTACATCTGCAACTGCCTTTCAGACATCTCCAACTGGATGTCCAGTAGACATCTTCAATTCTATACATCCAAAATAGAACTCATTTTCCCCCTCTCCCTTTTTGCATCCCTCGTCATCTTCCTTATCACTGTAGAGGGCAACATCATCTTTCCACTATCTCAGACTCACAATCTAGGAGTCATCCTGGATTTCTCACCATGTCTCACTCATCATATCCAATCTATTGCCAAAAACTGACAGTGTCATCTCTTCAATATTCCCTCTTCTCTCCTCTGACACTGCCATAGTATCAGTACAGGTCCCTCATCATCTCACCCCTGGATTATTGCAATAGCCTTCTGGCAGGTCTGCCTGCCTCAAGTCTCTTTCCCACTCCAACTCATCCTCCATTCTGATCCTAAAGTGATTTCCCTAATTTCACTTCCTTCTGCAATAAATGGCAATGGTTTCTTATTGCATCCAGAAGCAAATACAAAATAATCTCTTTGGCATTCAAAGCATTTAAAAACCAAGCCTCTTCCTACCTTTCTTATACCTTATTCCCCAACATATACTCTTAGATCCAGTGACATTGACCTCCTGGCTGTTCCACAAACAAGACCCTCTATCTCAGCCCAGGGCATTCTCTCTGGCTGTCTCCCATGTGTGGAATACTATTCCTCCTCCATTCTGACTACTAATCTTTCTGGCTTTCTTTAAGTCCCAGCTAAAATCTCACATTCTATAGGAAGCCTTCCCTAATCCATCCTAATTCCAGTGCTTTTCTTCTGTTAATTATTTCTTATTTATCTTGTATATAGTTTGCTTGGACAGCTAGGTGATAGAGAGAATAGAGTGTCAGGCTTGGAATCTGGAAGACTCATCATCCTGAGTTCAGATATGGCCTTAGACACTTACTATCTGTGAGACCCTGGACAAGTCATTTTACCCTGTTTACCTCAGTTCCTCAACTGCAAAATGAGCTGGAGAAGGAAATGGCTCCAGTATCTTTGTCAAGGAAACTCCAAATGGGGTCATGGTCAGACAAGATTGAAATGACCCACCAACAACACAATAGTTTGCTTTGTATATGATTATCTTTGTGTTGTTTCTCCAATTAAATTGTAAGCTCCTTAAGGTCAGGGACTGTCTTTGAACTCTTTTTATGTCCCTAGCGCTTAGGACAATGCCTGGCACATAGTGGGTGATGGAATCCTAAAGCTGCTCCCCGTTTCAATATTCTAACTTCCACACTGAATAGCATGCCTATTGCCCATATCTAGCCACTGCCCCCAGAGCCAATTGACATATTTGAGCAGGTATGTTCATGTACCCAACCACAATCACATCATCCATTTAGCCCAAGACAGGACCATAATACCTAAGTATCCACCTTGACCAGGCAGGACCATAATAGCAGTCAATCAGAAAGCAGCGTGACCATAATGTTTGACCACCGACCCATAGAAGGGACCCCATCCCCTATTGCCTCATGTCTTAATGAACCCCTCCTGCCTTTTTAATATCAATCACATTCCTGTATCCTATGTCAATTTTGATTATGTAATCAGCATCATATATTCTATAAAATTGTCTATCTTATCTTACTTAAATTGCAAACATGAAACCTCAAATCCACAAGAAATCTTTCTAACTGGCTTGGGAACAGCCTGAGTCTTTGAAATTCTTTGAGACATCCCACCACATCACAACCTGACTCTCATCAGGAAGGGCTTAATAATTTTTATTTATGGATTGATTGATAACACTTACCTTCCACATGGCTGTGAGGATGAAATAAGATATTTATAAAGCACTTAGCATGATATCTGGCATATATATCATGATGTAAGCATGGCTATAATAATCCTAAAAGCAGGTTCTTAATAAATACTTCCTTGCTTCCTTCCTTCTATTTCTCTGGGGTATAGGCCTAGTAAGCAACCAGGTGATATAGTGGAAAGCTCTAGACTTGTAGTCAGGAAGACTTGAACTCCAGTCCTGCCTTAAGCACTTACTAGCTGTATGATCTATTCCTTGTCTCAGTCTTAATTTCTTAATCTGGAAAATGAGAATAAAAATGGTGCCTACTTTGCAGGTTTATTGTGAAGATCAAATTGATAGCACATGTAAAGTGCTTTGTAAACCTCAAAGCACTATATTAATGTTGGTTTTTATTATTAGTGGTATGGTGGAACAAAAGGATATTGCACAGTTTAGGGTTTTGTTTTGTTTTTTTTACCATAGTTCCAAACTGCTGTCCAGAATGGTTGGACCAATTCATCACTCCATCAATAGTGAATGACCGTGCCTAATTTCAATTAGCCTTTTTAACATTTGTTATTTTTCATTTTTATCAACTTTGTCAACATGATGGATATGAGGTGGAACCTCAGAATTGCTTTAATTTGCATTTCTCTAGTTATTGGTGATTGGAAGCATTTTTAATATTGATATTAGTGGGTAATTAGTTGATAATTGATAGTGATAGTTTGGATTTCTTCCACTGAGAGATACCTATTTATATATTTTGACTGCTTCTCAGTTGGGAAATGACTCCTATAAATTTGAATCAGTTCCATATTCATCTTGGAAATTAGATCTCTTTATTAAAAATCTAAGACCCATCCCATTATACCATACTTTTTTTCCTCCAGATAGAATCATAGAAAGATAGAATTTGCAGTGATATTAGAATATATCCAGCCCAGTGCTTTGATTTTTACAGCTGAGAAGGTGTAGGACTGAAAAAGATTAACTTATCTTTCTTTTGATTCAAAAGGTAGCACTTAAGACCTTGAGAGCTATTAGAAAATGTACTCTCTATCTAAAAGAAGAGAAAAAAAAAACCCAAGAAATCCCTCTGAGAGAGGTCACCTATTTCCATAGACAGGTACTGTGATGGGCCCATAACACCTTTATCCCAGGCAAGGAACTGAACATGGAGGCAACTAATGCAAGCCCTCTCTTAACATGCTCGTTCAGAGGAAACATAGTCTGACAGCTCAGACATGTTTGCCTGTGAAAGACTGCTAATGAAATAACCAGTAGCTGAGAAATCACTGGTGACAGAAGCCAGAGGAAAATTCTGTTTGCAAGCCTAAGAAAGGATTTTCAGGAACAGGAAATGGCTGTCCAGCCAAACATGCCTGCCTTTTTTTTTCTTTTTGGTTCATCCCGATCTTGGCTTCCTGTTTTTCCTCAGGCCCCTGCATCTCTAGAAATAGATGTTCTGTAGGTGTCTATCAGACCCATTTGTTGTATTCTTTGCCTCAATCACCTCCCCAGCAACTTGTTCCTTATGTTCACTGACTTCCGTGGGTTGTTCAGCTTGAGTTTCCTCTCGGCACTTGTTTCTTTCTTTCAAATTTCCCTAGCAAAAATGCTGAGTTCCCTACTTCTAAAAGAAAGCAAGTAGTCACTCGACAGTCTATAGACAACTTGAAGGGCAAAATCTATCTGAATCACTCATCTGTAAAATGAAAATAATACCTACCATACCTCAAAGGACTGCCCTGAGGATAAACGAAAATCTGTATGCAAGGTACTTTGTAATCTATGTAAGTTTATTTCACAAATAGGACCTTGTATGTTGGCAGTTCAGCATTGGGCTACAAGTCGGGAGACATGGTTTGTAGACATTTCTTCTCCTCTGTGCTTAACTACTCTGTTTCTTTCCTCTTAGTGATGATTCCAAAAGTCATATATCCAACAGCACTCCCAGCCTGGGCCCCTGGGTTTCTCACTGGTGAGTGTTCGTCATAACGAGGCCAATGCAGATGTGCTATGCTGCTACTCTTTTGTGACCATCTTCATGTCATACACTTGAAAAGCTTTTTGTTTTTTAACGAAGTAAACTAATATAGCTAGAATAAGGAGAGAAGCTGTCAAATGAGGGAAAAAATTGCATTTAATGTTTCTGAGGTACAGCTAGGTAATGAAGTGAATAGAGTGCTGGTCCCGGGGACAGGAAGATCTGAGTTCAAATCCAGCATCAGACACTTACTGTGTGATCTTAGGCAAGTCACTCAAAGCTTGCTTGCCTAAAAAATGCCCCTCCTGGATCACTCTCTTATTGTGGAAGAAGAGTTTGAGTAACTCAATAAAACTATGAGCTATGCTTTGCAGAGTTATCCAAGATGTACAGGTCATAACAGAGAGCTCTGACAAAAAAAAGGAGAAGAAAATGGCAAACCACTTCAGTGTCATTGTCAAGAAAACTGCAATAGACAAAAAATAGTCCATGAAGTCACAAAGAGTTGGACATGACTGAACAACAAAATGTTTTTGAGAAAAGTTTGATAGAGATACAGGAAACTGATACATTTAAATACACCAAGAGCCATTCCTCAATACCCAAGTGGGCATAGAATATGAACATTAAAAAAAAAACTACAAAATATAGATAATCATATGCAAATAACCAATAACCAACAAAAAGAGAAATGCAAATTTGAACAACTCTAAGTTTCCATCTCACACTCATCAAATTGGTAAAACTGATAAAACTGATAAATAAAATAGAAAAAACTATGGAAATGAGTTGGGAATTTTTTTGAGAAAAGTCATTAATCTACCCATTATTTGCAGTCCCATTACAAGTTCAAGGGCAAAAATGAAAATTTCCATAGGTAACAAAATATTCATAGTAGAACTCTTTATGGTACCATAAAACTGGAAATAAAATGCCTGCCCATAATTGAGGAATAGCTAAATAAACTATGTTATATACAATAGAATATTACTGTGCTATCAGGAATAGCAATTATGAAGAATTCAGAGAAATATTGGAGGACTTTTATGAACTAATGCAGAGTAAGGTAAAGAAGAGAACTATATATATATATAATAACTTCAATAATATTTAATTCAACAAACATTTATTAAGCACATATGATGGTACAGGTACTGGGCTAAGCCCTGGGGATACAAAAACAGGCAAAAGGCAATCCCTGGCCTCAAGGAGCCTAAAATTGAATGGGGAGACAACATGCAAACACATATATGCAAAGCATGCTATAC
This sequence comes from Bettongia penicillata ogilbyi, assembly GCA_023548195.1. Classification (NCBI taxonomy): domain Eukaryota; kingdom Metazoa; phylum Chordata; class Mammalia; order Diprotodontia; family Potoroidae; genus Bettongia; species Bettongia penicillata. The sequence continues at coordinate 5,934,653 of JAJHZJ010000371.1, forward strand.
ACCAGACAAATAGGAAATAATCAAGAGAGGGAAGGCATTGGAATTAAGAAGAGTTTGTTTGGGCTTCCTGTAGATGTGGAGTTTTAGTTCAAACTTAAAAGAAGCCAGGCAGGTTAGTAGTCAAGTGGAGGAAGGAGAGCATTCCAGGCATTGGAGATAGCCAAAGAAAATTTCCAGGGCCAAGAAATTGAGTGTATTGTTAGTAGAACAGTGTGAAAGGATAGTGTTAGATTAAAGTGTACATGTGGGGGAGTGAGGTGTAAGATAAGTAGAAAGGTAAGAGGAGCCTAGGTTGTAAAGGACTTTGAATGCCAGAGCATTTTGTGTTTGCTTCTGGAGGTGATAGGGAGCCACTAGAGTTTATTGAGTAGTGAGGTGAAATGATCAGACTTGCATTTTAGGAAAATCACTTTAGTGACTGAATGCAAAATGAATTGGAGTAGGGAGAGACTTGAAAATTTTAGTTTAAAATATTTTAAGTGCTTTAAAAGGGAGAAAAAGATGTACAAAATCAGCATAATTAGCTTTGCAAAATTTAAAGAACTTAAGGGAAATTTTCTACAATCCATATCTTCATTATTCACTTTCTCCTTAAAGCTTTACAAATTTGTTTCTCCTCTCTCTATTCCATTTTATTCAAAATTACTTCAAAATTGTCACCAATAACCTCCTTATCTCTGAACCCAGTGTCTTTTTCAAATCTTAGTCCTCCTTTACTCATCGATTGACCACTTCCTTCTAAAAGATACTGTCTTCTTCCTTAGCTTTACTGGTCCTACATTTTCCTGGTTTCCCTATCTTTCTACCTTCTCTATTTTATTTTTTGCTGGATAATATTAATACCCATTTGTTGGGCCTTATGTACCTATTTGACAGTTCATGGAATATTGAATACAAAAGAATAATAGGATTATGGAAACTCATCCCAAGACAATTTATATCCGAATGTCATAAAAGTTGAGAATGATATTAATATTAACTACAACAATTTGCATTTATATGGTACTTTCCATACAACAACTTATGATAGTTACTGTTAAGCATTATTATTTCTATTTTTCTGTCGGGAAAATTGAGCCTCAGAGAGGTCAAGCTATTTAGTGAGGGGTACACAAATGGAGCTGGAACCATAAATCAGACTCAAGTATTATTTTTCCAAATCCAACGCTATTACTTTCACACCACACTCCATACTGGCTCCTTATCTTTTCTGCAACTGTTGTAGGTGAGTATTCTGAAGTATTTGCTTTTTGGACAATATTCTCTTTTTCAATATACTCTGTCCCTTGGCATTCTCACTCATTTCCTATGAGTTTAGTAATTCTTTTTATGCAGGTAACTTCTAAATCCAAATCTATAGTTCTGATTTCTTTTTTGAATTAAAATAATCCCCATCTCTGATTACCTGTGCATTATAGCTTCACTTAAGTATTCTTCTGTCCCATCATTACCTCAAATTTTCCCTAACTGAACTTGCTTTTTTTCTCCTCCTAAATATGTGTTTTGTTGGGACTTCAATATTTCTGTAAATCACACCATCATTCACCCATTCTATGTTCAAAACCAATGCTTATAAGTGCTTTGAAAACTTTAAAACTGTAGAAATGTCTATTATTACGATTGTTACCTCATTCTTACCTTTTTCAATGTAATTTAAATACAAACAGTTGTGAAGTTCCATAATGGATCTTGTAATCTGTAATCTCTAATGGTCATGTGACCTGTTGGTCACAAGCTCCTCCATTTCTATAAACAGATCTACATGACTCAGCCATTTGTTGGATGCCTCTTGGTCAACATATTGTTAATTGACATCATGTAGATGTCACCTGTGGAGAGACTTTTGATTCAACTCTTGGGTCTTAGCCATTTCAGAGACTCCATTCTGAGGTAAATCACTTTTGGTTATGTTAGAGAATCCAAAAACATGTACTTCTTCTCTTGCTTCATAAAGTGCTTCTTCCAAAAATATTTTGAGTGCATTTACCTATGTATTTTGAGAATGTACATCAGTCCTCTTCCTCCTTTTTTTTAAAACAAGGAACAGTTCATCTTTCCACAACTGCCTTGGTGTAATGAATTAAATGTTTTTTTTTCTTAATATTCTACAAGTTTTTCTTAGCCTATTAAAAAAATTTATTGTCATCCTTTTTGTACCAGACTGGTGATTAATTAATGTCAGAAATTCCCATAGGGAACTTGCCTTGCACACCTGATCTGCAATTTATAATCTTAGAGAATTGCTTGAGGAACTGAAAGGTTGTGATTTATCAAGAATTGTCTAGGTTAAGTGACTGTTCAAGAGTTTTTGAACTTGAACCTAGGTTTCCTAACCTCAGTGTTAACGTTTAAGAACCCTGGGCAATAAAAGTGCTCCCCAGACCACCATTCTAGTTTCAGACAAGCTACTACAATCATCATTCAGGGGAACAAATTATGTAGAAGGAACCTATCTCTCCTATCACCACCAACACCATCGGCTTACCAACTATCATCCAATGGTCAGGAAAGTCAGCCTACATTGTTAGCAAAGAAACCTGAGTAAAAGATGAGGCATCATGTTCTGGGCAGATCAAATCACCTCTACTACTTTGACTACCACCTTCCTTCACATCTATTTGGACAGAGGCCAATATCTTAAGGCAAAAGCGCAAGTTATAGCAGTACTCTGGATCCTCTCAGACATGCTTCCATTTGCCTCTGCAGGTCCTGCAGACCCCACCTCTTGATTAGTGACAGCGACTGAAAGACTGGGAAAAGAAAGTTCTCACAACCAAAGTCTTTGGCACTGTCACATGGTTCACATCAGAAATAGACATGGATGTATTGAAGGAAAAGACACTGAAAAAGATACATTACCATCTGTTGTTCCACTGCCCCTTAAGGGCTATGAGACTTTCCATCTGATTTATGGCTGAAACATTCTATATATATATATATATTATTTAGGGAGAGCACATAAGTTTTCATGTGTATATGCATTAAACATCATGTTGTTTGCTTATGATTTGTATTTAGATCTTTCACGAAGTGACACGAACTTCATCTGAAAAATTAAAAAGTTAATTTTTAGTCACTAAAGTTCAAGAAATTCAGATATTCTATGCAGCCTTAAAGCAAACTCTTCTCCAAATTTAATCAGCATTATTGGAATAGCAGTTAACTTTGCAGCTGAATAACAAAGTATTGTCCAATATTATACGGGGCTTCCTCTTGGTGGAAATGGAACAGTTTTGTACTTGACTTCCAAATGTTCACTTTTTTTAAAGGTCAAAGAGAAGGATGAAAGATACCATATAACATGGAAACAAATGCACCTCTAAAAACTTTGTAATGATTCCACCTGAATTTCAGAGATCTATTACAAGAAACTTGTAAGAAATGAATTAGACAAAAATGATACCGCAGTCAACAACACAAATGTTTTAAAAGGATGTTGTTTAACCTTTATATGATGTCTGAGAAGAAAGTTTGCCATGAATTAATATAAAGATAAAGTTATCCCAATATATAGTGGTCCGTATATATATAAGGTATTTCTTTTTTTAATAAGATGATTCAATTTTTTAAAACAGTCATTTTTTTCTTTTTTTAAAAAATATATAATTTATTTATTTTTCAATTTTCAACATTTACTTCCACAAAAATATGAATTCAAATTTTTTTCCCCATATCCCCCACGCCCCCATGCCAGAACAGCCTGCACCCCATCCACCACTTCTCCAAGTCTGTCCTCCCTTCTATTACTCCCCCCTTCTTCCATCCCCCTCCCTTCTGTTTTCCTGTAAGGCAAAATACATTTCTAAATCCCATTGCCTGTACATCTAATTTCCCAGTTGCATGCAAAAACAATTTTTAACATTCATTTTTAAAGCTTTGAGTTCCATATTCTCTCCTTTCCTCCCTCCCCACCTATCCTCCTTGAGAAAGCAAGCAATTCAATACAGGTAATACATATGTAGCCATGCAAAACACTTCCAAAACATATGCTGCAAAAGATTAACCACATTTCTCTGTCCTGTCCTGCTCTCCATTTATTCCATTCTCTCCCTTGACCTATCCCCCAACAATACTGTTTGCTTCTGATTATCCTTTTCTCCAATTTGCTGTCCCTTCTATTATCTTCCTTCTCCTATCCCCTTCCCCCTGCCTTCGTGTAGGTTAAAATAGATTTACATACCCAGTTGAATGTGTGTCGTTTCCTCCTTAAGTGAAACACTATGAGAGTAAGGCTCACTTATTCCCTTTCATCTGCCTCTCCTTCCCTTCCATAATCAAAGCTCTTTCTTGCCTCTTTTATGTGGGATGATTCACTACATTTGACCTCTCCCTTTCTCTTTCTCCTAGTACATTCCACTCAACAATAAATTTATTTTTAGGTTTTCTCCCTTAATATTCAGCTCACCCTGTATCCTCTGTCTATGTATGTATATATGTAAAAATAGATACACACATACACATATACTTTCCTACACATATACATGCAAATATATAATACACACATATATAATGACATAAATATTACATATATAAATATATACATAATATATAAATATATACACATACATATTTATAATATATACATACATAAATACACATGTACCCCTAAATATATATATACACATCTAAATATGTATATGTATGTATATATACACACATACATATATACACATACATACACGCACGTGTGTGTGTATGTATATAATATTCCCTCTAACTATCCTAATACTGAAAAAGGTCTCATGAGTTACAAATATCATCTTTCCATGTAGGAATATAAACAGTTCAACTTTAATGAGTCCCTTATGGCTTATCCTTCCTGTTTACCTTTTCATGTTTCTCATGATCCTTGTATTTGAAAGTCAAATTTTCTATTTAACTCTAGTCTTTTCAACAAGCATGCTTGGAAGTTCTCTATTTCCTTGAAATTCCATTCCCCCCGCTAAAGTATTATACTCAGTTTTGCTGAGTAAGTGATCCTGTCTCCTTTGACCTCTGGAATATCATATTTGCTTGCTCTTTGATCCCTCAAGCTGCTAAATCCTGTTTTATCCTGATTGTATTTCCACGATAATGGAATTGTTTCTTTCTGAATGCTTGTAATATTTTCTCCTTGACCTGGGAACTCTGGAATTTGGCTACAATACTCCTAGGAGTTTTTCTTTTTGGATCACTTTCAGGAGGTGATTGGTGGATTCTTTCAATATTTATTTTGCCCTCTAGTTCTACAATATAAGAGCAGTTTTCTTTGATAATTTCATGAAAGATGATGTCTAGGCTCTTTTTTTTTTTGATCATGACTTTCAAGAAGCCCCCAAATTTTAAAATCATCTCTCATGGATCTATTTTCCAGGTCAATTGTTTTTCCAATGAGATATTTCACATTGTCTTCTATTTTTTCATTCTTTTGATTTTATTTTGTAATTTATTTCTCATAAAGTCATTAACTTCTATCTGCTTCATTCTAATTTTTTTTTGGGGGGGTCAGTTTTTAAAAATTAAAAATATATAATTTATTTTTCAGTTTTCAACATTTACTTTCATAAGAATTTGAATTCAAAATTTTCTCCCCATCTCCACCTACCCCCCACCCAGGATAGCATGTACCCCATTCACTCCTTCTTCTAATCTGTCCTCTCTTCTGTTATTCCTCCCTTCTTTCATTCCCCTCCCCTCTATTTTCCTGTAGGGCAAAATAGATTTCTATACCCCATTGCCTGTAATATTCCCAGTTGCATGCAAAAACAATTTTTGACATGTATTATTAAAACTGTGAATTCCATTTTCTCTCCTTTCCTCCCCCCCTCCCCACCCACCATTATTGAGAAAGCAAGCAATTCAATATGGGTCATACATGTGTAGCTATGCAAAACACTTCCATAGCACTTATGCTGCAAAAGATTAACCATATTTCCCTCTATCCTATCCTGCTCTCCATTTATTCCATTCTCTCCCTTGTCCTGTCCTGTCACAGTAATGTTTGTTTCTAATTATCCCTTTCCCCAATTTGCCATCTCTTCTGTTATCTTCCCTCTCCTATTCCCTTCCCTTACCCTTCATGCAGGGTAAAATAAATTTCCATATCCAATTGAACATCTATTATTTCCTCCTTAAGCCAAATCTCATGAGAGTAAGATTCACATATTGCCTTTCTTCTCACCCCTCTTCCCCTCCATTATGAAAGCTCTTTCTTGCCTCTTTTACGTGAGAGGATTTGCTACATTCTACTGGGACAGGACCGCAGCAGGCTTCATGGCATGGAATCACAGGTAGCATCAGAAGTTCCCAGATTCCTCAACCTACAAATACCAGAGATAGCTTCAAAGGTTAGTGAGAAAGCTCTTTCTCCTGAGTGAGAAGGGAGCAGGGTCCTACCCTAGCCCTGGCCCCACATAGTGCCAGGCAGCAGCAGTATCCATTCAGCCTAAAGACCTTGGGGGAATTGAGCTGCTGATCTAGATCTCAGCCCTGCGTGGTGGCCCTGGGGTGAGGAGGAGCACTGGCCAGTGGAGCTGTTGGAGGCTCTGGAGAGGGAATTCTTCTCACAGATCCTGGGCAGAAAACCTTGATCCTGGGCAGAAAACCTTATGGTTACTTCCAGACCAGATTGCAGGCCAGGAGAGGAGTAAAGTCCTCTCCCTTGACTGTGCCAACTTGGAGGAAATGAGAACTTGCATGTCCCTAAAGTATAGACCTCTTGACAAAAGACTCAAAAGTCAAGTAACTGGCTTGGAAAATGCCCAACAAAGGAAAATAAATACGACTATAGAAGGTTACCGTCTTGGTGAACAGGTATTTTCTTCCATCCTTTTGGATGAGGAAGAGCTATGCCATCAGAGGAAGATATAAAAGTCAAGGTTTCTGCATCCAAAACCTCCAAAAAAAATGTGATATTATCAGGCAATAGAAGAGTCCAAAAAAGATTTTGAAAATCAAGTAAGAGAGGTGGAGGAAAAATTGCGAAGATGAGTGAGAATGATGCATGAAAAGTGAGTCAACATGTTGTTAAAAGAGACCCAAAAAATGCTAAAGAAAATAACACCTTTGAAACTAGACTAATTCAAATGGCAAAAGAGGTCCAAAAAAACCAATGAGGAGAAAGATGCTTTAAAAAGAAGAATTAGCCTAATGGAAAAAGAGGTTCAAAAACTCATTGAAGAAAATCATTCTTTAAAAATTAGAATGGAGCAGATGGAAGCTAATGACTTTATGAGAAACCAAGAAATTAAAAACAAAACCAAAAGAATGAAAAAATAGGAGACAATGTGAAATATCAAACTGGAAAACAACTGACCTGGAAAATAGATCTAGGAGAGACAATTTAAAAATTATGGGACTGCCTGAAAGCTATGATCAAAAAAAGTGCTTAAACATCATCTTACATGAAATTATCAAGGAAAACTGCCCTGATGTTCTATAACCAGAGGATAAAACAAATATTGAAAGAATGCACCAATCACCTCCTGAAAGAGATCTGAAAATAAAACTACTAGGAATATTGTAGCCAAATTCTAGAGTTCTCAGATCAAGGAGAAAATATTGCAAGCAGGCAGAAAGAAACAATTTCAGTATTGTGGAAATACAATCAGGATAACACGAGATCTAGCATCTTCTACATTTAGAAATGGAAGGGCTTGGAATATTATATTCCAGAAGTTAAAGGAACTAGAATTAAAACCAAGAATCACCTACCCAGCAAAACTGAATATAATACTTCAGGGGAAAAAAGGGTCATTCAATGAAATAGAGGACTTTCAAGCATTCTTGATGAAAAAGATCAGAGTTGAATAGAAAATTTGACTTTAAAACACAAGAATCAAGTGAAACATGAAAAGGTATACAGAAAGGAAATAGAAATCATAAGGGACTTCCTAAAGTGGAACTGTTTACATTCCTACATGGAAAGATAATATTTGTAACTCTTGAAACTTTTCTCAGTATTTGAGTAGTTGGAGGGATTATACACCCACCCACCCACCCACACACATACACACACACACACACACACACACACACACACACACACCTAGACAGAGGGCACAGGGTAAGCTGAATAGTAGAGGATGATATCTAAAAAAATAAAATTAAGGGATGAAAGAGGAATATAATGGGAAGAGAAAGGGAGAAATGGAATGGGGCAAATTATCTCTCATAAAAGAGGCAAGAAAAAACTTTTTCAATGGAGGGGAAAAAAGAGGAGGTGAGAGGCAAAAAGTGAAGCTTATTCTCATCACATTTGGCTTAAAGAGGGACCAACATGCACATTCAATTTGGTATGAAAATCTATCTTACACTATAGGAAAGTGGGGGAGCAGGGGATAAGCAGGCTGGGGAGAATGATAGAAGGGAGGGCAAATGGGAGGAGGGTGCAATTAGAAGTAAACACTTTAAGGGAGGGACAGGCATTTTTAAGGGCTTTGGTGGGAGAACTCGAGCAGGGTCATGCTTCTACTCTGCCTTCTTGGCTCTGCTCTCAAAGTCAGTTATTATTAGTCTGATGGCAGCTCAGTAGTGTAGTGGAAAGAACTTTGAACCAAGAGTTAGGAAGTGAAAAATTAACCTTCAGTCGCTCACTAGCTATGTGACTGTAGGCAAATCAGTTAACATCCCTTATGTCCAGTTTCCTTATCTGTAAAATAGGGATGATAATAGCATCTATTTCCTAGATAGTAGAAGATAGTGTGTATAAGGCATTTTGCTAAACTTCAAGTGCTATATATATGCGGAGCTCTTATGTAGTTGGGTATTTATCTTTTAACGAGCTTCCTGAGAGTTAGTTCTATCTTTTTTTTTATAAAATTTGCACCTCTAGTGTTTAGCATAATACTTTGCACATATTTAGTGCTTAATAAATGCCTTTTAATTCATCAATTCCTTTGATCCACTAATCCACTATTTTTGTGGTCCATTTTTCCATACTAAACCTATTATCTTAAGACAGTAATTAAATAACTGATAATTGTTTTAAATGTTTTCAATAAGTTTTGATGTCAAGATTCTGTCTCTTGATATATATATATATATACATACATACATATATATATATATATATATATATAGATAGATAGATAGATAGATAGATAGATAGATAGATAGTCATTTAACCTTGATAGCTTTATGCTCAAATTATGTTGCCAAGAGAAAACCAAAGTATTTGTAAGCATTTCCTTTATCCATATGGTTCAATATGACATCTGGATAAAACTTTGGGTACGTCTTTAGTATCTGTCTTTCTTTGGTGCATATTAAGAATTTTATATGTATTAAGGCCAAGTGACATTTTGATACTGATTTTGATCTTCTTCCGCCAGAAGGAGAATGTATTTCATGTGTTTTTGGCAGGAGTGAGGCCATTCTTATACATCAAGTGATTAATCATTTGTTTGGTATGACTCTTTAATTTTTAAGCTATGTTTAGTTCTCTTTGAGAGAAATAATATTTGCCTTAAAACTAGGCAAAACAATAAGGGATTTAAGTTACCATCTCTGAAATATCACACAGATTATATCAATTGTTCCTGAATATTGTACTGGTGGCATGCTTTAAATAAAGATGTTTATTATTATTATCATCTAATATTTTACATTAACACAATTATTAATCTTGTTTCGTTCTTGTAGTTTTTATGAGGTTCAGATAAGTCCAAGGAAAAGTCACTCTTCTGCTGTTACTCTCTTCTATTTATTATTCTGTAGTCCACAGTACAAGTGGATAAAATGACTGCTTTTTTGTAATAAAATAAGAGTATAGGGAAGTAAGTGAATTTTCTAAAAACTCAGTGAAAGTATCTTCAAGAGAACTCTGGTAAAAATAGGGATGAATTGTTTCTCATCCTTTTTGCACATAGCTTTAATTTCTCCTTTTGAGTCTTTACATTTTGAAAGTTTTTCATTATATGTAGTTTGGAGATTATGAATATTTGTTATTGTTAAGACAAAATCGATTCAAACATTTCTTCTTCAATTTCTATAGATCAGTGTTATATCTCTATGTTTGTGAGTATCAGGTCTCACCATAAAGATTCTGAAGTTGTATTTTCAGTATGGAGAACACTTATCTATTGGTTTATAAAGTACATCTGGTTTCTGGTATATAATTCTAGACACCTCATTATATCTTCCTAAGTTTTTGTAATATGCAGTAATATTTCATGCAGTTTCTATCACTTCATACCATCTATTATTTTTGTTGCTTATTTGTTGTTGCTATTAAATTTAACAATCTTTTACTCTCCCCTCTTCTCTTCCCATAGCAGATCAGTTACCACATTCTGACAAAGTTTTGCAATATCTCCCATTACCATTCTCTCTTTTCTATGACCATTATCAAAAACCTGGTAAAGACCATCATTACCATTCTCTGACTACTGCTATAGTCATGTAGCCAGGCTATTTCCATCATACTGTGATACCAAGATAGGGAAGTAAGGGCAGGAGTGGTTCTTTTACAGGCATCTAGGCCAATCTCATGGTAATAAACATGGAATGTGAATTAATGAATAAAAAAGCATTTATTAAACACATACTATGTGGCAAACATTGCTGTTTCAGACAAAATCTGTCAAGTGCACCACTTAACTCCGGAATGTGCTTTGCCCAATTATCCAGCTCTTGAGTTTCTTCAGGGTCTCTTCTCTGAAGCCTAGTTGCCAATCATTACTATTATTACTAGCACTAGTACTATTACTACTACTACCACCACTGGCCTTTAAATAGTGCTTTAAGGGTTGCAAAATGCCTTAACACATTATCCTATTTAAGCCTTCAAACAATCTTGTAAAGTGAATGCTACTATTATCTCTGTTTTAAGGATGAGGAATTTGAAGCTGAGAGGTAAAGTGACTTACCCAGGGCTATGCAGTTACACAGTTACATTGCTAATAAGTATCTGAGCCAGGTCTTCCTGACTCCAAGTCCAGCATCCTATTTATCATGCTTCCTATCTGCCTAGATAATTATAAGTATTTTTTTTTTTGGAAAAGCAGCTAGGAAGTGAAGAGGATAGAACACTGAGCCTTGAATTAGTAAGACTTCAGTTCAAATCTAGTTGCAGGCACTTACTAGTTGTGTAACCTTGAGCAAATCACTTAACCTTATTTGCCTCAGTTTCATCATTTGTAAAAATGAGCTGGAGAAAGTAATGTCAAACTAATCCCGTATCTTTTCTAAGAAAAACTCAAATGGGGTTGCAAAGAGTCAGACATGACTGAAACAAATGAACAATGAATTATTTGTTAAGTCATGGATCTCATTCAGATTAAGAACCCCTGCACTTAAAGGATGATGTGAATTATTCAATCAGATCATCAATTAGTTCACGTCATACTTTAGGATGTTCCTCCAATTATTCCAGATACTTGCTTTACTTCCTTCAAAATTCTTGGATAGGCATATTGATATAGAGGTTTTTAGACTATTAGAACTGAATAAAATAAAATAACATCAGTACATATATTACTCAGATCCTAAGACATAAACCTACCTTATGGCCAACTGATTCTAAATATGGAGATTTAATTTTCCCCAAGACTTTCTAATCATAGACCTGTCAAGGGAATTTTTTTTTCTTTTAAATATGTAGCAAAACTTCAGCAGCAGGTTTCATATTGCTAGCTTTTAGACTTCCTGTTGATACAATGCAGGAAACTTGGATCGTCAGAGGAGTGTCTCCCAAGGGCAGCATGGATGATTGCTCAAGTCCAGTAGCATCCTAAATCAATTTTATTCTGTCAGTTCTGACAAGTGCATGTCTTCAATTCTGTCTCTGTTCTTTTCTTGCAATGTGAGAAATTCTTCTTCTTCTTTTTTATTGTTTTGGCAAGGGAAGGGGTTCCCCAGGGAGCTTAAATTTCCTTAGGTGTCACAGTTAGCTAGCCTAGTCAGCTGGAGAGGGAAAACACCAATCCTTGCTAGCATGGTTCTATTTGCTCTTCTCTCCCTCACAATCAAAACTAGTTCATTTAAAGACCCCTAGTCCTTTCCTCCCTTAGCACATAGCTATGTGTGTATTTTTTCTAAACCTCCAAGATTTGTCCTTTAAAACTCTTCAAAGCCTGCCCCCTTCCTATATTTCCAGTCTTCCTGTACCTCTCTCCTTTTCATATACTCTACATTCAACTCCATTGGTCTACTTCCTCCTCACACACACCACTCTATCTCTGGACTGCATGCTTTTTCAATGACCATTCCCCATGCCTGGAATATTCTGCCCCCTCTCTTCCACCTCTCAACTTTCTAGGCCTTCTTCAAGATTCAACTTAAATCCCACCTTCCATACGAAACCTTTCTGGGTGCTCTCAGCTGTTAACATGTTCCCTCTGTGATTACTTCCCTAGATTGGATCTTGTATATGTGTTATGTATATGTACATATCTTTATTTACGTAAAGAGGATTGACTGTTTCATTATGAGCTTCTCGAGAGCAGGGACCACATTTACCTTGGTACTCTCGTAGCGCTTAGCCCAAAGTTTACATTAGTACTTCATAAAGATTTGTTGACTAATTCCCGATTTTATTTACTTTCATTTTATTTTAAGTGTTTTACTGATGACTTTTGTCTCTGTATCACAAACAATTATGAATATAACCTCTCTCTGTCTCTCTCTCCCTCCCTCTCCCCCTTTCACCACCTTCTCTCCAATGAATCGAGCCTATCCTGATAACAATGACAACTGAGCAAAAACAATTGACATATCTACTAGGATACACACACACACATGCATATGTACCTATGCATATGTTTATATATACACATGTATATATACATATATGTATATATGTATATATCTACATATGTACGCATACATACATATATATGTGTGTGTGTGTGTGTGTATCTATCTCCTGAATCTGTTTACTTTTGTCTTCCCAGGTTTCTCTGAGTTCCTAATATTCATTACTTCCTCCAGTGCAATAAACCATCACCTTTATCTATCTGAATTTGTTTAAATAATCATTAATGGATACATATGTACTTTATTTCCAATTTCTTTGCCACCACAAAAAATGCTTCTGTAAACACTTTTGTATGTGTACGACTTTTATTTCTGTCTTTGACCTTACTGGGGTTAGTTTGTTTTTGGAGTTGAAGGTCTTTGTTCTCATTTTTTATACTGAATTCTCAAGACTGAATAATGTTCAAGCATTAATATGGTAGGTGTAATTCTATGGAATGTGTTCATTGACATGTTGAAAAACACGCATTTCCATACAGAAATGACACAGGGACTCCTGATTGATTTCTCTGTATTCCCCCAGACTGGAAATGTGTCAAAAAGGATTGGTCAATGAGTATCATGGGGGATGAACTCTTGGAGAGGAAAGTTTCCTCTCAGTAAATTGACTATAAGAATTATAGAAAGATTCAGCTCTCTCCTTTAAGCCTGACTCCCTTGGGCCAGATCTCCTGCTCTCCCTTGCCTTCAAAGAAGGGGAGATGAGGAAGGAAGTAGGATCTCTCTCCCCTCTTCCCGCCCCAGCAGCAATAGCAATTATAATTTTAGTACATGTCAGGGAGAACATATTCTTGCGTAAATGAGTTTGGGATTAGATCTTAAGTCCTGGCTTGCCTCTTGTTTTATCTCTGAAAGACTCTCTCAATTACCTTCCTGAAATTCAGTTATACTCTGTTTGGAATTCTACCCATCTATCAGTTTATAGGAATTTTATCAACAAAGGAAATGAGGCTATTCTTTCATGATTTATTCTTGACGAACTCATGTTTGTTTATTGTGATCAGCAATTTCTTTTTTAACTGCTCATCAACCTTGCATATCATAAGGTTAGCTAAAAATTTTCCCTCAGGAATCAAAGCAGACCATCATTATATAGTTATATATATTATATATACATATATATATAGTGTTTTATATATATATGGTTATATAGGTTGAAAAAAACATTTTTGAAAACTAGAATGGCATTCTGTCGCATTCTACAGAACTGTTCAATAATTATTGAAAAGGAAGGGGAAAGATATAAGCATTTATTAGTCATCTACCATTTTCTAGATACTGTGCCAAGCACTTTTCAAACATATCATTTGATTCTTATAACACCCCTGTGACTCAGGTGCTATTATTATCACCATTTTACAGTTGATAAAACTAAGGCAGTCACAGATTAAGTGACTTGCCCAGAGTCACACAGCTACTAAATGTCTGTGGCTGGATTCAAACTCAGGTCATCTTCGCTTGAGCTCTAGCTCTCTATCCATTTGCTGCCTCCATTGAAAACATTTCAACAGTCATATTTATAGTATTCATTCTTTTTGGAACATTTTAGTTTAGTTTGTGAGGGCCTGGTGACTTAAACTCCTTGAAAGCATCTACGAGCTTTCTAAAAATTTTCTTTGGATTTCACTTTTCTGCTAACCATTTTGGTCTTGTATTCCCCAACCTAAAAATCATTTCCTTTAGGAGGGGGAAAGTAAAGAAGCAAAACTGAGTAATTCAGTCATTTCTGTGCTGTCCATTTGCCATTATCTCATCCAAATATAAGCAATTGGTCAACTTCTTTCATCACCCTCTTCCCACTCATGTAGTTTATTACTTTTATCATTCATTACAAATCTCGTATTCTGGGCCTAAGTGCAAAGATAATATTTCTATAAAACCACTTTTATATTTACCCTCCATTACCTGCCCTTGCTTCCATCTTCTGTATTCATGTCTTTCTAGAAGTTAAGGTGGTAGTTAAGTTCCTTGATTCTGCTTTTCTCCTTATTAGAATAACTTTTATTTAAGTCATTAGAATTTTGTTTCTGAGAACTTCTCATCCCTTTTAAACTGTGTATCTCTTATAGATGTCTAGGCCATGTGATCCAATTTATTCTTAATCTGCATTCTTTGATATTTAATCACCCAAAGTCTAGCTTACCCGGCAGATTATGGTCAGATTTACCCCCCTTATCTATTGTGAACTAAAAAATTGTATAAGCACTTCCTCCCAAGGTTCTGCCTGAACTTTTTATCATGGACAATCAATTATTCCTTATTGATTCGAATCTGTTCAAGAATAGCAATTATCTTCTGAAGGCCTTCAGGTTTTAGACAAGGAAATAATCATCTCAAATGGAGTAGTTGCAGATTTCCTCCTAACGCCAAGGACAGCTATTTGGACAATAAGGAGAATCCAGCTTGATGGTCTTTGGAGCTATAGTTAATCCCTTCACCTGGAGAGATAGTCAAGACTCCTGATCCAGTTCGGTTGGGCAAACATATAGCTCTAAGTGGATTACAGCTAATTTTCATAAAAAGAATAAAAGGACCCAGCAAAGTCTTAAATCAGAATTCTAAAATAACAATTTAACTAGGGCTGATCCAGAAAAGTAGGTCACAGATGGGGTGCAAGTCACCTTGGGCTGGACTCTGGTCCCCTTTCATAGTCTTTAATAGAGACTCAGAAAATCTGAAACTGTCTTTCTTCCTCTAAGGATGCCCCAAATCAAGAGCCCATCTAGAAACGTTGGTGGTTTATGTACCTGTCCATGTGGGAAACTCCTCATTCTGCTTCATGGGCCCTAAACTCCTGAACTTTTTGTTAAAGGACCATTTCTCCAAGTCATTGTTTTGGTTCATTCATATTCAGGGAGGGGTCATCTTGTTGCCAGGGGCATTTTGAGTACCTGCTTTCCTTTCTTTGTCATTTGCTCCCTCAAACAATCCTCCCCAACTGAATGAATATACAAGGACCATTTTATGACAACAGTGTCCCTCACAAGGAAGGGCCTGTGATTCATCTATAAAGAAAAAAGAGAGCAAAAGGAGATGATCAAAATAATGAAAATGGCCTTTCTTTAATGATGCTCCAAATTACCCACTTGGAAATTAGATGTTTAGAAAGGCAGCTTTCAAAGTTGGCTGGGGAACTCAAAGCAAAAGAAGTAAAAATAATTCAAGCTCAGCAGATATATATTTAGATAACAAATTCAAAGAGAAGCAGATGAAGAAACCTGGATAAACAACTGAAAAATGGCAAATGAAAATAACAGACAGCAATTGGGCCACACAGCTGAGGCCTGAATAGCAGATCTTAACAGAGAAAAGTGGCACATGGGACACCACAAAGGGACCTAGATTGGAGAAAGTCACTATTTAAATGAAAGTTGGGAGACCTTATAACCCACAAATCAACACTCTCTCTGACAAGGCAGTGCTAGAGAAATATCCTAGAACCAAAATAGTGACTCAGGATGAAATGGGATAAAGCACCGGACTTGGAGTAAGGAAGACCTGAGTTCAAATCTTGCCTCAGACATTGACTAGCTGTTTGACCCTGGGCAAATCTTTTAACCTCTGTCAGCTTCAATTTCCACCTTTATAAAATGGAGATAATAATAGTACCTGCCTGCCCAGGTACTCAAAGTACCATGTAAAGTATTTTGTAAGATACTACTTAAAATGCCTAACACTGTACATAAGAATACAGTCCAAATGGATACATGATCTAGGTATAAAGACTGATACTATAAACAAATTAGGGAGCAAGGAATGGTATATTTGTCAGATTTATGGAGAATGGAGAAATTTGTGACCAAATAAGAGATAGAGAATATTATGAAGTGCAAAATGGATAATTTTGATTACATTAAATTGAAAAGTTTTTGCGCAAAATGCTACTTAAATTACACACGTGTATGTATATGAATGTATAGATATACATATATGTGTAAATCAAGGAAGAAAATTCTGCTTAAACAAGAAATATATACTTTCTATAGTTATTCCTTAACAGTATTATGCAGAGTTGTTTAAGGGCAGAATCTTGACATTGAGGAAATTTAGCGGTCTTCCCCTCACTTCTGTTCCTTTCTCCTGATTTCAGTTAACCCTTCCAGGTTCTTTCCAAGCTAGGGCTTAGATCTCATTAAGTTTGTCCCTGAGGGGGCTTACACTTATCATTCCTACCTGACATATTTTCCAGAATCAGAGACTCAACATTTTAGAGCTGCAAAAGCCCTTTGAGATCAAGCCCAGCTTCTTCATTTTGTTGTGAACTGGTACCCAGAGAAGTATAGTGACTAGTTTAAGGTCACACAGCTAGTTAATGTCAAAGGCCAAGACTAGTACTCTGATTCCTAGGCTTCCTACCCAGAGATCTTTACACTATTCCAGGCTACTTGTTGTATTTACATTTTAGGAGAGGGATCCTAGAGACCAGAAGATCACCAAAAAAAAAAAATTCAGTCACTAGTGAGGGAAATATTTTTGCCTAGTATGCCATGCTTGAAACCTTGACTTAGGTTTCACCTACATTCAACGTTTACCCTCCTCACTGTGCTCAAACAGTCATGGTATTATCTGTTTGCTTAAAGGGGAGTATGACATTCAGTTAAGTAAGCCAATAAACTTGAATGGTGAATACAGTGCTAGATTTGAAGTCAGGAACCCCTGGGATCAAACCCAATCTCTAATACATACTTGGTTGGTTGTTGTCCTTCTTCGAAGTCTGAAGTGAAATTTCAGTGTCCAACTGTGGCTGATCAGACCAATAGGAGCTCAGAAGGCTCTATCACAGGTTGGGCACAGATAGTCCATGTGAATATTTGGGGTGGATATCCCAAATTTGCACATCCTGCATTTTCTTTGTGCTGTCTCAAAGAGCACAGCACCCTTTCTGGTGTGCGCATGCAATGTTGAGTGGTCCTGTGCTGGTGTCTCCCATGTTGCACAGTCAAATCCAAAGTTCTTGAGAGAGACCTTGAGAACATCCTTGTATTGTTTGTTCTGGCCACCATGTGATTGCCTGCCCCATGCAAGTTCCCCGTAAAATAGATTTTTTTGGTAAGTGTACATTTTGCATTCGAACAACGTGGCCAGCCCATAGGAGCTGTGCTCTCTGAAGCATAATTTGAATGCTTGGCAGTTCAACTTGAACAAGGACTTCAGTGTCTGGCACCTTATCCTGCCAGGTAATCCTCAGAATCTTCCTAAGACAGTTCAAATGGAAGTGATTCAGTTTACATACTATGTAATCCTGGGAAAGTCAGTTAAGCTTTCCAAGCCTCAGTTCCCTCATATGTAAAATGGGATTAATAACAGCATGAGTAAGAAAAGTTATTGTGAGGGTCAAATGAAATATTGTGTATAAAGTTCTTTGGAAATCATGAAGCTCATATAACTATCAGTTATCATTATCATCATCATTACTTAAAAAGGGACTGGACTTGTGATTTCATTGGAATAAGGAATTACTAGGAAAGGAGATAAATGCAGATTTGTACCTTCTCTGTAACTGTTACAATCTTAAACAATGCTCAGACTACTGACACTTAACTGAGAGGTTAAGTGAATTGTCTAGGGGTGACAAAATCAATATATATATATATATATATGTATCATAGGTAGAAATTGAACCCATATCTTCTTGGCTGCTGCTACTACTATTAATGCTACTACTACCACAACAACTACTGCTACTACTACTACTACTACTACTACTACTACTACTACTACTACCACCACCACCAATACCGCCACTACTACTTATTGTGTTGTATCCCCCTAATAAAATGTAAGATCTTTAAGGACAGGGGATACTTTTGTTTTTGTATGCCTAGGACTTAGCACAATTCCCTAGATATAGCAAAAGTTTACCGAATATTTGTTGAATTAAATGAGACTGATTTAAAGGCAAGGCGCCAAATAACAACTCCCTGGGAAAATAAATTTATTCCATGTCTAAGAGTTTAGGACTCAGATTTGGGAGTTAAGCTCTATTTTGGACTCATGCTGAGTGTATCTGAGCTCCCGTCTGGATACTAATACTAAAGAAATCACTGGGTAGGTTGATAAGGACATAGAAATGATAAAAAATAATGTCAACACTATAAAGATATATAGTGTTATTGGTGTAAGCTCCTTCCACTGAAGCAGATTACAACTTCTAGTACTTGGTAGATGGTCTGCAAGAGTTAGTGTGGGTGATAGATTTTTCATGCATTCACACATCACCGTCAGTATGGTTCTACATTTTTGCTTGATTCAGTAAATCTGACGTAAAGTCAGATTTCAAATATCAATCTAATCACTATCAGTCTATAACAATACGATTGGCCTCTGCCAAGTACATGTAAAACACATAATATATAAGAAACACTGGATTTGGAATTAGGAAATTAATTCAAATATTAGTTCTACCACTTACTACCTATGTTATATGGGGGCAAGTGACAACTTCTCTGAGATTCAATTTCCTCATCTGTAAAATGGAGACATTATTTTTCTACTTGTTGTCAGCCAGTCAGTCAATACACGTATATTAATAAGGTGCCTACTATATACCAGGCACTGTGCTAATCACTAAGGAGACAAAAAAAAGGCAAAAGATAGTCCCAGATCCCAAGAAGTTCATAGTTTAAGGAGTGAGGCATTATACAAATTGCACAGAGAAACTATATACAGGATCTTTTGGAGATAATCAACAGAGGGAGGGTACTTTAAAGGGGATCAGGAAAGGTTTCTTGTAGGAGATAGGATTTTAGCTCCAACTTGGAGGAAGCCAGAGAGGCTAGGAGATAGAGATAAGGAGGGAGACCTTTCCATGCATGAGGAACAGCTAGTGAAAATTTCCAGAGTCAGGAGATGGAATGGCTTGTTCAAAGAAGTGCAGGGAGTCCAGTGCCATTGGATCACAGAGTACACGAAGTAGAATAAGATGTAAGAATACTGTAAAAAGCAGGAAGGGATTCAGCTATGAAGAACTTTGAATACCAAACAGAGGATTTTATACTTGATCTTAGAGGTGATAGTTACTAGAGTTTATTAAATAGGGTTATGACCTGATTCATTCTTTACTTTACTAAAATTCATTTGACAGCAGAGAGTAGGATGAACTGCAGTGAAGACTTGAGGCAGGCAGACTAACCAGTAGGCTATAATAATGCAGTATAAGGTGATGGGTGCCTGCTTCCACGGATGAGCTTCCAAGGTAGAAGGAAAGAAGAGAGTACATGTGATAAATGTTGCAAAGGTAAAATGGACAGTTCTTGGCAACAGATTGGATATGGAGTAAGAGAGGGTGAGGAAAAGAAGAGTCAAAGGTATGAATCTGGGTGATTAGGGAGGATGGTGATGCCTTCCATAGTAACAGGAAATTTGGAAAGGGGAGGAAGATATTGAATAAAATTTTGGACACGTTGAGTTTAAGATATTTACTGGCCATCCAATTTGAGATGTCTACTAGGCAGTTAGACGAGACTGGAGGTTAGCAAGAGGGGTTGCAGCTGGTTAAGGTTTGAGAATCATTAGTATAGAGATAATTACTGAATTGATGGGAGCTGATGAGACAGATAAATGAAATAGTATAGCAAAGAGGTACTAGGTGGTGCAGTGGATAGTACACTGACTGGAGTCAGGAGTACTTGAGTTAAAAACTAGCTGTGCGACCCTGGGCAAATCACTTGACCCTGATTGGCTCCAAAAGAAAAAGGAAAGAAATAGTATGGAACATAGGTGGAATATTGTTGGACACCTACAGTTAGTGGGTGTGACATGAATAAAAATCTAACAAAGCAGATTGAAAATGAGCTGAGAGGCATGTAGGAGAGCAACCAGGATAGAGCAGTGTCATGAAAACCTAGAGAAGAAGATGTTAAGTAGAAGAGAGTGATTAACAGTGTCAAGAGTTGCAGTGAGATCAAGAGGGATCAGGATTTTAAAAAGGCCGTTATTTTTGGCAATTAAGAGATCACTGGTGACTTTGGAGAGAGTAACTTCAATTGAATGATGAGGTCATAAGCCACAGTTCAGAGAGTTAAAAAGAGAGTAACAGGAAAGGAAAAGGAGGCATCAATTATACCTAGCCTTCTCAAGAATTTAACTACAAAAAGGAGAAGATATAGGGGAAATATAAAGTGGGGTCAGATGGACAAAGAGGTTTTTTTTGAGGATGAGGGAGTTATGGGTATATTTGTAAGTAGTAAGGAAGCAGCCCAGTATACTACAGGAGATTTAAAATTAATGAGATGGTGGGGATGATAGAGGGGAAATCTACTTTAGAAGACAGAATAGAATGAGATCATTTCTGCACGTACAGGGGTTTGTTTTGATAAAGAGAAAGTCTACCTCTTCATGTGAAACAGGAGTGAAGGAGGAGATGGTGAGAGAAAGTACCTGGGTAATGTGAGATAAAGAATGGAGAAGACTCTCTAGGCAAATGATCTCTTTTTTTTCCAGTAAATTATAATGTAAGGTTCTTAACTGATGGAGTGAGAGGAAGGGAAGCCATGGAAGATTTGATGAGAGATGAAAAAGGTTTGGAAGAATCACTATGGTAAGTGGGATAGTGATTTAATTAGGTAAGTATAAAAGGATTGCCTTGTAGCAGAGAGGGCCCAAATGAGGTTATGTAGTAGACACAGAACAGCTTAGTGACTTTTCTCCAGCTTCATTCAGTAGCATCTATTTAGGAAGGAAGGCAGTGGATGGTAAGAGTGATCCAAGGTTAAAACTTGGCAGAGAAAGATGGGTAAGGGAACAAGGGTGTCAAAGGAAGAAGAGAATTTAGAGCTGAACTTATTCATCTATGGAGTCAAGGTGTAGAAGGGACAATAGATACCAGAATTTTGATTGTATGGTGAATATGGATTGAGTGGACCTCAAAGGATGAGGAATTTTTGAATAATGGTTGGAGGGGGGACAGGAGAGAGAGAGAGAGAGAGAGAGAGAGAGAGAGAGAGAGAGAGAGAGAGAGAGAGAGAGAGAGAGATAAAGAGGGAAGGGAGAGGGAGGGAGGGAGAGAGGGAAGGAGGAAGAAAGAGAAGACAAACTAAAAGTGGCAATGGGAAGTAAAGGGTATTTATAGCTCCCCAGTCACCATCAGTGAGTCAGAGGGGATGAATAAAGGTGTAGCTTGTGCTAGAAAGAGGAGCTGGGTAGGGTATACCTTCACAAAGAAGACAGTTCACAATAAGAGCTAAAAGATGAAAAGACTGAGAAAGGAAGATTTAAGATGAAAGGAAATTTGTTACCTATGAAACAGGCATTCTAGAAAGTACAGTGGAAGGGGTAGGAAGCTTTAGTGAGGGACATAGTGGGGGTTGGGGATGAGTTGAGATTAAAAAGGATAAGAAATTGGCGATGGTAGTGGTGAATAGGGTTCGAATGATAAGAATCAGGGTTTCAGAATCATTAGTATGGGGACAATATGACTGAGATCACTTGTTAATCATTGAGAAATGAGTTCTGGTGGGTTTCCATTATCTATAGGGATTTGGCCTTAGGTTGGAATCTTCCCAGGATTGAAGTGACTAACTTCAGTGGGGGTGGGGTGGGAATGGAAAGAAAATTGCTATAAACTGATGGAATACTTTACACTCCTTCTCCTAAAGCAAGAAAACAGGCTGAAGCTTTGATAGAATGGTCTTTCAGAAAGGTGGATTCTGGTTCTTGGTAGATGAAATGTTGTTTTTCTTCTTCCAGTGGGAATTAGGAAACCAGACAAGAGACACTGTGTGACAGAATGGCTTTTTCTACCCATACCTCAAAGCCAGGAGACTAATATACAGTGGAATAACACTTCTCATCTTTCAGAGAGAGGATGAAAACTCATAGGATTATTGTGATGGCCAAATTAAAAAATGTGGGTGCATAAAGTTCAAGAGGGAGCATCAGGTAATGGATTACTACCTCTCTCTCATTGTCTCTACTGTCTCTATCTCTGTCTCTCTTTCTTTTCTCTTCCCTTCTTTCCCCTATTTGCCCTTGCCTCATTCTAGGCTGTCTGACTGTTCTGCTTCCCTGGCTGTCTAGAATTTATCTAGCCAGCAAAGTAGACTCTGCTGTGAAAGGTCACAGAGAGGATAAAGAGATCAGTTTTGATTGGAGGGATCATTTGATCTAGATGTTGGATCAAGCCACTTGTGCATGTACAGGGGTTTGCTTTGGTAAAGAGAAAGTCCACCTCTTCATGTGAAACAGGAGTGAAGGAGGAGATGGTGAGAGAAAGGACCTGAGTAATATGGGATAAGTAGTGGAGAAGTATCTCTAGGCAAATGGACTCTACTTTGAAAAGGTCACAGAGAGGATAAAGAGATCAATTTTGATTGGAGGGATCATCTGATTTAGATGTTGGATCAAATCACTTGTGCCTCTACAGGGGTTTGCTTTGGGTAAGAAGGAAGTTCACCTATCCGTGTGAAATAGGAGTGAAGGAGGAGTTGGTTTGTTCAGATTCTTTGGTCATTTAGCCAAGGAATATTTGCTGAATAGTACTCAGAGATTATAAAGAAGCAGTAGCCTTCTGCTCCCTTTCCCCTCCTCCCTCCCAAAGAATTAATAAACCTTCAAACAAAGAGCAATTTACACTAGTCATTTCTAGGATCTGGTCCTTTATTTTGCTTTAACCTTTCTGGGCCCTTGGCTTCTGCCTCAGCACAGAGGGCATAGCTTAATGAGATGCTATGGCTTGGAAAATCTTGTCTGAGCTGAGGCCATGAGAATTACCAGAATGTTTCCAAAGTGAGGGAGAAAATGTCCATTTACAATGAGATTAAAAATAGTGACAATTTGCATTTCTTCCAAATGAGTGTTAAAAATACTAAGATATAATAATACACAGCAGATTCAGAAAGATGCCCATTCGATCATAGGAATGTTACAAAGACAAGCCAAGAGCAGAGATGTTGTGATAGAAGAATTATGTAAGTCTAGAAACTAGCTCTTCTGCTTAAATAAATGGGAATTGATCTTTTCAACCTCTGTTGTAGGACTGGGCCCCTGTGCTGTTTTGATCATTTTGAGTGTGGTATCTGTAGACTTCAGGTACTATTTTTTTTTCAAACTTAATAAATTCCCTGAAGGTAGGAAGTGTATCTGATGCCTATTGTCT
Source organism: Bettongia penicillata ogilbyi (assembly GCA_023548195.1). Taxonomy (NCBI): domain Eukaryota; kingdom Metazoa; phylum Chordata; class Mammalia; order Diprotodontia; family Potoroidae; genus Bettongia; species Bettongia penicillata. The sequence goes on from JAJHZJ010000371.1 coordinate 5,958,483, forward strand.
AGTCTGAAACAACGAATAGGGCAAACAGGTTTCAAAGAATTCTTCATGATCCAAATCTAGGAAATCTCAGAATATCAGACGCTTCCTCTAATGCCTTCCTTTGCCACTGATTGTGAAGAAAAATTATTTCTTCCATAGTCGTGGGTGTTAGGCAAGCCTAGCCCTGGCCCCTTTCATTTTGGTAGCTAACAATCAGGCACATTGTCATCTTTCACAGGATCATAGACTTAAAGATAGAAGTTATGTGACTTGTCTATGGTCATACAAGAAACAAGCATCTGATTGCAGAGTCAATGATTCCTCCTCTGCACCATGCTTTCTCCCTTTGTTATATCTTCTTGCTAACAGCAAAATTTCTGTTCTCTTTGTAATGAATTGTCCCCCAACTGGTAAATTTCTGGTAGACAAGGACTATTTCTTCCATTTCTTCTCTTTCCTGCTCAGAACCGTGGACATAGTGTTAGGCCGGTGGTTAGGTATATAAGAAATATTTATTGAATGAATGTACAAAAGAATAAGTTACCTTCTTGGGTCAAGCATTGTGTTTTCAGGTGGACTGTTAAAAATGCAGCTAGTTGAAATGACAGTATGATATAGTGGGAAGAATTCTGGTCTAGTGGATAATGATCTGTATCAGATTGCTTATCATTTTGTAGAGGAGGAGGGAAGAAAGGAGAGAATTTGACATTCGTAATTTTAAAGAAATGAATATTAAAAATTTATATGTAATTGGGGAAAATAAAATATTTAAAACAAAAAAAGACCACAGAAAGCTCAGGTTCTGCTCTCAGCTCTTCTGTTGATTAATTATCAGAACCACTGACTAGGCTAAGTTGCTATTTCCCAGATCCTTGCCAGTTCTGAAGTTCATAGTTCTGTGTTATCTAGTGGGAAGTGTATATTAAGCCATTGAGCTAGGTTGGTTTCACAGATTGTCATCATGGAAGGAAGAGAGCAGGGCCCAGAAGGAATGCAGTAGTGGAGAGGTATATTTTTATTGAGAGAGGGAGGATTTGGCAATTTGCTCTTGAGCACACATAGGACCAAAAGAGGCTACTTTGTTTCTGAGATAAGGAGAAGAGGGTGAAAAAGGCTGGGCAGGGTATGAAACCCAGAGCTTGAAGGCAACCATTTTGGCTTAGTACTGGTGTCCATACCTCCCCTTTCAGCCTATATCCCCAACTCCTATGCTCCCTGAGTTTTCAGCTCCCTCCATCTTCACTGTGGCACATTATTTAGACATGGTCTCCCTGGGTGGTTCATTCACTATAGATCCTTCCATGATTTATTTCTACCACCAAAACTTAGTAATAAATGAATTAATAGGCAATTATTAAGTACTTACTAAGGAGATTGAAAATACTAAGGACAGTCCCTGTCTTCAAGGAGTCTATGTATTCTATGGGGTGCAGGTGGAGAATCACCTAGAGAATACATTGACATAAATATGGACAGTATAAGGCAAATGAGGAGGAGAGAGCACTAACTCCTAGGAAGACTGGGTCAGACTTCATGGAGGAGGTGTTACTCAAGTAGAATTTCAAGAGAAAATGAAAATCCTGAGCAGTAGGGCTAAAGCAGCAGCACCATTCAGGCATGGAGGATTGATTGCCTATTTGAATACAGAGTGTAAGAAAATGTAGTGTTTGGGAATGAGCTATTAGTCAAGTTTGTCTTGAATTTAGAATTTGTTAAGGGGGAAAGTATGAAATATGGTTGGATGCTAAGTTCACAAGCATTTATTAGGGTTTTTTTATATGCCAGTTTCTATGCTAAACCTTGGAGATACAAAGAAAAGCACAAACACAGGATCTGCCTTTAAGGAGTTCACATTCTATGCGGGAGACAACATACAAACAGCTATGTACATACAAAATATGTACAGTGTTAATAAAAACTAATCTCAGAAGAAAGGCACTAACAATGGGAAGGAATAAGAAAGCTTTCTAGAAGAGTATGGGATTTGAAATGAGTCTTAAAGGAGACAAGGAATCCAGAAGGCAAGAGTTAAGGAGTGAGAGCATACCAAGTAAGAGTGACAGCCAGTGAAAATCCACCGAGTTGAGAAATTGAATAATATGTATTATAAGTGACCCATTATAGCTGGATCATAGATTTTTTTAAAATTTGTATTTAATTTTTAGTTTATGGGATAAAACAAGCATTTCTATAACATTGTATGATAAAGAAAGGATTGTCCATGAAACTGCAAATCTATTATGTACAACTTACTATTCCTTTTAAATATATAATATCGTGTTTTCTTCTTTTCTTCTTCCTTCCCCACAGCCCCTTCCCTAGAGAAGGCTACCATTAGACACAAATATATATATATATATATAATATATATATAGATATGTAAAATCATTTTATATATACTTCTGTTTATCAGTTCTGTCTTTGAATGCAGTCAACATCTTCCTAATATGTCTTTTGTAATTTACTTGGGTGTTTATAATAGCCAAAATAACTTATTTTCTCAGTTTTCCTTAGAGCAGTATTGCTGTTACTGTGTACAATGTTCCCTTGGTTCTGCTCATTTCAGTTTTCATTATTTCATGCAAATCTTCTCATGTTTTTCTTAGCTCTTAGAAAGGGGAGGAAGATGTAAAACTGCAAAGAGAAAAAGAGGGTGGATTGTGAAGAGCTTTAAATGCCAAGCAGAGCATTTTACATTTGATCTTGGAGGTAATATGGGACCACCCAGGGAGATCATGTCTAAATAATGTGCCACAGGGAAGATGGAGGAAGCTGAAAAGCCAGGGAGCATAGGAGTTGGGGCTATAGGCTGAAAGGGGAGGTATGGATACGAGTTCTAAACCAAAATGGTTGCCTGGAAACTCTGGCCACAGTAAACTCCACTCACTGGAATTTACTGAGTGACATGCTTAGATGTACTCTTTAGGAAAAATACTTTGGCAGTTGAGTGGAAGCTATATTGGAGAAGGGAGAAAGTTGATGCAAGAAGACAACCCAGAAAGCTAATGCTAGATCAGAGCCAGCCTGCAGATATCCTTAAATGCCACTCTGGAGGCTTTTTATTATATTCTAGAGATAACAAGGAAACACTGATGATTTTTGAGTAGGGTAGTAATATAGTTATACCTATGTCTTAAGATTATTATTTTTACTAGATGTGTGGAGAGGATAGAGACTAGAAGATCAACATGGAGACCATCTAGGAAGCAACTACTATAGTCCAGATAAGACATGATAAGGTCATGAATTATGGCAATAACCATGTGAGAATAGTGAAGGGGAATAATATAAGAGAAGTTATGGAGGTAGAATTGGCAAGATATAGTGAGTGCATTGTGCTGTAGGCAATGATGAATGGAATGGTTCCAGAAAAAATCTGGAAAGGCTTGTATGAACTGATGCAAAGTGAAATGAGCAAAACCAGGAGAAAATTTACAAGATAATCAACTTTGAAAGACACTCTGATCAACACAATTCTGTCTCATGACGAAACATATCTACTTTCAAATAAAGAACTGATGTACTCAGAGTGCATATAGAAGCATATTTCTTTTTCTTTTCTTTTCTGCTTTTTAGAACATGGCTAAATGGAAATTTGTTTCATATGACTATAAATATTTGGAGTAAGTTTTGTTTTTCTCACCTTATTGGATGAGGCAGGGGGTAGGAGAGAATTTGGAACTAGAGAAAAAAGAATAAAAATATCTCCATGCTTTAAAAAGAAGACTAAAAATGTAATTGGGAAATGTTTAACAAAATAATTTAAAATACATTGTAATCTAAACAATATAATGAATACTTAATGATTGCTTAATTTATTGGTGATTCTAAGGATGTAAACTTGAGTAATTGGAAGAAAGAGGGTACCCTCAACAGAAATGGTAATGTTTGGAGAAGTAAAAAAGTTTAGGGGGAGCTTAGGATCATAGATTTGTAGCTGGAAGGGAACTTGTAGGCCACCAAGTTATCTCCCTCCCTCCCTTTTATGGCTGAAGAAAATGAGGAAGAGAAATATTTAATAATTGCTGTATTAAAGCTAGTAAGTATCTGAGGTAGGATTTAAATCTGTCTTCTTGGTTCTAAGTCTAGTTTCCTCTTCTCTATACCATGCAGTCTCTCTGATTATGATAGATAAGATAATGAATTCTGTTACAGCCATGTTGAGTCTGACATACTATGAAATACCCAAGAAGAAATGATCAACAGTTAGTTGGTTACATAGAACTGGACTAGAGAGATTATGGTAGGATTCAGGAGCCATGAGACTCAATTCATGAAAACTGGTGGTAACTTCAAGGGAAACTGATGACAAAGGCAGGTCTTGGCATCTTGGAAAGGAGAGGCAAGGTGGAGGAAATAAGATTTTTTTACATGATAGTTAGCTTTGTGGCTTCTGTCAGAGCATCAAGTAAGTGACTATCTACTTTTAGAATTCATAGGGCAAGTTGCTTCTTGAGACTGGCTAATGGTGACCTTGGAGGCAGTTGGTGATGCAGTTAATAGAGTGCTAGACTTGGAGGCAGGAAGACTTCAGTTCAAATCTGGCCTCAAATACTTACTATGTTAACCTGGGCAAGACATTTTGCCCTATTTGCCTCAGTTTACCTCAGTTTCCTTCTGAAGCCAGAGTTCTTAATATTGTGTGTGTGTGTGTGTGTGTGTGTGAGAGAGAGAGAGAGAGAGAGAGAGAGAGAGAGAGAGAGAGAGAGAGAGAGAGAGAGAGAGAGAGGACTTTGAAATGCTTAACTATGTGCCAGATTTTGTGCTAAATGCTATGGTCACACATATAGTCAAGCGGAATAGTCCCTGCTCTCAAGGAGCTTTTCTTATAACAGGGGGTCACATAAAAAGGAGCTTGAAAGGGGAAAACAGAGGGGAAGGGTGAATGCTTGTGATGGTATGGTTTTGGCATGGTAATGTTATATAAGGTGAATGCTCACTTCTCAGAACCTAGGGTGGTTGCAGAGGTAGAATCCAAAATTAAGAATGGTTGAGGAGTGGGATAGATGGCCTGAGTGCAGGAGGCATTGGTTTGGAAATTTCCAGAATTTATTCCTTCATACTGAGCTGCCTCTCAGTAATGTAATGTAATGGAAAGAACATTGGACTTCAGGAGTAGTCAGAAGAGTAATTGCTTAGACTACACAGGTGAAGGAGTATTTCCTCTAGAATTAAAGGACCTGGGTTTGAATGCTGCCTCTGATGACGTGTACCGGCTAGATGACCTCAGGCAATTCACATCACCTCACCGGGCCTCAGTTTCCTTATTTGTAAGTACAGTTGTTGGATTAAATGGCCTCTGAGATCCCTTTCAGCTCTAGATTCATGATCCTACATCAAATCCCTACTCTTGGTCATGTGTAAAATGAGAGAATTGGATTAGATCATTAAGGTCTTTTCCAGATCTACCATCCAATGATTCTATCAAAGGCTAGAATTGGGAAATACTAGATTTAGGATGGCAGAATACAGTCTCACTTGACCCTGCAATGGATGACTGGGACACCGACCCAGATTCTTTTTTTTTGAGTTTGTCAGAGTGACAGGAAGCAGTAAGAGTTTGTAGAAAAAACTCTCTTGGGCTAAGAAACTAGGTTTACTAAGGAAAGTGGGGCTGGGAAAGTGGGGTGGAGTAGAAGGGGTGACTGATCACTGAACTGGTTAAAAAAGCAGAACTCCCAAAGTAGAAAAATGAAAAATAGAGAAGCCTTTGGGACCAGATGGTCAGAATGGTGAAAAAAGCATAGGGACAAAATTAAACAAACTCTCAGGGAAATGCTTTGTCATTATGCCAAGAGACAGGAAGGAGACCGAAATGCAGTAAAGAAGCTCCTCTTGCATCCCGTTCTTTTTTCTCCTCCTTTCTAAGGAAAAAAAGTTAAGAAAGCAAAAATGCATTCTAATATTTGAATATTTGACCCATTTTGCTAGGAAGATTTCTGCTTCTTAGATGGGGATAGGAACTGGACCTGTGAGTTGATAATAATGATAAGAGCTAACGTTTATATAATGCCTCCTATGTGCCACACATTGTGCTAAGTGCTTTATAATGATTATGTCATCTGAGCCTCACAACAATGCTAGGACCTAGCTGCTATTCTTATTCCCATTTTACAGATGAGGAAACTGAGGTTAGCTTGCCCGGGGTCACACAGCTAGTACCTGAGGTCAGATTTGGGCTCAAGTACTCTAGGTGTAGTTAAGTCCTGGGCCCTCTACAAATGAAGATTACCACCTTGTCTTCTGAACAATCTTAGAGTTGCCTAGAGCACTGAATGTTTAAGGGATTTGCTTTGGTTCGCTCTTCCAGTAAGCGTCAGAAGTAAAACTTGAAAGGGTGGAGTGGGGAGGGGGGGCAGTCTTCTTCATCCTTACTCCAAGACCTGCTTTCCAAATATTACACCAAGCAGAAGGAAGGCCAATAAACCCAGAGTCGAACAGTGTCATGGAAAGAATTGAACGGGTTATTTGTCCTTGTTCTTCGGCCATCGACCCAAGGTAAATCACTCCATTCCTCTAGGTCTCTGTTTCTTCGTCTGTAAAATATGAGTTTTACTGGGTCTAGATGTTCTCTAATGTCCCTGTCACCCCTTACAATCTGAATAGAATAACTTTCCCTATTTCTCCTCTCTTTTTAAAGAGATGGACCCAGAGAATATTGTAGAATTTGGAACTTGAGGAGAAGTCATGCAGTACAATTCTCTCATTTTACTTCTGAGGAGACGAAAAGACCAGAGAAGTAAAGATTCTGGAATCAAGAGTTCAAACCCTGGTCCTCAGACACCAAAATCCTTTTTCTGTTTCCTACCCCTCCTCCAGTCTCTTGCTTGAAAGGAGAGAAGAGAGGAAAAGAGAGGAAAGGAGTGGAGTTTCTTCCATGCATCTTTAAGATATCGTCCTTAAAGTCTGCCTTGGACCTCCAGGGATCATTCATTCCTGCTCCAGAGGCACAGGCAAACTTAGCCTTCTGTTTGAGCATCTCGAAAAATGGAAGGGATGCTAACAAAGCCAGGCAATTGATCAATCAATAAAACATTTGTTTTTTCCTATACCTTTCTATTTTCTTCCTCATCATCAGAATTTTTTCAGACAATTCCCTATTGTTTTTTTCTTTTTAACTTAGCAACCATCAACAACCATCTAAATATACAAAGCAGAATAAGAATGATAACTATGTAAAAATACTATGAGTTTCTGTTACGTAAAGCTTATTTTTAAAGAAATGTGTGTCGTGTGTGTGCACATAGACTTACACACATATACATACATATTCACACACATGCAAGGTGTCGGAAGTCCTACCGCAGTTGTTAGCTTTAATAGTTTAAAGCTATTATAGCAAAGCTCTAAGCATTAATAAGGTTTTTAAAGTTATTAATAGCTTTAAAGTATTAAAACACTAAGATTGATGGGACACCTTGTATTAAAATGTTATCGAACAAAGTTGGAGCAGCATGACGTAGTGGGTGCAGAGCCAGTCTGGAAACTGGGAGGACCTGGCCTCTAGTACACCTCTGACACATAACTGGATGAACACGGGAACCTAGGCAAACCCCTTAAGCACTCAGCGCGCTGGCAATGCTAAAGGACCCTAACGTGCAGAGAAGGTGCTGATCGTTGTTGGGAATAGGAGTTTCTTCTCCATAAATATCCCATGCCATTGATATTACAGGCATAACCCCATCCCTGTTTAGCAAAATAGTAACAAAACTGCTGTATCTGCTGTACCTTTCTTTCTGCTTCTCCAGTGAGGAGTGAGTCTATCATACAGGTATAGATTGTTGTAGTATTAGAACAGTGGATGAAATCTCAGAGATAGCAGAATGAGAGGCAGAAGGGACCTCAGAGTAGATCTAATCTTAATTCTCATTTTACATGTGAGAAAATTCATGCCCAGAGGATAAGCAACCTGCTCAGTCACTCAGTAAATGGAAGTGGGCTCCCTACATAGAGCTACAGAAATGACTTGCCTAAGGTGACTCAGTGATTGGGAGCACAGGGATTCCTGCCTGTGTTCCTACATAGAGGCAGTTAGGGAATGCAGTGGAGAGTGCCAGGTTTGTTGTCATTCAGTTGTTTCAGCCTTGTCTCATTCTTCCTGACCCCATTCAGGATTTTCTTGACAAAGATACCAGAGTGTTTTACCATTTTCCTTCTCTAGCTCATTTTACAGATGAGGAAACTGAGGCAAAAAGGGTTATGTGACTTGCCCAGGGTCACACAGCTAGTAAGAGTTTGAGGCCAAATATGTACTTAGGAAGAAGAATCTTTCTGGCTTCTGGCCTAGCAATCTATTCACTGTCACCTAGAGTTAGGAATTCCTCAGTTCAAATCCAGCTTTACACTACTTGTGTGACCCTGGACAACACGTGTAACCTCTGTCCCACTTTCCTGAATGGTGAAACTCTAAAGTAGGGATGGTGATATCATCTACCTCCCAAGGGTGTTGTGAGCATCACTTGAGTACTATTTGAAAAGCACTTAACACAGTGCCTGGAACATAGTAGTGACTTAATAAATGCATGCTTCCTTCCTCCAGTCCAACCCCTCATTTTTCAAATGAGGAAACTGAAGCCCGGAGAAGTAAAATAATTGACCCAAGAATACACAAGGAATTAGGAGCAGAGCCAGGTCATTCTGACTCCCAGTCTAGGGCTTTCTCTACCATTCCATGTACTAGGCACTTAATATATAATTAAATATATAATTAAATTTTCAAATGATTTGGCTACTTGTTCTTATTTTCTGCTCCCTACTGCAGGGGGACATTTAGCAAATCTATTTGGAAGTATCTCCTGAGGTAGGGTACTCTCCCCAACACCATGCTAGTCACTGAGGGGAATGCTGAAGAAATGTATGAGCAGGCCTCTGTGCTAACAAAGCTTATGAAAGGGTGGCACCTGGAAAGAATTGCTCCCAGAATTGTAAATTGTTACCTTACCTGCTCTGGCTCTGCGATGTAGTTCTCTGGGGAGGGTGAGGGAGAGATAGAAAGCAACATTTCAGACTAAAGTAGAAGAGACAGTTAAAAAGAGCTCTGCCACACTGACCAGGCCTCAGGATTGTTATGCTTTTAAGGTCCCCCTCCCCTGTGTGTCAACTTAATCAGTAATAGTTGGAGTTGGTATTCAGAAGAGAGGATTTTTAACTTAGAGCATCTCACAGAATTTGAGCTTTAGCTGATGTAGCTGCCAAATACTTTGAATGAAGGGCTTGTAATAAAAGATCCCTTCTCGCTCTAAGATTCTTTGATTTTTCAGGTCCAGATCTTTGGATATTTCCAGAGAAATATGTTCTCAACTACAGGTTTGGGGGGGAGGGAGGGACAGCTAGGTGATACAGTGGATAGAGCACTGAGCTTGGAATCAGGAAGACTCATTTTCACAAGTTCAAAACTGACCTCAGGCACTTACCAGCTGTGTGACCCTGGGTAAGTCACTTAACCCCATTTCCCTCAGTTCTTCATCTGTAAAATGACCTGGAGAAAAGAATGCAAACCGCTTTAGTATTCTTACCAAGAAAACTCTGAATGGGGTCATGAAGAGGAATACGTGACTGAAACAACTGAACAACAGAAAGCAGTCTTCGGATGGTAAAATTTTTATTTTCCTGTCTATCTGCTCTGCCCCTTCCATTTCTCTCTCTCTTATATTCTCTTTCTCTTTCCCATCTTCCTTCCCTCCCTTCTTCCTTCTCCTGCATCTCTTTTTTTGGTAACTTTTATTTTCTTCAGTTAACACGTCTTTATTTTCTCTCCTTCTGAATCTATTCTTAAAAAACAAAACAAATCCTTGCAAAAAAAAACCTATACAGGAAAGAAAAATAAATTCTTACATTGTCCATATGCAAAAATATAGGTCTTATTCTTTGCCCTGAATATATCAGCTCACTGTCAGTAGGTGGGTAGCATATATATTGTTAGTCCCCTGGAAACCTGGTTAGTTATATGTTAATCAGAATTCTTCAATGTTTTGAAGTTGATCACGTATACAATGCCATTATTTTATAAATTATTCTTACTTTATATGAGTTCATACAAATCTTCCTAGGTTTCCTTGATATTCCTTCCTATGGCTCAAAAGTATTTTATCACATTCATCTATCTTAAGTTTAGGCATTCTCCAAATGATGGGCATCACTTAGTTTGTAGTTCATTGCCACTGCAAAAAGAGCTGCTAAAAATATGTTTGCAAACATGAGTCCTTTTCTTCTTTCTTTTCTTTATTTGCCAATATAGGCCTAATAATAATAGGCCTAAAACTTTCTGAGTCAAGGGAAATGTTTAACCTAAAGTCATCTCTTTTTAAAATTTTATTTTTATGTTTATTTCAAAATTCCTTGCAGTCCCTCCCCGAACCATCAAGAATCCAAGAAATATAATGCTTAATATAAATATGAAGTCATGCTATATATTTCCATATTATCCATGTTCAGAAGAAAAAGAAAAAAAATCAAGAAAAGGAGGAAAAAATAGTTTCAATCTATACTTTGAATCTATTTGTTTTCTTTCTGGAGGTGAATATCATTTTATTTCATGTTCTTTGGAATTGTGGTAGATCATTGTATTGAGAAGAGTTACTAAATCTTTCACAGTTGATGATCTTTACAATATTGTGGTTACTATATATATATATATATATATATATATATATATATATATATATATTAATCTTCTGATTCTGCACACTTAATTTCAAATCAGTTCGTATAAGTCTTCCTAGATTGCTTTGAAACTATCCCCTTCTTCATTTTTTACAACATTATGGCATTGCATCACATTCATATACCGTAATTTTTAAGTCATTCCCCAATTGATGGCCATACCCTCAGTTTCCAATTCTTTGCCACAACAAAAGAACTGCTATAAATATTTTTGTGCATATGGGGCCTCTTTCTTTTTCTTTTATGTCCTTGGGTTAGAGACCTAGTAGCGGTATTGCTGGGTCAAAAAGTATGTGCCATTTTGTAGCATTTTAGCATAGTTCCAAATGGTTTTCCAGAGTAATAGGACAAGTTCAGTTCAACCAGTAGTTCATTAATGTACCTATCTTTCCTCATCCTCTCCAACATTTGTCACTTTCCTTTTCTGTCACCTTAGACAATCAGATGGGTATGAGATAGTACCTCAGAGTTATTTTAATTTGCATTTCTCTAATTATTACTGATTTAGAACATTTTTTCATATGACTACAACTTAAATTTCTTCTTCTGAAAACTGTCTCTTCATAGCCTTTGACCATTTATCAGTTGGAGAATGGCTCCTATTTTTATAGATTTGGCAGATATTATCTACATATTTTAGAAGTGAGACCTTCATCAGAGAAACTTGTTGTAAATCCTCCCTCCCAGTTTTTTGCATTTCTTCTAATTTTGGCTACATTTAAAAAAATTTGTGCAAAAAGTGTTTTAATTTTATATAATCAAAATTATCCATTTTAACCTCATATGAACCTCTCCTTTTCTTGCTTGATAACAAACTTATTTCCTATTCATACATCTAACAGGTACTTTCATGATCCCCTATTTTGCTTAGCCTATCTCTTTTTATCTAAATTGTGTACTCATTTTGAGCATATCTTGGTATACAGTGTGAGATGTTGATCTATTCCCAGTTTCTGCAGACTATACAGAACACTTTCTCTGTCTCTCTTTTTAAAAGCAGGCAACTCTCTAAGATTAACTTGAACTGATAGTGGCAATTTCCTCTTCCAGGAATTCTGTATCACAAGAAATCACAGGTTAGATAATTATCAGTTTTACAAATCTGAGGCCAATAGACTGGTGATAAGGATACCTAGTCTTTTGAGTCTTCAGTATGTTACACAATAATATACTTGGAACTCAGGGGGATCTTGGAAGCCATGAAGCTCAAACGTTTCATTTCCCAGGTCCTGAATAGGTTAAGTGACTTGTTCCTGGTCATCCAGATAGTTGGCATGAGTTAGGATATGAATCCAGATCCTCTGACTCCAAGTCCAAACCTCTTTCCGTTGTACTGAGTTTAAAATAATACATAAAAACTTCATGCTTCAGGTTCCCTATCCAATATTCTAGAATTTAATTCACCATGTTTTCATTTCATTTAAACAAAGGGTTACTAAGTGTGAGACACAGTCTAGGTGCAAGGGTGGGGAACCTGTGGCCTCAGGGCCACATGTGGCCTTCTAGGTCCTTGACCTTTGGATTTAGTCCAAGTTTTACACAACAGATGCTTTTGTTAAGGGGATTTGTCCTGTGAAGTTTGGATTTGGTCAAAGGGTCACACTTGAGGATCTAGAGGCTCACAAGTGGCCTCAAGATCACAGGTTCCCCACCCTATATAGACACTGAGTGCAGAGAACCAAAACCAAAATTGGTAGTTGCCCTCCAAGAGCTATTGGGAAGAAAAAAAACCCAACATGCCTATTAAGTAGGTATGTGGTACCTATTAAGTATCTATGTGATAATTTACAAGCTGATTCGTAGTAGGCACTTAGTAAATGCTTGTTAATTCATTTAAGAAGGGAGAGAGGGAGAACTATCAATTCTTTAACTGGTATTGGAGATGGCACATCAGTTGAGCCTTGAAGGAAAATAGAGATATCCTGAGTAGCAAAGATGTGGAGGGAGGGAATTCTAATAATGTGTGGGGGTGGAGGGTGGGGGAAAGAGACATAGAAGCCACAGATACCGAGTTAGAGGAGGATCAAGTAGGTCATTTCTGCAAGAATGTAGAACTCTGAAAGGAAGAACTATATAAGAATGGAAAGTTAGTCAAGACCTTGATTTTCAAGGGCTTCTAACGCTATTTTGAAGCATTAGTATTTTATCCTATGGTCAATAGGGGAACCTCAAGATTTATTGAGAAGGGGGAGTCATATTCTGATTTTTACTCTGTATAAGACACTGCGGGAAATAAAAAGTGAATAAAAGATATCATGGTATAGTGGATAGGGCGTTGAATTTAAGGTGAAGAAGAGCTGGGTTCAAATCTTGTCTTAGATGTCTACTAGTTATGTGAACAAGTCAGGACCTCTCTGTGTCTCACTTTGCTCATTTGTGAAATGAGGGAATTTAACATGTTGATCTCTAAATTCCCTCTCAGCTCTAAAACCATGATCATCTTGTCAGACATAGACCTTGCCCTAAAGGAGCTCAAAATATCATAGGGAAAAATAAGACATGACTGCACAATGTTATAAATAGTGATATTTAAACTCGACCCTTTTGGCCTTCAACAAGTTTGGGGAACTTTGGGGAACTCAGCCCCGGGCTTGCAGTCACTGTGATTACTTCGATTCTGCTTAAACAACAAATGGTGATGGTGTACCAGCAAATCCCAGGCCAGCTCTCTGGGAAGTTTTATGGTATTGATTTATCCGTCTCTGTCAGCCGTCTTAAATGCAGAAAGCCAAACTCCATAACAGCAGTTAACTAAGACAGCCTTTTCACTTGTCAGCATATGAATTTAAAACTCAGCAGTGAATGTTTCTCAGTGAGTACCAACATTTATAGTCACTTTGCTTACTGGCTTTGGGCAGGATATTGATGAGAAAATGCCTTGAGTCTCAGTTTATGGGAAAATGCTTCTTCTCCCATTGCCTTATTGTGGAAGAGAACTGCTCACCAAGGGGAGAATGAGCCCAGAGAGCAGCACTGATGTCTGTGGAAGGATAAAGTCAAAGAGAAAGGGAAAACAGTACAGCTTCTACAAGGACAGAAAGGTACAGTTTCTGTCTTCAATCCTTCACCTTGCCGCCATGTTCAATAATTGGATCTGGGTGTATATCAGCCAAATTACCCTCATCACCAGTCAAGCCATGATAAATAAAGTAGAATTATTGATTATTTGCCAACTATATTGGGCCATAGTTCTCACCTGCAACATTTGTGTGAGTATCATTTATAACAAATCCCCTTCCTAAGATATTTACTCTTTGATTGCTTTTGTGCTGTATCATCTTCTCTCCATCTGCTCTAAGCATCTATTTTTAAGTTCATTTTGGCCTAGCACGTAAAAGGGCATTTGTCTGATGGGGCTATTTGTGGAAAGGGCCGGTTACCACCTGGTCTTGGGATCCCGGGGGTTATAACCCAAGGGGTGGATTTAACCTCGCTTTTTAGTCTTATTTCATAATTCCACCTTAAGCATTAATTGTTCCAGTTAAACCAGCCTGCTTTTGATTCCTTGTCCATTGTATTCTATTTCCCACTTCCCTACCATTACATAAGGATTTGTACTCCATGTCAAGAATGCACTGCCTCCTCTACTCCCCCTCAAAGAATACTTAGCTTTTTTCTATACCCAGTTCAGCTGACAACTCTTTCTTGAAGACTTTCCTGATCAATTAAGTTGTTAGCACTGTCTCCTTCCTCAAATAGTCTCCTATTTACTTATATGCATACATGTATCCCACTAATAGAATGAAAACTCCTTGAAGGCTGTCACTGTTTTGCTTATGGCTTTGTATCCTCTGGACCTGGCGCAGTACTTTACACATAGCAGGTGCTTAAGAAATTGTATCATTGAAAGGTTTCAAAAAGAAAAAAAATGTGGAGAAATTATAGATGTCACAGCAAAGGGGACTTTATAGCTAGAGCTTATTACTACAATAAGGATGTCTAACATAGGCATAAGGTAGACCCAGACCTGGATTGGGAGACAACATTCTGATTGAACCAAGCTTCCAGTGTTTAAGTACAGCACATTATATATTACACCTGAATTATGTCATTCCAACTGCAGTCTTTCATAAGTTCCACCTCCTACTTTCCCCGATCCACCAATTTAATTACAAATTTCCTTACTGAACCTCCCCAAATAGACCTTTGTTCTCTGAAGGGGAAAGTTAGCTAGGCCTATACCTTTTTTAGGAGTATAGCAGGGGTTCTACACTAGAAATATCGTTCTCTACTCTCTTGGTTTCCTTTGTGAGTAGAGAGTTTTTTTTTTTTTTAATGAGAAAATGGGATGAGGGGAAAGAAGTGACTACATTATGCTTCAGTCTTTATTCAAATAATATCAGTTTCAAATAAAATCCGGTTCTCTGGAGGCAGACATTATGATTCATCTCTAGTGCTTTGGAATTATCTTGGATCATTGTATTGCTGAGAATAGCTAAGTCATTGACAATTCTTCATTAAACAATTTCGCTATTACTGTATAAAACATTCTCTTGGTTCTTCTCACTTCACTTTGCATCATTTCTTGTAAGTCTTTCCAAGTTTTTTTAATCATCCTGCTTGCCATTTCTTATAGCACAATCATGTACCATAGCTTTTTAGCCATCCTCCAATTGATAGGCATCCCTTCAATTTCCAGTTCTTAGCCACCACAAAACAGTTGCTATGAATATTTTTGTACAAATAAGTTCTTTTCCCATTTTTTTATGTCTTCAGGATATAGACATAGTAGTGGTACAATATGCATTTTTATCTGTTTTAGTTTTTCTTATGTGACTATTCTTATGAGTGGCCATTGATCTCAGTCCCAGTTTGTTATAAGGTAGGGATGGGGAAACTGCAGCCTCAAGGTCACATATGGCCTTCTAGGTCCTTGGGTGCAGCTTTTTGACAGTTCAAACGTCACAGAATAAATCCCCTTAATAAAAAGATTTGTTCTGCAAAACTTGGACTCAGTCAAAGGGCTATACTTGAGTATCGAGAGGGCCACATGTGACCTCAAGGCTATAGGTCCCCATTCCTTTATATAACCTGTATGTTTTCATATGCATACAAGATTTTATGGAGAACCTTACCTTTTTATTTCAAATAATTATTCCTAAGCTAAAGAACATTTACCAAAATAGAAGTAATTCACCTTAGAACATAAATTGCCGTTTCATGTTCTACTTGATATTTATAAAAAGTTTTCCTGTTTACATCTATCAAGAAATTTTGTATGATCTTAGCATATACAAGAATGATCCTGTGATAGAAGAGAACCTTCAAGGTTGCAGTTTGCTCTAGCAAATGAAATGTGTTTTTTGTTTGTTTGCTTTTAAATTAACAATAAAATGAGTTCTTGTGTTCACTAACACTGTCAGTTCATTTTGTGACTGTAGAGGCATTATCTGTTGTACAAGAGTTTGAGTCTTCTCTTTTTAACATTTTAGAAATGACATTTGATGCATGCATAGATAATTATCATAAAGATTTTTTATAGAAATAAGAAAGTAGACATATGGGTTACTAGTTAGTGATGAATCACATTGGAGGTTAAGGTGAAGCTAAAATATCATCCATGGTTTTTTTCTATTCTTTTGGAATTTTCCTTTCTTTGATGATATTTTGAAAATCAAATCTTTAGTACACTTAAAATTGCATTGCCTCCAGTCTGTATTTTTTCTGCAATGCCCAGCTGTTTTTCCTGGCTTCATCTTCTGTTGTGTATGTGCACTGCTGTTTTTTTTTCTTTAATTTTATTATTTATTTATGTTGAACATTCATTTTTTAAAAAATGAGTTTTATATTCTTTCCCTCCCCAACCCTACCCCCAGTGAGAAGGCAAGCAATACACAATTATACATGTGAAATCATACTGAACATATTTCTGTATTAGCCATGTTGTAAGAAAAAAAAGCAAGAAAAATAAAGTGAAAAAATTATGCTTCAGTTTGGGCTTAAATTCTATAAGTTCTTTCCCTGAGGACTGATAGCATCTCATCTTCTTAAGTACCATTTTCACTTCCATAAGTAGCATGTTCCATTCTGAGGTCACTGAGTCCAAATATGATGCTTTCGCTATCATCAATGATGAGAATGGAGCACTTCTAAAATCCTGGCAAGACTGTTCCATTTTATGCCTCTCAGCACAACAGTTCTGCTTTCAACTATAAAGGAAGAAGAGTGGTATTATTGAAAGAGCATTGAATTTAGAATCAGACAACCTGACCTCATGTTCCATTATTGACTGTTGTGTGATCCCAGTCAAGATACAGGACCCTGAGGCATGTGGATCACAGAAGGACGCAATTCTCTAATCTTTGGAATAAAGTGTTGGGCAAAATGATCTCCACGGTGCCTTCTAATTCTACTGTCTTATTCACCTATATTCTCATTCCAAATTTTCTGCAACCTATTTTTCTCCCTCTACTGCTTTTCACTTTTCTTTTGATTGTGGCAGTACTACTCATAACCTTCCACCATTTCTCCTAATGTTTATCAAATGATCTTGAACTCTAAACTTGTGTTTTCCTTTCCCTTGATTCCCATGTCTCTGCATAACAAGGAGGACATTTGTTGGTTAGGTTGTTTGGTGTCTGTTTTGTTCTAATCCTTGTGACAACTGTTCTAAATCAGTGAAATCTATTAATTAAGTCTTTGGTAACCAGAAACCATATCTTTATACTTATCCATTTTCCATTTTTCAGCTTCAGTAGTCTATTCATCTGAATAGGCTGGGTTGGAAATTTTGTAGTTGATTTTAATCACTTTTTAAAAATCTTTATCCATTTTTCACACTTGGTAGATGTTTACCTTTGCTTGAAACCAAATCCCTGACCTAAATTCACACTGTTAACTGAATCTGAAATTATTACACCTTTGTTGGATTTCCCTGTTTGGCAAATCACATGTAGTCACACTTCTGTGTGGTGTTGTTTGGTACTTATATCCTGGGCTATATGATTCTCTTTTGGAAGAAAGTATTCATATTATGTAGGTATGAGAAATCCAAGTAATATATAAACTTTACCATATCCTGTGCTATATGCTTCTCTTCTTGAAAAAACTATTCATGTTCTGTAGATATGAGAAAACTAAGTAATCCATAAATCTAAAAAATCTAAACCTTTGACCATTTTCATTTCTTAATCCTGAGCTATGTTTTCCAATTTTAATTTTACTATTTTCAACTTTCACAGTGAAGTCATCAAATACCAAGGCATATGTTGACTTCCTTTAAAGAATTCTAGTCTCATTCTCTATGGTATTTCTCTACCTTGCCATTTTTTCATCCATTGGTGAAATAATGGATGATGGCAATTTCTTTCTGCTTTTTCTGTGTTAAAAAAATCAGTTGACATGTGTTACTTCCCCTATGCTTATTAGATAAATTTCTTATATTGAGAATACCAAGAGTTCAGTTAATGATTATGAAAGGTCTGAAACTATGATTCTTAACACCCTTTCTTTCCTTTTCTACTACATTACTGCTTTGGAAGCACCTGAGAATCACATACGATTGATGGCCACTCTGAATTATCTTTTTTAAAAATTAACTTCCACTGATGCTTTTTGTTACTGTATCAGCCATTTACAGATAGTTATTTCTCCCATGTCCACCCAAATAAATCTTCCTTTGTAACACAGAAAAACAGTTAATTAAAACCAACTAATACACTGCAGGCATCTGAGGGCATATATGACATTTTATATCTGCATTCTCCCATTTCTGTACCATAAAGAAGGAAATACTTTCTCACATTTTCTTTATAGCCAAGAGTGGACCTTGCAATCTCTCAGTGTTCCTCTTCATTTTAGGGTCTTTTGTTTATATATTTATAGTCATTATATATATTCCACTGACACTTGGTTATGCTCACTTTACTCTGCATCAGATCATACAAGTCTTCTCTTGTTTCCTTGAATGCCTGATTTCTTATAACACAATAACATTTCATTCCATTTCATTCATATAATTTGTTAAGTCATTCTTCAACTAATGGGCATACTTTGTTTCTGTTTTTTTTTTTGCTACCACAAAATGTCCTGGCATGAATATTTTGATGTAAATATGACCTACCTGTTTTTTTTTTTTAACCTTTTGTAGGGTATATGTCAAGTAATTGGATCTCTGAGTTAAAGTTAATCTCTCTTCTTTATTGGTTGCCATCACCAAAAGAATTTATCACTTAATGCCCAGCCTTCTGCTGCTGAACCAATATTAGTTATGCTGGTATTGAGCTAGGAAATATAGTCTGTCACCGGGACAGTACTTGAAGCCTTTCCAGCTTGGTGGAACCTGTCAAAATCTGTGCTTTTTTGCTGACATGTCATTAGAATAGGACTTTTGTGGAGGACTTATGATAAATTTCTTTTAGATATACAACAGAATAATGAATTTTATCATGGGGGAGGAGAAAGTGAAGTAAAGTAAATGATTTCTTTTGCAAAGGACCTGAGGGCAATCAAGGACAAGTGGTAACAGCTTGAAACTTCAAGGAGACATCATTAGGTTGAGATCTTAGCTTACTGGTAAAGGAAAAATACAGTGAATCAGGAGATATGGGAAGTCCCTTGTACTTCAGGAACCCAAAGCTGTACATAATCACTTAGAAATTTTGTGTAATTCAATTTAAATGGCCTTGAATTTTTTGAAATCTGAGTTTAAACCTGGACTTAATCTTTTCTAAGTATACTAAATCAGAACATGGCAGAGTTTTAAAACAAAAGTATTAATGTGATTTCTCCACAGAAGACTGTCTTATTAAGTAGCTAGGTTAGCATAGCTCCACATATTTTCAGGTCTAGGGTGACTGAAAAGGATAGTACAGTGAAAACACTTTCAAATTAAGTATAAAGATTGTACAAAGACAAAATGTTGGTTTTGTTAGTATTAATAACTACTCACGTTTTTGTGATGCTTTAAGATTTGCTAAGTTCTTTTCTCAAAACAACCTTGTCTTATTCCACTTTGCATCTGTTGCTCTGCCTGGTTACAACTGTAAGGGAAAAAGGTGCTTCTCCCAAGTTCAGTTTATCACCTCTAATCCCATCACCATGCTGTTAAATGGATCCATAATCCTTCCTGAGCCTCTTGTCCCCTCAGATTGAAGGGCTTGATGATGGAGTACCAAACTCACTCTAAGGTCTACCTTTATAGAGGGCAGAAAATGGACTTTTGTGGGTCACTTCACTTGGTTCTGCTTTCTATCAGCTGCATGGAACAAGATTCTTCCAGGTCAGGTTCCTCCTTATTTCCCAACTCCCCACCTCTACTTCCCTGCCTCCTTTTGTGTGTTATAAGCACCATTCAACTGTAAGTTCCCTGAGAGCAGATGCTGTCTTCCTTTTTATTAATTACATCTGCAATGCTTAGGAAAGTGACTGACAGACAGTCACAACTTAATACATTGTTATTGGATTTTCTGGATTTGATTGTCTGGTAGTACAAGTATTTTTATCACTCTTTTATAGTTGAGGATGTTGAGTCCCTGAGGCTTGTTCCATGATCACCCTACTAGTTAAGAGTTTGAGGTGGAATTTCTGGACCCTATATTCAGTGCTCTAGCCATTGTACGATACTGCTTCAATATATGAGTGTCTTGTTTATCTTTTCCTATACTGTATAATATGCCATATTATATGATGGGAATGAAATAGGAGATAATTGGTGTGATCTTATAGCCCATAGATTACTTCTGGAAAAACAGGAAACCCTCTGCTAAGGAATGATAAGGGTAGAGGTGGAATAATATCAAGACTAATGTGAGAGATTTTATTTGGGAGTCAGTGACAATTTTGTCTCAAATTAAAAAGGGAAGGTATATCATTCCTCTAGCAATTACAGCCATTTCCTTCCCACCTGGTGTGAGATAATTAAACAGTGACCAGTGGGAGAGCTTTGGGAAATTAAGTCCTTGATCAACACTTCAAAAGTAAGAACTATATGCTTTACTGAAGGAGGTAGCTGAATGAAATGTCTTCTTCAACCTCATCTTAAGCTCCACCCTTCCCTATTTTCTTAGGCCATGACTCCTGTTCTGGCCTTTCCTTTAGAAAGATTTCCTTTAGAAATCTTGATCCTATGATTAATAAGTCCATATTCATACTGTCTTCTAGCTTTGTGTACCCATGCCTAACTCCAGGCTCCTTTTTTGTAGCACTTCACTTCGCTCTGCTTTCTATCAGCTGCATGAAACAAGATTCTTCCAGGTCAGGTTCTTCCTTATTTCCCTGCTCCCCACCTCTACTCTCCTGCCTCCTTTTGTGTGTTATAAGCCCCATTCCATTGTAAGTTCCTTGAGAGCAGATACTGTCTTCCTTTTTATTAATTATATCTGCAATGCTTAGGATTGTATTGTGACTTGTATTGTGACCAAATCCAGGAATACACATTTATATAACCTTGGAAGCAACCTTGTGAGTTCAAGGGTTTGGAAATTCTTGAGCTCCCACTCTCGCCACCCCCACCTGGAACTGGCTTACAACAGAAGAATTTTCTGACCTCACACCCTCCTTGGAGTATACATGTACTGAGAAAAGATGAAGCCAAGGCATAAACTGACTTGCCAGAGGGCCTGTATGTACCTTGAGGGGCATACGTAGTGAAGAAATGAATTGAAGGTAAAATAGTTGTATATCAATCCCACAAAAATACTTCAAATGTTAACCTTCTGGGAGAGGAGCTATTGATTATTATATCATTATGTCATTTTTAAAGTCCTTGTCAATACATATTTATGCGACTTTGTGTTTTAAGCATATATTTTGTGCAGAGGAAATAAGTAACTCCCCTATGCTGGATCTATTTCCTACATTGAGTAAATTTTGAATCCTCTTTGGGGAGGCACTAGATGAACCCTACCTAAGCATTAGGGGATTTTCCTCAGGACTCCAGGTTGTGGCTATAAAAACCTCAGATGGGGCAGGGTTCTGGGATATCCTTGGACCAGTGCCAGTTTGTGGTTATATTTCATAATATTCACTCTCACTTTTGGTCATCCTTGCCTACTAAGTCTTTCTTTTACACAACATTCCATCTCCCACTTCCAAGTCTTTACACATTATCCCCCCAATCCTGCCATGACTAGTACTCCTTCTAGAACTTCAAAAATTCTCTAGCCTTCTTCAAAGTATGGCTATTGTACCACTTCCTTTTGCTACATTTTTCCTGATCTTCCCAGTTGCTAGTGATTTCCTTCTCTTGAAATTCTTTGCAATGCCTTTTTTCCCTTTTTGTAAACACACACACACACGCACATACACACACACATGTCCTGAAATTGAGGGCAAGGACTATTTTAATTTTTTAATTTTTATTCTCATTATATAGCACAATGCCTTGCACATAGTTCTTGAATTAAATGGAGAGAACAAAAATGTTCTAAAAATTTGAAGAGGGAGATATTATTTTCATCAAAGTGAGCCAGAGATTTACAGAAAATGTGCCCCTCCCCCAAACTGAATCTTGAAATAAGAGACAGATTTCTTTAGGTAGAATTAAGGACAGGAGAAAGACTAGGCATGGAGGCTAACCTTCAGGAAGGCATAGAGACAGATGTCAAGCTCAGATATGGGAAACAGAAACTCTCTCAGTATTGTTAGGCTGTAAAGTAGGTGAAAGGGAATAGATATATGGGAACCATGCTATGAATGGTTAGAAACACAAACTAAGGAGTTTGTCTTTTATCCTTGAGGCAAAAGAAAACCATGGAAAGTTTTTTAAATTTAAAATGTATATTTATTTTTCCCAAATTTATTAATTTGTTTTCAGTTTTCAACAATCACTTCCATAAATTCCAAATTTTCTCCCCTTCCTTCCCCCTCCCTCACCAAAATGACATACAGTCTTATGTAGATGGGTTCTACATATATATTCCTATTAAACACATTTTTACATTAGTCAAGTTCCTTAGAAAAATTAAAACAAATGGGAAAAACCATGAGAGAAACAAAACATAAAAAGGAAAAAATAGTCACCTCATTTTGCTTTCCAGTTCCATAGTTCTTTCTCTGAATGTGGATGGCATTTTGCACCATGAATCCTTTGGAAATGATTTAGGTCCTTATATTGCTATAAAGGGCTAAGTCAATCAAAAACAGTTCTCACATATTGTGGCTGATACTGTGTATAATAATGTTCTCATGACTCTGCTCAGCATCAGTTCATATAAGCCTTTCCAGGTTTTTCTGAAGTCAATCTCTTCATCATTTCCTATAGCACAATAATATTCCATTACATCCATATACCACAACTTGTTCTGTCATTCCCCAGTTGATGGGCATCACTTGATTTCTAGTTCTTGACCACAACAAAAAGAACTGTTATAAATATTTTTGAACATGTGGGTCCTTTTCCCATTTTTATAATCTCTTTGGGATACAGCCCTTGAGGCAGTATTACTGGGTCAAAGGTATACACATTTTAATAGCCCTTTCGGCATAGTTCCAAATTGCTCTCCAGAATACTTGGATCAGCTCACAGCTCTACCAACAATGAATTAGTGTTCCCACTTTCCCACATCTTCACCAATCTTCCCAAATAGTCTATATAGTATTAGAATTAATTATTCTTTAAATGTTTGGTAGAATTCACTTTTAACTCTATTTGACTCTGGAGAGTTTTCCTAGGGAATTCATTGATAATTTGTTCAATTTCTTTTTCTGAGATGAGGTTATTTAAGTATTTTATTTCCTCTTCTGTTAATCTGGACAATTTATATTTTTATAAATGTTCATCCATTTTACTAAGATTGTCAAATTCATGAGCATACAGTTGGGTAAAATAATTTCTAATTATTGTTTTAATTCCTGCTTCATTGGTGATGAATTTACCCTTTTCATTTTTAATACTGGAAATTTGGTTTTCTTTTTTAAAATCAAATTGACCAAAGGTTTATCAATTTTATTTTTTTTTCATGAAACCAGCTTTTAATCTTATTTTTTAGTTCAATAGTTTTTTTTAATTTCAGTTTTATTAATCTCTCCTTTGATTTTTGAATTTCTAAATTGGTATTTAATTGGAGATTTCCAGTTTGTTCTTTTTCTAGCTTTTTTCAGTTGCATGCCCAATTCATTGATCTCTTTCTCTGTTTTGTTCTTGTAAGTATTCAGAGATATAAAAACTTCCCCTAAGAACTGCTTTTGCTGTGCCCCATAAGTTTTGATAGATTGTCTCATTATTGTCATTCTTTTGAATGAAGTTACTGATTGTTTCAATGATTTATTGTTTCACCCACTCATTCTTTAGAATTAGATTATTTATTTTCCAGTTAACTTTTGGTCTATCTTTCCATGGCCCATTATTATATATAATTTTTATTGCATCATGATCTAAAAAGGAGGCATTGACTATCTCTGCCTTTCTGCACTGGACTGTGAGGTTTTTATACTCTAGTACATGGTCAGTTTTTGTGTATGTGCCATATATACTGCTGAGAAAAAGGTATATTCCTTTCTATCCCCATTCAGTTTTCTCCAGAGGTCTAACATATCTACCTTTCCCAGAATTCCATTCACCTCCTTAACCTCTTTTTTAGTTATTTGAGGTTAGATTTATGAAGTTTAGAGAGTGAGAGGTCGATATCCCCCAATAGTATCGTTTTGCTGTCTATTTCTTCCTGTAACTCCTTTCACTTCTTCTCTAAGAATTTGGATACTTTACCACTTGGTTCTTATATGTTTAGTAATGATATCCTTCATTTTCTATGGTGCCTTTTAGCAGAATATAGTTTTCTTCGTTATCTCTTTAGATTAGATCTATTTTTGCTTTTGCTTTGTCTGAGATTGGGAATGTTACCCCTCTTTCTTTTTACTTCAGCTGAAGTATAATATATTCTACTCCAGCCTTTTACCTTTACTCTGAGTGTATACCCCTCTTTCAAATGGGTTTCTTGTAAAGAGCAGATTGTAGAATTATGGGGTTTAATCCATTCTTCAGGAAGTCTCCATTTTATGGGAGAGTTCAGCCCATTCACATTCACAGTTATTATTCTTATCTGTGTCTTTCTCTCCATCCTTCCTGTCCTCTAGAGTTTTACTTTGGACCACCACTTCACTCTCTCTTCTCTCCCTTCTTTCAGCCCCCTCCCTTTTCTTACCCTTTTTCCTTACTACTTCTCTTCCTCTAATCGTTTTCTTTCCCCTTTCTCCTCCTACTGCCTGTTGGGCAAGTTTCTATACTTAATTGGGTGTGTTATTCCCTCCTTGAACCAAATACAATGAGAATAAAGCTCAAACAATGTTCATCTCCCTCCCTTCTTTCCCTCTATGATAATGTTTTTGTGCCTTTTCATGTGATGTAATTTACCCCTTTCTGCTTCCCTCTTTCTTCCTCTTCACATCCCTTAATTAGGTTTTTTATCATCAGTTTATCATCAGTTTTAGCATCAGTTACTTTTACCCACACCATCTATCTATGTATACCCCTTTTAAATGCCATTATAAATATGCAATTCTAAATATTAACAAGTATCATCCTTCCATATAGGGATGTAAACAGTTTGGCCACATTAAATAACAACTTTTTTTTCCCCTTTTAACTTTTCATGCCTCTCTTGAGTCTTGTATTTGAAGATCAAATTTTCTATTGAGCTCTGGCTTTTTCATTAAGAAGGTCTTGGAATCCCTTATTTCTTTGAATATCCATCTCCTTGCCTGAAAGACTATGCTCAGTTTTGCTGAATAATTGATCCTTGGTTACAGTCCAAACTCCTTTTCCTTATGCTATATCATATTCCAATCATCCCTCCAATCTTTTAATGTAGAAGCTCCAAGGTCTTGTGTGAGCACAACTGTAGTTCCTTGATATTTTAATTGTTTCTTTCTGACTCCTTTCAGTATTTTTCTCCTTGGCTTGATAATTCTGGAATTTCACTACTATATTCCTTGGAGTTTTCAATTTGGGATATTTGTCAGGAGGTGATAGGTGGAATCTT
Source organism: Bettongia penicillata ogilbyi (assembly GCA_023548195.1). Lineage (NCBI taxonomy): Eukaryota > Metazoa > Chordata > Mammalia > Diprotodontia > Potoroidae > Bettongia > Bettongia penicillata. The sequence goes on from JAJHZJ010000371.1 coordinate 5,984,042, forward strand.
TTGATGGCATGTTGCCCTCTGGATCTAGGATCTCAAGGCAGTTTTCCTTGATGATTTCTTGGAAGATACTCTCCAGGCTCCTTTTTTTCATCATGGCTTTTTGGTAAGTCAATAATTCCTACTTTTTTTCCTGTGTCTATTTTCCAGGTCAGTTGTTTTTCTAATGAGCTATTTTACATTTTATTTTTTTCATTCTTTAGATTTTGTTTGACTGATTCTTGATATCTCATAGAGTCATTGGCTCCTCCTTGCCCAATTTTAATTTTTAAAGAATTGTTTTCTTCAGTACCTCTTTTTCCATTTGTCTAATTTTTCCTTTAAAAGACTTATTTTTTTCCAGTTTGGTTTTGTACTTCCTTATCCTTTTGGCCAATTTTACTTTTTAAGGAGCTATTCTGTTCAGTGAACAATGAAGCTGTTCTCTTCATTGTTCATTTTTTCTTCTACCTCTCTAATTTCCTTTTAAAATCCTTCTTGAGTTCTTTCAGGAATGCTTTTAGGGCTTGAGACCAATTCATACTCCCTTTTGAAGTTTCAGATGTGGTTATTGTGTCAATGCTGTCCTCTTCCAAATTTGTGTTTTGATCTTCTCTGTCCCTATAATAAGAATGTATAGTCTTTGCTTTTCTAATTTGCTTCTCACTCATGGTGATTGCTTCTTTCTTTACTTTTAAAGTGGATCTCTGCTTTTGGAGCACAGTGGGCTCTGTCCCACGTTTCCTATACTGGAACCTAGGTACCTGGTTGCTGGCTTCTGGTTCTGTCAGCTAGAAGCTGTATAATGAATGCTGCAGTTAAACTGGTGCTGAGCAGGCTGGTGGGTGCCCAGGCCAAGACCAGGTGAAGTCTTTCTGAGTTTCCCTGGGGGAAGGTGGTCTGTCCACTGGAGGTCTACCCCTCCCCTAGATCTGTGCTAGAGCATGGGCAGGCTCTGTGGCTGGTGGACCCCTATCTGTGTTGGTGTCTGCCCAATTACACTGGCTGCGCTAAGACATTCCTGGGGTCCTGGTGTTGGTGCTTATTGGCTACACACCCTGGTCTGCTGAGGTAGAGCTTGCTGGAATGTATCTGGTCCTGCACTGGTCCCTTTTAGTCACAGAAACAGGGACCCTTCCCACCAATCTCCCCAGCCTCTCGAGCTAAAAGACTGATCTAACCCTTCTGGTGGCTCCACTGTTCCTGGATTTTTCCTAGGGCAGTATTCTCTAGGTTTTTCAAGGTCAACAAAGTAGAGTGAGAGCGCTTACAGTTTACTCCACCATCTTTACTTCCAGAAGTTTAAGTAGGTGACTTTCAAACATTCAGTCAGTGGGTTGATGGCCGCAGGAGCAGCCACTGTTACTGCTGTAGGCCCCAGGTTTCTCTCACTCAGTTCTACCCAGTTCCAGTCCTCCGCTGAGACGTTTGAGAATCATCACTACTGTTGGTGCCTCAGACTTCTGGAGGCTGTTACCACTCTGCTATGGCCAACTCTGTTCTGGTACAGCCTGTGTACTCTGTGCTTCCCCAGCTTAGTGTAACAAATCTTTCCCTTTGGCCTTTTGGGTTATCCTGGGATAGAAATCTGCCAGTCTGTCTCCTAGTGGTTTCTGCCACTCTCAAATTTGTTCAGATTCACTTTTTAGAGTTATCTGAAGGAATTTGTGGAAGAGCTCAGGTGAATCCCTGCTTTCACTCTATCATCTTGGGTCTGCCCCCAACCATGAAGGTTTTTGAATAGGTTTACAGAGTCATTATCAGGGGCTATGTTACCATCCCAGGTCATTACAACACTTGTTATGTCCAGGTCTAGCTGAATTTAGATGGTGCCAGATGGGCATCAGTCCTCATGTGTGCTGTAGTTAGGAGTCCCCAAGTGGGGTGGAATGCTACAGCAAGAGTGTACAAATATAGCAACATTTATTAACACTTTGAGATCTTTCACTAAAAAAAGATCATCTGCCACTGGCCTTCCACCATGGCCTAGGAAAATCAAAGTCAAAACCTCTTCACTTTGGACACCTTCCACCAACCTGAGGTCAGAATGGGAATGGGAATGTTTAGCAGTCTCCAATCCTTAACCTCTATACCAGATATGAGATAAATATGTGGACATGGGGAAGGAACAGGAAGTATAGCATTTTCCATTTACTTAAAGCTTTGCACCTGAGATTGAGCCTATAGCCATTAATTATTTTATCTGTACTGACTTTAAACCTGCTGGGGCATTTTTTCCTTCCTGAGAGAAGCTTGTACCCAGTAGAGCGTGGAACAATATAGGCATCCTATCAAAATTAAGGGTACTAGTATCTTTATCTCTTGTCTCTTCCTACTTTGAGAAAGTTTCTGTCTTTCATGATCTTCTCCAAAAGTGAGTGTACAGAACAACTTAAGACTCTCTGTCTCCTCTTTTTTCACTTCTTGGTTCCTCGCAATCTCATTTCCAGTATCACTACCCAAAAGAAACAGCTCTCTTCAAGGCTACCAGTGATCTATTGATTGCTAAATCCTGTAGTCTTGTTATATCAGTTCCCACCTGTCCTGATCTTTTTGTAACTTTTGGCACTGCTAACTACTCCTTTTGGATACTGTTTCCTCCCTTAGTTTTCATAATACTCTTTTATCTTGGTTCTCCTTCATGTCTGACCATTTGTTTCCAGTCTCTTTGTCTAGATAATCATCTATAACTCACCTCCTCATCATGAATGTCATCCAAGACTGCTCTTGGCCCTCTTTTTGTATTTTTCCACAATCTCTCTTGAAAGACTATGGGTTTACTTTGTCGATAGTTCCTAGATGTCTATATCCAGCTCTGATTTTTTTCATAGATATATATCTTAGTCCTGTACCATCCACCACCTCTTAGACTTCTCCACTGGATGTCCCATTGACATCCCAAATGTATCACGAATAAAACAGAACTCTACCTCACCTCCAAATACATTCTTCCTCCAAACTTTCCTTTTTCTATCCAGTGTACAATATCCTTCCATTTGCCAAACTTCACAAACTCAGAGTTATCCTCCACTTGGTCTCCTCTCTCATCTACCATATCTAATCAGTTTAGATTCTAACTCCTTTTCTCTTACTAATATATGACCATCATCACCTCTTATTTGGATTGTTACAACACTTTCTAAAAGGGTCCTTTTTTCCTCCAGTTTCTTGGTTCTCTATTCTATCCTCCACCCAGCTATAAAATTAATCTTCCTAAAATCACAAGTAAGACCATGTTGCCTTTATAGAAAAACAAACAAGGAAGCAACCAAAATTTTAGTGACTTCTCAAAGACAGAAAAAAGCTTCCACTTTCAAAGTTATTACCTTTCATAATTTACTGGTAGCCTACCTTTCCAGGTATATTTCATATTACCCCCTTTAACTCACTTTAAATTCTATCCTAATTGACCTATTTGCTATTTCTTAGATTTCAAATTCCCTCTCTTTTTATGTAATATTTCAGGGACTACCATCCATGTTGGAAATAATTTCTCTGCCACACAGTACCCCTAGCCTTCTTCAAGTCCCAATTTGGGAGCCATCTCCCATGGGAAGCTTCATTTGGTTGCCTTAGTTGTTAATGCTTTCTTCTTTCACAACTTAAAATGTATTTATTTGTTTTCATATTGTACCAATCTTATAGAAATTAAATTCCTTGAGGTCAGTGGCTGCTTTTTTGTTTTGTCTCAATATTTCCAGTTCTTCTGAGTGTTCTCCAGGCCTTGGATATAGTAGCCACTTAATGAAAGCTTATTGCATTGCATGGAAAATCCAAGATTGGAAATTATGAGATGATCCTAAGGGATCAGCTCCTTTTCACCTTATGTTGGTGTCTTTCTCATTACCTTCTCCAACCTTGTTTCTTACACTAGATGCAAAAAGTTGTGTCTAGTTGTGGCTCTGCCACAGAAAGGAATAGTTAGACCTTTGCATAGGAATATCATTTTAGCAGCCAAAGAAAGACAGAATTGCAAAAGCATCGTAAGAGCACAGAATTATTGAGTATAGAGTATTTTTAAGATCATTTAATCTTCTCTACTCGTTTTATAGATGAAGGAGGAAACTGATACCAGAGAGTTCAGGTAGAAGATAGTAAGGACATGAACTAGTATGGTTTCCGTATGTGTGGAGAGGAAGGAACTGATGTGAGAGCTGTTATAGAAATAGATTCTTATTATAGATCAGATATCAACTCGTCATGTGACTTTCCTTCAAAGAAATTATATAAATGGATTTCAATAATAACATCTCAATTTATATTATCTTGCCCTAATGAAAAGACCTAAATAGAATCACACTTATTCTGACTAGAAATCAAGTAGAATGCCATTTGTCATGAATACCCCCTCCCCCATAATGATTTAATAATGAATAGCATGTTGCCAACTTAAAAATATCCTTATTCTTCTTCCACTTTGCCTATTTGCTTAGTTTATCTTAAATTACCCTAAGCTGTTATTCTGATGTCCTTCACAGATGTAAATTTTGCTTATAAGCCTAAAGATGAATTTAGAAACAATTTAACCCTTGATTTCCCCATGTGCTGTTAAAGGAACAAACTAATCCTCCAGGTCAGATTATTACCAGAATATGAATCTGCATTCATCTAAACTATACACATAGCCACATATTAACAAAAAGAGACATGTTTTCTTGTTCCCAGTTCTATTACAGTTTGTCGCACAAATCACTCTCACATATGTCCAAATAAAGGCACATGCTACCAAAGAGGGATGCTTGCACATTACTATGCAGTAGATGTATTCTCTAATGGCTTAGTGAATTTTAAACCAGATTTTCCAGGTTTGTATATATCAAGCCTTTGAACTTAAACTCACATATTAGAAAAATTCTTTTTTCTTCTGGAGAAACAACTTCACATCATAGCAAAGGATCTCTGGCGCATTCATGTGATCTTGTACAATTTCCTTAGTCATTTGCTAATAAGCCCTTAAATATATACCTCATTGATCTATTGTCTCACAAAGAGTTTACTTTACTTTAAAAATTAGTTTATGAGATCCACCTATGTATCCTATACTTTGTTCTAGATGCAAGTTGTGGCTTTGTTTGTTCTAGGATATTGTCATAGTCCTTTTTCCCCTTTCATTTTTAATTTTGCTAATTCTTATTCATTACCACTCTCAAATACTTAATTTGTGCAGTGGCTCATTCCAATTACTTACCTCATTTTCTAAAGAAACTTAATCATACAATCACAGACTCTTAGAATTGGTATAGGCCTCAGAGTCTGCTTTATCTAACCCATGGTTGAAAGGAATCGCTACTACAGCATACCCAACAAGTTGTCATCCAACACCTGCCTGAAGATATTGAATGAAGGGGAACGCATCATTTCCTTAAGCAAGTCATTCTTCTTTTAGACAATTCTAACTGTTAGGAAGCTTTTTGTTTCTCTGACATAAAGACTTCTGGCTCTGCCTTCTGGGGACAGATATAAGCTAATGTTTAATTAAAATTCTTGGACATTTGATTTTTTTAAAACTAGGGTTCTTATCAACAAATCCCATGTACCAAGAATTGACAGTTGGTATCCATCTTGGTCATCTTGGTCAGGGCTTTAGTAGTCAGGAGTAGCAGAAGAGTTCTAGAAAACTCTTGTGATCTAGATCACTCTAGATCGCTCCTGTGTTCTAGCTATGCAGACTCCTGTTTAAACTTGCTAAGTCTTGTGTATACAAAGTCAATCGAAGCTATGAATGAAACTGCTCAAAGTAAACAGAATACAAACATTAACTGATGGGAATTGTTTCGCATGGACCCCAAAGCTGACTATAAAAAACATGCAAATTTCAGAAGAACTATAATAAAATACTGTATTTTGGCCTAGCTGAGGTGGATGTTTTTTTTTCCCTTAAAGTCAAGTGAAATCCCTATTAATGGATGTTCAAAGGATATGAGCAGTAGTTTTCAAAAGGAGAAATCCACGTTATTATCAGTCATGAGAAAACAGAAATTTTCCAAATCACTAAGAATTAGAGAAATGAAAATTGAAGTGATTCAGGTTCCAATTCAAGCCCATAAGAGTGGAAAAGACGATCAAAAAAAGAAATGGCTAAATGGTGTAGGGATGGTGAGAACACAGGTACATTGGTGTTGGTGGAGTTGTAAGTTGGCCTAACCATTCTGAAAAACAATTTGGAAATGTGACCTAAAAACCATCTAATTGTACATACCCTTTCTCCAGAGATATTACCAGTAGTTCAAGGAAAGAGGAAAAGAATAAAATATGTACAAAAATATATAAAGCACCTCTTTTTTTGTAGTATCAAAGAGCAAGAAACTAAGAGAACATGAGCAGGATTGAAAAAACTACAGAATATGAGTATAAATGGAATACTTTTATAAGAAAGTATTATCATAAATAATGATGAAAAAATAGTCTCAGAAAAAGAAAGAAAGACTTCTATGAGCTAATTCAGAGTGAAGTGAGAAAAACTAGAAGAATTTTATGATCACATCAACATTGTAAATACAAATAGCTTTCAAAGACTTAATAACTTGGGCAAACAAAGATTCTAGAAAACCAAATATTAAGCATAATACCTATCTCTGGACAGATGTGATGGACTCCAAATGTAGAATGTATGGCATACATTTTGATAAATGATCAGTACTGGAATTTGTTTTGCTTGACGGTGCATATTTGGTACAAGTATTTATAAAAAATTATCAGTGGTAGGGGGAGAGAGATAGAGAAAGACAGACAGAGACAGACAGAGAGACAGACAGAGAGAGACAGAGAGAGAAAGAGACAGAGAGAGACAGAGAGAGAGACAGAGAAAGAGAGAGAGAGAGAGAGAGAGAGAGAGAGAGAGAGAGAGAGAGAGAGAGAGAGAGAGAGAGAGAATAAGTGTTTGGTAATTGGGAAAAATAAATTAAAATACAAATCACATAAAAATAAAATCAATACAAAATTTTAACAAATATATACCCAATGAAACTTGTAATCTTATCATCTCCATTTAAATATTTTTGTGCAGTATTAAAACAGAGTCTCCCATGATAGTTAGGGTATATTAATGTCAATTTTCTTACAAGAACTAGGTGCTCTTTTTGTTTTACTCCTGATGTACTAAAAATGGTCTCATGTAAAACTATGTAGTCCACTTGTCTTCTGTGGATTCCTTTTCCCAATGTGACTATTGCAGATGACTTTCAGGTTCCAGAGAAAGACTGCATCTCTCCCTTGAAGGTTCTAGTTGTACCCCTAAAGAATCACAAGTTATTCTTTAATTCTGCCAGTGGTATGACTCCCTCTAAGGTTGTCAGAGAGAATCAATTTAGTCAGCCCAATTCAATTGTCATTGATTAAGATGGTACAGTAAGAAACATTAGTACAAAAGACCTCCTAAACTAAGAAGATCAAAAACAGGGAAAGAAAACATTAGATCAACTTCCCTAATAAATATTGATGCAAAAATTTAAATAAAATACTAGCAATAGGAATAAATAGAGCTTTCCTTTAAAAGATAAATAACATCTACAACCATCATCAAGCATTATGGGCATAAGGTAGAAACCTTCCCAGTAAAATCAGGGGTGAAGCAAGGATGTCCATCATCACCACTGATATTCAATATTATACTAGAAAAATATAGTAATTAGAGAAGGAAATCAAGTGTGAGGAATTAGAGTAGGTAATGAAGAAACAAAACTATCACTTTTTGCAGATAATATGATGGTATACTTAGAGAATACTAGAGAATCCAATAAAAAAAAAACTAGTTGAAATGATTAACAACTTTCACAAAGTTGTAGGATATAAAATAAACCCATACAAAGCATATCTGTATGTTACCAAAAAAGTCCAGCAGGAAGAGATAGAAATAAAAGATAACTACAGATAATATAAAATATTTGGAAGTCTAACTTGGAACTACATGAACACAATTTCAAAACACTTTTTCACACAAATAAAGTCAGATCTGAAAAACTGGAGAAATATTCATTACTTGTGGGTAGGTCAAGCCAACAAAACAAAAATGACAATTCTCTCTATTAATTTATTTATTCAGTGCCATACCAATTAAACTACCAAATTCTTTTTTAGTTCTGGAAAAAATAATAACAAAATTCATCTGGAAGAAGAAAAAATCAAGAATATTAAAGGAATCAATTTTTAGAAAATGTGAAGACATGAGTCCTAGCAGTACCAGATTTCACACTATATTACAAAATGGTAATCAAAACAGTCTGGTACTGGCTGAGAAGTAGAGTGCTGGGTCGGGGTGAGATGCACAATACACAGTAGTAAATCATCATAGTAATCTGGTGTTTTATAAACCCAAAGATGCAAACTTTTGGGACAAAACTCATTGTTGGCAAAAATTTCTGGGAAAACTGGAAAGCAGTTTGGCAGAAACTAGGTATATTCCAAGATTCCACACTGTATATAGGTAAGGTCAAAATGAGTACAGGGTTTAGACATGAAGGGTAATGTCATAAGCAAATTAGGGGAGCATGGAAAAGTTGACTTGTCATATGTATGGATGGGGAAGAAATTATGACCAAGAAGACAAAGAGAGTATTGCAGAATGTAAAATAGATAATTTTTTATTACATTAAATTAAAATGGTTTGCACAAACAAAACCCCAAAGCAGTCAAGAATGGGAAAAAATTTACAGCAAGTTTTTCTGATAAATACCTCATTTCTCAAATATATTATGAACTGAGTTAAATTTATAAGAATATGATTTATAAATTGATACATGGTCAAAGGATAGTTCAGGCAGTTTTCAGATGAAGAAATAAAAGCTACCTATAGTCATAAGAAAAATGCTCTAAATCACTATTGATGAGAGAAATGTATATTAGAACAACTTTGACATACCACCTTACACATATCCAGTTTGGGAAATACGACAGAAAAGGAAAATGATGAGTGTTGGAGGGAATGTGGGAAAATTGGGACACTAATGTACTGTTGTTGGTGGAGTTGTGGACTGATTCAGTCATTCTGTAGAGCAATTTGTAGAATCAAGCCCAATGGAGTGTGAAACTGTGCATATCCTTTGACTCAGAAATATCACTATTAGATCTGGATCTCAAAGGGATTTTTTAAAAAAAGGCAAAAATGACATTTATGTACAAAAATATTTATAGAGGTTTTTTTCAGTGGTGGCAAAGAATTAGAAATTGAAGATATGATGTCAAAAATATCCACCTCCAGAGGAAGAACTGATGGAGTGTGAAGTCAGATTGAAGCATGCTTTTTTTGGGGGGGGGGGGAGTTCTGTATTTTATTTTGCAATGTAGCTAATATGGAAATATGTTTTATATTAATACACATGTATAATATATAAAATTGCTTGCCTTCTCAAGTTGGGGAGAGAAGAGGGAGAGAAAGAATTTGGAACTCAAAATTTAAAAAAAATGAATGTTAAAATTGCTTTTATATGTCTTTGAGAAAAGATAAAATAACAAAGAATAAGGAGTCAGGAGTCAGATTTTCCTCTTGTGTCACTGTCCATCATGGTAAAAGCTCTGTTCTGGAAACAGTTGGCTGTAAATAATGAATAAGACTTTAGGAAACCATCGCATCTTTGTGACTGAGAAAAAAAAGGACAGGTTCTGGATAGATGCCATGGGGCTTCTCCACATGATCTCCTCCTTACAATTCTTGTGATTGGGAAATCTTCATTAGTGCTGACAGCCCTTTGGGGAGGGAGGTTTGTGGTAAAAAAAAATATGAGGCAGCACTCTGATATGTACTATATGCCAGATGTATGATTCTTTGGTTGAAGATTCTGAAATGAGAAAAATATAGCTTACCCATCTGTAAAATCAGAGACAGATCGTAGATCATCTCTACAGTCATGGTTCTGAGACATTCAGTGTTCCTAATGAGAAACTTTGTTTTCTTTACAAGCCTATGGTTTATTGTAGTGGAAATTTTTAAGGCCCTTTCTGTTTAACTTTTTAGTACTGAAGAATGTCATGAGAGCGAATTTTCAAAACATACCATTCAGGTAGCTCCTTTTGGGGTTAAATCAGGAATAAACTATCCAGAGTCCACATTAAGGACCTTTGAAAATTCATTTAGGTATGGAGCAGGTAGCTGAGGGAAAAATAACTGAAGCAGAAATGATTAGACTTGAGTTTAGTTTCTGGATTTGCTGATTATTGACTACATGATTCTGAACAAGCCACGTGTCTCTCTGAGGCTCAGTTTACTCATCTCCAAAATAATGGAGCTCTACTGGAAAATTTCTAAGGCCTCTTTCAATTTTAAATCCTGTGGTGAGGCATGTTGAGACCAAAGTCTGAAAACAATCTGATTGAAAACACTCAAAATGAGTGTGGTTTGGGAGCCAACAACTCTATCATCTTGAGTTACGTTAAGAGAGGCAAAGCTTCCAGGGAGAAGAAGGTGGCAGTCCCTCCATTGTACGTTTTCCCCTGGCCAGATCATACCCTAGAAACATTGTCTTTAATTCTGGGCATGACAGTTTAAGGACATTCATAAACTGGAGAACTTTCAAAAGAAGGCAACCAGGATGTCTAAAGGCCATGAACTAATAATGTCACATGATTAAGACTGAAAGCACCCGGGGTGTTTAACTCAGAGAAAAAAAGAAGACTCAGATAGGCCTACGTTTGCTGTTTGATCCCAGCGGTCAGAACCAGAAGTTATGAATGGTAGATAAAAACTGGAATATTTAAGCATGACATGAAACATAATGTCAAACAATGAGAAAAATCCAAAGTTCCCCTCCATTAGAAATCTTCATGTAAACTTTGGATGAGCACTTGTTGTTTACATCAGGTAATGTTGTTTACATCAGGTAATTTACAAAAGTAAATTTGTACTTTTTGGGTACAGATTGGGCTCAATGACTGCTGAGGTCTTTTCCAACTCTAAAAATTCTGTATCTATAAGAATACAGTCAGACTATTCCTGTGTGCATTAAATGGTGCAATGATGGTGCAAATGATTTCTCAGTAATATATTAACATCAACCAATGCTACTGGGTTCCTTTCCTGCTAGCTTTCCAATATTTATATTTTTCAGTTCACTTCAGTCTATTTTCAATCCATGTGATGTTTGAGCCAATTCAAGTGAACTCCAGTAGTAAAATTTCATGAGACATGACATTAACTGTTCCACTAATGTCCTGACTTATAACATCTGCTCCATCTCCTACCAACCCTATAATTCTTTCTCTAAAAGAGGAGAGATAAAGATAGTGTGACCTAGCTCGTGTTTCTACACTCAGATGATTTTGTTGAATTCAGTTTAAATGAATGGATTTAGAAAGAAAGCAAACAGCTTTTCAAATCTACATGAAGAATCCAAAAAAAGAAATCTCTCGCAATTTAGTTTTAACTGCATTTTACACTTTTCAAACAGTTGTTTTTGTGTCAATTGAACATGGAATAAAGTCCCACATATCGATGGAAAACTATTCCTCACAGGGCTTCATTGGAGAACATAATCAGTGTGCTTCACATAAATTATTTTCATTAGCATCACTGGCAATCCTGCAATAAAAACCCCACTTTAATGGCTTATTGTGATATGAGTGGCCTAGGAACTTAAAAAAGTTGGAAGAGTTTCTTCCGCTGTAATAGGAAATTTGTTAAGAAGTCAAGATGAGATAGGGCAGCTAGGTGGCACAGTGGATAGAGTGCCAGGCCTAGAGTAAAAAAGACTCGTTTTCCTGAGTTCAAATCTGACCTCTGATACACACGCACACAGCTGTGTGACCCTGGAAAAGTCTCTTAACCCTGTTTGCCTCAGTTTCATCATTTGTAAAAAGTATCTGGAGAAAGAAATCACAAAGCAGTGTAGTATCTTTGCTAAGATAATTCCAAATGAGGTCACATAGAGTCATAAAAAACTGAAAATGACTGGAGAACATCAAGAGATGAAGGCAATGATTGCTTAGAAGAAATGAAGGCTCATCTGAGGTTAAATAGCCTGAATTTATAGTGAACCTGATTCACATGACTTTCCAACTTTCTCCAGTGCTACTTGAAGAGAGAGAGAGAGGAGAAGAGAAGAGAGAGCATAATGGGAATTAACCAAGGGCTGGAAATTAGTAAAGTAGAAGTGGCAGAAGGTCAAGGAATTGAAGGACTCAGGAGTGTGAAAGAGATTGATAAAATGATTGACTGGAGTTGTGGTTTGGTAGGGAGGTGAAGGAAGCCAAGAAGTGTTGGATAGGAAGAATGGGGAGGCTTGAGTGGCTAGACATCTTGATGAAATTGAGAGGGGAGGTCATGGGATCCTAGATTTATAGTCAGATGGAACTTCAGGAGAGAACTAGTACAAGTCTTTCATCTTACAAAAGAAGAAACTGATAAGTGAATGGAGGCAGAGTAATTGCAATATGAGGTGAAATGATGTATATAGAAAGTACTTTGTAAGCTTTAATGTGACATACAAATGTCAACTATAATTATTATCTTGGAGGTGGAATGGTTTTGAGGGATGATGAGATTTGTAGGATGTTCATACTTAATCAGTGTGTAGATAGAGATAGAGTAAATTATGTCAACTCTACCTCTTCTTTTCTGGAGATAAAAATATTTTAGTGGATTGAGCAGATGTTATATGCCAGGACATTAGTGGAACAGTGAAAGCCATTCCTCATGAAATTTTACTAGTGAAGTTTGTTTAAATGGGTTAGGACCATTACGTGGGAGGCAAGTGAACTGAAAATGGACTGAAATACATAAATATAGTACTCCAATCATGGTGAAAGTATGTTCATATCTATGTATGCAGACATATACCTATATTATATATGCAAAGTATATTTCTATGCATATATATTGTTTTCTAGTCACACCTGACTCTATATTTATGCAGTTGATTTTTAAATCCATGTACTTCTTTATATCTATCCCTATTTGGTTTGGATTTGTTTTTGCTAGCATTTATATATATGTATACATATATACATATACATATATGTATATATATGTGTGTGTATATATATATATATATATATATATATATATATAGTATTTTAAGATTTTCAAGATGCTAAATACTAGCTTATTTGAGCTTCACAACTTCCTTGGCAGGTAGGTGGTATAATTATCCCCATTTTACAGATAAGGAAACTGAAGCAGGCAGAGGTAATATGACTTGCCCAGAGTCACAGAGCTATGAAGAACCTGAGATTGGGTTTAAGCTCCAGTCTTCCTTACTCTAGAACTAATACTGTATTCACTCTGCCACCTAGACATGGCCCATTGTTCTAGACTGTCAATTCCTTTTTATATGCTGATTCTGTCATCTATCCTGTTAGTATTTCCACCAGCTTTATGTCAATTGCAGGTTGATTTAGTATGTAATAGATCCCTTAATTCATGTCATTGAGATTGAGCACAACTAGAACTATCTATTCAGTTCTCCCAAGTACCTAAGACATATTAATCACATACTCTTTGAACCTAGTCATTTATTCAATTAAAAAAATTCACCTAGATAGAATATTACTACAATGCCTGGAGCATGGTAAGTGCTATATAAATGTTGTTATTATTGTTATCAAACTCATGACTATCCATCTCGTCCTCAAGGATATCATAGATTAGTTTCTGAGATGCCTAGAACGAATCAGCATTTTATGTCAAGGGCATTCTCAAAAAATGAAATGAAATTAGTCTAAAATGATTTATTCTTGGTGAACCCTTGCTGTTTCTTAGTGATCATCACTTCTCCTTTTAAAAGTTCACAAACCATCATAACATTGCATTCCGTAATTTTTCTAGGATTCAGTCAACCTTACCGCTATAACTTTCAGATACTAACATCTCCTCTTTTGAAAATTTATTCTTTTCTAGACGTGAAGACCCTTTTCTACTCTTCAAGATCTTTTAGGAATTTCTGGTGATGACTTAGCAATCACATCCCACAATTTTATTCCATAGCCTAGGTTACAGTTTTTCTGAGCCAAGTGGCTCAAAGCCATTAAAAATATTTCGAGGATCTCTTAACATTTGTCAAACAATCAGACTCTCAATAAATATTTATTAAATACCTGTCTACTACAATACAGTATCAAATAAAAGTTTTGTAGTTTAGCTTGTTTCTCCCATCTGTTGTTGTCAGAGCTGTTCAGTCTGTTGTGAATTTGATGACTCAAGGGAACAGGGTTAGTTTGATGTAAATTATGCTGGTGGTCTTTGTATGGCTCAAATACACAGAACACTCTGGGTCCTTGGTGTCACTTTTGTTTAGTGTAGACAGTTCCTATTTTATTTGATTTTGAAAGGCCCCCCTGACCCCAAATGTTTGCTTCTCTTACCAACCACACTGTAATTCATTTTTAAAAATATATTCATTTTATTTATTTTTAATGTTCTACAATCACTACCATAAAATTTAGATTTTTTTCCCCCTACTTAACCCCCCCCCACCCTCTTCCCTCCCCAAGACGACATACAATTCTATATAGGATCTACACATACATTCCTATTGAATACATTTTCACTATAGTTATGCTGCATAGAAGAACTAAAATAAATGGGAGAAATCATATGACAAACCAAAATATAATATGCACACACACACACACACAAATGATCTGCTACATTCTGTAATTGAATTCCATAGTTCTTTTTCTGAATGTGGAAGGCATTTTGCCTTAGAAGACCATTGGGAATTTCTTTTTTTTTATGTTCTTGCATTGCTATGAAGATCCAGGTCTCCCAGAAAAAACTCTCTCACACTGTGGTCGTTACTGTGCATAAAGTTCTCCTGGTTCTGCTCCTTGTGCTCAGCATCAGATTATATAAGTCTTTCCAGGCCTCCCTGAAGTCTTCTTGTTCATTATTTCTTATGGCGCGATCACACTGTAATTCTTAAATATCTCTGTTACTTACTTCTTGGGTTAAGGCATTGACAATGTCAATGATCAAATATTTTATAGCATTATAAACTCTTAAAGCTGGAAAGGACCTAAAAGATCAGGTAGTCCAACTGTCTAATTTTCAGATGAAGAAGTATAGGGTCAAAGAGATAAACTGACTAGTACATGGTCATTCAACCAGTTAGCACTAGGGTGGCAAGGACTAGAACTCAAGTATCCCATCTATTTGGAAGCAATAATATATTCTATTAAGTTAAATTTACCATATTAACTAATTAGTTGCCTGAGCTCAGAGATAATAGGACACAGAGATAATAGGACAGTCAGTCAATAACATTAACTACCTACTATATGCCAGATACTGTGTTAAGCTCTGGGGATACAAAAAGAGGAAAAAGACAGTTCTTGCTTTCAAAGAGCTCACAGTTTAATGGAGAGAGGGAGACGACAAGCAAACAAATATACACAAACATGCTTGTGGTTGTGTTCATCCTTTGTTGCTGAAGACCATGGCATCTGAGAAATGATGACATGGCTTGCACTTGACTTTGTCTTGAGTGAGGGAGGGCTGTGCCGGTCACCAGCCTCACTTCTCCTCCATAGTCATCTGGATCCAGTGACCAGATATTCATCAGGATGACTGGAGATGACCCAGAATACACTGGAAAACCTTGGCCCCTTTAGTCCAAAGTCTATGCAGGCCCTCGCTTAAGGTGAGGCAACCCCCATTCATTGAATAGACCTGTTTGAGAAGTAGCCAGGGCGCAGCCCCTTTAATGAGGCAAAGAAAAATGAAGACATCAGGCTGGAAGGGAAATAGCAACAGCTACTACTGATAACCACTCTGAAGCCAGGAGGGTCCAGAAGAGATCCCTTAGGCAGGTATCTAGTGTTGTCCAATGTATGACATTCTGAGTGAAAGAAACATGCTATATACAAGTTAAATAGGGGTAAGTGAGAGGGAAAGTACTAGAATTAAGAAGATATGGAAAAGCCTTCCTGTAGAAGGTAAGATCTTAGCTGGAACTTAAAGAAACAAGAGAAGTCAATAGTTAAGAGTGGAGGAAAGAGAACATACTAGGCATGGGGGAATGAAGAGAAAATACCTGGAGCCAAGAAATGTCTTATTCATGATAAAGAAAAGAGGATAATGGCACTGGATTGAAGAGTGTATGATGGGGAGAAAATTGTAAGATAGGAAATGGAAAGATAGGAGGGAGGTAAGTTGTACAAACAGATGACTTTGTATTTGAACAGGGGAAATGAATTTTGATTAAAGCAGAAGTAAGGAACATCCTGGATCATGAGGAGAGGACATTCCAGTTTGGGATGCTAAGTGGTTTGACAGAGAGCCTGAACACCTGGGGGCAAGGAGGTAAGCCCGGAAAAAGGATATAAGGATTGAAGACAAATTTCCCCTATACCATAGTCCAGACTTAGGCTAGCCCTAAAGATACCAAAAGTGTGAATTTTTAGTGCCCTTTTTCAGATTGTCTCTGTATAGAAAAAAGGACTCTTTTCATTCAAAACAAGAAGTAAAAATGAGGAAGGAAGGATGAACTGAGACTTTGTATTTAAAATAGTTAAAAAGAGTTAGAAAACAAGTGGGGAAAGGATATCAGTTAGCTAAAAAGCTAAGTGGTAGGAGATGACATCATGGGCTGAACATCAAAGCTACTGTCTTACCTCTCTGGAGGGCTATGCTTCTGATTCTTTATAAGCAATAAATCAGAGCAGTGAGCTTTCTCTTGGTTACAGCTAGCAGCAAGGCAGACTGTTCGGGAGGCCTCCTACAAGCTGTGACATTTTGTGGTTCATGTTCATAACAAGGTCAATGGCCCTTCAAATCAACCAAGATAATTGACCAGAAGAGAAGACTCAGGCAACCTAAGAGACTGCAAATTATAGTTTCAAATTCACTTATCCTATACCAGATTTACAACCACTTTTGGCCAAGAGGAATTGGAATGGCTTATGTTTAGTACATATTTATGGGAACTATTCATGCCAACCTAGTCTTCTGAGAGAAATGGAAATTGAGGGGAACAGTTTGAATTTAGAGGTGGGGTACCTAAAGGCCGACAGAATATGGAAATGAATGTATCCATTACTGACTTACAACACATGATGACAAATTGTGATTATATAAATGCTTATCTTAAAGTTCTTTGAGCCTCACTTTTCTCATATGCAAAATGGGGACAGTTCTTTTTTCTGTTTATCTCAGGATTTTTGTGAAGATCTTTTTAGACTGCATAATGCTAGATATGTATAAGTATTCTTATTATTAAGTCTTCTTATTCTGAATATTGCCTTTAGAATAGATTGGGAGTAATAATGACACCTGACAGGTATACAGCATTTAAATGTTTTGTGATGTTACAGTCCTTTGAGGTAAAGACTATAGTTATTATTATCTCAATTTTACAGATGAGGAAACCGAGACTTAGAGTAGCTTGTATACTGTCAGATAGCTAGTAAATGTTCGAGGAAGAATTTGAACCTAGACTTTCCTGACTCCAAGCCCAGCATGGTGTCAGCAGCACCATGCAACCCACTATTCCTCATCAAAAGATACCTTTCATTGTCAAATCCATCTTTCCCACTGCTTTTACCTATTGATTAAAACAAGATTTCTTTCTATGCTTCTGCTTGCTACCTTGTCATCAAATGATGTGCTAGAAGAACATCAGCATTATTACTCTATTGAATTATATCTACATTAATTATAGATTTCTGTAATTCTATATTTCTGCATTTCTACATTAATTATAGATTGGGTCCATTGCAAGCATTGCAATCATATTAATATTCTAGGCTGATTTGGGGCTTAGGGAAAGTAAGAGGTACTATTAGTAGCTTCTTCTTCCCCATTTGCCCCCATTAGGTTAATAAAGGTAGAAGTTTCCCAGGGAGCAGCTAGAAATGAGGGAAGGAAGGACAAGACTAGAAACAGAAGCTGAAGAAACACAGTTGAAACATAAAATCTTAAGATATAAAGCTGGGAATAAGATGGGGGAGGGGTACAGGAGTAAGGAATGACCTTAGAGAATATCTTATCTTGTTAAACCCTCACATTTTACAGATGAAGAAACAGGCTAAGTGAGATTAAGCAATTTATTTATATTGCACAGGTAATGAGAAGTACACAGGACAGTAGATTGAATACTTGTCATTCCACCTCAAATTTCCAGGAATCTTTGTATTGAATCATGATTCTTTCAAATCCTGAGGTGGGGTAGGGTTAGTGTTAGACACCATATTCCAGGTGCAAACTAAAGGGTGGCAATTCCCATTTCCCCGTTCTTCCACAAGTTGAGCATAACTGTGAAAATCCAGAATTTGGTTTTCCTGATCCAAGTTAATTTACTCAAAATTTAAGTTCCTCCTTACTTACCTGTGGTGATTTTATCTTTCTAAGCCTTCTGAACCCAGGGTTCTTAATATTGTGTGTGTGTGTATGTGTGTGTGTGTGTGTGTGTGTATGTGTGTGTGTGTGTGTGTGTGAGAGAGAGAGAGAGACAGAGAGAGAGAGAGACAGAGAGACAGAGAGAGCATCCTGAAAGCTTTTGGCAATTTGATAAAACCTTTGGATCACTTCTCAGAATATTTTTAAATGTATGTCATGAAATAATTAAGATTACAAAGGAAACCATTTTAATTAAAATATAGTTATCAAATATATTTTTAGAAATTCACATGCTCTGGGTTAAGAACTCTGTTCTAAACCTCCCCTCATTGCAGAGTTTGAATCATCAGTTTTCTTACTTTGACCATCAGTCCACTTGTCTCCATAGCCCCAGGGATCTATCATACCCTTTCACCACTTCTGATGCTGTCACCCTTTCTGGAGGTGGTAGCATATCATCTAACTCCTTTGTCTTATTACCCCTGCCTGCTGCACACTAATCATGAGAGTAGGCTTTCCAGAGTATTTTAAAAAAGAAACAAAGTCATTAGTAATGAGAATAAAAGAAAACCTCTTGTTGGTCGCAGACTTTTAGTTAAAGTTTCCCTGAGCTACCTTGACCCATGTTAGCAGCCATGTCTGTGCTATTATTTCCGATTCTCTTGTTGCCTGGAGAAAAAGAGGGTGCATTCATCCTATTGCTTATTTGGGAGTTTCATTTTTACTTTCACCTCTGCTCTCTAGATCTACCTCATTCATTCATTCTTTAATTCAAGGCTCACTCAATTAATCGGAAATCCTCGACATACGCTTCTTCAATCACCTAAGCATACATATATCTCAGCTGTCTCTATCTAAAGGGAAATAAAGGACAGAAACAATGATCACATAGTTTATCCAACTTCTCAAAAATATACATTATTCTTTGGTCAATATACAAGGATTTATTATAAAATAGAGACAAATCTAGAAGTGTGTATGGTATAGAATATGAGTCTTTTTTCCCCCAGCCTTAATTTTGCCAGCCTTGAAAGAGAAGTAAGAATCACAAAATCTAAGAGTTGGAAAGGATCTTAGAAGTCATCTAATCCAAATCACATCTGAAGAAGAATACACTCTATAACATCTCTCAGACATCCTGCTCATCCTAGTTTCCCTTGAAGACCTCAAAGGAAAGTGAATTTATTATATCCCAAGATAGGTTATGTTACTTTGGGATAGTTCTAAGTACAGTATTAAGTAAGAACTTTCTCTTTGTGTAATGGAGGTGGACTGCCTTATAGGGTTCGTCCTTGGAGTTTGCAATAATATTTCCTGCCTTGCTCTGATCTGAACAAGGATGTGGAAGCATGAGGTGAGTATTCATTTGCTCATGATTCCTTAGGAGTTTGTATTCTGTGATGATGAGGATATTTAATTAGGCAGGAAGATAAGATGTTTTAGGGGTTGCTGACATGGAATTCAGTGGGTATGCAAAACAGAGTGATCTCTTTCCTTTTTAGGTAGCTAAAAGTAGTCCTGTCTTCAAGATCTAAGTGGAGAGAATGGTGTGTGTCCTATTTCCCACCTCATACCATGACACCCATTAGTAAATGGACACCTTTTTCTTTGTTGTATGTGGGTTATTTTTTCCTTTTTTTTTGACCTGTGGTGAAAGTGTCCAGGTGGCAGCTTTGTGACATCCAAATGATCTAGGAACCTGTGAGGGAGCCTATGATATCAATAATACCATACACCTAAGTGAGTAGCAGTGCCCACCCAAGAGATGAAAGGCAGATTCATGCAATATACTACATGTTGGCAGAGAGAAGCCAAAAATTCTAGAAAAGCACCATCTCTCAAATTTCACAAGGACTCTGTAAAGGGAGAAAAGGATTTTCCATTGGAGGAATTCTGTTGCCCTGTTGCCACTTGTGTTTTCTATGTATGTGCCCCACCACAATTAAACTCTAAATTTAAGCCTACCATTCTCAATAATGTGGTATGTATTTGTGGAATGTATAAATCCTAGGTTTGGGCAGGGGGAGAGGATATTTTGTATCAACTTCTTACAGTAGCATCTCAGTAAAAACATTTCCTAAAAGTTAAAGCCTGGATGGCTAATTGTTAATTGGCAACATAAAGAATGGGGCTCAAAAATGACAGAATAAGCCCTCTGGCTTACCCCTAGAAAACATAATAGAGGTAGTATTCATCCCTCTGGGGATCCTATCTGTCAGTGCCTACGTGAATTGGATGAGTGACCACAGAGGGGGTGTGACACTTATAATGAATGCGGACAATCTCTCTGAAAATCCTACCCCTTACCCCTAATTCTGTCCTGTGGGGCCAAGTGAAACAAAGTCTAATTCCCCTTTCCCATTAAATCCCTTCAATTGCTTGAAGACAGCTAAGACTTTCTCCTGTAATCTTTCTAAATCTTGTTTTTCTTTTGGCTAACCAATCCTGCCTACTTCAGCTGATCCTAGGTGGCAAGATCCTTGGGCCCAGCATCAACCTGGTTTCTATCCTCTGGACCCTAATCAGCTTATTTATGTTTTTCAATTCAAATCAGTCTTTTTAAAAGCATCTCTTAGTACAAAGCACACTTCTGGCACTAGGATTATTCTTGTTTTCAGCCACGTCCAGCTCTTCATGGCCCCATTTGAGGTTTTCTTGGCAAAGATACTAGAGTGGTTTGCTATTTCCTTTTCCAGATAATTTTATAAATGAGGAAACTGAGACAAACAGGATTAAGTAACTTGTCCAAGGTCACACAGCTAGTAAATGTCTGAGACTAGATTTGAATTCAGTTCTTCCTGTCTGTAGACCTGGTGTTTCTATCCATTGCGTCATTGTATGTAAGGTGAATTTTAGTGTAAGTACGGCGGATTTTAGTGTGTGTAAGGTGAATTTTTGTTATTATTTCTCAGAGTTCAGTTTTCCAGGATCCACAGCCATAAAAATCTTCTGTTTGCAAGTACTAGATGTGAGTTCCCACAGTTATGGTTCAAAATATCTCTACCATGCTTGAGCATAGTTATATAATGGTAAATAACATAAACATCCACTGCAGCTGCGCAGTGAAATACAGGGATGAGGTGATATAAACTTGTGAGGATATTGCTGGCAGTATGCCTTCTTTGTCTGTTGGTCTATAAAACAGGTAGTCATTAGACAGTGAATGGGGAACCTTAGGGTTCAATGCACAAGCTGGAATACTGTGCATGCCTTGATCGGCCCCCATCAAGGCTTGGGGATATAATCTGTGTTTGGCTCTACTGACCCCCATTGAGACTTGGGGATTTAGGGGAAGCACAAGTTGTGCCTGTCTTGATTGACCCCATCAAGATATAGGGGTAGTTGCACCCCCTTCTTACCGGCCCCTGTGAGAAGGGTGATTAGGGAATGCTGTAGGAGTTTGTGCTCTCACTATCAGCAACCTCTTCTGAGAGAACTAGACTAGAATAAAAGAAGATTATTAACCCCTTTTTAGTGTCTTTCTTGTTTGACCAAATCAAGAGTGAACCTGTGCTAGCCGCCCTCAAGCATGCGTTGTTTTATCTGTCTTACAACCATCTAGTTGGAACATAGAATACCTGAAGGGTAGTGATCTGAAAAGGCAGTTTGAACAGACCTCCTGGGGGAACCTTTGGGAAACTAGGGAAAAGAGTCACACAGCATGGGCAGGTATAGATGTTTTGGAATTTACATCTCCACTGTAGAAGGAAATGCCCAAATATATGCGATTACAGACCTTTCTGAATATATGAGTATCCTACAAACAGTAGGGAGTCATAAATACTTTTTTTAATCAGGTAAATGACTTGATCAGATCTGTGTTTTAGGAATTTCACATCTATATAAAGCAACATTCTCTCACTTTGGAGCTGCATATGCCTCAGTTGACCAGAGAATGGATGAAGCATGTTTCTGAGGGATAGACATTCAGAAGTTGGGAAGATGTACCTCCCTCTGCATTGCCCAGCTTGTCTCCAAAACAACGACACAATCTCCTTCATCCATTATGATGAAATACTCATTCCAGTTCTCTGTAGTTGGCCTCCCTTGACTATGGCAGCTCCCAAATTCTCCCTTTCTGCCCTAGCACTGGATCCTTGAGGCAGATTCTGTTTTGGGAACCCATGGCGGTGCCGTGGGGAAACCCCCCTCATAATTTCATGGCTGCAGTAGACAGCCCTCTAAAGTGTAGGCTCCACATTCCAGAGAAGGTATTAATGAGTAATAAGAGGCCTTCTCTGCCCCCTTTTTCATTTTTCCAATGAAACAGGATGAACTATCTAGGATAAGTAGACATGGATGTTGCAATCTGTCCTAGCTTTTATTATATTTACTTCCCCTGCCCTCTCCTGCAAACCCTACCAAACTTTTTTATTTCTGTGAAGGATATTACTTTCCTTCAACTCCCAGATTCTCAACCTCCTTATTATCCTTGATTCCTCACTCATCTGAAACTGCTTTCTTCAAAGTTTCCAGTGATTATTTAATTTCCATATCTCATGGATTTTTCTTATTCTTCATCCTTCTTGGCCTTTCTGGAACATTTAACATTCATATCTCCTCATGAATACTCTCTCTTCTCTGGGTTGTTAAAATAATGTAAATGTGTCGGCTGTAAAACCTCTCATATGAGCACGTTAAAAATGGAAATAATTTTGTAAGCTGTTTAAAAGTCTAAGTAAGGTTTCAGTGAGTTTGAAAACCATTTGTTAAAAAGAAAAAAAAATAGAACGCCTTTTGATCATTTTGCAGAAACAATGAATTGGCATCAATGAAGATAGATATGTATGAATCAATTTTTTACAAAAAACCTTTGCATAACTAGTAGATATTATTGGAAAAAATAGCATCATGACCTAGTAAAAGCAGAAAATGATATTATTTCTATTTCAATATACATATCTTTGGGAGGTATCTTTTTCAGCTGTGCCAGCCATTAAATCCAAGTATCAAAATATATCAAACACCAAAATAGATTTTCAAATCAATATATCACAATGTGTTAAACCAGAAATTTCAAAAATCATGAAATATTTAATTATATTGGTCTTATTAACATATACTTATTAATATGTTAGTGAGAGCATTGTTAATAATTATATATTAGTGAGAGAAAAACAGTATAATTAATGATAGGGACTGGACCCATAATTTTTTTGGTATAGTGAATTCCCAGGTGAGGAAACTCCCTCTACCAATATAGGCTGATGCCTTCTCTGCTACTTAATAGTTGTGGAACATGGGTTATTAAGATGAGGTCCATAAATTTGTTTTTTAAGAAACTTTGATAAAACATAATTCATGGTTTCTTTTGGTTATTGGTTTCTTTTTCCATCCTATATGTTTTATGTTATAAATTTATAAATGTTATTCTGTAGAATATTACTAGATATTCAGAAGGATTCGTAACACAAAAAATTCTAAGAATTTCTGTCTTAGAAAGTTCCCTGAAGTACTGAGAAGTCAACTGACTTGCCCAGGGTCACACAGTCAATATGTTTCAGAAGTAGGACTTAAACCAAGTTTTTCCTGACATGAAGTCCTGGTCTCTATCCACCACCTTATGCTTAATCTATACTTCTAATAAATAAAATATTATTTTAAAATAGCTCATCTTTATCACATTTTAAATTTCTTTGTATCTAGTGATGAATATAATGATTAATACAACAATAACATGCATAGTTTGTAATAAGTAAATAAACATACATTGTGGGTATACGCTCAACATTTTTTTTTATTGATAGGATTGTATGATCAAAAAGGTTTGAAAAACCAAAAAGGTAGGGAACAGATTGGAGAGGAAATAGATTTGGAAGCATTGAGACCAGTTAAAAAGTTATTGAATCAGTCAGCCAGAAGAAGATGAGTATATAAACTAAGATAGCAGTTATGTGCATGAAGAGAAGGGTATAGATATGGGAGGCGTACCTCAACAAGACTTGCCAACTGGTTGGATGCATAGGAATGAGGGAGAGGAGAAAGTAAAGGATGGCTTTGAGTGAATGAAATGGTAATATTGTACTGAAGAGAAACAGGGAAATTCTGAGGGGGAGTTGATTTAACAGAGGAAGATGTGGGGTCCCATTCTGGATTTCTTGAATTGGAAATACTGATGCCTTCTAGACAGGACACATCCAGCAAGAGATGTTCAATGAGCAGTTTGCAATACATGAATGAATTTCTGAAGGAAGTTTAAGGCTGAATATATAGATTTTGGTATACATTTAAAGATAAAAATGAAATCTTTAGGAAACAATGAGATTTTAAAAATAGCGCAAGAAAAAAGAAGAGGAGAGAGATCAAGAAGGTGTTGTGGGACACCCATGCTTAACTGTAGTGAAATGTACACACAACAAATGAACCTCATTAGGGCTTAGTCACTTAGTAGGAAACTCAGGACTGAGCAGCATCACAGGAGCCAAGAGGAGACAATATCTGGGAGGAAGTTATGGTCAATACTGTTAAAAGCTAAAAGTAGGTGAAGTAGATGAGAAAATGCCATCCTTCCAAATATATGGTGAACAGAAATGAATGCTATATTGTATGTGATCTGATTCAGTCAGGGTTCCCTTCTCTCTTATTACAAAATCTGCACCTCTTAACAAAGGCTAAGATGGAATTTGTTTTTAGATGACCATTTTGCAGTATTTGTTTATACTGAGCTTGTAATTCACTAAAATTCTGATATTAATTTCAGACAACAGGTATGTAGCCATGCCTCTCCCATCTTATACTTGTGAAATTGATTTTTATGTTTAACTCATGTGAAGAACTTTATATTTCAAATTTGAAGTTGGATTTGTGAACCATTAGTATAGGGAATACATGGTGATGAAACTATCCTTTCCACTGTAAATTGGGCACCTGTTTTACATGTTGACATCTTAGTTGCTGGGAAAAACAAGAGATTAATGCCTTGCCCAGAGTCCAACAGCCAGTATAGAGGTGGAGAGTGATGGAAGACTTGAACTCAGGTCTTTCTGACTCCAAGTTTGGCATTCTATCTACTGTGCCACAATGCCTCTCATTTTGTTGTGCTTTTTTTGTATTAAATTTCACCTTATTTAATTTAGTCTATAATTGTTTTCCATTGAAATCTTGTTTTTTTGCACACCAACACTGTCATCTAACATGTTAGCTATCTCTCTCCGTTCTGTGTCATTTGGAAATTTGACAAGCATGCCTCCCTGCTTTCCTCTAAGGTTTGATGATCAGTCTTCAAAGTAAACTCTTGAAGAAGGTCACAATCCCAATTCCCTCTTGTATAATAACCACACAACTACAGTTTCAAATGCTTGAAATTTTGACATGTTAATCGGCAAGATGAGTAGTTAAGTGCATTACCAGTCCCCAGTTTTGAAGCTGGTTCCCTGGTTATCTGTAGAGGTTTTCTTTTTATACTCCTATAGGATAACTCTTAGCAGGAAGGTAGCCCTGGCAGAAATCCTTGGTCTTGAATCTAATGGGTTCTATTCTAGATGTGACTGCATTCATTCTCATCTCCCTGGTCTCAGACCTCCCACATTTTATTATTTATCCTAGCAGGAGGCATTTGCAGGCTGGGCTCTGTGCTCGTCAATTAAACATATATCAGTGTCCTGTCCAAAAGTACACAATTTACATAAGAGATTCAGCTGAATTGGAGCTGTTGCAATCTATCGTATAATTGGATATTTAGGATATGTCTTATCCTAGTCATGAGAAAATCATTATGAAAATCCATGGAGAAATGCATTGTTCTTGGTTAGACACTGGTTTTAAATTAGATCATCTCATTTAATTGTTTTTGTGTGAAAATACCATAAGTGATTGGACCAAATTATGATTCAGGCATCTGCCAAATTAAATTGTTAAAATCACCAGCATTATTGAGTTATGCTAATGTGAAAAAAATGTGCTCAAACTCAGTTAACATTAAAAACATCTCGCAAGTATAAGAAATGGATGAATAAGTTGATTTTCTTCCGAAATTATTCCCTGCATCCACCAACAAGAGCCCAAATAACTACACCAGTGTAATAGAGAACAATGGCTGGATAACCTCGTCATTAATTATCTGTGATTACTTAATTATAACTCAAAGTATATTAACTGCCTGTTCCCAAATTGATTCCTTGTCCTGTATATGGGTTAATTTTAAAGCAATTTTTCTAAGCAAAGTAGAACACAATTCATTAAAAACAAAGTAATAGACAAGAGAGATAAGTAAAAGTAAATTATTTAGAGGAAAAAATTTTTAAAAATGTCAATTAAAAATAGTTACTGATTACCTAAATGTAGCAGAAAATGATACAAGGTTCACAATGGGCCATAACGATAAAATGAAATCTGCTTATTAGTGTGTTATTTTTTTAATAAGATTAAGATTCTGGGCCACAAAAAAGAGAGAATGTAGAATTTGGAATATCTCCTTTCTACAATATATCTATTTGGTCAAATATTCATTTGTAAATGGTGCCTAGTTTTGATCTCAATGAAGCAATGGTCATATGGTCAGAGGAAGAGAAGAGAAACTCCAATTGTCTGACTCATTAGGAATTTTTTCTTCTAACAAAAAACATTCTATTTTCATTTTTTGAAGTGATTTTATAACAAATCTAAAAGGATTGTACCAAATCCTTTGTTATGTCTGGAAGAACTGAAACAGATATCTATTGACAATATTGGATTTTAAAAATGTTATAATCTAATACTGGTGAATTTGAAATTTGAAATGAAAATTTGAAAGAATTCTTTATCATCATGAAACTTATAACCTCCAACTCTTAATACACAGTGACTACAGTATCTTCAGATGTTATATTTTTTATTTTTTTATTTTTTAATATAAATTTATTTATTTGACTTTTTACATTCATTTTCACAAAATTTTGGGTTCCAAATTTTCTCCCCATTTATCCCCTTCCCCCATCCCAATACACCGAGCATTCTAATTTTCCCTATCACCAATCTGCCCTCTCTTCTATCATCCCTCCCTTCTCTTGTCCCCATCTTTTCTTTTGTCCTATAGGGCCAGATGACTTTCTATTCCCCATTAACTGTATGTCTTATTTCCTAGTAGCAACAACAATACTAAACAGCTGTTCCTAAAACTTTGAGTTCCAAATTCTCCCCATCCCTCCCTCCCCACCCGTTCCCTTTGGGAAGGCAAGCAATTCAATATAGGCCATATCTGTGTAGTTTTGCAAATGACTTTCATAATAGTCATGTTGTGTAAGACTAACTGTATTTCCCTTCATCCTATCCTGCTCCCCATTGTTTCTATTCTGTCTTTGATCCTGTCCCTCCCTGAGTGTTGACTTCAAATTGCTCCCTCCTTCCATTGCCCTCCCTTCCATCATCCCCTCCACCTTGCTTATCTCCTTCTCCCCCACTTTCCTGTATTGTAAGATAGGTTTTCATACCAAAACAAGTGTGCATTTTATCCCTTCCTTTAGTCGAATGTGATGAGGGTAAACTTCATGATTTTTTTTCAGCTCTCCTCTTTTTCCCTCCACTAAAAAGTCTCCTGCTTGTCTCTTGAATGAGATATAATTTACCCCATTCCATTTCACCCTCTCTCCTCCCACTACATTTCTCTCTCACCATTTACCTTAATTTCTTTTAAGATATGGTTCCCATCCTATTCAATTCACACTGTGCTCTCTGTCTCTATATGTGCATGCATGTCTGTATTTGTTTGTGTGCGCATACGTGTACGTGTGTGCGTGCATGTGTGTGTGTATGTGTGTGTGTGTGGTCCTCCCAACTATCCAGATGCTGAAAAGTTTTGAGAGTTACAAATATTGTCTTTCCATGTAGGAATATAAACAGTTCACCTTTGGTAAGTCCCTTATGACTTCTCTTTGCTCTTTACTTTTTCATGCTTCTTCTCATTCTTGTGTTTGAAAGTCAAATTTTCTTTTCAGCTCTGGTCTTTTCTTCAAGAATGCTTGAAAGTCCTCTGTTTCATTGAAAGACCATATTTTCCCCTGAAGGTTTATACTCAGTTTTGCTGGGTAGGGGATTCTTGGTTTGAATCCTAGTTCCTTTGACTTATGGAATATCCTATTCCATGCCCTTCAATCCCTTAATGTAGAAGCTGCTAGATCTTGAGTTATCCTGATTTTATTTCCACAATACTGGAATTGTTTCTTTCTAGCTGCTTGCAAGATTTTCTCCTTGACCTGGGAGTTCTGGAATTTGGCCACAATGTTCCTAGGAGTTTCTCTTCTTGGATCTCTTTCAGGCCGTGATTGATGGATTCTTTCAATACTTATTTTGCCCTCTGGTTGTAGAATCTCAGGGCAGTTTTCCTTGATAATTTCATGAAAAAATGATGTCTAGGCTCTTTTTTTGATCATGGCTTTCAGGTAGTCCCATAATTTTTAAATTGTCTCTCCTGGATCTATTTTCCAGGTCAGTTGTTTTTCCCATAAGATATTTCACATTCTCTTCCATTTTTTCATTCTTTTGGTTTTGTTTTGTGATTTCTTGGTTTCTCGTAAAGTCATTAGCCTCCATCTGTTCCATTCTAATTTTGAGAGAACTGTTTTCTTCAGTGAGCTTTTGAACCTCTTTTTCCATTTGGCTAATTCTGCTTTTGCAAGCATTCTTTTCCTCATTGGCTTTTTGAACCTCTTTTGCCAATTGAGGTATTTTCTTCAGCTTTTTTTGGGTCTCCTTTAGCAGGGTATTGACCCGTTTTTCATGCTTTTCTTGCATCTCTCTCATTTCTCTTCCCAGTTTTTCCTCCACCTGTCTAACTTGATTTTCAAAATGCTTTTTGAGCTCTTCCGTGGCCTGAGCCCATTGGATATCTATTTTGAATGTTTGGGGTACAGAGGCCTTGGCTTCTATATCTTTCCATGATGCTAAGCATTGTACTTCCTCATCAGAAATGAAAGGAGGAAACATCATCTGTTCCCAAAGGAAGTAGCCTTCTATGGTCTTATTTTTCTTCCCTTTTCTGGGCATTTTCCCAGCCAGTTACTTGACTTCTGAGATTCCTCTCCACCCCTGCCTAGATCCGCCCAGCTAGTGCTTGGGCTCTGAGATTCAAAGCTGCTCCCCAGCCTCAGGGCTTTTGGTGGTGGGCATGACTGCTATTCAATGTGAGCTTAAGTTCTGGTGCTGGAGTGCGGGCAGGGCCGCCTCCCAGGCTCAGTTCCCTCAGAGGGTTTATGCAGAGACCTTCAGTAATGGACCCAAGCTCCTGCTTGCTCTGGGAGTCCAGGCCGCTGCTGCCTCTGCTGCTGCCTCCTGCGGGGGCCTGAGTTATGGAGACACCCTGCACCCCTCTCAGCCAGCCCAGAAGTCTCTCTCACTGACCTGTAGTGCTTGTGGATGGAGGGACCTTCGTGGCCACCAGAGGTTCTGTCCCTGAAGACTGCTCGGATCTGCTCCTCTCAGGGACTTGCAGCCAGGGCAGGGCAGGGGCTCTGCTCCACGTCTGGTGTGTGACGGACCTTTGGTGCCGGTTTTTCAGGGCTCTCTGGAACAGAAATCTCCTCTACTGCATTGCTGCATGACTTGCATTGATCCAGAATTTGTGGGGAGTTCTTTTTCCAGAAAATTTATGGTTTGTGGGTTCGGAGCTAGCATATGTGAGTTTTTCTACTCTACTATCTTGGCTCCTCCCCGCCTTCAGATGTTATCTTAGCTGAATTCCAATGTAACTAGAATATATAGGTACGGCGGGGGAGGGGCGGTTATTGTGATCTTATTTATTTATTTATTTATTTATTTTTAAATTTTAATTAATTTATTTATTTAAATTTTTTACAATCATTTTCACAAATTTTTGGGTTCCAAATTTTCTCCCCTTTTATCCCCTCCCCCCACCCCAATACCCCAAGCAATCTAATTTTCCCTATCTCCAATCTGCCCTCTCTTCTGTCATCTCTCCCTTCTCTTGTCTCCATCTTCTCTTTTCTCCTGTAGGGCCAGATGACTTTCTATTCCTCCTTAACTGTATGTCTTCTTTCCCAGTTGCAACAACAATACTAAACAGTTGTTCCTAAAACTTTGAGTTCCAAATTCTCCTCAACCCTCCCTCCCCACCCATTCCCCTTGGGAAAGCAGGCAATTCAATATAGGCCATATCTGTGTAGTTTTGCCAATGACCTCCCTGATAGTCGCATTGTGCAAGACTAACTGGATTACCATCCCTCCTAATCTGCCCCTCATTGTTTCTCCTCTGTCCTTTGATCCTGTCCCTCCCCATGTGTTGACCCCAAATTGCTCCCTCCTCCCTTTGCCCTCCCCTCCATCATCCCCCCCCCTTGCAACATCTCCCTCTCCCCCACTTTCTTATACTGTAAGATAGGTTTTCATACCAAAATGAGTGTGCATTTCACTCCTTCGTTTAGTCAAATGTGATGAGGGTAAACTTCTTGTTTTTTGTTTTTTGTTTTTTTTTTTTCTCAGCTCTCCTCTTTTTCCCTCCACTAAGAAAAACTCCTACTTGCCTCAAATGACATATAGTTACCCCCTTCCCTTTCCCTCTCCCTACATTTCTCTCTCACCATTTACCCTAGTTTCTTTTAAGGTATGGTCCCATCCTATTCATTTCAATCTGTGCTCTCTATCTCTGTATGTGTGTGCATGTGTGTATGTGTGTGCATGCGTGTACATGTGTATGTGTGGTCCCACCAACTACCCAGATACTGAAAAGTTTTAAGAATTACAAATATTGTCTTTCCATGTAGGAATGTAAACAGTTCACTCATGGTAAGTCCCTTAAGACTTCTCTTTGCTGTTTACTTTTTCATGCTTCTTCTCATTCTTGTGTTTGAAAGTCAAATTTTCTTTTCAGCTCTGGTTTTTTCATCAAGAATGATTGAAAGTCCTCTGTTTCATTGAAAGACCATATTTTCCCTTGAAGTATTATACTCAGTTTAGCTGGGTAGGTGATTCTTGGTTTGAGTCCTAGTTCCTTTGCCTTCTGGAATATCCTATTCCACGCCCTTCGATCCCTTAATGTAGAAGCTGCTAGATCTTGGGTTATCCTGATTGTATTTCCACAGTACTGGAATTGTTTCTTTCTAGCTGCTTGTAAGATTTTTTCCTTGAGCTGGGAGTTCTGGAATTTGGCCACAATGTTCCTAGGAGTTTCTCTTTTTGGATCTCTTTCAGGTGGTGATCGATGGATTCTTTCAATACTTATTTTGTCCTCTGGTTCTAGAATGTCAGGGCAGTTTTCCTTGATAATTTCATGGAAGATGATGTCTAGGCTCTTTTTTTGATCATGACTTTCAGGTAGTCCCATAATTTTTAAATTGTCTCTCCTGGATCTATTTTCCAGGTCAGTTGTTTTTCCCATGAGATATTTCACATTCTCTTCCATTTTTTCGTTCTTTTGGTTTTGTTTGGTGATTTCTTGGTTTCTCACAAAGTCATTAGACTCCATCTGTTCCATTCTAATTTTGAGAGAGCTATAAAATTCAGTGAGCTTTTGAGCCTCTTTTTCCATTTGGCTCATTCTGCTTTTGCAAGCATTCTTCTCCTCATTGGCTTTTTGAACCTCCTTTGCCAATTGGGTGAGCCTATTTTTCAAGGTGTTAATTTCCTCAGCATTTTTTTGGGTCTCCTTTACCAAGGTATTAACCTGTTTTTCATACTTTTGTTGCATCTCTGACATTTCTCTTCCCAGTTTTTCCTCCACCTGTCTAACTTGCTTTTCAAAATCCTTTTTGAGCTCTTCCAGGGCCTGAGCCCACCCACCACCCCCCTGGGGTGTCTGGGGTACTGAGGCCCCGCCCTCCACGTCTTTCCCTGATGGCAAGAATACGTCCTCATCTTCGTCAGATCCAAAGGTCGGGATCATTTGCATTTGTTGGAAAAAACTCTCTATAGTCTTATTTTTCTTCCCTTTTCTAGGCATTTTCCCAGCCAGTTACTTGACTTCTGAGATTCCTTTCCACCCCCGCCTGGATCCGCCCAGCTAGTGCTTGGCCTCTGAGATTTAAATGGGCTTTCCTCCTGCCGGCTGTCAATCAGTGAGCTTTAGTTCAGGTGCTGGGGTGGGGCCAGGGCTGCCTCGGAGACTCTGATCCCTGGGGGGGGGGGGGGCTTTATGCAGAGACATTCATGAATGGAGCGGGTGGGGGCGGGGTGGGGGGCCCACCTCCCACTCTCAGCTCCCCTGGGGGTCCCGAGCAGAAGCCTTCAGCAACAGAGCAGGGTGGGGGCAGGGCCGTCTCCCAGGCTCAGCTCCGTCAGGTTTTATGCAGGAATCTTCCGTAATGAAGATCCTGCCTGCTGCTGGGGGATTCCTGAGTCCTGGGCCGCTGCCGCCTCAGCCGCCGCCCACGCCTCTGCCTCCGCCGCTTCCTGTCCCCGTCCCTGGCCGCCGCTTCCTCCCGAGGGGGCCCGAGTCACGGAGACGCCCCGCTTCCCCTCTCCTTCAGCCCGGCCTCTCTCACTGACCTGTCGCTTCTGTGGGCAGAGGGGCTTTCCCGGCTGCTGCAGCTTCCGTCTCTGAAGCCTGCTCTGATCAGCTTCTCTGCGGCCTCGGCCAGGGCAGCGCTGGGGGTCGGGTTTACTTTCCGGGGCGCGCCGGACCCTGGGGACGGGTCTTCAGGGCTCCCTGGAACGGAAATCTCTTCCACTCTGCTTCTGCACACCTCCTATTCACCCAGAAGCTATGGGGGACGCTTTTTACATTAATTCTATGGGCTTTGGTTTCGGAGCTCGTAAACGTGTGTCCTTCTACTCCGCCATCTTGGCTCCGCCCCCGGTTATTGTGATTTTAGATCCAAAATTAATCCAAAATATCTTCCTCAGTAACCTACCTTGCATCTCCTATTTTGGTATCATTCCTTAAAGACATCTTCCTTTTACGTAGTGTAAAGTATGCTGTTTTGAATGAGGTAGGGATCTGGAATTTTTATAGTGAGCTGTCTTTAGAGTGAATTTATAGTTCAAAACTATTTTTCCATCTTCAGGTTCAATAGCTAAAAGCCATCCTTAACTCTCTTTCCTCTTCCTCATTCATATCAGCTGATTATAAGAACACATCAATATTTGGAGCCCATTACCTCAGCCCAAGAAGTGGCAATGGAACTTAAGGACATGAGTTAAAGAGAAGAAGCAGATGTGACTGAAGAGAAAACTTGGCTGGATAATCCTTTGAGTATTGGCATTGAATGTTATTTTCTTCCATATTTTTTTGAGTAGCGGCTTAATAATTTGTGCTAATTTGGAATGAACCAGAAGATTGTTGACACATCTACGGACAATGCTAAAATTTGATTTCGTCCATGAATTCTGACCTCTCTTCATGTCAATCTAAAAAAAACTTGGAAAAAACTAGTTTTATTTTTTCTTTTATCTTCTAATGTTAGTAATTGTCAGAAATGCTAATAGAATTGTATCTTCATGTAGTACATATAAAACATCCATATGACATGTAATATATTATCATATTAATATATAATCCATATAATATAGTATAATTACACATACCACAACATATGTATTATTTCATGCATTATCTGATGGCATCAACTGGAAAGAGGAGAAGCAGAGAAAATTCAATTCATAGAATTCAATCACAGAAAAAAACTCTCCCAAATAATCAGATGCTCATGTGCTGCCTAGAAACCAAGAAATTGGGGAAAGCATTACAGTCATGAGATATGCCCAGAAATGTTTTTTTAGGGTATCTTAGAAAACTGTTACCCTTTCAAAAGCTGTGGATCCTTAAAAAATTGGAAGCAAGGGCAGGGTATTCTTGGTCTTACGGACAGTCAAGGAAATGGACTGGACCAGAAATTGTTTTATTTTGGACTATCACTTTTTGTTTCATCAAGCTTATTATTATATTATTAGGTGTATAGCTAGACCTAAAGGGTTTTATAATTTACAAAATTACTTCCTCTACAGTTCTGTGATGTAGATATTTTAAGAATTTTCATCCCCATTTTGCAAGTGAAGAAATAGAGACTTAGAGAAGTTACGAGACTTATTCATGGTTGCACAGCTAATGCATGCCAGAACAGTTGAACTTGAACTCAGGCTCCCTAATTCTTAAGGTCAGTTCTAATTCCCCTGTACCAAAATTGAATAGATCTCTCCAAAACTTTGAAGTTAGTATGATTCATTTCCCTTGGTGTAGTGACAAGTATTGGAGCTATCCAGTGACTTTCTACCAAGCTTAAATGAATGAAAACGATAAGCTGAGATTTAAACTCATTTATGTAACCTTTAAAAATTTTAATAGCTTTCCTGCAGTTCTGAGACAAAAAATTCATGATATGTCCTTGAATGTAGACAGAAGTGATGAAATAATTTCATATGAGAAATCACAGCGACAGAGGTCATAATACCTTACAAATCAATTGTCCTCCATCTATGCTCTTTTCTACTTCATCTGCAGCCCACCAGAATTGGGACTTTGGATTCTGGTAGGTAAGTTTTGGTCTTATATTTTCCCCATTACTATTAATCCCTAGTAATCCCTATTGCTCTTAAGCTATTTCCAAGCCATGCTGATGCAATCCTACAGTCTACTTTCTATCCCTGTTACTTACCGTCTTCTCCCTTGAGAAGGTAAGCTTCTTGAGATCAGGGACTGTCTTGCTTGTTTTTATTTTTATCCCCCAAACTTAGCATAATTCTTAGTCTATGCTGAAAACTATTCTGTCACTCATTCATTTATTCATCTAGTTGAATTCCTTCATTTTAAAGATGAGAAAATTAAGATCTAGGGAAGTGAAATGAGTTGACTAAAGTCACATGGTTAGTGGTAGAGCTAAGAAGGTCAGTGTTTAGGGTGTCAGGGTTGGACTTGAGTATGGGGTTGACCCTTTGAATTAAACTGTTCATTAACCTGCTTTTCATGCAGACACACACACACACACATACACACACACACACACACACACACACACACACACACACACACCCCTCTCCCCCAAGGAACTGAAGTTAATATGAAATAACAATGTGTTAGCTGCTGAAGGAACTGGAAAAGGTCTCTTGTAGAAGTTAAGGCCTGAGAACAACCTGAAGTTAGGAAACTAATAGGTTGAAGTGAGAGGGAAGAAAATTCCCATCAGGAAGGTAATTGATTCATAAATGGAAATGGAGTGACATTTTTGATGAACTGCAATTAGGTCAATGGATTGTAGAGTTTGTAGAGGAAATTGAAGTGGAATGTGGGAAATGTGAAAGGGGCCAGATTGTTAATTCCAAACAGAGGAGTTTATTTTTTTAATGTTTAATATATAATTTATTTATTTTTCAGTTCTTAACATTCACTTCCACAAGAATTTGAATTCAAAATTTTCTTCCCATCTCTCCCCACCCGCACCCCAGGACATCATGGGTCCTATTCACCACTTCCTCCAGTATGTCTTCCCTTCTATTACCTACCTTAAACCTATTGCACTTTGATACTGGGACTCCATTGGGGCCCTGCCTGAGGGCTCCTCTGGACCCTCCCAGCTTGAGAGTGATTATCAGTGATAACCCTTGCTGTTTCCCACCCAGCCTGATGTCTTTCTTTTTCTTGACCTCATTAAAGGGGCCATGCCCTGGCTCCTTCTTAAACAGGCCTATTCAATGAATAGGCATTGCCTCACCCTAGGAGAGTGCCTGCAAAGACCTTGGCCTAAAGGGCCCAAGGTCTCCTAGTGCATCCTGGGTCATCTCCAGTCATCCTGATGAATATCTGGTCACTGGATTCAGATGACTCAGGAGGAGAAGTGAGGCTGGTGACCTGCACAGGCCTCCCTCACTCAAGACAAAATTGAGTACAAGTCTTGTCATTATTTCTCTGATGGCATGATCTTCTTCAGCAATGAAGGATGAACACAACCCACCCCTTCTTCCCTACCTCTTCCCCTCTATTTTCCTGTAGGGCTATTTCGCCCTATATGTAAATATATTTCTATATTCCATTGCCTGTATAGGTAAATACATATATATATATATATATATATATATATATATGTATATATATATATATGTATATATATGTATATATTTCTATATTCCATTGCCTGTACAAGTAATTTCCAGTTTCATACTAAAACAGCTTTTAGCATTTATTCTAAAAACTTTGTGTTCCATATTCTCTCCCTCCCTCCCCATCCACCCTCATGAGGAAACAAGCAATTCAATACAAGTCATACATGTATAACAGTGCAAAGCACTTCCATAATATTTATACTGTAAAAGACTAACCACATATCTCTCTGTCATATTCTGCCTTTCATTTATTCCATTCTCTCGCCTGACCTGTTCTCCCACAAGCGTTTGCTTCTGATTATCTCTTTCCCTAATTTTCTGTCCCTTCTATTATCTCCCCTCTCCTATTCCTTTCCCCCTTGCCTTCCTTCAGGCTAAAATATATTTCCATATTCAATTGAGTATGTGTTATTCATTCCTTAAATCAAGTCCCATGAGAGTAAGGCTCACTTATTTCCTTCCATCTCTCCCCTCTTCCCTTCCATTGTAGAAGCTCTTTCTTCCTTCTTGTATGTGAGATGATTTACTACATTCTACTACTCCCTTTTTCTTCCTCCTAGTACATTCCATTCAACAGTAAATTTTATTTTTTTAGGTATTCTTCCTTCATATTCAGCTCACTCTATGCCCTCTGCCTATTTATTTACATATATATGTGTGTATATATATATATACATATATATATATACATAAACAAATACATATATATGTACACACACATATACACACATACAGACATGTACATTTACATACCTACACATATATAATATACAATGCATATATACCCTTACACACTTACATATATGTATATATGTATGATATATGTATATATATATATATATATATATATATATATATATATATATATATTCCTTCTAACTACCCTAATACTGTAAAAGGTCTCAGGAGTTACAAATAACATCTTTCCATGTAGGAATGTAAACAGTTCAACTTTAATGAGTTCCTTAAGGCTTCTCTTTCCTGTTTACCTTTTCATGTTTCTCTTGATTCTTGTATTTGAAAGTCAGATTTTTCTATTCAGCTCTAATCTTTTCAACAAGAATGGTTACAAGTCCTCTATTTCATTGAAATTCCATTTTTTTCCCCTGAAGCATTATACTCAGTTTTGCTGGGTAGGTGATTTTTTGGTTTTAATCCTATGTCTTTTGACCTCTGCAATATCATATTCCAAGCCCTTCAATACCTTAGTGTAGAAGCTGCTAAATCCTGTGTTATCCTGATTATATTTTAAAATACTTGAATTGTTTCTTTCTGATTGCTTGTAATATTTTTTCCTTGACTTGGGAACTTTACAACATTCCTAGGAGTTTTTCTTTTGGAATCTCTTTCAAGAGGTGATAGGTGAATTCTTTCCATTTCTATTTTACCCTCTGATTCTAGAATATCAAGGAAGATCTCCTTGATAATTTTTTGGAAGATGATGTCTAGGCCCTTTGTTTCATCATGGTTTTCAGGTAGATAAATCATTTTAAAATTATCTCACCTGGATCTCTTTTCTAGGTCAGTTGTCTTTCCAATGAGATATTTCACATTGTCTTCTATTTTTTCTTTGTTTTGGATTTGTTTTATAATTTCTCAGTTTCTCATGAAGTCATTAGCTTTTATCTGCTCCATTCTAATTTTTATTTTTAAATTTTTTAAAATTTATTTTCAGTGTTCCACAATCACTACCATACATCCTATATTTTTTCTTTCCTTCCCTTCTTCTCCCTCTCCCCTACATCTCCCCTCCCTCCCCAAGATGGCATACAGTTTTATATAGGTTCTACACAACCATTCCTATTAAATACATTTTCACCATAGTCATACTGTATAGAAGAATTAAAATGAATGGGAGAAATCATATAACAAACCAAAATGTAATACAAAAGAAAATTATCTGCTACAGTCTGTGATTGAATTCCATAGTTCTTCCTCTGGATGTGGAAGATATTTTCCCTTAAGAGACTACTGGGTATTTTTTAAGTCCTTGCACTGCAATGAAGTTCCAAGTCTACCAGAAAAAATTCTTACACATGTGGTTGTTACTGTGTACAAAGTTCTCCTGGTTCTTTTCCTTTTGCTCAACATCAGATCATATAACTCTTTCCAGGCCTCTCTGAAGTCTTCCTGTTCCTCATTTCTTATAGTGCAATAGTAGTCCATTACATTCATATATCATAATTTATTCAGCCATTCCCCAATTGATGGGCATCCCCTTGATTTTTGAGTTTTTGGCCACACAAAGAGTGCTGCTATAAATGTTTTTGTACATGTGGGACCTTTACCCATTTTTATGATCTCTTGAGGATACAGTCCAAGAAACGGTACTGATGGGTCAAAGGATATGCACATTTTTATAGCTCTTTGGGCATAGTTCCAAATTGCTCTCCAGAATGGTTGGATCAGCTCACAGCTCCACCAACAATGAATTAGTGTTCCAACTATCCCATGTCTTCTCCAACATTTATCATCTTCCTTTTCTGTCATGTTAGCCAATTTGATAGATGTGATGTGGTATCTCAGAGTTGTTTTGATTAGAATCTCTCTAATCAATAATTATTTAGAGCATTTTTTCATATGACTATAGATACCTTTCATTTTTTCCTCTGAAAACTGCCTGTTCCTATCCTTTGACCATTTATCAATTGGGGATCCATCCTAATTTCTAAAGAACTATTTTCTTCAAGGAGCTTTTGAACTTCCTTTTCCATTTAGCTAATTCTGCTTTTTAAAGCATTCTTCTCCTCATTGACTTTTTAGACCTCTTTTGCCATTTGGATTTGTTATTTTTAAAGGTGTTATTTTCTTCAGCATTTTTTGGGTCTCCTTTAGCAAGGTGTTGATCCGCTTTTCATTATTTTCTTGCATCGTTCTCATTTCTCTTTCCTATTTTTCCTTAACCTCTCTTACTTGATTTTCAAAATCCTTTTTGAGCTCTTCCATGACCTGAGACCATTGCTATTTTTGGAAAGTTTGGATGTATAAGCCTTGACTTAGATATCTTTCTCTACTGGTAGTCTTTATTTTTCCTCATCCAATAGGGTGGAAGAAAATACCTTTTCACCAAGAAAGTAACCTCTTATAATCTTATTTTTTTCCCTTTTTTGGGCATTTTCCCAGCTAGTTAACTTGACTTTTGAGTCCTTTGTCAAGTGGAGAGTATACTCTAGGGACCTGTAAGTTCTCAGTTCTTCCAAGGTGGCACAATCAAGGGAGAGGTGTTTATTCCTCTCCTGGCCCGCGCTCTGGTCTGGAAGTAACCACAAGTACTCTTTTCTGCCCAGGATCCATGAGTGTGATTCCCTCTCTAGGGCCTCCACCAGCTCCACCATGTCAATGTTCCTCCTCACCCCAGGAACTCCATTCAGGACTGAGACCCAGATCATTTGCTCAATTGTCCCAGGATCTTTAGGCCAAGGGCTCCAAAATTGGATGCTGTATGACTGTTGCCACGCTGGGGTTGGGGCTAGACATTGCTCCCCTGTCACCCAGGTGAAGCATTTTTTTTACTGACTTTTGAAGCTGTCATTGCTATTTGTGGATTGAGAAATCTCAGAACTGCAGCTTCTACCCATGATTCCCAGGTGGCCCATGCTGGGCTGCACTCCACTCCTAGCCTGAGGTAAACCCTTTCTCTTGGCCTTCCATGCCATCTTGGGCTCGAAATCTCTTTCATTCTTTAATTTTATGCCTTCTGCTGCTCTGGAATTTGTTTAAAGTCATTCTTACAGGTATTTTATGGACTACAAGGGGAGAGGTAGAGCAGGTCGGTCTTTCTACTCCACCATCTTGACTCCTGAGAAGTTTATTTTTGATCCTGAAGGTAGCAGAGAGCCACTTGGATCTTAGCAAATAGGGGGTTGACATAGATCTATGCTTTAGAAAAATATGTCCAAAACAGAGCTCATTATTTACCTTCCTAACTTTTTTTAAAGTTCCTCTATCCTTTTAGTCAACCAGATTTGCAATTACAGATTCATCTTCAACACCTCACTTTCTCTCACTCCCTATTTAATCAATTAGCACGTGTTGTGAATTCTACTCCTGAAAATCTCTTCAATTATTCTTTTTTCTCTACTCACAGAATCACTGTAATTGTCCAAATCTTCATCACTTCTCATCTGCTCTTTTTTAGTAACCTCCTAATTGCTCTCCTTGCCCCTACTTTCTCCTCTCTGTGACCTATATTCTACAAAGATGCTCAATTGAAGAAATCAGGAAGTATGGTAGATAGAATAATGAACCTAGAGTCAGGGAGATGTGATTCTAATTTGGCCTCAGACACTTACTAACTCTGTGACCCTGGGAAAGTCATTTGACCTCTGTGTTATTTATCTCATCTGTAAACTAGGAATCATACTAGCACTTACCTCCCAGAAACATTGTGGGGATAAAATGTTTATATTTATAAAGCACTTTGTAAACCTTAAAGCACTCTATAAAAGCTAGTGGTAATGATGATGAAGGATGATGTCATTCTTATATTCAATAAATGCATTGTTCCTTATTATCTCTCAGGTAAAATACAAACTCTTCTGTCACGTAAAAGCCTTGGATTGCCTGTCTTGAAAGTATTAGACTGTATTACCCCTCACACACTCTACAGTGCTGTGAAATTTGCCTACTTGCTGTTTATTTTTATCCATTGTTTCATGACTTCTCTCCATGAGTTTGCACAGGCTCACCATCATACCTTTATCTCCACCCTAGCTCCCTTTAAAATTCACATTTTGCAGGAGGCATTTCCTGATTCTCCTAGTTGTTCAGTTGTTTTGTAGACAAGTCCAACTCTTTGTGACCCCATTTGGATTTTCTTGGCAAAGATACTAGAATGGTTTGCCATTTCCTTCTGTAGTTCATTTTATAGATGAGAAAACTAAGGCAAACATGGTTAAATGACTTGCTCAGGGTCACAACAGCTAATAAGTGTCTGAGGCCAGATTTTTACTCAGGAAGATGAGTCTTCCTTACTCCAGACCTGGCATTCTATCCACTGTACCACTCAACTGCCCTCTCTAGTTGTTAGATTCTCTTATTTTTACTTTGTATTTAATTTTGTACATATTTTGTATTTATTCATCTGGAGACATAGAATCACAGAACTGAGAGTTGGAGACATTTTTAGGCCATTTAGTCTAACCCAAATATGAAAGCAATCTTTTCTGAAAGTTAACACAAGAATGATCATTTAGATTCTGCTTGAAGACCTCCATGGGAGGGAAAGCCAGTTGATAAAACCTTTTACAATTGTGGACTATTCTAATTGTTTGGCATCCCCCATCATTAAATTGTCCTCTTTGGCACTCCTACCCCTTGCTCCTGATTCTTTTTTCTAGAGAAAAAGCCCAACAAGTCTAATCCTTCTTCTACATGAGAGACCATCAAATAGTTGTTGTCTGACTGAACATGAATGATATTCTCTGACAGAGAGAAAAAGTGTTCCTGTTGCTATCGGGACAATAAAAACAACTCACATTTACATAGTAGTTTTTTTAATTCAATTTTATTCATTTTCAGTTCTAGAATCTCTCCCTGCTACATCACCACATATAGTAGACAGTACAAATAACCTTACGTAGATTAAGTGATTTTTATCCTCAAAACAACCCTGATAGTCAGGTGGTATTATTACTACACATGAAGAAACTGAGATGCCCAGTGTCACACAGCTAGTAACTATTTGTGTTGAGATCCTAAGTCAGGTCTTCCTACCTGTAGTACATCTATCTGAAGTTACCCAGCACTATTACATCATGCCGCCATACTAGACTGGTGATCTATTACCCAAATCATCATATGTATCTTTTTTTTTTTTTTTTAAAGATGGTCTGGAGTATATGCCAATCACAAAATCACTTCAGTTTCATCATTCATTGATTTTCCCATGAACACGTTATTCTGCTATCCCCTTCTGGTTTCTTGGTTCTTTTATGTGAGTAGACCTTTAAAAATAAAACACTTGTCCTCCCTCCATATTTCTCTATCATGTTTCTTTGGAATAAGATATACCTGTTTATGGCCATGGTTCAGATATGAATTTCTTCTTCCCATTAAATCTCAGAGAGATGGCACCTATAAGGACAAATTTATCTCCTATTAAAAGCTCTAGTTTGTCGGTTTGTTTCCTAAATTTTTGGCATTTGCATATGGAAAGTTGAAGTCATAAGTTTTATTGATGTCCCTTTCTTGGATTTTATCTTCTGCATATTCCTGGTGGCTGAGGTGATACCCTTCTTCGTCTTTCAATGTACTCTAGTATTTTTTCCTCTATATCCTCTGCTCCTAGCATAGGACCTGGAACCTAACAGGCACTTAGTAAATGATGGTTGAATTTAAATTATTGTTGGAGCCCGTAAGTTGTGAAGAAGTGAATGACTTGGTCAATATGCATTGTACTTCTATCACTAGGCTAGAGTTCAATTCAATTTAACCTAAATTCAACGTATATTTATTAAGCACCATCTATTCACAAAGCACTCTATGACAATTACAGAGGAATAAAGCATTATCCCTGCTCCAATAAGCTTTCAATTTGGAAGATAAGATATATACATATATATGTCTAGATGACATTTCTATCCTAACTTAAGGTTTGTAGAATGCATTCATACATAATTTCATTTGAATCTCATGACTATCCTATAAAATAGATAATACAGTATTATTTTGCCCATTTGACAGAGGAGGAAGCTGATTCAATTTAATAAAGATGGTTTTCTTCCGGTTCCAAGACTATCACATTTTCCACCACTCTATGGTGCAATGCTCCTTGGGAAGCAACCATAAACCATACCAAGTGAGGATTAGTTGAATCCCAGAATTCCAGAGTCTTAGAATGTGTGACTTTGAAGGGACCTCAGTAGTCACCATATCTGAAAAAGTATCCTTACTACAATGTAACCGATAAATAGTCAGTCAACCTCTTCTTACAGACTTCCTAGGAAGGAGAGCCTTTTACTTCCTGAAGTAGTCTATGCTTTCTTGGATGGCTCTAATTGTTAGGACACTTTAAAAATGATATTAACTCTCAATTTACCTCTTGGCAACTACTACCCATTAGTCCTAGTTCTGCTGTCTTGGGCCTGGAAGAATAATTGTAATGACTCTTCTACATGGCAGCCCTTCAAATATTGAAAGAGATTAATCATTTCTACCTTGAGACTTCTCTTCCTCAGGCTAAGCATTTCCATTTCTTTAAACTAATGATCTTCATATAGCATGGATTCAAGCTGCACCAGCCTTCTGATTACCCTCGTTTGATCACTCTTGAACTTTTCAATTTATAAAAATTCTCCTTCAGAAAAATGAGTACTAGCGCTGAATTTAATATTCTAGGCACAATATGACCACAGTGGAATATAGTAGGACAGTAACTTCTTTATAGATACTATACTTCTCTTAACAAAGCCCAAGATTGCATGAGGTTTTTTTGGCTGCCTTGTCATACTGTTGATTCTTTCAATAAATCAGCTTTTGATAAATGCCTATGTGCCAGACATTAAAATGTGCTAGACATTGAAAATACCAATTATATATATATAATATGTATATGTATACATATTATATATTCATATATATAAATAAAAAGAAACAATCTCTTCTCTAAAGCAGCTTAGATTTTACTAGGGGAACATATTCATATATCAGTAAAGTCAGTTCTGCTACAATTTGAAACACATGTTCCTAAGAATCACTACTCAGTGCAAAAAGGGCAGGGTTTATGGGGAAAATGGGGTTAAATGAAATCAGTGAAACATAAAAATGAGATAGGAACCTAATAAAATGGTGGCATAGTTTTATATGTGCCAAAATGATTAAGAAATATATCCATACTACCATAAGTAATCCAACTGTAGCTTGTGCCCTCCTTATCATGGGGAAAACTAGGGTGAGGGGAGTTTGAAATGCATAATATTTTGCATTGAAAAGTAGCTAATTTGCTTGTAGAAGTGAGCAGCTTGTGAATTTTCATGAAGAGGTGAAGTTTTCTGAATTCTCACTGTTTCTCAAAGATGAGATCACACATAAGCAAATGTAAAATTCAAGTTATGCTTAATCATTCCCTAATATATCAATTTGAATTAGAAAGATTTCATATGTTCAAAATAAGCATTAGAGTAGAACTGATGTATACACAGAATACTTTACAATGCAAATGCAAAGGAGTGAAATAGCAGGTAGTTAAGGAGGAAGGGAGGTCCCTTGTAGTTGGAGAGATCAGGAAAGACTTCATGAAGAAGGTAGTGTGTAAGTTTCATCCTGCAGAAAGAGGAAGATTCTGTGAGGTGCAAATGAGTAGGAATGCATTTCAGCCATGAGAGAATGCAAAGACACAGAGAAGGAGGATAGAATGCTGTGGGTGAGGAATGGGTAGAATGTCAGTTTGGTTGGACTGTTGAATTTGAAGAGGGCAATAATGCATAATGAGGCTGGAAAAATAAACTGGAATCAGATTGTGAAGGGTTTTAAAAACCAATGAAGAATAATTCATTCTAGAGGCAATGAGAAGTCACTGCACTTTATCTAATAGGATAGTGAAATGG
The DNA here is from genome assembly GCA_023548195.1 of Bettongia penicillata ogilbyi. Lineage (NCBI taxonomy): Eukaryota > Metazoa > Chordata > Mammalia > Diprotodontia > Potoroidae > Bettongia > Bettongia penicillata. The sequence goes on from JAJHZJ010000371.1 coordinate 6,028,784, forward strand.
TCAAATCAGATATTTGCAAAATATATAGCACAGTGGACAGTAAGGTGGCACAATGGATAGAATGCCAGACCTGTAGTCAGAAAGACCTGATTTGCAATCTGACCTCAGACACTTACTAACTATATGACCCTGAGCAAGTCACTTAACCCTATCTGCCTCAATAAAATGAGCTGGAGCAATTATTTTTCTAGTATCTTTGCAAGAAACCCCAAAATGAGATCACAAAGAGCCAGACACAACTGAAAATTATTAAACAACAAAAATAGCACAGTGCCTGGCATATAGTAGGTACTTTAAATATTTCCACCCCCTTCAAAAATGTGATTAAGAAAAATCAAATCAGGAATTGTGTGGTGTAAGGTTTGAGGGAGAAGGGGAGAGACTTGATGAATGGAGAACAATTAGGAGGTCATTGATAAAATTTCAACAAGGGGTGATTAGGGCTAAAACAAAGGAAGGATTTGTGTGATAGAAAGAGAGGTAGATTTTAGAGATGCTATGGAGGTAGAAATGTCAACATTTGACCTTTGGTTGGATACATGGGATGAAAGATGATGTATTCAAACATAATGCCAAGATTATGAACCTGGAATATTGGAAGAATTCTGTTATATGAAGAATAGAAATATGGACGTTTCAAAGAGGGATGGGTTCAAGCAGAAAAACCAGGAGAAAGTAGTGTCATAAAAATCCAAAGGAGAGAGAATATCCAATAGGAAAGGAGGTTTCATAACTTAAATGCAAAAGGATGATAACTGAAAAGAGACCAGCAGATTTGACAATTAATAATCTATCAAAGGTATGATTATTGGCGGTTTTGGAGAAAGAGGTCAAAAGTCAGATTACAAAGGGTTGAGAAAGGAAAGGAGAAATAGAGGCAGCAAATGTATGCAAATTTTTCTATTGAGGTATGAAAACCTCCATTTTTTGGCAAACTGTTGTCTGATTGTACTTTTCTCATCATGTATTTCTGAAGTTGATTTGTTGAACTCAAGTATAAGATTTCCCATTTATTCCGATTACATTTTGTTTTATTAGATTTATCTCAATGTTCTTGCCTGTCAAGAGCTTTTTGCAATCTGATTCTGTCATTAAATATGTTAGCAATCTCCCCAGCTTTCTGTTACTTGCAAATATGACCATTTTGCGATCTATGACTTCATTCAGGTTGTTGATAAAAATGTTAAATAGGGCAAAGATTAGCACAGCAGATCCCTAGGGTACTCCAGTGGAGACCTCTTGCCAACTTGACATCAAACCTTTAACAACTACTTTTTTAGTCCAATTTAGTCCAATTCCACATCCAATTAATTATATTGTTATATAGCCTATATCTATTGCTTTTTTTCCCTACAAAATAGCCAAAGGCGTTTTATTGAAAGCATTGCTAAAATCTCAGTAAAGTACATCCATAACAGTTCTCTGATTTTTATAATTTAGTAACCCTTTCAAAAAGTGTTAGTCTGTTCATGATGGTGCCATGCCATATCTTATCTCTTTTGTTTTTTTCACCATTCCATTATCCTGAACAATAATCTTATCCTTTCTTTTTCTCCCTTGTCTTCCATATATAGCAACAAGGGAAAAATAATTGTTGTCCTTTGCTTTCTTAATAAGCCTTAGCTCATTCTGAATTCTAGCAAAGCTGACACTATGCTTATAGTATGATCCTCTCTTACCTGCTTTTGCTTCTACTTGCTGTACATTCCTTTTTAAAAGCTAGCTTACATGATGAGTTTATTGTATATTCTTATGTGTCTTTTTAGACAATTCCCATTTTTCCTCCCTGTCAGAATTGTTTCATTTTTTTGAATTTTATTTTTAATAGCTTCATATGTTTCCTGGATTGACTTACCTATGAAATGTTGGTTCGTTGAATTCAGGGCACTTTTCAAAATATGCCCGTATTTTCTCCTCTTTAGTATCACCAACTTTCACAAGAAGTGATCACTTCTCCTTGAGGTACCCATCATTTTCTCTCCACAATCGATTCTAGTGTTAATGAACTAGGTAAGAATCAGCACCCACAGGGGACCAGAATATCTCCCTATTGGTTCTTTCATCTGTTGAAAAATAAAGTTGTCAGTAGGGCAAGTCAGGAGCTTATTAACTGTTTCTTTTTTGGCAGTGAGAAAGATACAGCGGATCTTTAGATATATTGTAAGTTTCCCATCACAGATAAAGTAACTGGACTATTTGATCTAGCAAAAAGAAGCCTTGGGGCATGAGTAATGAAAGTTATCTTGAAATTTTTATGGGGCTGCTCAGTAGAAGAGATTCTAGACTTGTTTGGCTTGGACTCAGAAGACTGAACTAAGAGCAGTAAGCACAAATTGCCAAAAGATAGATCTAGACTTGATGTGATGAAGATCTTCCTAATAGTTAAAGCCATTCAAAAGTAGGATGACTACATAAGGACGTAGTGAATTCCCCCTCCGTGAATGTCTTTAAACTACATCTGGTATACTGCCATTGGAGACATTGTAAAGGGAACACTAGTTTAACTACAAATTGTACCAGTTGACATTTGAGATCTCTTCCAAATCTAATGTTTTGTAATTCTATAACAAGTTCAAAAATGTAAAATTATGTTAAAAAGTCAGAAAAAAATCCACATATGTCCCCAGTAAATCCAGTTGTCCTATGTATATATGCACAATGCAAAAAAAAAAAAACAAAACCCAAAACCCAAATCAGTCAATTTAGCCAAAAACTAATCTATCCAGGGGATTGGGGGGAACCAATCAAACCAGTTTGACTGCATTTATCAAACAATGAAAAACACTGAAGCTGTGGGTGCAGTGTAGACTTGAGTTCTCTTCAGACACATGTTCCCATAGCAACTTTACTGAAAGGGGATTGGAAGAAGTCATGTATATAAAATTTCTTCTCCCTGATTTCCTCGAGGCCCTACCCGAATTCTTTTTGGCTTCGGCCATCTGGGCATATCCTTGTTTCCCCAGCTGCCTTATTCTGGTAATGAACTCTGTTGTAAAATGTCCTTTGACACCTGCCAGGGATGCAAGATCCAGATTGTCATGTGAAAATTAGTGCACAGTAATGAAATCCTACCACAAGCTGCTATGGTCCTTTGAAATTTACTGAATCCCATAGCTACATAGCTACAGGAATAGGCAGTTTATTGAAACACATATTACAATTTTGAATTTATGCACCAGTTCCTAACACATTTTCTTCAGAGAGAGAGCAAATATATGTTGCAATGAACATACTAGCAGCTCTTTTCCATCCTTCCTACTGTACCTCTGACAACCCTTAAGGAAAAGCCAACTATAAAGCATCTTATCTCTTCTCCCCCCACTACCCTCCCCCTATGGCTATCAAGGTTGTAAATCAAAACATTTAGAACTGTTGGCTCTTTACACACTTATGTTTAGTTCAGCATTTTCTATTGATCTATCTCAACATAAATGTCCACATTTATAGCCTTAGAAATGTCTTTATTAGAGTGATAAAGTGAACACTTTACAAAATGAACATATCATAGTAAGGCTGGTGTTCTCACCCCAAACCACTGCAACACATTCCACCCCATCACACTGAACCACATTACATTCCATGTGTCTTAAGTCGCCTAGTATACTCCAATATACTAGCCTTTTTTACAGTGGGTAAGCATCTCAACTTCAATTCCCTAATCTATAAAATGGATATGATAATCCCTATTTCAATTATATTTGAGAGAGGGTTGTCATAATCCAGTAAGATCCTTCCCCCCTAGGTCAAGAGGCAGCCTATGTTAAAGAACTATATACAATGTAAGTATAATTTCTTTTTAAATATAAATATAAATTTATTTAACTTTTTACATTCATTTTCACAAAATTTTGGGTTCCAAATTTTCTCCCCATTTATCCCCTCCCCCCACTCCAATACACTGAGCATTCTAATTTTCCCTATCACCAATCTTCCCTCTCTTCTATCATCCCTCCCTTCTCTTGTCCCCATCTTCTCTTTTGTCCTGTAGGGACAGATGACTTTCTATTCCCCATTAATTATATTACTTATTTCCTAGTAGCAACAACAATACTCAACAGTTGTTCCTAAAACTTTGAGTTCCAAATTCTCCCCTTCCCTCCCTCCCCACCCATTCCCTTTGGGAAGGCAAGCAATTCAATATAGGCCAGATCTGTGTAGTTTTGCAAATGACTTTGATAACAGTCGTGTTGTGTGAGACTAACGGTGTTTTCCTCCATCCTATTCTGCCCCCCATTGTTTCTATTCTGTCTTTTGATCCTGTCCCTCCCCAAGTGTTGACTTCCAATTGCTCCCTTCTCCCATTGCCCTCCCTTCCATCATCCCTCCCTCCCTGCTTATCTCCTTCTCCCCCACTTTCCTGTACTGTAAGATAGGTTTTCATACCAAAATGAGTGTGCATTTTACTCCTTCCTTTAGTCGAATGTGATGAGGGTAAACTTCTTGTTTTTTTCTCAGCTCTCCTCTTTTTCCCTCCACTAAAAAGTCTCCTGCTTGCCTCTTGAATGAGATATAATTTACCCCATTTCATTTCACCCTCTCTCCTCCCACTACATTTCTCCTCACAATTTACCTTAATTTCTTTTAAGTTATGGTCCCATCCTATTCAATTCACTCTGTGCTCTCTGTCTGTGTGTGTGTGTGCATGTGTGTATGTGTTTGTGCGCGCATGCACCTACATGTGTGTGTGCATGTGTGTGTGTGTATGTGAGTGTGTGTGTGTGGTCCCACCAACTACCCAGATACTGAAGCGTTTTAAGAGTTACAAATATTGTCTTTCCATGTAGGAATGTAAACAGTTCACCTTTGGTCAGTCCCTAATGACTTCTCTTTGCTGTTTACTTTTTCATGCTTCTTCTCATTCTTGTGTTTGAAAGTCAAATTTTCTTTTCAGCTCTGGTCTTTTCATCAAGAATGCTTGAAAGTCCTCTGTTTCATTGAAAGACCATATTTTCCCCTGAAGTATTATACTTAGTTTTGCTGGGTAGGTGATTCTTGGTTTGAGTCCCAGTTCCTTTGACTTCTGGAATATCCTATTCCACGCCCTTCGATCCCTTAATGTAGAAGCTGCTAGAGCTTGTGTTATCCTGATTTTATTTCCACAATACTGGAATTGTTTCTTTCTAGCTGCTTGCAAGATTTTTTCCTTGACCTGGGAATTCTGGAATTTGGCCACAATGTTCCTAGGAGTTTCTCTTTTTGGATCTCTTTCAGGCGATGATCGATGGATTCCTTCAATACTTATTTTTCCCTCTGGTTCTAGAATCTCAGGGCAGTTTTCCTTGATAATTTCATGAAAGATGATGTCTAGGCTCTTTTTTTGATCATGGCTTTCAGGTAGTCCTATAATTTTTAAATTGTCTCTCCTGGATCTATTTTCCAGGTCAGTTGTTTTTCCCATGAGATATTTCACATTCTCTTCCATTTTTTCATTCTTTTGGTTTTGTTTTATGATTTCTTGGTTTCCCAGGAAGTCATTAGCCTCCATCTGTTCCATTCTAATCTTGAGAGAACTATTCTCTTCAGTGAGCTTTTGAACCTCTTTTTCCATTTGACTAATTCTGCTTTTGAAAGCATTCTTCTCCTCATTGGCTTTTTGAACCTCTTCTGCCAATTGAGTTAGTCTCTTTTTCAAGGTGTTATTCTCTTCAGCATTTTTTTGGGTCTCCTTTACCAAGGTATTGACCTGTTTTTCATGCCTTTCTTGCATCTCTCTCATTTCTCTTCCCAGTTTTTCCTCCACCTGTCTAACTTGATTTTCAAAATACTTTTTGAGCTCTTCCATGGCCTGAACCCACCGGACATCCACCTCGGATGTCTGGGATAGAGAGGCCCTGGCCTCCACGTCTTTCCCTGACTGCAAGCATTGTACTTCTTCATCAGAAATGAAAGGAGGAAGGAACATCTCTTCCTCAAGAAAGTAGCTCTCCATGGTCACATTTTTCTTCCTTTTTCTGGGCTTTTTCCCAGCCAGTTACTTGACTTCTGAGATTCCTCTCTACCCCCATCTAGATCCTCCCAGCTAGTGCTTGGGGTCTGAGATTCAAATGCTGCTTCCCAGTTCAGGGCTATCTGAGGCGGGAGCGGCTGCTATTCAATGTGAACTTAAGTTCTGGTGCTTGGGTGGGGGCAGGGCCGCCTCCCAGGCTCAGTTCCCTCAGGGCCTTTATGTAGAGACCTTCAGTAGTGGAGCAGGTGGGGGCAGGGCTATCTCCCAGGCTCAGTTCCCTCAAGGGCTTTATGCAGAGACCTTCGGTAATGGAGCTCCTGCCTCCCCAGGGAGTTCTAGGCTGCTGCTGCCTCTGCCACTCCCTCTGCTGCTGCCTCCCAAAGGGGCCTAATACACGGAGACACCCCGCTCCCATCTTGGTCAGCCCAGACATCTCTCTCACTGACCTGTCGCACCTGTGAATGGAGGGACCTTCGCGGCCGCCAGAGGTTCCATCCCTGAAGCCTGCTCGGATCTGCAACTCTGGGGCAATGCGGCCAGGTCAGCTCAGGGGTAGGCTCCTCTGTCCCGAGCGTGATGGACCCCTGTGGACGGCTTTCCAGGGCTTTCTGGAACGGAAATCTCTTCCACTGCATTGGTGCATGGCTTGCAGTACTCCAGAATTTTGGGGGAGTTCTTTTTACAGGAAATTTATGAGCTGTGGATTCGGAGCTAGTATACATGAGTCTTTCTACTCCGCCATCTTGGCTTCTCCCCCCAATGTAAGTATAATTAAGCATTCCTTAATATATGATTTCTTATAGTTGTTTATTAACCTTTTATTACAGTATTTCCCCACTCCAGGAACAGAAAGGTCCTTGTGCTTCTCCTTACTGGTAACTTCTAATTCACTAAGTCTATTCTCCTTAGCGTGACTCCTATACAAACTGGATCCAACCTACCAAAATGTTTGATCTTAGACAAGTCACTTAAACTTTCTTTGTCTAAGCACACTTTCCTCTTCTGTAAAATTAGAAAATGGATTACATTATTTTAAGACCTTTTCATCTAGGAAATTCCATTTAGCTTTTATGGACCTTCCAAACTAGTTTTTTTTCCTTAATTGTTTTTTTTAATTGATGTTATCTGTTTTTACATTATTATAGTTATCCCTAGTTTCCCTCTCATTATCATTTTACTGTTTCTCATCTCCCTTGTCTAGTCTGTGCCAGTAATCATTTTATTTTTTAACCAATACCAGATAGTTTTAATTGTTGCTTTACATTACAGTTTGAGGACTGTAAGAGCTAATGCTCCTTCATCCCTACAACTTTTCATCATTTCCATTGATATTCTAGAGATTTTCTTTTATCAAATGAATTTTGTTATTCTTTTGTTAAGTTCTATAATTCATCCCATGGTAATTTGATTAATAGAGCATTAAAAGTATAATTTAACTTTGGCTGCATTTTCATTTTTAATATATTTGCACAGCCTAGCAAGAGCACTGAATATTCCTCTAGCTATTTAAATTGCTCTTTATTTCTTTAAGGAGTACTTTGTAATTGAATATATACAAGTCTTTTATGAGTTTTGGTAGATAAATACTCAAATATTTTATGGATTTTGTAGTAAATTGGAATGGGATTTTCCTTTTAATTTGTACTTCTTGGATTTTATTATTATTATTTAGAAATACTATTTATTTTTGAGGGTTTACTTTGTAGCTTGCAACTGTGCTAAAACAATTAACTGTTTCAGTTAATATCTTTGAAGGTCATATCATCAACAAATAGGGATAATTTCATCTCTTCTTCACCTATTTTATGCTTTTAATTTCTCTTTCTCTTATTGTATTGTTTTTGCTAAAATTTCCAGAACTATATCAAATAATAGTTGGGAGAATGGGCATCTGTGCTTCACTATGTTAGAAAAGGTTCTAGTGTATCACCATTGCATATAATTCCAGATTTTGATTTTGGGTGCAGCTACATGGTGCAGTGGATGGAGCACCAGTGCAGGAGTCAGGAGGACTTGAGTTTAAATTTTACTTCAGACACTTGACATTCAAGAGCTGTGTGACCTTGGGCAAGGCACTTAACCCCAATTGCCTCATCCTGGGTCATCTCCAGTCATCTTGATGACTATCTGGTCACTGGATTCAGATGGCTCTAGAGGAGAAGTGAGGCTGGTGACCTGCACAGCCCTCCCTCACTCAAAACAAAGTCAAGTTCAAGTCATGTCATTATTTCTTTGATGGCATGGTCTTCTTTGGGCAATGAAAGACATACACACACAAGATTTTGATTTTTAGATAGATACTTTTAAAATTCCATTAATAAAAGGTCCCTCTATACATATTCCTTGCAGGGTTTTTAGCATAAAAGAGTGCTGTATTTTGTCCAAGTCTTTTTTTCTATATTCACTGAGATGATAACGTGGTTTTGAATATTTTAGTTTTTAATATGACTATTTTGATTGCTTTCCTAATGTTGATCTAGCCTTACATTCTTGTTATAAATGCCATTTGGTAATAAAGAATGATTCCTTGGATAAGTTCTTTGAATCTGTTTGATAGGATTATGCTGAAAGTTTTTGAGTCATTCACTAATGATATCAGTCTGTAGTTTTCCTTTTATATTTTATCTATCCCTGGGTTAGACATTGGAACTGCTTTTGTCTTACAAAAGAATTCTGATAGAGTACTTTCTCTTTTTTATAGAATAATTTGTGAACTTATTTGCTCTTTAAGAGTTTGCTGAGATTCCTATAAATTTGTCAAGAAGGTGGGGGTTTTTTGTTATAGTTATTTCTAGTTGATTTTCTGAGATTGCGCAAGTTAAGATTTAAGATCTTATGATAATTTGAGTTTTATATTTTTGGAGATATTCCTCTTTTGTGTGTGTGTGTGTGTGTGTTCTTAGTTTTGGTAGCATATAACTGTGCCTAATATGTTCTGATTATTCTTTTTGTTTCTTCTGATTTTGTGATGATTTTATTTTACTCCTTTAGCATTTTATTGATTTTATTTTCTGCTCTCTTCTTTTTAATCATAGTAGTTAAGGGCTTATCAATTTTATTAATCTTTTCAAAGAACTAGCTTTAAATTTATGTATAATTATGTTTCCAATTTTTCTTTTTTCTATTGTTTAATATCTACTCTTTTGTGCTTCTTTAAGTTTCATTTATTTGTTGGATTTCTATTTTTAAGCACATATTCAGTTCCTTACTCCTCTTTTCTATTTTTTTACTGTAGGGATATGATTTTTCCCCTGAGGACTGCCTTGACTGCATCTCAGAAATTTTTGTATGTTGTTACATCACTATTTTCTTTGACATAATTATTATTTCTATCATTTGTTCTTAGATCTACTCATCATTTAATATTTCTTTGTTAATTTTCTATTTATGTTGATGGCTTTTATATATTATCCTTAGACCAATGACCATTTGAATTGCGTTCTGGTCTCTAAAGGATATATTAATGATTTCTGCCTTTTAAAATTTGCTTGCAGTATTTTTTTCTCCTAATATATGGTGAATTTTTATCAAAGTTCTGTATGGTCCTAAAAATATGTATTTTTGAAATCCTACTTAGAGGTAATAATTTTTTTAGGTCTAATTTCTCCAGTTTTCAGTTCTATAATTTCCTTCTTGCTTATCTTTCTGTTAGTTTTATCCAAAAGAGGAGGGAAAGGAGGGAAGAATGGAGGGAGGGAGAAAGAGAGAGAGAGACAGAGACAGAGACAGAGAGAAAGAGAGATCTAAGTCTCCTGTCATTATTGTGCTACTGTTTCTATCTTCTTATAGTTCAGATGTTTCCTCTATGAATCTGGATGCTAAGACATTTAGAGTATACGTTTATGATAGATATTAGTTTGTTCTTTGTGTTTCTTTCAGCATAATATTGTTTCCTTGTTTATCTTTTTTATTTTTTAAATGTTTTTCTATGCTTTGCCAGATAACATAATTACACCTCCTTTTTTGGGGAGAGAGGGGATTTTCACTTGATACATAGTAAATTTATTCCATCCCTTCAGTTTTATTTTGTGTATAGCTTTGGTTTTTTGAATGGATTTCTTGTAGGCAACGGATTGTAGGATGTTGCTTCCTTATCTAATCTATCACTGTTTTCCCTTTGGTTTTATTGGATTGTTTAATCCCACTTCTGTTGTAAATACTTTACTTTAATCTTCTTTTAAGGTGACCCTGCTCAGATTGGCTTTCTTCCCCTTCCCTTTTATCCCCTTCTTTCTTTTGTTCCTTTAGGGTATTGCTTATTAGTTCCTTTTTCTCTCCTGTATTTATCTGGCTTATCTTATTCCCTCCTTTCCTCCCCCAATAGTGAAGTAGATACCCCCTCCTCTCTTTCTCTTTGACTAATCCTGTTACCTCTCTCTCTCTCTCTCTCTCTCTCTCTCTCTCTCTCTCTCTCTCTCTCTCTCTCTCTCTCTCCCCCTCTCTCTCCCTCTCTCTCTCTGGCTGTCTGTCTGTCTCTCAGTGTGTGTGTGTGTGTGTGTGTGTGTGTGTGTGTGTGTGTGTGTGTGTGTTCAGGCATTTTCAGTTGTTTCTGACTCTTCATGACCTCATTTGGGGGTTTCTTGGCAAAGCTACTGGAGTGTTTTTACTATTTCCTTCTCCAGTTCACTTTTTTACAGATAAGGAAACTAAGGCAAATAGGATTAAATAATTTAAATCATATAGCTAGGGTCTGTCGAAGGCCAGATTTGAACTCAAGAAGATGAGTCAAGTTGACTTCCGACCCAACAGTCTATCCTCTGTGCTGTCTAACTGCCCTAATTGTATTCATTAGTTTTTTATTTCATTTTAGTATTTCATTTCAAAATAAGTTTTCTCTCACTCTTCATTATCTGTCCTTTCTATTTACTCTACAGGCCCATTTTCTGACTCATGACTCCTGTAATTATTTTCGCTTTTCTCTGCATTCCTCATACAAACAAAGTTTCCTAGGTCTCCTAGGTCTTTTCTCCAGGTAGTTTCTGCCACTGCCTTATACAATTTGCCTTTCCATTGTTCCTCCTGCCCAGAACAATGCAAAGCATTGCAGGTGCCCCAATGTAGGACACCTCTTTCACCATGTTCCTAATTGAGCAGTCTATGACTAATCTATTCTCTCCCCCTGGGTTACTTTTTTTTTTCATTTGCCTCAGAATTTCCTCCCTGGATCTGTACTGTCTCACATGGAGGCAATAAATCACTTTACCCTCATTGCTGGCCCTTAATTTTACCCAAGGATATCATACATTCCTCTATTTCCCTCTATTCCATTTGCCCTTTCTTGTACCCATATTTTAATGTAGTCTCACCCAAAACAAACAAAACATTGATTCATTTATTGGCAAGGTATTTCCAAGGCTTGATAGTTACTATTACCTACACCAGACATCCACCTGCAACCCTGCCTTCTTCTGTCTGATGTATTTGGTGTTGCTTTTATGTTTTTGACTGATGCATTTAGGGTTTTTTCACCCCGTTTTGTATTTCTGCTGTTTGCACTGTTTGAGAAGAGAATAATATCTTCATTTCTGATTTTCTCCCCCAAAATATTTCAAACACCTCTTTATTATTAAATGTCCAGTTCCCCGCACCTCCTCCCACCCCAATATGTGGATGAGTAGAGATTTTTTGGGTAGGTCACACTGGAATCCATCCTGAGATCCATCCTTTGCTCTTCAAAACATATTATTCTATTCCTTTTTATATTTTCTTATAAGTACAAAATAGTCACATTATTTGAGTTTTCTTCATTCTCCTCCTTCTCCTTTCTCCTCCTCCTCCTTCTTCTCCATCTCCTTCCCTTCTCCTTTCCCTTCTCCTTCTTCTGTGAATTCTTTCAATTGTTATTTTCTTTTCTTTGTTTAAAAGTTCTAGGAAGTTCTTTACCACCATTTTTTTATTATGGTGTTAAGGGATTCTTTTTTTCAATTTTTTGGTCCCATCATGTTATAGGAGACCTATATTCTAAAAATGATTGTATATATCCTGTCTTTGGAATTAGTATACTTTGCTTGCATAGTGAGATTTTTTCTTTTAATTTTATTGTTTTTTGATTCTCTTCTTCCAGATTGTCCTTCACTTTTGTGTATTTTCACTCTTAATCTTCTTTTCTTTCTTCTTTTTTTGGTGAGACAACAACCTAGATTGTAGTTTCTCTGTTCTGCCCATGATTTTTGCTTTGCAAATCAAATTCTGCTTTCATAATTCTCATTTCTCTTTTGAGATCAATATTTCATTTATTTAACTTTTTTACATTCATTTTCACAAAATTTTGTCCCTTCCCCCCACCCCAATACACTGAGCATGCTAATTTTCCCTATCACCAATCTGCCCTCTCTTCTATAATCCCTCCCTTCTCTTGTCCCCATCTTCTCTTTTGTCCTGTAGGGACAGATGACTTTCTATTCCCCATTAACTGTATTTCTTATTTCCTAGTAGCAACAACAATACTAAACAGTTGTTCCTGAAACTTTGAGTTCCAAATTCTCCCCATCCCTCCCTCCCCACCCATTCCCTTTGGGAAGGCAGGCAATTCAATATAGGCCATATCTGTGTAGTTTTGCAAATGACTTCCATGATAGTCGTGTTGTGTAAGACTAACTGTGTTTCCCTCCATCCTATTCTGCCCCCCATTGTTTCTAATCTGTCTTTTGATCCTGTCCCTCCCCGAGTGTTGACTTCAAATTGCTCCCTCCTCCCATTGCCCTCCCTTCCATCATCCCCTCCACCTTGCTTATCTCCTTCTCCCCCACTTTCCTGTATTGTAAGATAGGTTTCATACTAAAATGAGTGTGCATTTTATTCCTTCCTTTAGTCGAATGTGATGAGGGTAAACTTCTTGTTTTTTTCTCAGCTCTCCTCTTTTTCCCTCCACGAAAAGGTTTCCTGCTTGCCTCTTGAATGACATATAATTTACCCAATCCCATTTCACCCTTTTTCCTCCAACTACATTTCTCTCTCACCATTTACCTTAATTTCTTTTAAGATATGGTCCCATCCTATTCAATTCTCTCTGTGCTCTCTATCTCTGTATGTGCATGTATGTGTGTGTGAGTGCACGCGTGTACATGTGTGTGTGTACGTGTGTGTGTGATCCCACCAACTACCCAGATACTGAAAAGTTTTAAGAGTTACAAATATTGTCTTTCCATGTAGGAATGTAAACAGTTCACTTTTGGTAAGTCCCTTATGACTTCTCTTTGCTGTTTACTTTTTCATGCTTCTTCTCATTCTTGTGTTTGAAAGTCAAATTTTCTTTTCAGCTCTGGTCTTTTCTTCAAGAATGCTTGAAAGTCCTCTGTTTCATTGAAAGACCATATTTTCCTCTGAAGTATTATACTCAGTTTTTCTGAGTAGGTGATTCTTGGTTTGAGTCCTAGTTCCTTTGACTTCTGGAATATCCTATTCCACACCCTTCGATCCCTTAATGTAGAAGCTGCTAGATCTTGAGTTATCCTGATTTTATTTCCACAATACTGGAATTGTTTCTCTCTAGCTGCTTGCAAGATTTTCTCTTTGACCTGGGAGTTCTGGAATTGGCCACAATGTTCCTAGGAGTTTCTCTTTTTGGATCTCTTTCAGGCAATGATCGATGGATTCTTTCAACACTTATTTTGCCTTCTGGTTCTAGAATGTCAGGGCAGTTTTCCTTGATAATTTCATGGAAGATGATGTCTAGGCTCTTTTTTTGATCATGACTTTCAGGCAGTTCCATAATTTTTAAATTGTCTCTCCTGGATCTATTTTCCAGGTCAGTTGTTTTTCCCATGAGATATTTCACATTCTCTTCCATTTTTTCATTCTTTTGGTTTTGTTTTGTGATTTCTTGGTTTCTCAGAAAGTCATTAGCCTCCATCTGTTCCATTCTAATTTTGAGAGAACTATTCTCTTCAGTGAGCTTTTGAACCTCTTTTTCCATTTGGCTAATTCTGCTTTTGCAAGCATTCTTCTCCTCATTGGCTTTTTGAACCTCTTTTGCCAATTGAGTGAGCCTATTTTTCAAGGTGTCATTTTCTTCAGCATTTTTTTGGGTCTCCTTTAGCAAGGTATTGACCCATTTTTCATGCTTTTCTAGCATCTCTCTCTTTTCTCTTCCCAGTTTTTCCTCCACCTGTCTAACTTGATTTTCAAAATCCTTTTTGAGCTCTTCCATGGCCTGAACCCACCGGACATCCCCCTGGGATGTCTGGGATACAGAGGCCCCAACCTCCACGTCTTTCCCTGATAGTAAGAATATTTTCTCATCATCAGAATTGAAAGGTGGGAACATTTGCACCCACTCAAAGTAGCTCTCTATCGTCTTATTTTTCTTCCCTTTTCTGGGCATTTTCCCAGCCAGTTACTTGACTTCTGAGATTCCTGTTCCCCCCTCCCTAGATCCGCCCAGCTAGTGCTTGGGGTCTGAGATTCAAATGGGCTTTCCGCAGCAGGCACCGCTGCTATTCAATTTGAGCTTAAGCTCTGGTCCTCAGGAGGGGGCAGGGCTGCCTCCCAGGCTCAGTTCCCTCAGGGGCTTTATGCAGAGACCTTCAGTAATGGAGCAGGTGAGGGCAGGGCCATCTCCCAGGCTCAGTTCCCTCAGGGGGTTCATACAGACACCTGAACTTCTGCCTGCTGCTCTGGGAGTCCCGGGCCGCCGCCGCTGCCTCTGCCGCTGCCCCTGCCTCTGCTGCTTTCTGCCCCTGCCTCTGCCACTTCCTCCCAAGGGGGCCCAAGCCACGGAGACACCCCGCTCCCGTCTTGACCAGCCCAGACGTCTCTCTCACTGACCTGTAGCGCCTGTGGGCGGAGGGACCTTCCCGGCCGCCAGAGGTTCCGTCCCTGAAGCCTGCTCGGATCCGCTCCTCTCGGCTGCACGTGGCCAGGGCAGCTCAGGGGTGGACTCCGCTTTCCGGAGTGCGACGGACCCTGGGGACGGCTCTCCAGGGCTCTCTGGAACGGAAATCTTTTCCACTGTGATTCTGCATGCCTTGCAGTGATCCAGAATTTGTGGGGAGTTCTTCTTGCAGAAAATATATGGGCTGTGGGTTTGGAGCTAGCATATGTGAGTCTTTCTACTCCTCCATCTTGGCTCCACCCCCGAGATCAATATTTCAGATCAAACCTTGTGATTCCATCTTCTCTTCATGTTCCATAGCATCATTTGTCTTATCAAGTATCAGATTATATTCCTTTGTTTTGAAGTAGATTTTTGCAGTTGCCCGAACTCGTTGACTAGATCTGTAAGTCATATTTCCTTCTGTTATCAATATTTTCCTGGTTGCTTTATCTGCTTATATTCAAGGTCTGTCAGTTTTGTTCATGATTTTTTTGTTAACTTCAGTTTTATTTTCAATGATTTTTCCCTATTCTTTTTCTTACTTACTTCCTTGAGGGCTGGATCTCCAATTTTCTCAGGCTCCTCCCACACTGGACCAGTTTACCAGCCTAAGTCTCTGCCACATGTGATTTTATGGTGGTAAGAATTGACTGCAGCTAGATACTGTACTTTTTCCTTCAGGTTAAGTGAAGTGTTGCATACTTCCCATTCTCACCCATCCAAGATGCCCTGTCTTCTGTTCCTTAGCTCTCTGACCTGGACCCAGAAGTTTCAAGTCTTGCAGTTTTGCTTCTATGGGGTTATAGCTACCAGCAGTCTGTTGAGGCCCACAGAAGACTCAAGCACTAGAAAGAGTGAGAAAGGAGAAGAATGTAGGAGTGTGTTTTCTTGTAAACCTATATTGGATCCTTGCATCTTTTAGTGCGGCCTCACTGGTGGAAGAATGACAGGTACGCAAGTTGTACTGTGAAGATCATTTTGTTTTGTTCTGCTTTCCAATTAGTATATGACTATATCTCTTCTTTTCAACTAGAGAATGTGAGCTCTGAGCAAAAGATGATGGCATTTTAGCCTCATTGTATCTTCCATAAAATTTATCCTTGTGCATTGCACATGGCATATCTTTTCTGTTAATAATCTGCACCAGTTCCCTCCCAACATACACCAATGCCTGGATGCTGGATAAAAGTGGAAGAACTGGGATTGCTATTGTAAGGTTTTCCTGAGGCAGTTGATGTCCATGATTAGGCCATGTATATACACATACATATGAGATGTGATGTCTCTTGCTTGAATGTGTTTAATCCATTTATGTGGGTGTTTATAAATGACTAGCCACTTTGGGAATGTGGAATTAGACTGTGGGTAATCAAAGAGGCTAAATTATGGAGTTTCTGATTGTATCCTATAAAATTTGGTTTAATTGTAACAGGATCATTTTAGTGTCAGGTCCTATTTGGAAATTTCCCTGACAGTCAACTGTGTGTATTCAGGGGCAAAAATTGGGCCTCTGTTTCCATCTCTGTAATTGTGGTATGAAGTAATTATGGTATGAGTCACCTTTGCCTCTATTTCACATTTGCAAAAAAGCTCATATTTTTTGAAGTTTGTAACTACTCCATTACCTCGATTCAAGCTCTCTTCTTGAGATATCCCTTAAGAAAATTAGAGCAAACAGCCAGTATTTTTTATGAGCTGCAATGAGTTCTGCCACTCCTTGGAAACAGCATTATTGAATAACATGTTGGCATTTCTGCATGGGGAAAGAGAGCAGATGAAAGTGGAAAATGATAGGGTGGAGGAGAATTTGGGAACAGATTGGACTTGGGAGGTTAAAATAGTCCCAGAGTTTGGGGCATCAACTATCCAGACTGGTGCTTGAACTGGTCCATAACAGAAAGTCCATGATGGTTAGTTACATTAATCCTCTATCAAAATGTACTGCTATATACTATAAGACAGTCTGGATTTTAGTGGTGTATTCTGGGAGCTATATATTTCTCAAGATTATAAATTATGAAAGATGAGTCTAGACATAAATCATTTGGGATTTAGCCAGAACTGATAAGATCAGAGAAATTCATGTCCAATACTTACCCTGCTCACTAAACCATACTCCTTATAGATCAATATTAACAAGATTTCATTAACACTTAAAGAGTCTATGAGAGTTTTGTATATGGATTCTGTAGACATGATGGGATAAATATGATGTAAGGGAAGATAAGCTGTTTTGGGGGCCGCGAGACCTGGATTTGAATGCTATCTCTTACATTTTAACCTGTGTAGACCTTAGGTAGTTTACTCAACTGTTTAGAACCTGTTCCTTCAATATAAAATGAAGAGATTGAACTAGAGGACCTCTAAAGTATGTACCAGCTCAAAATCTAGGATCAATGAGAGAAAATGCTTGTTTCTTATTTCAAAAACGGTGGGATTGCCAACTTTCTCATCTCATAGTTTAGGTATAGTGGTAAGTGAAATCCCAGTTAGTTACCTTCTATTGCCAGAGATGGTCTCTTTCTACCCCTAGTTCTGGAAAATTCAGCCCTTCCTCTCTCCAGACTTATTATATCACCTAGAATCAGAAAGAATGCAACAAAAAAGAACCCTGAATTTGAAGTCAGAAGACATATTCTGGGGAGTGTTAGTAAATATTTAACCACCAGCTCCCTGAAAATGCATGAAACACTTTAAAATTTAATCTGTATTATTAACATTATCTCGAACACTTTCTTAAACTTAGACAATCAATAATTCAGTAAATCAAACCATAATTTTTAGGTTGCTCATTTCCAAGATATAAATGCTCAAATGTAAATTTAAAAATGTTTAACACTTGGTTTATGTGAGCTCCAGCACATCACTGCCTACATTGGAATATGAGCTCCCACACTTACCATATGACCTCAGGCAGGTTCCTTAATCTTCCTTGGCCTGTTACCTTGTTAATGGAAAAAAGGAGATTGATTTGAATGATCCCTAAAGCCTTTTAGGGACATGAGTCTCAATTTCCTCATCTATAAAATAGGGATATTACTGTGTATACTATCTACCTCCCCAGGATTAAGGTGAGGACTATTATGTTTGACAACTAAAACACTACAAAAACATTTTAAATGCATTTTAGCACTTTTTATGTGCCAGAAAATTGCTCCAAGATACATTTATCCATGGGAAGAGCAGCCCAGATCCCAATCATTAGGGGAACTGGGATAGAGGTATTAAACAGAGACCATAGTTTTGCTACACCAGAGCCAAAGACTCCTGACAGCCTCACAGGTTCTCCTAAACTTAGGTTTAAAAGATTGATAATTATATTTATTTTAATATAATTGGTTTCCTTTACAGCCCTATATATTTTATGGATATAAAATCATTATTCTGAGAAAGGATACATAGACTTCCCCAGTCTGCCAAAGGTCACAAAAGAGGTTAAGAACCTCTGCAATCTATAATAAGAAAAAGAACTCCTCACTTGAGTCTTTATAGCCCTTTACAGCTCTATGCCAACCTACTTTTCCAACCCTTTTCACATTCTGCAATCCAGCATTGGTATTCTTTACGCATGACATTCCATTGTCTATCTCCTTGCTTGTGCATGGCTCCTCCTCTTTGCTGGAAAAGTATTACCTTTCCACTTCTGCCTTCAGATCTTTTGTTTACTTTGGTATTCTACTCAAATACCAGTTTCTGTATTAAATTTTTCTTTATTCTGTTAGGGTCTAATGTTTTTATGTTCTTCCCTTAAAAAATTTGACCTCTTTTTATTTTCTATATGTTTATTTATATACATGCTATCTCTCTTGACAAAAATGAAAACTCCTTGGGGGGGGTTAGAGATTGTTTCTTAATTATTGTTATGGTATTTCCAGGACTTAGCAAGTGCTTGCTTACTAAATGGTCTTGGATTGCCTGACTAGATCTCTGCTTTAGGGTCATGTCTGGGTTTGAATCCTGACCATAGGTACTCTATTTTTTCTAGATTTTTGGATGGTGTCTATTGAGAATATTTTTTAAAAGGCCCTGTGACTTGAGCTGATGAAATGCAATGATAGAACAAGAGTATCTCCCCTGTGCGATAAGACAGACCAAGATTAATGACTCAGAGTACCTTGGCAGAAATATCTGATCGTAGTTTTCAAACTTCACACAGTATATGAAATTAAAGAGAATACACAAATAAGATGATACCTAAAGCATAGTTACTGTGCTTCCCTGACCTCTTATTTTCTGTCAATGGTGCCTTTCAATTATTGCTTGAAGATGGAATACATTGAGGATGGAGATACACTTCAGGAGCTAAGCAGGACTTTTCTTCCTTTCATGACTATCTGGAGTTAAAATGCAATTCTGAAGGACTATAATACCTAGATGAGGGATTTTTTTGGCAATAAAAAATTCAATTCGATTCATTTCAACAATAATGTTTTAAATGCCTACTTGGTTGAAGGCTGAGCAGAGTTTTATATCTTCAGATAAACCAGGTGATCAATGAGGGTAGAAAATGATGAGGATGAGGCTAGACAGTACAGTGGAAAGAGGATTGGACATGGAGTCAGGAACATCTGAATTTCAATCCTGCCTCAGACATTTACTGGTTGTGTGATACCATGCAAGTCACCTAACCTTTGTCTGTTTTGGTTTCCTCAAGTGTAAAATAAGGATAATAGAACCCAACATACCAGGATTTTGAGATAATATATGTAATATGATCCACAGATTTTAAAGGGTTATGTAAATGCTAATATTATTATTTTTATTATTAATTATTCCTATATGGTACAACTACTTATGATCTTTCTGTGAGATCAGCCAGGGGAATCTAGAAAATTAGAGACCAACAAACATGAAAAACTTCCAAAACATTTCTGAAAATCTCTGTAAGGTCCCCTGAGTAGGGGATCCACAGATTTTTCTTACCCAATTTTCTTTTTTCTTAGTCTCCACTAGTTAAAAGATAGAAAGAAGGGTTTAAGTCAAGAAAAAAAAGCAATGATAAGAATAAACAGCTCTTCTCTGAACTTTATTCATTAAACTACAATTTTTAATTAAGGAAATATCCTTCCTCTCCAACTGCTTTGATCCCCAATCCAAGAACCAGGGGAATTGGCAGAAACATGCTCGGACCATTGTCCACCAGCAACTGTGTTCTAGCATAGCCCTAGGGGAGGAGGAGACCTCCAGCAGCTAGACCCTCCCTCCCCCCACACCTCAGGCTGCAAGATTCAGTGTAACTCTGAAGAAACTCAGAAAGACTTCACCTGGCCTTGGCTTTGGCACACACTAGCTAGTACCAGCTCAGCACCAGATGAGTTGCAGCATTATATAGCTTCTAGCTGATAGAACCAGAGGCCACAGCACATAAAGTCAGTAACCAGGCCCATAGCCACTAGCACAAGAAGTGTGGGACAGAGCTCCCATGTCCCAGAAGCAGATATCAACTTTGAAAGTCAGGAAAAAAAACCAATGACAATGAGCAAGAAGTAAACTAAAAAAAAGGCAAAGACCACAGAATCTTACTATGGGGAAGGGGAAGGACAAAATATGAATTGACACTATACACACAACTGAAAACTCAAAAGGGAATATGAAGTAGTCTCAGGTCCAAAAAGTATTCTTGGAAGAGCTCAAGGAGGATTTTAAAAGCCAAGTGGGAGAGGCAGAAGAAAAACTGACCAATTCTTTTAAAAATAAAATGGACAAAAAGGAAAAAAAGTCACTGAAGAAAACAAATCCTTAAAAAGCAAAACTGGTCAAATGGATAGGAAAGTATGGAACCTAACTGGAGAAAATAACTCTTTGAGAAGTAAAATTGGCCAAATGGATAAGGAGATATAGAAGCTAACTGAATAAAACAATTCATTAAAATTTAGAATTGGAAAAGTAGAAGCTAATGACTCTTTGAGGCATCAAGAACAAAATCTAAAGAACGAAAAAGTAGAAGAAAACAAAAAATATCTCATTGGAAAAACAATTGACCTGTAATCTAGATCCAGGAGAGATAATCTAAGAATTATTGGCCAAAAAGCCATGATGAAAAAAAAGAGAGCCTGAACAGTATCTTCCAAGAAATCATCAAGAAAAATTACTTTGAGGTCCTAGAACCACAGGTTAAAATAATCATCAAAAACCCACCGGTCACCTACTGAGATACCAAATTGAAAACTCTGAGGAATATTGTAGACAAATCCCATAATTATCTGATGCAGAAAATACTGCAAGCAACCAAAAAGAAACAATTCAAATATAGAGGAACTAGAGTCAGGATCACATAGAAACTTGCAATTTCGATATTAAAATATCAGAGGGATTGGAATATGATATTCTATATGGCAAAGGAGCTTGGACTACCACCAAGGATCAACTACCAAGCAAAACAGAACATAATCTTTTAGGCAAGGAGATGGACATTCAGTGAAATAAGGCACTTCCAGACCTTCCTGATGAAAAGGACAGGGCTCAATGGAAAATTTGATCTTCAAATACAATGACTCAAGAGAGGCATAAAAAAGTAAACAGGAGAAAAAACCTTGTTATTCAATGAGGGTAGACTGTTTACATCCATATATGGGATGGTTATATGTGTTAATTTTGAGAATGGTATGTTTATTATGATATTTAAAAGGGATATACATAGAGGGCATGGGTATAAATGAACAAATGTGATGACAAAAAACCTAATTAAAGGGTACAAATGGATTGTAATGGAAGAAGAGTAGAAGAGTAGACAGAAAAGGGTAAAATACAGTGCATGAAGAAGCACAAAACATGTTATAATGAAGGGAAAGAAGGGGAGGGAGATGAGCATTGTTTCAGCTTTACTCTCATTAGATTTAGTCCAAGGTGGGAATAACATTTTCTTGCCCTACAAGCAGTAGGAGGGGAAAGGGGAAAGAAAAAGGAGGGGGGTCATAGAAGGGAAATCATATTGAGGGAAGAAGTTGTCAAAAGCAAACCTCTTTAGAAGAAGGGAAGGGATAAGGGAGAAATAAAAGCATAAACAGGTGGGGGAGGAAATAGGATGGGGAGAAAGACACATATAGTAATCATAACTGTGAATATGAATGGGAAAAATTTTCCCATAAAATGGAGGCAGGTAGCAGAATGCATTAAAAACCATAATCCTACAATATGTTGTTTACAAGAAACACATTTGAAATAGATATATATAGGGTTAAGATAAAAAGCTGGAGTAGAATATATTATAATTCACCTGAAGTAAAAAAAGCAGGGGTAGCCATCTGAATCTCAAAGAAAGCAAAAGCAAAAATGGATCTAATCAACAGAAATAAGGAAGGAAACTATAACCTGCACCGCAGACAGTGAAGTAATATCATTGCTAAACATATATGCACCAGGTGGTATAGCACCCAAATTCTTAAAGGAGAAGTTAAGGGAATTACAGGAAGAAATAGATAGCAAAACTAAGTTAATGGGGGACCTCAACCTCTACTTCTCTGAACTTGATAAATCTAACCTCAAAATAAAAAAGAAATAAGTTTAGGAGATGAATAGAATTTTAGAGAAGGTAGATATGATAGACCTCTGGAGAAAACTGAATGAGGATAGAAAGGAATATACCTTTTTATCATCAGTACATGGCATATACACAAAAATTGATCATGTACTGGGGCATAAAAACCTCACAATTCAGTGCAGAAAGGCAGAAATAGTCAATGCATCCTTTTCAGATCATGATGCAATAAAAATTACATATAATAAAAATCCGTGGAAAGATAGACCAGAAATTCATTGTAAACTAAGTAATTTAATCCTAAAGAAAAACAAATCATAGAAAAATCAATAACTTCATTCAAGAGAATGACAATAATGAGACAACCTACCAAAACTTAAGAGAACACAGTGAAAGCAGTTCTTAGGGGAAGTTTTATATCTCTGAATGCTTACATGAATAAAATAAAGAAAGAGGAGATCAATAAATTGGGAATACATCTGAAAAAAATCACAAATTGAAATCCCCAATTAAATACCAAATTAGCAATATTGAAAACAGAAGGAGAGATTAATAAAATTGAAATTAAGAAAATTATTGAACTATTAAAAGAAGGAACTAGTTTTATTTAAAAACCAACAAAATTGATAAAACTTTGGTTAATTTTATTAAAAAAAGAAAGAAGAAAGGCAAATTACCTAATAGTAAAAATGAAAATGATAAATTCATCACCAATAAAGTGGAAGTTAAAACAATAATTAGGAATTATTTTGCCCAGTTGTATGCCCATAAATTTGACAATCTTAGTGAAGTGGATAAATATTTCCAAAAATATAAAATTACCTAAATTAACAAAAGAAGAAGTAAAATACCTAAAAAACCACATCTTAGAAAAAGAAATGAAACAAGCCATCAATAAACTCCACAGGAAGAAATCTCCAGGGCCAGATGGATTTACAAGTGAATTCTTTAAAACATTTAAAGGACAATTAATTCAATGCTATAAAGACTGTTAGGGAAGATAGGCAAGGAAGGAGTCCTATCAAATTATTTTTAGTGATACAAATATGATGCTGATACCTAAACCAGGAAGAGCCAAAACAGAGAAAGAAAATTATAGACCACTTTCCCTAATGAAGGTAGATGCAAAACTTTTTAAATAAGACATTAGCAAAAAGTTTACAGCTACTTATTACAAGAATAATACACTTTTGATCAGGTAGGATTTATACAAGGAATGCAGGATTGGTTCAATATTAGGAAAACTATCAACATAGCTGAGCATATCAACAACAAAACTAACAGAAACCATGTTTCTCTCAATAGAAGCGAAAAAGCTTTTGAAAAAAATACAATACCCATTCCTATGGAAAACACTGGAGAGTTTAGGAGTAAATGGAGCTTTCCTTTAAATGATAAATAGCTTCTACCTAAATCAAATCTACCTAAAACCATCAGCAATCATTATATGTAATTGGGGATAAGCTGGATGTATTTCCAATAAGATCAGGGGTGAAAGTAGGATGTCCATTATCACCACTGTTATTCAATATCATGCTAGAAATGTTAGCTTTAGCAGTAAGAGAAGAAAAAGTAACTAAAGGAATTTGAATAGGCAAATAAGAAACTAAATTATCACTCTTTGCAGATGATATGATGATATACTTAGAGAATCCTAGAGAATCAAGTTAAAAAAAAACTACTTGAAATAAAAAGAACTTTAGAAAAAGTTTCAGGATATAAAATAAACCCACATAAATCATCTGAATTTCTATATATTACTAAAACAGCTGAACAGCAAGAGATAGAGAAATTCCATTTAATGTTACTGCAGATATTATAAAATATTTGGGAGTCTATCTGCCAAAACAAAAACAGGAACTATATAAACACAATTACAAAATACTTTTCATACAAATAAAGTCAGATCTAAATAACTGGAAAAACATCAGTTACTTGTGGGTAGGCTAAGGTAATATAATAAAATTGACAATTTTACCTAAATTAATTTACTTATTCAGTGCCATACCAAACTACCAAAAATTATTTTGTAGGGCTATAAAATAATATCCGAATTCATCTGAAAGAAGAAAAAGACCAGAATAGCAAAGGAATTAATGAAGAGAAATGTTAGGGAAGGTGGCATAGCCAAACCAGATCTTAAATTGTATTATAAAGCATCTATTATCAAAACCACTTAGTACTGGCTCAGAAACAGAGAGATAGATCAATGGAATAGTACACAAGACACAGTAGTCAATGACTACACTAGTCTACTATTTGATTAAACCCAAGGCCCCCAGCTTTTGGGATAAGTACTCAGTGTTTGACAAAAATTGCTGGGAAAACTGAGAAATAGTGTGGCAGAAACTGAGCATAGACCAACATCTGACACACTATACCAGAATAAAGTCCAAATGGATACATGACCTAGGTATAAAAGCTGATACTATAAAGGAATTAGGGGGGCAAAAAATAGTTTATCTGTCAGATTTACGGAGAATAGAGGAATTTGTAGCCAAACAAGATGAAGAGAACATATAAAATGCAAAATGGATAATTTTCATCACATTAAATTGAAAAGTTTTTTCAAAAAGTCAATACAACCAAGATTTGGAGGAAAGCAGAAAACTGAAAAGAATTTTTACAGCTAGTGTCTGTGATAAAGGCCTCATTTCTAAAATATATAGACAATTGAGTCAAATTTATAAGAATACAAGCCATTCCCCAATTGACAAATGGTCAAATGATATAAGTAAGCAATTTCAGAGGGAGAAATTAAAGCTATCTATAATCATATGAAAAAATGCTTTAAATTATTATTGATTAGAGAGATGCAAATCAAAATAACTGTGAGGTACCACATCACACCTATCAGATTGGCTAACACGACAAAACAGGAAAATGATCAATGCTGGAGAAAATGTGGGAGAGTGGGAACAATAATTCATTGTTGGTGGAGCTGTGAGCTCATCCAACCATTCTGGAGAGCAGTTTGGAGCTATACTCAAAGGGCTATAAAAATGTGCATATCCTTTGACATAGAAATATTGTTTCTAGGGCTGTATCCCAAAGAGATCATAAAGATGAGAACAGGATCCACATGTAGAAAAATATTTATAGTGGCTCTCTTTGTAGTGGTCAAGAACTAGAAACTGAGGGTTACCCATCAACTGGGGAATGACTGAATAAATTGTGATATATGAATGTAATGGAATACTACTGCGTTATAAGAAATAATGAACACATGGACTTCAGAAAAACCTAGAAAGACTTATATGAACTGATGCTGAGTGAAGTGAGCAGAACCTGGAGAACATTATATACAGTAACAACCACAGTGTGCAATGACTGATTTTGATAGACTCAGCCCTTTTCAGCAATGTAAGGTCCAAACACATTTCCAAAGGATTTATGATGCAAAATGCAGAGAAAGAACTCTGGAGTCAGAATGCAGAATGAAGCACGCTATTTTATTTTTTTTATGTTTCTTTGTTTTTTGTTTTGTTTTTCTCATGCTTTCTCCCATTCGTTATAATTCTCCTATACAATATGACTGGTGTGTACATGTATTTAATATAAATGCATGTGCAGAGCTCATACAAGATTGTACATCATCTTGGAGAAGGAAGAGGGAGGGAGGTGGAGAAAATTTTAAATATATGAAAG
The DNA here is from genome assembly GCA_023548195.1 of Bettongia penicillata ogilbyi. Taxonomy (NCBI): domain Eukaryota; kingdom Metazoa; phylum Chordata; class Mammalia; order Diprotodontia; family Potoroidae; genus Bettongia; species Bettongia penicillata. The sequence continues at coordinate 6,054,671 of JAJHZJ010000371.1, forward strand.
TGAATGTTGAAAAATGAAAACTGATAAATTAATAAATTTGGAAAAAAAGAAATTGAAAGGTCTCTAATTTTAGATGTCTTTGTAAATCTTGAAGCCTACTTTAAAGTCCAGAGTAAGCTTTCTCACTCTGTTCATTTTATTCCTTCCTGAAATTCCACTGATTAGAGATTTATTTAGATAAATCATGCAAACGAATCTCATTCTTTTAATCTAGACCTCTTCGTGATGCACAAGCAAGTCGGGCATTCTTTAATTCAGTCTTGCAAAGATCCAAGCACAGAATCTCTCTGTCCTTTCTTCCTTTACCACTTCCCAGTTCATTCCTCTAAAACTTATCTATCAGACTGGAAAAAAAATTATTTTTAGCACTTTCTTTATGTGAACCACAACAAATGTACAATGATGCAATCCTTTCTAGAAGCCTAGAGCAGAGTCAATGTGAAGAGTGGAGAGAAGGACGGAAGAATAAGTACAGGTCTAGGAGTTGCTTGGATATTCTGAGGAGATTCACTGTCAATATTTTTATGGACAAGTTGGCTTGGGAATGGTTGAGAGTTCTTTGGGAGCTGTCTCTTGGTGTATAATCCTAGAATTTGACAGACACAAAATTGTCCTAGATAATTTGAGGTTTGAAGGTGCTTATAAAAAGCTGTTGTAGCATTTTCAAGGTCTAATGAAATATGCTTACTTTCTGCCCTTATAAAATAACCTGAGTAAATTGGGTCTCAAGGTAATTCTAACCTGACAAATTAAGAAAGATGTTATTGAAGTATAGGGGTATGAATAAGAAGCATAAAATTTGTGTTTGAATGAAATTTAGAAGTTTAACTGAATAACCTACCTTCTCCCCCCATCACCCAACAATCTTCATCTAATGTTCCTTTCTGAGAATTTAGTATTTCTGGATATTTTTCTGCCTAGTTGTAGAGAGCAGCATCTATGTTTCATCATTTGACCTCTACAGTTTCCTTGTGTGTCCTATCTCATTAACTGTATTATCAATCAATCCAGAAGAATTTATTTTGTATTGGTTCTGCACTAGGAACTGTGTTAGATGCAGAGCATGCAAAAACAAATAAACAAAATCAGTTTCTGCCCTCAAGGGACTTACATGAAATAACTTGTGAAAGTATATCCAAAATAGATTCCAAGTAAATGCAGGATAATTTCAGGGCAAAGCACTAGTAGTAGGGAGGAACCCTCAAAGGACTCATATAGGATGAGGTACTCAAGCAGAATTTCAAAGGAAATTAGAGATTCCAAGAGGTGGAGATGAGATGGAAGTCCATTCCAGGCAAAGACAGGAGATGCAATGTCTTGTAGTAGAGATAGCAATAAGGCAAGTTTGGTTGTAATGTAGGGTTTGCTAAGAATAGTCATCTATAATAAACCTGGAAAAATAGATGGAAGCCAGCTTCTGAAGGGCTTTATATGCCAAACAGAGGAGCCTGTATTTTATCCAAGTAGTAATAGGGAACCACTGTTGTTTATTGAGCAGGGAAAAATGATGTGCTCAGAGCCATGGTTTAGGAATATCACTTTGACATAGTTAAGTTGAATCCAATTTCAACATTTCAACATTTTTTTTTCATGTACTTACTAGATGGGAGGTATCTTGAAAGAAACAGTTAATCCTCTTTCCATTACTTACTTGCAATGATATCTGGTGTGTAAGGACACATACTCAAAGTTTTTTTTCCCCTGGAATCATGATATAATGCATTGAGTCACTGATAACATTGCATCATCCATCTATACTTTATCTTTTGTCAGCATAAGTGGGACAGAAGGAAAGGAGAATAAAAAGTGAAAGAAACACTTCTAAGGCACATAGGAAATAATCCAGCACGACCAAGTTCATTTGGAAAAGATCAGTATAGAAGACATAGTCTGGTCTACTTCGGAGTGACTTGTCTCAAGTAAAACCTTGGGCCTTTAATATCACTGAAAGAAACTAGGAGATTTATTTATTCTAGTTTTTTTGAATCAGTCAATAAACACTTTCTTTGTGCCAGGCACTGTGCTGAATGCTGAGGATACAAGGAATGCCCCTGCCCTTTGGGAACTCACAGTCTAGTAGGGGAGATGATATGCCAACAAATTTGTACAAACATGTTAAACGAAGGATAAATTGGAATTAATCAATAGAGGAAAGGCACTGGGACTAAGAGGGATTGGTAAAAGCTTACTAAAGAAGATTGGATTTTAGTTGGTGAGACTTGAAGGAAAGTAAGAAAGTCAGGAGGTGGAGATAAGGAGTGAAAAGCATTGTATACATCAGAATAATTATCAATTGAAAGAATTATCATTGAAAATTATCATTAGACAGGAGTGTTTTGCTCTAGGAACAATTAAGGAAACCAATATCTCTGGATTGCAGTTTGGAGGGAGGTTTGCAAGGTATAAGAAGACTGGCACTCATACCAGACATCATGCTTTCTTCCAATATGAACCTGACCATAATGCCCCAGATTACCCCCCTATCCAAGCACTAGTACCGTCCTTACTCCAAAACCTTCTCTTTTTAGCTTCCTGCTATGTATTGTCTTCCCTCACTAGAACCTAAGCTCTTTAAGATCAGGGACTGTATTTCTTTGCATATTTGTTTGTATTCTCAGCATTTAGCATAGTGCTTTGTATATAATAAATGCATCGTAAATGTTCTATTTATCTATTAGTTTTCTGTCTGTCACTCATATTCCTCCCCTCTTTCCCTCTCTTCTTTCTTCCTTTCCTCTTTCTTTTCCTTCTAACATTCTTCCTTCCCTCCTTCCTTATCTTCTTCCCTCCCTCTTTCCTTGCCTCCTTGCTTCTTTCTCTCCTTGCTTCCCTCTGACCTAGAGGAAAGAGTACCAGTGCAGGAGTCAGGAGGACCTGAGTTCAAATGTCACCTCAGACACTTGACACTCACTAGCTGTGTGACTTTGAGCAAGTCACTTAACCCCAATTGCCTCATCCTGGGTCATCTCAAGTCATCCTGATGAATATCTGGTCACTGGATTCAGATGGCTCTGGAGGAGAAGTGAGTCTGGTGACCCTCCCTCACTCAAAACAAAGTCAAGTGCAAGTCATATCATCATTTCTCTGATGGCATGGTCGTCTTCGTGCAATGAAGGATGAACACACCTTCCTTTCCTATCCCCACCCTTCCTTCTTTACTTCTTTCTTTTCCTTCCTCCTTCCTTTTTTCCTCTATCCTTCCTTCGCTCCTTCCTCTTCACCTCTCTTACTTGTTCCCTTTTCTCCTTTTCCTTCCCTTCCTGCTCTCCTTTCCCTCCTTCCTTCCCTTCTTTCTTTCCTCCCTGCTCCTTCTTTTCCTTCTCTCTTCTCTTCCCCTTTTCCCTTCCTTCTCTCTATTCTTCTTGCTTCCTCTCTCCCTTCCTTTTTTCCTTCATTAAAAGAATGGTTTATAGTCAGTGGAATGGGAAGTATATATTATAAAATAAGAGAATATGCGGATAAAGACTGGACCTCTGATTTCACTAATGTAGGGAACACATTGTTCAGGAAACTCCTACCAATAAACTTTGGCAACTCCTCTGCAACTTATAGAACATTTCCTAGAGAAATGAGAAGTTAAGTGACTCGTCTAGAGTCATGTAGCCAATGTGTCACAGGGAAAACTCAAGCCAAGATCTTCCTAGTTTTGAGGTCAGTGGTCTGTCCATTATACACTGCCTGTATACATAAATATCAATAAAATATTTTAAAAAGAAAATAAATACAGAGAGAAAAATAATTTCAGTGTATTAGTAACACAAAAGATACAGGAAGATACTTTATTTTGTCCCTGACAGAAATTCCAACAATTAAAGATTTATTTAGATAAATCATTCAAATACTCCTGAGGTGCTTTATGTCATTAGTGCTTTAGCTTCAGTTAGTTTAATCAGAGCACTTTCCTCTTAACTTTTAGTTGTAATCACCTGAAAGCACTAGAAAGATAGGAATTTCATTTCAGGATAGTGTAGCAGGAATGAAGAGAAAGAACTTTGAAACATGGGGCATCTTGGAGATAGGCAAACTAGGTAGAAGTGTGGGTCGGTGGGCGCAGCCAGATGGTACAATAAAAGCACTGTATTTCTAGGGGTGGAAGACAAGAGATTTTAGGAAATGAGAAAGGGATAAAGAAAAGAAGGCAAAAAGTTTTTAAAATGAAATTTTACATCAGAACCAATCCTGGTAGAAGGGTTTTCTTTCCCTCAAACAAACATAGATAACTAACATTTAAGTGTGTGTGTGTATGTGTGTGTGTGTATGTGAGTGTGTGTGTGGTCACACCAACTACCCAGATACTGAAACGTTTTAAGAGTTACAAATATTGTCTTTCCATGTAGGAATGTAAACAGTTCACCTTTGGTAAGTCCCTTATGACTTCTCTTTGCTGTTTACTTTTTCATACTTCTTCTCATTCCTGTGTTTGAAAGTCAAATTTTCTTTTCAGCTCTGGTCTTTTCATCAAGAATGCTTGAAAGTCCTCTGTTTCATTGAAAGACCATATTCTCCCCTGACGTATTATACTCAGTTTTGCTGGGTAGGTGATTCTTGGTTTGAGTCCTAGTTCCTTTGACTTCTGGAATATCCTATTCCATGCCCCTTAATACCTTAATGTAGAAGCTGCAAGATCCTGTGTTATCCTGATTGTATTTCCACAATACTGGAATTGTTTCTTTCTAGCTGCTTGCAAGATTTTCTCCTTGACCTGGGAATTCTGGAATTTGGCCACAATGTTCCTAGGCGTTTCTCTTTTTGGATCTCTTTCAGGCGGCGATCGATGGATTCCTTCAATACTTATTTTTCCCTCTGGTTCTAGCATCTCAGGGCAGTTTTCCTTGATAATTTCATGAAAGATGATGTCTATGCTCTTTTTTTAATCATGGCTTTCAGGTAGTCCCATAATTTTTAAATTGTCTCTCCTGGATCTATTTTCCAGGTCAGTTGTTTTTCCCATGAGATATTTCACATTCTCTTCCATTTTCTCATTCTTTTGCTTTTGTTTTATGATTTCTTGGTTTCTTGTGAAGTCATTAGACTCCATCTGTTCCATTCTAATTTTGAGAGAACTATTAAATTCAGTGAGCTTTTGAACCTCTTTTTCCATTTGGCTAATTCTGCTTTTGAAAGCATTCTTCTCCTCATTGGCTTTTTGAACCTCTTTTGCCAATTGAGTGAGCCTATTTTTCAAGGTGTTACTTTCTTCAGCATTTTTTTGGGTCTCCTTTACCAAGGTGTTGACCAGTTTTTCTTGCTTTTCTTGCATCTCTCTCATTTCTCTTCCCAGTTTTTCCTCCACCTGTCTAATTTGATTTTCAAAATCCTTTTTGAGCTCTTCCATGGCCTGAGCCCACCGGACATCCACCTCAGATGTCTGGGATATAGAGGCCCTGACCTCCACATCTTTCCCTGATGGCAAGCATTGTTTCTCCCCATAGGAAATGAAAGGAGGAAACATCATCTGTTCCCCAAGAAAGTAGCCTTCTAGCATCTTATTTTTCTTCCCTTGTCTGGGCATTTTCCCAGCCAGTTACTTGACTTCTGAGATTCCTTTCCACCCCTGCCTAGATCCACCCAACTAGTACTTGGGGTCTGAGATTCAAATGCTGCTCCCCAGTCTCAAGGCTTTCAGTGGTGGGCAGGGCTGCTATTCAATATGAGCTTAAGTTCTGGTGCTTTGGTGGGGGCAGGGCTGCCTCCCAGGCTCAGTTTCCTCAGGGGGTTTATGTGGAGACCTTCATTAATAAAGTGGAGCTCCTGCCAGCTCTGGGAGGCCTGGACCACCACTGCCTCTGCTGCTCCCTCTGCCGCTGCCTCTCGAGGGGACCTGAGTCATGGAGACACCCCGCTCCCCTCTTGGCCAGCCCAGACATCTCTCTCACTGACCTGTAGCGCCTGTGGGTGGAGGGACCTTCTCAGCCGCCAGAGATTCTGTCCCTGAAGCCTGCTCGGATCTGCTCCTCTGGGGCCATGCAGCCAGGACAGGGCAGGGGTGGGCTCCACTGTCCAGAGCACAATGGACCCCTGGGGATGGCTTTCCAGGGCTCTCTGGAGCAGAAATCTCTTCTACTGTGTTTCTGCGTGGCTTGCACTGCTCCAGAATTTGTGGGGAGTTCTTTTTACAGAAGATTTATGGGCTGTAGGTTCAGAGCTAGCATATGTGAGTCTTTCTACTCCACCATCTTGACTCCTCCCCCCACCACCAACATTTTTATATAATCAACAAGAGCAGAAATCTGTATCTTAATGACCTTGGCTTTATGATTAAATGGTTGGTTTGAATATGCCCATGTCCATTCAAAGAATGGTCCAAAGAAAGTTCAAAGAAACAACTGATGTGACTCTTTCCTCTTCTATTAATTTTTTTTCTTTTGCTACATTCTTTCTCTTTTCTCTCTCTTTTTCTCTTCTTTATCCATCCATTTATCAATATACTTGTATATCTATCTCTTCATATATAATATCATTTTTATAACTTTTTGAAAAATGGGACAAATGACAAATAAAACAACTAGCTTGAGATCTTTATTTTAAAAAGCAATTTGCAGAGTATGTCAGTCAGTACAGACTAAGATTAAGTCCAATTTCAACTAACCTCAGCAGAAATAAATCAATGTTTATTAAATGCAAGATAATAAGAGTTGAGATAACAAAAACAAAAAAAATGAGTCTCTTCAAAGGATTTACATATAGATGAATGTTCAGAACATGATATTTATTCGTATAAGTGAATATAAGTGATTTCAAATATTAATGGCACTAATCACTATTAGTGGGGGGAGATCAAGAAAGATTTCTGTTAGGAGATGGAATTTCTGAACTGTACCTTGAGAGACCCTAAAACTTCCAAGAGGCAGCCTACACAAAGGTAAAGAGCTGAGAGGTGAAATGTGATGCAAGTGGGCCAATTTTGTTGGGTCATAAGATGTATCAATTTGTGCACGAAACCTAAAAAGTATACTAGAGCCCAATTGTAAAGGGTGCTAATCAGAGGAGTTTGCATTTTGTCATTGAAGCACATGATCAGAACTGGGCATTAGAAATAATATTTTGAAAGATAAGATTGATTAGATAAGGAAGGAGACTATATATAAAAAGACCAATTAGCAGAATATTACAATGATGCCAGGGAGAGGAGATAAAATCCTGAACTAGCATGGTGACCAGTGAGTGGACTGTAGGAGACATGTAAGAAATGTTGAAGAGGTAGAATTGTTGATTATACTTGACAACTGACTAACTATGATGGTGAGAGAGATTGAAGAATTGAGGGAACTCTAAGGTTGTGAAACTGGATGACTTAAAGGATGGTGCTCCCCACAACAGAAACACATAAGTTTTAAAGGAAGACTAGATTCTTGAAAGAAATTTGAGTTCTATTTTGGTTGTGTTGAGTTGGATATGACAATGGGACATCCAAATGGAAATATTTAGCAGGGTCTTATGCTATCCAATGGGAATTTGTGATTTTTATACTATACATAATTCAGAGGGAGGCAGCTAGTTAACCATTTGTAAGGGTTCTTAGAAATAGGAATGCTATTTAGGTACAGGTTGGAATTGATAACCACTAAGATTCCCCTCCAACTCTGACATTGTGAGTCTAAGTCCAGGATTATGAGGCTCTTAAGATCATTAGACAGATTCTGAATTATTAAAAAATGATCACTAAAGGGTTAATCTTTTTTCTCATTCTTTGGAAATTCATAATCTATAAAATAATTACATTAAAATAATACTTTGGGATTTTCAAGATGCTTCTTACACAATAGCCCTGCAAGGCAGACAGTTCAAATATTTTTATTCCCCTTTTACAAATTGGGAAACTCATATTTTTAACATTTAAGTAACTTGCATAGAGATGTAAAATTAATTGGTTTTGAAGTCAGATTTTGGTCCACAGTTTTCTTCCACCACACCATGCTTCTCCTTGCTATATGTATGATATTTTTTAATTAATCAGAAAATCCCATTGGATAAATGGATATTTCCCATATATTGGACTACATCAAAAAGCAAATAAGTTGTAAATGATATTTTGGAAAATTATAAAATTTTCTAATAGTCAAAGATGTGCAAATAAACTTTCTTTGATTAGCTATTGTATCTTCTATTTTATACAGCAACCACAAGGTGCCTCTAACTTACCTCAGCCAATCCAAAAATACCTCCTGTACTCAATTTGTTTCATCCAACAAGCTTTTTAAGGATTTCTCATATGCAATCATGCCCTTGGTTGATTGATTCAATGGAGCTATCTAGGCCTTGTTCACACCTAGTTAATTATTTTGATTGATTTATCTAATAAAAAATGTTCTCACCTGATAAAGGGAAAATAGAGAGTAGTTTGTTCATTATTTTAAGTGGAATGATATGATTGATTTATTGACTTGATGACCTCCCTCAATCCCCTTAAATATATAAGTTACTTGGCAACTTATTCTGTCTCATCTAAGTTAAACACAGCTCATTTTAGCCTATTCTTTTTGCTAGAAAAAGGACAGACCATTGTCAAGTATGGATCTCTGGAAATGAAGTTGGAAGACCTGAACTTGAATATCAGTCCACTACTTATTTAACCTACGTGATCACTTCTCTGGGCTATTCAAGGGTTTGGACTACACAGTCTCAAAGGTTTTTTTCCAGCCCTAAAGCCTATTATCCTATGACTATGGATCTCATTGAAGAAGTCCTGTAGGTTCCAGGGCCCAATAGAATCTACAGTGGATAAAGAGCTGAAAGAATCTGTCTTTAGATACTTAATAGTTTTATGACCCTTTGTATGCCATTTAACCACTATCTCCCTCAGTTTCCGCAACTACAAAATGGTAATGATAATAATAGCTCCACAAAGCACCACATTTGTGATGAGCAAACAAGATAATATTTGTAAAATGTTTTGTAAAGCTTAAACAGTATATGAATGTTAACTGTTACTTTTATTCCATGATAGTGTCAAATACTTGTGGGGAGCATTTGTTTTCCCCTTTTATACTTTGCTTAATATTGATAATAAAAATCATTAACAAAATTATCTATGTGGTTGAATTTATCTGGAATGGAGGTTTTTTTGTTTTGTTTTGTTTTTTGGTATTATCTTGACATATGTATGAGAGACAGACTCTTGGTTGGCAGAAAGCCTTTGAGGCTGCATCTGATGTGTAATTAAAAAGGAAAAAAAATGAGAACTGTCTGTTCAAAAATATTCATAGCTGCTCTATTTATAATAGTTAAAGTATTGAAAACCATCTATATATCCAATTTTTGGGTGATGGCTGAACTAATTGTGGTATATCATTGTAACAAAATGTTATTGGGCCATTAAAAAGACAAATAGGAGAAACATAAAAAAATGAAAAGACATAAAATAATGCAAAGTTAAAAAAGACACACTATGTCTCTATAAAATCCACTACAAATCTACACGTGCATAGACAGAGAAGGAAAAAACAGTATCATACACATTGGAAGGGATGTAGAACTGATAAATTACTTTTAATCTTTTGCTTTTATGGTAAATATTATCAATCATATGTTAATAATGAATTTGGGAATTTCTTTTCCTTAGTCTCTTTTTTTCTGATGCTGAGGTTTTATATATATATGTGTATATATATATATATATATATATGTATATATGTATGTATGTATGTATCTATCAAAAACAACATGTTGCTTACAAGGTTTGCTATCCCTGCCACTAAGTATTAATCTCTTCAGAAGATACTGATCTGACACCTGAAGGATGAATTGAGACACGTTTCAGGAGGTCAGCAGAACCTGGATTGGACTTTCACTGAGCTAGCTGGTCTGGGCAATCGGATAGAAAGACTCAACAATTATTGAAAGAGAAATGAGTGCACACTCTGTTTAGGTAGCCATAGGCTTTATCCTGCATATACCATACCATACTCAGTGAGGAACTTCTTAAGTGACTATGATCTGGTGCAAGGGTTATTGCTCTTGTTCTTCGGTTGGAGACCACATAGTAGAGTCAAAAGTTTTCTGACAAATCCTAATGGAAAGAATGAAACCTATTTTACAATGAGATTGGGGCACTATAATTTAAACTGGCAGCAAAATATTGAAAATCTTATTAACAGCTGGTATATACCAATCCAATAATTTTTAAAATTAGTTTCCTGAGAATATAAGATAAGGGAATATTATTATACTAAAGAGAATAATCATTATAAGAAAGTCAAAGAAACATGGGAAAACTTATATGAACTGATTCAGAGGTATGAAAACTGCACTAGCAGAATACTAAGCATAGTAAAGACAGTATTGCAAGTAAAAGCAATACCAAAATTGAGGTGAGCTCAAATTAAATGCAATAAAAACTCTGGACGTTGAATATCCAATGTGTTGTTCGACTGGAACACTGTATTAGTCAGCTTTGCAGAACTACTTTTCTTTATTACAATGAAGGGTTCTATGGATGGTAGTGGGAAGGCAGTATAGAAAGAAATTACTGTGGTGCAATTTTTAAAGAAATATCAGTGCAATTATCTTTTAAAATCTGCTTCTCCCACCCTTTTTCCCCCTTGTACATGCACTTCAGTGGCATAGAAGTGAGTTCCTGTTTTTTGTGGCAAGTAAAAAATGGTAAAATGAACTTGTTGAATTAAACCTCCCTCTCTCCTACCATACCCCTCATATGCCACCATTTTTTCTTTATTCCAGGCATTCTAGCTTTCTTCAAGCCCCCATGCCCTCCACTACAGAACCTCATCTACTAAAAATAATTCCCTACTCTGAAGGCTGTCTTGACTATTTAACCTCATCAAAATATATCTCCACCTCAAATCTTAGTAAAAGAACTTGACTGATTCCGGGAAAATCTGCAATTATATTCTTTATGATATGAAAAAATAACTGGAACCATGAAGTACAATTTTAAAATTGGTGTTTTATCCAGTTACAACATCTACCAAAAGGAAAGTATAGTAATAAATTCGAGTGTGGAATTGTTTGAGTATAACATGCCAAAATTTTATATATATATATGAAGGACTCTTAGGGCATATTTTAGTTGCTATATGAGGAATATTCATTCATAACTTAATTACCATGTAACAGAAAGTATGTGTGTAATTTCCATGTTTCAGGAAATCCTCATGGACCTTAAAAAGAGGGGGATAAGAACTCAAGAGTGTCATTTTAAATCTTCCCCCCATTGTTTCTATTCTGTCTTTTGATCCTGTCCCTCCCTGAGTGTTGACTTCAAATTGCTCCCTCCTCCCATTGCCCTCCCTTCCATCATCCCCTCCTTTGGTCATCTCCTTCTCCCCCACCTTCCTGTATTGTAAGATAGGTTTTCATACCAAAATGAGTGTGCATTTTATTCCTTCCTTTAGTCGAATGTGATGAGGGTAAACTTGTTTTTTTCTCAGCTCTCCTCTTTTTCCCTCCACTAAAAAGTCTCCTGCTTGCTCTTGAATGAGATATAATTAACCCCATTCCATTTCACCCTCTCTCCTCCCACTACATTTCTCTCTCACCATTTACCTTAATTTCTTTTAAGATATGGTCCCATCCTATTCAATTCGCTCTGTGCTCTCTGTCTCTGTGTGTGCATGCTTGTGTGTATGTGTGTGTGCGTGCACGCATGTACGTGTGTGTGTGTGCATGTGTGTGTGTGTACATCTGTGTGTGATCGCACCAACTACTCAGATACTGAAACGTTTTAAGAGTTACAAATATTGTCTTTCCATGTAGGAATGTAAACAGTTCACCTTTGGTAAGTCCCTTATGATTTCTCTTTGCTGTTTACTATTTCATGCTTCTTCTCATTCTTGTGTTTGAAAGTCAAATTCTCTTTTCAGCTCTGGTCTTTTCATCAAGAATGCTTGAAAGTCCTCTGTTTCATTGAAAGATCATATTTTCCCCTGAAGTATTATACTCAGTTTTGCTGGGTAGGTGATTCTTGGTTTGAGTCGTAGTTCCTTTGACTTCTGGAATATCCTATTCCATGCCCCTTAATACCTTAATGTAGCTGCTAGACCTTGTGTTATCCTGATTGTATTTCCACAATACTGGAATTGTTTCTTTCTAGCTGCTTGCAAGATTTTTTCCTTGAGCTGGGAGTTCTGGAATTTGGCCACAATGTTCCTAGGAGTTTCTCTTTTTGGATCTCTTTCAGGTGGTGATCAATGGATTCCTTCAATACTTATTTTTCCCTCTGGTTCTAGCATCTCAGGGCAGTTTTCCTTGATAATTTCATGAAAGATGATGTCTAGGCTCTTTTTTTGATCATGGCTTTCAGGTAGTCCCATAATTTTTAAATTGTGTCTCCTGGATCTATTTTCCAGGTCAGTTGTTTTTCCAATGAGATATTTCATATTCCCTTCCATTTTTTCATTCTTTTGCTTTTGTTTTATGATTTCTTGGTTTCTCATAAAGTCATTAGCCTCCATCTGTTCCATTCTAATCTTGAGAGAACTCTTTTCTCCAGTGAGCTTTTAAACCTCTTTTTCCATTTGGCTAATTTTGCTTTTGAAAGCATTCTTCTCCTCATTGGCTTTTTGAACCTCTTTTGCCAATTGAGTGAGTCTATTTTTCAAAGTGTTATTTTCTTCAGCATTTCTTGGGGTCTCCTTTACCAAGGTATTGACCCGTTTTTCATGCCTTTCTTGCATCTCTCTCATTTCTCTTCCCAGTTTTTCCTCCACCTGTCTAACTTGATTTTCAAAATCCTTTTTGAGCTCTCCCATGGCCTGAGCCCACCGGACATCCACGTCAGATGTCTGGGATATAGAGGCCCTGACCTCCCTGTCTTTCTCCGATGGCAGGCATTGTACTTCGTCATCAGAAATGAAGGGGTGGAAGGAACATCTCTTCCCCAGTAAAGTAGCTGTCTATGGTCTTATTCTGCTTCCTTTTTCTGGGCATTTTCCCAGCCTGTTTCCTGACTTCTGAGATTCCTCTCCACCTCTGCCTAGATCTGCCCAGCTAGTGCTTGGGGTGTGAGATTCAAGTGCTGCTTCCCAGTCTCAGGGCTATCCGCAGCAGGAGTGGCTGCTATTTAATGTGAGCTTAAGTTCTGGTGCTTAGGTGGGGGCAGGGCTGCCTCCCAGGCTCAGTTCACTCTGGGGCTTTATGGAGAGACCTTCAGTAGTGGGGTGGGTGGGGACAGGGCTGTCTCCCAGGCTCAGCTCCCTCAGAGGGTTTATGCAGAGACCTTCAGTAATGGGGTGGGTGGGGGCAGGGCCACCTCCCACTCTCAGTTCCCTCAGGGGGTTTATGCAGAGACCTGAACTTCTTCCTGCTGGTCCGGGATTCCTGGGGCCGCTGCTGCCGCCTCTGCCGCTGCCTCCCAAGGGGGCCTGAGACACGGAGACACCCCGCTCCCCTCTCTACTAGCTCAGATGTCTCTCTCACTGACCTGTACCATCTGTGGGCAGAGGGACCTTCCTGGCCACCAGAGGTTCCATCCCTGAAGCCTGCTCGGATCTGCTCCTGTCCACTGCGTGGCCAGGGCAGCTCAGGGGAGGACTCCACTTTCCGGGGCGCGAGGGACACTGGGGACGGCTCTCCAGGGCTCTCTGGAACGGAAATCTCTCCCACTGTGTTTCTGTGCTCCTTGCAGTGATCCAGAACTTGTGGGGAGTTCTCTTTACAGGAAATTTATGGGCTGTGGATTCAGAGCTAGCATACGTGAGTCTTTCTACTCCGCCATCTTGGCTCCTACCCCCCAGACCTCTTTTCAAGTTCAAGATAGATTTCTATACCCCATTACCTGTGATTCTTATTTCCCAGTTGCATACAAAAACAATTCTCAACATTTGTTCCTAAATCTTTGAGTTCCAACTTCTCTCTATTCCTTCCTCCCCCAATTCTCCACTGTGAAGGCAAACAATTCAATATAGGCTACACATGTGTTGTTATGAAAAAGACTTCCATAATAGGTTGTGAAAGAGTAACTATATTTCCCTCCATTCTATCCTGTCCCCCATTTATTCTATTCTCTTTTGTCCTTGTCTCTCCCTGAAAGTGTTTACTTGTAATTACTCCCTCCTCCCATTTGCCCTCCCTTCTATCATTCCCCCCCACAACCCACTTATCCCCTTTTCCCCTTCTTTCCTGTAGTGTAAGATAGATTTTTATACCAAATTGAGTGAGCATGTTATTCCCTCCTTAAGCCAAATGTGATGAGAGTAAGCTTCATTTTTCCCCTCTCACCTCCCCACTTTTTGCCTCCATTGAAAAAGCTATTTCTCGCCTCTTTTATGAGAGATATTGTACCTTGTTTTATTTCTCCCTTTCTCTTCCCAATATATTCTTCTTACCCCTTAATTTTATTTTTTTAGAAATCATCCCTTCCTATTCAACTCATCCTGTGCCCTCTGTATATGTATATAATCCTTTCAACTACCCAAATACTGAGAAAAGTCTCAAGAGTTACAAATATTATCTTTCCATGTAGGAATGAAAACAGTCCAACTTTAGTAAATCCCTTATGATTTCTCTTTCCTGTTTACCTTTCCATGATTCTCTTGATGCTTGTGTTTGAAAGTTCTATTCTGAATTTACTATTCAGGTCTGGTCTACTCATCAAGAATGCTTGAAATTCCTCTATTTCATTGAATGACCATTTCTCCCCTGAAGTATTATATTCAGTTTTGCTGGGTGGGTGATTCTTGGTTTTAATCCTAGTTCCTTTGACTTCTGGAATATCATACTCCAAGCCCTTTGATCCCTTAACATAGAAGCTGCTAGATGTTGTGTTATCCTGATTGTATTTCCACAATACTTGAATTGTTTCTTTTTGGCTGCTTGCAATATTTTCTCCTTGATCTGGGAACTCTGGAATCTGGCTACAATGTTCCTAGGAGTTTTTTCTTTTCAGATCTCTTTCAGAAGGTGATCAGTGGATTCTTATTTTACCCTCTTGCTTTAGAATATCAGGGCAGTTTTCCTTGATAATTTCATGAAAGACGATGTCTAGGTTCTTTTTTTGATCATGGATTTCAGGTAGTCCCATAATTTTTAAATTGTCTCTCATGGATCTATTTTCCACAGCAGTTGTTTTTCCAATGATATATTTCACATTGTCTTCAAGTTTTTCATTCTTTTGGCTTTGTTTTATAATTTCTTGGTTTCTCATAAAGTCATTAGCTTCCATCTGTTCCATTCTAATTTTTAAAGAACTGTATTCTTCAGGCAGCTTTTGAATCTCTTTTTCCGTTTTGCTAATTCTACTTTTTAAAGCATTTTCTTCTCATTCACTTTTTGGACCTCTTTTGCCATTTGGATTAGTGTATTTTTAGAGGTGTTATTTTCCTCTGCATTTTTTTTCGGTCTCCTTTAGCAAGCTGTTGACTTTCTTTTCATGATGTTTTTGCTTTGCTCTCATTTCTCTTCTCAATTTTTCCTCCACCTCTTTTACTTGATTTATAAAATCTCTTTTGAGCTCTTCCATGGCCTGAGACCACTGCAAGTTTATTTTGGAAGTTTTGGATGAAGAAGCCTTGACTTTGATGTCTTCCTCTAATGGTACTCTTTGTTCTTCCCCATCTGAAAGGATGGAGGGAAATACTTGTTCACCAAGAAAGTAACATTCTATATTCTTATTTTTTCCCCTTTTAGGGCATTTTCCAAGTCAGTTACTTGACTTTTGAGTATTTGTCATGTAGGTATTCTTTAGGGACCAGTAAATTCTCAGTTCCTCCAAGGTGGTCCAATCAAAGGAGAGGAGTTTACACCTCTCCTGGCCTGCACTCTGTTCTGGAAGCAACCACAAACTTTTTTGCCCAGGATCTGCAGGTAGAGTTCACTCTCCACCACTGCCTATAGTTCCATAAGGCCAACGCTCCTCCTTACCCCTGGTCTGCACTTAGGACTGAGTTTCAGATCAGGCACTTGATTTCCCCAGGGTCTTTAGGTGGAGGGCTCCAAAAATGGACACTACAGCTACTTGGGGCCAGGTCTAGGGCAGGACCCTGCTCCCTTCTCCCAGGTGAAAGAGATTTCTCACTGACCTTTGAAGCTGTCTCTGACGTTTTTGGGTTGAGGAATCTGGGAACTGCAGCTGCTACCCAGGATTCTGCACCCTGAAGCCTGCTCTGGTCCTGTCCCTGTTGCACCCATGGCCAAGGCTGGGCTGCACTCCATCGGCTGTTCTCTGCTCTGAGTCTAGTGTGCTAGACCTTTCCTGTTGGTCTTCCAGGCTGTTGTTTTGTGGCCTCTGCTGTTCTAGAATATGTTTACTGTCATTTTTACAGGTGTTTTATGGGCTTTGGAGGGAGAGCTACCACAGGTCTGTCCTTCTACTCTGCTCTCTTGGCTCCACCCCCTGAAGTGTTTTTCTATATAAGATAATTCAGAGATGAACCCAACAAAATTGATGTTATTTGACTGGCAGTGAACTTTGTTTCATGTTTTAAATATTTGATATTTTGTATGTTATTATTGTATTTATAAATTTCCTTGTGAATTTTGGTAAACTAGTTGTTTCACTGGAAATTGACTTCTCTTTTGATGTGGATACTGTAAAATCATCAACTAATTTAATAGATACTTTAATCATAATATTAAAGCTTAACAAGTATTAGGTATATTTTTCTTTAAAAGAAAGATCACTTACTATGTGGGAAAAATTTAAAACAAAAAGAGTATAATATTTCCTTATCCATAAGATTGCCAAGTTTCTTGTGACCTTCTACTTGGGCAAAACCATAAAATCTTATCAGTCCAATAAAGGAACTTGCTGAATCTTGTGAAATTCTAAAATGATGAATTGGTTTACCAAGAAAATGGGATACCCTCTTCCATCACAAAGATTCACTGCCAAAGTAAGTGATGGGAGGACT
Source organism: Bettongia penicillata ogilbyi (assembly GCA_023548195.1). Classification (NCBI taxonomy): domain Eukaryota; kingdom Metazoa; phylum Chordata; class Mammalia; order Diprotodontia; family Potoroidae; genus Bettongia; species Bettongia penicillata. The sequence goes on from JAJHZJ010000371.1 coordinate 6,071,479, forward strand.
TATGTTTATAGTATAGAAGTGATTTATATGATTTGTAATTATGAAATTATGCATGGAATATGTTGAAGTTACATCTTAAGCCAATGTGGTCTCAACAGACCAGTCTTCAAGATTTATTTTTGCCTTAAAGAGGCATTATACAAGTTTAAGAGGTTTATATCTCTTAGTCTGAAGACTTTCAGTAAGTAGCCAGTGTTTTTCAGGTTTTGAGTGTCCTCTAATATATTCTCTATTAATGTAGAATTCCAAAAATGTGATTATTTTCTTTTCATTCATTCATTTATTTATTTATTCATTCATCCATTCATTCATTTATTTATTTATTCATTTATTTATTTATTTGTTCGTTCGTTCATTCATTCATTCATTCATTCATTCATTCATTCATTCATTCATCTATCCATTTACCTATCTATCTATCTATCTATCTATTTATTTTCACATTTCTACATTCATTTCCACAAAGTTTTGAGTTCCAATTTTTCTCCCCATCTCTCCCCTCCCCCATCCCATAACACCTTGCATTCTGATTATCCCTTCTCTCAATGTGCCTTCCTTTCTATCACCCCACCCTTCCCATAGCCCCATTTTCTCTCTTTTCTTATAGGGCAAGATAGATTTCTATACTCCGTTACCTGTATTTCTTATTTCCCAGTTATATGAAATAACAATTCTCCACATTTGTTTCTAATACCTTGAATTTCAACTTCTCTCCCTCACTCCCTCCCCACCCCTCCCCACTGAGAAGGCAAGCAATACCATACAGACTATATATGTATCATTTTGCAAGAGACTTCCATAATAGTCTTGTTGTTTGAGACTAGCTATATTGCCCTCCATCCTACCTGTCCCCCCCTTTTTCTCTATTCTCTCATTTGACTTGTCCTTTCCCAAAAATATTTACTTCTAGTTACTGCCTTCTCCCTTTTGCCCTCCCTTCTATCATCCCCTTCACCTCACTTGTCCCCTTCTCCCCTACTTTCCTGTAGTGTAAGATAGATTTTCATACCAAATTGAGTGAGCATGTTATTCCCTCCTTAAGTCAAATGTGATGAGAGTAAGGTTCACTTTTGCCCTCTCAGCTCCTCCCTTTTCTCCTCCAATATAAAAGAATTTTCTTATCTCTTTTATGAGTGATAGTCTGCCCCATTCCATTTCTCCCTTTCTCCTCCTAATATTTTCCTGTCCCACACCTAAATTTAATTTTTTTTATCGATATCATCTCTTCTGATTCAACTCAATGTGTACTCTCTGTATACACACACACACACACATATACGTATTATACGTATATATGTGTGTGTGTGTGTGTGTGTGTGTGTGTGTGTGTATAATCCCTCCACCTACTCAAATACTGAGAAAAGTCTCAAGAGTTACAAATATTATCTTTCTATGTAGGAATATAAACAGTTCAGTTTTAGAAAGTCCTTTATGATTTTTCTTTCCTGTTTACCTTTTTATATTTCTTTTGATTCTTGTGTTTGAAAGTCGAATTTTCTATTCAGTTCTGGTCTTTTCATCATGAATGCTTGAAAGTCCTCTATATCATTGAATGTCTATTTTTTTCCCTCAAAGTACTATACTCAGTTTTGCTGGGTAGGTCATTCTTGGTTTTAATCCCAGTTACTTTGACTTTTGTAATATCCTGTTCCAAGACCTTTGATCCCTTAATGTAGAAGCTGCCAGATCCTGTGTTATCCTGATTGTCTTTCCACAATACTCAAATTGTTTCTTTTTAGCTGCTTGCAATATTTTCTCCTTGACCTGGGAACTCTAAAATTTTGCCACAATATTCCTAGGAGTTTCTCTTTTTGGGTCTCTTTTAGGACAAAGCTGCTAGTGCTGCTGGTGCCACCACCTGGGGCAGTGGTGGTGGGGGTCCCTGCTCCCTTCTCATCCAGCTGGGAAAGCCCTTTCACCGACCTTTGAATCTTTCTTTGTTATTTGTGGGTTGAGGAATCTGAGACCCTCCCTGCTGGGGATTCTGCCCTGGAAGCTTGTTCTGGTCCTCCCTCTGCCACGTGGCCAGGGCTGGGCTCCACTCTGCACAGCCTCCTGTGGGATAGGCCTTTCCTGGTGGCCATTCAGGTTGCCTTTGACTGGAAATCTTTTTCATTCTGTCATTCTATGGCTTCTGCTACTCTATAATTTGTTAAGAGTCATTTTTTACAGGTATTTTGTGAGCTGTGGGGGAAGCACTAGAGTATATGCATCTTTCTACTCCACCATCTTGGCTCTGTCCCCTGATTATTTTCTTAATTACTAATGAATGATTTTTACACCAGGATGATTTTAAACACAAGAAGAAAATAAAATAAAAGATGATTTTTTTACTGTTGCAACAACATTGTAGAAATAATAATAATAGTATCTAGCCTTGTTATGTTAGTGAAACTTACTAATTGAGGTAAAATTTTTTGGGACTGTAATTTGATATTTTTTTGAGTTTTGAATTCCAGTTTAAGTATCTGAATTATCATTGCCAGTAATTCACTACTTAAGAGAAATGCCATAACCTGCTCAAAGAGAGTGTGATTAGAGAAATGCTACTGGTAGATGTCTTTGTCTAGGAAAGTTAAAAATGATCTTACATAGGTGAAGATAGAATCTTCTTGATTTAGTTTCCTCATTGTGTTGTTTCCTTTTTTGAGGGGTTAATAATCACTTTAATCAAGCACACATATCATTCAATTAGTTCAAGGGGAAAAGTCAACACCCTAAACTTCAGAGAAAATACAGAGAAACCAAAGATCAACAGATATGACTTCCTCTGTCAGACCAAAATTGTGTACTGACCTTGGTGAGGTGAGGGGGATAGGAACAGAGAGCTGCCTTCATGCAGACCCTGGTGGGATTTGAGAGTGACTGGTTCCTACTGGAAGAGGAGAAGCCCAAGAGATTGGAGTTTAGCCCTGGGGCAAGATTGGGAATGTGCAGGAGGGCACTGAGTGTGCTTTTTTGAAACATTCTCCTGGAACAGCTTGGGATCCAGTGGGTGGAGTTGCCTCTGGTGGGTGCAGGAAAAGTGCCATGTACCCCCAAGGACCCCACCCTGATAGTTTTGTTGCTCAGCCACACCTCAGGCCTTGGAAGCAGAGGCTAAATATTGTTAAGATAGACTTGGTTCATTAGAGCATGCACTTGAGAGTGCAGTGTGGGGAGGATACACCCCCAAAAGGACTTTGCTTGAACATTTATATTTGGGATTGAGGAAGGAGGAGCTTGTTGCTCTCTCCTCAAAGAATTATGTTATGTTATGCAGATACCTTTGTGTTTGTTTAAAGTCATTTGGTCACCTTGGTAATAAGCTACTATGTGATGTATTCTGCAAATGTGAACTATGTTGTGCTTACTTAAAAAATGTCAATGCCTCTTTGTTCCAAGATCCTTGGTCATTTAGATTGTAAGGCCACAATCCTGGAAGGCTGAAGTATAAGGTGAAGCAAAGTAGAATCTTTTTGCTGTTTTTGCTTATACCAAGAAGTATAATGCCTCTGAATAATGTGATTAAGGAGGATTTTTCCCACTCATTGTTGGGTCTGCCCATTGAGGGAAGCTTGATTAGAGGAATTGTTTTGTAGGAGAGTCCCAAGTACCTTTTGTTTTTTCTACTGAGGCACTGAGTCAGAGGGTCATGCTCTCTGGCTCTGAAAAGTGTATAAATATTCTGAGGGTGAGGTTTTACTTTAGGACTTACTGACTGGAAGTGTTTGACCAGATGAGGACTCTGGGAAGCCGTTAAGGAGTCCACCAGCTTGGAACACCCGCATGTTCTTGCTTACCTCTCTGGTAACTATGGTCAGATAGTTGGCCCTGTCTGTTGAATTGTAATGTTACTTCCTTTTTGAAGAGAAATGTTTCCCATTTGGTTAAACCTAAGCCTGGCTCTGATACCCTGTGAATTTTATAGAATTTTTTGCATGAGTGATTGTTCCAAAGAGTTAAACTGTGACTCTTATTTGAAATCAAACAGAACTAAGGATGCTTTATTTGTTGTACCTGTCTTAAACTACTGTGTGCCTTGAGGCCTCGAAGACCAGTCTTCATATTACTATAACTAGACCCCTACTCTTTCCTTTCATAACTAATTTATCAAAATATGAGTGGTAAAATGGTGAGATGTTTTACATATATACAGATGTATGCATACATATGTATTTATATGTGTATATGTATGTATATGCACAGACATATATATGCATGTATATGCATATACATACATGTATAGACACAATATATTCTATATATAATTATATCATAATACTACATATTATTACATATATTATACATTACATATATATATTTTATATAGTATATGCATAAATACACACACACACATAATCAATCTTGGTGTAGTAAAACTCTAGTACCTTTAAATTGCTATATTGGGCTACAAATATAAAATACCTTTTTGTGTAGCCTACTTTGAAGGTCTTCCTATAGTTTGTTATTTGTAAGGTTAGTTCCATAATGTCTTAACTAGTTTTCACCACATGGACTAATTACTGGATAGACAATATGATTAGATTTTTGTCAGGTTTTACTAAATTATACTAAATATTATCACTAGTAGGCTTTAACAACATTATCAAGAGAAACTACATAAGTAACCTGAAACATATATGATAATCAAAAGGGAGTGGCAACATACTGCTTGAAGTTAGGACCCTCTTAGAGATAGTCATCTGAAAAAATAGTCAAAGAGGGCATGTACAGACACTTGATAGACACCTGAAGGAAGAGATCATAGATGTTACCAAAGGATTGAGACCCCCTAAAAGCTACAAATGTATTAGATTTCTTTATTCACCCTATCATAATTTTGCTTGTTTTATTAGTTTTGTGTGTTATGTTACCTATTCCATAAACTGTGTATCATTTCTGCTTGAACTGATATTGATTTGGGAATCATTAAAAAAAAAAGTTGTAAGCCTGTTAATAGTCTCAAATGGGGAAATTGAAGAGGTTTTGTGTGTGTGTGTGTGTGTGTGTGTGTGTGTGTGTGTGTATGTATGTGTATGACTATAACACAGTGCTTTAATAATAGAAAATAATCAGGGTCAACCCACAAAGTTGCAAAATGGGGGGAAAAAAGAGGCAATAGGCTGGAGGATTCTTTGTATCAGACACCTCTGAATGGTCTCAAAAATAAAATGTCTTCAAGATAAGAAAAAAAGACTTGCATTAATATTATATGAACTGCCTAATAATAATTGGTAAATAGAAGATACCAGAGTTGTTTGATCAAATGTATAAAAATTGGGACAATTTAGGGAACTTTTGTAATTTCTTGGGTGGGACACCTACATATATGTATTCATCAGGCATATATGCATTCTGACTATGGCATGTGGCAAGCAATAAATTTCTCAATCGATAATTTCTGCTTGCCCATTTTTATGACCCAAAATAACAAACACAGAGGGAAGATAATAGAGTTCAATCCTATTTTGATTCTGTCTTCTCTGCCAAGGAAAGTGACTATAGATAGCAGATATTCAAGGTACATAAGTAGGTTATGAAAGAGAAATAAACTCTCCTTAATGAATTCAAGTCACCAAGCCCAGATGATGTATTTCTTTTATTTTAAATATATAATTTATTTATTTTTTAGTTCTCAACATTCACTGTTATCAGTGAATTTGAATTCAAAATTTTCTCCCCATTTCCCACCCCAGGACAGCATGCACCCCATTCATCCCTTCCTCCAGTCTGTCCTCCCTTCTATTACCCACTCTCCTTTCATTCCCTTTCCCCTGTAGGGCAAAATAGGTTTCTGTATTCCTTTGCGTGCATATCTTAATTTCCAGTTGCATGCCAAAACATTTTTTTTTAACATTCATTATTACTCCTTTGAGTTACATATTCTCTCTCTCCTTCCCCACTCACCATCATTGAGATAAAAAGCAATTCAATACAGGTCATACACATAAAACAATGTAAAGAACTTCCATAATAGTTATATTTTAAAAGACTAACCACATTACTCTCTGTCCTATCCTACCCTCCATTTATTCCATTCTTTCCCTTGACCTGTCCTCCCACAATAGTGTTTGCTTCTGATTACCCCTTTCCCAAATTTGCTGGCCCTTTCCCCTTGCCTTCCTGCAGGGTAAAATAGATTTCCATATTCAATGAATGTGTGTTATTTCCTCCTTAAGCCAAATCCCATGAGAGTAAGACTCACTAATTTCCTTTCATCTCCCCCACTTCCCCTCCATTGTTAAAGATCTTTCGTCCCTCTTTTATGTAATATGATTTGCTGCATTCTACCTCTACCTTTGTCTTACTCCTAGTACATACCATTCAACAGTAAATTTTATTTTTTTAGATATTCTTTCATATTCAGCTCACCCTGTGCCCTCTATCTATGTGTGCCCATGTACACATATATATGTATGTATATACACATATATATGTACATACTCACACATCCACACTTATATATATATATATGTGTATACACACACACACACATATTCCCTCTAACTACCCTAATGCTGAAAAAGGTCTCATGAGTTAAAATAACATCTTAGGAATGTAAACAGTTCAACTTTAATGAGTTCCTTAAGGCTTCTCTTTCCTGTTTACCTTTTCATGTTTCCCTTGATTCTTGTATTTGAGAGTCACATTTTCTATTCAGCTCTGGTATTTTCATCAAGAATGCTTGGAAGTCCTGTATTTCATTGAAATTCCATTTTTTTCCACTGAAGTACTATACTCAGTTTTGCTGAATTGGTGATTCTTAGTTTTAATCCTATCTTCTTTGACCTCTGGAATGTCATATTCCAAGCCCTTAAATCCCTTAGTGTAGAAGTTACTAAATCCTGTGTGTTCCTGATTATATTTTTACATTACTTGAATTGTTTCTTTCTGGCTGCTTGTAATATTTCTCCTTGACCTGGGAACTCTGGAATTTGGCTTCAATATTTGTAGGAATTTTCATTTTGGTATCATATCTCTTTCAGAAGGCAATCTGTGAATTCTTTCCATTTCTAATTTACTCTCTAGTTCTAGAATATCAGGGCAGTTTTTTTTGCTAATTTCATGAAAGATGATGTCTAGGCTTTTTTTTTCATCATGGTTTTCAGGTGGATCAATAATTTTTAAATTATTAAATTATTTAATTTTTAAATTTAATAATTTTCAAATTCTGGATCTGTTTTTCAGGTCAGTTGTTTTTGCAACGAGATATTTCACTTCTATTTTTTTCATTCTTTTGGTTTTGTTTTATAATTTTGTTATAATTTATAAATTTGTTTTATAATTTCTCTGTTAGCTTCCATCTACTCCATTCTAATTTTTACAGAATTATTTTCTTAAGTGAGTTTTTGAACCTACTTTTCCATGTGGCCAATGATGCTTTTGAAAACATTCTTCTCCTCATTGGTTTTTTGGATCTCTTTTGCCATTTCAGTTAGTCTATTTTTAAAGGTGTTAATTCAGGATTTTGGGGGGAGGGTTTCTTTTAGCAAGCTGTTGACTTGCTTTTCATGATTTTCTTGCATCGCTCTCATTTCTCTTTCCAATTTTTCCTCCACCTCTCTTACTTGATTTTCAAAATCCTTTTTGAGCTCTTCTATGACCTGAGACTATGGCTTATTGCTTTTGGAGGTTTTGGATATAGAAGCCTTGACTTTGATATCTTCCTGTGTTAGCGTGCTTTGTTCTTCCTCATCCAAAGGGATGGAAGAAAATACTTTTCACCAAAAGAGTAACCTTCTATATTCTTATTCCCTCCCCCCTTTTGGTGCATTTAACCAGCCAGTTACTTGACTTTTGAGTCCCTTGTCAAGTGCAGGGTAATATACTAGGGACCTGTAAGTTCTCAGTTCCTCCAAGGTGACAGAATCAAGGAAGAGGAGTTTACTCCTCTCCTGGCCTGAGTTCTGGCCTGGGAGCAACCAGAAGCACTCTTGTGCCCAGTATCTGTGAGTAGGATTCTCTCTCTACAGACTCTACCAGCTCCACCATGCCAATGCTCTTCCTCACCCCAGCACTGCTAATCTAGACTGAGACCCAGATCAGTAGCTCAATCCCCCCAGGTTCTTTAAGTAAAGGGCTCCAAAAGTGGATGCTGCTGCTTCAGTGACTGCTGCCACCCTGGGGCCAGGGCTGGAGCCAGGACAATGCTCCCTTCTCACCCAAGTGAAAGAACTTTCTTACTGACCTTTGAAGTTGTCTTTGGCATTTGTGGATTGATAAATCTGGTAACTGCAGCGTCTACCCATGATTACATATCCTGAAGCCTGCTCCAGTTCTGTTCCTGCCCTGTGGCATGGCCAAGGCTAGGCTACACTCTGCTCTGAGTTCTGTGCACTAGATCTTTCCTGTCAGTCTTCCCAGCTGTCTTGGGTTGGAAATCTCTTTCCCTCTGTTTTTTGGGGGCTTCTGCTGTTCTAGAATTTTGTTTAGCATCATTTTTTACCGATATCTTACGGGCTATGAGGGGACAGCTAGAGCAGGTCAGTCTTGCTACTCCACCATCTTGACTCTACCTGCCCAGATGACTTAAAACCTATATATTGAAAGAATTGGCAGATATGATTGCTGAACAAGTGTTAGCACTCTTTGAAAGACTATAGAGAATGGGAAAAGACTTGTGAAGGGGAAATAATATATGTCTTCATTTCCAAAGAATAGAATGGAGACTGCCAATTATAGGTTACTGAATTTTATTTAAATTCCTGGCAAAATTTTATCCAGTTATCAGAAAAAATGTTTAATGGACATCTAGAAAAAGAAACAGGAATCACAAAGAACAAACATGCCCCAATAAGGACAAGTCACAGCAGAACAATTTGTGTTTGAATAGCTTCCTAAACTAAATTGATCAAGGAAATATTGTAGACACAGTTTACGTTGATTTTTAGAAGTCTCCATGTCACTGTTGTAGAAAATTCTGTGTGCTAACATGGCAATAGAATTATTAGATGGATTCATAAAAGGTTCAGTAGCTGCACTGAAAATGTAGTCATTTTTGGTTTGATGTCAACACAGCTTAAGATTTTCAATTGAGTGCCCACCAAAGATCTGTAGTGGATCCTTTGTTATTTAACATTGGTATCAATGACTTGATAAATGGCATATATATGATTCTTATCAAATCTGCATATATCATAAATCCAGGAGATATAGCTAAGACACACTGAATGACAAATCAAGATCCAGGATGATATCAACATATAAAGTTCTAAGCCAAATATAATAAAAGAAAATTTAATAGATCTTGACATATGTATAAGAGACAGACAATATAAATATTGTACTTGGGTTCAAAAATTGTTTTTATAAGCACAAGATGAGTAAAATATAGTTATTCAGTTTGCTGTTCATCACTTTTCAATCATTTCCCACTCCTTGTGATCCCATTTAGAGTTTTCTTGGCAAAGATACTGGAATGGTTTCCCATTTCCTTCTCCATTTCATATTATAGATGAAGAAACTGAGGCAAACACAGTTATATGACTTTCCTAGAATCATATAGTTAGGAAGTATCTGAGGTCAGATTTGAACTTAGGAAAATGAGTCTTCTTGACTCCAGGCCAAGCACTGTATACACCACACCACCTAGTCGCCCAAAATATTGAGTTCAGATCCATAAAAAGTAATCTTGGGCTTTTAGTGGACTGCAAGTTTTGTATGGACTCAGCAATACAATCTGGCAGTCACAAATCTAATATGATCTTGGCTTGCATTAGAAGAAGCATAGATTGGTGAAGCAGTGAACTCCTCCACCCAACATGCACTTGCCTCCTGCCTACCTCTAAGTATAGCAGCACTTCCTCTCTCTTAAAAGTTTAAACTTGGCACTTCAAAGTTCACAATAGATAATGATATTGCTGCCCCTGTTGTTGATTATGATTCTGGAATGTGCAAAGTTGGCTTTGCAGGAGATGATGCCATTTAGACTATCTTCCTTTTCATTGCTGGGCACCATAGACTTCAGGGTCTGAAGGTAAGTATGAGCCAGAAAGACAGTTACCTGGGGGATGAGACCAAAAGCCAGGAGGTCTGTTGACCTAATGTACCCCATTGAACATGGTTTTGTCACTAATTGAGATGACATTGAGAATATTTGACTTGTTACTTCCCTCAAAAAACTCCATGCGGTTTCTGAAAAGCACCTTGTGCTACTCTCAGAAGCCCCTCTAAGTCACAAAACAAACAGATGAAAGATGACACATTATGCTTGAGACCTTTAACACCCCATAGCACCGATATTGTGATGGACTTCAGTGATGGTATGACCTGTTGGTCACATGATGACCATCTATGAAGATTATATCCTTCCACATGTCATCATCTGTCTGAATATGACCATGATATGACAGTCTCATGAAGATCCTCACCAAGAAAGGGTGCATTTTCAAAAGCACATCTGAGAGAGAAATTGTATACAAGATCAAGTAGAAGCTGTTATGTAGTGCTAGACTTTGAGTAGGAGATGTATACAGCTGCAGTCAGTTCTTTTTGAAAAGTCCTATGAGCTCCCTGATGTTCAGGTTATCACCATTGTTAAGGAGAGTTTCTGATGCCCAGAAACTCTCTCCCAACCAACTTTCTTAGGTATGAAGTCCTAGATGGTGGAATGAGAGCAATTACTCCACTAAACTCTGTAGACAAACTCCTTCAAACTCTTTTAGATGCTCTAAAAAGAGAATATGATCAAATTTTGGAGGTCCAGAATCCAATAGGAGACAGAATTTGGCAGATTCACAGACCAGGATAGACTGGAAGGTTGAGAGGAAGAATCTATTCCACAGAGGTGGAGGAGCACACAGCACACAGTGCAGTTCATCCCTGACCCAGCAGGGCCAAGCAGGAAAGCCCCAGGGGAGCCTGAGGCAGTGGCAGCATGGCAGAATAGAAGCCCAGGGCAGGAGCCCAGTGGAGCCGAACAAGTAGGAGCCCCAGTTATCAGCAGAAGCTGCTCTTGAGACTATCAACCCACACATTAAGTGACTATAGGTCACCTACTTGAACTTCCAGAAGCCAAAATGGCAGAGCAATTGGTAAATGTTCTCTCCACCATCCCTTGTTGACCTTGAAAGAATCATAAAATATTTCCCCAGAAAAGCTTTGGAACAGTGGGATCAGCAGAAGGAGCAAACAGTCTCATAACACATGAGACTAGGAGAATCACTGAGGAGGATTCCTCTTACTGTGACAGATGACCAGAGCTGTCCCAAACAGCCCCACTTTGGCAGACTTGGAGATCTGGAGCTCCAGGGGGGTGGAGTCTACAACCACCAACATCAGGAGCCTAGACATGCTTCAGCACTCCAAGGGAAATGGGAAGAAAATAGGGCAGCTGGGATCACCAACCACTGAGCTTACCTTTGCTCCTGCAAAGGAGCTGCTGCACTGATATCTGGTGCTCAGCGGCTGTCACTGGCTCAACTCTGCTGGTCTCTCACCCTGAGTTGCTACTCCATTAGTTCTGTCTGCTGCTGCCTCAGGTTTCCCAGGGCCCTCCCACTCCACTGCACTAGACACACTGCTATGCACTGTGGGTTCACCCTTGTTGGAACAGATCCTTCCCGTGAACCTTCCAGTTTGTCCTGGGCTTTGAATCTGCCACAGTGTGTCTCCTATTGGAAGCTGCACCTCCAAAATTTGGTCAGATTTAGGGGAGGAGCAAAGATGGTGAAGTAGAAAGATTCACATATGCTAGCTCCAAACCCACAACCCATAATTTTCCTGTAAAGAGAACTCCCCGCAAATTCTGGAGCAGTGGGAGCCATGCAGGGGTGGAGTGGAGGAGATTTCCATTCCAGAGAGCCCTGAAAAATCAGCACCAAAGGTCCATCGCACACTAGACAGTGGAGCCCAGCCCTGCACTGGCTGCATGGCCCTGAGAGGAGCAGATCCAAGCAGGCTTCAGGGACAGAACCTCTGGCGGCCACAAAAGTCCCTCCACCCACAGGTGCTACAGGCCAGTGAGAGAGACTTCTGGGCTGGCCGAAAGTGGAACGGGGTGTCTCCATAACTCAGGCCCCCTTGGAAGTAAGCGGCAGAGGCAGTGGTGGCCAGGGTCTCCTAGAGCAGGCAGGACCTCAGATCCATTACTGAAGTTCTCCGCATAAACCACCTGAGGGAACTGAGCCTGGGAGGTGGCCCTGACCCAACCTGAGAACATGAATTTAATCTTACACTGAATAGCAGCTCCACCCCCACTGCATGAAAAATGGGTCAATAGCTTGCTAAAGAAGACCCAGAAAAATGCTGAAGAAAATAACACCTTGAAAAATAGGCTAATTCAATTGGCAAAAGAGGTTCAAAAAGCCAATGAGGAGAAGAATGCTCATTGGAAAAACAACTGACCTGGAAAATAGATCCAGGAGAGACAATTTAAAAATTATGGGACTACATGAAAGCATGATCAAAAAAAGAGCCTAGACATCATCTTTCATGAAATTATCAAGGAAAACTGCCCTGAGATTCTAGAACCAGAGGGCAAAATAAGTATTGAAGGAATCCACTGATCACCACCTGAAAGAGATCCAAAAAGAGAAACTCCTAGGAACATTGTGGCCAAATTCCAGAATTCCCAGCTCAAGGAGAAAATATTGCAAGCAGCTAGAAAGAAACAACTCCAGTACTGTGGAAATAAAATCAGGATAACACAAGATCTAGCAGCTTCTACATTAAGGGATCGAAGGGTGTAGAATAGGATATTCCAGAAGTCAAAGGAACTAGGACTCAAACCAAGAATCACCTACCCAGAAAAACTGAGTATAATACTTCAGGGGAAAATATGGTCTTTCAACGAAATAGAGGACTTTCAAGCATTCTTGATGAAAAGATCAGAGCTGAAAAGAAAATTTGACTTTCAAACATAAGAATGAGAAGAAGCATGAAAAAGCAAACAGCAAAGAGAAGTCATAAGGGACTTACCAAAGGTGAACTGTTTACGTTCCTACATGGAAAGACAATATTTGTAACTCTTAAAACTTTTCAGTATCTGGGTAGTTGGTGGGATTACAGACACACATACACAGACACACATACACATGCATGGGCACACACACATACACACATGCACGCACATACAGAGACAGAGAACTGAGAGTGAATTGAATAGGATGGGATCATATCTTAAAAGAAATTAAGGTTAATGGTGAGAGAGAAATGTAGTGGGAGGAGAGAGGGTGAAATGGAATAGGGTAAATTATCTCTCATTCAAGAGGCAAGCAGGAGACTTTTTAGTGGAGGGAAAAAGAGGAGAGCTGAGAAAAAAAAACATAAAATTTACCCTCATCACATTTGACTAAAGGAAGGAATAAAATGCACACTCATTTTGGTATGAAAACCTATCTTACAATACAGGCAAGTGGGGGAGAAGGAGATAAGCAGGGTGGGGGGTATGATGGAAGGGAGGGCAATGGGAGGAGGGAGCAATTTGAAGTCAACACTCTTGGGGAGGGACAGGATCAAAAGACAGAATAGAAACAATGGGGGGCAGAATAGGATGGAGGGAAATACAGTTAGTCATATACAACATTTCTGTTATCGAAGTCATTTGCAAAACTACACAGATATGGCCTATATTGAATTGCCTGCCTTCCCAAAGGGAACGGGTGGGGAGGGAGGGATGGGGAGAATTTGGAACTCAAAGTTTTAGGAATAACTGTTGAGTATTGTTCTTGCTACTAGGAAATAAGAAATACAGTTAATGGGGAATAGAAAGTCATCTGGCCCTACAGGACAAAAAAGAAGATGGGAACAAGAGAAGGGAGGGATGATAGAAGAGAAGGCAGATTGGTTATAGGGGAAATTAGAATTCTCAGTGTATTGGGGTGGGGGGAGGGGACAAATGGGAAGAAAATTTGGAACCCAAAATTTTGTGAAAATGAATGTAAAAAGTTAAATAAATAAATTTATAAAAAAAAATTGGTCAGATTCTCTTTTTAGAGGTATCTGAAGGAGTTTGTCTAAGAGTTTAGGTCAATCGTTGCTCTTACTTTGCCATTTTTGCTCTGCCCCTCTAAATTACTATTGATTAGGGAGATACAAGTCAAAACAACTCTAAGATACTACATCATGCCTATCAGATTGACTAACTTGACAAAACAGGAAGATGATAAATGTTAGAGATGTGGGAAAGTTGGAACACTAATTCTTTTTTGGTGGAGCTGTGAGTTGATCCAACCATTCTGGAGAGCAATTTGGAACTATGCCCAAAGGGCTATAAAAATGTACATACCTTTTGACTGACAATACCGCTTCTCAGACTTTGTCCCCAGGAGATCATAAAAATGGGAGACGGTCCCACATGTATGAAAATATTTATAGCAGCAACCTTCATGTTGGCCCAAAACTGGAAATCAAGGAGACGCCCATTAATTGGGGTATGGCTGAATAAATTATTGTGTATGAATGTAATGGAATACTATTGTGCTATAAGAAATGATGAACAGGACGACTTCAGAGTGTCCTGGAAAGAGTTATATGATCTGAAACTGAGTGAAAGGAGCAGAACCAGGAAAACTGTATACACAGCAACAACTGCAGTGTGGGAGGATTTTTCCTAGAAGACTTAGAACTTTATTGCAATGCAATTCTCAATGGTCCTTTAAGCAAAATGCCTTCCAGATCCAGAGAAAGAACTATAGAATTCAGTCACAGAATGTAGCAGATCATTCTCTTTTGTATTACATTTTGATTGGTTGTGTGTTTTCTCCCATCCATTTTAATTTTTCTATACAACATGAGTATGGTGAAAATGGATTTAATAGGAATATAAAATTTTATGATGTCTCGGGGAGGTAGGGGGAAATCTAGGGGGTAAGAAGGGGAAGGGAGGGAAAAAAATCTAAGTTAAATGATAGTGATTGTTGAACACTGAAAATAAATAATAAAGAAATACTTTAAAAAAACATGCTTCATGCTCAGAAAAAAAAAAAGGTATGGAATCGTGGATTCCACAAAATTACCTACAACTCAATCATGAAATGTGATATTTACACCTCTACGGATTTGTATTCTGATGTATATTATGTGGTGTTACCATCATGTACTCAGACATTGCTGACAGGGTGCAGAAGGATTCTACAGCTCTAGACCCCAGCACAATGAAAATCAATATCATTGCCCCACCAGATCCCAAATACTCTGTCTGGATTGGAGGCCCCATTCTGGCCTTTTTCTCCACCTTCCAGCAGATGTGAATCAGCAAGCATTAGTTTGATGAATCTGGATCCTCCAGTGTTAGTGAAAATGCTTCTAAGTGTACTATGCTTCTTTGCTATTTTTTTTTTTTGGTTAAAGGGTATGACATGATAATTGCCTGCCAAAAAGCAATGAGATTTCATGGCCCTTTTCCCCGTTGGACTCAGAATTTTAAAACTGGAAAACTGGAATAGTGAAGATGATGAGCAGTTTATGTAAGTTGGAGGCAAACATTCTCAAGGTTCTAGAGTTCATCATCAGCACTGATTTTAAATTTAAAAGAAATCACTCCAAATATTGTATAATTCATTGAGTCACTTGCTTCTGTGAGGCTATCTTGCTCTACACAAAGGAGCAACTTAGTATAAATCCTGACCAGTGAGAAGGAGAGGGAGAGGAGAGAAACAGAAGTATTGCTTTACATGTTAATGATGTAATTCTTAAAAAAAGTTTTTTTTATATCTTTTACCTTAACACTTGTTCCTTTTTTAAAAAGTTGTCAGAGCCATAGTGGCCTTCTAATTTCCCTCCCTGATCCCAGCATAGATTTGAATGGAGACTTTTTATGGTCTCCTCAGAAGTTCCATGAGATTGGTGCCAGTATTTGTGGTAGAGAAGGAGATTTACCTGTATATTTGACTCAAGACCAGTTCAAGTAAAAGTGCACACATTGAGAGAATTCTAGAAAGATGATCGAGTAGATCAGAAAATTCCAAGCTCTCCAGATTTCCCTACAAACAATACAAAATAGTGTTTCAGTGACACTTTAGTGTGGTAAAAATAAATAAGAGTTGGGGCAAAGCAGTGGTCCTCCTCGGACAATGGGAGAGAATCCAAGGTTTGGTATCTGTGAATTGGTAAACAATTCCAGGCTAATTCCCCTGAGAGAGCAAGCAGCAAGACCTGTGAGCAGCTGAACCAGGAGGTAGACTTGGCCCCAGCCACAGGAATTTTCAGTCATGGACAGTGTGGGGAGTCAGGTATCTGAGCAGGGGATGATTGAGGGAAATTCTGCTGCTAAGGGACACCAGACTCAGTTGTGCTGTCAAAATCTGGCCAAGATACGGCTCTGAATGAAAATGAACCAGTATGTGCCTGATGAGTGCAGAAGCAGTGGAACAAGGACATCACACTTACAGGAAGGTAGAATTCTTTGTTTTAGTTCAGGTCAGAGGGGAGAAATGAAGGAGAATCTGAGGCCAGAGACACCATCCCCAGGACTAGAGGTGATTATAAAAAACACACTGGTAAAAGTTTTGTTTTTAAAATTATATTTTTAAAAATGAGCAAAGTGTATTGATATTGCATTTTTGCTTATTGTTAATGTAATTTTGATCTTAATGGTAAGCTCTTTCCCATCCATTAATAGGCCCATTTGACCTGCTCAAGTCACATGGAAACCTGAGTCACATGAGTCAAGTCACATGGAATAGGAATGGGTAGAGTAGGAAGAGTGGAACAGGCAGGGCTGGAGCTAGAGCAGAGCAGAGAAGTTAGTCTGAGAGCAATCAGAGCTGGGAAAGGCATCAACTATCATGAATGGGAGAGCTTGTTTGTGGTTTTATTTAAGGGAACCTGTTTGTGATTTGTTTAAGGGAGCTGTTTTGTGGGAAGCCTAATATAGGGAAGGCTTGGTGCTGCCCTCTACATTGTTATTGTGCATGGATTCTTTGTAACTGCAATGCATTTGGCTTTCTGCTGTTTGGAATTGGCTTTCTGGTGTTTGAATAAATGCTTTTCTTCTGCCTTCTATGTGGACAGTCTGTTATATTTTATGATTCAGAACTATGCTGGCATATTCATAGGCACTGTGAATATTGCCTTGATGATACACAAAGGAGAACAAATGCAACCATAAAAAGTACTATCAGAATAGAGAAGATCAGGGTTCATCTTCAGAGAAGGTTACTGAAGTAAAAAAAATGTCTCTCCTATCCAAAAGCATACCATTGAATGGTCATATGCCCCCAACAGAATTCAGAGAAGAACTTTAAAAAGAGTTTTAAAATAAAGTGAGCAAGATTGAGAAAAAAATTTAAAATAAATAAGAACAATCCAAGAAAAATAATGTTTTGAAAAGAATGTCAAGTAACTAGAAAAAGAGATCCAAAATCTTAAGGAAGAAAACAACTCCTTGAAAATTAGAATTGGGAAAGGGAAGGCAGATACATTATAAGTTACCAAGAAATAATAAAACAAAATATAAAGAATGAAAAGAGAAGTGAATGTGAAACATCTCATAAGAATAACAGGTGATCTAGAGATCAAGAAAACGTAAGAATAATTGGACTACCTAAAAGCTACAATAAAAAAGAATCTTGGAGCAATAATACAAGAAATAATTAAAGAAAATTGTTTCAGAAGTATTAGAACAAGAAGGGAAAGTAGAAATGGAAAAAAATACACTGATCACCACCTGAAATAGATTCTACAAGGAAAACCTACAGGAATGTCATAGTCAAATTCTGAAAACTTCAGCTCAAGGAGAAATTATTGAGAGCAGCAAGAAAAAAAATTAAGTATGGTGGTGCCACAATTAGAATCATACAAGACCTAGAAGCAGTGACATTAAAAGATCACTGATCTTTGAAAACTGTACATCAAAGAGCAAAAGAACTGGTGTTGTGACTGAAAAAATATTATACCCAATATATTTAAGCATAATCTTGAATGAAAAAAAGGATATTGAATGAATTGTCGTCAAACTTTCAGAATTTTGAAAAAAAATAAACTGAACTTTGACATATAAGATCCAAGAGAAATATAAGGTACTCATCAAAGATCAATTACAAGGGAATCAATGAGGACGGGCCATTTACTTTTTATACATGATGAAATGTAAAACGTATGTCTAAGACTGTTATTAGTAATTGTATAGTTTGAAAGAAATATTGAGGTAGACCTAAGTATGATATAATCTTAAAAAATAAAACCACTTAGAAAAAAGTAGAAAAAGTAATTATCTTATGCAAAAATGATGTGTGAGGGGAAGAACCAACACAGAGGAATTAGAAGAGGGAGGAAGGTTGGTAGTTCTAGAATCTTACTTTCATTGGGAATGGCTTTAAGAGGGAACAATACAAACATATGTACATATATAATACATACATACATATATGCATATTAGTATGTATGGGTAAAAAAGTCTTCTAATTTCAGAAAGAGATAAAAATCTTCTAAATTCAGAAAGAAATAAAAGTCTAATGTGATAGGAAAGGGGGAGAGGGTAAGGGAAGGAGTTTTAGGGGGGAGGGTGGTGAGGTAATAGGATAAAGGTGGGATATAGAAGGATGTTTAGATTAACATGAATAGGAGGATAAGGCAAAGATCCTTGGAGGGGGGAGGTTAAGTAATAGGAGGGCAGGGTAGTGGATAGAAGTCAAGTTGAGGAATCAGAGATACACACAAGCATAAAATAAAAATCAGGAGTAGAATTTATTAGGGAAAAAAGACAGAAAGAGGAATCATGATCCTAGATAAAGTTAAACCTGAAATAGTTTCAATCAAAAGAGAAAACATGAAATATATGTTAGTCATATTAATCAGTATTGCTTTAGAGAATTTAAAATAATTAATGAGTATAAGGTTGGAATATTGTTGTGGTGTAGAAAATGATAACTTGGTGGACTTAGACAAATATGGAAAGACTTTGACTTACAGAGGAAGATGTTATCCACCCTCAGAGAAACAGAAGACAAATAAGTATAGTGCAGTCTTACATAGATGAATTTGAATGTATATGTCTATATATGAGTATGATTATAGATATCTAAGTATATGTGTATATGTAAGTGCATGTATGTGTAAATGTATATTAGATATAGTTTTGTTTGTGTATTTGCTTGTTTGCATGCATATGTACATTGTAATTGTAGCCATCTTTGGGGGAGGAAGAAAAAAAGAACAAAGTAAAAAGTACACAGCAGATATCAAAAAGAAAAAAGGAAGCAAATGAAAGATGGACAGCTCTAAACACATTGTATAGTGTTTTTTTATATAGGCTTTCTTGAAATGGAAATTTATTGCTCTACATTTTGAATCTTATCTTACATTCTGTTGTATACATTGCAATGCTTCTAATTTTTCTTATTTTTGTATTGAAGTTTTACTATTTAAGTTTATATGTGTTTCTTTTTCTTATTGTGTATTTAAGTTTTAGTATTAAGTTTAATAAGTTTTTACAAAAGTGCACATGTCAATAGGATAAAAGAGAGATAGAAGCATAGGTTGCAGAAATAATGATGTGATATTGTGGTAGATTTTGTTTAATTCTATATGCAGCACAGTTTAAGACAGAATGGTAAAGACTTTCTAGATCTCGTGATATATAGATCACTTGTGGGAACTGAGGCCTTAATAGGAAAATTTCTAGGGCAGACGTAATTGCTGTCTGAGTATTGTCAGTGATTTGACCCAATATGTTTCTCTTCAGAAGGCAAAATTAGAAGCCATGGGTGCTAATTGAAAGGAGGCAAATTTAAAATTGATATCAGGAAAAATTTACTAAAAAGTAGAGCTCCTGAAGAGTAGGATGGGTCGCCTTGGCAGTTAGTGATTTCCCCCTCATTTAAGGTAATCAAGTAAATGCTGAATGACGACTTGCTAGATACAATTTAGAGACTAGATGTTTATAGAAAATCTTTCCCAAGGCGGAGCCAAGATGGTGGAGAAGAAAGATGCACATACACTAGCTCTTCCATTACAGCCCATTAAATACCTGTAAAGAAAGACCCTCAACATATTCTAGAGCAGCAGAAATCACAGAACAATGGAGTGGAAGAGATTTCTAGCCCAGGGTAACCTGAAAGGCTAACGGGAAAGGTCTGTCGCCCCTGATATGGAGCAGAGCCCAGCCTAGCCTTGGCCCCATGGCATGGTGCTGGGAGGAGAACTGAGCTGGCCTTGGGGGTGAAATCCCCAGTGGCAGTAGCAGCAGTTTGCAGATCCCTTGACCCACAGGCACCAAAGGTGAGTGAGAGGGTTTTTTCAGCTGGTTGAGAAGGTAGCGGGGAATTCCTATAGCTCTGGCCTCAGGCAGCAGCAGCAGAGGCTACATGAGGTGGCAGCAACTTCCACAGCCACCTGCATCCATTATTGGATCATAAAACCCCTGAGGAGACTGAGCAGCTGAGCCTTGCCTCAGCCCTGTGGTGGCCCTGATTGCACCTAATGCTCCTGGAGGAAGTGACAGCTGATCTTTATCCCACACTGAATGGTGGTCCTGCCACTGCCACTGGGGGAATTGAACAGCTTATCTGAATCTCAGGCTCCAGTGCTGGCTTGGTAGAACTGAAGGCCAGGTGGTTGTGGAGAGAAAACTCTATCACTCACAGATTCTGGGCACGAAAGTTTCTAGTTGTTCCAAGACCAGTGTACATGCTTGATTGTGCCATCTTGGAGGAACTGAGATCTTACAGATCCCCATAGTATAACCTACACTTGACAAAGGACCTAAAAGTCAAGTAACTGGTTGGGAAAATGCCCAAAAAAGGGAAAAAATAAGACTATAGAAGGTTACTTTCCTGTTGAACAGATATCTTCTCCCATCCTTTTGGATGAGGAAGAATGATGCTTACTATCAGGGAAAGACATAAAAATCAAGGCTTCTGTATCTCAAACATCCAAAGTAAACATTCAGTGGTCTCAGGCCATGGAAGAACTCAAAAAGGATTTTGAAAATCAAGTAAGAGAAGTGGAGGAAAAATTTGGAAGAGAAATGAGAAAGATGCAAGAAAATCATGAAAAGCAAGTTAACAGCTTGCTAGAGGAGATCCAAAAAATGCTGAAGAAAATAACACCTTTAAAAATAGGCTAACTCAATTGGAAAAAGAAGTTCAAAAAGCCAATGAGGAGAAGAATGCTTTCAAAAGCAGAATTACTTAAATGAAAAAGGAAGTTCAAAAGCTCACTGAAGAAAATAGTTGTTTAAAAATTAGAATGGAACAGATGGAGGCTAATGACTTTATGAGAAACAAAGAAATTACAAAACAAAACCAAAAGAATGAAAAAATGGAAAATAATGTGAAATATCTCATTGGAAAAACAACTGACCTGGAAAATAGATCCAGAAGAGACAATTTAAAAATTATGGGACTACCTGAAAGCCATGACCAAAAAAAGAGCCTAGAACCAGAGGGCAAAATAAATATTGAAACAATCCACTAATCACCTCCTGAAATAGATCCAAAAAGAAAAACTCCTAGGAACATTGTAGCCAAATTCCAGAGTTACCAGGTCAGGAAGAAAATATTGCAAAGCAGCTAGAAAGAAACAATTTGAGTATTGTGGAAATACAATCAGGATAACACAAAATCTAGCAGCTTCTACATTGAGGGATTGAAGGGTGTGAATATGATATTCCAGAAGTCAAAGGAACTAGGACTAAAGACAAGAATCACCTACTCAACAAAACTGAGTATGATATTCCAGGGGAAAAATGGTCTTTAAATGAAATGGAGGACTTTCAAACATTCTTGATGAAAAAATCAGAGCTGAAAAGAAAATTTCTTTCAAACACAAGAATGAAGAGAAGCATGAAAAGGTAAACAGGAAAAAGATATCATAACAGACTTACTAAAGTTGTACTGTTTACATTCCTACATGGAAAGACAATATTTGTAGCTCTTGAAACTTTTTTCTGTATCTGGGTAGTTGGTGAAATTATACATAGAGACACACACACACATCTAGAGAGACAGAGAGCACAGTGTAGGAAGGGATCTTATCTAATACATGAAATTAAGGTATAAGATAGGAATATATTGGGAAGAGAAAGGGAGAAATCAATGGGGCAAATTATCTCTCAGAAAAGAGGCAAGAAAAAGACTTTTCAATGGAAAGAAAAAGGGGGAAGGTGAGAGGAAAAACGTGAAGCTCACTCTCATCACATTTGACTCAAGGAAGGAATAAAATGCACGCTCATTTGGTATGACAACCTATCTTACAATATAGGAAAGAGGGGGAGAAGGGGATAAGCATGGTGGAGGGATGATGGAAGGAAGGACAATGGGAGGAGGGAGCAATTAGAAGTCAACAGACTTGGGGAGGAGCCAGGTCAAAAGAGAGAATAGAAGAAATGAAAGGCAGGGTAGGATGGAAGGAAATATAGTTATTCTTACACAACATGACTATTATGGAAGTCTGGCAAAACTACACATATATAGCCTATATTGAATTGCTTGCTTGCCCAATGGGGATAGATGAGGAGGGAGGAAGGAGGAAACATTGGAATTCAGAGTTTTAGGAGCAACTGTTGAGTATTTTTCTTGCATACAGCTCGGAAACAAGAAATATAGGTAATGGGGTATAGAAATTTATCTTGCCTACAGGACAAAAGAGAAGATGGAGAGAAGGGAAGGGAGGAGTGTTAGAAGGGAAGGCAGCTTCATGGTAGGGGTAGGGTTAGGGGTAAGGGTAGGGGTAGAATGCTTGGCACTCTGGGGTGGGGGGAGGGGAGAGATGGGGAGAAAATTTGGAACTCAAAATTTTGTGGAAATGAATGTTGAAAACTTAAAATAAATGCATTTTAAAAAATAAAAAAAGTTTTTAAAAAAGGAAATCAAGTCTTATTACCCTCTTTTTAATCAATACCCCACACCTTAATAAAAATTTCTTCTCCCTTGAAAAAAAAGAAAATCCTTCCCAAATGAAATTCTATGATTCTATTTTCCATTACAGACAATATTTGCAGTTTACTACTATCCTTCAGTGCTACAGCTCAACAATAATGATGGGAAAAATTTCATTTACCTTGGCATGTTCAACAAAGGAAATATTGCGGGAGGTGTGTGAAGTGCCAACATGATGTTCACAGCACTTATAACAGCTGTAAATATGCTGGCATAATTCTGAATTGCAAAGTACAATAGACTCTCCACATGAAAGACAGAACCAAAACATTTATTTAAACACCAGAAATCCACATCCCAACACCAGAAAGCCAAATCCATCGTAGCAACAAAGAAATCTATACACAATAACAATGCAGGGGACACCACCATCACCAAGCCTTCCCCCTCCTAGGGCCTTCCCACAAATGAACACTCACAGCTTGCTGCCTGATTCCTCTCTTTCCCTCAGCTCTAACTGCAATGTCTAACTTCCTTGAATCTCTGCTCCACCCTCCCTGCTCAACTCATTTGGCAAGCTCCTCCCACTATAGACTCATGTGATTCAGGCTTCCATGTGACTCATGCAGGTCACATAGGCCTATTAATGGGTGGGAAAGATCTTCCCGTTATGTAAAAGTATGTTAATAATAGAGGGTGGTTTAGTTTTTCTCTACTTCGCGAATCATCATTCTTACACTTTTTGTTGAACTAATATTGTCCTTAAATGCCTCTTTTTTATGTATCTCCAGTTGTGTTTTGAGAATCTTTGTAGGTATATAGTTCCTTTGTTTTCATATGATTCATATATTGTTTATATAGTTTATTTTTTAATATAATTTTTTTATTAACTCAATTTCTGAATATTACCTTCCCTTTCCTCCCCATAACAGAACAAAAAGTGAAAAAATTCTGTTTTGTAAAACTAAACCATGTCTCCAATGAATCAGACAGGATGTGCAATGGTCTACACATGGCCCCTACTTTTGAACAGAAGGGGGATAGTTATATATACTTCTGTCTTGTCTTTGTTTCAGAAGGGGCAGCATGGTTGGTCATTATAATTATATACCTGATATCTAATTGTATCCTAGTCTCTGTTAATTTATTCAGCCAACAATAAACAATTATTAAAAATCTACTATGTTCTAGGCACTATGCCAGGCTCTGGAAATAAAAATTCAATGAATGAGACAATCCATACTTGCAAAACAAAATTACATCTCCTCCATCTCTGAACTCTAATTCTGTTTACAACTTAGATAAGGCTTAATTATTCCCCAGTTAGTTCTTTTGTGTTAGTCCATGCCAAGGGCAAGGACTTTGCCCTATATTAGTCTTTAAGTTGCTTAAGGATCAGGACTACATCTTAGCTAAACTTTATGCTGAATGTAGTTCTCTGCATACAACAAGTATTTCATAATTTTTTTTTATTGAGTTGACTTTTCTTTCTGTATCCAACACAGTGCCTAGAACTAGAGCAATGTGAATTCATGGCTGAATTAGTACTTTCTCACTTCCAAATATGTGATTTTATCAGGTTAAATGTTATTCCTCTCACATAGATTTCACAACTTCTGAGATTTTGGTTAATGGTTTCATTACTTATTTTGGTCAGAAATAATCATTATCTGATGACCTTGGATGATAGTTCAATAAGGCTCCATCCTCAAAAGCACATTAATTGTACTTGTTAGAGCTTTTGCTCTATTAGCCAAGTCTTCTAGAAACCAAGGTCACCTCCATACTAAAAGAAAGTATCTGAGTATTGTGTTACTAGAAATACAATTGTCAGAACAAGAAATATCTGCTTTTGCCATTCCCATTTTGGGAAGAACAGAAAAGTAGTCATCATGTTAGGATGAAAGTTGAAAAGTTGTCAATTTTTCCTTTTTATGTTGATGATTTAATACTTCTAAAGATGGATCAGTATCTGAGCAAAATAAACTAGGGGTGTGGGTATATCAGTGAGATAGGATCCAGAGTTGGGGAACTTGTTGCCTCAAGGTCACATGTTGCCTTCAAGGTCCTTGAGTGCAGCCTTTTGACTGAGTTCAAGTTGTACAGAACAAATCATTTAATTAAGGGAATGCCATATTGGGATATTCTCCCATAACAGGATGCTCTATGTCACAGAGCAAAAGAGGTTTAGAATAGGAACCAAATTAGATCATCATGATTTGGCAGATTGTGTGATATAGATGAAAAAGGAGACAAATTAAGTGGAGGAAGGTGTTATCATTTAGTATAACAGCACAGTGTTTGACACAAGGTTAATAAACGCTTCTTGATTTGACTTGATTAAGCAAGCAAAAGAAAAGAGGTAAATGGACTGGGGGTAGTTTTCAGAGATCTAGATTTTATACAAGGTATGGTCAGAAGTATGACCTAAATACACAGGCAGGACTCAATAGACATGAAATCAAGTTGGA
Organism: Bettongia penicillata ogilbyi; assembly: GCA_023548195.1. Taxonomy (NCBI): domain Eukaryota; kingdom Metazoa; phylum Chordata; class Mammalia; order Diprotodontia; family Potoroidae; genus Bettongia; species Bettongia penicillata. The sequence continues at coordinate 6,096,692 of JAJHZJ010000371.1, forward strand.
CATCTGGGAAACAACTTGGGTGGAGAGGATCAACAGCATATTATGATATGACTTAGATGGGCATGTCCATATAACAAAGTACTCCAATTATGGCTATTTTTCATAGGCTGGACTTTTTGTCCTCTGTTGTTATTTTCCAACATCCTCATTGGTATGGGCTTATAAAGACAGCCTTATCTGTTTTTTTCTCCAGATTGAGGACAGGTCTATAATAATGTGTGAGATTTAATAATTTTCACATTAGCAGAAGGCTTAGTCTCCTGGGGAGCTTTATTGATTTTAACAAAATTTTCATGCTTACCATTTTTAATTATGAGGTGTCCATTTTCTGGCCTATACTTGCTCCCTTTCTACTTTCTTTCTTCTTTTTTAAGTCATGAAAAACAAATTTCCTTATTAACCATGTTGCAAAAGAAAACATATGAAAAAGGGAAAACTAAAGGAACTATTTTTAAAAGTGTGCATCATTTGCATTCAGGGTTCATCACTTCTCTCTCTGGAGAGGGATAGCATTTTTCACCATGGGTCTTTTGGAATTGTATTGGATCATTTTCTTGTAGTTGAGTAGTTAAGTTGTTCACAGTTGATCCTGCTTACCATTCTGTCATGGAGTACACCGTTCTCTTGGTTCTGCTCATTTCACTTTGCATGATTTCACATAAGTCTTGTAAGATTTTTCTGAAACTGTCCTGTTCATCAATTCTTATAGCACAATAGTATTTCATTATAATTCTATATCACAACTTGTTTTCCATTCTCCAATTGATGGGCATCCCCTCAATTTCAAATTTTTTGCCACCACAAAAAGTTGATAGAAATACTTTTGTACAGAAAGGTTCTTCCTCCTCCCATTTTCTCTTTAAGATACAGACCTAGTAGTGGCATTGCTGGATCAAAGGGTATGCACAGTCTGATTGCCTTTTGGATATGGTTCCAAATTGTTCTCCAGAATGGTTGAATCAGTTCACAACTCCACCAACAGTGCACTAGTGTCCCAATTTTCCTACATTCCCTCCAACAGTTGTCATTTTCATTTTCTTTCATGTAAACCAGTGTGATAAATATGAAGTATTATAGCAAGGTCATTTTAATTTGTATTTCTCTAATCAGTAGTTATTTACCCATTTTAGTGTGACTATTGATATCTTTGATTTCTTCTTCTGAAAATGATTTGTTGCTATCCTTTAGTGATTTATCAAGTAAAGAATGGCTCTTCTTTTTATATATTTGTCTCAGTTCCCTATATATTTGAGAAACGAGGCCTTAGGGAAAATTGAGGTAATTTTTCCCAGTTTCATGTTTTTCTTCTCATTTTGGCTGCATTTTGTGCAAAATTTTTAAACTTCATGTAATTAAAATGATTTATTTTGCTTCCCATATTCTTCTCTATCCCTTGTTTGGTCATTAACTCTTCACTCTTCATAGATCTGACAGGCATGGTTTCCAATGCTCTTCTAGTTTGCTTATGATATCACCCTTTATGTCTAAATCACTTATCCATTTTGACTTTGTCTTGGTATATGATATGAGATGTTGGTCTATGCCTAGTTTCTACCAAACTTTCTGCAATTATTTTAAATTTCTCTTTTTATCTATTCCTGCTGGGTTTTGTTGATAATATTGTTATTGTTTTTGTTGATAATATAAAAATGTTAGTGATTTGTATGGCTTTATTTTATATCCTGTAACTTTGCGAAAGTTGTTAATTATTTCAACTAGTATTTTTAATTGATTCTCTAAGGTTTTCCAAATATACCATCATACCATTTACAGAGTGACAGTTTTGTTTCCTTGTTGCCTATTTTTATTTCTTTTTTCCTTCAATTCTTTTTTTTAATTTTTATTACTTATAGCTGACATTTATAGTACAATATTGAACAATAGTGATGATAATGGACATCCTTGCTATACCTTTGATCTTATTGGGAAGTCTTCAAGTTTATCCTTTATAGATATTGCTTGCCCTTGGTTTTAGATAAATACCACTTAACATATTAAGAAAGGTTTCTTTCATTTCTATGTTTTCTAGCATGTTTAATAGGAGTAGAAATGTATTTTGTCAAGGGCTTTTTCTGTATCTATTGATATATAATCATATGATTTACTTAGTTTTTCTGCTTTTTTAATTGATCTGGCCCTTTGTTCTTTCAAGGAAAGAGTTTTCTCGTCTTCAGTGCTATGATTTTAGAAAAATTACATGAGTGAATGAATTGAACTGAATTAATTTTAAATGGTGAATTAACTGTGTAGAATGTTAGCTCCTTGAATGTAAGGATTGGTTTTGGTTTGGTTTTTTTTTGAATTTGGTATTGGTATCTCCAGAATCTGGTATAATGCCTGATCATAGTCAGAGTAGTTTTCTTGATAAGTATTTGTTGAAGGTTTATATGCTTTGTGACTTTCTTCTAGGAATATATTTTCTGACCCTACATGAATCATCATTAGTGGGTGGTGGTCATCAGGTGTGACAGTTTTTGGAAGGTTCATTGTCATGTTCTATGTAGATGTCATGGTACCTTCCAATTAATCAATTTCTAAGTATTATTTAAAACACACTATGGCATTGTGTTTATTGACTACAAAAATAAAAGCCAAATCATCCCTGCTCTTAAGGTACAAGTCACTACCACAGCTTGTTATGTTTTCTTCTTCTGAGTTTTAATGGATGATGCCACTCCTGAGGGCCACCTGTTTATTGACATCATCATTCTTTGGGAGACAGGAAGCTGTTGAACACTCAGACGATTCAGTTTCTCTTTCTGCTCTTTCTGGTGGAAGGAGCTCTTTCCTTTAGTTTAGCTTCAAGGCTCAATTGTCTTCTTTTCTTTTCATTACTGTGTTGCATCCTTACATTCTGCATATCCCTGAAGCGCAAATGTAGTCCTATTCATCTTTTATTTTCATATCTGACCCACTTTCATATCTGATTCCACTTTCGTTAAATAACAATATACCTAGAAATGAAGGAGGTTTACCTCAAGTTCATTTACTTTCTCCTTAAAATGGGAGACCAGCCTATACTTTCAGCATAGTGCATTTACTTGTCAAAGAAAGAGAGATGCATTGCCAATTTTGCACAGGTGAATGCAAGAAATTATTTGTCCTCTTTAAGTGACTTGACCATGGTCACAAGGCTATTACACATATGGAGCAGGCTTTCATCTTGGGTCTTACTGAGCACAGGCTTAGCTCCTTATCCAATGTATCACTTAGCTACCTCAAATATATAGACTTTTAGCTTGGCCCTAAAGATCTTCCACAGACTTTCTACACATTGAGAATGACTCCAATCTGCCATTTCAATATCATTTAACATTTTTTTTATTAATGGAAGCAAGAATACTTCCAGGAAGAGAGATTTTCAATTCTCAGTTGTTCTTATTAGTAGCTCCTGAGGCTAACGTCTGTAGCAAATTCCTATGATAAACTCTGACCACTCTGATGAGTATAACTTATATTTACATAGAACTTTGATTTTACAAAGTGCTTTTAAAATTTTTCTCTCAAAAACTAATCCTGCAAGGTAGGTAGCTTAAGTGTTATTTTTCTCATTTTTACAGATAAGGAAACTGGACCTTAGAAATTAATTGTAAGTGGCTTGCCATTTGTAACCCAGGAAAGAAGCATCAAAGCCTGCATTTGGATTCGTATTTCTTTTAGTCAAAGAAGCTAATTTAGTTTTTGACTGTATCAAGTAGAAGAAGATATCTGCAACAATGGAAGGAATAGTATCACTCTACTTGTTCCTAGCGATAATATCTCTATAGTACTGTGTACAGTTCTTGGCGCCACGGTTTAGGAAGGATATTGACAAAAGAATGTGTTCAGAGTGGGGTGAACAGGATGATAAAGATACAGAAAAGGATGCCATATGTGGATTAGTTGAATGACCTGGGAACATTTAGCATAGAACAAAGAAGATTTAAATGTCCTGCTTTAAGGTACATGATAGCTGCCTTCAAGAGCCTTATCATGAGAGGTATTATTCTTGCTCTACTAGCAGAAGGCTGAGCTAGGAGTAGTGGGTGAAAATTGTATGGTTAGATTTTGGTTTAATGTAATAGAAAATTACCTAATAAAAGCAGAAGAAATTTCCAGGAAGTCATAGGTTTCCCTTGCTTTCTTCACCCCTCTTTGTTCATCACCATAATGAACTCCTTCCTGGTGATTAAAGTCTACTAATGCCAGTCAGAAACTGTTTGTTGTTTAGCCCTTAGAGAGTTGCCTATGAGGCTAAGTGACTTGCCCAGGATTACATTGTCATTTTGGATCAGAAAGAGGACTAGAACTTTAACTGACCAACCCTCTAACCACTATACCAGGATGTCTATTATTAAAGGCTTTGGAAAATCACTTGTCATAAATATTATAGATGGGACTCTTATTCAAGGGTGGATCAGACTAGAAGGTGATTGGAATGCTTCTAATTCTGTGATTCTGAGACCGGACAGCACACCACAAAATTCTCACCCCTGTAATAAAAGTTTCCTCTTTATTTCTTGGTGATCATGTTACCATAAGGCTTACACAGAGTATGTCCTTCGTAGCAGGGACAATGGGAGCTAGAAATGCTCTAGGCCTCAGCTAGTCAATCAAGTTATGTGTACATGCATAGTGCTAGATCAAAGTAGGAACATACTTTGTGGATGGAGAGTTCCCTAGAGAGGCATCATGTTTGCTCTAATATATCAAAGTCACTGAGCTGAAGAAATAAAAGAATCTAAATTATTTTTGTAAGATTACAGTTTTTGAAGATATGTTCTCAGAAGTCCTATATATCTAATATTAAATGCAGATTTTTTTTAATATAAGGCCAGGGGGTGATTCTTTTTTAAAACCTCATGTAAAAATAAAAGGATGAGAATCAATAAATTTTCAAAACTGGCCACAGCTCCCTGTTCCTCATTAATGAACTCAATTTGATTAGTACAATAAATATTTGTTAAGTCTCTGCTATTTACAAGGTGTGATACTAGGCAATAAAGATGCAAATAGGAAAAAGTAGTCACTTCCAATAGTGTAACATGCAAAGAATAAACATGAATAAGGCAGAATGTGGTAAGCATAAAAGGAAAAATCCAGTCAAAGCATAATGAGATGATGTGAGAGGGGAGAGATTATTTTGAATTGAGGAAAATACCTCCCTCACTGGGGATACAACAACACAGCTGGACCTCAAAAGAAGAGAACTATTTTAATAAGAAATAAATGCATTCTTTTACTAGAGGATGGCCTATGAGAATGCACTGAGCCAGACCTAGAACCATCCTAGGTGTGCACAGAGGTAGAGCATGTGTGCTGGCACACTCTTGAGTGAACAATGACACTGTTCTTTCCACTAAAGGGAAAAGACTCAAGAGAAAGTGACTAAGTTCTATATCCCCTAAGGGAAAAGGGAAGAGAAAATGCTAAATGATTGTCCAAGGGTACACTGACATACCTGATCCACCTAGAATACAAACTTTTAAGTATGGAACAAGACTAATAAATAGTAATTCAGATTAGCTGGAATATAGCATGGGTAAAAGAGAATAATGTGAAATACAATTGGAAAGGTAGATTACAGTAATTCTTTGAAAGACCTTCAGGACCTTGCTAAAGAGTTTATATTTGAAGCAGCTAAATGGAGCAATGGATTAGAGTGCTGGGCCTGTTGTCAGGAAGATCTGAGTAGAAATCCTCCTTTAGATATATACTAGCTCTGTGACCTGTAACCTGTCTCAAACTCAGTTACCTTATCTATAAAATGGAGATAAAATTGCACTGCCTTCCCAATTTTATCGTAAAGATCAAGTGAGATATTATATATAAGTTGCTCCTCACAATGTCTGGCACATAGTATGCATTTAGTAAATGGCTGTTCCCTTCCTCTTCCCATTATAATAGTCCAGTAGAGAGGTAATGTGAGCCTGACTTGGTGCCTTTGTGAGAAGAGAGTAGGGAATGGATACAAGGACGATTTCAAACATAGAACTGATGAGATTAATTGGATGTGAGGGAATAAGTTTAAGGAAAAGGAAGAGTCAAAATTCATTCTGGAATTGACACTGGGAAGATGAGGAACCTTCAGACACAACTGGACTTTTTATCAGGTTCTAATCTCAAGAACTGGTATAAATCAAAATTGAATTAGTAAATAATTGATTCAACACAAACCAGAAGGCTGCACAGGAATGGTTTCGTTTGGTTAATAAGAATACAGCTGTCAAAGACAAGGTAAGGATACATTTTGGTAGTTCAGATTTGGTCAGATTGAGTTGAATTTTCAAGAGATGTAGAGAAAGAGAAGCCTAGAGGAGACTGATGAGTTCATTTTTGAACATGTTGAGTTTGAGGCAGCAATGGAACTTCTAGATCAAAGTTTGCAGCAGCCAGTTGGATTTGGTGGACATTACCAATGTCATGGTAAAGACTGGTTCTGGATATGTAGATCTGGGAATCACTTTGCATTACATATGGTAACCAAAGCCATGGAAATGGCAATATCTCTAAAAGAGTTTTTCAAAAGATATGAGTTGAGTCCCTTCCTTTGCATTCTTGATGCTCATAGACTATAGATATCTATCTCTGTTAGTAGTTCCTCACAAAATGTCTTAATTCTAGGTGATTATGGAGCACATGGATGTTCATGAATTTCATGAATTTCATATATTATGTCTCAGTGTCCTTGACCAAGTCTTAATGTGAAGAGTTGAGAGTTTTTCTGTGAGAGCAGCTGTGACTGTTGTCCTAAGGATCTGCTTTACCCTATATCAAGAAAGAGAAAATCAGATTTTTTTAAAAAAAATATTTGATCAAACCCCAATGAACAAAAGGATTATGTATGGAAGGTCTTCATAAATCAACATTATCTTGATGAAATATGTTCTGTGTTACAAAAGCAAATAGGATTGAGAATATTTATCTACTTTGAAAATTCATCCCCCATTTTTTTCTTTTGCCACTTCATTTTTTGAAAGATGCAGTATGGTACAGTAGATAGAAAGGTAGACTCTAACCTCACATGTTAGGATGGTATAAATGTCTGTTCACCCACACAATCAAGGGGATCAAGTTTACTCAATTGTAAGAATATAGTTGTCAAGCATTGCAAGGGTATATATTGGTAGTGCTCAATCAGTTGAGTTCAGTTTAATTAATTGCCAAGATTTTCCTTCGTCTCCTGTTTTCTCTACAGAGATAGTGATTTAATGTCCATGTAGCACTATGTGTGTATGTATGTATGTATGTGTATATACATATATGTATGTATGTATTATGCTGTTTGATTCTCATTATATCCTCGGGAACTAGTGCTATTATTATTTACATTTTGGAGAAAAGGAAACTAATCTAAGAGAGGTTAAGAGATTTAACCATGGTCAAACAGCTAGTAAGTGTCAGAGACAGAATTTGAACTCAGATAATCCTGACTCTCAGTGCAGCACCTTTATCCACTGTGCCATCTACCCACTACTTCCATAATAACAGCTAACACTGTTATTATAGTGTAAAATGCTGATGTAACACTTTCAAGTTTGCAAGTTACTTTACATATTTCATTTGAGCCTTAGACCATATGTAGTAAAAACAGCCATTGTGGAGTGGAAAATTGGACAAATTTGGGAATATGAAAAGCTCTTTTGGTGGGAACTTTTAAAAATAGAGTCAGGGATGCTAAGGACCACATTACCAATGCAAAGTATTCTGTTAGAAGTGAGACAAATTAACTCTTTATGCAAATAAAACTAGCAGTTTTCATGTTTATACATTAGCCGCTGCAGGTATCCAGGGGTTTGCAAACCTATCAGCATTGTAGGCTAGGAACTCCCCTATCCCTTAATTCTATCTCTTCTCCTTGACCTTCATTTTCCTTTGTAACAGGTATAAGCCTAGCTATAGCCAAAACAGAAGATTTGGGTACAAGTCCCACCTTTGCCATACTGATTCCTCAACCTTGAGCAAGTTATTTAACCTCTCAGGACCTCCATTTCACTAACACTAGCAAACATCTATTTGACAGAAAGTGAATAAACTTTTCAAGAATCCAGATCTTTTGGTATTGGAGCACAGAAAGAAATATTTTAAATGTGCTGTCATGATCTTGAAGTGATCCTTTCCTTTCCAACATATTTAGACATATGTACACATGCATTTTTTCCCTTCTGATCCACACCATTTGACCTCTAACTTTTCAGCATCAGAATACTCTTGAGATTAGGTTTGGCAATGGTCCTGCAGGGTTTTCTGCAAATATCTTTCCATATGCTTATAACAATCTTCTTGACCTTTTTTTTCTAAAGGCAAGAAAATGCTTTCATTATTGATTGGCAATAGGAAAATATAATGATAAGTGAAATAGTGTTATAAGGGGAAATTTACTCAAATCATTATGAAAGCAACCATTTCATTAGCAATACAGGAAATAATTTAAATGAAATTAAAATGAGGTTTCAAAGATTCTCCAGTTGGATTCCTCCAGCTCTAAGTGTCACCCTTTAATATGTGTCCTTGTCTCTAACTTTTTTCCTTTTTATCCTCTGGCCCAGTGAATGGTAAATAGTTGGTGCTTAACAAATATTTTTGATGTACAGATTGGAACATATCTTTCAGGTTCCTATCTTGTAATTTTTTCTTTGACTCATTTTTATTCAATATGTCACTGTTGAATCTACAATTAAGCCTGCATCTGTTTATGCTCCCTATATTAATTCCTCCTTTTTGCATTATGGAATGTAAATTATGTGTTTAGTATTTCTACTTTAAAAAATAGTTTCTACATATCCCAGAATATGGTCTATTTTTGTAAAGGGACGATATAGTGCTGAAGGTTATGTATATTCTTTAATGTTCCCATTCAGAAGATGCCATAAGTCTTTCAGCTCTAAATTCTCAAAAATGTATTTTGTTCTATATTTTCCTTCCTGTTTCTCTTTTAGAAAGAGATATTAAATACTTCTATACTTATTGTGTCACTGTCTTTTTTTTTCCAATTCAGATAGCATTTTCTTGATGAATTAAGGTGCAATGAGAAGTAGAGTCCCAAGATTTGGCATAAATATTAGTTTTTTGCCTAGAATTTATTTACATGGATTAGGTGCAATGTTTATTTTTCTTGATGTTGTGAATTTTTACCTTGCTGATGTCATGGCCACAAATATTTCTTTTTTAGAATTCACTTGATGCACAGTAGGTTTTTTCATTCTCAACGTGTCTTTTCCCTTTCAATATCCTTCTTGTATGTAACAAATAGTTAATTTGCGTTTCACTCCTCTTGCCACATTATTTTGTTTTATTGGTCTAATACATTAACATTTAAAGCTGTGATTATTAAATGTTTTCCTCAATATATTTATTTACTTTTATTTTATTTTATTTTATTTGGTATTTCTCTCCAGTCACATGTAAGCAATAATTTTTAACCTTTGCTTTTAAAACTTTGAGTTCCAAATTCTCTCCCTTCCTCACTCCCCACTCACCCTCATTGAGAAGACAAGCAATTTGATACAGGTTATACATGTGTAGTCATGTGAAATACTTAATAGTCATGTTGTGAAAGACTAACTATATTTCCCTCCATCCTATCACATCCCTCCAACTACCCTAATGCTTAAAAAGGTCTCATGAGTTACAAATATCATCTTTGAATGTATGTAAATACATAGGTATGTAAATAGTTCATCTTCAATAAGTCCCTTATGATTTTTATTTCCTATTTACCTTTTCATGCTTCTCTTGAGTCTTGTGCTTCAAAGTAAAATTTTTTATTTACCTGTTTTTTCTCAAGAATGCATTAAATTCCTCTACATCATCAAATATAAATTTTCCCTTCATGAATTATATTCAGTTTTGCTGGGCAGGTGATTCCTGGTTTTAATTCTAGCTCTGTTGACCTCTGGAATACCATATTCTAAGCCCTCTGATTCCTTAATATAGAAGTTGCCAAATCTTGTGTTATCCTGATTGTGGTACCACAATATTTGAATTATTTCTTTCTGGTTGCTTGCAATATTTTCTCCTTGACCTGAAAGCCCTGGAATTTGGCTACAATATTCTGAGAGTTTTTATTCTGAGATTTCTCTCAGGAGGTGATTGGTGGATTCTTTCAAATTCTATTTTGCCCTCTAGTTCTAGAATATCAGGGGAATTTTCCTGAATCATTTCTTGAAAGATGATGTCTAGGCTTTTTTTTGATCATGGCTTTCAGGTAGTCCAATAATTTTTAAATGATCAATCGGTTTTTCAAGCCAGTTGTTTTTCCAATTAGATAATTCACATTGTCTTCTATTTTTTCATTCTTTTGATTTTGTTTTATAATGTCTTTGTTTATAATAGAGTTGCTACCTTCCATTTACTCCATTATAATTTTTAAAAAATTATTTTCCTCAGTGAGTTTTGGAACCTTTTTTTCCATTTGGCCAGATCAGTTTTTTAATGCATTCTTCTCCTCATTGGCTTTTTGGATCTCTTTTGCCATTTGGTCTAGTTTATTTTTTAAGGTGTTATTTTCTTCAGTATTTTGAGAGGGGGTCTCCTTTAGTAGACTGTTGACATGTGTTTCATGATTTTCTTGCATCACTTTAATTTCTATTCCCAATTTTCCTCTACTTCTCTTACTTGATTTTCATTTTTTGGGTGCTCTTCCATGACCTGAGACCAATTCACATTTTTCCTGGAAGTTTTGGATGTAGGAACTTTGACTTTGTTGTTTTCTTCTGAGTGTATGTTTTGATCTTCTTTGTTATCAAAATAAATTTCTATACTGATTTTTTTCCTCATGGTTTGCTCATTTTCCCAGGCAATTACTTAATTTTTAACTCTTTGTTAAGGAAGATCTCTGCATATTGTGCCAAGCTTCAGGGGTTTTATACAATTGTTTTCAGAGATACTTCTAGTGAACTATAAGTTTTCAGTTCTTCCAGAGAGGTATGCTCTAAGGAAAGGTGTTTGCTCCTCTCCTGGTCTGTGCTCTGTTCTGTGAGTAACCACAAGCATTCTTTTCTGCCCTGCTGCTCTGAGGAGGGTTCCCTCTCCACTGCTGCTACAAACTCTGATATTCCAGTGTTCCTCTTCACCCCAGAACTGTGACCCAGATCCAAGAATGGGCAAAGCAACTGAGTCTTCAGTGCCAGCAAAGAGATCCCTGTAATCTCTTCTGATGAGTTGTTCAATCCCCTTTCCTTCTGTGGACTGAGAACTTCTACGGGCTACTGCTGCTGCCACTGCCACTGCCCTGAGGGTGTACTGGGGCTGGACTGTATTCCTCTCTCACTCTGGTCCAACAGACCTTTCCTACTGATCTTCTAAGTTGTCTTTGGCATTTGTGGGTTGAGAAGTTTGGAAACCACCATCACTGCCAGTGATTCAGTCCCCTGAGGCCTACTTCAGGTTTTCTGGGGCCTGGTGTATGCGGGCATGGCCTGTATTTGACTGTGATCCTCTCTCAGCCTGGTGCAACAGACCTTTCTTGTCAATCTTCCATGTTTTCTTGGGCTGTAAATTTGTTCCCCTCTGTCTTTGTGGGTTTTCCTACTCTAGAATTTGTTTAGAATCATTTTTACAGGTATTTGGAGGGATTCGGGGGAGAACACAAGCAAGTCCCTGCCTTTATGCCACCACCTTGCTGTTCCACCCCTTCTAATTTATTTCTTTTATATTCCTCTTTCCTCCCTTCTTCACTGCCTTGAGGAGACATTTCCAGTTGACAGAAAATCTTACAACAGAATGTTTTTTATGCAAAGTGTCAACCAATATTAGTTATAATAATGATTCATATAGACATTGAATTCCCTATTCCAATATTTATAATCCTATTCAACCATATCAGATACATCTCAGCAAGTGTGTGGGGGCAGGAGATTACCATAGACATCTTAAGAGTGATAAAAGAAATCTGGAATTCAAAATCTGAGATCTTGGCACATAGGATGAAGAATCCATTTTCTGCACTGCTATTGCCTCTAAAACATGTCTATGCCAAGTCCCTGCATCTGAAGGAACTGCTCCTACTCCCCTGTTTGGACTAGCCACAATTTCTATTGACCCAGACCCCTTTTTTGACATTTGCCTTCTCTGAAGTATTTATATTACATAGTCAAAAGATACCTCATTGCTAGAGGTTGGGTATTAGTAGAAATTAGGACCATTGGCTAGGCTGCAGGAAATATGAGCTGGACTCTAGAAGAGACCATCTCTTCCCTAGAATGAATATACTCAACCAAAAGTGGTTCACAGAAAAACTACCTATGGTACAATGAAAGTAATGCTGTTTGTATCCTAGAGTTTGGGTTCTAAAGCTTTCCTGTTTCCTGCTCAGGTAAGTCCTCCCACCCCAACCTTGCCACAGTTTACCTTGTGGTCTTTGTGGCTTTTGCCTTGCCCACCCCTTTGTCCCAGATACTAGACTTCTTAGTTATATCCCTCCTCATTACCCAGGTGGGATAGTTCTTCTTCTTGACACTCAGGGTGCTGTTTATACTTTGACAAATATACTACACTTCCAATTACATCATATTTATCTGTTACCAAGTCTTACCTCCTCTTGTAGTTGCCTTTACCATTAGATTGTAGCCTCTTTTAGGGGAAACTATATGTTAGTAATGTTTTGTTCCCCACAGTACCTAGAACAGTACCTCATATTATGCATCCAAAGTATGTTGAATGAATAAAGGAGCAGGAAAGACCAATAACTTCTATCATTTGGAGGAAAATAATGGCATTTGATAGTGGACCAGTCAACTAAAGTTCCTATTTCCAGGCTGTTGATAATAAAGTCTAAATCAATTACATGGCAATCTGTACTTATCAATCATCTGTCTGTCTGTCTATCTCACCTACATATTCTTTATCTTTGGCAATCCATCAATTTACCTTGTTGCTGTTTCTAGGCACTTTGACAAGAGTGATATTTCATTATAAAATAATAGAAAGGGAAAGAATGACATTGTCCTTTGGCTTGAGCTAGAGAAAGACTGTGGGACTATACATATTAAAATCTAAATGGCCCAGGTCAGTCCAGTGTGGCGAGGGGAATCTTAACTCTCTCCTCAAGATTACCGAGAATATTCAGGGCTCATCTGGAAGCTAAGTATACTCCACCTAAGGAAAATTCATTTATGGTCTGAGAGAAGAAATGTATGTATTAGAATCTCTATGTGCCAGCATAAGGAAGATGTATGTGCATTCAACCATACCATAGATTGGAATGCTGTAAAGGAATGTAGGGACTGCGCTACAAACTCCTCTGTCATGCAGGAATTCCTCTTTAAGTTACCCAATATATTTATCCAGCCTTTATTTGCATACTTCTGGGGATGAGGAGCTTAATACCTCACAAAACAACTTCTTTGGTTACTGGACAATTTTACTATTAAAAAAAATTTATTTCTTATATTGACTCAAAACTCACCTTTCAGTAAGTTCTTCCCATTAGCTCTAGTGTAACTATAGTGGTAGTGGTGTAAGACTCTTGATCTTTTCTGCTCCCTCACTGTTTCTGGAGTGCAGTAGATCTGAATGCCAACTAGTACTTAACCTGAGTCATCTTGGGTCTCTTCTCTTTCCACTCTAATGCTTTTCCTTTCTCACTTCAGAGAGTGTAGAAATATTTAGCCACAACTTGTCAATCAATCAATAAACATTTATTAAGCACCACCTGTGTGCCACCTGCTGTGTTAGGCATTGGGAATACAAAGTTAAGCAAAATGTAGTCTGTTCTCTGAGACTCACAGTTCAGCCTAGGGGCAATGTCTCCCTTTGCTATATCAGGTTTATGTCAGGTGAAAAATTATTGGTATAATCACACCAGAGCCCTCAGTTATGAAGTCCTAATATTCAGCCAGAGGTTTGGCTCCAGTTTAAAGTTTTATATATCTCTAACTAATTCTTGGTTTCTTTAGGTTTGAAGAAAAACATCAGAATTTGGGAAATATTTAAGCAGAAGAAGCTAAGAGAGTATTTTGCAGTATTTATTACTAGAGGAGAAGCTGGAGAAAGAGTTAGGGGTAAGGTAGAGTTTAAGTACTTTAGAAGTAGCAACACATAGCTTAAATCTGAGTCCTCTGTTCTAAAATGCTTTCAGGGCCTGCCTGATAATCTATCTCATTTCTTCTCTACTGAAGTTTGGTCTTTTCTTTTTCAGTTTCTCCTTTTGAGTTTCTGTCTTTGGTTGTTACCCCTGGACTACCTAGTCTTATGTCAACTTATTAATTTGTACGTAGGGTTGGGAATGCTATTTCCCTACTGCTGCTACTTATACTCCTGTCATGTAGTTCTTTCTCTTTTCTCTTGACTCTCACAGATTATCCTTTACCTTATACCTTCAGATATAATTGAAATCCACCTTCTGATTAAAAAAATTGCAATAGTCCCAAATCTTTCTTAGGATTAAGATGCAATGCATCTCCCTCAGAGCTACAAATTCCATAACAGCAATCAGTTCTCAAATGCCTATAAACACATTTGTAGGATTTAGAGGTAGGAAAGCCTATATATACACAATTTAATCTAACTTCAAGTTTTAGGGAGAAAGAAGACCAAAACTTAGAGAAAGGAAGTAAGAAATTGAGGCAGGATTCAAACCTATGTCCTGTAACTCCAGATATAGCAGCACATTGTTTCTTCTGTAGGTCAATCCTTCAAATATAATCCTGCATTATATATTTTTTCTACGTTAATCCTTCACTTCTTCTGACTACTCATATGGCAGTTTCTTTAACTTTTTCCTACCCTCCTTGGTGTATATTTTAGTTTGCTAATAGCCTCCTAAAACATATAATAAAATACTACAGATGTGGTTTCAACAGGTATTAGAGACCAATCTTGTGAATGAACTTCCAAAAAGGAGTCAGAACCAAACTTTTAGGGAAACACTTCTATTAAGGGAACTCATTAAAATAAAATGATTTTATGAGACTGATTCTTACAAAGGTCTCTCCACTGTAGTTTGTAAAAGCTGTGACTCTTGGCTTATGTGGATTTGTAGTCCCTGACCTAGAACACATTCAAGGCATAGTCAAAATAGCTGTGCAGGGAAGGACCAGCCTACCAACAGCAAAATTCACCACAAAGCTTTATTTTCTGAAGTTCTGGTATAAATAGCTAAGGAAAAACCAATGTACTATAAATTTTGTTGAGTTCTTGGATTCCTTTACCTTTATCAGAAGCAAACAAGTATTCCCAGCCCATGAGGATGGAGGGTAGTGTCTGAGTGGTTATGCACCTTCCAAATGGAGGGGAGAGTGTATATCCCTTGTAGGCAAAAATTCTCTTATACTCGTTTTTATTCTTTAATAAGATACCTTGTACATATTCAACAGCTTTAGTGACTCAATAACAAATTTTAATTGCCTGTTGATTAAATTATAGTAATAAGCATTGTAGGTCTATAAAGATAAGCTCAGGCCAACAGTCCCAGAAAAAGAAAAAGAAAATTGAGATCAGTTTAATCCATGGAAATGGCACTTATTATGCTTATTTTCTAAAGCTGATTGGCCAATGACAAGTCCCTTGAAGAAATTCTTGGTTCTGGATTTGTTCTCTTGTGTGTTAAAATGTCTTATTTGCTTTTCAGTAGTAGCTTGGTTTGCCCAGGAGTTGATTCTAGTATTAGCTGTTCATCCAAAGATGAGGGCACATATCCTATTTGAGCTGGGCAAGATTTCACAGAAAACATAGAGAGGGAATTGCTAGATCACCAGAACCTAAGAATTTCTCATCTATGAATTGAGTTTGGACCAGATGCTATGAATTAATTAATAATTATTTGGCAACCAACTGTCTTCATGGGCCTTAAGAGGTCTCCACCTAGTGAGACTTCATGGTCTTGACTTTATATCCAGGGGCATTTTCTGGGATTCCAGAAGACAAGTTGAATTCCACAACTCTAGATCAAAGATGCTTATAATCTATAAGTGACAACTGGATAACTGAAAAAAAAAAGAGGTGAAAAATAGTGGAAGTTAGTGGAAGACCAGACTATGGGTAAATAAGTTTGTCACTCTGATACTATTTTTGTTATTTGTAAAACAGAAAGCTCAGACTGATTTTTAAGATCCCCTCCAGCTCCAACAATTCTATGACTTGTATAACTGTGTTTATGTCTTGCTCAGGTGAGCACAACACTACCTAATCAGTTAGGAGATTCAAGATTATTTTCAATTATATTCAGAGTCATAGCCAGAGTGGGGATAAATGGAATTTTGCCTGAGGACACCAAAATTTAGAAAGCATTGATAGTGCTTTTCCTTACGAAGTTAGAACTAGCTTGGTTGAGAAGAAAAAGTCCTGACTCTGGAGTCAGATGGCCTGGCTTCAGACCCTCTTTCTAATACTTATTACCTGTGTGATATTAGACAATTTATTTAATGTATCTAAGTCAAAATTTCTTTATCTGTAAAACATATGTGGAGTAGTGCAAGAGGATGCTATGATATATTTTCTTTTTTTAATATAAATTTATTTATTTAACTTTTTACATTCATTTTCACAAAATTTTGGGTTCCAAATTTTCTCCCCATTTGTCCCCTCCCCCCACCCCAATACACTGAGCATTCTAATTTCCCCTATCACCAATATGCCCTTTCTTCTATCATCCCTCCCTTCCTTTGCTCCCATCTTCTCTTTTGTCCCGTAGGGCCAGATGACCTCTATTCCCCATTAACTGTATTTCTTATTTCCTAGTAGCAAGAACAATACTCAACAGTTGTTCCTAAAACTTTGAGTTCCAAATTCTCCCCATCCCTCCCTCCCCACCCATTCCCTTTGGGAAGGCAGGCAATTCAATGTAGGCCATATCTGTGTAGTTTTGCAAATGACTTTGATAACAGTCATGTTGTGTAAGACTAACTATATTTCCCTCCATCCTATCCTGCCCCCCACTGTTTCTATTCTCTCTTTAGATCCTGTCCTTCCCCAAGAGTGTTGACTTCAAATTGCTCCCTCCTCCCATTGCCCTCCCTACCATCATCCCCTCCACCCTGCTTATCTCCTTCTCCCCCACTTTCCTGTATTGTAAGATAGGTTTTCATACCAAAATGAGTGTGCATTTTATTCCTTCCTTTAGTCAAATGTGATGAGAGTAAACTTCATGTTTTTTCTCAGCTCTCCTCTTTTCCCCTTCACTAAAAAGTTTCCTGCTTGCTTCTTGAATGAGAGATAATTTACCCCATTCCATTTCTCCCTCTCTCTTCCCAATATATTTCTCTCTCACTGTTTACCTCAATTTTTTTTTAAACCATGATCCCATCCTATTCAATTCACTCTGTGCTCTCTGTCTCTGTGTGTGCGTGCATGTGTGTATATGTGTGTGTGTGCGCACATGTGTATGTGTGTGTGTACATGTGTGTGTATGGGTGTGTGTAATCCCACCAACTACCCAGATACTGAAAAGTTTCAAGAGTTACAAACATTGTCTTTCCATGTAGGAATGTAAACAATTCACCTTTGGTAAGTCCCTTCTGACTTCTCTTTGCTGTTTACTTTTTCATGCTTCTTCTCATTCTTGTGTTTGAAAGTCAAATTTTCTTTTCAGCTCTGGTCTTTTCATCAAGAATGCTTGAAAGTCCTCTGTTTCATTGAAAGACTATATTTTCCCCTGAAGTATTATACTCAGTTTTGCTGGGTAAGTGATTCTTGGTTTTAGTCCTAGTTCCTTTGACTTCTGGAATATCCTGTTCCACGCCCCTTAATACCTTAATGTAGAAGCTGCTAGATCTTGTGTTATCCTGATTGTATTTCCACAATACTGGAATTGTTTCTTTCTAGTTGCTTGCAATTTTGTCTCCTTGACCATGGAACTCTGGAATTTGGCCACAATGTTCCTAGGAGATTCTCTTTTTGGGTCTCTTTCAGGAGGTGATCGATGGATTCCTTCAATACTTATTTTGCCCTGTGGTTCTAGAATAGCAGGGCAGTTTTCCTTGATAATTTCATGAAAGATGATGTCTAGGCTCTTTTTTTGATCATGGCTTTCAGGTAGTCCCATAACTTTTAAATTGTCTCTCCTGGATCTATTTTCCAGGTCAGTTGTTTTTCCCATGAGATATTTCACATTCTCTTCCATTTTTTCATTCTTTTGGTTTTGTTTTGTGATTTCTTGGTTTCTCATAAAATCATTAGCCTCCATGTCTTCCATTCTAATTTTGAAAGAACTCTTTTCTTCAGTGAGCTTTTGAACCTTTTTTTCCATTTGGCTAATTCTGCTTTTGCAAGCATTATTCTCCTCATTGGCTTTTTGAACCTCTTTTGCCAATTGAGTTAACCTCTTTTTCAAGGTGTTATTTTCTTCAGCATTTTTCTGGGTCTCCTTTAGCAAGGTACTGACCTGTTTTTCATGCTTTTCTTGCATCTCTCTCATTTCTCTTCCCAGTTTTTCCTCCACCTGTCTAACTTGATTTTCAAAATCCTTTTTGAACTCTTCCATGGCCTGAGCCCATTGGATATGTATTTTGGATTTTGGGGATACAGGGACCTTAGCTTCCATGTCTTTTCCTGATGGTAAGCATTGTTCTTCCTCATCAGAAAGGAAAGGAGGAAACATCTGTTCACCAAGAAAGTAACCTTCTATGGTCTTATTTTTTTCCTTTTTCTGGGCATTTTCCCAGCCAGTTACTTGACTTCTGAGATTCCTTTCCACTCCTGCCTCACTAGTGCTTGGGGTCTGAGGTTCAAATGCTGCTCCCCAGCCTCAGGGCTTTCAGTGGCAGCCCAGCTGCTATTCAGGGTAAGATTAAATTCAGGTTCTCGGGGGGGGGGGGGCAGGTCCGCCTCACAGGACTCATTTCCCTTTGGGGGTTTATGCAGAGATCTTCAGTAATGGACCCGAGCTCCTTTCTGCTCCAGGAGTCCCTGGCTGCCACCACCTCTGCTGCAGCCTCCCAAGGGGGCCTGAGTTATGGAGACACCCCACTCCCCTCTCGGCCACCCCAGAAGTCTCTCTCACTGACCTGTGCACCTGTGGGCAGAGGGACCTTTGTGGCCACCAGATTCTGTCTCCGAAGCCTGCTCGGATCTGCTCCTCTCAGGGCCATGCAGCCAAGGCAGGGCTGGGCTCTGCTCCAGGTCCGGTGTGTGATGGACCTTTGGTGCCAGTTTTTCAGGGCTCTCTGGAACAGAAATCTCCTCTACTCCGTTGTTGTGCAGCTTCTACTGCTCCAGAACCTGTTGGGAGTTCCTTTTTATAGGTAATTTATGGGATGTGGGTTTGGAGCTAGCATATGTGAGTCTTTCTACTCCGCCATCTTGGCTCCTCCCCCCTCGCTATGATATATTTTCAAGAGCAATTATTGAAAACAGGAAGCTTCCAGATGAATCCTAGCACAGTACCTGACACATAGTAGGTCCTTCATAAACATTCATTGAAAGAATTAAAGACTTTTGACCAATAGTTTTATCCAACAGTTTCTGAAATTTTCTGTCCCTTCCCTATTACATACTAGGTGGGATCCTTCCCCAATAAGACCCACCTTATTCCCTCCCTAGGCAGAAGTTTTTTAACAAGACTGAATATATCCTAAGATCTCTGTCTTATCCCCAGCAGAACGATATCATAATATCACCCTCTCTCCTCGGAATTTGAGGTCTCTCCCTGCAACCATTTGCATGTCTTAAAATGTTCATTTTAAAATTTGTCTTTAAAATATTTAGGGTACATTTCATAATATTTGGACCTGTGTTCCAGATGAATCCTTCTGGCTCTGTCTGTATTGAACTATGTATGTTTGCCATGGTCAGTTACTCTTTTCCATGGGATGGAAGCACTAAGTTCACTGCATTGGAGTCCATTCATTTAGTATTTGCTCCCTCTGCCCATCTGTGCAGAAATGAATTATGAATCTACTGTCTTCTAGTCTTGAAAGACAAAAAAGGGGACAGAAGGTAAGCTCCTGACTTGAGAATGGATGCCTTCCATTTACATTAAGTCATTTCAAGTTAAATGCCATTATCTTCTGAATCACATTTATCTGCCTTAGATTGTAATTCTCCAGGGCAAGACCTTGCCTTTTCACAGGTTTTGTGAAATGGTGCAGACACTTTTAGCACTCACTGTGTAATGGATGATTATTGTTAATAAGAAGAAAAAAGAGAAGGATGACAATCTGGCCCAGCATTCTGGGAAGATTTCCAGTGTCCAGGAGTATTGGTGTGCAAGAAGACAGTCAACATATTATAGGCATGACACACTTTAAGGAAACCTGCTAAATCTAAACAGAAAATAAATGATGAACGAAGTGATGAATTCTCATTGTCCAAGAGTCAATTGCCTTATAAGAAGACTTAGCCATAAAGTTCCTTTAAATAGCCATATCCTCAGCATTTAAAATGTGACTTGGTTGATCAAAAATCAATTATGCCTAAATTTTCAGTGATTATAGTAAAGGCAGGCACACCTGTAATCTTTCATTGGTCAAATTACTTTATTGATGCTGCTGGAAACAAAGTCACACGACTTAGAACCTTAATCTTAGAAAAGCAAATGATGTCTCCTGGGATTGGGGACTGTGGTAGGGAGGCAGCTGGTCTCTATCTCTTCAGATAACTAAATCACCATCGGGGTCATTGCCATTCATCAGTTGATGGACTCTCTAAGTGACTGATAGCTTTAGTCTCTTCTTAGAAGAAATCATGCATTATTCTATACATAATGAACTATTAGTCTAAAGAGAAGATGGGCCATTAATGGAGAAACTGCTAATGTCTTAAATAGACTCAAACATTAAAACTGGTTGTTTTGAGCAATGTGCTGCAGAGCACATCACCCCTCATTCAATTCTCCACAGAGGTCATTGATAAAGGAGTGAGAAGAAGACCAGAGGAAAGCTTCACCCAACATGGCCAGAAAACAATTTTTGAGGTGTTAGGGAAACTACCTGATTGCAAACCATCTTTATTTCTCCTAGAACTCTGTCAGGACTGAGTCACTGCCATGGTTAGCCTATCTTTCTTTACATGGATAACATGTAAGAACATGTAAGGTTCTTTACGTGGATAACATGTTAGAAGAAATTGCTAATACTGAATTGCTAATACTGGACTTCATATAATTAAGTATTGATTTCACCTTAACGACTGATGGAGTCATCGAATATCAGAGCTGAAAGATAACTTAGATCCATCTCTCCCACTTTATAGATAAAGAATACTGAGTCCCTAAGAGGTAAAGTGACTTTTCTTGGATCATACATCTAGTAAGTGGCAGAACCAGGATCCAAACCCAAGTTTTTTTCTGTCTAAGGATCTTTCCTCTATATCTATTATGCCTCAACTATACTGTCTAGGAAGGCAGCTAGGTGTCACAGTAGATATAATTCTGGGTCAAGCGTCAGGAAGAGCTGAGTTCACTATCTGTGTGACTTTGGGCAAGGACATTTAGCCTCTGTTTGCCTCAATTTCCTCAACTGTAAAGTGTGATTAATAATAGGACTTACCTCCTAGGGCTGTTCTGAGACTAGTGAGAGAATATTTGTAAAGTGCCTAGGACAGTGCCTGGTACACAGTGAATGCTATACAAATGCTAACTGCTATTATCATTATTACCCAATTGATTCAATTCAACAAGTAAAATTAATTATTTATTACACACAAGATCCTGTGCTAAAGGTTGGGATGGGAGTGGGCAGCATATTTTAAAGAAGAGCCCTGCCCTCAAGGAGCTTAGTCTTTCCAGGGTGGAGACATATTCATGGGACAAGTAGTTGCCTTAGCCAGCATGACAGAAGAGCAGTAAGCTTCATTTTTTCTGTCATTGATGATGGTGATAATTATAATAACAATAGTTAAAATTGCCATAGTACTTCAAGGTTTTCAGAGTGCTTTTCACATGTGATCTCATTTTATCCTTACAACAGCTTTGGTAGGTAGTGCTCTCCATTTTACATATAAGAAAATTTAGGCAGAGAGATGTTAAGTGACTTGCCCAGGGTCACACAGCTACTGTCTGAGATCATATTTGAATGCAGGTCTTCCTGACTCCAGATCCAGCATTTTTTCAATGCTAGCAACTGCCACTAATACTATTGGTGACTGTAACCAAAGCCATACGTCCATTGATAAAAGCAATTCTGAAATATATGCCAAGGTTATTCTATGTCTAGTTCTCAGTAAATTTGTGTCTGAATTTCAAAAACCATCAGCCACAGCTATTGTTTAACAAGGAACTCATTAAAAACCATTATTAAATGCTTAACATGTACTCAGTCCTGTGCTAGGCTCTGGTGATAGAAAAACTAACAAGAAAACAGAGTCAGCCCACAAGTTTATATTCTGTCACTTAAAACTGCAGAAAAAGCACCAAAGATTCTAAGTTTACCACTGTCTTCACTGTTCCCTACTAATCCTTGTTATTTGGAGTAAGGCTAAGGAGTATTGAGAAAGTAGCAAAAGACAGATGATATGGCTAGATTATCCTTCCTTATACATTCATCTTCAAGTCATTCCAGTTCTAGTCTCTCCCATGTTCAAAAGTCTCCAGTATGTCCACATTAAACTTCTTTGCCTGGAATCAAGGCCCTCTACAAACTATTTTTCCTAAGACTTTTCACAGAATCACACAACTCTCTGTTGAAAGGATCCTTAGAGATCTTCTATTCTGGCATATAACTGAATCGGTCTTCTCTTTACAATGTCCATAATAAATAAGGAAGCATCCAGCCTCCACTTTAAATCTTTCAGTGATAAGGAATTCATTTTCTCCCATGGAATTGGATAGCTCTAATTATTAGAGTTTTTTTTTTCCTTCCATCAAGCTAAAAAAATTTTCTGTTACTTCTACCAATTGTTTCTGGTCCTAGAGAAAGCCATCTACTTTCACTATCTCCACTTCCTCTCTTCTCACATACTTTGAAATCTTCTGCAATCTGGCTTCATGCATCATCATTTCATTTAAACTACCCTCTCCAAAGTTACCAGTGATTTCTTAATTGCCTAATATTGCCCTTACTCCCCCCTCAAGCTTCTTGAATTATCATTCCCTTCTAGATGCTCTCTCCTCATTAGATTTTGTGACATTGCTCTCTCCTGCTCCTCCTTCTATCAGCCAGACCACTGCACACTCATTGCTGATGCTTCATCCTGTCATGCCCAGTAACCTTGGGTGTCCTCCAAACATCTATCCTGGGCCCACCTTCATTTCTCCTCTATGCATTCTTCTTAACGATCCTATCAGCACCATGGATTCAATGATCATCTCTATATGGATGATTCCCTGATATATATCTACATATATATGCATATGTACATATGTAGGTATATTTATATATGTATGTATATATGCATATTTGTATGTGTACATCTCTATACATATACATAATGATAAACATATATGCACATATGTGTATACATACACACTAATTCTCTCCCTTGAATTCTAATTCTTTTTCACCAACTGACATTTATATACCTTATAGGCATCTCAAATCCAATATGTAAGAATCAGAACTTATTAACTTAGTTAATACCCTCTGTTTTTGAAATTTCCTACTACCATCCAGGGGACCATCATCTTCCCAACCAAACTTGCAACCCCAGTGTCGTCTTCAACTCCATATTCTCATTTATCTATATATATCCAATCAGTTACCAAATCTTTCATTTCTTTTTAACCTTCACAACATTCCTTAATATGCCTGTTTATTTTAATTCATCCAGCCACAACCCTAGTCCAGTTTTCATGACCTCTTGCCTGATCTCTTGGAATAGCTTTCTTGTTGAACTCCATGTCTTAAACTCCCTCTCCTATCTATCCTTTAATCAATCCAGTGGTGACTTGCTTGGTGAAAAATCAATAAGGTAATATCTCTAAAGTGTAGGTCTTACCATGTCTTTGAACAATCAATGGACTCCAGTGGCTGCCTATTACCTCCAGAATCAAATATAAACTGCATTTACAGGTCTTCAACACCTGGCCCCTTCCTACTTTTCTGGTACTTTAATCTTCTCTACATACTACATTTCAGCAACCCAGGTTTACATGCAGTTCCCACCTACCTCCCATGTCTAGAATACTCTCTTCCTTTACTGTAAAGGATGGCTGCTAGCACAGATTCTTAGATATGCTTTACTAGGAAAGATTGCTGTTTAAGGGGTCAGCAATCTTTTTAAATTATATTCACTAGTTCAGGGGAAAAGTTAGCACCCTGAACTTTAGAGAAAATACAAGCAGAAAATATTAGTATAAAAATAAAGGCCAACAGATAGGACTCTACTGCCTGAATCAAAGCAATATTGCTATACACTTTACATACATCCCTGAATGGAGAGAGCCCTTACCTCTGAGTAGGCAGGGGTTTAAACAGACCCTGGTCAGAGTCTTGACCAGGGAATCACAAGGGCCTTCTCATAAGCAAGCCCCAAAAGCAAAATACCAACTCAGAATATATATACACTTCTTAGAGCCAGAAGGCGACACATGCCTAATAAGAAATTAGCAAAAGTTGTGAAAACCTTCCAATAAGCAAGCCTCCCCTAAGCAAGCCTCCCCTAAGCAAGCGTCCCTTAACGGGTTCCATGTGAAGCCTATTAATGGGCTGGGAAGATCTTAAATACCATTAACATTACATTTACCTCTGTCTCATATTATCTTACTTCCTTCCATCCCTACTCCAGGAGGTCTTTCTTCCCCCTTCCCCCATGCCATACCATCCCTTCTTAGTCTCTTTCATCTGTTCAGACATTTTTCAGTTGTGTACAACTCTTTATGTCCTCATTTGAGGTTTTCTTGGCAAAGATAGTGGAACGGTTTGCCATTTCCTGGCGTACCCTGTACATATCTTGTGTCTCCATAGTTGTTTGTAGGTTTTCTCTTTCATTAGAATATAAGTACCCTGAAGGCAATCACTATATTTTTGCCTTTGTATTTCCTAATGCTTAGCACGGTGCCTTGAACAAAATAAGAGCATATTAAATGTTTGCTGTTTGACTGACTAAGTAGCAGAGTGCTTGGCTGAATGAACTGCTGTTCATTGCTGTTCAATGAACCTGTTCTATGAACAAATGCTGCAGAGTTACTTCAAGTCTGGAAATATAGCATCTTCGCTAAATACTGAGAGAAGTTATTAAAAATTAAAGGGAAGACCAACTTTTCCTATAACTGTTAGTGAGCTTGTACTGAAGAAAAGGCCTCAAATCACCAAGGAATATAAGAAACCGGATGTGCTGCATTTAGGCTAGAGAAATGAAGAAGGCATAAATAGAATGGAAATACTAGACCCATTATACCTCCTCTCTGGTATGTCCTGGTACAGAACAACACTCTCCCTGCCTCCATTAATCTCTCTCATTCTCTTTTATTTTTTACCCATATTGCCAAACTACAGAAGGTGTATGGGAGGGATAAATGTGGTGTGATATGGATTTAGGGTGTATGACATGGAGGAAATAGAAGTAAAGTTAGAAGAGGGTGGGGGAACTGGCACCCTGTGTTAGTAAAGTCTTGGAAGGAAGAATGGTGTGGATGAGAGGGTGAGGAGTAGGTGGATACCAATTATACTGGCACACACATATAGTGGGGGGGATGGAGGTGGGTTCTCTGTTGTGTTAGTGGAAAGCAGTGTGAAGTATGTGTGTTTTTTAGCTCCCACTTTTTCTTTTCTTTTACTTGTTATGTCAGCCCCCATAAGAAGGAGAGGAAATCTGCGTGTGGCCAATGATTTGCAAGATAGAGATAGGCATAAGCATTAACGTGTGTGGAGGGGGAGGACGAGGACAAAGGATGTGGGGAGGTGGATGGTGAATGTGCAGAGTTGATGGTAGGAGAAACGGTTTAAAGACTGGTGAGCAGTGTGGTGGAGGGAAGGGAGGATTGTGTGAGAGCCTGTATGGGGTGGAAAGGTAAAATACAGTATGTGAAGGAAAGAGCAGTCTAATTCTCTCCCTAGGTGACCCATTTGGAATTGTTTGAGGCTGCTTGCTCTTTCAGGTTTGTATTTTAGAGTCTGGCAAACGCACTCAGGAAAAAAATCACACGTCCATAGATTTCTTCCTCCCTCCCCCCACTCTTTCTATAACAAACATACTAGAGAAGATGCATGTATGGGGTGGGGTGGGAGAAGAGTTTCCTCTCCATCTGGGCTAAGTGAGGGATGCCTAGTTTGTGCAACGAATAGTGGGTGTGATGAGTCCTTGAGATAATGGAAATGTTCTCCTACTTCACCTCTAGGGCCGTCCTGGCAGCGGGGAAGTGAATAGGGAATTGGGGAGTTGAGGTAGTTTATCTCCCAGCACTGGCTGCAGAAAAGTGCAGCAAGGACTCTATAAGGAATTTGGGAAAGGGGTAGGGTGGGCGAGGCCTTTAGGCATCCTCTTGGAGAAGAGGAAAAGGAGTATTGGGGTGTTCAATGGAAGGAGCAGGGTGTTGGGGGTTAGGGCGGGTTTAGGGGTGGGGGGACACGGCTCTGAGCACTGGCAGTGGCTGCCTGACGTCACCAGCCTCTCTGGCAATAGGCTAGGAGCTGAGCTCCCTGTAGCAGCAGCGGTGGCGGCAGCGTTGTTCCAGCTTCCACCGCTTCACTCCGCGCTTTCTGCAGCCGCCACTGCATCCGCGCGGCGGGGGCTTCTCACTGCAGCCATCCGGAGGCTTCAGGTAAGAGGCAAGGCGAAAGGAGCGGTGTGTCGCGGTATTGCGCGCGGAGGACAAGATGCCTGCGCACTGCTGCTGGGTCTCTGAGTTCTGGACCCGGTTGGCCTGCACTACATGCCGCCGATTTGCTCCGCAGTGCAACAGTTTGCAGTTGTCTCTGGGGAGGGCCAAGGGGGCAAGGAAGGGAGTTGTACATCTATCAGGGTCTTTGTCTCTATGGGGATGAACTTCCTGGCATTCAGGTTGGATCAGGTGCCTTCGAAACTGCAGGTCTCCCAAACTTTGCAAATCAGGACGCTCATTCCCCATCCCCCTTCCCGCCCCCTCTCCCAGGAAGAAGGTGCGCGATGTTTTGAAGGGAGACGGGGAGAGAAGGCGTAACTGGTGAGGTTAAGGACGATATGGTTGGTGGTACAGAGATCTAAGTGGACCTGGGACAGTGGGCGGGGAAGGGGTGGGGGGAGAAAGACTCGGAGAAAGGTGTTTCCGTTGCCTTTTCTCTAGAGGGGGAGGCTGGTTTTCCCAAGAGCGGGGAGGGGAGTGGTGGGCGGGGGAACTGGGAGACTGGAGATGGGACAGCTGGGGGATCCTGCGCCTCTATCTTTGCATTATTGAAAGGCAAGGTGGGACAGGACGCAGGGAGGAGGAAAGCAGCCTCCCTAGGATGAGACCTCAAGGATGCTAAGGCTGTAGCGCGTCCCGGGGAGCAAAAGGAGGTCTGCGCAGGGGAGGCTTATGCGGCGGCCCGGGATCCAGCACAGAGCAAGATCAGCGGCATCTAGCTCTGGTTAGAGATTCCTTGAGAAGGGAAGATGGGTGGGGTGGGAGGCGGGTGCAGAAGACATAGCCTTTCTCGGGAAAGGGAGATCTCGAGCTGCAGTGGTCGCCTCGTTGTCCACAATTAGAAAGTTGCAAAGAGCTAAGGGAGACAACCTGCTTTATCTGCTGAGTAATCGGGATAGATGCTGTGCCAACACCGCGATGTAGTCTCCTAGGAAAAGGTTACAAGGGAACTGGGGTACGGGGCTCAGGGCACAGCCTAGAATGGAGAGCTGGAGTCCCGCTGGGATGTGGGAAGGGAGTGAGAGTCTGCGGAGTGGGAGGGGGAGAGGTGGTTGAGAGGGTGAACATCAGGCTTTGAGCTTGGAAGCGGGAACGCTTTGCGGTAGCCACATAAACTACCCCAGTTCTCCGCCCACCTTCCTCTCTCCCCTCGTCCACCTTGCTGGCAGTTCTCTGCCCTCTTTTTCCCATCCTTCGGGCCTATATTCTAACTCATCCCATTCTCTTTGCAGGCTGGCGCTTCACCTTACGGGAAGAAAGGTGCAGGAAGCAGTTTTCCCGGCAAAGAGAGGATTCCCGTGGCATCGGTTACACGCGCGCACACACACGCACACATTCACGCCAGCGCAGAGGGAATAGTTTTGGGTGGTGGGCTTTTTCTTCTTCTTCGTTGTTCGGAAGCAATTTAACCAGGAGAGGAACACTGACCCCTTTTCGCTCCCCCTCGCCAGCCCAGCCTCAATGAGTGCCAAAGTGCCCAAGGAGCTGAGGCTGGCCCTGCCGCCTTGCCTTCTCAACCGGACCTTTGCTTCCCCTAACGCCAGTGGCAATCCCAGCCCTAGGGGCCCGAGTGCAAGTGCTGGAGGCAGCGGTGGCGGCAGCAGCGGCGGTGGGGGTACCTGCATCACTCAAGTAGGACAGCAGCTCTTCCAGTCGTTCTCTTCCACGCTGGTGCTGATCGTTCTGGTAACCCTCATCTTTTGCTTGATCGTCCTCTCCCTTTCTACCTTTCACATCCACAAAAGGAGGATGAAGAAGCGGAAGATGCAGAGGGCTCAGGAGGAGTACGAACGGGATCATTGCAGCAACAGCAGGGGCGGCGGCGGCGGCGGCTGTGGCAGCGCGGGACTGAGGGCCTGTGGCCAGGCTCCTCACAACGGGAAAGAAACCCGACTGGAGAGACCTCCCCGGGACTCAGCCTTCTGCAGTTCACCTTCCACCTCTTCCTCCTCTTCCTCCTCCTCCTCTTCTTCCACCTACTCTTCCTCTACTTCCCCTGGCATCCAGCGTCCTGGGCCCCGTCCTCCTCCTCCGCCCCCTCCCGCCCCCAGTCCCCAGGGTTCCCACCTCACCTCCTCATGTTTGGACTCAGCTGGTGAGGGGCTTTTGCAAACGGTAGTACTGTCATGATGGCCTAGAGCTCCTCCTCTTTTCCTTCTCCTCTTCCCTCCTTTCCTTACTCTTTTCCTCCTCGGACCCCAACCCTCTTCCTCCTCTCTCCTTCTCTTCAGTCCTCCTGTCTCCTCATCCCTTTCCTCCTCCACCGAGGCACTGTGTGGTGTTTGTAAATATTGAGCAATGAAAGTCTCGGAAGAAGAAATAACGCTGATGATGATAATACTTTATTAATATTAATAATCATCATGATAATACTAATAACACAACCCAAGCGCATGACAAATCACATCGCGTTTCTCATTGTCAAGGAAGGATGCATTTTTCTCCCCTTCTTCTCCCCTCCCTCTCCCCCACCACACACACCAAAGGAGGAGAAATCGCACAAAGCTACCAAATATATAAAAGTCATTGCCCGGTAAGGGAAAGGAGTATGAAGGTGAAGGAAGATCAAGAGCCCCGGTGGTAATGTACATAGCTTTAAGGTTAAGGTTACCTTCCACTCTCTTCTCCTCCCACTCCTCCCTACTTCTACCCCTTCTAAGCTCTCACTCTTCCTCTACTCCTTTCCTCATCCCTCACATCTCTGCTCCAACCGGGCTCAGTCAATCGCATACTATCATAAAGCAACCATTTAGACCAAGCACCAGGACTACAAGAGGCAAGATTCCCCTCCACCCCCCAGGGAGAGACACTGGAGTAATGCAACCGGGGGCATTTATTGAATACGATTGGACCGATGCAAAGAGAGACAAATCCTAATGGGCAGACGTGTTGGAGACCCAGAAAAGGAAGCACTCTTTCTGTAACATCTACGTTTTCCCCACACCACCCCATTCTAGTTCCTACCCTCTGCTAATAGTGTTCCCTCTTCAAGGACTGAATATTTATTTAATTTTATATAAATGTTCTCCGATGGCAGAGCGTAAGTACAACAAATAACATCACACATGAATTCTCTCTCTCTTCTCTTTCTTTCTTTCTCTCTCTCTCTCTTTCCTCTCCTCTCCTCTCCTCTCCTCTCTCTCTCTCTCTCTCTCTCTCTCTCTCTCTCTCTCTCTCTCTCTCTCTCTCTCTCTCTCTCTCTCTCTCTCACACACACACACACACACACAGACACACACACAGACACACACACGCTTAGTAGCTTCCCTTCAAACAATCAGATTATTGTTGCCCCTTGCTCTGTTGCCCGTTTCTTAATTCCTCCACCCTCTAAACCCTTTGGTGATCCATACCCACTTTGGCTGCACTGGGCTTCCAAGACGCCCAGTTGGTCCAGAGGAGCTGTCCAGCTAGGTCCGGTGCTGAAATCGCCTCACTGCACAGGCTACTCTGTGCAGGTGGAGAGGCTATTTTGGGAGGTGACTGTTCTAGCTTTGGTTGGTTCCTTTCTTTCTTTTCCTATTATTTTTTAATAATCAGATTCGAGTGTATTATTCGTTTAGTTATATTAAAACATTGCATAAGTTATTCTTTTTTGTAAAAACAAAATAATAGGTAATGTGCAGTACTGAAAGTGCAGTAACTAATCAGCCAGAATATTTTTCGTTTTATTTTTAGAACAAGTGTACCTTTGTTATATCTTCTATTGGTACTGAATGCCTACGCAAACTATAATTCTGTACCATGCTCTCCAAACTGTATATTCTTGTTCTTCATTTACAGCTATTGATATAATGGTTGCCACTGAACATTGAATTCAGTGGTGCAGACCTGGCTTCTGCTGTTTTCAGAATTGTTATTTTGTACCCTACTCTGTAGTAGACTGTTATGAAAAGATGACACATCCGTTTTCTCCTTTCTTTTGCAAACAGAACCAAACAATGGATGTGCATCTATTGCCATCTATTAAAACATGGTTAATATTTAAACAGCACCTGGTGTAGTCCTCCCTGCATGTAATAACGACATAGAGGCAATGGTGTGAATGCCTGCTTGTTCTGTATGTGCTTGGGAGTGGAGCTAGTAGAAAGGGTGCCAGGCAATTTGGGTGACAAGTAATGTAGATTTCATGGAGCAGTTACATCTAGTGCCAGAATGTGTAAGGGACAGGTCTTTGCTATCCTGTTAACTTAGAAAACTTTCATGACAGTCAGTGATAATGTATGTGGAGGGAGGGATGCTATTTTTCTCTTTCTCCTTCTGTGTCTGGTTTATTTGAGGTGCAGGATCTAATGAACATACGGACAGGGTAAGATAAGACAGTAGGAGAATAGAACTATTTTTATTCTTCTCTTTAGCCCAGGTGCAGCTAACTTGCTGGGAACAAGTCTATTTGTTGTCATTTCCCACTCTGTTTCCGTTAGATTTCTTGCAAGAAGAAACAGAGTTGCTGTATTTTTTTCTATCTGCCCTGGAAAATCTTTCACTGAAGACTGGTTTTCTGTTAATTGATGGGAAAATTGTGTTGAGGGGAAGATGCTACTAGCAGTACAACCCAACTTTGCTCCAAATTGAACTTTAGGATTTTAGGCAAGCAGAAACCCTAAGTGCATCCCTCCTTTAAATAATGAACTGATCAGGTAGTCTCTGTCTACCTAGCTTCCTGGAGAAGAGAATGAGAGAGTGGGGAGACTGCCTTTGAGGATTATGCAAGAATTCTTTTCAGAAGCTTTGAGGATCATCATTTAGTTGTGCCATGCTGTGATTTGAGGAGAATGAAAGAGACTCCATCTATGGGTTCAAGTTGGAACATAAATGAATCCTATTCACAGTGCCTTAGTCACTTCCTAGTAACAAGTTAGACCTTTAGTGAGGTGCATTAACTCCCTCAGGCCACTAGGGAACCATAAGTGCACTAACCTTGGACATCTTACCAGAGAGTGACTAAGGCACTGGGAGGACTAGGGCCCATTAATTTTTGTAGTTTACCCTCATTCAGCTGCAGCTCTTTAATTCATTATTCTTAAATGTTCTTTGGACTTGGAATGTGAATTGATTCAGAGATCCAAAAAGGAGGCTCCCTAATTTTCAATGAGCTCCACTAAGTGCAACAACATTACTTTCCT
This sequence comes from Bettongia penicillata ogilbyi, assembly GCA_023548195.1. Classification (NCBI taxonomy): domain Eukaryota; kingdom Metazoa; phylum Chordata; class Mammalia; order Diprotodontia; family Potoroidae; genus Bettongia; species Bettongia penicillata. The sequence goes on from JAJHZJ010000371.1 coordinate 6,128,432, forward strand.
CTCCTTATTTGGGGCACATTTTACAGTGAAGAATTTCCCATTTTATTAAAGCAATAAGATGTTCCATTGTGTGCAGTGCAGGATGATGATTCCATTTCCTTGGTGCTGAAGCTGTTCATCCTTTCTTGCCTTATGAATCACAGTGCATTCAAGGCCTGCAATAATAATCCTCTTCTAGGATGCAGCCTGGCAGGCCTAGGGTAATTATAAAATTGCCCTCTGCCGTTGCTGTCAAAGGAAGAAGTGGGAGAGGGAGGGACCGGGAGGGAGAAATAAAAGCACTATATATATATTTTTGAGAGAAACTTTTACCTATAAAAATGGGCCCATATATTCATAATTCATAAAGATTTTAAGTCCCTGTAACCATGTATACTTTACTTCTTTAATTGATTCTGCTTTAGTATTTGTAATATCATTATATGTATAGATGATATGGTCCAGGAGTCAAAAGCAGGACTCTAAATTTCCAAATGGTCTCATTTGAGATTTTGTATGAGATAAAACAGAATTTATATTTAATGATCAGAAGTTTTTGTTTTAATTAAATGGCAGTCCTCATACCAAATTGTTTCCTTAATACACTTGTGAGCCTTTGTATGGACTCTGTTTAAAGCACTGCTTTTTCTGGGGCTTAATTGAATAGTCTCAAGAGATTAGGATGTTACCAGCACAACACTAAAATTCTCTTCTGTGACACAAAAAGGTAATCTGGGAATAGCTGGATTTGTTTTAAGATTTTCTTCACTGAAGTTCTGTCAAACCAATTGCTTCAAAACCCTATAGCTACAGCTCACCTCTTCACTTACAGTTCAGTACTAATAAGGTGGCATGCTTGATTCCTGTTTTTTCTTTAATAAAGAAAGTTAAGAGAATGCCTTTATTTCAATTGTGTAAGGCTTCTGAAGCTCATAGACATAGGTGGATATTATCTTCCTTAGAATTTCTATACATACATAGATATGTATTTATATATACATACGTTTTGTACAAATTTGCAATGGACTTTTTTGTATTCTCTTTTCTGCCATTACACAAATGAGATGGAAACCAAATGACTGTTGCATCTTGAGAGAGGCCTAAGGAGTTAGGTGTATGCATGCATTATTTCTCTGGGGATCTGATTATTGAAATTTTCCCTGTTCATTACATGAAGGTGGGAAGGTCTGGCTGGCTCAGGGAATTGCTAATTCAAAAAGCTACTTTTCTTAGATCAGTGTTTTAAGTATAGCAATGCTGATAAAATTATGGTTGTGTCCGCATGACCCCAACTATTTGGCTGAAAACTCAAACCACAATTTAGCTCTTTTGAATTTATTTAGAAGTTTGCTATTATACAGACAAAGGTTCACATGATATTTTATCTTTCATTTATGTTGTGGTGTTGTGCAAACAGCTTATGCTTAAACAGTAGAAAGGAGGAGGAGATGAGAGAGAGAGAGAGATCATTATTTGCATTGTTTAATAAATATGATGCTCATTCTCAATAAATCAGGCCTCCTCTGGGTCCTGAATTATTCAGATTGTTGTTTGTATCAAATCAATTAATTACTAAAGCCATGGTACACTTTGTACTATGTAGATTAATGTAAGTTTTAAGTCATTTTCTTAAACTGTCAATGTTCTACAACTGATTGAACCTAGGCTGCCCGATTGAATCAGAAGCAGACTTTTTATTAGTCTGATCAGACTTCCATAGGTAAATATGTAATTCCAGTGCGATCTAAAGTGGAGTAATTCTTCTGGGGTAATTTCCTGTTCGTCATAGAAATTATGATCCATATTCTATATTAATCAGAGTTTCAGCTCACATCAGAACAATTCCATGCACATTGGAGAGGCTAAATGAATTAAATAACATTCCCATTTGAGTTCTTTTCCAATCTGGTTACTCTGAGGATACACAGACTAGGGACTTTGGGACTATTCCATATAAATGTAATAAATAAATCCAACCTGAGTAATGATGCTAGAAGGAAAAGCTCAGCCAAGAAAAGGCATAGTGGGTTCTGAAAAAGGGTGACTATCATGTATCAAGGTTATTCTTCCAGATCAGGATAACTTTTGCTTTAAACTGATGTTTCTGATTCTATCAGATTGGTTTTATAGTTAAACAGAGAGACTAATCTTTAAGTTAGAGCATGTCAAGAAGGCAGAATAAAATAGAGATCAGAGTTCATGGAAGATTTGTTTTGCTTTTCTATCAATAAACAGTTTTATTGTTAATTGTACTTTTGGAGACTATTTCCTTATGTATCATATATTGTTATCTAGGGTGGGCCATTATATATAGTCAAAGTAGGTGGCTATCTATGGGGTATGATTTGGGGGTATCATAAAGGTCTCTCTTTCCCAAAACAATGTCTTGTGAACCTAGTAGACAATGCCTCAAGTTCTACTCTATAGTTTCATTATGCATTAGTCCTATTAGAATGCAACTATCTCTGGAAGAAATCAAGCTTTAAACTTTTTCACTCATTTGCATTATGTATGAATTAGGATCATTAGAATTCTCCCATAAAGCCTGAATTTAGTAGGGCACAACAAATAGCATATATCTCCACTCACTGCTTTGTATCAATGGACAGAAGAGTACTACCAAGGAATAAAGGGACAGTAGAAGGAGAGACAAAAAGCACTTGAGGCAAATGTCTTGACTCCACTTTGGAGTGGGGCTGCCCATTCCAGTCTTTATACCTTGTATATTTGAGGATGGCTCAGTAGAGGTGATAGCTCTCTGCATAAGAGAGTATAGTGTGAAGGAGCAATAGCTAATCAACCATGCACCTATGTAAAGACAACTTCCTGATTTTTCATGGTAGCCAGTGTTGCAGAGGCTCTACTGATCATACAGGCTTACTTATATACTTATTTACACTGATCACGCACAGTCTCGTCGTTAGTTTGTATCCTTGGTTAAAAAACAACTCATTACCCTGTTCCTGACAAATTCCCAGAAGGCAGGTTGGTTTGTCTGGTCAGTGTTCCTTCCACTTCACTTTTTTTGCAGTACTCTGGCTCTTTCTTTTATTCAGAATGTAACCTTGGGAAATCTTCTTAGCCCCTCTGAGTCTCTGTTTCCTCCTATATAACAATATGAGGATAATATCTTCTATGCCTACCTCTAAGGAGTTAGGTATATACTCATGGTGAGGACAGTGAGGATCATTTCTTGTAGCTCCAAAGTGCAATGGAAACATATACAATTTAAAAAACAGTAAAGTTGCAAAACAATCAAGTTAGTCTTGATTTTTTTCAGATTTGGGTTCATGTTTCAGCTTTGCTGATGATTTTCTGAATTATTTTAGGAAAATCACTGAGTTTCTTTGAGTCTCAGTTTCCTTATTTGTAAAATAAGGGAGGGGCATTATTACGGTTTTTTCTAGTTTTAATATTATTTGATTTACAATGTAATAATAGCATATATAGTTTTCTGATTATAGCAGAGAATTACAGTTAGAATGAACTTTAAACTTTAAAGGAGCTTTTTAACCATACAGCCAGAAGAGAGCACAAGCCAAAATATAGGGAGAAAACTCAGATTAAAAAGAGTCATGGTGAAATGACTGCTAGATTTGGAGCTAGAGTAAATGATATCTGGGTTCAAGTCCCATCTCTCACTTGTATTATGTGTCAATGGGCAAGTAATTTAATCTCTCTGAGTCTCAATTTCCTCAGTTGTATAGTTGGAGTAATAATAAATCACAGGGTTGTTATAAGAATCAAATTAGACAATGTATACAAAGGACTGTGACAGCCTTAAATATCCACATTAATATCACCTATTAGTACTTTTATTCTATTATGATACCTAGTCCAATTCTTACCTAACTGTGATTTCCCCATTCAACACCCCTGACATATAGACTCATCATAAACCTATAAATGATAATAATAAATAATCCAATCCAGATCCTGGTTGCCATCATTTATTGATCACCAGGACATTCACCTTCCTCACTCAATATGTTCAGTGCTTGGCTAGTCTTTCCACCACAACTCTTGCACTACTGCTAAGGGACATCATTAAAAATGTTGATACTCCATCAAATACCTTACCTTTCCAGTACCTCAATCAACTCAATTCCTATTGTCTATTCCAGCACCACACTTCAGTTTGGGACAGAGATAGTCATTCCCTTGAGCTAGCTATCATCCATAAGTGTTCCACTTCCATTTCTGTGAACCCTGAAATTGCTTTGTCTGAACATAATCTTTCCTCATCATATCTTTCCTCCTGCTTTACAACTCCTACCCTTATTTCTCATCTTTACAATCATTTCCATTCCCTACAAGATTTAATTCTTTCCCAGATTTTCTTCCACACAATGGTTGCATTCTTTCCCCTTTCCCATACAAATGTGGTGAATCCATTCAATTCTACAATTTAATCCCTTGTCTTCATATCCTATCTCCAATTACACCTTACCCAACCTTGGAATATTGTCTTCATTCACTTCTTTCATTCCTATTAACATGCTGCTTAAAAGAGCTGGAGAAAGTCATGAAACTGCCAACTGGGACCACTACAGATTTATGTTTCAAAGTCTCACTGGTCCCTGATTTCAGCAATGAAACCCCTTTACACATTTATAATCAATTAACTCTTTTAAATTTCTATTTTAGACCATTTCATCCTTCTTCAATCCTAAAACACTCCTTTCCCCACCCTTTCAGCAAGGGACCTCCCCTTATACTTCACTGAAAAATCTGAGTCCATTTGATGAGAGTGTCCTCTTCACTCCTCATTTTATACCACTTAGACATCTTATCCCTGCTATCTCTTCCTTCAACTTTTTCACGTGAAGAGATAGTTCATTCACTAGACAAAGTAAACCTTCGAATCCCTGAATGTACTCTTGATCCCATCCCTACCAGTATCTCCAGTGCTTTGCTCCCCCTATCTTGAATCTTAATTTCCTCCTATGTACTGGCTCCTCTGACTGCCTAAAAGTACTTCAGTACCTCTCTTATCTTTCAAAAAGTTTTACTTCATACTATCATTTTCCCTAACTATTATCCTATACCTCTTCTCAGTTTCTCAGGTAAATCCTGAAGAAAGTCATCTACACTCTTTGTCTCTTTCTCTCCTCACAAGTTCTAAACCCTTTGTAATCTGGTTTACAACCTCAATCAATTGAAACTTCCCCGCTGCCTATAGTGTGCTATTTGTCAAATCAAATGTTCTTTACCCAGTTCTCATCCTTCTTGACCAGTCTACAGCCTTTAACAATGTCAATCACTATTTTCTCCTTGATCCCTTCATTTTTTGGTTTTCATGACACTTCTTTGTTCTCTTGTGTATCTGATTGCACCTTAGTCTCTTGTTGAATCTTTCCCCAAATCATATCCATTAATTGGGTATCCCCCAAGAACCTCCTCCTCACCTTCTCTTGCCTCTCCTCCCCCATTGATTCAATTATCATCTCTGTGAAAATGATTCCCATATCTATTTATTCAATCCTTGTGTTCATCCTTTGTCACCTAAGAAGACCATGCCATCAGAAAAATGATGATCCGACTAGCACATGACTTTGTTTTGAATGAGGGAGGACTTATTCAATCCTAATTGCTTTACAAAGCCCCAATCGCATGTCATCAACTTCCCCTTGGATGTCTCAAATTGAATGTCTCATAGATATCCCAAACACAGTACATTCAAAACAGATTCATTAGCTTTCCCTCAAAACCCTCTACTCTTCCTAAGTTTTCTAATTTTGTTGAGGGCACCACCATCTACCTAGGTTTGAAATCTCAAGTTTTATTCACACTGTATATTCAATATTAAAAATTACCCTCCTATCCACTCATATGCTGCCATCGTGGGGCAGGTCTTCATCACTTCTTGACTAGAGTATGTTGATAGCCTTCTTGTTAGTCTCTGAGTCACAAGTCTCTCTCCATTTCTGTAATCTTCCAATTAGGTGCCAAAGTAATCTTCCTAAAGCATACATCTGACCATGTCATAACTCACCACCACTTCTACATACACACTGAACTCCAGTGGCTCCCTATTACCTCTTGGATAAAACTTAAAGTTATCTGTTGTCATTTAAACCTGACCCTTTCCTACCTTTCTAGTCTTCTCACACTTTACTCCACTCCTTGAACTGGACATCTAATCAATAGTGGCCTTTTAATCATTCTTGAAAACAATACTCCATCTTTGAACTCAGTGCCTTTTTAACTAGTTGTGCCCCAACCTTGGAATGTTCTCCTTCCTCACTTTCACTTCCTGACTTCCATGTTTATTTTTTAAAGATTAAACTCACATTACACTACTTTGGGAAGATTGCTTTGTTCCCTTCCCCCCGTTATTCCCTTCCATTAAACTAACCTACTACTTAAACTATATATATCTTATACATACATAATTATTTTCTTATTTTTCTCCCATTAGAGTATAAGCACCTTGAGGGCAATTATTATCTATTTGCCCGTCCCTGCCTTTGGTATCTCTAGTGTTTAGTGCCTAGCACATATCAGCTCTTATGTTGTACGGTAGTTCAAAACTGACAAAATGCTTTTCTCAAAACAAATCTATGCTGTGAGTAGTGTGAATATAATTAACCTCATTTTGTGAACATGGGAAATGAAGCTTTAAAAGATTAAATGACTTGGCCAAGTGTTCATTCAACTAGTAAGAGATAGTTCCATGATTTTAATACTACTCTTCCAACTCCAAGTTGTATCCTATATGTATGTCTGCTGACTCAAAAATGTTAATTCACTTGTCTAGCATCATATAGCTAATAAGAGTTGGAAACTGAACCCTATCTTTTGATTTTAAGAACAAATGTTCTTACCTTTATCTCTTGCTGAATTGCAGGTATAAATCTCATAGCAATATATAGCAATATTTAACTACCAAATTGTAATCCTACAACATGGTTTTGACATGAATGTACTATAGAGGACAGGATATTGGATCCTAACGATATCAGTTCATAATGATTCCCTACTCTACAGTCTGCCATAGATTTCATAGAAATTTTGTTTGCATCTCGTTTTTTGAGTATATTATGTATAATTGAATAGTTTACTCATTTCATCTATTTCATATTCTCCTTTTAGACTTAAGCTCTATGGGGACAAATTTTTGTGCCCCCACACAGTGCCTAGAACAGTGTGCTATATGCATTCTATGGTTAATAAATATTTATCAAGTAAAATGTATGAAGAATCAGCAGATACGATTTTAAGTTCTGACTCTGGTAGGTGTGAAACTGATAAAAAACCTTTCTTTTCTGAATTTCCATTTCTTCATCTGTAAGAACAAAGTATCATCTAAAGACCTTCTGTGTTTATGATTCTGTTTGCTTCTATTGCCATGCATAGGAAAAAAAAACCTGTGCTGGATACAGGTTTCTTAGTGTTTGCAGCCACCCTCTGAAAAAAGAAAGATCTGCTTCTTCGTGAAGGGCATTGACACATATCATGTTTAAGGAGTAGATCTGGTGGAGTGAAATATACCATCAGCTCTTTTATTAATTATCCACTGTGATGGAGCCTTAAGTTATTTATAACCTTGAGTAAAAACTGATAAAAATGAAGTGCTTTGTGTAGTCAGTATATACATGTAAGAAGTATATTATTTACTAAAGAACCATCAGGAGTATATCCATTGTGGTCTAAAACCCTATTAGAATCTTGGAAAAGTAGCAGTTGATAATAGTATTCTTTTAGCTGGTGCAATTGTGTTCAATTCAACATTTTTTTTTTTTAATGTACAAAACTGACTTAAGATTCTGGAGCTAATCTTGTCAGGAATTGATGTGAGAAAGATGGCAGAATATTCATTTAGCCTTCTATGCAGGTGGTAACAATAATGGAATTTTTTAAATTTGTGGCTTTTTTTTTTCATTTTACACCATGCAAAGAAGCAAAGCCTTTCAAATACCTTGAATAGTACCTTCAATGAAATATTGCAAGAGATATTATGGCCAAGGATTCATTGTTTCTCAAGTCAGGGGAAGGAAAAATGACTTATTGGTATAAAGGTTAGCATATATAGTTAGCCATTTAAAAGGAAGAGATAAATAAATAAGCGTTTGCTCAGTATTTCTACATTTTGGCACTATGCTAGACTTAATGGGGAAAATGAGAGAAGATATGATCCTTATCTTTAAGGGTAATGCAAAATGGATCCACACCCACTGTTAAAAGATAACAGGAGACAATTCAAGGAGCAAGACCAAACAATGAACAGGCAACCAAAGTACTTTCTGAACACAGTCTTTTCTCTCCCCTTGCTCTAAGGAGTCCATTAAAGGTAGATTTGAAAAGGGTTATTCAGAGGCAGAGAGAAAGACAATGGGAAGATTTTTGCTGCAACTTAATGTAAAGCATATTATTTTCATAGAGCAGTTACAAAAAAGACCAGCTCTTGGTAATATACATAAATAAAGTTCATTTTCTGCAGTCTTTCCACGTGCGCTTCCTGTACCTTTGCTCATTACTGGCTTCCTTTTGGATACCCATGTGCTCTACCCACTCCCAACATCTTTCCGTTTTGTGATTTATTCCCCTACAACCTCATCCTTTATTGGAGGAATCTGACAGGTTAACCCACATTTTAGTATAAGTGGCTGATAAAAGCTAATGACAAAATTTTCATTTTAATGGCAGCCTTCAGTGCCTAAACTGAAAGAATGACTGATAGACCACATTTCAGGCCAATGGAAGAAATGACTACTTATTCCACTTATGCATAAGAATACACTTAGTTAAGGAAAAAATATTCCAGTGTACCAGGTCCTTGTGGAGGGTATTAGAGACTTTTAGGGAGCACAACTTAAGAAAGAGTAACCATGTACCTAGATTATGGCCATTTGACTTTTAGTGAAATGGCTATGGAATTTACATGTTGAACATTTAAGTGCCATGGATTTAAATCCATAGGAATTCCTCCAGTGTAGGTAGGAAGTGTTGAGAATACTGTTTCCTTGGTATGTCTATTCAGTAATTCTATTTCCACTTTTTTCTATATAGTCTGGGAGCCATCATCTACATTACCTGGGATCTAAGAAAATGTCCACTCTCAAGCCTTTAATAAACACAACTATTGCACATTGGATAATGCTTACTGGTAGACTGACCATCCTGTAATTAATGATTTAACTTGTTCATATGTTGATACTTTGTAACTGTGGGGCCTTACCACATTTACTTTATTCACACCATATACCCAACACAGCCATAAAAAACAAAGCCAGACACAAAAATATTTGGATGCATTTGTTTGGCTTTAACAAGATAATTTGTAAATTTTAATCTTAAACACAAACATTATAATCTAAAAGGTAAGATTTTATTTTCAAATAATTGTTTTGTCCATTTCATAGCCCATATAATGTTTCCATAGCATTTTTCTTTGTTAGTTTCAAGTAGTCAATGATTTTCAGGAAACATTTGAAGCTCCCTCTGGTGGTTAATTCAATTACTCACTTGTTTCTCTAAATAGAGACACATAAACACAGAAAGAGACAGACACACACACAAGCGTACACACACATACACTCAGATGATTATTTGATCACAAATAACTGGGGACTTGATGGAGATAGAATTGTTGGTACATTTTCAGAAAATTCTATTGTTAACTATTTTTTTTTAGTATTCTTTGGACAGCAAAATGCTCCTTACCTAATTATTTTAGATATTGAAACATATAACTACTTTTATACGTGAACAATAGCCTATGTTAATGGGTAGCAGTTGAACTGAATGATGAAACTTCTTTAAATCTCATAGTTCTTTGTTTGGTGTAGAGTGGAAAAACAATCTCATTTCACTCAGGCCCAATTGTAAAAATAAATGAACAAATAAATAGCAACAAAAATAGATTTGGCAAGTCACCTGTCCCAAAAGTAAGTAAATAAAAGTACTTAGATAACATTTATGCAGCAAATATCCCTAAGCAAAACATAAATGCCACAACCACCCACCCAAACACATAAAGTAGAAGTCACATCCTGGAAGGGGACTGTGCAATTTTATTTGTAGCTAAATAAACTGCTATCAAAGAAGCCATCAATGAAATAACCAGCCATCAAGATTACGTCATCTTAAGGACGAAGGAAACTTGCAAGGCATCAGTAGTTTGGAGAGAAAATTTTTGTTGTCCAAACCTTTCATTTCTAGTAAGGCAAATGGAAACCTGAAATGCTTTTTGGAATTTCTAAATGTAGCTTATCACATCTTGGTGTTCATTTTATTGTTTTTGCAAAAGAGACCTATTCCACAGATTCTCCTGTTCATCAACATAACTTATTTACTTGTACAGCAGCAGAAAACTTCCTGAAGGAGACTAAGGTGTTGGGGGAGGGGCAGGAGCAGGGGGGAAAGTGATACTACCATTATTTTTAGAAAAACTACTTTAAACTGGAATATGATCATCTATGCTGAATGTGAAAAAAAAGGGAAACAGGAGAGAATTAGAAATGTTTTTCCTTATGTTTCCAGAATGAATTTATTGTTAGAGTCTTTTGGGGTTTGAACAGAAATCTGAACTCACTAATTATGAAGCCTCAAAACAAATTTCATGTTTTTGAGATTTTTAAAAATGTATTTATAACTTATTCAAGAGAGTCTAGCTATTTTTTTTTCTACTCTATCTGGGGATATCACACACTCAGAGAGTACACACAGTAGAGAGAAAATCCTGACCAGGATCTCAGCTTATATCAGATTTATCCACAATTCACAAGAGTTTTATATACACACATCTATACCTATATATCTGTACATAGATATAGATATATATCTATATGTGTGTAAATATCTGTATATATATCTACATATTTATAGATAGATAGATAGAGGTGTATATATATACGCACATACATATATAGTTATATGTATATATAGATAATAGCTCTCCATATGTATATAGGTGTGTATATGTACACACATACATATACACACATATACAGATATGTGTGTATATGTATAGATAGACAGATAAATAGACAGATAGATAGATATAGGCTGCCCTTCTGACAGATGAATCAACATCTTTCTTTACTCCTCTCCAAATGACATAGAAAAGGATGGAGAAGAACATGGGTTCAAGCATCATTACCAGTAGATCCCAGCTTGTTCTGAGCCACGCTTTCAAACAGGATCCTGTACCTTAGGAAAAATGTGAAATAAGCAGCTTCTATTAATTCTACATTTATGTGCATCAAAAAGAGAGAACATTTATTTCCCTATAGTAAGCCCACAAAACTTTCATTTCAAGTTTTACATGAGCCTACTAAGTGACCAATGTATCCATGTAATAATATAACTCTCTATACTGTGCCCACTCATTCAGGCATGCCTAATAATCCACTTACCAAACAAAGTTTCACGGCTCCAGTGTAATATAGTTGGGCCACAAATCCTGTTAGAAGTGACATACCCACAATTGATCACTATGCTGATAAATTATCATGTTCACAGGTGAGGAATTGATTGGATCAAAGCACAAAGTAGGAAAGGCAAGTCTATCTTCGTGCAGTACATTTTAAAAATTAATAGGTCTGTAGTTCAGCCTAGAAAGCAAAGATTCTAGAACTGACTGCCTCCTCTCTGGGAACTGAGGCAATGAACTGTGATTTAGGCTAACATGGGAGTTTTCTAATTTCCTATATGGCTTTTTTTTTGGTCATCTAGAACAGAAGGCTGTCCAGAAGCCCTATGGAAGAGAATGGACATGCATAAGTTTTTTTGGTTCATTAGGCAATATGATGTATGTATAATACAGAGAGCAATGGACTGGAGGTTCAAAAGACTAGAGAAAGAACATTGAGATGGGAAAAAAATGACCTGAGTTCAAGTTCAAGCTCTTTTGTTTGTTAGTTCTATGATGTGGTATACATCATTAATCTCTTAAAACTTCTATTTCCTTGTGGGTTGAAGTTTCAAACTACAAAAATTCTTCCGAATTCTGATCTGCTGAGATTTTTGTCACGGAATGTAGATTCCAAGCATCAATGCAAAAGACCTCGTTATGCATCAGGAAAGTGAACTCTTCCATGATTATTCAGGAATTTCTATCTTCTTTCCTTAAAAGTAAATAACAATGTCAACGATTATTAGGCCAAAACTAAGGTGCCTTTTGGGACCTTATCACAACTTGGTGTTCAATTTATTGTTTTTTCAAAAGAGACATATTCAACAGATCCTCTTGTTGATCAATATATCTACTTCCAAAAGAGAAATTACAGCATCAGAAAATTTCCTGAAGGAGAGTAAGGGATGGAGGGGAGGGGCAGGATTAGGGGAAAGTGATATTGCATTACATTTAGGAAAGCTACTTTAAACTTGAATAAAATATGTATAAAGGACATACATGTTTATTAAGCTACATAACTTTCTACCCAACCACACTACATCTTCTCTATAATATGAATGAGTTGGGGTTGATTTGATAATACCTTAGACGTCTTCTACCTCTAACATATCAAGGTTCTGGTATCATGTGCCATACATCATTGTACTTTGGGGACTGTCCATAAATGTAGAAACAAAGCACTTTATTTTTTGATCCAATCAATTTGCCACCTGTGAACATGATCCTTTATCAGAGTAGTGACTTATGATGGGCATATTTTATGTTTGACTCTATGGTCCAGCAGTATATTATACTTTAAGTAGTGAAACTTGTGTGCCAAGTGGTTTAGTAGACTTGAGGGAATGGGTGCTATATATAGACTCAATACACTGATAAATTATTCCTTTGTTTGGTTCATACAAAAGTCTAAAAGTTCCTTTGATAAAAGGAACATGGGTACAGATATTCTCTGTGACAGCATATTCTCTGTGAGCTTACTAAGGGCAAATAGATGTTCCCTCTCCTTGATATATGTAAATGGAATGGACAAATGGTACATATATACACACACATGTATACACACAACATGCATGACACACATGTATGTATATGCATAAGTACATATAAATATGCATATATGCATACATATGTATATTGTGGTGTGATGGTGAAGACTGGAAATGAATGGGCCATCAATTGAAACATAATAAATTATGGCATATGAATATGATGGAATATGATTGGGCTTTAAGAATTGTGCTTAAGAAAGAGAACACTTAAGAGAAACATATGAAGATGTGTCTGGGCTAAGATAGAGTGAAGCAAACAGAAATAGCACAAAAATTTATTCTATAATATTGACATTTTTAAAATGAGCAATTTTGATACATGACCCATATGTACATACATACATATACATATATACATGTAATATGTGTGTATATATACATATGTCTATACCAATGTTCCTTTTATCAAAGGGACTTTGGGATCTTGATCCAAATACTGTGGAAAGGAGAAAGAGGATTTTACTACTATTTTATAGAAGAGCAATCTGAAAATTGCAAGAATATGTCTCAACTTTCACATGACCAAATAAGCTTGTCCAAAATCACAACTATATCTTGTAGGAAAGGTGAGGCTAGAACCAAAGTTTCTTACCTCTGAATCAATTCTGTGGTCGTCCTACTTTCTCATACTGTGAATAGTTCTCCACTGTCTGTCTTAATAATCTTTTGGAAGAAATGCAGAATCTAAATACCTTGATGACTACACTGCAAGATGTCCTACATGATTTGGTTGTGCCAGAGGTTATTTATAGTTAATATATAGTGACTTCTCAAGTGGGAGGTAAGGTCAGTCTGCCTGAAATAATTATATAAAAGATTCTCAGCTAAGTAGTAAATATAAATATCATAGTACAGGGGAATTTTTTTTAATTTTTAAAATTTTTTTAATGTTTATTTATTTTTAGATTTCAATATTCATTTCCACAAAATTTTGAGTTCCAATTTTCTTCCAATCTTTCCCCTCTCCCACCCCATAACACCTTGCATTCTGATTACCCCTTCCCTCAATGTGCCCTCCCTTCTATCACACCCCACCCTTCCCTTATCCCCATCTTCTCTCTTTTCTTGTAGGGCAAGATAGATTTCTATACCTCATTACCTGTATTTCTTATTTCCCAATTATATGCAATAACGATTCTCAACATTTGTTTCTAATACATATTTATTTTAGAAGTACTAGATGCAGAAGCCTTGGCTTCCTCTGACACTATGCATTGTTCTTCTTCATCTGAAAGAATGGAAGGAAATACCTGTTCACTAAGAAAGTAACCAACCTTCTATGGTCTTATTTTTTTCCCTTTTTCAGGCATTTTCCCAGGCAGTTACTTGACTTCTGAATCCTTTCTCAAGAGGAGGGTCCTAGTGCTCCTCCTCACCATGCTCAGGGCTGAGATTCAGATCAGTTGCTCAATTCCCCTAGGGGCTTTAGGCAGAGAGCTTCACAAATGAACACTGCAGCTGCTGCACCACTACTGCTGCCACCACCTGGGACTGGTGCTAGGGGGAGACCCTTCTCCCTTCTTGCCCAGTTGTGGCACTGACACTGACCTTTGAAGCTTTTTTTGGCACTTGTGGGTTGAGGGATCTGACACCCTTCACTGATACTGGGGATTCTTCCCCAGAGGCCTGTTCTGGTCCTGTTCTTCCTGGTGCCAGTGACAAGCAGCCAAGGCTGGGTTCTGCTCTGTTCCATGTTCTGTGTGAGAGACCTTTCCTGTTGGCCTTCCAGGTTGCCTTTGGCTGGAAATCTCTTTCCCTCTGTCATTCTGTAGTTTCTGCTGTTCTAGAATTTGTTGAGATTCATTTTTTACAGGTATTTTATGGGCTGGGGGGAAAAAGCTAGAGTATGTGCCTTTTTCTACTCTGCCATTCTGGCTCTGCCCCTGGAAAACTTTTATAAGAAAGTCTATAACCAATGGTTTACCAAAATGATATATTTCTACAAATTATACAATACATTATTAATAATAGATGTTATTATTAGTGTTACAAATAACCATAGTCATTAATTTCATTGAGACATTTTGATTTGTGTCTAGATTAAATTTTATTTCTTTCAATTATCAAGCATTTGTTTTTCCTACCTCCTTAAAATTAAAAGAGAAACAAAATGTTTATAAAAATGTATAATCTGAATTTTAGTTTACTAACTTTCTTTTGGGATGTGGGTAGTATTCTTCCTTATGAGTCTCTGAATTCATATTTGATTATTAAATTGAGTATAATTCTTAAGTTTTTCAAAATTTTTCATTTAAAAATGTAAATGTTATAGAATATTCTACTAGTTCTGTTCACTTCACTCTACCTTAGCCCAGACACAATTTCATAGGTTTCTGTTCAGTCCTCTCTTTCTTCATTTCTTACAGTACAATCATTTTTCATCACATTCACATGCCATAACTTATTCAGTTATACTCCAGCTGATAGGCAGCACATTCAATTCCAGTTCTTCACCATCACAAAGATAATTTTGTTCATATAAATCTTTTTATTCTTTAATCTCCTTGGTGTATAGGCTTTTATAGTGATGGTGCTGGGTAGGTACAGTTTGGTATTGAAGAATAATTGCAAATTGCCTTCCAGGATCACAGCTTTGGCAATGGTACATCAACATGCCTGTTTTCACAAGGCCCTTTTAACATTTATTATTTACTTTTTGTTCTCCAACATTACCAATATGATGGGTGTGAGCTGGGAATCTCAGAGTTATTTTAATTGTCATTTCTCTAAATATTTGTCATATGGGGCATTTTATTATGGCTATAGAAACCTTGAATTTCTTCCCTTGAAGAAATGACTTTGCATATTTTTCTTTTACCATTTGGTAAATAGGGAATTATAATTATTCATATACATTTGAATCCATTACTAATATATCTTGAAAATGAGAACTTTATCAGAGAAATTTGCTGTAAATATTTTCCCCAGTTAGTCATTTCCACTCTAATGTCAACTGTATTGCATTGGTGCAAACCACTTAATTTTATGCATTTCCCTTCATCCTACTCTCTCATACTTTTTCTTCTCTTTGTATACAATCCTTTGCAGAGAAGTAGGATATGGAACAGGGCTGTACTTAGCAACTTCTATGTTCTATGCAATTTCAAATCCCTTGCTCCTCTTTTCATCCCCTCAGCCATTCCCCAATAACAGGTATCTTGCAATTTCTTTCCACTGAAATCCTTTTCAACACGACCCACCCAACTTAGGGTTTCTTTTGATTTTAATCCCATTCTAGATCCAGTCTCTTTCTTATTCTTACCTCTCCCCTATTCCTGATTCCTCTTGCTTCCCAACTAAGTTGAATGTTTCTACATCAAATTCTAATAATAATAATTATATAGCAATAACATGAATGTAGTACTTTAAGGTTTGCAAAGTGCTTTATAAATATTATCTCATTTTATCCTCACAAGAAGAGGTAAGTGCTATTGTTTTTCTTTATCCCCAGAGAAAGCATCAGATACATCACTGAGCCTGGAATCAGGATGACCTGAGTTCAAAGTTGGTCTTAGATACTTGGGGGACCCTAAGAAATTCCCTTCCTTTCATCCTGTCTCAGTTTCTTCAGCTACAAAATAAGGATAATAATAGCACCAATAGTGAGGTTATGAGGTTCAAATGAGATAATATTTGTAGAAAGTACTTAACAAGATGCCTGGCACATAATAGGTGCTATAAAAAATCTTGTTGTTTCCCTCCATTTTCACATGAGGAAACTGAAGAAGATAAAGGTTAAGTGACATTTTCATTCATACAACTAGCCAGTATTTGAAGCTAGATTTGAACTCCTAATTGCCTTTATATGTCTGTGTGATTTGTGTGTATTATGTGTGAGTGTAGTCTACCTTTCTTTAACCAGTTCAGATGAAAGTTAGATTGTGGTGACTCCCACTGCCTTTTATTTTGGTAGACTTCTACTAATGTCTACTGATTATGAAATAACCGGCCCCACATATAGCCACATATTTTTGTGCTCTTGGAGTCATTAACCTCTATTCGGTCTATTAAAAACATGCATTTTGCTCTAAGCTTGATTCTCCTTACTAGTCTGTCCTCCACACCTCTCATATCTTTTCTAATTCATTTTTTTCTCACATCTCATTTCTTTTATAATATTTATAACTCTTTAAAAATCCTGCTTTATTTTTAATTTCTTTTTTGAGCAAGATGCGTTTTCCTTTGAAGTTTGCTTGTAGGTGTTTTGGAATTATTAGCTTCTTCTGAGTTTGTGTCTTTGGCATCTCTGAAATCATAGCAGCTCTTGATCTTTATTTCTTTACTCATTATTCCAGTACTCAGTTTCAGTACAACAAGCGCTGGAGGTCTATCTGAGAGCTCTGTGATTCTGACCTTTCTAAGATCCTTCATGTCTCTGTCCAAATCAAGGGACTGATTCTAAGATCAGCCCTGGGTGTTCCTGTACTCTTAACCTAGCTTGGCACTCTGGAGGCAGAATCCTTGTTCCTGAACTTTGTGAGACACATCATGCTGGGTTTAGATGGAATGTTTAATTAGCTCTGAATGCTCCTGTGCAGCTACTCTAGGTCAGAGCTCTGGCTACTGAATCTTAAATTATGGCCCACCCCAATCCTGTTACTTTCCTGGTCATTTTCCTGTAGGTCAAACTGTAACGTTGGTTGGTGTGGATGGATGTTTTGTTGTTGTTTCCTTTGATTTCCCAGTCACTCATTCTGGCATTTTTCTCAGATCACTGTTGGAACATTATAGGTATAGGAAGAGCTGGGCTGTTCTGTTTCCTCATTTTCCATCAACTTGGCTTGGTCAAAAGTCTCTTTTACTTTGTTTCAGTCTTAAATCATCACAAAATTAAAACCAACACAATTGATTAAATGGGGAAAGAATGAATTTGTTGCTTCCTGGGTAAAGAAGCGTCTGACTCTTCAAAGTGCTTAGGTTTTTTTCTTTTGTCCCTTTTAGATTCACCTTGACTCTTTCAGATCTTTTCCACTCTCTGTTCTTTGGTAATTTTTTGAACACAACATAGTGCCTCAGATCTCTTTTTGGTATTTTCACAAAGAACATACAATGCTACAGTTCATGTGTGCCTTAGAGATCTTTGAGTTATATAGTCACAGAATGTTAGAATTTTTAAGTTCCTAAGAGGTAATCTATCATAATTTGCATCAAAACACAAATTCCCCCAACAAAGTGGTCATCTAGCTTTTCCTAAAAATCTCTAATGAAGGTAGAAACACTATTTTCTGAGGTAACCCATTCCACTTTAGTTTTTCCTTAAATCAAGTCTCATTACACTCTTATTCCAGAAAGGCCTCCTGGAACCACCAAGAACAAGTTTAATTCTTTCCTTTGACAGTCCTTTAAATACTTAAAGACAGCAATCATATATTCTCTTATTCAGGCTAACCATACACAGTTCTTTCAAATGTTCCTCATATGGCTTGATTGTGATGCTTTTCATTAATTGTTTGCCCTCCTTTAAATACTCTTCACCTAATCAGTGACCTTCATAAAATGTGGGACCCAGGCATCTGACCAAGGCAAAACATATTAAGACATTTAGGTAGCTCAGCTAGAGGACTGAGCCTGTAGTCAGGAAGACCTGAGTTCAAACCCAGTCTGAAGCACTTATTGGATGTGTAACCCTGGGTAAGTCATTTAACCTCTGTCTGCCTCAGGATCCTTAGCTATAAAATAAAGACCTTACAGGATTTACCTCACAGGATTGCTAAGATCAAATGATATAATACTTATAAAGTGCTTAACATAGTGTTTGGCATGTAATAAATACTTATTAAATACTTAATCATTCCATTCCACTAGAACTATCACCTCCCTAGTTCTACATTCTATACTTCTCTTAATGTAGTATGTTTCCTTTAGTTTTCTTGGCAGCCATTTCAAAATGTTGACTCATTTATTAGCTAATTCAATTTGGTCATATTTTGTAGCTTAGAAACTTAAGCACAGACTTAATTTGTATGAATTCAGAAATCATATCCATAAGGGGGTGTTTTATCTAACTCCCCTGTGGTCCATTTTCTTAGACTTTCATATATTGCCTACTTTGTTCTGCCATTGTAACAACCCTAATTCAAAACCTCATTTCTTCCTGATTACTGTAATGTACTCCACCCAATTTGTGTCTCTACCCCCATTCTCTCCTTCCTCCGATTCATATATATCACTTTCAATACATATATTCAATACATAACTTACAAGTGAGTCTTCATAATGTACAACTCCAATCATGCCATATTTTCTCACAAAAACCTTCAGTTTTTTTTCTTCTCTGTATCTTAAAGCACTCTATCATTTCCTTAGGGCTAGGGCAATTTTCTTTTAGTCTATCTCTAGCAGCAAGTAGTACCTGACATATAGTAGGCACTTAATTAATATTTGTGAGTCATATAAATATGAATTAATCAAATAAAATTCAAATTCCTTAGTTTGTCATTCAACACCTTCAACTCAAATCTCACTCTAATATATCATTTCAATTTTACCTTATACTACTCCCATTACTTCCAGAGGTAGCCCATAACACTTTTGGTTTTCCTTATATCTAAATTTGCCACATTGTACTTTTACTCTTCAGTTTGGCCCTCTAGAACTAATAAGGATAAGTTTAAACCCCCTTTCCTCTGGTAGCCCTTCTAATAATTGAAGTTAGCCATCAAACAACTGAGTGGCACAACAGTTAAAGCACTAGATCGGGAAGACCTGAGATGAATGTAGCCTCAGGCTCTTTAGCTATGTGCCTCCAGGTCAGTCACTTCCCTCTGCCTACTTCAGTTTTCTCAACTGTAAAATGGGGAGAATAATAGCAACCTACCTCACAGGGCTTTTGTGAGAGTCAAATGAGATAATATATGTAAAGCACTTCACACAGTGCCTGGCACAGAGTAGACATTAGTAAACATTAGTAAACATTCCCTCCTACCCCAATACATACACTCCTCTACATGTTTCTTATAGCCCAGTAAACTTGGACGATTCTACTATTCACTGAACTACTGATCTTTTTCTACTTTTTGTCTTCAAGTTATTCTTAACTGTACACTCTACTTAACACCTTTTTGTTCGTAGAAATCACTTTTGTCTTTCAAAACACATCAGAGGCTATCTACTCTATGAATTAAACATTCTCTCCATCCTCTTCTAGACATTCAGAAAGCTGATGAAATATTCCATGATAGAGATGATAGGGTTCTGAAATAGACTGGTAGCTATGTGAATAAAGAGAAGAAAATAGTGGGAAGAAATGTTGTCAATTTTATCAAGGGATAGATGAAAAGATTTAGTAACTGATTATCTATATAGAGCATAGGAGAGTGACAAGTCAAAGAAGATATGAATGATATTAAATTAGATGACTGGACAGATGGTTTTGCCCTTGACAATAGTAGGAAAATTCAATAATGGGCTGGGTTGGGGAAGAAAAACCATGTAAAGAGCTCAGAATTCATACATGCTTACTTATTCTGCCTTATTCTGTTTCACACAAAATGAAAAAGGAGGATAAGGCTGTCATTCATAGATAGTAGCATCCTTCAAGAGGCACATGATGAAGGTATAGAAGGTAGGACATGTGTATGCAGGTGGGGTTATAGAAGAGTGATTTCCCAAAGGCAGAACTCTTATTGTGGATAATAGGATAAGGGTTGAGTTAACTTGACCTGAAGGACTGACCTAGGCCTCAATTTGGGAGAGGCTGGATATTATGTGGCAAATAGCAGAATGGACACATATTGAGGGATATGGCAGACCTGGTGGTGTTGGAGATAAGTCTCATTATCTTGAGGAAGATGCAATTCAATCCACCTTTGAAATGACCACAATCATAACATTGGAGGGCATGTCATGGTTTCTTCTTTGAAGACTACTACTCCACAGAAGAAAAACGGCATCTCATTGTGTGACTTCTCAGGTTTTCTTCTCTTTTTTATTGTCCCAAGCTCTTCATTCTCCATTTTAAAGTAAAAGGGTATTATCCAAACATATATGTTGACAATAACTTAATTAATAATCTTCAATATATTGCCAATAATGGCAAATAAAGATGAGTTAAGGGTCCACATTGTATCAAGAATTGTCAAGATAATCTCACACCTTCTTAAGGAGATAGAACAAATTTCTCACCATTCAGGGGATTTATATAATATTTGGTAAAATATTTGTAAATCAAAATAGTGTCTGTAATGGTGTGAGAGTGTACAAAAAGGGCTTTCATAATTTATATAGAGAAATATCACTAATCCTAGAAGGAAGTCCTCATTAGAGGGAGTGATGAAACTGAAGAATAACAGCTGCTTCTTCCTCCTACACTTTTAGTTAAGGTTTACCTTCTAGAGAAGGGGATATGATTGGTACATTGAAGTTTTTCCTGATTTTTCTGATTAAGTGTTAATTTTCCTGATTTTTCCTGATTTCCTGAAGTTAGAAAATCCTAACAATGATTTTAGTTATGTTTTTAGTACTGTTCATGCAACATAGCATATCAGTACTTTAATATTTGAATAGATGTGTAATCACATTGATATGGATGTACTCCTAAGTGGTAGAAATTACAAACCATCCTTACCTTTTCACCTTGTGTAGTTATTGTCAATATATTCCTATCAATTTTAGGTACAGGGTTCATCCAACATGCTAAAGTCTTCTTCTAGATCTTTTATATTTAAAAAAAATATTTATTTCATTAAATATTTCCCAATTATGCATAAAATTAATGTTAATGTTTAACATTTTGAGTGCCAAATACTCTCATTCCCTCCTACTCCTACCCCTTCCTTGAGAAAGCAAGCAATTTGATATCAATCATACATGTGACATCATGCAGTACATATTTCCATATTCATGGTTAAGAAGAAAACACATTTGCACAAATAAAGTCAGTTCTAAGTAAATGGAAAAACATCAGTTGCTCATGGGTAGGACCAACCAATATAAGAAAAATGACAATTCTACCTAAATTAATTTACTTATTTAGTGCCATACCAATTAAACTATCAGATAATTATTTTCTAGAACTAGAAAAAATAATAACAAAATTCATCTGGAAGAACAAAAGCTCCAGACTATCAAGGGGACTAAAGAAAAGAAATGCTAGGGAAGGTGACCTAGCTCTACCAGACCTCAAATTGTATGATAAAGCAGTCATTATCAAAAACCACTTGATAATGGCTAAGAAACAGAAAGGTAGACAAGTGGAATATGCTAGATACTCAAGACACAGTAGGCAATGAATATAGCAATCTACTGCTTGATAAACCCAAGAACCCCAGCTTCTGGGACAAGAACTCACTGTTTGACAAAAATTGCTGGGAAAACTGGATAACAGTGTGGCGGAAAGTAGGCATAGAGCAATGCCTGACACCATTCACAAGAATGAAGTCTAAATGGGTTCATGATCTAAGTATAAAGATTGATGTTATGGACAAATTGGTGAAGTAAGGAATAGTGTATTTATCAGATGTATGGAGAAGGGAAGAATTTATTACTAAAAATGAGATAGCATTATGAAGTACAAAATGGATAATTTCAATTACATTAAACTGAAAAGTTTTTGCACAACCAAACCCAAGGCAACCAAGATTAGGAGGAAACCAGAAAATTGGGAAAGAATTTTTGCAGCTGATGTCTGTGATAAAGGCCTCATTTCTAAACTATATAGAGAACTGAGTCAAATGTACAAAAATACAAGTCATTCCCCAGCTGATAAATTGTGAAAAGATATGAACAGGTAGTTTTCAGAGGAAGAAATTAAAGCTATCTATAGTCAAATGAAAAAATGCTCTAAATCACTCTTGATTGGAGAGATGCAAATCAAAACAACTCTGAGGTACCATGTCATATCTATCAGATTGGCAAACATGACAGAACAGGAAGATGATGAATGTTGGAGAGGATATGGGAGAATTGGAACACTAATTCATTTTTGGTGGAGCTGTGAGCTGATCCAACCATTCTGGAGAGCAATTTGGAACTATGCCCAAAGGGTTACAAAAATGTGCATACCCTTTGACCCAGCAATACCATTTCTAGGACTGTATCCTCAAGAGATCATAAAAATGGGAAAGGGTATAAACCCTACATGTACAAAAATATTTACAGCAGCACTCTTTGTGGTGGCCAAAAGCTGGTAATCAAGGGGGTACCCATCAATTGGGGGATGACTGAATAAATTATGGTATATGAATGTAATGGAATGTGAGTGCTCGTCCTTCATTGCCGAAGAAGACAATGTCATCAGAGAGATAATGATATGACTTACACTAGACTTTGTTTTGAATGAGGGAGAGTTGTGCTCACCAGCCTCACTTCTCCAAAGCCATCTGAATCCAGTGACCAGATATTTATCAGGATGACTGGAGATGACCCTGGATGAGGCAACTGAGGTTAAGTGACTTACCCAAGGTCGCACAGCTAGTGAGTGTTAAATGTCTGAGCTGAGATTTAAACTCAGGTCCTCCTGACTCCTGCACTGGTCCTTTATCCACTACACCACCTAGCTGCCCCATGTAAAGGAATACTATTGCTCTGTAAGAAATGATGAACAGAAAGACTTCAAAGAGGCCTAGAAAGATTTATATGATCTAACGCTAAGTGAAAAGAGCAGAACCAGGAGAACTTTGTGCACAGCAGCAACCACAGCGAGTGAGAGTTTTTCTGGTAGACTTGAAACTTCATTGCAATGCAAGGACTTAAAAACATTCCCAATGGTCTTTTAACGCAAAATACCTTCCACATCTAGAGAAAGAACTATGGAATTCAATCGCATAATGTAGCAGATAATTTTCTTTTGTATTATATTTTGGTTTGTTATATAACTTCTCCCATTCATTTTATTCTTCTACACAGCATGACTATAGTGAAAATGTGTTTAATAGGAATGTATGTGTAGAACATATAAAATTGTATGTCATCTTGGGGAAGGAGAGGGAAGGTAAAGGGGGAAGGGGGAAATCTAAGTTACATGGTAGTGACTATAGAACACTGAAAATAAATAAAATTAATAAAAAAGAAGAAAACAGACCAAAAAAAAAAAGAGAGAGAAAAATAGGGAATATTAAAAAGTACACTTCAAACTGTGTCCAGAGGTTTTTGATTCCCTCTCCAGAGGTGGATATAATTTTTAACTATGGGCTCTTTGGAATTGTATTAGATCATTGTCTTGTTAAGAGTAGCTAAATCTTTCATTGTTGATCATCCTTACAATATTGCTGTTAGTGTGTACAATTTTCTCCTGGTTCTGCTCTCTTCACTATGCATGAGTTCGTATAAGTCTTCCCAAGTTGTTTTTTTTTTTTCTGAATTTATCTTGCTTATCACAAACAATCACAATCATATGCCACAATTTGTTCAGTTACTCTGCAATAATAGGCATCCTTTCAATCTCTAATTTTTTGCTACCGTATGAAGAGTTGTTATAAACATTTTTGTATAAATGTGGTCTTTTCTTTTATCTTTTTGGAATACAGAGCCAGTACAGGAATTGCTAGATCAAAGGATCTGCAACATTTTACAGCCCCTTTTGCACTGTTCCAAACTAGTCACCAGAATAGTTGGATCAGTTCACAACTCCACCAACATTTATATCCCAATTATTCCATATCCTCTCCAGCATTTGTCACTTTCTTTAACTGTCATGTTACTCAATCTAATAGGTGTGAGGTAGTACCTCAAGTTGATTTAATTTATATTTCTCTAATGATTAATGATTTAGAACATTTTTTTTTGCATGTAGCCTTGATTTCTTCTTTTAAAAACTGCTTTCTCATATTCTTTAACCATTTATGAACTGGGGAATGGTTCTTTTTTATATATGAATTTGGCTCGGTTTGCTATGTATTTGAGAAATGAAGCCTTTATCAGAGAAACTTTCTGTAAAACTTTTCCATTTCTTGTTTTTCTTCTAATTTTCATGAATTAGGTTTGCTTGTGAAAAAGTTCTTTAATTTCATGTAGTCAGAATTATCCATTTTATTTTCCATGATCCTCTCTATCTCTTGTTTTGTCATAAACTCTTCCCATATCCATATAGCTGACAAGTACATTTTCCAATGCTTCTCTAACTTGCTTTTGTTATCACCCATTATTTCTAAATAATTTATTTGTATTGACCTTATCTTGCTACATAATTGGAGATGTTATTCTACATCTAGTTTCTGTCCAACTGTTTCCTAATTTTCCCAGAAATTTTGGTCAGATGGTTAAGTTCTAGCCCCCCAAACTTGGATCTTTGAGTTTATCAAATATTAAATTACTTTCGTCATCTACTACTGTGTGTTCTGTACCTAATTTATCTGTCTATCCAACCTATTAGTGTGTCTGGAGTGTTCAAGGAGGATTAGCACCTCTGGTGTGAAAACTTGCTGAGCCCCTTTCAGGGATATTTTTTTGCCTCTAGCGTCTGTCTACCTAGCACCCAACTCTAACCTATGACTCCAAGAAGCGCTAGCATGTGATGTGGCCTTACTCTAGTAAACTGACTCAGCAACCAGGTTGAGGGTAATTGACAGGCCTCAAATATGTTGGTGAATTAGTGGGGTGTCTACCACCAAGCATGTGAAGACTTTCCCCATTAGTATGAATGAGTGAGAACAATTGTTCTAGCAGAAATCATAACAGATGGGATAGAGTGCTTAGAGTTTGTTTAGACATCAAAGATGCCAAAATCATGTACTGCATTCTGGACCATTGACAGTTGTCTTGACTTTTCTCTTGCTCCTGGACTTTGATGACTCTGGAGGACAGACTCAGGCTGACAACTTTGTGTAACTTTGCCTTATTTAAATCCAATTTATGCAGAAGCTAAGAAATCTCCTTATGATGTCATTGGTCCTCTTCAAAAGCAAAGGACAGACAACAACACAATCTATTCCACTTATCCTCTACTCTATTTCTTAGCCAGTACCAATTTATTCTGATGATTACCACTTTGTGATAGAGTTTGAAATTTAGTACTGCTAGGCTGCCTTACATCACATTTTTTCCTTATTGATTACCTTGATATTCTTGACATTTTGTATTTCCAGATGAATTTTATGGATATTTTTCTAGCTCTATAAAATAGTTCTTTGGTAGTTTGATGAGAATGACACTGAATAAGTAAGTTAACTTAGATAGAATTGTCATGTTTTGTTATATTGTGTCAGCCTACCCATGAGCAATTAATATTTTTCTAGTTCTTTAGGTCTGTCTTCTTTTGCGTGCGTGAAAAATGTTTTGTAGTTGTGTTCACATAGTCGCTGAGGTTTTCTTAACAGGTATTCTTCCAAGTCTTATATATTGTCTGCAATTATTTCAAATGGAATTTCTCTTTATATCTTCTCTTACTGAGTTTTGTTGGTAGTATATAGAAATTCTGATAATTTATTTGTATGTATTTTATATCCTCCAACTTTGCTAAAGTTGGCAAATCATTTCAACTACATCTGTAGCTGATTCTCTATGATCCTATAAGTGCACCATCATGTCATTTGCAAAGAGTGATAGTCTATTTTTTTCTATCCCTTTGACTTTGTTTTATTGTTTCTTGATGTCTTTTGGAGTGATTAGCTTCTACTTGCCCAGTCCTACATTTTAAGAAGTAATTTTCTTTTTTTCTCCAAATTTATTAAATTATTTGTTTTCAGTTTTCAACAATCGCTTCCATAAGTTTCAAATTTTCTTCCCTCCCCTTCCCTCTCCCTCACCAAGATGGGTTCTACATATGCATTCCTATTAAAAACATTTTCACATTAGTTATGTTGCCTAGAAGAATTAAAATGAATGGGAGAAACTATGAGAAAAAACAGAACATATCCAAAGAGAAAATAGTCTGCTTCATTCTGTGTTCCAACTCCATAGTTCTTTCTCTGAATGTGGATGACCTTTTGTACCATGAGTCCTTTGGAAATCTTTTAGGTCCTTGCATTGCTGTGAAGGGCTAAGTCTATCAAAAACAATCCTTACATACTGTGACTGTTACTATATATAATTTTCTCCCAGTTCTGCTCACTTCATTCAGTATTAGTTCATATAGGTCTTTCCAGGTTTTTCTGAAGCCCACCTGTTCCTTATTTCTTATAGCACATGGCCATCCCTGCCAGTTCTTGGCCACCACAAAAAGAGTGGCTACAAATATTTTTGTACATGTGGGACCTTTCCCATTTTTATGATCTCTTTGGAATACAGCCCTAGAAGCGGTATTGCTGGGTCAAGGGGTATGCACATTTTGTAGCCCTTTGAGCTTAGTTCCAAACTATTCTCCAGAATAGTTGGCTCAGCTCACAGCTTCACCAGCAATGAATTAGTGTTCCAATCTCTTCCACAACTTCTTCAACATTTATCATTTTCCTGTTTTGTTGTGTGATGTGATATTTCAGAGTTGTTTTGATTTGCATCTCTCTAATCAATAAAATTTAGAGCATTTTTTCATATGACTGTACATAGCTTGAATTTCTTCCTCTGAAAACTTCTTGTTCATATCCTTTGATCATTTATCAGCTGGGAAATGACTTGTATTCTTGTAAATTTGATGCAGTTCTCTATATATTTTAGAAATAAGGTCTTTATCACAGACACTAGTTTGCAAATTCCCTCCCCCTCCCCAGTTTTCTGCTTCCCTCCTAATCTTGGTTGCATTGCCCTTGCACAAAAACTTTTCAATTTAAGGTAATCAAAATTATCCATTTTGCATTTCAGAATGTTCTCTATCTTGTTTGGTCATAAATTCCTCCATTCTCCATAAATCTGGCAAATAATCTATTCCTTGCTCCCCTAATTTGTTTATAACATTAGCTTTTATACCTACATTGTGCAACCATTTGGACTTTATACTGGCGCATGGTGTCAGGTATTGATCTATATCAAGTTTCTGCCACTTATTTTCCAGTTTTCCTAGCAGTTATTGTCAAACAGTGAGTTCTTATCCCAGAAGTTAGAGTCTTTGGGTTTATCAAGCACCAGACTGCTGTAATCATTGACTACTGTGTCTTGTGTACCTAAGTTATTCCACTGATTTACCCCTCTATTTCTTAGCCAGTAGCAAGTGGGTTTGATTTTTATTATATTAGCTCGACCCTACCCAGGAGCAACTGATTTTTCCCCAGTTACGTAGATCTGTCTTTATTTTTGCAAAAAGTGTTTTGTAATTGTGTTCATATAGTCCCTGGGTTTGTTTTGGTAGGTACATTCCCAAATATTTTTATAGTGTCTGCAGTAAATTTAAATAGGATTTTTCTATCTCTTGTGGTTGGATATTGCCAGAAATATATAGAAATGCAGAAGATTTATGTGGGTTTCTTTTGCATCCTGCAAATTTGCTAAAGTTGCTTATTATTTCAAGTAGTGTTTTACTTGATTCTCCAGGATGCTCTAAGTACATTTTTATATCGCCTGCAAGGAGTGATAACTTAGTTTCTTCTTTGCCTATTCTAATTCTTTCAATTACTTTTTCTTTTCACTAAAGCTAGCGTTTCTAGTACCATTTTGAATAACAGTGGTGATGGTGGACATCCTTTTTTCACCCCGATCTTACTGGAAATTCATCTAGCTTATCCCCATTACATATAATGCTTGCTGATAGTTTTAGGTAGATATATTTATTATTTTGAGGAAGGCTCCATTTATTCCTATGCTCCCCAGTATTTTCAATAGAAATGTATATTGTGTTTTGTCAAAAGCTTTTTCTGCATCTATTGAGATAATCACATGATTTCTGTTGGTTTTGTTGTTGATATGATCAATTATGCTGATAATTTTCCTAATATTGAACAAGCCTTGTATTACTGGCATAAATGAGTTATTTTCATTAACGATGTTTTGTACCTCTTGGTCCATTTGGCCAATTCTGTTTTTGAAAGTTTTATTTTTTTTCAGTATTTTCTGTACCCCTTTTACTAAGTTGTAAATTGTCTTTTCAAAATTTCTTCCTTTATTTCATTTTTTATCTAAATTTTCCTCTACCACTCTTATTTAATTTGGAACATATTTTTTTGCTCTTTCAGGAATCCTTGTTGGATCTGTGTACAATTCACAAAGATATTATGTATAAATTTTTGAAATACATTGACCTCTTCTCAAAGTGGGCTAGATGCTACTGGAAAAGGTTAATGTTTGTAGAATGTAATATGAAAATCATCATATACTCTGATAAAACTTTGGAACTCTGTATTCAGGGAGTCTCCTTTTGCATGGAGGATACAGAATGCAGTCCCTGGAATTCTCTGAAGAAATAGATTAAAACATAAAACATGAGTTTTTTTATACAACTGAACTTGGGACTTAGAAAGAGGAAAAGGTAACTGATAAAGTTTAAGAGGTAAAGTTAAATTAATTACATGAAGAAATAGACATTTAAACAAAGTAGTAGGGAAGCTCAAATGCTAGATTCTCTTACCATTACAGCTTTGCGAGCTCCTCTATGTGGGCTTCAGATCAGCCTCCTCCTGTGTGTCACAGATCTCTTTTTCTGACCTCTTGTGTTGCCTGGGCCTAGAAGAATGTTTCATCCTGATCTTTCGTGGGGTCTGTTACTCCAGAATTGAGTTGAGGCATTATTTAAAGCTGTTTGGAAGATATTTGGAGAGTTCAAGTAGGTTATTTCTCTACTCCTTTATCTTGGATCTGCCTCTGGAAATCCTAGATCTCTTGACATTGCCTGAGTACTATTTCTGTATGTAGGTTACATTTCTCTTATTTCTTACTTGTCATGGATGACTGACCCACATCCATTTCTGGTTAGTCGTCATTAAGACATTATTGAAGATACTGCTTTCAATAAAATAATTAAATTCTATGTGTTTTCATGAAATTTAAGTTTGTAGTCTATACTTATGATTTAGAGAATTTTGTAATCACTAACAGACAGTCAAAAGTATGAATGTGTTTGATATGCTCTTGTGGAATATACTAAACTTTTCTTTGATGATTCCTGTTTGGGAATATTTGTAAAATATTTGCAAGGTTTCCCTGAATCATCTATCTAGATACTTAATCAAATATTGTGGATTCTATTTCCTACTACTTTCTGCCACTTTACTAGATTTTGTGGGGGAGATAAAGAAGAGTAATGTATTTCCTTCAAGTCATTCATTATCTTTTTGAAGGACACAAGATAAGCACATGTGAAATGAAGAATAATTCCAAGTAGTAAATAATTATGACAAAATAAATGATATAGAAAATGTGTCAAGGGAAAAAGAGATAATGGTGGTCTGGAATGATTAGGAAATAATTCATAATGAAAATGAGACTTGAGATAAATTTTCAAAAATGGGACTTTCTAAGCTAAAAGAATTGGGAGGGAAATTTAAGAAACAAAACTATTTAAATTAAGACTTGGGAATTGAGGAAAACCTCAAATGCTACAGTAGGTTTTTTGATTTAGTCATTTCTTATCTTAACAAATATAGAGAAAAGTTATTTCTCATCCTTTGGATATTAATAATTTATGAACAAATATAGTTCCAAGGTACACTATTATACTTCCTGCCTATTTCTCTTCCAAGAAAATTTCAATTTCTTTAACCTTTTCATGCATTTCCTTTCCTAACCCAAGAATTATTTTCCTTCACCTATTCAGTCTCCTGCATTTTAAGAGGAGTGCAGAAAATTTGAAGAAGTGCCAAATTAGATCCAAGTTCCCCTAAGGACCTGATGTAGCAATAGCTTTTCAGGAAATTATTACATTTCAGTTCCAACATGTATCCAAATTAATTTCTTAAAAAAAAATCATTCTTTCAAAAACATTTATTTAGTGCTTGTTATTTTCAATGCAGAAATAAGAAATTTTTATCTAAAAGTTTCTCTCTAAAAATCATTTAACAATTCTTCCACCTCATTTAAAATTTAAGAAAAATCCTAAATGCTTCCTGTTTTTTCTTAGTGCTTATTTCCTTAGTCTTGCAAATAATCCTATACTGGAAGGGATTAACACCTTAATCTGACTAGAATTGTTATTCATAAGACCTAATATATACTATTTAGCTTTCAAGGGAAAATGGCTTATTTTTTCTACTCCAAATTCCAGACTACTATTTGAAAAAGGATTATTTTAATACCAAAACAAGTATTTTTAACTTATCACTGTTGGACATTAACTTGCTACCAAAAGAGCAAATTAAAATGATGTATGACTCTCCTTGACAGAAATAGGAACAGTATAGTACCACGGAAACACATTCTTAGTAGCCTGAGGATCACCCAAATTTGATGTCATAGCAGGAGGCCAATGAAATCTTATGTCTGAGGTTTTTAACCTCTTATGCTCAGGGATAAAGTGGGACACACTGAAGCTTTAATATGAGAGTGACTGAATGGCTAGCACTGGCCTTGCCAGTTTAAAAAATGATATTTTTAAAGTAACAAATACACAGCCCATCACAAAGAATTCATAGTTATATACTTTGCTATGTATATTAAGAGCAAGTGCTCAGCAGTGAAACTTCAATTAGAACCATAAGCTCAGACCCCAGCTCTATCATTTACCAACAGTGCAGCCTTGGATAGGTTGCTTTTTGAGCTTCAATTTAATCATATGTAAAACGAAGAGGTTGGCATCAAATTTTCTAGGATGATAAGGGAAGGGGATAGTTAATGTTGGAGTGGCTTTGAGAAGTCAGATATATTAATACTCTTTTAGAAGAGCTATGAATTAGCCCCTGAAAGAATTGGAAATTATGCAAAAAAAATCAGTAAAAGACAGGAAGGGAAAGGAAAAGGAAGGAAAAGCAAAGATCCTACATATAACAAAATATTCATAGCAGTACTCTTATGTGATAGCAAAACCCTGATAATAAAGTATGTGTTCATCGATTGAGGAATGGTTGAGAAAATTGTGATATATGAGTGCACTTGGATATTGAACCATAAGAAAGGACGAATATGAGAAATTTAGAGAAACATGAGAAGGTCTGTATGAACTACTCTAAACTAAAGCAAAAAAACAACATTTTGGTCATTTTTCTAGCCTAATATCAGAAATTTAGCTTGTAGGTCAGTGTAAAAAATGTATAACAAGAGTAGGAGTGCAGTGCTATCACTCTAATTCCAGATATGGATCACTAATTAATCCCTTGAGCTCAAACCAGGGATAGGCAACAAGCCTTATTGCTTCAAACCCATAAACACTTCTAGTTAACTGAGAGGATATAGAGCAAATAACTGTCAACTAGTGCTCCACCCAATATAATTCTGAAATTGTGTGACAAGGATCCAAATGAAGTCTGGAACCTGGAAAGTGCAGAAAATCAGAAATTAGATCATACATTAGATTAAACTGAATCCTAGAGCAGATTTTGCTGTTAGACCCTTTTTGCAACTCCCTGGACCTACCATCCTCTAAAATCCTTGAAGAATAAAGCACTTGATATAGAAGGGCTAGGAGACAAGATAATATAGAATAGGACTAAATAAGGTCTATGAATCCCTTTAATGAGTACACAGAGCCTATCCTAGCACATGTTCCCAATTCAAAAAATAAGACCGAAGCTAAGATGGTAGAGTGGAGACAGGAACTCACTTGAATTCTTCCAACATTCCCCTCCAAGTAACTTCAAAATAATGTCTCAGATAAAACTATGGAATGGCAGAGTCACAAAAGGTTGGGGTGAAACAATTTTCCAGCCCAATACTACTTAGAAGGTAGGCAGGAAAACACCAGAATGGTGGTTAAGCCTGGGGAATTCAGCATAGGCTCCACCCCCAGCAGCTCTCGGTCCATAGATCATAAGGGCATTAGACAACTGGTCAGAAAGAGATTGCAAGGAACACTTTGCTATTGCTGGGTTCAGTACCTGTTGCATTGCCCACATGCAAGGTTGTAGTTCCAAGACAAAGAGGAGATCTAGATGTTGTGGCTACAAGGGATCAGGGGCTCTAGTTTTGGTTCCAAGGCAGAAAGGAAAACTATCACTTGTGGCTATAGGAGAGAAGGGGATTTTGTTACAGTTCCAGGGCCAAGAATAGTAATAACTATTGTGGATATTGGAACAAGATCCCTTCCTAGGGTAAAGACCAACACACCAGCCAGAAGAGCAGAAGTTGCACCTTTTCTGAGATTATGCAATCTTGGAAGTGCCAAAAAATTTACTAGAACTAGCAGTAAAAACAGCAGTACAAAATACCTGAATGGAATAGTGCCCCTCTACCCCAGGAGCAGAGCCTAGCTTTAACATAAACTTAAAAGTGAAGAAATAGGTTGAGGAAATGACAAAATATAAGAACCTGACAACAAAAGGTTACTATGGTTATAGGGAAATCAGGATTACAAATTAATAGGAAGAAAATTCTTTCAAAAGAGATTACAGGCAAAGCCTTAAAGAAAAATGTGAATTGGACCCAAGACCAACAAAAATTTTGAAAAGAGATAAAAAAGAATTTAAAAAAAATAGGAAGGGTAGAGGAAAAATTGGGAAAGAAAATGGCAGTAGTGCAAGAAAATTGTGAAAGTAGCACCAATAGCTTGGTAAAAGAGTCTATTAACACTGTAAGAAAGAGAACTGTCCAACTAGTAAAAGAGGAAAACAGATTCACTGAAAAGAAAAACATCTTTAAAAGAAAAAAATTGCCAAATAGAAAAAGAGGAACAAAAATTCACTGTTGAAAAGAACTCCTTAAAAAGCAGAATTAGCCAAATGGAAAAAGAAATACAAAAGCCCACTGAAGAAAATTATTCTTTAAAAAAAGTATCACTGGGCAAATAGAAACTAATGGCTCCATAAAGCATCCAGAGGCAATAAAAAAAAATCAAAAGAATTTTTAAAAATAGAAGAAAATGTGAAATAACTCATTATAGAAACAAATGACCTTGAAAATTGATCAAGGATAAATAATGTAAGAATTATTTGGACTACCTAAACATCATTATAAAAAAAATCAAGATCTCATCATATTTTAAGAAATTAACTACATTGATGTCCCAGAACAGAAGAGCAAAATAGAAATGGAAAGAATCCAACAATCACCTCCTAAAAGACCTTCCAAAATGAAGACTCAAAGGAATGTTATAACCAAATTCCAGAGGTCTTAGGTCAAAGAGAAAACACATTTAGCAGCCTGAAAGAAACCAGTCAAATATCACAGAGACATAGTCAGAATAACACAAGTTAAGTAGGTTCCACTTAAAAGAATCAGTGGGCTTGGAATATGATATTCTAGAAAGCAAATGAGCTTGGATTAAAACCAAGAATAAACCACTCCAGCAAAACTAAGTATAATCCTTTAGGGAAAACATGGATATTTAATGACCTGTAAGACTTTCAAGCATTACTGATGAAAAGAAAAGAACTGAATAGAAAATTTGGTTTTCAAGTATAGGACTCAAGAGAAATATGAAAAGTAAACAGGAAAAAATCATAAAGGATTAAATAAGGTTAACTGATCTACATTCCTGTGTCAGAAGATGATACATGTAACTCAATAACTTTATCATTATTAGGACACTTAAAAGAAGTATGCATAGACAAAGACATGGGTGTGAGAATACTATGATAGAATGATTTCAAAAAACTAAAATTAAGATATGAGAAAGAGTAATGTATTGGGAAAGGGGGAAAGGAGAGTAAGAGTGGGGGAAATTATCTCACACAAGAAGCACTAAGGGAAGAACTTTGATAGTGGAGGAGCAAATGGGGGGTCACAGCTTGAACCTTACTCATTGTATTTGACTCAAAAAGAAATAAGATACACACTCAGTCAGAAATGGAAATCTATCTTATTCTACAGGAAAGTAAAAGGGGAAGAAAATAAGAAAGTATGGGTTGATAAAAGGGAGTATAGATTAAGGAAATCAGTAGTCAGAAGCAAAATGGAGTTTTCAGGAAGGAGAGGGAGAGAGAGAGAGAGAGAGAGAGAGAGAGAGAGAGAGAGAGAGAGAGAGAGAGAGAGAGAGAGAGAGAGAATGGGAATGGGAATGGGAATGAGAAGAAGTCACCCATAAGATGGAAGTGGATGGCAGAATAGATTAGAAGCCAGAATCCAACAACATGTTGTTTACAAGAAACACACTTGAAACAGAAAGACATATATAAAGTTAAAATAAGAGACCGCAGCAGAATTTAGTATGCTTCAGCAGATATAAAGCAGAAAGCATATGTAGTAAGCATGATTCTAGACAAAGCAAAACCAAAAATAGATAATAGAGATAAGCTGAGAAATTTCATTGAAATAATATCAATAGTAAACATATATGCAGCATATGGTATAGCACCCAAATTGTTAAAGGAAAAGTTAAGTGAGTTACAGGAGGAAATAGATAGTAAAATTTTACTAGTGAAGGACCTCAACTTTTCTTTCTCAGAAGAAGATAAATCTATTCATAAAATAAACAAAAATGAAATCAAGGACATGAATAGATTCTTAGAAAATTGAGATGTGGTAGACTTTTGGAGAAAATGGAAAAGCAGAAATAATAAATGCATCCTTTTCAGACCACAATGCAGTGAAAATTACATTCAACAAAGGGTTTTGGAAACATTAAAAATTAATTGGAAACTAAATAATATATTTGTAAAGACTGAAGTCAAAGAACAAATCATAGAAACAAATAATTTCATTAAAGAGAATCAAAACAATTAGACAAAGTACAAAAATTTATAGGATGTAGCCAAAACACTATTTAGAAGAAAAATTATATCTCTAAATGCTTATGATTTATAAAATAGAGGAAGAATAGATCAATGACTGAGCATGCAATTAAAAAAATAACTAGTAAAAGAACAAATTTGGAATCTCCATAAAATTGGATATCCTGAAAATCAAAGGAGAGATTAAAAAAAATTGAAAGTGAAAAAACCATTGAAGTATTAATCAAAAGTTGAAGCTGGGTTTTTTTTTTTTTTTGAGGGGATAATAAATTACATAAAGTATTGGGTAATTTGATTCAAAAATAGAAGGGAAAACCCAAATTGCCAGTATAAAAAATGAAAAGGATGAATTCATATTCAATAAAGATTGAATTAAAGTTATTATTAGCAACCATTTTGCCCAATTATATGAAAATAAATCTAACAATCTAAGTTAAATTGATGAACATTTACAAAAATGGAAAATGCCAAGATTAAAGAGAAAATAGAATACTTAAACAGCCCTATCTTAGAAAAAGAAATTGAAGAAGCCATCAATGAGTTCTCTAAGAAAAAGTCCCCAGGACCAAATTGATCAGGAAGTGAATTCTACTGAAGATTTAAAGAACAATTAATTCCAATACCTTAAAATCTTTTTGCAATAGACAAAGAAAGAGTTCTAACAAATTTCTTTTATGAAATAATTATGGTGTTGATACCTAAATCAGAATCAGCAACAACAGAGAAAGAAAATTATAGATCAATTCCCATACAATGTAGAAATTTTAAATAAAATACTATCAAGGAGATTTCAGCAATATATACCAAAGTTCATACTCTATGCCAGGAATGCAGGTCTGGTTCAATATTAGGAAACCACATCAATAATAAAAACAACAATAATCATGTGATAATCTCAATACATGGAGAAAAAGTTTTAGTAAAATGCAATACTTATTCTGATTAAAAATGCTAGAAAGCATAGGAATAAAAGAAGTTTTCCTTAAAATAATAAGTAGAATCTATTTAAAACCATTAGCAAGATAAGCTAGATGCTTTCCCAACAAGATCAGGGATGAAGAAAGGATATCCATTATCATCACTATTATTCAATATTGTACTAGAAATGCTAGTTATAGCAATGAGAAGAAAAATGATCGAAGGAATTAGAGTATAAAATAAAGAAACAAAACTATCACTCTTTGCAGATGGTACGATGTTGTTCTTAGAAAATCCTGGAGAATCGAGTAAAAAAGCAGTTGAAATAATTAACAACTTTAGCAAAGTTGAAAGATATGAAAAAAACCCTCATAAATCATCAGCATTTTTATATATTACCAAGGAAGTCTAGAAGGAAGAGATAAAAGAAGAATTTCCATTTAAAATAATTGCAGACAATACAAAATATGTGGGAGTCTGCCTGATAAGATGAATCCAGGAATTTCATGAATAGAAAATACTTAACGCACACACATACACACACACACACACATACACACACACACAATCAGAGCCAAACGACTAGAAAAATAATAATTGCTCATGGGTAGGCCAAGCCAATAAAATAAAAATGACAACTTGACCAAATTAACATATTTATTCTATGCCATACCAGTCAAACTACCACTAAAAAGTATTGGAAGCTGGAAAGAACAATGACAAAATTCATCTAAAAGAACAAAAGATCAAGAATATCAAGAAAAGAATGAAAAATGTGAAGGAAGACAGTATCAGATCTCAAAATTTATTATAAAGTGGTAATTATCAAAACAATCTGGTACTTACCTAAGAAATAGAGGGGCAGATTAGGTACACAATAAATATTTATAAGTGAGCATAGTAATGTAATATTTGAAAAATGTAAAGGCCCAAGCTTTAGGGACAAGAACTCATTATTTGACAAAAATTCCTAGGAAAACTAGAAAGTAGTTCGACAGAAACTATGTATAGATCAACATCTCATACCACATACTAAGATAAAGTCAAAATGGGTACATGATTTAAATATAAAGGGTGATACCATAAGCAATTTAGGGAAGCAAGCCATAGTTTACCTATCAGATCTATGGATAAAGGAAAAATTTTTATAACTGCACAGAAAATAGAGAACATTATGAGACAGAAATGGATAATTTTGATTTAATTAAATTAAATAGGATTTGCAAAACATAACCAATACAGCCTAGATTAGAAAGCAAGCTGGATACTTGGAAAAAAACTCACAATTTTTACAACAAGTTCTGATAAAGGATATATTTCTCAAATATACAGAGAACTGAGTCAAATTTATAAGAATACAAGTCATTCCCCAATTGATAAATGTTCAAAGGATATGAACAGACAGTTTTTAGGTGAACAAACCAAAGCTATTTATAGTAGCATAAAAATGCTCTAAAGCACTACTGATGAGAGACATGCAAATTCAAACAGCTCTGAGGTGCCACCTCATACCAATTAGAAAGGCTATTATGATAGAAAAGGAAAATGATAAATATTGGAAGGGATGTGGGAAAATTGGACACTAATGCACTGTCCAAGGAGTTGGGAACTGATTCAACCATTCTGGAAAGCAATTTGAAAGTTTGTAAAGATCTATAAAACTGTGCATACCTTTTTGACTCGGTAATAACACTAGTAAGATAAAGAAAAAAACTTATACACACAAAAGTATTTATGTCAACTTTTCTTTTGGTTGTAGTGTCAAAGAGGTAGAAAGTGAGAGGATGTCCATCATATGGAGAACGGCTGAACAAGTTGTGGTATGTGATAGTGATGGAATACTATTTGCTATAACAAATGATGAGCAGGATTCACACAGAAAAAATCAGAGAAGACAAATAAATTGATGCAAAGTAAAGTGAGTAGAACCAGGAGAACACTGTACAATGTAACAGCAATATTTCATGATGATCAACTGTGAATGACTTACCTATTCTCAGTAATGCAATGATCCAGGATAGTTCCAAAGAGCTCATGATGAAACATTCTATCCACCTCCAGAGAAAGCACTGATAGGGTCTGAATGTAGACATAAAACTTCCTTTTTCAACCTTCTTCATTTTTAAAAAATCCATGTTTTCTTTTGCAAAATGTGGAAATGGTTTTCGTGATCACATGTACAATTTATGTTAAGTTGCTTTGCTTCTGAAAGACGGGGGAGGGAAGGGAGAAAGACAGTTTGGACCTCAAAAAACAAAAAGGTTAAAATGTTTACATGAAATTGAGAACTATTTAATGAAATAAATAAAAATACACTGGGTGAAAAAAAAAGAAGCAAGACTCAAGAAGTAAACAAAAATAGACACTCCCATAACAAAAAGTTATTATGCTGGAGATGTTCAATCCATAAGATACACAAAGAGCAATTAAAAACATGTACAAGCAGAACTACTATGAAAACCACATCTTATCCACAAGATATTCTAATTCTGGAATTACTGGAAGAAATGGAACAAAGTTTTAAATGGTATTTAAATGAGAGTGCTAGGAAAATAATTGGAAAATAAATGGGAGTTTTGGAGAACACAAATTTACAAACTTTAGAAAGCCTTATAAAGTATAAAAATCTTACCCAAGTGAATGGACTCTGAAAATTAAAATAGAACACGCATAAATGAATGACTCAGAGACAAAAAAAAAATTAGATCTAAATAAAAAATCAGAAAAATAGAAGAAAATGTGAGAAATTTCATATCATGTTTCAAGAAATCAAGAAAGAAAATTACTAAGACATTTGACAATAAGGGAGTAAAGTGAAATTAGATGTGAAAAATATCTTAAGCTTTTTATTTACTCAAATGAAAATGGTTAAGAATAGCATAGATAAAATTCAGAGCTTTCAGGTCAAGAGAAAAATAGTGCAAGGAGACAGAAAGAGTTCAATCCTGAGGAACTCCAGGATCATACAATATCTAGCAGTTAATATGAGAACAGAGTTGCAAGTATGAGATTTGATATTCAAAAGATGAAAGAACAACTCTTATAAATCAATAATAATTCACCCAACAATATTGAATATATTCCTTCCAAAAGAAAGTAGACTTTTAATGAAATACAAAACCTCTAAGATTTCCTCATGAAAAAGGGAAGAGCAGAGAAGACTTTTTGAAATAAAAACTCACTAGTTGAAAGAAACATAAAAAGGGTAAAATCAAATGAGCAATTACAAGGGACAAATGAAAGGATGAAGCGTTTACATTCTCATGTGGGAAATAATATAAGTGATCCCTCAGAAGCGCAAAGTCATCAGGGGTCATAGAGGATGTGAAATAAAACAGGAGACCTGAGAGTAGTTTTGATACATTTCAATTATGTTAAATGGACAAAAATTGAAAGGAAAAATGATACCCAAGGAGAGAAAATAGGAGAAATGTTGGAGACATTAGTTTATATAATTGTGATGCACAAACAGAAGCCTATACAAATGGAGTGTGACCTGTGGGAGGGAAGCAAGTGTCATTTGAAACTTTCATCTGTCCTGGTGAACACACACAGACACACAAACACAGAGTATGGTATAGAAATAGTCAACCTAACAGGGAAAGAGGAAGGAACAGGGTAGGGATGTGGGATAAGAGGGAGGAATTAGTTATAAGAAAATCCCATGCTAAGTCTAAAGGGGATGGTGTAAAGGGATGTTGAAAAGGAAAAAAAAAGGGCAAGAACCTGTAATTAGTATCTGTTTGAGAGAAAGACAATAGTTAACAAAGAATAAAAAGTGTTTTCATCAATCATAAAGCAATGATACTCAGCACCTCACACTATTAAAAAAAATGTTTTTGGACTATTTTTGTCTTGTTTTGTATTCCTAATGCTGAATACTGTGCCTGGCATTTAACATGTATTTAATATACTTCTTGTTGACTTACTTAAAACATTATTGGTGGAGGTCTGAATTGAAAGTCATTTAAATAGCTAATTGGAACTATGTCCCAAATTTTCTAAATTGTGCAAGTCTTTTGACCAGGAATTCCACAATTACAGCTATATCTCAAAGAATGAAAATAAGAAGAAAAGGGCTCATATGTACAAAAATATTTACAGCAGTCTTCTTTTTTTTCTGGTGGCAGGAACTAGGAACTAATTGGATATTTAGCAATCGGGCAATATTGAAAAAATTGCGGTAAGAAATGACATAAAAACCATAAGAAATGACAAAAATGATTGTTTTACAGAAACCAGTGTGGACTTCCTAAATTGAAGCAAAGTGAGAAAATCCAGAACAATTTATAATAACTACAATTTAAAAAACCAAACCAAACCAAACTTCAGTATTGTGAAATTCTTAAGAACTCTAATCAACTGAAGAATATTACCTAATTCCTAATAGACTAAACATACATAATGAAATCAATACTTTTGGACATGATCATTGCAAAATTTTGTTTTGCTAGACAATGCATGTTTGTTACCAGGGTTTTATTTTCTTTCTTTCTTTCTTTCTTTCTTTCTTTCTTTCTTTCTTTCTTTCTTTCTTTCTTTCTTTCTTTCTTTCTTTCTTTCTTTCTTTTCCTTCTTTCTTTCTTTCTTTCTTTCTTTCCTTCTTTCTTTCTCCTCCTCCTCCTCCTCCTCCTCCTCCTCCTCCTCCTCCTCCTCCTTCTTCTTCTTCTTCTTCTTCTTCTTCTTCTTCTTCTTCTTCTTCTTCTTCTTCTTCTTCTTCTTCTTCTGTAATGGGCCAGAGGAGATGAAGAGAAGACAAAATAAATACTTGTTAATTGAAAAAAATCATTAAAATAAAAATTCATAATATTTTTTTACAAAAATTAACATATAGACTTTGAAATTCTTTTAATTTCTTCCAAGTTGCAAATCTGGGATGTTGTGTAGTTTTTTGGATTGTTGTTTTGAGCACACAAATATTTTCAGTTACAGTCATGGTAAGAGAGCATTTTTGAGGTTGAAAAAATGTACTTGGGCTAATTCAACTGAGATACAATGATAGAAGCTCATTTTCTCCTTGAGGACCCTCAGAGACTCTCTGACCATGATCTTGCAATGTAATTAAAGGTTCTAACAACTATGGGAGTGTGGCTATGAGTTTGGTTTGTTTAAGAGCTTGTCAACTACTGTTTCTCCCTTGTTCAATAACTTTGGGCAAGCAATTTAAACACTTCTCATTTTAAGGTATGGAAAATGAATATAAGGTCTTTTCACTGGAGTATTGAACAGCTTAATTAATTAGCATAGTCAAGCATTTCAGTGTACTAAGTAACAACTCTTTAATATAGGAAGAATCTTGTTTTCAGAATAAGTAAACAAAGCACAAGCGAGCTGTGATAGGATTAGTCTATAAGCATTTTCCCCATTCCAGACGCCTTCTTTTTCCTTCCTCAGAGAGGAACTAGCCATCCCTCAAAGGAAACAATGTTATTTCTAAGACCTAATTGACCCTATTTCCCTAACAAAGTTTCTTGATAACTTCAGGGCATTAAAAAGTATCTATATGCCTCTAACTCTGAAATTCTGGGAATCAAAATGTCCTCCTTCATATCTTATCCTGATGACCAGACAATATGCGAAAGGGGGAAAGTCCAGAGAAGCTGATTGTCTCTGTATCCTTGTTGTATATTCTTGCTGTGCTGGGGCAAAGTAAACCTTTCCTTAACTGTTCAATGATTTCAAGGGCCTTATTTTTTCCCAAATTGATTGTGGAATAAAGTGCTAGTTGTAGAACTACTCTCACACCAATGGTGCAATACATCTACATGGCTAGTTATTTACTTCCATCTTCTCAAAGGAATTGGATTTTCTAATAGCTATATAACTTGTATATTATGACTTGGTCAATAGAGTGCTGCAACTGAAGTGAGGAAGACCTCAGCTCCGATTGTATTCTCTGTGTGACCTTGGGCAACCTGTGCAAACTTGGGCAAATTGCTTACACTTTTTGTGTCTGAAGTAACTCTCCGAGACCTACTAATTTATAGATCACTTACAAACTTATTGATGAAGAGAATTTCCAGGTGATAAAATTGTAAATTCTTCCTTCATGTATTCACATATACTTAATTTGCCCTATATTTCCATGAGAAAGACAGAAAAGAAAAACATGACTGACTTCTCCACAGTACCCTATTTTCTCTATGCCAAGGGTGCTCTTGTCAGCCTAAGTATCTTTCTTGCTCCTATTAACACTATCTGTATTAATGCTTCATGGAAAGTACAGTCAAAGGGTATAGGAGAACAGAATAATTCAAAGGAGGATATAATTTCATCCCTGACCAGATCAAATGGCACTTAGCCACCTCCTCCCTAAAACTAATGTATGCTGGTTTGTCCTTGAGAGTAGAGCATCAGATAGCCAGAACTCCTCAACAGTAAAATTATTCATGTTTTGCCCTTTAATGAATTCACCAATAGGGGAAAAATTATTCAAATTCTAACAAAGTACAAAATGACAATACATAAGTCTTCCTCCACAAAAATATATTCAATATGGCAAAAATGAATAAAGATAATAGTTACGTATTTTTAAATTATTGATAACATTTATTTTTAGAGTACTTTCATTCCTAAATGTCCCCTATCCAGTGAGCCATCTCCAATAACAAATTATTAAAAGAAAAAAAGTACTCAGTAAAACCAATCAATATTTCCACTGAGTATTTCCACTGAATCAATACTTCACATTTACTGTTCCACACTTCCTCAAAGAAGGGAAAGAAATGCATTTTCTCACCAATTCTCCGAGTCCAAGCTTGGATGTTATGATTACACAGAATTCAGTGATGGGTCTTTTTTGCCATCAGCATTATTATGTGTGTGTGAAAGATATCATAGATTAGTGGATAAAAAGAGACACCAAGTTAGGAACACGAGTTCAGATCTTACTTCTGACCCATACTGGTTTAATGACCCTGATAAAGTCATTTAACTTGTCAATATCCCAGGCAACTCTATAAGATTATATAAATGGTAGAACAGGTGCTAACTGAATTTGTAGTAAATTCTTCACTAAAAGTTCTCTATTTCCATGATATCATGGGTTCAGCTTTTAAAAGGTCATTGAGTATATTTTTTTCCTGTTTCTGCATATTTCACTGTACATTGGTTCACATAAGTCTCTTTATTCTTCTTTCAATATGAATTATCCATATTCTTAGTATCATG
This sequence comes from Bettongia penicillata ogilbyi, assembly GCA_023548195.1. Classification (NCBI taxonomy): domain Eukaryota; kingdom Metazoa; phylum Chordata; class Mammalia; order Diprotodontia; family Potoroidae; genus Bettongia; species Bettongia penicillata. The sequence goes on from JAJHZJ010000371.1 coordinate 6,171,964, forward strand.
ATTCAGTAATGAGAATTTTAAGTTTACCCCTTAACCTAGATTCAAAGGCAGCTACTTCTCTATTTATGGTTCCCATTTGGAAGGTTGAGGAAGGAATTAATAGAAGGTGGTGATTGAAGATTTGGTGATGAGGGAGGGGGGGAAGAAAAATATTGTGTCCTGGATGAAGGTTTTTGTGAATTTTCCCCCTAGGAAGAAAATCACAGGAAAGAGTTTGTTTAATGGGGAAATAAGTAGTCCTACAAATTTTTTTCCTTCCTTCCTTCCTTGCTTGCTTCCTTCTTGCCTTTCCTCCCTCCCTCTTCTCTCTCCCTTCTCTCCCTCCTTTAACTCTGTCCACATAGGAAATCATATATTTGGTCAGGTGCTCTGCCCAAGGAATATAAATTTTGATGACTGAAACCTCACAAGGTATCTGGGGCTAGATTTCTTTTTTAAGGACTTTGCCTTAAACCCAAATGACTCTGACTGTTATTGATTGACCAGCAATAGGTGCCAGCATAAGCCTCATTTAGTCATTGTTTGGGTTTTGATGGCTCAGAGGGAGTGTTTTGGCCAGAAACCCTGAGGGTCTTCCCCTCCCATATTTATTTTTTTTCAACTAGGTCAAAGAGGCCATTCTTTGCCTCATTTCTTACCTAACCCTAATCACTGAATGACTGTTGACTCAGACAAACTGAGACCTAGGAAAGACCTTAGCTTAAAAAGGCCAAGATCTCTTACTGCATGCAGGGACATCTCCAATAGAACTAGATAACTCCAGAGGAGAGAGTGAGACTGGTGACTTTGCACAGTCTTGCCTCACTTAAATTCAATTCACTTTGAAATCATGACATCACTTTCCTGATGTCATTGATCCTCTTTGAAAACAAACAACAATACTGTGCCTCATCAAGTTATTAAAGTTCCTCCTAAACTTCAGAAGAGATGCTGAGTCAGAGTAATTCTCGAGGATAGTGGCTAAGATGGTAAGGCATTCAGAACTTTGTCATATAAATAGTTGAAGAAATACAGGCAGAGGGACAAAGGATAATAGCCATAAAGGGCTGCCAGGTGGTAAACTTATTATACGTAGTTCCAGAGTAGAACTAGGACCAATGAGTGGAAAGTTAGAGGGAGATAGATTTTTACCTCAACCATAAGTAATAATTTCCTATTAGTTATCAAAGTCCCTAGTGACTTGTACAAAGTCAAATATGTATGTGGATAAGTGACCACAACTCAACCTCAGGTCCCATGATTTCAAGTTGGTTCTCCAGGTTCTACTTCCATCTTATATGATACTATATTGTTTCTAGCAAGTTCACACTCATTGGAAATACTTCGGTAGAAGCCACAGTCCATTTTGTTGGAGATATTGTAGAGTAGTATTGTACTGTATTAATGTTTCCCAATTGCCAGTGTGCAATTCATAAAACATTTTTACTTGTTTAGATAACCTTTATTAACATTTGTCCCCACAGGTTGAAACCTGCTCCCTTTTCTGTATTAAACCACACTGAGCCTTTGTAGAAAATGAAGAGGTTGGGCTAATTAGTTTCTGACTATCTTGCCCTATATGCCTGGTAATGAATAATGACTGATCTTAAAGATATATTCAAATTTCTTCCAGTATGTGTACTTAGATGCATGTAGGCTAGCTTCAAAGACCTATGACACATTTCTCTCTAGGGCTGGCTTACAAAATAATTTGTAGTTTAATCTATTCAAACTCTGTTCAATGTTTTCCCTCAGTGACTTTAAAGCTCATGCTGGAGTGCTAAGGTGGTATGACACATCTGTCCATTCAATTCTATTCTTCCCTTCATAGACCTATTTCACGGTCCCTATTTTTATTATATTATATCCAGGCAGTGCCAGATTCTGTACTTAGTCTCCTTTCACAGGGAAGAACTTGTGACTCATGTCAGGTCTGATGGTTCAGCCTCAGGATGAAAGGGAAATGAGATCCTTGCTGGTCACTTTAACCAAAGGGAAATTTACAAAACAGTTTGGAAAGTATATTCAGCAAACGTAGCAGAGGTTCACTTAGAAGTTCCATTCCTCCTTTCCATATGCAAATGCATTGAGTTAGAAGAATGCATGCCAATAAGAAACCCATCAAGTCTGAAGATCTCTAACTCCCCTGTACTGGTTTATTAAAATGCCTTAGGCTACCAGGAAGCTGCATCAAAGGGAAGAGCCTGGACCATTGAACAAATCAAGCCTTGGAAATAGCCTCTTTTTCTATTAGGGAAGAATTAGCTCAGTTTAAGTGTCAGGGATTGTAGTAGAAGTTACTCCTTCCACAGGCTCCCCAACTGTCCCTGATTTTTAAAGGAAAACCCCTCACATAATTAAGACAATCTAATTTGAAAACTTGATACTAAGAACATCAAAGTGTTTGCAATACATTGACCTCTTCTCAAAGTAGAGCTAGATTTCTTTTTGGGGGGTGGGTTTGAATGTGTGTAGAATGTAATATGAAAACAGTCATATACTCATAAAACTTAACTGTATTCAGGGAACCTCATCCTGTACAAAGGATATAGAATACAGTCCCTGAAATTCTCTTTTTTAAAGAAGTGGATTAAAACATAAAATGTAAGTTCTTTGATACAACTGAACTTGAGATGTAGAAAGAGAAAAAAAGTGACAGATAAAGTTTATGAGGAGGGTGAAATAAGCAAACTGATGGTTACTTCTACACAATGCACATCTAGATCCATCTAGATCTTTTAGTCTCCTGTTTTCTGTCCTCTCATCTATCCTCTCCTGTTCTCTTTTCTTCTACTCCTTTCTTTTCCTTTATCTTCTTGTTTTCTCCTCCTCTCCTTACTTTCTCTACTTTTCTCTTTTCTCCTCCACTCTTTTTCAGTCTCCTGTCCCCTTTTCCCATATTCCTCTTCCTCTTGTTTTTCTCTCCTTTTTTCTCTCTCCTCTAAGAACAGACACAAAATTATAGTGGCACAGAGAATTCTCAATTGTGACCAGGTAGATTTTTCACATTGTGGACTATCTGCCTTGAAAAGGGTTCATCCTCTATTATATCATGTGGTTCTGTGGTTGTAAGATCACTATGCCCCACTTAGAATGTATAGTGGAAGGTGCTAGTGTGTGAATGTGAATCTCAATATTCCAAGGATCCCTGGTTTCACTAGTGCACTACCTTCACCAAACCAAACATCTTTTTGACTTTTTAAAGGATCTTTGAGAGTTGTTATGGCTGAAAGATTCTTTGCCCTGTAGTCACACTGGTAATGACCCTTTTTATAATCAGCTAGACTGCTTTTTAGAGGATATTCCTTATACATACCTCCGGCTAGTAGACAGACCTTGAAGCTTTCACAGGGTAGCAGGACCTTCAAGAGCTTTGTTCTGATGTTGCTATCCTTGAGAACCCTGGGTCAGTTCCCATGCCACCATGAAACATGTAGACTTTAAACAAATTAATCACTTGTGAATTGGCTTTCCTCCAAGTAAAATGGATAAAGCCAAAAGGCACTGGACTTCTTGGACTCAGAAGACACAACTGACAAGCACTAGTTTTATGACTTTAGGGAAGTCACTAGACATTTTGAACCTTGGCTTCCACTTCTGTAAGATTAATATTCAAAATAATGGAAATTTATTAAATATCTTCTGCATGCAAGGCTATGTGCTAGGCACTAGAGATAGACAAAACAGGTAAGAGCTCACATTTTATGAGATGGGGATATCTGTTCCACTTGTCTCATATGAGAAGGTTATGAGGATCAAATGAGATGTTAATAGAAGCACATTATAACTAAGACACTACACTGAATATAACTTATTGTTTTTACCATAGTATAGCGTTTTCTTTTAAAATATAATCTCCAATATAGTAAGTTCTGGTTGTTTATCTTATCATTAATTCATCATCCTGCTTGCTGCTGGAGGATGATTTTCTGTTCACTACTGGATTATACTTGTCAGTAGGGTTTTTTGTTTGTTTTTGATGCCCATTTATAGCAAAAAAGGAGGACATACTGTGTCAGGCTAAATGCAACTTGTGTCCACTAGTATTGCTCACCTGTTAAGTACTCCAAAAAGTCATATTCAAGTAAATATTTCTTTCAAATTATCTAACTCTAAAAGAAAGGCACGGGCAGCTAGGTGGCACAGTGGATAAAGCACTGGACCTGAAGTCAGGAAGATCTGAGTTCAAATCAAGCCTCACACACATTCTGGCTATGTGACCCTGTACAAGTCAATTAATACTGGTTGCCTCAGTTTCCTCATCTGCAAAATGAGCTGGAGAAGGAAATGATAAAGTATTCCAGTATCTTTGCCAAGATGATTCTAATTAGGGTCACAAAAAGTTGTATACAACTCAACAATAGAAGAAAATCCAGTAATATTTTGGGTCCATGAAAATAGGAAACAAAAAGAGATATGCAGTTACTTTTAAACCTTCTCAGAGGATTTTCATAAAAGGTGAGAAATCAAACAAAACTATAATAAAACCAGTTGTGGTATAGGGAGGCTGTCCTGAAATCCATGTGGCCCAGTGTCAGAAGCAGACATCTGGCAAAAAAGGTGAACCATGTGTGAAAATATTAGAAACCCCATTAAATATGAATAACTCAGAAAATGTTTTAATTAGTTAGAGTTTCATGTCACTGAGAGTACAGAGCTAAAGACATATCTGTGGGGAAATGTGGAGACATAGTTACATGCTGAAGCAAGTATGCAGGACAGTGTCAAGAACTAAATACAACAGCAAGGTTACACTAATTGTGGGCATTGGGAATTATACTCACTAAAAGAAAGTACTGTTTAAAACAAAGTGGATAATAAACACACAGAATTCATTGCCCTAAGGGGTTGTAGTTTGAAAGCACAAGTAGCTTAGAAACATTAATTGATGGTGCGTAATTACAGCATACATCTTAGATAGCAACTTACAAGTATAAAAAATTTTACATAAATAATTTGATCCTCACAGACATCTCAATTCAGGTAATATTCCCATTTTAAAGGTAAACAAGTTGAGATTCAGAAATTTTAGCAATTTAGCAAATGTTCCTTCAGATAATAGTAAGTGGCAGAGTTGAGAGTTGAGTCCATTGTTTTGATGCTTTCCCTACAGTACTATGCTGCCTCTTCGACTATGAATGAGTTAGCAAAAGAGAACTGAAGATGTCTGTGAGGAATGTACCTAGCCTTTGAAGCTGATATAAGCTAGGACAATTGTTGTCACATTTTACTAGGGACTGGACTCCTTAATAGCTGACTTTTATTGACTCTGGATTATACTAATTTCCCTTTTCTTATTACACCAGGATTCTGGGAGTCAGGCTCATGAATTCTGTTATTTTTGTGGGTAAAGAAGCAAATAAGTTATCTTCTTGACTGTCCATTGTATCAGACTATGGGGAAACCCAGTTATTTGGAATAGGAGGGCAAAGATTTCTCGATAACCAATAAGCAATTACCTTCAAGGTATAATAAAAAAAAGAGCACCAGCTTTGGGGCCAGAGGACCTGATTCTTTTAGTTATTACTTATGTGACCTTGGGTAATTCATATGACTTCCCTGGTCTTAATTTCTTCATCTGTAAAATAGTGTTTTATCCATACTATTTTCTGAAGTCCTTTTGTATTCTGAATGCATGATTTGAGGCCTGTGCTGACCCTCCCCCCCAAAATTTAAAAGAATACAGAGTAGAGGTTCTTAACCAAGAATCTAAATATCTATGGGTAGATTTTATAAGGTCCATGGATTTAAAAAATATATATTTTGATAACTATTTGAATATAATTGGTTTCCTCTAATTTTTAATACTTAATTTTATGCACTTAAAAACATAATTCTGAGAAGGGGTGCATAGACTTTACTAGATTGTGAAAATGTTATAGAGGATGGCAGTTGTCAGCTTGTTCAGTTATTCTACTATTAAAGATTTATAAATAAACATGGCATAGAATTATATAAGATGAGAAGATGAAATGGGTTGCAAACTGCACTAATGAAAGGAGGATCACCTTTATGAGAGCACAGTATTGAAGTACACTACTCTAGATGACATGTGGGATATGAGAGAAGAACATAAAACTCTTTGCTCTCAAGGAGAGCTTGTAATGTATCTGGGGTGACAAGAATTATAAGGCCAGTATAGCAAAGCCAAGAAGGCAGAGAAAGGCAGTGACTCACCTGAACTTTCCCAAATTCCCCTCAAAACAAATACAAAATAACACTTCAAAGTGAATTCTGGAGTGGCAATTGCAACAAAAAGGATGGGGTAAAAACAATTTTCCACCCCAAGGAACTTAGAAGGTTGATGGAAAAGGTTTGTCTCACTAAGGTGAAAGTGAATGTAGTCCAGTGCAAGTAGTATCCAGGCAAGCCAACATCAGGTCACAGCCCAGTAAGCCAGCAGCAGAGCCCCAAGCCCCTGGCACAGGCCAGCAGTGAGGTCATGTGCCTCTGATTGGTACAAGAAACTTGGGACTGTGTCCCATTCATGCCAGGAAAAGAGTCCAACTTTAACATGAAGTAAAAGTACAAAGTATCCTGAAAAAAATGAGCAAAAAATAAAAAAATAACATAAACATAGAAAGTTACTAAGGTGACAGGAAAGATCAAAGCAAGTTCAAAAGAGGAAAACAATGTCAAACTGGCTGCAAATGAAGTGTCAAGGACAGACAAATGTGAATTGGTTCCAGGCTGAAAATGAACTCCCAGAAGAATTCAAAAATTACTTTAAAAATCAAATGAATGGAGTTGAAGAAAATTGGAAAAAGAAATGAGAGTGATGCAAGAGAATCATGGAAAAAAAAACTTGATAAAAGAAGTACCAGAACTGAAAAAAAGATGTATAAAACATCACGGATGAAAACAACTTCTTAAAAAATAGAATTGGCCAAATGGAAGAAAATAATACATTAAAACTTAGAATTGGAGAAGTGGAAGCTAATAAATTTATGAGACTTCAAGGAACTATCAAACAAAATAAAATGAATGAAAAATAGAAAAAACTATGAAATATCTCATGGGAAAAACAACTGACTAGAAAAATAGATCCAGGAGAGATAATTTGAGAATTATTGCACTACCTGAAAGTCATAATAAAAAAAGAGCCTAAGCATCATATTATTAGGTAAACTGTCTAGAGGCAGAGGGTAAAATAGAAATTGAAAGAATCTACCAATCATCTCCTGAAGGAGATCCCAAAATGAAAATTCCCAAGAATATGGTAGCCAAGTTCTAGAACTCAAAATTTAAAGACATAATACTTCAAGCAACCAGATAGAAACAATTCAAGTAATGTGGAATCATAGTCAGGATTACAGAAAATTTAGCAGATTCTACATTAAAGAATCTGAAGGATTGGAATATGATATTTTGGAAGGCAAAGGAGGTTAGATTTCAGTCAAAAATCAGTTAGCCAGTGAAAGTGAGTGCAATCCTTCAGAGGAAAAAAATGGAAATTCAATGAGAGAACTTCAAGCATTCCTGATGAAAAGACCACAGCTTAACAGAATATTTGATTTTCAAATACAAGAGAAGCATAAAGAGGTAAAAAGGAAGGAATTCAATAAGGTTAAACTGCTTACATTCCTATATGAAAAGATAATTGTAACTCTTAATTGTTATATATATTCCTATTGTTATACATATATATATATATTTGTCATATATATATTGTTATATATAATCCTATATGAAAAGATAATTGTAACTCTATCAGAACAATTAGAAGGAGTATACAGAGAAGTTACAGGTATATGTTGTCTTTTATATGATGATATAACACCACCCCATCCCCCAAAAAACAACAAAGAAATTGAGGACTGAGAAATAAATTTGCTCTGGGATAAGAGGGAAGGAATAAGTAGAATGAAGTAAATTATGTCACATAAGCAAGCTTGCAAAACTTATTACAGTGGAAGGGAAGATGGGGTAGTGGTGGTGAGTATTGCTTGAACTTTACTTGTCTGAAAAAAAGAATATTATACACATACAGTTGGATACATAAATCTATCTTACCCTATGAGTAAGTATGGAAAAGGAAGATAAGAGAAAGACAACAGATAGATAGAAGGGAGGATTGATTGGGTGAGGAAGTGGTCAGAAACAAAATACTGACAAAGATGAAGAGGGCGAAAGGAGAGAGAGGATAAATGAGGGAAAATAGGATGGAGGGAAACATCCAGTAATCATAACTGTGAATGTGAATGGGATGAACTCATAAAATGGAAGCAGATAGCAGAGTGGAGTAAAAACCAGAAGACTATAATAGATTGTGTACAAGAAACAAATCTGAAGCAGAGAAATGCACACAGACTAAAGGTAAGGTGGTGGAGCAGAATCTATTCTACTTCAACTAATGAAAAAAACCAAAAAAATGGGTAGCAATCATGATCTCAGACAACACAAAAGAATAAAAAGATCGAGTCATGAGCTAAATAAGGAAACTGCATCTTACAAAAGGTACAATAAATAATAAAGTAATATTGATGTTAAATATATGCATCAAATAGTATAGAACTCAAATATTTATTTTTTTAATTTGATTAATTTGTTTTCAGTTTTCAACAATCACTTCATAAGTTTTAAATTTTCTCCCCCCTCCCCAAGATTGCATTCAATCTTATATAGGCTCCACATATACATTCTTATTAAATACATTTTTACATTAGTCATGTTGCAGAGAATTAAAACAAATGGGAGAACCATGAGAAAAACCAAACCAAAACAAAACATAACACAATAGAAAATAATCTGCTTCACTCTGCATTCCAACTCCATAATTCTTTCTCTGGAGGTGGATGACATTTTGCATTGAGTCCTTTGGGAATGTTTTAGGTCCTTGGATGGTAGAAAAGGGCTAAGTGTATTAGAAACAGTCCTTGCACCCTGTGGCTGTGACTGTGGATAATGTCATCTTGGTTCTGCTCCTTTCACTCAGCATCAGTTCATATAAGTCTTTCCAGGCCTCTCTGAAGTCTGCCTGTTCATCATTTCTTATAACACAATAGTATTCCATTACACTCATATACCACAACCTGTTCAGCCATTCCTCAACTGATGGGCATTCTCTTGATTTCCAGTTCTTGGCCACCACAAAAAAAGAGCTTCGATAAATGTTTTTGTACATGTGGGGTCTTTTACCATTTTTATTATCTCTTTGGGATACAGTTCAAGCAGCAATATTGCTGTGTCAAAGGGTATGCATGTTTTTATAGTCTTTTGGGTGTAGTTCCAAATGCTCTCTAGAATGGTTGGATCAGTTCACAGTTCCACCAGCAATGAATTAGTATTCCAACTCTTCCACATCTTCTCCAACATTTATCATTTTCCTGTTTTGTCATGTTAGCCAATTTGATAAGTGTGATATGGTACCTCAGAGCTATTTTGTTTTGCATTTCTCTAATCAATAGTGATTTAGGGCATTTTTTCATGTGACTATACATGTCTCTAATTTCTTCCTCTGAAAACTGCCTGTTCATATTCTTTGACTATTTATCAGTTGGGGAATGATTTGTATTCTTGTAAATTTGACTCAGTTCTCTATATATTTTGGAAATGAGACCTTTATCACAGACACTAGCTGTAAAAATTCTTTTTCCAGTTCTCTGCTTCCCTCCTAATTTTGGTTGCATTGGCTTTGTTTGTGCAAAACTTTTCAATTTAATGTGATCAAAATCATGCATTTTGTATTTTGGAATGTTATGTATCTCTCGTTTAGTCATAAATTTCTCCATTCTCCATAAATCTGCCAAATAAAATATTCCTTGTTCCTAATTTATTTATAGTATCAGCCTCTATACCTAGACTGTGTACCAATTTGGACTTTATTCTAGTGTGTGGTGTTAGGCATTTGTTTATTCCCAGTTTCCACCACACTATTATTCAGTTTGCCCAGCAGTTTTTGTCAAACAGTGACTTATCCAAGAAACTGGGGTCCTTAGGTTTATCAAAGAGTAGACTTCTATAATCATTGACTACTGTGTCTTATGTACCTAACATGTTCCACTGATCTACCCCTCTATTTCTTAGCCAGTACCAAGTAGTTTTGATGATTACTGCTTTATAATACAATTTGAGATCCAGTATGACTCATTTTCCCTAGCTTTTTTTTTCTCTTGATATTCTGGACCCTTTGTTCCTCCAGATGAATTTTGATATTATTTTTTTCTAGCTCTAGAAAATAATTTTCTGGTAGTTTGAATAAGTAAATTAGGTAGAATTATCATTTTTTTAAATATTAGCTCACCCTTCCCACAAGCAACTGATTTTTTCCAGTTACTTAGATCTGACTTTATTTGTGCAAAAAGTGTTTTGTAATTGTGTTCATATGGTCCCTGGGTTTGTTTTGGCAGACAGATTCCAAAATATTTTATACTGTTTAACGCAACTTTCAATAATCCTAAAGAATGAGTAGGGTCAAAGAACAAATCATAGAAACAATAAATAACTTCATTAAAGAGAAAGAGAACAATGAGATGACATACTAAAATTTATGAAATGCAGCCACAGCGGTACTCAGTGGAAAACTTATATCTATAAATGCTTATATCAATATAATAGAAAAAGATCAAATCAATACATTGGGTGTGCAACTAAAAAACCTGGAAAAAGAGCAAATTAAAATCACCAACTAAATGCTAAATTAGACATCTTGAAAAACAAAGAAATTAATAAAATTGAGAACAAGAAAATCATTGAACAAATAAATAAGATTAGGAACTGGCTTTATGAAGAAAAAGCAATAGAATAGATAAATCATTGGTTAATTTGATTTAGAAAAAGAAACTAAATTGCTACCATCCAAAATGGTAAATCTAGCACCAATGAAAAGGAAATTTAAGCAATTATTAGGAGATATTTTACCCATTTATATCACAATAAATCTGACAATCTTAGTAAAATGAATGGCTATTTAGAAAAGTATAAATTGTCCAGACTAGCAAAAGAGAAAATAGAATACTTAACCCCATCTTAGAAAAATAAATTAAACAAGCTATTAATGAACTCCCTAAAAAAAAAATCCCCAGGGTCAGGTGAATTTACAAGTAGTTTCTAACAAATATTTAAGGATCAATTTATTTCAATGCTATATAAACAACTTGGAAAAATAGGCAAAGAAGTAGTCCTACCAAATTCCTTTTATAGCACAAATATGGTGCTAATACCAAAACCAGGAAGAGCAAAAACAGAGAAAGAAAACCAGTTTCCCCGACAAATATTGATGTAAAAAATTTTAAATAGAATACTAGCAAGGAGATTACAGCAATATATCACAAGAGTCATACAATATTGACAAGAGGGATTTATACTGGAAATACATGTATGGTTCAATATTATGAAAATTATCAGCATAATTGACCATATCCATAGCAAAAGCAACAAAAATCCTATGATTATCTCTATTGATGCAGAAAAAGCTTTTTGACAAAACACAACATCAATTCTATTATAAAAAATTGGAGAGCATAGGGAAAACATGAAATTTTCCTTGAAATGATAAAAAATATCAATAAAAACCCAATATTATATGTAATAGGGAATGGAGTGAAAGAAGGATGCCCATTATTGCCATTATTATTCAATTCAGTATTGTACTAGAAATGTTAGCTACAACAAAAAGAGAAGAATAAGAATAAGAAGAATGGAAGAAGTTAGAATAGGTCATGAGGAAATAAAATGATATGATGATATACTTACAGATTCCTAGAGGTCAACTAAAAAACTAGTTGAAATAACTGACAACATTAGCAAAGTTGTAGAACATGAAATAAGCTCACATAAATCACCAGCATTTCAATGTATTACAAGGGCAGAGAGAAAGACAAATTCCACTTAAAATCACTGTAGAGAATATGAAATACTTGGCAGTCTAAGTGCCATGACAAACCCAGGCACTATATGAATACAATTGCAAAACAATTCACACAATTAAAGTCAGATCTAAACAAGTGGAAAAGCATCCATTGCTCATGTGCAGGTCAAACCAGTAAAATAAGAATTACAATTCTACCTAAATTAATTTACTTATTAAGCGTCATGCCAATCAAACTACCAAAATATTATTTTATAGAATTGGAAATATAATAGCAAAATTCATCTGGAAAACAAAAGATCAAAACATGAAGGGAATTAATTAAAAACATATAAAGGAAAGTAGTCTAACAAGATCAGATTTTACACTGTATTACAAAGCAGTACTTATCAAAACAATCTGTTACGAGCTATGAAATTGAGTGGTAGATCAATGGAAGAGATTATAGTGCACTATATAGTGCAATGAATGACCATAGCGATGTAGAGAATATAAATAGAAAGATCTAAACCTTTTGGACAAGAACTCATTATTTGACAAAAACTGTTGAGAAAATAGTATGGCCAGCTTATAAACTTATAGAGATTCATACACATATAGACTATGTGTAGACTAATCTCTTGTATCATATACCATGATAAGCTCACAATGGACGTGTGCTTTAAATATAAAGGGTGATATCATAAACACTTTAGGGAATCAAGGAATAGTTTACCCATCAGATATATGGATAAAGGAAAAAATTATGACCAAATGAGACAGAGAACATTACAAGATATGAAATGGATAATTTTGATTATTTTAAATTAGAAAGTTTTTACACAAACCAACGTAACCAAGATTAAAAGGATGCAGAAAGATGAGAAACAATTTTAAGTGTCTCTGATAAAGGCCTCATTTATCAAATATGTAGTTAATTTAATTAGATTTAAAAGAATACAAGTTATTCTCCATTTCATAAATGGTCAAAGGATATGAAAAAATAGTTTTCTGATGAAGAAATCAAAGCTGTCCATAGTTATGTGAAAAAATACTCAAAATCACTATTGATTAGAGAAATGCAAATCAAGTCATCTCTCAGGTACTGCCTCATGCCTATCAGATTGGCTAATATGATAGAAAAGAAAAATGATAAATGTTGGAGGGTATTGGGAAAACTGGACACTAATACAAAATCAATGGAGTTGTGAACTAATCTAAATATTCTGGAGAACAATTTGGAATTATTTAAAGAGAGATTTAAAGCTTTGAAGGCCCTTTGTTCCAACAGTACCCCTACTAGGTCTGTATCCCAAAGAGATAAAAAGGGGGGCGGGAGAAAGGATCTATTACTATCTTTTAGCAGAGGCAAAGAATTGGAAATTGAGGGGATGTCCATCAATTGAGGAATGGCTGAACAAGTTGTGGTATGTGATTTTAATGGAAAACTATTGTACTATAAGACTGACAAGCAAGATTTCAGAAAAACCTGGAAAGACATACATGAACTGATGCAAAGTGAAATGAGCAAAACTAAAACAACACATATTGAATGATGATCAATTTAGCTATTCTGAATGACTTAGCTATTCTGAGCAATACAATAATCCAAGACAATTGCAAAGGACTTATGATAAAATAATGTTATCCACTTCCAGAAAATCAACTGATGGAGTCTGAATGCAGATCAAAGCAAAATATTTTTCCTTTTTTTTTCCCCCACTTTTTTGGTCTGTGTTTTCTTTCACACATGACTTTTATTGAAATGTTTTGCATGATTACACACATATAAACTATATCAAATTGCTTACCATCTTAAGGTGGGGAAATGGGAGGGATGGAGAGAGAATATGTGTTACTCAAAATTTTAAAAACCAAATGTTATAAATTGCTTTTAAATGTAATTTAGAAAATAAAATATCAAAAAAAGAATAATAGCAGCATTGAATCTTTGAACTCAAGACCTCAGAGGTCATCCAGTACTACCTATACCTAAATAAGAACTCCCACAAGATCCCTAAAATGTCACCATTCAAGTAGAAGTCTCTATTTGAAGCCTTGACATAACAAGGATTTCATTGCTTCCTAAGACAGTCCATTTCACTTTTGTATAGCTCTAATTATTAGAAAGTATTTTTGAAAACCTAGAATTCCAGGAGCCAAGATGGCAGTGTAAGCAGTAGATTGTTGTCCCCTTCCCGTTCTCATCCCCAAACACCAATAAAACAGTGCCCTAGAACAGATCCTCTAATAATGGAATCAGCAGAAAGATGGAGTGGACCAATTTTTTGATCCAGAAGACTTAGAAGATGGGCAAATAAGGTTTTTTAAGAATACAAGACATTCCCCAATTCATAAATTGTCAAAGGATCAGGGAAAATGCAGAAATTCCACCTGACCTCAGCACATGCCAGTCATCATTACCCAACCATCAGACCCTTTCAGCCTCCAGAAAATGGCATCTGAGGTCCCAGCAAACAGAGCTAGTGACCAGATCCCTGAACCTCAGCAAAAGAATCTTAGGACAGTGCCCCCTGTGCTCCATCAGGAGAGCTCAATTTTAAGAGCTGTGAAATAGGCAAATAAAATGAGCAAAAATCACAAAAGAACACTGACCCTAGAGAACAATTACGGTGACAGATAGTACACCCAAATCTAAAACCTGAGAGGGGAATAGAAACTGGTCTAAATTCTAAAATGTCTTCCTAAAAGAGCTCAAGAAGGATTTTTAAGTCATAAAAGAGAAGTAGAAGAAAAATTGGGAAGAGAAATGATATATGCAAGCAAGAGTGAACACCTTGGAAAACAAAGGACAAAAATTGAATGTAGAAAACAATTCCTTAAAAAATACAGTTGGCTCCACAAGTGATAAATGATCAAATGATATAAAAGGACAGTTTTCAGAGGAAGAAATTATATCTATCTATAACCATTGAAAAAAATGCTCTAAATCACTATTGATTAGAGATCAAAATAACTCTGAGGTACCATATCACACCTATAAGATTGGCTAACATGACAAAATAGGAAAATGAAAAATGTTGGAAAAGATGTGGGTGAGTTGGAACACTAATTCATTGTCGGTGAAACCATGAGCTGATCCAACCATTCTGGAGAGCAGTTTGGAACTATGCCCAAAGGGCTATAAAAATGTGCATACCCATTGACCCAGAAAAATTGGTTTTAGGCCTGTATCCCAAAGAGATCATAAAAATAGGAAAAGGCCCCATATGTACAAAAATATTTATAGCAGCTCTTTTTGTGGTAGCCAAGAACTGGAAATCAAGGGGATACCCATCAATTGGGGAATGGCTGAACAAGTGTATGAATGTAATGGAATACTATTGTGCTATAAGAAATGATGAACAAACAAACTTCATAAAAACTGAAAAAATGTACAGGAACTGAAGTTGAGTGAATTGGGCAGAGCCAGGAGAACATTATACACAGTAACAGCCACAGTGTATGAGGACTGCTTTTGATAGACTTAGCCCTTCACAACAATGCAAGGACCTAAAACATTTTCAAAGGACTCATGATGTAAAATGCCAACCACCTCCACAGAAAGAACTATGGAGAATGCAGAATGAAGTAAACTATTTTCTCCTTCATTATGTCATATTTTGGTTTTTTTTTTGTGGTTTCTCCCATTTGTTTTAATCATTCTATGCAACATTACTAACGTGAAAATGTGTTTAATAGGAATGTATGTGTAGAGCCCACATAAGATTGCATGTCATCTTGGGGAGGGAACGAAGGCGGGGGATTTCAAACTCATGGAAGTAATTGTTGAATACTGAAAACAAATAAATTAATAAATTCAGAAAAAGAAAATTGGTAAACTGGAAAAAAGAAATCATTGAGGAAAACAACTGTTTAAAAAGTAGACTTGGCAAAATGGAAAAGGAGGTACAAAATTCATTAGAAATTTGAATTCTGGAAATAGAATCTAATGACTCTCTGAGATATGAAAAATCAGTCATACAGAATCAAAAGCATGAAAATGGAAAAGAATATAAAATATCTCTCTGGAAAAATAGCTGACCTGAAGAGCAGATCCAGGAGAGATAATTTAAGAATTATTAGTCTACCTAAGAGCCATGATAAAAAAAAGGACCTGGACAGCATTTTTCAAGAATTATCAAGGAAAACTGTGCTGACAACCTAGAACCAGAGGGTAAAATAGTCACTGAAAGAATCCACTGATCACCTCAGGAAATAATGGTGCTGATACTTCAACTGGTAAGACTCAAAACAGAGAAAGAAAATTATAGAACAATTTCCCTAGTAAATATAGATGCAAAAATTTTAAATGAAATATTAGCTGAGAGATTACAGCAACTTTCCCAAGGATAATATATTATGACCAGGTGAGATTTATACCAGGAATTTAGGACTGGTTTGATATTAGGAAAACCATCACCATAATTGGCCATATTAATAATAAAATTAACAAATCATGTGATTATCTTAATAGATGCAGAAAAAGTTTTTCACAAAATACAACACCAACAGAAACAATTCCTATTAATGACAACAGAGAGCATAGAAATCAATGGTGTTTCCTTAAAATGGTAAATAGCATCTAACCAAAACCATCAGCAAGCATTATCTGTAATGTCAATCACTTAGAAGCATTTCCAGTAAAATCAGGAGTGAAGCAAGAATGTCCATTATCACAGAGTTATTAAATATTGAACTAGAAAAGGCAGTTTTAACTATAAGAGAAGAAAAAAAATCAAGGAATTAGAATAGGCAGTGAGGAAACAAAACTGTCACTCTTTGCAAATGATATGATGAAATACTTTGAGAATCCTAGAGAGACAACTGAAAAATTGCTTTAAGTAATTAACAATTTTAGCAAATTTGCAGGATAAAAAACTAAATCCACACAAATCACTGGGATTTTTATATATAAGTAACAAAACCCAGAAGCAAGAGATAGAAAGAGATATCCCAGTTAAAGTAACTATAGACAACATAAAGTATTTGGGAGTCTACCTACTAAGATAAATCCAGGAATTGTATGAGCACAATTACAGAACACTTTTCACTAAAATGAAGTCATTTAAATAATTTGAAAAATATCGGTTCCTTATGGGTAGATTGAGCTCATATAATAAAACTGACAGTTCTATTTAAAATTATTTACTTATTCAGTGCCATACAAATCAAACTACCAAAAATTATTTGATAGAGCTAGAAAAACTAATAACAAAATTCATTTGAAAGAAAAAAATCCAGAATATCAAGGGAATTAATGAAAAGTAATTCAAAGGAAGGTGGCCTAGCCCTAATAGATGTAAATTCTATTGTAAATCAAAACTAACTTACAGTGTAGTGGATCAGTGGAATAGATTAGGTACACAAGATACTTTAAGGTACACAGTAGTTAGTGTCTTTAGTAATCTCCTGTTTGATAAATCCAAAGATTCCAGTTTCTTTTATATGAACTCAATATTTGAGAAAAACTGAAAATAGGAAAGCAGTATGGCAGAAACTAGGCATGTATCAATATCTTACACCGTATACCAAGATAAGGTTAAAATCTGTACATGATTTAGACAAAAAGGGTGATTTAGATAAGCAAATTAGGAGAGTAAGGAATAGTTTACCTTTCAAATCTGTGGAGAAGGGAAGAATTTATGGCCAAACACAAGACAGAGAATATTATGAAATACAAAGTGGATAATTTTGATTACCTTAAAGAGGTTTTGCACAGACAAAGCCAATGCAACCAAGATTAGAAGGGAAGCAGAAAGTTGGGAAGCAATTTTTACAGCAAGTGTCTTTGATAAAGACCTTATTTCTGAAACACAGAGAGAATTACGTCAAATCTATAAGAATAAAAGTCATTCTCCAATTGATAAATGATCCAAGAATATGAACAGGGAATTTTCAGATGAAGAAATTAAAGCTATCTATTAGCATATCAAAATGCTCTGATCATTATTAATTAGAGATATGCAAATTAAAACAACTCTCAGGTACCAAATCACAGCTATTACATTGGCTAACATGCCAAAACGGGAAAATTATAAGTGTTTGAGAAGATGTGGGAAAATTGAAACACTAGTGCATTGCTGGTGGATTTCTGAACTGATCCAAACATTCTGGAGACTACTTTGGAACTATGTCCAAAAAACAATAAAACTGCAAATACCTTTTGATCCAGTAATACAACTAAGTCTATAGCCCAAAGAGATCATAAAAAAAAGGAAAAAGGACTCACATGTACAAAAATATTTGTAGCAGCTCTTTTTGTGGTGGCAAAGAATTGGAAACTGAAGGGATGCCCATTAGTTGGTGAATGGTTGAAAAAGTTGTGGTATATGACTGTAATGAAATACTATTATTCCATAAGAAATAGTGAACATGCAGACTTCAGAAAAACTTGAAAAGTCTTGCATGAACTGATGGTGAGGGAGCAGAATCAGGATAACACTGTATACAGTTACAGTAACATTGTATAATGACTAACTTTGTGATCTAAGATAACATCAAAAGACACTTAGGAAAATGCTATTCACATCCAGAGAAAGAACTATGGAGAAGCATATTATCAACACGGCCTCCCACCCCCCAGCCCCGCTCTCGTTTTTTCTTTCTGATTCTTTTTTTCACAACATGATTAATACGGAAATATCTTTAATATGATCATATATGTATAGCCTATATTAGATTGCATGCTGCTGTGAGGAGGGGAGAATTGAGAGGAGGGTGAAATTGAAAACTCAAAATCTTACAAAAGTCAATGTGGAAAGGTTAAATTTTAAAAGAGTACTATAAAAAACAAAGTATTTTTTTCCCTTATGCTGAACTAAATTCTGCCTCTCTGAAGTTTTCACTCATTCCTAGTTCTTCCCTCTTGAGCAGAGAGAAATAAATCAAATCTCTCCTTATTTTAATTCCCCTTCAAATACTTGGAGACAGTTATGATTTCTCCCCCTAAGTGATTTCTTCACCTGTCAAAATATTTTCTGTTTCTTCAAATAATTCTCATTTTATATGACTTGGAAAGGTGTGGGGGGACAGTAGATAATGTTGGAATTGTATTTAGGAAAAATTGGGTTTGCCTGAGACGCTTAATATTTGTATGACCCTAACCTTATTATTCATTTAGCCTCATTCAGTCACAGTAAAAATCAGAGGGTTGGATTCCATGTTATCTAAGAATCCTTCCAATTCTATATCAGTTATCCTATGAACCCCCTTTACTAACATTCTCACCTTCTTCTGGATGCAACCCAACTTAGACACATCTTTCCCAATGTGTATTACTGGGAAATTGAATATAATATTCCAAATGTGATCTAACTAGAGCTGACTAAAATGATAATACAATGCTCCTGCCCCCTTCCCATCACTGATATTATATTTTTATTCATGCAGCAAAATGATCTGCTTTGTGGTTGTTGCGTCATAATGTTGACATATTTATTTTATGCATGAATTACTCACATTTATACCTCATTGTATGATTTGCAAATAACTTATTATCTTTATTTTGAAGTTGAAGAAACTGAGTCTTACAGAAGTTGTGACTCAGGATGGGAGTAATGGCTTGAACAGAAATCTTTCGATACCAAGAATTCTTCTATACTTGGCAGTCCACTAACATTCCCAAGTTGTTATTTTTTTAAGGGCTGTTTTCTAGACATGTTTTTTCTCATGCTTTTCTTTAGTTTTTAACTCATTTGTGTAACTTTACATCGTTCCTGTGGAATTTCATTCTTTTGATTCATTCCATGAGTTTAACTGCTTGAGACCTTTTGTTTTATGTTTTCGCTGAGTCTGCCATTCAAAAGATTTATAATCTCTTAGCTTATATTTATTTATTTTTTGAGGGGTCAACAGTCACTTTAATCAAACACATATACCAACTGAGAAAATATAAGCAGAGACATGCAGACCAGCAGACAGGGCTTCCAACTGTCTGATCATGAGCAATACACATATCACAGATCAACAGACAAATCTGTCTGACCATTACATACATGCATATTTACCAGAGAGAGAAGCAGCAACATCTGCATTTTCAAAGCTGAAGGGGCTCCTTAGCAGCTATTCAGGGTCCAGTCTGGACAAACAAACACTTCTAATGAGTCGGCTCCTCTTAGCTTTTTAATTGCAAAGTGGGATAAATATATTATCTATGTCTTCATCCAAATCATTGATAGCAATGTTAAGCAAAACAGTGCCAAGAACAGAGCATTTATGAATTTCACAGGAGACTTACCTGCAAACTTGAAACAATTAGCTTATCAATATGGTTATCTTTTCCTTCATCTGTATTGTGATAGCCCTCTGTGTTTGACCTTCTCATGGTATTTATCATGTGCTATTAATAATAGCTAAAATGTGTATTTCTGTTTGCAAACACATTCCATTTCCCCTGTGACTGCTACTATAATTCAGACACTCATTACATTTATCTGGACTATTGTAAACATCTTAGATCATTTCCAGACAACAATTTGTATGATTAACTTGATATGATTAATTGTCTGAAAATTCTCCCCTCTCCAAACCATCCTTCTTACAACAGCTAAAATAGCCTTCCTAAGGTATAGACATAAACATGTCACTTCTATGTCCTTAAATCCTCTGGGTTTCGCTATCCAGGATGAAATGAAAAGACATTGAGTGTCCTCCACAATCTGACTCTAGTTCATTTCTCACTACTTCTCTTCCTGTTCTCTATGTTATAGCAAAACTGACCGATTAATTGTTCATCTTCCTATACCGTGAAAGAATGGCATTGAAATGACATTCTTCCTTTAAGCAAATATCCCCGTAAGGTCATCTGCTCATCCGTACCTGTACCCATGTTCTACTTCCCACATGAAGCCATGTATTACCCAAGGGCAGGTTTAGGTTTTGTTCATAACAGGACCTGGGTAGCTCTTCTTTGTACAATCACAAGGCCAATGAAACTATAAAATCATCATTCTGCTGGTGATCTATTAGGTCATATACCATTTATAATGTACAAGGGTTATTTATTCACCCATTAGACTCACAAAGCAGCTGAATTTAACGGCCTCTGCACTTGTCTGAACCTTGCACTAATACTGATATAAACTGGGCCTGAATTGTGTCCCTAAAGTGCAGTCTATGAAGATCAGCCATTAAATGGGATAGCTTTTTCATTCAACAGAAGTTGTCAAGAAGCAAAAGGGTTTGTGATTTTAAAAAAAGTCTTCTAGTGTTCTGAATAAAGATGAACTTTATTTCAAATTTAATATTGGCTTACATGCCTCAAAATTGGATATAATGTCCTTTGATAAATGGACCAAAATGTAACCTAGGCAATACTAAGATAGCTCAGGATTCTTTTTCTTTCCTTCTTTCTTTCTTAAAATAACCCTTTGTGAGTCATCAAAGATGTAATCAAAGGAACGTCATTCTATAAGCCTGGGTTCCTACATGCACATCTTAAAATTGAATAGTGGTCTTGAACAACTTGGTTCTCTTATATGTTCTCTTTCCCCATTCTGCCACAGACAGACTTTTTTCCATTAGAAAATCAAGCTGGTCCTTTGCAAACAAAATATCTAAGGGTTTATCTGTAGCGTTCATCCTTTTCCTATTCTACATCACCCCTTTTCTTTCTTCACTCCATCCTTTGCTCTAGTCTCACTCCCAGCTACCTAAGCCCCTGCCCCACTTCAGCACTTCATCAGAGCCTAGTCTTATAAGAAACATTCTTCTATCAAACCTTTTCTATCTTGACTAATTAATCTGATGAAATCCTCTGAGCTGAAGTGATAATGTCAAAATAAGTTAAGGTGCTTACCCCTCCCCCCAGGATAACAACTGGTCAATTAACATTGTAATTGAGCTGGCCTTCAATGCCTTAACCCAGACCTGTGCAACTTGTAAATTTCTTCAGGCTACAGATAGAATAGAGATAGACTCATAATAGCGAATTGCTGTAGATCATGTGACAAATAGGAGAAGGTATAATGGCAACGCTACATTTTGCTCAGGTCACCTGAAAACCTTTGGTGGGCTACCCAAGGGCTGTAGGTTGTACAGACCTGACTTAATTCAAGCTTAATGCAAAGTTGTAAATTAATAATGTGTAAATTTCAGGCAGCATAAGAGGGTTTGATAGGGGAGATATTTTAGACACAGGTGAAGAGGGGAGAATTTTGGTTTTTACCAACTCACAGACAAAGCTAGGCGACAGATGCTATCTATGAATTTGGGCTATCTCTGTTCTCTGTGGAGCTGATAGTCCTATGGTCCTGAGTCTTTAACATTAAGAATTTACGGTGGTCAGGAAGTGCTCTCCAGTAGCACTTCTCAAAGTGTGGAGGACCTCTGGATCTATGAAACCCTTTAGGGTCAAAACTCTTTTTATTATTATTTGTCGTTGTTCATTTGTTTCAATCATATCTGGCTCTTTATGACCCTATTTGAGGTTTTCTTGGTCATGATACTGGAGAAGTTTGCCATTTCCTTCTCCAGCTCATTTTACATATTAGAAAACAGGCAAACAGTGCTAAGTGACTTGGCCAGGGCAATATAACTATTAAATGTTCCAGGCCAGATTTGTGTAAGGGCAAGCAAAGTAGTCTCTTTTGATGTTTTTGCTTTAGTTTAATCAAGAAGTATAATGTCACTCATTGAATCTTGCTTTCATCAACCAAGAGTCTTTTCTAGGAGTAAAGTACAGAAATAAGTTTCTTTAACTAGAAACGTAACATGTATTTGTATTATTAATGTGATTAAGATCTTCCTCACCCATTTATGGCCCTGTCCATTAAGGGAGTTTGGTTAGGGAAGATTTGTAGGAAGGTCTACACCTTTTGTTAATGAGGCACTGGTTCTCAAGGGTTGGGATGTCCTCTGGCTCTAAAAGAGGTATAAATACTCTGAGGGTGAGGTTTTACCTTGGGGCTTAGTTTTTGGAAGAAGCTATGTGTGCCAGAGGAGACTCTAGGAAGTCACTAAGGAGCCCCCACTTCCAACTTTGAAAACCCAGATGTTAGTGCTTCCCTTTCTGGCAACTATGATTAGACAGTTGGATCTGTCTGTTGATTTGTGGTGTGTGTATTGCTTATGTCAGTTTGGAAGCACTGTCTGTTGATTTCCTGAACTAAGTGAATAATACATGTGCTTGATAAAAAGAGATTGCTAACCCCTCAAAAGTTGCATTTTCTTTTAGAAAAGCAGATCAAAGAACCTGTGATAGAATTCCCCACCACCACCACCTTATGTATGTTGGGTGCTTACTGAAACAATTTGAACTCAGGTCTTTCTGACTGCAGGCCCAATGATCTATCCACTGTACCACCAAATTTTGATAGGCAAAATCCACATAAATGAAGGCTCTTTGGAAGAAATTCTCCATCATTTTTAAGTGAGTAAAGGGGTGTGAGTAAGGAGGATTTTTTGCCGACTTCTTCTGTCCTTCCCAACTCTGACTAGTCAGACCAACTTCCTCTCAGCTCTGCTCCAGTTCCTCCCATTCTTGTTCCACCCATTCACCAAGCTCCTCCCACCACAGGCTTCATGTGACTCAAACTCTTGTAACTTAGGCTCCCATGTGACTTAAGCAGGTCACATAGACCTATTAATGAATGGGAAAGATCTTCACATTCCATTAAAAATACATTAATTTCATTAAAATGCATTAACAATACAAAAAGCTCCTGCTCCCGCTCCAGTGTCTCCTGCACAACATGTGATAAAGTTGGTGTTACCTAAGTGTTACTTGTGTTACAAGGGGTCATGTCAACCAAAAAGTTTAAGAACTACTTCTCCATAGGATCATAGTTAAGGGATATTAAAGGTCATAGTTAATGGTTAATCCCTTTAAGCAGCTGGTCAGTTGAAAAACATTTATCAAGTCCTATTGTGTTCCAGGCACTGTGATAAGTACAGGGATACAAAAAAAGGCAAAACAGTTCTTGCTCTCTGGGAACTCACAGTCTAATAGCAGAGAAAACATGCAAATAACCATGTATAGATAAGGTATATATAGGATGAATTGGTGATACCAACACAGGGTTGGGACTAGAACTAAGTCTTCTTGTAGATGGTAAGAATTTAACTAGAGCTGAAGAAAGTTAGGGAAATGGGGAAGCAGAACAGAAGGGGGAAAGAATTCTAGGTAAGATGAATAACTAGTGAAAATACATGGAGTTGGGGTATCTTGTGTGAGTTATAGGAAAGAAGATAATGTACAAGATCCCAAAATATGTTGGGGTGAATAAATTTAACAGTTTAAGAAAAATGCAAAGGCAAGATTGGGCCAGCTTATGAAGAACTTTGAAGTATAAGTTCTTATAACTGAATTAGGAGGATATAGAGAACTGTTGATGTTTGTTAAGTAATGGGGTGATGTAGATATGTGCTTTAGTAAGATACGTGCATAGATAATAGAATCTTTAGTATAAATATGTGCATCAGTTTGACAGATAAATGGAGGTTGAGTTGGTATAGAGGGAGACATGAGATAAGAAGGTCAACCAGCAGGCTGTTGCCATAGCCCAGGTCACATTTGCAAAAGCATAGAGATGAGAGATCCCATAGGGATTCAGAGATGGACTCCTGCTCTAAACTAAAATAGCTTCATCATGAGTGTGCAGAGTGTATGCCAGGTGTGCTCTGGGGTTGTCCAGTCTCTCTCAATGACATCTCAGGCCTAGTACCTATCCTTTCTTATCTCACTAGCTTCCACATGCCTGCAACAAAATAAATGATCATTATCATATTGGGAGGAATGAAATCACCCATTCAGTGCATGGGTACTTTCTGTGTCAGGAAAACTGAATTCCAATCCAGGTCAGGTGTTTGCTACTTAGGAGAACATGAGCAAGCTACTTAACTTCTCCCAGCTTCACCTTCTTCATGTGTGAAATGGGGAGAAATATATGTTCCCACAGGAAGCATACCACACGGAATTGTTATGAACAGAGTAAATGCCTTGGGGATCTTAGGGTGATATCTACAGATTTTTATACTTAACTGAATGTGTTATACCCTCCTTGAACCAAATCCAATAAAAGGAAAGCTCAAACAATGCTCATCTCCCTTCTTTCCCTCTACCATAATATGTTTTTGTTCCTTTTCATGTGATGTAATATTACTCTTTTTGCCTCTTTTCCTCTTCTCCCTTCACACCCCTTAATAAATTTTTTTATAATCACATCAGTTAATTTATATCCACACCCTCTATCTATGTATATCCCTTTTAAATGTGGCAATAAATATATAATTCTCAAGATTAATAAATATCATCTTCCCATATAAGGATATAAACAGTTTTCTTTTATTGAAATACAAGTTTTTTTCTTTCCTATTTACCCATCTATGTCTCTCTTGAGTCTTGTATTTGAAAATCTAATTTTCCATTAATTTCTGGCCTTTTCATCAGAAATGTCTGGAAATCCCTTATTTCATTGAATGTCCATCACCTTTCCTGAATGATTTATGCTCAATTTTGCTAGGTAGGTGATCCTCGGTTGCAATCCAAGCTCCTTTGCTTTATATTATTTTCCAATCCCTCTTATCTTTTAATGTAGAAGCTACAAGGTCCTGTGTGATCCTGAGTGTAGTTTCTTGATATTTGAATTGTTTTTTTTTCTGGCTGCTTGCAGTCTTTTCTCCTTGATCTAATAATTCTGGAATTTGGCTACAATATTCCTTGGCATTTTCTATCTGGGATATTTTTTAGGAGATGATAGGTGGATTCTTTTGATGACTATTTTGCCCACTGGATCTAGGACCTCAGGACAGTTTGCCTTGATGATTTCTTGGAAGATAACTGTTCTGAATCTTTTTTTCATCATGGGTTTCTGATAGATCAATAGTTTTTAGATTTTCTCTCTTGATTCTATTTTCCAGGTCAGTTTTTTTTAATGAATTATTTTATGTTTTCTTCTATTTTTTTTAATTCTTTAGATTTTGTTTGCTTGACTCGATGCCTCATAGAGTCATTAGTTTCTACTTTCCCAATTCTAATTTTTAACCAATTATTTTCTTCAGTTAGTTTTTGTACCTCCTTTTGCATTTGTTCAGTTTTTCCTTTTAATTAGTTATTTTCTCCAGTTAGGTTTTGTACCTCCTTATCTATTTGTCCAATGTTCCTTTTTAAGGAACTGTTCTCTTCAATGAATTCTTTTTCATTTTATCTACTGTAATTTTGATATCATTGGTCAATTTTTTTCTACCTCTCTAATTTGACTTTTAAAATCTTTCTTGAGCTCTTCCAAGAATGCTTTTTGGGCTTGAGGTCAGTTAGTATTCCCTTTTGAGGTTTCAGATGTGGGTATGGTGTCAATGATGTCCTGTCCTGAATTTATATTTTGATCTTCTCTTTCCCCATAATAAGATTCTATGGTCTTTGCTTTTCTAATTTGCTTCTTGCTCATGGTGATTGCCTTTTTCCTGGCTTTTAAAGTGGATCTCTGCTTCTTGGGCACAGGGGGCTCTTTCCCATGTTTTCTGTGCTGGGAACTAGGGTCCTGGATAGTGGCTTTGTGTTTGTAACTTGTGGTTCTTTCAGCTAGAAGTTATATAACTTTGCAGCTTGCCTGGTGCTGAGCTGGCTCGTGTGTAGTGAGGATGAGGTCAGGTAAAGTCTTTCTGAGTTTCCTCAGGGTTACATTGAAGCTTTCTGTGTAAGGTGTGGGGGAGGGGTGGTGTGACCGCTGGAAGTCTCCTCCTCCCTTAGGGCTGTTCTAGAGCACATGTCGGCTCAGGGGCTAGTGGAGCCCATTTGTGGTGGTGTCTACCCAATTTCTCTGGCTGTGCTAAGATCTGCCTGGTGTCCTGGTGTGGGAGCTTAATGACTCCACCCCCTTAGGGCTCAGTATCTCCTCCTGGTCTGCTGGGGTGGGGCTTGCTGGCATGCCTCCAGTCCTGTTCTGATGCCCTTCAGCTACAGCAAGAGGGACCCTTCCTGTTGATCTTCCTAGCCTCCTGTACCCCTCCTGATAGTTCCAGTATTCCAGGATTTTCCCTGGGACAATACTCTCTAGGTTTTTTAAGGTCAGAAAGGGGAGGGTGAGAGGACATACAGTTTACTCCACCATCCTGGACTCCAGAAATTCATGTAGGTGACTTTAAAACTTTAGTCTGTGAGTTGATAGCCCCAGGAGTAGCTGCTGCTGCTGCTGTTGTCCCTGCACTTCTCTCTCAGCCAGCTCTGCCAGGCTTCCCATTCTTTGCTGAGAGGTTCAGGAATTGGCCCTGCTGCTGATTCAATTCATGGAGTTGCTACACTCCACTACGGGTGAGTCTGTGCTGGTGCATCCCATACACACTCTGTACTCCCCAAGAACGGTGCAACAGATTCTTCCCGTCAACCTTCCAGGCTGTCCTGGACTGGAGATCTGATGCACTCTGGTTCCTAGCGCATTCTGTCCCTCTCAAATTTGTTCACATTCACTTTTTAGAGGCGTCTGAAGGAATCTGTGGAAGAAATCAGGTGACTTCCTGCTTTCGCCCTTGCATGTTGGCTCTGCCACCCCCCTCCCTCATGTGAATTATTTTTGACAATCTCCTGACTAACGTCTGTATCTTCTGGGTAACAAATTCATTTATATATCAATACACAGTGCCTTGTCAGTTCAGGTGAAGTATTTAGTTGCAGGGAATGGTATCTGAAGATTATTATTTTTAAATTGTCTCCATAAATACCATATATAAGAATCTGAAAACATTGGAATAACTTGCTTGTCTCCAAATACTCAACATCCTGAGTTGAGGTTTTCCTTGATCTTCCAGACAGTTCTTCCAATTGTTCATTACAGCAGTTAACCAGTAAGCATGTTAATGAAGAACTGGGTGTCTTGCTATTACATTTAACTGACAGGTTAAAATACAGATATTCGGAGCTGTCTCTATTTTGGGTCACAGGCCACCAATTATGAGAGTACGGAGTCAAGGTGATGTTCAATCATTTTTACAGGATAACTAATATTGGAAAATTGGAGTTTTTCTCAAGGACTACATTCCAATTCAGAGTTAATGAGAGAGACTTGTTCAGCTTGAAAGAAAACTAGAAAATTTATGAGGATGTGCAGGGCAGATTATGGTACCTCAACGCAGAATTTTTCATCTGTGCCATAAACAAATGAGAAGAACTATTTAGTCTGTGTTTCAGAGAAATATGACTGAGAAAACATTATGTGGAACCCAGGACAGTGAGATCTGGTTCTCGTAGGAGAAACTGAGATTATATCATATACTTTTCTTACTGTGTTCTTCTATACTATTAAATGTTTGTTTATTTAAAATAAATCAACTATTTCACTTGCAGAACAAGTCACTGTCAAGTCACAGGAAAACAATGTTTTAGGTTTGGTTTTGTTGGAAGATTCTGGACCTCTCATCTCTTCAGAGTAGGGAAATCCTGTTGTGAAAACATCCTAACCCAATGAATTCATATTAGTGCCTCTTCTGCAAGGTATAGTTATAGAGAATTGCCTGGGAGAGTTGCAAAATTAAATAACTTTCCCATGGTGACACTGCTGTGATATGTCAAAACCAGGATTTGAACCAATGTCTTTATAACTATGATGCTGCCTTTTTATCTCCTACACTGTACTGCCTCTTGCAGGCAGTATTATAGACCAGAATCTCATTGTAAGTGTTAAACTATAACAACCTGCCAGTATTGGTGTTATAGTGATTTACGTGGGGTAATGATTTCCATGTTTTCTTGATTCATACATTTCAAATTGTCACAATCCATGAATAGGGGCAAGGGCTATCTGTGACTTCATTAATACAGAGAATTTCTAAGCAAGAAAACTTCCTGTATCAATGCAGGGTGGCAACTTCCTTCAACTTTGAGTTGCTTCAAACAATGAGAGTAAATGCCTTGTCCAGGATCATGCTGCAAGTGTTTGTCAGAGGAAACACTTGAAATCATACTTTTCTGACTTCCAGGCTGCCTCTCTATCCACTTACCATAAGACTGCTCTATTAACTACTTGCTATATTAACCAACTCTCTTATCTTCCCTTCTTCTCCTTATCCTCCCCTTTGAATCCTTCTGCATGTAAGGTCTTTTCTTTTTGGTTTCTTCTTCTCCTTCCTTCCTTCCTTCCTTCCTTCCTTCCTTCCTTCCTTCCTTCCTTCCTTCCTTCCTTCCTTCCTTCCTTCCTTCCTTCCTTCCTTCCTTTCTTTTTCTTCTTCTCTTTATATTTTCTTTCTTTTAAGGTCTTCCTCCTTGAATTCTGCTTTTTCTCAAGTCCTTCTCCTTCAGTGTAAGCCCTTCTCCTTCAGTTTGAGTACTTCTCTTTTTCTTGTTTGAACATTTTTTAAAGTCCTCCCAAATTCTGATTTCCTGAATTCATTTTTAGCTTTTTTCATAATTCCTACCCCCTTTTACCCCAGCCCTGATAATTTTCACCATTTTTTTACTCCCCCTTCTTCTGTTCTTTCCTTTCTTCCATACAGCCTTTTCCCACAGAGGACCTCTTCTTTTAGTACTCTTTCCCTGCTTACCTTATTATATCATCTATATGCCCTGGTGTTACAGTTCCATGGCTCCCTAGTCCTCCCTGAATCAAATATGAAATCCTCAGTTTATCAAAGTCCTTAATAACCTCCCCACACCCAACATGTTCAGTCTTCTCATACATTATCCGCCTCCATTTATTCTGAGATCCAGGGATATTGGCCTCTTTGCAGTTCCTTGAACAAGAAACTATCTCCTAACTCAGGGCATTTTTCATTGTCTCCATACCTAGAATTCTCTCCCTCTTAATATCTGCCTCTGATTCTCTGATTTCCTTCAAGTTCTAGCTAAACTCTCATATGCTCTCATAATCTCTCATAAATCTCATAACTCTGATAATTATATCTGACTTATCCTGTGTGTATCTTCTTTCTTTTTTTATACCATAGTTGTTTCCATGTTATCTCTCCATTAGACTATGAGATCCTTGAGAGCAGGAACTGTCTTTTCCCTTTCTGGTATCCCTACACAGTGCCTGGCACACAGTAGGTACTCGTTGCTTGATTGTTTTAGATTGTAAACTCTAGATGCTAGAAACTAACTTGTTTTATGTAGCACTTTACACACTAACTGATGTGTTTGAGTCTTCAATACTTGAAGGTTTTACTTTATAGTAACCATGGAATCTTCCTTTTCTGAATAAACCATAGTAATTTGATGCTTCAATCACACCCTTGAAATTGAATTTTTTGTCTTGACAATGTGCCTAGCCATTGAAGAAATTATTCTCATTATTTTGCATTATTTATGTCCACATCTATTAAAATATGCTAATACATATTGAAAAGCAAAAGGAAACATATTATATTCCTTGGTAACTCAGGAAATGACTTGTTTATTCTTAAATTGAAAATATATTTAAAAAGTTTTGGCCTTTCCCTTTCTTTTGAAATGCAATTTAAGATGAGCCATTTATATTTAAGTTTCAACTGAGCCTTTTTAACTTTCAGGCATATTTTCTCTTTTATCTATCAGATGACCTAGGCCATGCTCTTATTACCCCTTTTTCTACTATCTTTGGGGGAAGGGGCAGACCTCTTATTTGCGAAAAGAATCCCCTTTACCTCTCTAAATTGGTCCTATCTCTTTCTGTATTCTACAGTGACTCATTTCCATCAATTATTCCTCATCACCCATCACATACCTTGTAGCTCCTCCTCCATTGATTCTTCTAATCATCTTATGAAAAGGTTCCAGTTTCTTCTATCTTAATACCTCAGTAGATCTATATTCCCATCAATATAAATATTCTCTCCAATTATGTATTTATAATGCATTAATTTCTCTTCCCATAAAAGTGAAAAAAGCCATTCTTGGCCCTGATTCCCTTTTCAGCTAATATCATATCAGCTTGCTTTATATAAATTTCCATTAAGTTTCAAGGAATAAGCTCAAGAGAATAATGGCAAGACCCTACTGAATCTCTCATTGACTTATTCTTCCTCCAGGTAGAAATTTATTTGTTCAGCAAACATCACATTAAGGATGATTGACTGATTTCTGACTAGTTCTTGCATGTAGTGAAACTATACAGTTTCGCTTAGTTATCTAAGGGAAAGCAAAGAATGAACTAGAGACTGAAAAAAAGAGACTCAAGGGAGGAGAGGGGATGCACATAGAGACTTAGACTTTGTTCCTTGGAAAAACTATATGTGCAAATTTGCTAAGTATTTCCAGTGAACAATGGACCTAGGTGAGAATTTCCTGGATTAAACTTCTGAGCTCAGTGGAGCAGTTTCCCTAAATGATCAAACACAGCAAGAAACTAGCCAACATCAAGTCTTCCACTGGTACTGAGAAAGAGCTAGCTAGGCATCTTTCAACTTTTCAATAGGGATATACATAGGAGGCAAATTCTGATATTCCAAAGCACTCACCTTGGAATCAGGAAGACTCTGTTTCATAAATTCAAATCTGGCCTTACAAGCTTACTAAGTTGTGTGACCCTGAGCAAATCGCTTTACCCTGCTTGGCTCAATTCCTCATCTGTAAAAATAAACTAGGGAAGAAAATGGCAAACTACTCCAGTGTCTTTGCCAAGAAAACTCCAAAATAAGGTCACAGATAATCAAACATGACAGAAAAGACTGAAAAATAACAAAAAACAAATGTTTATAGAAATATAGAACTTAAAATAGAAAAAATATTAATTGATCCTGAGTATGATAAATCAATAGAAGTGTAATGCTACATAAATTAATTTATTAAATTTTATAACAATTGAATGATTATTTTATAGAACTAGAAAATCAGTAACAAAATTCATATAAAGTGAAAAAGATCAGGAATCTCAGGAGTAATAATGAAAAGAGATGGGAACAAAAGTGGTCTAGCAGTGAAATATCAGACTATACCACAAAATAATTATTATTAAAATAAACTGGTACTACTTAAGAAATATGGAGATTGAACAGTGGAATAAATTAGGTGGAAAAGCAGATAGATGGAACGCGAGGCCTACAGTCAGGAATTCCAATCAAGACTCAAATATTTACTAGTTGTGTGACCCTGGGCAAGTCACTTAACTCTTTTTGCCTCTGTTCGCTCACCTGCAAAATGAGCTGGAGAAGGCAATGGCAAACCATTCTAGTATCTTTGCCAATGGAGTCATGAAGAGTCAGACATGATCAAAACAACAGAATACCAACAATATAGAAAACAAGTTTATCTATTACCCTAGTGTTTAATAAACACAAAATCCCAGGTGTTTTGGTAAGAACTCATTCTTGGACAAAAAAAAAGAGCTGGGAAAATTGGATTGCAGTATGGAAGAAATTAGATTTAGATCAACTTCTCAGTACAACCTGGATGTAAAAGATCACATGCTAAACAAATTAGAGAAACATGGAAAGAATATCTATCATATCTATGGATGGGAGAGAAGTTCAAGACTAAATAAAAAATATGAAGTATCATAGAACACAAAACTGGTGATTTGATTGGATAAAATTAATAAATTGAATTTTTCCCACAAACAAATAAAATAAAACAAAAATTAAAAGGGAACCGATTTACTGAGAAAAATATACGTGTATTAAACTTCTCTGATAAAAGCCTTATTTCAAGATACTTAAGAAACTGATTCAAATTATAAGAAAAAGCGTGATTGTACCATTGATAAGGATAAGAACAGACAGTTCTCCAGGAACAAACAAGGTTGTTTATAGACATATAAAAATATTCCAAATCACTAGTGAATAATGAAATGCAAATTAAAGAAATTTTGTGATTTTTAAAGAGGCATTTAGACAAAGACCATCCTTTCTCCCTCTCTCCCTCCCCCTCCCTCTCTTCCTTCCTTCCTTCCTTCCTTCCTTCCTTCCTTCCTTCCTTCCTTCCTTCCTTCCTTCCTTCCTTCCTTCCTTTCTTCTTCCTTCCTTCCTTCCTTCCTTCCTTCCTTCCTTCCTTCCTTCCTTCCTTCCTTCCTTCCTTCCTTCCTTTGCATTCCCAGAACCTTAAGCTCAGTGTACCCTGAAGCCAACAGTTTGGACAACAATGGATCTCTGCTCAAGCTTCACTTAATGACTGACTTAGAGAGATTATCAATAGTAACAGTTTCTGTTTCCTTCCCAGTTTGATTTGGTTATTCTTTTCTTTTGCTCATTAAAAGAGTCATTTCCTGACCACTTCTCAAAGAAGCCTATTCACTCAATGGGCATTACCTCCCGCTAAGTGAGTATGTGAAAAGGCCTAACCTAAAAAGGCCAAGATCTCCCATTGCATCCTGGGCCATCTCCAGTTATCCTGATGAATATCTGGTCACTGGATCTAGATGGCTCAAGAGGAGAAAGTGAGGCTGGTGACCTTGAACAGTCCTCCCTCAATCAAAGCAAAGTCAACTGCAAGTCATGTCATCATTTCTCTGATGTCATGGTCTTCATTGAAAATGAATAAGGAACACAAAATTTGTTCTTGCTTGACTGTGCATTTGTTGCTTATTTCTCCTTATTTTTCCAAGGGATCAGGAAGTAGAAGGAATAAAAAACAAATTTTTGGTGATTTCTCCTCTTTAGCGATTGAGAGATGGATGGTGTGCTATAAATGTAAAACATTCCTTGTACTTTCAAATGCTTTTGCTATATTAGTAGCTTTATTTGTTTTATTTTATTATAAAATACCTCTCACAAGTCAGAGCTATCTGTAAACATTTGTAATGAAGAAATATCAATAAAACAGAAAGTGTTATTTTCTTCTTATATTCTCTTCTTATTTCCTTTCTTTCTATTCTTTCTAGTTCAAATATTATACTCCATGGAAAGGAAAAGAGAAGCAAAATGAGTGGAAGTTTCTTCATTATCCTTATCCCATTTATGCTAAAGCAGCCATCATAGACCATCTTTGATGTTCCTTACTTCCAAGTGTAACAAAAAACAAAACAAAAGATATCTACACTTCTTTTATTCTTCTGACCATTCTTTGCCAGCCTTAGCTCATTTTATTGCTGCCAATTATTTTATCAAATTGCTCTTCATTTTCAGTTTACTGCCCTGGCTTCCATTATCCATACAATATTAAAGAAAACAACCTAAGTTGGTCAATAAATTCATTTTTCAGCCATTTCTCTGTTTTTACACAACTCTGCTTTTTCTTTATTATCAGAGTAATTTCTATTCATGTCTTCAGAGTGTCATTTTTCAAAGCTTGGGCTTTCTTCTACAAAATATCAGGTAATTAGATTACATCTACTCTTTTTCTGAATCATTTTAAATCTCTTCTCCCCAAAATAAGGGTTAATATCAGACAATATCAAAGGTCTTCTGGATCCAGCTTGTGAGAATTAATTGTTAAGTTTTCAGTGTGAGCATTTAAATCCTTCAAATTGACAAACACTCCAAATCAGAGCTTGATTTATTATTTTGTTGATTATTAAAGATTGAGAGTGATGGAGAAAACATTAATAATGCACATTTAAACTTAAAAGTGTGTCATGTATATTTTTTCAGAGCCTAGTCATTAAATATTATTAAGTATTTTCAACATAACCCTAGACAATGCTCAATTTTCACATTCTCTTTCATTAATTCTGTGATGCAGAGGCAACTTGCACCCAAAATTCTATTTTATTTTATTTAAGTTCCTTTAAGTGTTAGTTGTATGAAATCAGCCCTTCTTGTTATTTCTATCTTTTTAAGGAAGAAATTATCATTAAGAGAAGTCAAGAATTTATGATGTTTTCTCCTTTGGCAGAAAGTGTTTCTATGTAATGAATGGAGGTTCTCCCATGACTTAGCTACTGTACTCAGTATAATGATCCAAAGGAATTCCTAAGGACTCATGATAAAAATGATATCCACTTTCAGAAAGAGAACTGATGGATACTGAGTGCAGATTGCAATTATTTTTTCTTTATTTTTCTTGCTTCCACTCAACAATGTGCAATGGACAATTGACAATATGCATGTTATATATGCTGTGTCAGATTTGTTTCTCAAACTTCTTATCTGACTTTCCCTTATGTCTGGGTGGTCTTAATTGTATTCCAATAATAATGCCATTTCTGCTTTTCCTTCATCATCCAGGTGCTTTCTACCTTATTTCCCAACTTAGGCTCCTGGATTTACACATATAAGTAAAATCTTTTTAATATAAAAGTTGGTTCATCTGCCCTTTTATTTATTTTATTCCTTAGGAGTAAAATATACCATTCCATAGTTCTATTAAAGTCTTGAGGCACAAAAAGAAAGAACAGCAGGGGACAGAACCAGGATGGCAGAGTAGAAAGATGACCTGTAAGTGCTCTCTCCCCACAGCCCATAAAATACCTATAAAAAATTACTCTAAACAAATTCTAGAGCATCGGAAGCCACAAAATGACAGAGTGAAAGAGATTTCCAGCCCAAGGGAGACTGGAAGGAAGGCTGACAGGAAAGGACTACTGCATCAGGCTCTAGGGGAAAGCAGCCCACACTTGGCCCCACAGCATGGCAGTGACAGGACCAGAGCAAGCTTCAGGGCAGCATCTTGATTCCCATATCTCTCAACCCACAAACACCAGAAACAGTTTCAAAGGGCAGTGAGAAAGCTCTTTTACCTGGGTGAGAAGGGAGCAGGATCCTCTTGCCCTAGCTCCAGCCCCAGGCAGCTCCAGATGGCAGCAGCATCCATTTTTGGAGCCCTTGGCCTAAAGCCCCTGGGGAAATCAAGCTGCTGATCTGGGTCTCAGCCCTGAGTGGTAGTCCTGGGGTGAGGAGGAACACTGACCTGGCAGAGCTGGTAGAGATGCTGGAGAAGGAATTCTACTCACAGATCCTGGGCAGAAAAGCTTGTAGTAGCTCCCAGACAAGAGTGCAGGCCAGGAGAGGAGTAAACTTCTCTCCCTTGATTGTGCCACCTCAGAGGAACTGAGAACTTACAGGTCCTTAGAGTATGCCCTCCTTTTCAGAAAGAACTCAATGTAAATGACTGGGAAAATGCCCCAAAAGGGGAAAAAGTAAGACTATAGAAGGTTACTTTATTGGTGAACAAGTATTTGCTTGCATCATTTTGGATGAGGAGGAACAATGAATACTATCAGAGGAAGATATAAAAGTCAAGGCTTCTGCATCCAAAACCTCCAAAATAAATATGCAGCAGTCTCCAGCCATGGAAAAGCTCAGAAAGGATTTTGAAAATCAAGTAAAAGAGGGGGAGGACAAATTGGGAAGAGAAATAAGAGCAATGCAAGAAGATCTTGAAAAGTGAGATAACAGCTTGCTAAAGGAGACCCCAAAAAATCCTGAAGAAAATAACACCTTTAAAAATAGAGTAACTCAAATGGCAAACGAGACCCCAAATGCCAATGAGGAGAAGAATACTTTAAAAAGCAGAGTTAACCAAATGAAAAAAGAAGTTCAAAAGTTCACTGAACAAAATAATTCTTTAAAAATTAGAATTGAGCAGATGGAAA
The DNA here is from genome assembly GCA_023548195.1 of Bettongia penicillata ogilbyi. Taxonomy (NCBI): domain Eukaryota; kingdom Metazoa; phylum Chordata; class Mammalia; order Diprotodontia; family Potoroidae; genus Bettongia; species Bettongia penicillata. The sequence goes on from JAJHZJ010000371.1 coordinate 6,208,102, forward strand.
CTAATGACTTTATGAGAAACCAAGAAACACAAAGCAAAACCAAAAGAATGAAAAAATAGAAGACAAGTTGAAATATCTCATTGGAAAAACAACTGACCTGGAAAATAGATCCAAGTGAGTCAATTTAAAAATTGTGGGACTACCTGAAAGCCATGGTCAAAAAAAGAGCCTACACATCATCTTTCATGAAATTCTCATGGAAAACTGCCCTGATATTCTAGAACCAGAGGGTAAAAAATATTGAAAGAATCTATTGATCACCTCCTGAAAGAGATCTCAAAAGCAAAACTCCTAAGAATATTGTAGCCAAATTCTAGAGTTTCCAGGTCAAGGAGAAAATATTGCAAGCAGCCAGAAAGAACCAATTCGAGTATTGTGGAAATACAATAAGGATAACACAAGATCTAGCAGCTTCTACATTAGGGGATCAAAGTGCTTGGAACATGATATTCCAGAAGTCAAAAGAACTAGGATGAAAACCAAGAATCATCTACCCAGGAGAACTCAGTATAATACTTTAGGGAAAAATTGATTATTCAATGAAATAGAGGACTATTAAGCATTCTTGATGAAAAGACCAGAACTGAATAGAATATTTGACTTTCAGTTACAAGAATCAAGAGAAGCATGAAAAGGTAAACAGGAAAGAAAAATCATAAGGGACTTCCTAAAGTTGAACTGTTTACATTTCTACATGGAAAGATAATATTTGTAACTCTTGAAACTTTTCTCAGTATTTGGGTAGTTGGAGGGATTATACACCCATATATCTATATCTATCTATCTATCTATATATATATATATATTTCTGTCTATCTATCTATCTATATGGGCAGAGGGCACAGTGTGAGTTGAATAGGAAGGGATGATACCTAAAAAATAAAATTAAGGGTTGAGAAAGGAATATATTTGGAGGAGTAAGGGAGAAATGAAATGGGGCAAATTGTTTCTCATAAAAGAGGTAAGAAAAAGCCTTTACAATGGAGAGGAAAAGGGAGAGGTGAGAGGGAAAAAGTGAAGCTTACTCTCATCACATTTGACTTAAGGAGGGAATAATATGCACACTCAATTTGGTATGAAAATCTATCTTACACTACAGGAAATAGGAGAGAAGGGGATAAGTAGGTGGGAGGATGATAGAAGGGAGGGCAAATGGGAGGAGGGAGTAATTAGAAATAAAGGCTTTAGGGAAGAGACAAGGTTGAAAGAAAGAGTAGAAAAATAGGGGGCAGGATAGGATGGAGGGAAATATAGTTAATTTTTTACAACATGACTATTATAGATATCCTTAGCAAACTACACATATATAGCATATATTGAATTGTTTGCCTTCTCAGTGGGGATCGGTGGGGAGGGAGGAAGGGAGAGAAGCTGGAATTCAAAGTTTACAGAATGAATGTTGAGAATTGTTTTGCATGCAACTGGGAAATAAGAAATGCAGTTAATGTGTTATAGAAATCTATTCTACCCTACAAGAAAAGAGAGAACATGGGGATAAGGGAAGGGAGGGTTGTGATAGAAGGGAGGGCAGATGGGGGAAAAGGATAATCACAATGCACAGTGTTTGCAACCCAAAATCTTGTGGAAATGAATGTTGAAAACTAAAAATAAATAAATTAATTAAAAAGGGAAGAACAGCACAAGAGAATTAGCAACTCACAGAAAACAATATCTAAGAAAACAGGCAGAGAAGAATTCCTGACCTCAGATTTCTCTAAATAAATGCACAATGGATATTGTGGATTGTATGGATAACAAAAGAGTGAGTCTAAGATTTTAATGCAAAAAAGGCACATTTTATTTCATTTGTATCATAGAAATTGGTAGTGTGAGAATCAAGATTAAATTATAAAAAGTAAAATTTGAAAAGCTGATTGTCTGCCTTGGCATTATTTCTTCCAATAGCTATATAATTAAATGAGGTCTTCAATAGTTACTTTATCAGGTTTGTATTTTTCCCCAAACTCTTTTTTTCCACTATCTCCTTACGTATGAGTGATTTATAGCATACTCCAACAATTCTATTGTTAGTTTCAAGGGATTTTTTTGCCACACAAAAAGAAGTACTATACATATTTTTAAAAATAAATGACCTTTTTCTTTTTCTTTGATCTCTTTTAAAATTCAGTTGTCATAAGGGCTCACAAAAAGAAGTCAACTGAGAAAAAAGACCTATCAATAATTTTATTATGCTTTGAGGGTATTGGAAGAATAGAGTAAAAGAAGGGGGAGTAAATAAATTAAGGGAAAATGGGATAAAAAATGAAATAATTGCTAATGCAAAACTGAGTACTACAAGTAGAATTTTATACAAACATGGAAAGAGTAGAAGTGAGTGTCACTTGAACTATGCTTTCATCTAAACTGGTCAACAGAAGGAAGAAAACATACACAGAGAGACAGAGGTTAATATAGAAATTCATTCAACTTATCAAGGATTTAGATAAAAAAAGGAAGAGGAGAATGTGGAACATTTGAAGTATATTAAGAAAGGGATCAATTATGCATGAAAGATTCATTAGTCAATAAATATTTATCAAGTACCTACTATGTGCCAGACATTGTACTAAGTAGTGAAGCCACAAAAAGAGGCAGAAGACAATCTGCCCTCAAAGAGCTTCTAATGAGAGAGACAGCAATTAAACAAATATGTACAGATGAATTTTAGGCAGAATAAAAAATATTAAAACAGGAAAGGTACTAGAGTTAAGAAGGGTTGGGGAAGGCTTTCTGTGTAAGGTGGGATTTTAGTTAGAATTTAAACACAGTCAGGGAAACATGTACATGAAGATGAGGAGGAATAACATTCCACGTACAGAGAATAGCCAGAAAAAAAAATTTCTGTACAGAAAAATAGGATTTATAGGGAAATATAATGAGTTATTTTTAACCTGTTGAGTTTAAGACATCTTCTAGACATCCAGTTTGAGATGTCTGAAAGGCAGCTGGAGAAATAAAAGTGCAGGCAAGTAGAGAGTTTGTGTCATGAAAAGTAAATTTGGGAATCATTGGCAGAGAGATGGTAGTGAAATCCATGGAAAGTGATGAGCTCACCAAGTGTAGTAGTATAGAGGGAGAAGATAACTGAGGACAGAACCATGAGGGAGTTCTATGGTTAGAGGATGTGATCTAGAGGAGGATGCAGCATAAGGAAAGGAAAGGAGAAGTCTGATAAGAGAAGAACCAGGAGAGAGAGCTGTCTTGAAAAACTAGAGAGAAGAAAGCATCAAGGAAAGAGTGATTAGCAGTGTCAAAGGTTACTGAGAGGTCAAGTAGAATGAGGATTGAGAAAAAATCATTGGATGGAGACCATTGTACAATTTGTACATATAAAGTTGTTATTTGATACAATCAGAAACATAGCAACCTCTCTGTCAATCATGGGTAAATTCACCTGGCTTTCCATGCTTCCCAATAACAGATCCTCAGTCTTTTGTTTTCTTTTTGGCAGCTCTCTTGCGTGACTTTTGTATCTAGTTATTGTCAAATCTTCCACTGGGCATTAAGCTGAAGACTTTGTCACTGGGGACTTGAGCAAGGTTTAATTTATTTAGGAAAGATTGTCAACCTATTATCTTTTTTCTTTAAATTAATTATTTTATTTTCCTTCAATTATATGAGCACTTTCCAACATTTGTTTTTGAAATTGAGTTCCAAATTCTCTCCCTTCCTCCCAACCTGTCTCATTGAGAAGGAAAGCCACTGGATATAGTCTATATATGTGTAGATATGCAAAGCAGATTTCCATATTAGTAATGATGTAAAAGAAAATACCAAAATTTAAAAACTCAAGAAATATAAAGTAAAAAAAAACAAATATGCTCAGATCTGTATTCAGAATCCATCGGTTCTTTCTCTGAGGATGGATAACATTTTTCATCACAGGTCCTTCAGAGTTGTCTTGGATCATTGTATTGCTGCAAACAGCTAAGACATTCATAGTTGATCATATTACAATATTGCTGTTACTGTATTCAATTTTCTACTGGTTCTATTCATTTATTTCACTCTGCATCAGTTCATGTAAGTCTTTCCAGGTTTTTCTGAGAGCATCTAGCTTATCATTTGTTATAGTCAACAGTATTCCGTCGTGATCATATACCACAACTCTTTCAACCATTCCCCAATTGATGGTTATCTCCTCAATTTTCAATTCTTTGCCATCAGAAAAGAGCTGCTATAAATATTTTTATACATATAAGTCCTTTTACTTTTTGCTTTTTTTTATCTCTTTTAGGACCTAGTAGTGGTATTGCTAGATCAAAGATTATGAACAGTTTTAGAGTCCTTGGGCATACTTCCCAATTGGTCTACATAATGGTTGAATCAGTTCACAACTCCACCACCAGTGTATTAATGTCTCACTTTCCCCCCATACTCTCCAACATTTGTCATTTTTCTTTTCTATTCTACTGGCAATCTTATAGGTAGCTATTGTTTAGTGGTAAATATCCCCAGGCCTTTATTGAAAAGGCATCCATTTTTTCCCAAAATGAATAAGTAAACTTTGATGCCTTTTTCACTAATCATGAACTGTCATTGATTGCCTATTCTTTCCTATGCTTCAGTTTTCCCCTTCCCTACCCATTTTCTTTCTCAATTGTGCTCCTGCCACAACTCTCCCTGGAGAGCTGCTCTGGATTCATGCCAAAGAAATGATCAATTTCTTTGGAGTAAGAGAAGAGCTGAACTCCTTCCTTTTATAGTATAGTGTAAAAGTATTGGATTTACATTCAAAAGATTTAGATTCTAGTCTTTTGTCCTGGTCTAATGATAAGATTTAATACTCTTATTGCTGCTGCTTGGATTCCTTCTCTGCTGAGGGAACTGGATTTGGAGTTCAGCTTGGTATAGTGCTGAATTTGAAGTCTAGGTGTATGGGATGTCCCAACTCTAACTATATCCTGCTGGGAAATAGATACTTCTAGTGACTTCTCTGAACCTCAATTTCCTCATCTGTAAAACCTCAGATTATCTTTAACTTGCATTTCTCCAATCAATAGTGATTTAGAGCATTTTCTTATATAGTTATACACAGTTTTGATAACTTCATCTGAAAATTGACTTCATATTTTATCAATTGAGGAATGCTTCTTTTTTCCATAAATTTGACTCGTTTCTCTATATAACTGAGAGATGAAGACTTTATCAGAGAAACTTGTTTCAAAATTTTTCATAGTTATGATTACTAAGTGTATTTCCTTCCATCCCAATTCCCCTCATTTATATCTCTTTTCACCCCATCCCTTTTCAAAACTATTTTGTCAACCTATTATCTTGATCTGCTCAGAAACCTTTAATGGACAATTAGCACATTCCTGACATTCCCTAAGACACATAGAAAGAAATAGAATTGAATTCACAAGGAGAAATCATATTATTTGATTACATCTGCTCATTTACTGTGTTTCTGCTCTCCATATATCTCTTTGTATTTCTCTGGTTGCTTGACTCTCTCTTGTCATCAAATATAATGCACCATTTTCTATCTTCATTCTTCTTGATTTCTCTATAGCAGTGATACAGTTGATCACTCCCTTCTTGATTCTCCCTACCTTAACTTTCTCATGAAGTTGCAGTGTCATCACTGCACTAGTCCCATTTTCACTATGGCAGCTTCTTCTCTGTATTTTTCTCTATTTTATCCTCTCAAGTCATACCTTAAAAATGAGTGGCTTTCATGGCTTTATCCTTTGTCCTCTTCTACTATGTCTCTACAAATGCATTCTTTAATGCTATATATGATCCCATGATTTCAATGATTACCTCTCTGCCAATGACTATTCAAATGGCACATGATCTCTCCCAAGAACTGATTAATCACATGTTTATTTGAATATAGTAAAACATTTTAACACATCAAAAACTGAACTCATTCTCTTTCTTTTAAAATCCAACCCTCTCCCAACTTTCAAAAGTTCACCTTCCATAGAGTAGGGATTGGGGTCAGAGTAGGAGCTGTAGTTTAATGAAATAGTGACTCAAATTCCGCCATTATAGTCATAGCCAGATGCTGCTGGGGAGCCCAGAAGACATTTTCTGCCCTAACTAATTATTCTTTGGCAATTCATTTCATTCTATCTCCTTATTTTACCTCTTTCTACATGAAAAAAGAATGTTGGCTAACCTCAATGTTTCTCATCAAACAGTTGTTGTGCTTGGTGTGTTTCCCAATAGCCACAATCCATGCACTTGTTTGGCATCTAGAATATAGTATATAGTTTCATTTAATAACTTTTATTTCCTCCTTTTCCATCTGGACTTATAGCATTTCTCTTGGACTGTGTTCTCTAATTCTCTGATAGCCAGAAGTCTGGAATATCAAAGAAAATATTTCTCTCCTAGTAAGATAGAATAGATGCCTTTGTCAAACTTAGGTATTAATGAGGGATCTTCAAAAAGTTATTTCTATTGTTAGAATATTTATAGTTCTATTCTATACTTTCAGCATTGGCTTAAAATATTTTTAGCTTATCCATAAATCAGATGTACAAAGATCTTTGACCAGAACTACAATTTTGCATACAAGAACTCATGAAGACAAGATGGTTATTCTGCAAAGGCATTTTGGTAGAAACTTAGATATGATGTCTCTTTATATAATTTGATGTCTCTTTATATAATTTAAGCCCCAATGGTGCATACAGTTCAGGTAATTAACATTTATATAGTACTATATAGTTAAATAGCATTCTACATACATTATCTCACTTGGTTCTCACAACAACTCTGGAGTATTATGTTTATTAAGATCACCATTTTACAGATGAGGAAATTGAGGTTCAGAGAAATCACTAGAAGTATCCATTTCCCAGCAGGATATAGTCAGAGTTGGGACATCCCATACACCTAGACTTCAAATTCAGCACTATACCAAGCTGAACTCCAAATCCAGTTCCCTCAGCAGGGAAGGAATCCAAGCAGCAGCAATAAGAGTATTAAATCTTATTATTAGACCAGGATAAAAGACTGGAATCTAAATCTTTTGAATGTAAATCCAGTGCTTTTACACTATACTATAAAAGGAAGGAGTTCAGCTCTTCTCTTACTCCAAAGAAATTGATCATTTCTTTGGCATGAATCCAGAGCAGCTCTCCAGGGAGAGTTGTGGCAGGAGCACAAATGAGAAAGAAAATGGGTAGGGAAGGGGAAAACTGAAGCATAGGAAAGAATAGGCAATCAATGACAGTTCATGATTAGTGAAAAAGGCATCAAAGTTTACTTATTCATTTTGGGAAAAAATGGATGCCTTTTCAATAAAGGCCTGGGGATATTTACCACTAAAATAATATTGAAAGGATCAAATGGACCCAAAAAACTCATTGCTTCTGCTATCAATGCTAGCATTTCAGTGTTCCACAGGCAAATTTGTCCAAATTTAAATCATATAAGTACCAGCATCTAACTGTTTGGAGCTATAGTCTGTAGTTGGCTTCCTCTTCCAGATAGAGGAAGAATCTTGGCAGGGAAAACTCCACCCATGATTTTATCCTCTAGCTTCTCCACAGTCATGGAAATTGTATCCAACAGACATTTTCTTTAAACTGGAGCCATTATCATTAGGTGATTAGGAAAATATGTTAAAATGTTTAGATCACTTTGTTATATGACCTTGCTATCTCAAGGTAGGTAAAATTACAGTTTTAGTTAATTTGTTTGGAAGTTCCTTCAATACTCTAGACTCATTGCCCCCATGGTGTTCAAATAATGTGCATTTAGTACCTGAGCCAGAAAAAAGTAGTGTGATCAAGTTGTGAAATTGAACCTTATAGAGAGAAGAGTCCTGAATTTGAAGCCAGGTGACCGGTTTCTAACCTATGTACATAGCTATGTGACTCTGGAACAGTCATTAGTTCTCTCCAAAAGTAGGTAACCTAGTGGAATTGTTATCAGTAAAACTAAAAAACTGTGAACTCTTAAATAAATGTGAACTGTTGTTATTATATAGAGACTAATAGTGAATTGTGTCATCATGATATAAAATCCTCTCATGGCAAAAATACTTCCAAGCAGCTCCTCTTCATATCACTCTCCATACCAGTGTTCCATTTATTCTAAGAGATTTCACATAAGAAAATTTTAGTACCCTACTTTGTTATCTGCCTGCAATGCACGTTAAGTGACAATCATCTCCCTGATCTTCAGTTTCCTCATCTATAAAATAAGAGGCTTGGACTAGATGACCTCTGACATCCATTCCAGCTCTGGAATTATGTCTATAATTCTCTGATTTGCTCATGGTCATTATCTCTTACATGCCAGAGGCAATATTTGAACTTGACTCTCTTGACTCCAAGACTGGAGCTCTTCACTAAAAAATACTGTTGGCTTCTAAATCTCAATATTTGTCCTGCTCTTCATTGCAGTGGTGTGGGTTTAAGCACTATAGTAATGCAATACTATTTTAGCAATCATTTGTTTATATTTACCTATCATCTATTACCTATCTATATTTAGCATATATGCATAATCTATCTACCAACTCATAATCTATCATCTCTCTGTCTATCTATCTATCATATATCTTTTTACCTAATAATAACAGTACCCTCAGCCCAACCATCCTGCAAATTGTGCCCAGAACTAAAATAGAACTGGAGAGAGCCTCCAACAGCTGGGCCAGGAGGTAACTGAACTCTCTGATTTAAAAAGAAAAGTATCATCTCCTATTTAAGTTAGTCTAATTATTGTGAAATGATATGAAACAGTGTGAATTCAGTTGTTGTCAGCTTTTTCGGATGAGGAGGCTGCCTTGCTATTTGGGGTTGAATGATAGTGAGTTAACAAAGCCTTGTGAAATTGTTCTGCCCTGAAAGCTGCAGGAGACTGGTGCTGACAATGTGTCTCATTAGACTATTTTAGTGTGTACAACTTTGAATAAATATCACTCCCTGAGCCATCTGCGCACATAACTCATAGAATCACACACTCTTGGAGTTACAGAGACCTTTGAGGTCATCCAGTCCAACCGACTCACAACAATCTAGTTCATAATATACTCTGCTTGAACAGGTCTAGAGAATGAGTTAATCAACAATTATTAAGCTACTGTCTAGATGCCAAACACTGTTTTGAATGCTGTGGATACAAAAACAATTTGCTGTTTGTTTGGACTAGGTCTTTTGTATGCTAAGACCCTTGTAAGTACAACCCATTGGATAGTTCTGATCTCTGGGAGCAGGTAGATTTAGCCAATACCTCCAAATAATAACATTTTTTGAATACAGCAAAGCAATGCTATATATCTCAGTCTTCTTACTTCCAAGCTAAACATTCAAAGTTCTTTAAACAATAGATCATATAATATAATTTCATCATTTCAGAATGCTTCTCTCAGCATGCTCCAGCTTGTTTGTGTCTTCTAAAACGTTACATTCAGAAATGAATTTAATACTACAGATGTGATCTGACCAGCGCAGAGTATAGTGGAACTATTATATCATTTGTTCTAAGTAATCTTATTCTTTTGACACATCCTAAAATTGCATTTGCTTTTTATAGCCATGTTTACTAATTTATGTTGACCTAGCAGTTCTCTATAATTGGCAGAGTTGTCATTGTTGCTGGGGGCTTTTTATATTTTCTCCATCCTGTACTCCTATAGATTGCCTTTGTGAACCCAAATATCTTGCTATTTGAGTTTATATTTCCTATCTATTGAGGTGTTTTAGATCTTTATTCTGACATAAAAATTAGTAGCTATTTTTTCTTAGATTTTATCAACAGCAAATTTTACATGTAGGCCATCAGTAAAGGCAGGGTGGTAAAACAGACAGGACCTTGAATCTAGAATCAGAAGAATCTTAGGTTAGTGATATTTAGGAAGCGTAGTCAACAGAATTCTGGACCTCATGTCAGGAACATCTGAGTTCAAATCCAGTCTCAAACACCTTCTGTGGAAATCACTTAAACATCCTGTCTCTGTTTACTTATCTGTAAAATGCGGATAATAATAAAACCTATTTCCCAGAGTTGTTGTGAGGATTAACTGAGATCATATTTGTGAAATAATTTGCACATCTTAAAGCATAATTTAAATGTTAGCTGTTAGATCCTAGTTCTGATACTTGGATTTGGGGAAAACCACTTAATTTTTATGGATTTCAGTTTCTTCACATGTTGGTGTTCTTCAGTCATCATTGTGGTTGTGTTAAACTTCTCATGGCCTCATCTGGAATTTTCTTGGCAAAGATACTAGAGTGATTTACCATTTCCTTCTCCAGTTCATTTTACAGATGAAGAAATGGAGGCAAATAAGGTTAAATGACTTGCTCAAGGTCACAGTGTCTGAGGCCAAATTTGAACCCAATTCTTCCTAATTTCAGACTTGGCACTTTATCTGCTACACCACCTGGAAGCCCATCTCATGCATTAAGTGGAATAACACTTGTACTATATCCATTGCGGTACTGTCGTGAGGAAACTTCTTTGGAAACACTGAAGTGCTTTCTAAATATGAATTATTTTACTTAATGATGGTTTTACCCAAGTCCCTGACGAAAGTGTTGAATGGGCTAGGGCTAAGGATTTAGCTCTGAGGCATCTCTATCTCCATATTCACACTTTCTCTAGATAGACATCTAACTGAAATACCAGTTTTTCTAGTTTTACTGTTACCCTTCTTGCATTTAGAACCTTTATTAAATAGCTGACTAAATTGTACGTATATTTTATCTACAACATTCTTCTGACCAATCTTTCTGATAACTTCACTGAAAAAGAAAATGGGATGAATTTGACATCACTTATTCTTGGATCCATGTCAGTTCCCAAAGTTCACTCCTTTCCTTTTAAAGCTCTCCAATTGAACATTTGGAATTCTGTTCTAAAATTTTACTAGGGGTCTAAGTCCAGCTAACTGGCCTACATTTTGTTTTGAACCCACCTTTCCTCTAAATATTTGCCATTACCTGACTTCCAGCAATATCCCTATTCTTTCCAACTTCTCAGAGCTTATTGTGAGTATTTCAATGGCCACATTTTCCAGATGATTTTAATATTTTGGGATGAAATTTGTTTGGACCTGGGTCCTGAACTTTATTGCATATTTTTGCTGAATGCTCTCTCACTATTTTTTCTTCTGCCTGTACTGCAATTCCTTCTTAACCTTGTTTATTCCACTCTTTTCAGTCTAAATACCATTTTCTTTGATAGAAAAAAATAAGCAAAAAGAAAGTTAGAAAGTTCTGCTTTATATTTTCATTGGCTACCTACTTACTTTATATCATCTGCCTGAAGCAATGGTATAATTCTTTCCTATTCTTCTTGCTCAGAATGTACTTGAAAAAAATTGTTTCCTTCATAATTTTTCACAAGCTTCAGCTCCTTTCAGATTTTAACCTTATTAGTGTTATTCTTTTCAAATTAATTTTATTTATTTTCAGTGTTCTACAATCACTATCATATAACTTAGATTTTTTTCCCCTCCCTCCTCCCTCCCGTTCTCTTCCCTCCCCCCTCCTTCCATGAGATGGTATACAATTTTATATAGTTTCTACACATACATTCCTAGTAAATACATTTTCAGTATAGCCATGCTATGTAGAAGAATTAAAATGAATGAGAGAAATCATATAACAAATCAAAACATAATATAAAAGAAAATGATCTTCTATAGTCAGCAATTAAATTCCATAGTTTTCTCTGGATGTGGAAGGCATTTTGCCTTAAAAGAACATTGGAAAACTTTTTTAAGAACTTGCATTGAAATGAAGTTCAAAGTCTACCAGAAAAAACTCTCTCACACTGTGGTCATTGCTGTGCACAGAGTTCTCCTGGTTCTTCTCCTTTTGCTCAGCATCAGATCATATAAGTCTTTCCAGGCCTCCCTGAAGTCTTCCTGTTCATCATTTCTTATAGTGCAATAGTATCCCATTACATTCATATAGATCCATTACATTCATTTATTCAGCCATTCCTCAACTGATGGATATCCCCTTGATTTCCAGTTTTTGACCACCACAAAGAGTGCTGCTATAAATATTTTTGTACATGTGGGACCTTTTCCCATTTTTATGATCTCTTGGAGATACAGTCCTAGAAGCAATATTGCTGGGTCAAAGGGTATGCATACTTTTGTAGCCCCTTGGGCATAGTTCCAAATTGCTCTCCAGAATGGTTGGATCAGCTCACAGCTCCATGAACAATGAATTAGTGTTCCAATTCTCCCGCATCATCTCCAACATTCATCATCCTCCTGTTCTGTCATGTTAGTCAATCTGACAAGTGTGATGTGGTACCTCAGAGTTGTTTTGATTTGCATCTCTCTAATCAATAGTGATTTAGAGCATTTTTTTTATATGACTATAGATTTCTTTAATTTCTTCCTCTGAAAACTGCCTGTTCATATCCTTTGACCATTTATCAATTGGGGAATGACTATATTAATGTTATTCTTATAGGTCTATCATACTGTTCATACTTCCTCCTGGATAGGGGCCCCTTTTGTACTTGTTCATAAATTTTAGCTCACCAGATAGTCTCCAGGATATCCATATCAATCCCCATTTTTTTCTTCATTGAGATCACTTGCAATCATCAGAATTTGACATTTCTGAGACTCCAGTCCCTTTTTATTCAACTCCTCTTTTAGAGCCTTGGAAACAAGGCTTTATTTTCTCTCAACTTTTGGAAATCTGTTTTCCAAAATCTTTGGTACATGGCCTTGTTCTTGAATTTTGTAATAAAACATAGTCATTCTCTCATGGCACCCACTATTTTCATTTCATCACCTAATTTTTACTTGTTGGGCAAATTGAGTACCAAATTATAAACTCCATCAGCCCTTCAAGTAGAGAAAAATTTACAACTAGTCATGTATGCCAAATGAATTTATCAAAAGTTCTGCCTTTTTGAATAGAAAACTTATGCAAAACATCAGATAGTTGCAGTTTATCAGAATTCTACCTTGCCTCTGTTCCAGTATTATGTTCAGTATCAAGAAAAAAAATCATCTATTTATTTCCCTGGATGAAAAGTTAATAGTATACCCTGACAATTGTATTAATTCTGTTTCTTTCTCCTCTTGTCTTCACCTCAGTGATCTCCATTAGACTTGACCATAAAGTTAAAGGATGTTGATGAAAGGGTAGTATCTCTTTGACACAAAATGCTACTGCCATCTCTTCCATTAAATCTTTTTCTTTATATTAAATTCTACTCTTCCATTTCCATATTCTAGTCATGCATGCCATTTCACCAAGTGATTAATTATTAGATTGTATTACATTTCTGTTTTGCTATTATTGTTATTTTGGTCCAAACCTGTGATATTTTAAGTATGAGGGCGCTCATGGTGTGAAAACTTCTACTAATATGAACTGGAAACTCCTCTGTAAATTATTGTCTTAAAAAGTTTGCTGGGATACCAAGAGGAGATGAGGAAAGAAGGTTAGAGAGAGGAAATTATCCACAGAGGAGAATGGGGGAGAAAGTGTAAAGAGTCAGGAATGCAACTTGAAGAGTGATGAAGACAAAAATAGGTCATCCTCACAATGGAAATTCTTGGAAGAATCAGACAATTGTAGGAAAGACCATGTTACTTCCAGTGTGATAAGTTCATGGGGTGAGCCTCCATAAGGAAGAGGTTTCTGTGGCATGGGAGAAAAAATCCAGAGGGTATTTGAGTGCAGACTGGAAAGGAATAAAGACTAGGTTGGTGATTTCCCCATGGTCACACAGCAAGTGTGAAAACCTGAGATGGAAAACCTGGACTGAGGGCTTCTTACTCCAAGGTCAAACCTCAACTTTCTAAACCATGTTGCTTCTTAGATGTTTAAGCACATCTTGTTTATAACTATCATCCTTGAATTGTTATGAAGACATTAAAACCATAAGTATTATTTGTGATCATCTTAATTACTTTCCTGTGTGAATACATGGATATGGCCCTCATCGTTTTTGTCTTTTTTTATGTTATGCCTCTTACCATACACACTATCTGACTTTATAGATTTTGTCAAGTCTGATGACAGTCCATTTTTGATAATAAACCCATGGACAAATGTTGCTGTCAGAAGGAACCTAGAAAGCATTTCTAGGGATTATCAAGTTCTTGAAAAGGAACTGAAAACCTTAGGAACATCACAATTGCCAGTTAAAGAGAGGAACACTTAAGAAGAAAAAGGACACTTTCAGAAGTCATTAACTGCTTAAAATGTAATATGTACAACTGTAATTTGGATTTCTGAAGCAAAGCTGAAGATACAGGAATGATGTGCTAGAGTCAGAGATACTATGATAAATGTTTAACCACAACTCTCATGGAGGAAATGTACACACAACACACTTTTAAATTTAATCTGCGTTATTAACATTTTCACCATAATTTTATTAAGTCTAGACTATCAACGAAACAATAAGTCAAATCCTGATTTACTGTCATCAGTTTCCAAGGTATAAATATCATACTTAAAAGTTAACACTTGGCTCTTGTGACATGGCACAAGCATACCATTGGATACAGCACAACTAATACAGAATTCCATCTCTATCTCTGCATCTGTATGTCTTGGCTTCTGTCTCTGTCTCTCTCTTATGGGTTTTTTCTCAGGTCCCATTTTATAAGGGAAAGGTGTTACATTTTACTCATTTCACCCCAAGTTTTCTCCAGTACAATGAAGGGATTTCAAGCTCTAATTCCTTTTCCATTAATTCCCCTTTGGCCCCTGCCAGTCAATTAATGTCCTGAATTTTATAGATGTAGTGTCTAGCACTCCAGTTCCACTTAACCACTTATGACTAGATTGACTTTTACAAAGTGTTTATTTCAAAGATATAGCGAGAACAGGACTTCCAATCTCTCAGCCTAGAAATCACTCCTGCACTGGCTTCACTTTCTTCATTCTCTATTTGGATCCCTTGGTGAATCAGTTCAATTCTATATTGTGCTCTTTTTCTGAAGTCATGTTGCCCATCATCTTATTGCTAATCTTGCCCTATCAAGCCTAAGCACCGCATTGCTGTCATTAACCTTTTCAATCACTCCTACTCATGAGCTGTATAATGCTGAAGCTTCATAATTCTGAAGAAAATCTCAAAATCATTCTGATTCCTTTCCAATTCCCTTCAATTTTCTCCAGAGGTCTATCATATCTAATTTTTCTAAGATTCTATTCATCTTCTTGACTTCTTTATATTTATTTTATGGCTAGATTTATCTAGTTACCAAAAGAGAAAATTGTGGTCCTTTACTAGTATAGCTTTACTGTCTATTTGTTCCTGTAATTCTTTAACTTTTCCTTTAAGAATTTAAATGTGATGCCATTTGGTACACCTACATTTACTGCTGATATTACTTCATCGTCTAGGATTCCTTTTATCAATTTGTAGTTTGCCTGCTTATCCCTTTTAATTGGATCTATTTGGCTTTTGTTTTGTCTGAGATCACAATTGCTGCCCCTGCTTTTTTTCTTTTACATTAGCTGAAGCACAATCAATTCTATTTCAACCCCTTATATAACCTTTTTTGTCTCTAAATTTCAAATGTGTTTCTTGTTATATTCTGTAATATTTCATTTTTCCCAATTACATGTAAAGACAATTTTTAACATTCCTTTTGAAAATTTTGGGCTCCAAAATATTTCCCTCCCTCCTTCATTTTCATTATAAGATGATGAACAATTTGAAAAAAATAAAGAGGAAAATAATATCCCTCAATATGCATCCAAACTCCATCAGTTCTTTCTCTGAATATGGATAGCACCTTCTATCCTGAGTCCTCTGTAATTGTCTTGGATTGTTTTATTGTCAAGAAGAGCTGAGTCAATAATAGTTGATTATCACACAGTGTTACTGGTACTGTGTACAATGTTCTCCTGGTTCTGCTCACTTACATTCACATTTCACAATTCATTCAGTCATTCCCCAGTTGGTGGTCATCCCCTCAATTTCCAATTCTTTGACACCATTATTATAAATTGTGTTGTAAATATAAAGTTGTTATAAATATTTTTGTATAAATAAGCTCTTTCCCCATTTTTAATCTCTTTGGGATACAGACCTGGTAGTAGTATTACTGCATCAAAGAGTATGTACAGTTTAATTGCCCTTTGGGCATAGTTCCCAATTGATCTCCAGAATGGTTGCATCAGTTCACAACTCCACCAACTGTTCATTAATGTTCAGCTTTCCCACATCCTTTCCAACATTTATCATTTTTCTTTTCTGTCATATTAGCCAATTCAATAAGTGTGATGTGATATCTATGAGCTGTCTTAATTTTCATTTCTCTAACCAATAGTGATTTAGAACATGTTTCATATGATTGTTGATAGTTTTGATTTCTTCATCTGAAACCTGTCTGTTCATATTCTTTGACCATGTATCAATTGAGGAATGACTTGTATTCTTATGAATTTGATTCACTTCTTTATATCTTTGAGAAATGAGGCTTTATCAGAGATACTTGCTATAAAAATTCCCAGCTTCCTGTTGTCTTTCTAATCTTTGTTGCATTGGTTCAAGTGTATTTCTTGTAAATAATTATTGTTGGATTCTGGTTTCTAATTCATTCTTCCATTTGCTACAATTTAATAGATGAATTTACCTTCACATTCACAGCTATATAATTTTTCTCCATCCTATTTTTTTCTATTTATCCTCATATCTCTTATCTCACCCTGTCCCTCTTCAAAAGTGTTTTGTTTTTGACCTCTGCCTTTTTTATTTGCTTTTTTCATTTTCTATCACTCCCCTTTCCTTTTTCTTTTTTCCTTCCAATTTTCCTGTTGGACAAGATAGATTTCCATTAGCAATTGATTGTCTATGTATGTGTGTGTGCTTGTGCATACATGTGTATATGTATATATTCACACATACATATATATGTATACTCATTTTGTGTATGTATATATATGTGTTTGTGTATATGTGTATGTAAAAAATACAAAAATACACACATATCTATCTTTGTTCCTTGTTTAAACTAATTTAGATATGAGTGAGGTATAGACCTTGCTGTACCATCATTTTCCCCTCCATGGAAAATACTCTTCTTTGCATGTCTCTTATTTGAGATAATTTACTCCATTCTTTCCCTTTCTCCTTCTTTTAGGGCAACCCTCTTTCTGACATATTTATGTTTTTATATCATCCCAACATAATAAACTCACTTTTGAAACCCACTTTCTTTGCAGAATCCTTCTAACTTCCCTGATAAGGATAACACTTCATAGAAGATACATGTATCATCTTTCCATATAGAAAGGCAAATTTCATTGTGTTTCTTATGATTTTTCTTTCCTGTTTATCTCTTCACCTTTTTCTTTACCTTTCTCTTGAGCCAGTATTTGAAAGTCAAACATTGTATCAATCTCTGATCTTTTCATCAGGAGTGCTTGAAAGTTCACTGTTTCATTAGTCATTTTTTTCTTGAAGAATTACATTTAGTTTTCTTGAGTAGATTATTCTTGGTTGTAACACTAGTCCTTTTGCCTTCTGGAATATCATATTCCAAATTCTCCATTTATTTTAATATTGTAGCTGATAAACTGTGGTTTATCATGACTGTGGTTCCAAAGTATTTGAATGGTTGTTTTCTGACTGCTGAAAGTATTTTTTCTTTGACCTGGCAGCTCTGAAATTTACCTATAGTATTCCTGGGAGCTTTCATTTTGGGATCTCTTTCAGGTTGTGATGAATACATTCTTTTAGTTTCTATTTGACCCTCTGTACTAGGATATAGGGGCACTTTTCCTTGATAATTTCTTGAAATTTGCTGCCTAGGTTCTTTCTTCAATCATACCTTTCAAGTAATCAATAATTCTTTTTTGTTGTTTATTGATTCATTTATTTTTTTTCTTTTCAACATCCATTTCCACAAGATTTTGAATTCCAAATATTTTCCCCATCTCTACCCAGATGGCATGAATTCTGATTATCCATTTCCCCAGCCTGCCCTCCCTTTTATCATCCCTCTGTGAGCTTGTCCAGTGCTTACTGAGCTCAGAGAACACCTAATGCTGGTGAACCAGAGGGTGAGCACAAAGGATTGTTGTTAGGCCAAGCTCAGGGCATAGCTTGTTTGCTGGCCTTAGCTTTGGAAAACAGGGTATCTCCTAATATCTTGATGTTTTCCCCTTTTGACCAAAGAGAGGGGATCTGAAAGAACTTCTACCCTTCTGACCAATAAAGGAGAAGCAGATATAAACTAAGATGGCATGAAAGGCCAGTTGGGCCAGGATGAGATGTTGAGTTGACTAGTTCTTGACCAGTCATTGTTTGTTTGCAAGCAGAAAAGGGGATCGGGGACAAGAACGTAGGAGAAAATGTCAATACACACTTGAATCAGGGCCTTGTTGGTTGGGCACATAACAAAAGGGAGAAGTAAAAAAAAAAAAAAAAAAGCAAACAATCTAGGACAGTACACTCAGCCCTCATCTAGAATGTTGCTACACCTGTCTGCTCTGAGTGTTGACTGCTTCTGCATCCATATTAGATGAACTTTGAGGTCCCTGGAGGGTACTGCCATCTGCTCAAGAGTAGGGGCTTTCTTCAGATGATCCAGGAGACAACACCCACAAGTTTGGCCGCTGTGAGAGAAGGTAACAGCAACAAGGTGACAACTTTGATTCTTAGCTAACTCATTCATGACCAGAACTCAACTGAGCTTGTTAAGTACTTGTCCGAGCTCAGAGAACCCCTTGTGTGATTTTGCTAGAGGGTGAGATCATGCAGAGGTTAAGTGCAAAGGATTGTTATTATGCCAAGTTCAGGGCATAGCTTGCTTGTTGGACCTTAACTCTGGAAAGCAGGGTATCTGCGAATATCTTGATGCAGGTCAGTTTTTTCCCCAAGAAGGTACTTCACATTTTCTTCCATTTTTCTACTCTTTTGACTTTATTTTATTGTTCCTCAATGTCTTGTGGAGTTATGAGCGTTCACTTGCCCAGTTCTATTTTTCAAGGAGTTATTTTCTTTTGTGAGCTTTTGTAACTTGCTTTTTTCTACTTGGGAAATTCAGTTTTTTAAGGAGTTATTTTTATCAGTGAATTTTTGTATCTCTTTTTGCATTTGGCCAAATGTTTGTGCTATTTTCTTCAGTACTTTTGTGCCTTTTAAATCAATCTTTTAATTTTCTTTTCATAATTTTCTTACTTTGCTTTCATTTGTTTACTTGCTTTTTTTCCCCTGATCACTAATTTGATTTTACAAATCAGTTTTTAGCTCTTCCAGGAATTATTGCTGGCCCTGTGTCCAATTCACATTTTTTTCTTGGAGGATTTGCTTGGAGTTATTTTGATTTCGTTTTCTTCTGAGTTTGTGTAGATTCCAATTGTTTGCCATCACAAAAAGAATCACTATAATAGTTCTGTGTGCATGAGTCATTTTTTTACTTCTCTGAACTACTTTGTGTAGAGACCTAGTAGTAGTATAGTCAACGGGTATGCATAGTCTAAGAGTTTGAGGGAGCTTAGTTCCAAATTGCTTTCTTGAATTGCTTTTTGCACCAGTTCAATGCTCTATTGACAAAGCTATAATGTGCCTGTTTTCCCTAAGTCCCTTGAGAATTTGTCATTTTTATATTTTGTTACAACTTGCATTTTCCAGATATTTGTAATTTAGAATATTTTTAAAACTATGGCTACAGATAGCTTGGATTCTTCTTGCGGAAACTGCCTGTCCATATCCTTTGACTATCGATTGAGAATTGGCTTTCATTCTTATAAACTTGAAACACTTCTCTGAGACCTTTCTCAGAAACATTTTCTGAAAATTTATTTTCCCCAATTTATCTGTTTCTCCTTTAATTTTAGCTTCATTGCTTTTGGTTCACTTTTTTGTTCTAATTATCCATTTTCTCTTCTTTGATCCTCTTTATATCTTTTGGTCAGGAACTCTTAGCATTCCCATATATCTCATATTTTTTTTATGTCTTCAGTCTATGCCAGCTTTTGTGATTTTCTTTCTCTGTCTCTGTCTCTCTCTCTATGTCTCTCTCTTGGTCTCACACACACACACACACACACACACACACACACATGCATATTATGAATTCATCTGGCTCCTTCTCATCTGACTGCCAACAAATTCAGGTCTCCCTATTCCTGGAAAATGCCTTTCCTTATGACTTTTACCCTACCTACCTCCCATTCCCATCTTTCTTGTCACTATTATAAGTTGCTTTTTTAGGATTCTCCATTTGCTCACTTTACTTCAAACCCTTGTAATCTGGCTCCTGATTATATCACTGTATTAAAAAACTTACTTTCAGGTTATAAATAACTTTCTAATCATCAGATCCAATGGCTTTCTCTCCCCTTCCCCACTAATATTTACCAACTTTGACTTCTATAAATTTTTTTAAAATTTATGTATAATTTATGGAGTAAAACAAGTATTTATATAAGATAATCTAATAAAAATGATTGCACATGAAACTACAAATCTATTATATACAATTTGCTATTCCTTTTAAGTATGCAACAAAGTTATCAAGTGAATTTCCTTTTTCTTCCTTCCCACCACCCTAGAGATGGCCACCATTAGACACAAATAGGTGTGTATACATACAGCCTTCCCTCTCTCTTCTTTAATTATCCCTTAGTTTCAACTACCATTCTTACCCTCCCTCCTTCCTCCTCACAGAGAATGCAGGCCATTAGATATAGGTTATATACATTTAATTATGCAAAACATATTTCCATATTAGTCATGTTATAAAAGAAATTAGGCTAAAAAAAATAAAGTTTAAAAAAGTGTGTTTCAATCTCATCAGTTTTTCCTCTGGAGGTAGACAGCATTTTTCATCATATGTCCTTTGGAATTGTCTTGTATTGTTGTATTGCTGAGAATAGCTGTCATTCACAATTGATCATCATAAAATATTGCTATTATTGTGTACAGTGATGTCTTGATTCTTCTCATTTCACTTTGTATCAGTTTGTGTAAGTCTTTCCAGGTTTTTATGAAAGCACTCACCTCATCATTTCTTTTAGCACATAAAATTCCCTTATAATCACCTACCAATTGGTGGGCATCCCCCTGACTTCCAATTCTTTTCCACCACTAAAAGAGCAGCTAGAAATATTTTTGTACCAAAAAGTCCCTTTTCTTTTTCTTCTTTATGTCTTTGGGATACAGAGCTAGTAGTGTTATCACTGGGTCAAAGGATATGCACAATTTTATAGTCCTATGGACATAGTTCCATTTTTTTCCTCCAGAATATTTGAATCAGTTCACAACTCCACCAACAGTTTATTAGTGTCCCAATTTTCCTAATCCCCTCTAACATATGTCATTTTCTTTTTTCTGTCATAATAGCCAATATAAGTGATGTGAAGTGGTATATCAGTGTTATTTTAAATTGCATTTCTCTAATCAATACTGATTTACAGCATTTTTCATATTATTAGGGATAGCTTTGATTTTTTCATCCTTTGACCACGTATAAATTGGGGAATGACTTGTATTCTTGTGAATTTGACTCAGTTCTCTATGTATTTGAGAAATGAGGCCTTTACCACAGAAACAGACTATTTTTAAAAAAATTCCCAGTTTTCTGCTCCCCTTCTAATCTTGGCTGCATCAGTTTTGTTTGTACAAAATCTTTTTAATTTAATACGATTAAAATTATCCATTCAAATCCCATAATGATTTTTATCTCTTGTTTGATAATAAAATCTTCCTTTGTTTATAGTTCTGACAGGTAAACTCTTCCATACTCTCCTAATTTGCTTATGGTATCATTCTTTATGTTTGGCCACTTTTCTTGAATTTTGAGACTAATGGCCCCAACTGCCTATGGAGCACATGCATTTAGATATCCCAT
This sequence comes from Bettongia penicillata ogilbyi, assembly GCA_023548195.1. NCBI lineage: Eukaryota > Metazoa > Chordata > Mammalia > Diprotodontia > Potoroidae > Bettongia > Bettongia penicillata. Next base: position 6,229,871 of record JAJHZJ010000371.1, read on the forward strand.
GTCAAATTCAATATATTCTAAATATAGTTCATTATCTTGTCCCAGAAACCTACTTCTCATTTTGATGATTATTTCTGTCTGAAATAGCACTGATCTCTTAGATAATTGGGTAATAGTTTTAGAGCTGGAAGGAAACTCAGTGGTCATGGAGTTCAACACCTCTCATTATACAGATGAGAAAACTAAGATTGAGAAATGGTAATTGACTAAACTAGAGTTATACAGATAATAAATGTATGAGGAATGATTTGAACTAGGTCATCCTAACTCCAACTCCAGTACCCTATCCACATTACCATAGCTATATATTGGTTTCCCATACATTTCTCTTGGTCTGGGGAGGATGGCCCTAATCTTGACCAACCAAAAAAGAAAGGCTCAATTTGTAGATTTGGGTCACCTCAAACCCACCTCTCTCCAATTCTCAGCAATTTTCTAGATGACAAAATTGCTTTAGAGAAAATTTTGGCATGGCCCTAGAATAGATAATCTCATAGGATATCCTCCAGGGTCACAGGTGAACAAAAGTTTTTTCCTTGGAAGGTTTGAAAAGGTTTTCCCTTGGAACATTGTTACAGACATCAGTGGCAAGAGATTATTTAACATCCCCTTTTCTTCAAGTCTTTAGGCTCTGCATAAGGTAACAATATCCATATAGATTATAGATGTAGAGTTATAATGAACCTTAGAGATAACATAATCTGATTGTTTCACTATATGGATGAAGTAAATTGATTTATCTATGATCATGAAAGTAATATGTAAAAGAGGAGGAATTCTAATCCAAGGCTTCAGTCCAGAACTTTTTCCATGCCACATCTCATTGCCTTTTAGCCTTGGGAATAAACTGTTCTTAGTTAAAACGTGACTAATAACATTAAGGATTGTGGATTTCATAGCTAGAGACAAATAAGAACACTATATTTCTTCTTACTTTATGATCCAATGCAAATGACATATCCCTCCTAAACAAGATAAGCAATAGATCTTACTTGAGACTAATGATGAAAGAAGAGGTCATCATAAACTTCTCTACCATGTTAACAGAGAGCAGTTGAAATTATTTTCTTATTTCGTATAAAATTGCATTTAAAATCTATACTATAGCATGCAGAAAGCAAATTAGAGAAATAGAGATGTGAAGATACATCCAAATGCTGGATCACTTTCAAAAATAGTTGGTTGTCTTTATTTTTTCACTCCATTATTGTGTTAATGATTATAACGTATGAAAGGTTAATTATTCTTCTTTGGAAATTAGCATTTAATGGGTTGAAGTTACTGCAGAAGGATTTGATAGCAATGGCTCTTTGAATTCCTGTAATTCAAACAGATTTGCACTTAATATATACTGTTAATTTAAATTAAATAGCTTTCATCAGTTGAGAGTAATTTTCAATAAGCAAAGTCAAACCTGTGCCTTTCTGATCTCTGTGGACTGCGGATTTGATTAAAATTGACCAAATAAGTTCGACTGCTCCTTGAAAGGCGTGGAAAATGCTAATAGGAACCACATTTGCCAGTTTCTTTAGAGTGAGGTGGGCAATTACTGAAAAGAGTCTGATAGGTTACTTTGACTGAATCGCTGCCCAGTTGTATATGATGAACATGTCAATACCCCTAAAAGCCAGATAACAGTCTAAACCTGGGCAACTAAGACTATGGGGCAAATGGATATGACACCTAAAATGAACCGTTAGGCTGGCTCAAGTAATTGGCTCTAAAATTGTGGAAAGACAATTACAAATTAAACCAAATTTAGGCAACTATAGAATTGTTAACCATTTATTAGCTCTGTGACTGTGAGTAAATCATAGAAATAGGGTTTGGAGGTTGGAAAGAACTGGCAAGGCCATCTAGTCCCATCCATACCTGTACAATTAGTTCTTTACATCACTAAGAAGTGACCCAGTGAGGAGGAACCCACTATCTCCCTTTCTACTTGGGAATATATCTAGTGTGAGGAAGTTTGTGCTTACTTCACACCTAAATCTCTTCTCGATAACAACCCCACAACCTATACAAGTCCTATACAAGTCTTTTCTTTCTAATACCAAAGATGTCTCCATTCCTTCTGTGGATCTTCCTATGGAAAAATGTTAATATCCCTTAATCATCCTGCTAATCTTCCTCTAGCTCCTCTCTATTCTATAAATACCTTTCCAAAAAACGTGTTTTCAAGCACAGAACACTTTACTGTTATCTGATTAGGACAGAGGGCTATCATCCCCTAGCCACAGACAATATATTTAAGTCTATTTTAGCTTCTTTTGCCTGGCACATTATATTGTTGACTCATTGTAGGTTAAAATTTCCAGGTCTTTTTTTACGAATAGCTCTCTAGACAAGCTCCTCCATATTGGACTTACAAAATGGATAATTTGCCTCAAGGAAGTGGTTTCTAATCTCTCAAGTCTGATATAAATTTAGTGTGTAACCTTAGATAAGTTTCTTCTTAGATCTTTTGACTGTAACAAGTTCATTGCTCTTTCTTCCACAATATAGCTTATCTCCATCTTGTATTTCAATTTTTCAGAGATGTACTATAGTTTGGATGACAATGGATGATCATGAACTACTCCTCCCAGGCAAAATCTCTCCTGATTTAAATATTTCAAGAATTGGTTGGGTATATAGATATCACCTTTTTGCCTAGGTAATTTTCATTCATGATTTGCTGTGCATATGCATAGCATGACTGATTACTTACCTTATTTGGTTAACTAAACTGACCCAAAGATGAAAAAATACAAACCTTAGCCTAAAAATTATTTGAGGCATTTACAGTTTGGCAGAACCTGGTGGACCTTGAGCTCTACCTCCACAGCATTCAAGAGCTAGGGTGTGTGTGTGTGTGTGTGTGTGTGTGTGTGTGTGTGTGTGTGTGTGTATGTATGTGTGTGTGTGTGTGTGTGTTCATCCTTCATTGCCGAAGAAGACCATGCCATCAGAGAAATGATGACATGACTTGCACTTGACTTTGTTTTGAGTGAGAGAGGGCTGTGAAGGTCATCAACCTCACTTCTCCTCCAGAGCCATCTGAATCCAGCTCAGCCCCAGTCAAGCTATTCTGTGCTCAGAAGGAATGAAGGAGGGAAGAAACAGCTGCATGGCTTGGGGTACTTAGCTAGGAGAGGGAGGGCCCCCTCCCTGGGAAACTCTTGCTAAGCACTGGCACTACTCTCAGGATTGATGGAGTGCTTAAAAGGAGCTGGAAATAATGGCACATAGAACTGACCATGCTAAGGTGCTGGACAACTGGGCCTTAATTTTCGGAGTGGCTAAAGTAGAGAGGTTTACAGCAGTGTAGAATACAACACCCCCATACTGCCATCTCGCCAGATCCTTTGGGCCCCTGGATAAAATTTGGCCATCCACTGGGATCTTGGAAAAATGGGGTGCCCTCTCCAAAACCAGTAAAATGTGGCATGTTTTTATAAGGCTCTATTCTAGGTCTGAATTGATCAGATAATGGAGGAGGAGAGTGAAGAGACTATGCTCAGGGACTGGTGCTGAATCATGCTAGGGGATTGTGGAAAATCTTCTAGGGAATTGACTGCTAGTTGATATTCACACCCCCAGCTGTTGGGAGAAGGAGCTTGAGGCCTTTCCTGATAGAGTGAATTGGGTTTCGTTTTGTTTTGTTTCTGTAGTTCCCTCTGGGCTTCTTCATTTAGTAACTTGGGGAAGCTACTGTTTTCCTTATAGTCAGAAATGGGAATTGAGTCCAAGTCTTCCTGGTTTTGAGGTTAGGTCATTATCCACTATACCAGGCTCCTCTAGCAATGGCACCAAATGTGAGATAGTTTTAATCAGAAAAGCCCTTTCATCATCCTTTAAATCATATAAGTGATCTTCCATAGGTAAGGCTTGCCTTTCTTATGTGACTTCAGATAACCTACCTTGTCCCTCTCTGGAAAAAAATTACACCTTTACTAATTAGAGGCAGTATGGTGTAGAGGTTACAAAACTAGCTTCAGAATAAGGAAGACCAAGGTTCAAGCTCTTCTTCTGATACATACCAGTTGTGGGGCAATGAGAAGTCCAGGGATGGGGAACCTGCAGCCTCGAGGCCACATGGGATCCTCTAGGTCATCAGGTGGATCCATTTGACTGAATGCAAAGTTCACAGAACAAATCCACCCTCTATGTCCTCAAGTGTATAGCCCTTTGACTGAATCCAAAATCGCTCCCCTTAATAAAAGGATTTATTCCTTGAAGTTTGGATTCAGTCAAAGGGCCACACTGAGGACCTAGAGAGTCACATGGCAGGTTCTCCACCCCTGGGCAAGTCTCTTAGCCTGCCGTTGGCAACTCTCTAAGACCATATATTGCTGATGTACTTCAGTGAAGAGTGCTTCAAAATGGAATATTCTTACATTAATGAAACCACATGTCAAGATGAAAAAAAACAAAACCCTGTTTGTAAGAGTTCTGTTGGCATTCTCACTCCCTTTCTCCAATAGCATATACACATTCAAAATATGCTTGGTTACGAGTATGGGGACTGGAAAGGAGATCAGAATATGAAAAGAAGAAACTCTCGAGTCATTTTTACTAGAGGATGGCCTAAGTAAGAGTCAGAGTAATCATGAAAATGAGTTCTTGATTCTTCTCTTTACTGCTATCCCCTCTCCTCCTGTATCTTGATCAGAAACAAGCAGTGATCAGACCTCACAGGCCTAAAATACACATCTACTGCCTTGCAGGGCAGGAAGAGAGCACAGGCTATGTTGACAGGCAGGACAGATGGCATTAGATTGCCTCTAATTTTTTTGACTCAAGTTGGCTGATACAGGGTCAATCTTACCCACCACCCTGTGCCCCAGAATTTGAACCACTGAATTCTATTCACAATCAATGTCCTATAAAGTGAAGAGACTGGACTCAATGATTGCTAAGGTCCCTTACAGTTCTAAATCTATGTCTACAATAGCCTCTATGACTCGTCTCCTATAAGAACACCCACATCATCCCCTGATCCCAGCCACCTGCAGGCTAGAGCTTAATCTGTATTTTATTCACTCCTGCCTGCTGGATTCCGACAGAAACTATGCTATCCTTAGGCAGGGGGTCCAAGGCTGGTGAGAACTAACACTAAACTGGGTATTTAAGAGACAATGAAGGCTGATTATCTTAATTACTTGTGTATTTTTTTAGCTGAATCTCTTTTCAGCATCAGTCACAACATCTGAGGTCTATGAGCAATTTCCTCAGTGAAGAACGAGATTGTTCAGCCTCAAATCTCATCCTTCCCTTCTTTATCCAATCACATCCCTCCCAGACCTGATTAACAACACTTTCACCCTGTTTACATCTTCCTCATTCTGTCCTCCAGACCCAATGATAACTTCAGATGAGTACTGACTTGTCACAAATCACTGATATTGTGTGCCTGTGCTCTGCGTTGTGCCTTGAGCTTTCTGCTTTAGACTTCAAAAGGAGTTTGATTTGGTTTTTATGTTTTATGTTTCACCAAGTGTTACATTGTGTTGAGCGAAAGAAGTATATCTACTTTCTCATCTCCTTTGGTTTTGAACTGTAAGTGCAAATAAATCATTTCAAAATATTCAAAACTTTACTTATTTCTACCCTCCCCCATTTTCTTTTTTTTTATGTTCTATTAGAATATTAGCAAAAGTTATTAGAGGGATAAAAAGCACTGGACATGGTGACCCATGCTTGTCACTGAATATACTAAGTAATTGCCTCTTCCCATACAGTGATTAAAGAAAATGCAGTAGATGATAATCAGGTGCCTTGCTTGCTACCTAATAAGTACTCAGTGATCTCTTTGGGGAAGGGTTGCCCAAACTTATTAAGAGATAAGAAGTGCCTCAGGGATGACCTAAGGTTTCCATCACTATCAGCAAACATAACCAGTGCTTCTATCTATTGTTTCAGGAGCAAAGCACTGATAACTCCTTTGTATTCTGTCCTGGTTTGACTTTATCTTATGTTATACTGAATTCTGGATGCCACATTTTAGAAGGGACATTACAAGTTTAATAGTGTCTGGAGCAGGACTAACAGAATAGTGAAGGACCTTGAACTCATGATGTAAAAAGATCACTTGAAGGAACTGGAGATGTTTAGTTTGAAGAAGAAGCTATTGAGATATGGTATTAAAGGGGGAAAGAGTGATTGCTATCTCTGAGTTTTAAAGAAGTGTCAATGGATTATTTTTAGGTATTGGTGAATGACCAAGGTATCTTTTGTTTATGAAATTCTGTGATTGTTTAAACTCCTAAATCTTTGGACATAGGAAAGCACTCAAGGAGTTATAGGGAGGGGGATGTATGTGTGTATGAACATATGTATGCATGTGTACCTTAAAAGAAAGAGATACAATGCCCTCACTCGTGTATGAAACTGACTTTAAGAAGCAAATTATCGGTGGAGTGGGATCTGATAACAGAGTCCTGGAGGATATCTTTGACCTGGTATCTTTTTTGTCAGAAGAATTTGTCCTGCTGAAAAAGTTACAAGTCAGTGGCCAGGTTAGGAGTATTTTCAATCTCTCATTAACTATATCTTGCAATGTGCACTGTGTGAGCATTGGCCCCTTAGAGTCATGAGAGGAGACTAGACCAAAGGGATAGTGCAAGAAATCCTAGGTATTTGAACCACTGTCCTGCATATGAGGGGCAGCTAGGTGGTACAGTGGATAGGGTACTGGGCCTGGAGTCAGAAAGACTCACCTTCTTGAGTTCAAATCTGGCCTTAAACATGTAGTAGCTGTGTGACCCTGGGTAAGTCACTTAACCTGTTTGCCTCAGTTTTCTATAAAATGAGATGGAGAAGGAAATGGCAAACCATTCCTGTATTGTTGCCAAGAAAATCTCAAATGGGGTCACAAAGAGTCAGACATGACTGAAAAATAACTAAACAGCAACAACCTAGGGTGAGAGATTAGATTTCTATTTCTCTTCACAGGACAGAAGAAAGAAGTTAGTGTTCAGTTGATATAAACCACGAAGAAGTATAATTAGAAATAAGTAAATGCATCTGTAGTGTCAGAAAGGATATTCCACCTAACTTGGGGACTTTAACCCAAATTTGAGCAACCACATGTTAGAAATATTGTAGAAGAAATTCTCAGTCAGGTTGAAAGTGAACTGGAAATGACCTCTGAGCTCCTTTCCAGGTCTCAAGTTTGGATCCTGTGACCATGGGCAGGTCCCAATCTCTCTGATTCTCAGTTTCCTTCTCTGTCAAATGTGCATAACTATACTTTCACTATCTACTTCAAAGAGTTTTTGTGAAGTGTTGTGCACACCTTCAAGTATTACATGTGTTCATTTTAATGCTGTTTTTCAAGGGATTATGCTTCCCCAAATTTTCCTTTATGGAATATGGGAGAATGCTAGATCTCCCTAAGAAATCAGAGTTCTGATTGAAGAAAATTTGTAAACAGGAAACATGTTCTTGCAGCAAAGCAAAACCGTATTTACTTGTACCTTGGTTGTTTATGACAGTGTCACTGGGCTGAAGAAACAAATGGTGTTCTGCCTTGCTTATCCCCTCTCCACAAGAACCCAAGGAAATGTAATCAGATGTTTCTTTTAACAAATGGCAAGCTTGCATTAAGAAGCTGTTCTGCATTCAGTCTCCTGTTCCTATGTTTGGGGAATAACTGGGTACTTATTATTCCCAGAATGTGTTAAGTCAATGGAATAAAATGAAAAACTTTGTTCCTCTCGACATTATGCAGACAAATTGCTTGGATTTTTTTTTTTTTTATGGAAACACCTCACTGTTTCAAATCATCAATGTTTTGGGGAAATTGTTTTGTACATGTTCTTTTCCTGGGTCATAACTAAGAAGCACTCTATCCTTTAATGTCTAGAAAGGCTACTGAGGCATGCAAATAATCACAGGAAGTTCTCAAGTTCCTTTCCTAAAGCTAGTGCTGTTTCCTCTCAGTGTTTATTTGGTTCATCTGGTAGGCTGCGAGCTTACTACACTCAAGCCTCTTCAACATTCTAAATTGATTATCCTTAAATAATATAGTCATTGACTCATGTATGATGCATCCACAAGTTGCTTCCTAATGTTTTATTTATTGGATTATTTTTTTAAAGACAACATTTTAAACAAACACATAAACACCATCTGTTCAAAGATATTTGTTTTTATTATTAGAGGCAGAAATTTCCAGCACACAGCCTCAAGTTAGATTAGGAGCTAGAACAGCATGATGCAGTGGAAACACCTCTGGATTTTGATTCAGAGAACCTTGGTTTGAACCTCCCCTCAACTGCTTACCACTTGTGCATAGGACAAGTCATATGATTTTTCATTATTATGAAATATTATTATGAATATTAGTATTCAAATTAAGGGATTGCTTTGATTAGGAGAATGGCTACAAAAAGTCGAGGTAGATGAATATCACAGAGCATTAGTGTACTATAACAAATAAATATAAAGAATTCAGGGAAAATTTATATGAGCTGATACAGACCGAAACACTAGAAAACTAACATATATAGTAAAGGCATCAATGCAAATGGGACAAATTAAAAAAAACTGAGAAAAAGGAAAGGAAAATAAAGAAAAGAAGATAAGGGAAAAGGGAAAAAAGAAAGGAAAACCAAACAATGTTGCGTAATTATAATGATAAAGTTTGGTCCTGAAGAAGAGTTGAGAAACTATATGATTCTACTTTCAGACTCCATTGATGCATAGGTTAAATTGGATGAACTGCTGTCCCCTTCCCTGTTTAAAATTCTTTGTTATAAGGGATAGGGAAGGTGGAGTATATTTAGAAATGAAGCTGATAAAAAACAATAAAGAATATCAATAAAACTTAATTTTTTTAAAAAAGTGGGAGAAGGAAACTTCTGAAGCATCTTGCAGTTCTAAATGCAGGATTCCAGTCCTTCGGATATTTATTTTTTTCTAGTCCAATGTTTTTTTAATTTTAATTAACAAAGCTCCATATTCTCTGCTTCCTTCTCCTTATGACTGTCATATTGTGATGTGATTAGTTTTCTTTGAAAATGAAGGGTGAACAAAAACCAATCTATTTGAAAAAAAAGAAAAACAGAATCCTTGTTACAAAGATGCATAGCTAAGCAAAATAAATTCTCTCATTGGTTATTTATATGTGTGTACACACATATGTATATGTGTAAATGCACATATGTGCACATACATATATGTGTATATGTATTATACACATCTACACATACCTTCACATACACATGTATTTCATACTTTCATGTGATATATGTATATCCTTATGTGCATACATGTGTGTACACAAGTATATATGCTCTCGGTCCAAGTGATTGCCCTACTATGAGGCAGAAATATGGTGCTGACCCTTTTCTGGCATCTGATCTTTTAGGCATCTCTCCTCTGGGAAGAATTCTGATGCTCATGATTATTTTTATTAAATTACATAATACCCACTTCTTTATTAAAGCACTCTGAAAGGAGATCTGAAAGGAGCCTTATAATTTTCACAACTGAATTGTTAACAATGAGTCTTTGAGTAGCACTTGGCAAAATGAAGCTTCTCTATTTTTTGAGACTTACAGGAACGAGGGAATGAATCTATGATTTCACTGGTTTAGGTAATTTTAGGGAACTAAAATAGGATCAGGAAACTCCCTCTATTAGTGTAGGTGAGCAACTTTTCTGCATCTTTAGTCTGAGACAGTTTATGTCTAAGAGTTGATGTGACTTGGTCAGGATGACACAGTCATCATGTCAGATGCAGATCTTGAATCCAGGTCTTTCTATGTCTAGGCTGCCTCTCAATCATTACACCAGACAGTTAAGACAAAAATGCAAAGTTTGGAGATGTCCCTAATTTTACTCCCATTCTGATAATTTGCAAACCTAGCAAAGTGTAGGAAACTGTGCACATTTGTAATGTTGGGGAAAAAAAGTCCCCCATATGAATCTTTGTAAATATTGTGTTGGGGGCAGAAGAGATATTAGAGATCAACTAAATCAACATCATTTTTGCAGAGAAGGAAATTATACCTTCCAAAATGAAGAATTTGACTTGCTCAAGGTCACGGAGGTAGATTAATTCAACTTTTATTAAAATGCAATTTGATCTGGGGTAGCATCAAATGGAGCCCAGAACTCATGGATTCACAGCCTGGAAAGACCACTTCTTCCAATTGCCTCATTTTCCAAAGGAGAGCACATAAATTCAGGGTTACTATCAGAGAAGGAATGAGAAGTCAGGTCTCCTGATCTTTAATCCAGTATACTTTTAGCAGGTTGTTAAGAAACTTCCAGAGGCCCAGCTCTGTCAGGACAACCAGATGAGCAAAAACAGTCTTTTTCCTCTCCTACCCTGTATTCTCATACTCCTTACCAAATAAATCCAAGAAGTTTTGGAGGGCAAGGTCTCTAGGAAAAGAAAATGTCCCTGGAATTGGGGGAGGAGTAAAGGTATTCCCAGGAAGACTTGGCGCTTCATGTAGGGCTGTCTTCTCCCACCCAGAATTTCCACCTCCCTCCCATGTTTGGAGAATCCCCAATATTTAAAAAATATTTCCTTAACCTGGTCCCATTTCCCTGAAATGTTCTCCCATCATCTCAGAGGAAAGATCACTATCTAGTTCTTCAAACTTTACCTCCTAGACCTGTTGAAAAATTTGAAAAGCTGTGAGGGCTAAATTTCAAGACAGAAAGGCACTGCTATCAGAGGCAGTAGTCCCCAGGAAGCAAAGTCCTTTCTTTGTCTGATACTAACATACTGTCTCCTTTCCCCACCTTGTTCATTCTGAAGGGCACTGATTTTCTGCTTCCCAGTCACAGGTAGGTCCTTATTTCAGGTCTTTCACTGATCTCTTGTCTGTCCTATAACTCCCAATCCTCTACCGTCCAGGAAAATTGAATTATTTGACTTTTGGGGGGCACTCTCACTTTGTTGCCTCCCTTACTCAGTTTTAAATCTTCTACTTTCCTCTCTGCCTATCAAACTCATACATCTTGTTCCAAACTCAATTTTAATAGAATCTCTTCACAAAACTTTCCCCTGGCAAAGATTCTCCCAGCAAAATGTAACCTCTCATGTCTCTCAAGTCTTTTAGTACTTTGTATCTTTCATGGAACTTACTAACACTATCTCATATACATTTGTGTCTTACCTTCCCTTCTCAATTATGAGCCCCTAAAAAACAAAGGACTGAAACTTTTTCATTTTTTGCCCTTCCTCTCTCTGTGCATTGCATATAATAGGTACTCAATAAATCTTGAGGAAGAAAAGGAACAAGGTGGATGGATTGAAGCAGGGAAGGAGGGATTGAGTGGAAGGAGAGATGGATGACAGAATGAAAATGGATGGAAGGGGTGGTAGAAGGCAGACAGAATAAAAGGGAGGGAGACATAGTTATGATGTCCTCACTGATATCCAATGTTCAGCACATACATTTGTAGGCCATACACATGCTAAAAATTCTATTCTTTAGCCATGTTATGAGAGAGAGAGAGAGAGAGAGAGAGAGAGAGAGAGAGAGAAAGACAGAGACAGAGACAGAGAGACAGAGAGAGACAGAGACAGAGAGAGAGACAGAGTCAGAGACAGAGAGAGAGACAGAGGGAGGGAGAGAGAGAGAGAAAGAAAGAAAGAAAGAAAGAAAGAAAGAAAGAAAGAAAGAAAGAAAGAAAGAAAGAAAGAAAGAAAGAAAGAAAGAAAGAAAAGGAAAGAAAGAAAAGAAAGAAAGAAAGTGAAAGAAAGAAAGTAAGAAAGAAAAGAAAGTGAAAGAAAGAAAGAAACAAAGAAAGAAAGTGAAAGTAAGAAAAAGAAAGTAAGAAAGAAAGAGAAAGTGAAAGAAAGAAAGTGAAAGAAAGAGAAAGCAGGTAACACATAAAAGTACTGTATGTTGAACCTGCACTAGTCTTTTCTCTGGGTTTTAATTTCTTTATCTGTAAAGTGAGAAAGTTACTTACATGATGTCTAAGATCTTTTCTTGCTTTAATATTATAGAATTCCATATCTCTAGTCTAGTAAGTTTATATTTACACTTCTTTTTCCCAACATCAAGGCCAACGGTTACTTTTGTAATATTATTTTGATGTAGAAAGAGCTCCTACCGTGGACTGTGGAGCAAACAAATCCCCATTCTGGGAAGAGAAACACAATGTACAGTGCTAACTTGCTGGTTGTTGATGGACAATGGTCTCAGTTCATGTACTGCTTTGATTGGGGTAAACCACACAATAATAGCGGGCAGCAACCCAGCAGAAACAACATTTGGCTCTTGTTTTGAAAAGATGAATTTCTTTTTAAAAATTTGCATGTCTGTGATTGAAAAGGCTTCAGCTGTTATGATAAGCTCCTTTATGGGATTTAAAAAATCAGACCAGAGAAAAACAGGCTGTGTACAATAACAAATTGTGCCCATATTATCCTACACCTTAATGCTGTCTAATCCTTTTTGCTTGGCTTGTTCATTAAGAAAGGCTATCTGAGGGCGTTAGAACAAAACAATGTGGTGAAGAAAATTGGAGACCTTATCAAAATTCAGATAGAAAACTTCTAAATTCTCCCAGATTGGAATCAAATATTTATTTTGCATTCTCAAATTGTACATATATAAGGAAAGATTGTTTGTATCAGAAAAAGTGGTAAAGAGAATGATGATGATGATGGATAAAAATTTATTATCTTCTTAAGAAAAAAATAATGTTTCACATGGAATCAATCCTAGATTCATAATTTTGTTGGTTTTGAATTAGAAGGGAAACACAAATGACAGAACTGACTCAAGTCTTCTTTTTAAGTAGAGGTAGAAAAGCCAGAAGAAGGAATAAGTAGAGAGCCCAAAAGTTCTCTTTGTGCCCACAAGGTCCACTCAGGTGATGGTCTCTGGCCAATTGGGTTGCTCTTTTGGGTAGGATATGGGGAAGGACACAAGCAAGAACTGAACAGGAAGAGAGAATGTGAATAGATTTCAATTCATACTAATGAAATCTCAAATTCACTGAAGTATTGAAGTAAGAAGTAAAAGACTGACATTCTCCTAAATATCCTTAGTTCTTATCCACCTGAATAAGGATTTATCTCAGCAATTTGAGTTATTTTATGAAATGCATTCAAATCAGTGGAGACTATTTTCACATCATGTCCTTCTACACTGCCCCTGGTAATTTGCTTATTTACCAAAATATGGAATGTGGACATAGCTAAATAGTCATTTCTGGATAGTATGAAGAATGCATTGAAGGGAAAGGAATGGAAATGAAAGGAAAAGAAGGAAAGGGAAGGAGATATGGTAGAAAGTATGAGGAAAGGCAGAAAGGAGGGAGGGCACTAAGCCCCAGTGAAGCCTGGGGCCAGCTTCCCCAGAGAAGGAACCATATCCTATAAGATGGGAGGCACCCTCCTTTCATTTGAAATATGACTCTCTTTCTGTTAAAAGTCAGAGGTTTTAGAGAATATGAGAACAAAACACACCCCGCCCCCCCACACACAGAAAGAAGATATTGGATTTATCTCCCCCTTGCTGATAAAGTATAATTTTCCTAACCCATTTCTCATGCTTACCAAAAATAGAACTTAGACAAACAAATAGGATAATCAAATCTGAAATCCTGTGACATTCAGTTCAATTAGGCCCCAGGGATTATGTTTTATCCAAGTGTTTTATGTATTAAATAAACCTTCCCAGACAGTAGAGGGACCATCCAGCTGTGTCTGTAGCTATGACATAGCCTTGGGCTCGCCTTGGAAATAGCTACATGTCTATTTGCCCAGGGCCAGCTCTGTGCTGGGCAAAGAGAACAGAATGAAAATTAAGTATTTTTCTCCACAGCAGGGAGGGAGCTGGTAAAGAAAGAAAATTTAAGTGCTGTCGAATTTTTTGTACTCATAAACAAGGCATCTGTGTTCCATTCTCTTTTACTCAGAAGCAGAAATGATAGAATTGAGATGATAAATGATCAGCTGAGCATAACATTCCTGATGAGAAAGAACAGGAAGCCAGTGCCAAATTTCTGTCTACCCCCAGACAGCTATGGGGATACTACTCACTCAAATATTTATTTATAGGATCTAGAGTTTGATGGAACCTTGGAGACCATTTAGTCCCACTCACCCATTTTAAAGGTAGGAACACTAAGGCCCAAAGAAGTTAAGCTGCTTGTCAATAGGCAAATACAAAGTAGCCAAGATAGAATTTGACCCCATGTCTTCTGATGTCAAATTCTGTGGCTTTTCTATGTCATACCAGTACTTTGAGTTGCTACCAAACGTCCCCAATATTCTTCCACGTTAACAGTGATTCAGATTAGTAATTTAACATTTTATGGAAGGTTTCAGCTCAGTTTGCAATGGTGTTCTACATGGTAATTCTAAGGAGTCCATGGCATTTCCATTTCATGGAACTATCAAAAAAAGGGACTTGGAAACATCTAGCTCAACCTCTGTCTTTTAACTAAGGAGAATGAGGTCCAAGGAGTTGAACCGGTTTGGCTAAAGTTTCTAGGAAGAGTAGGGCTTGAACCCAGGTTGCCTGAGTTCCTGTTCAGTGTTCTTTAGCGCATACCCTGGTGGATATTTAGCTTCTCTGCCTATATAGACTATATTGGTCTACCAATCTGAAGCCTAAGCAAGGAGCTCCTGACTCCTAGTAACTGGTTTTTCTGCTTAGACCATAAGGAAGTTATATTAATGACCTGAACCTTTGGCTTATAGACCAATTAAATGTTAAGGATAGCTTCACTACTGTTTGGATGGGCAGTTTGGGGAGGTATACTCTTACAAATCAGGGATCTTAGTACATGTGTGCCTTAACACATCTGATATCTTGGTGGCAAGGTCCTAAAGTTTATTTAGAGGACCTTCCATCACTTAAATGATCTTAGGCCTATTACTAGATAGCCCTGACCAGGTATAATCTGATGTAGGCAGAATTGGAGAAGGAAAAGAAAACAAACAGAAAGAAAAAAGTGATATAATGGCCCCATGAAGGAATGATAGAATATGGAGAATAATGAAGATCAGAAATTTTGGGTTTTACCTATTTATTTCTGAAAGAAAATGTTTTATATCTTAATAATCTGGTCCATATCTTTGTATCTTTGTCTGTATCCAGTCCAATCTTTGAGCTTTACAATGGTCATTCCAAAGTAAAATGGTGAAAAGGATCAGAAGTAGCACTAGGAACATCAGGGCCACAGAGTATGTGATAATATGTCTAGGATAGTCATAGATCCTCATGATGGGTCAAAGTCATCTGTGGTAAGGTAGCTAAGGGATCATTAATTTCTTGCATGTAACCTATTCCAGTTCCAGGACTGATACCGAAATTAATCCTATAGCACCATTACTTGGTGTTTCCTAGACCACCAGTCAGGAATTTCTTCTCCCTAGGAGAGCTTCAGGGTAAGAATATCAAATCTGTGATCCTTTAAAGATCTCTGCTGAGAGACTGCTATATTCTTTTGCAAGGATTGGGTAAACAACTCCAATTACTCTTCCTTAAGTGCAGGAAAATAAGTCCTTTCTGTAAAATTGTCCATTGACCACTGGGTACTTTATAGCCAACAATGAAGAAATGCCTTCTCAGATCCCCTTACAGTATGAAAAAGGCTAAAAAGAACATTCCTGTGCTGCTGTCATCGCCAGCTCCCTCTCTTCTGGGGTCATTTTGCATGCCTTGCTAAATCCTAACTATGATTATTCCCACCATTTGATGCCTTTGCTCCTATCCACATGTTCATTAACAGAGCTGGAGAAAACCATGAAATCATCTTAACTGTGACCACTGCATATTGATGTCACATAATCTCAACTGGGTCCTTACTAAAGTAGAGCAATTTCGTATAGCTTATTTAAGATTAATCCCTAATTGATTGACTATCTAGGTTACCAAAGCAGCTATTCCAAATCTTATCATTTTTCCTCAAGCCTCCCACAGCACCCTCTACCCTCCACTGAAAAATGTGCTTCATGTATCATTAAATTTGATTAAACTCTCTTTTCTCCTCTCCTCATCTCAAATGATTCAGATATTTTATCTTATCCCAAACTCTTCCTTCATCATTCTCCTAAGTGAAGAAGACAGTCTCCTCATCAAAGCAAATCCATTCATGTACATTTTCAATCCCATCACTTCCTGCAGATGGCCCCTTACATTATTCCCATTCTCTTTCTAATCTTCAGTATCTACCTAAATACTGACTCTTTCTTGGCTGTCTATGTACTCCTATCTTTCCCCCATTCTTATAAAACTCTGATTAGGATCTACAATCTCTGCTGTCACCTCTTTTGTCTATATCAGCTAAGCTCCTTGAGAAAACTATATCCATCCATCCATCTATCTATCTGTCTATCTATCTATCTATCTATCTATCTATCTATCTATCTATCTATCTATCATGTATCTATATAGAGATATACCTATCGATATATATATAATCTATCTATAGACTTACAGATATAGAGATATATCTATCTATATTTACTCTCTGTCTATCTATCTATCCATCTACTCATTTACTTCCTGTCCTCTCACTTGCTTCCAAACTTTCTGCAGTCTCAATGCCTTTTAGACACTGTTGATCACTCTCTTCTCCTGGATGCTCTCTCCTTGCTAGGTTTTCATGACACTGCTCTCCCCTATCCTACTTTCTCTCCCTGCCTGACTCCCTGTTCTCAATCTTCTTTCTTGGACTTTTATTCATAGCATTCCCACTAACCCTTTCCTCTCCTCTTTCAAGATCTAACTCAAATCCCAACTTCTGTAATAACCCTCTCCCAGTTCTCATTCCCCTTTCCTCTGAGATTGTCTTTCATTTTTTTATATCTTGTATATACGTAGTTATTTGTATGTTGATTTCTTTTTGGAATGAGGACAGAAAAATATTTGCTTTCTGAGTGACTGCTCGCCCATTTCGCTTGGAGTATTCAGTTCAGGATTGCTTTTATGTCATAGCTCACAAAGACACAGAGCATATTCACATTTATCTCAAGTTGTTGAATGCCCTCAAATAGTTTACTCTCTAACCTTCCTTGTCAATAGAAGAAACTTTACAGTATGCAGCCAGTACTTCCTGCCCAACCATAGAGACCACAAGATATCATGGTTTCAGACCACTGGGGTCTTACCTTCCTCCTTGTTACCCTTTGCCAATTTCAGTGTGTCCACTTAATCAATTCTGCATAATAAAGCAAAGATATTGTAGGTCATGTCTCACTCAGGTAGGTCTGATTTTTCTGGTTTGTGATTAGAATGAAATGAAATAAATGTGGACTATCTAATAGATAACAAAAGGAAATTTCCTTAGCCATTGCATGGAAAGGCTACTTACAAGAATGCAATAGCTTTGACTTAAGATCATACAACTTCCCTGCTTTTGTGTTTGCCATGCTGATTGCTGGTCAAAAACCTGAGAAGGAAGCTCTTGACTCCTCATAGTTTGACTTTTGAACTAAGATTATCAGGAAACTATGTCCTGAGCCTTAAGCACTTTAAAGTCTTTTTAGATCATTTTAAGTCTTGAGAATGGTTTAATAATTATCTCTTGAAGGGGAAACAAATCTATCTTACTCTATGTTGCAATGGCCTTCATTTGTTATGTTTCCTTACATCCCATATTTACTATAGTGTAGAGGTAGCCTGTCTGAAATCCTGCTAAGTTATCAATGTTTGGTTTCATTCTTTATCTGACTTTCCAAAAATAATGATTTTGTAATACCTCTATATATCTTTTCCTTCCCACTGTTTCCATTTTACTCTCAGTTTGATGAATTTTCTTCTATCATGTATTACAAAAAATACACAGACAGTAATGCATATAATTTGCCTTAATAAAGAGAGTAACTAACAAAACACTCTCCAAACAAGTCTAGATCTAGATTAAAGGTGATTCTTTAAGTTACCTTCTTGCAAGTCCCATGACAGGTATCATACTATGGCAATAATTGTACAACAATGATGGCAAGACCTTGGACAAGTTATTTGTCTCTTTAAGCCCTAATTCCTCGTGTCAAAAATTAGAGGGTTGTATTTGATTATCTCTAAAGTCCCTTGTACTTTTAAAAGAGCTAATTCTAATTCATTATCTCTCTACTGCTGTTCAAATACTTTCTAAAATGTCACTTCTTCCATGAAATTTTATTCAACCAAATAGAGGAAAACTGGTCTTTTTCTTCTGACCCCACCTTCTCTACACCTGTAACTATCATACCTCTCTTTTCACTCACCAATTCACTAGAAAATTAAATGAATATATATTTGTTGATCATCTAGCATGTATACACGACTATACAACTAAAGGCAATTACTCATTCTACAGGGTTCCCAATGGAAAACAAACTTAAAAGAGCCATAAATAAGATAGTTGGAAGGGAACTTAGAACCCATTTGGTTCATTTTATACCCGAAGAAATACAAGAGAAAAGTGAGTTGCTAAAATTCTTACAGCTATTTGGTGGCAGAACCAGGACTTTGGAATCCTGACTTTGCTTTTTTAGAAGTTTTATGGATGCATTTTGGACTTACAGAAACTTCTCAATGTCGTAATTGAACCCTTGCCTATGTAGTATGCATTAAAACACATTGCCCATAATCTTCCCATACAGGAAATGTAGTTTACATGAATGACATCTGATTATGGCATGTGTAACCCCTTCCTCTCTTTCTAGGTTGGTTGTCTGATTTGCATTCAAAACTTCTCTGATACTGGCAGATCTGGGGAATTTTTTCTGGATGGATGGAAATCTAAAGAATTTTTATTTAGACTGTAAGCTTCTTGAGGGCACAGATTTTTTTCTTTTAATTGTGTCATGAGCAGTAAGCACCCACAGTGGCTGGCACTCTTTATTAGATTGGATTGCATGGAAGAGGCCATGGCTACATGGCTCTTACTCAGTACTCTTTCTTAGGGTCCTAAGTGTAACTCGTGTGTGTGTGGGAGTAGGGGGTAGGTGTGGGTATGTGAATGTGCATGCAGAAATGCATATATACCCTGAATATATGATATTGTAGTTCTTGATCCCCGACCAGTATGTTTCTCATTTACACAAATTATTAGTGGATCCAAACTGGTTCCCACAGGGGAATTTTCCAGTGGGCTGTGCCAGCACTGAATCAGTGACAGCTGTGATGGATTCCAGACTTCTCAACCCCAAAATGCTAAGGACAGTTTGGAAGGTCAATAGAAAAAGCCTGTCAGACCTGTGTGAGAGCAGAGCCTGGTCCAGTCCCAGCACTGGGCTAGTGAAGGGAGCAGTGGAACCCATGACTGTTGCACAGCAGCAGCAGTGGTAGCAACTATTTTTGGAGCTCTAGGCCCACATATTGAGGGGAGATTGTGTGGCTGATTAGAGGGGGATTGCAGGGATATATTTTCATCTCAAAAGTAAAGTAATTGACTAGAGAAATGAACAAACAGAGGGAAAAAATCAGACTATAGAATTTTACTTTGGTGACAAGGAAGATCAAAACAATCAACCAGAAGAAGACAATAAAGTAAAAGCTCCTACATCCAAAGCCTCCAAGAAAAATAGGAATGGGACTCAGGCCATGGAAGAGCTCAAAAAGAATTTTGAAAATCAAGTAAGAGAAGTACAGGAAAAATTGGGAAGAGAAATGAGAGTGATACAAAACAATCATGAAAAATGAACTAACTTCTTGCTAAAGAGGAACCCCCAAAAAAGCTGATGAAAAAAACACCTTGGGGGGGAGGAGCCAAGATGGCAGAGTAGAAAGACATACATATGCCAACTCTGAATCCACAGCCCATAAAGTTCCTGTAAAAAGAACTCCCCACGAATTCTGGGCCAGTGGAAGCTGCACAGCAACGCAGTTGAGGAAATTTCTGTTCCAGAGAGCCCTGAAAAACCAACCCCAAAGGTCGGCCACACACCAGACAGTGGAGACCAGCCTTGCCCTGGCTGCGTGGCCCCGAGAGGAGCAGATCCGAGCAGGCTTCAGGGACGGAACCTCTGGCGGCCACGAAGGTCCCACCACCCACAGGTGCACAGGTCAGTGAGAGAGGCTTCTGGGCTGGCCAAGAGGGGAGCAGGGTCTCTCCATAACTCAGGGAGGCAGCAGCAGAGGCAGTGGCAGAGGCAGTGGCAGCCAGGGGCTCTCAGAGCAGGCAGGACCTCAGACCTATTACTGAAGGTCTCTGCATAAACACCCTGAGGGAACTGAGCCTGGGTGGCAGCCCTGCCCCCACCTGAGCATCAGAACTTAAGCTCACATTGAATAGCAGCCACACCCACTGCTGAAAGCCCTGAGGCTGGGGAGCAGCATTTGAATCTCAGACCCCAAGCACTAGCTGGGCAGATCTAGGTGAGGGTGGAGAGGAATCACAGAAGTCAAGTAACTGGCTGGGAAAATGCCCAGAAAAGGGGAAAAAAAATAAGACCATAGAAGGTTACTTTCTTGGTGAACATATGTTTCCTCCTTTCCTTTCTGATGAGGAAGAACAATGCTTGCCATCAGGGAAAGACATAGAAGCCAAGTCCTCTGTATCCCAAACATCAGAAATAGATATCCAATGGACTCAGGCCATGGAAGAGCTCAAAAATATTTTGAAAATCAAGTTAGACAGGTGGAGGAAAAACTGGGAAGAGAAATGAGAGGGATGCTAGAAAAGCACGAAAAAGGGTCAATACCTTGCTAAAGGAGACCCAAAAAAATGCTGAAGAAAATAACACCTTGAAAAATAGGCTCACTCAATTTGACAAAAGAGGTTCAAAAAGCCAATGAGGAGAAGAATGCTTTCAAAAGCAGAATAAGCCAAATGGAAAAAGAAGTTCAAAAGCTCACTGAAGAGAATAGTTTTCTCAAAATTAGAATGGAACAGATGGAGCCTAATGACTTTCTAAGAAACCAAGAAATCACCAAACAAACCCAAAAGAAGGAAAAAATGGAAGAGAATGTGAAATATCTCATTGGAAAAACAACTGACCTGGAAAATAGATCCAGGAGAGACAATTTAAAAATTATGGGACTACCTGAAAGCCATGATCAAAAAAAGGGCCTAGACATCATCTTTCATGAAATTATCAAGGAAAACTGCCCTGAGATTCTAGAACCAGAGGGGAAAATAAGTATTGAAGGAATCCATTGATCACCGCCTGAAAGAGATCCAAAAAGAGAAACTTCTAGGAACATTGTGGCCAAATTCCAGAATTCCCAGGTCAAGGAGAAAATATTGCAAGCAGCTAGAAAGAAACAATTCCAGTATTGTGGAAATAAAATCAGGATAACACAAGCTCTAGTAGATTCTACAGTAAGGGATCGAAGGGCATGGAATAGGATATTCCAGAAGTCAAAGGAACTAGGACTCAAACCAAGAATCCCCTACCCAGCAAAACTGAGTATAATACTTCAGGGGAAAATATGGTCTTTCAATGAAACAGAGGACTTTCAAGCATTCTTGATGAAAAGACCAGAGCTGAAAAGAAAATTTGACTTTCAAACACAAGAATGAGAAGAAGCATGAAAAAGTAAACAGCAAAGAGAAGTCTTAAGGGACTTACCAAAAGTGAACTGTTTACATTCCTCCATGGAAAGACAATATTTGTAACTCTTAAAACTTTAACTTAAAAATATTTGTAACTCTTAAAACTTTTCAGTATCTGGGTAGTTGGTGGGACCACACACACACACACACACACACATGTACACATGTGCACGCACACACACATACACACATGCACGCACATACAGAGACAGAGAGCACAGAGTGAATTGAATAGGAAGGGACCGTATCTTAAAAGAAATTAAGGTAAATGGTGAGAAATATAGTGCGAGGAAAGAGGTGAAATGGAATGGGGTAAATTATATCTCATTCAAGAGGCAAGCAGGAGACTTTTTAGTGAAGGGGAAAAGAGGAGAGCTGAGAAAAAAAGAAGAAGTTTACCCTCATCACATTCGACTAAAGGAAGGAATAAAATGCACACT
The DNA here is from genome assembly GCA_023548195.1 of Bettongia penicillata ogilbyi. Taxonomy (NCBI): domain Eukaryota; kingdom Metazoa; phylum Chordata; class Mammalia; order Diprotodontia; family Potoroidae; genus Bettongia; species Bettongia penicillata. The sequence continues at coordinate 6,251,767 of JAJHZJ010000371.1, forward strand.
CATTTTCGTATGAAAACCTATCTTACAATACAGGAAAGTGGGGGAGAAGGAGATAAGCAAGGTGGGAGGGATGATGGGAGGGAGGGCAATGGGAGGAGGGAGCAATTTGAAGTCAACACTCGGGGAGGGGCAGGATCAAAAGATAGAATAGAAACAATGGGGGCAGAATAGGATGGAGGGAAATACAGTTACTCTTACACAACACGACTATTATTGAAGTCATTTGCAAAACTACACAGATATGGCCTATATTGAATTGCCTGCCTTCCCAAAGGGAATGGGTGGGGAGGGAGGAAGGGAGAGGATTTGGAACTCAAAGTTTTAAGAATGAATGTTAAAAATTGTTTTTACATGCAACTTGGAAATAAGACATCTAGGCAATGGGGTATAGAAATCTATATTGCCCTACAAGAGGGGAAGGGGATAAGTGAAAGGGGGTATGATGGAAGGGAGGGAATATTGGGGGAAGGGATAATCAGAATGCATAGCTTGGGGTGAGGGGAGTGGAGAGATGGGGAGAAAATTTGGAACTCTAAATCTTGTGGAAGTGAATGCTGAAAATTAAAAATAAATTAATTAGTAGAATAAAAAAAAATCTCAGCAGGATCTCAATGCCACAGTGACAAATAGTAGCAGGTTTTTCTTTTTTGGTGGAAGAATGTGAATATGTTAAGCCTATGTTGAGACACTATAGTAATAATAATAATAAAGTCCCATTGGCTGAAAAAAATTATCTGTCATTTTCTTAAATCTAAAAGATCAATGACATAATAATTGAAGTTCTGATTTTTAGGACTGGCCTATTTCTGGCGTTTAAATACTCATTCTGAAAATTTAGCAATCAGCTCTCATGGGCTAGTATGAACAAATTCTAGCATAGCAGTGGTTGCAACTTTCAAAATCAAAATCCTAAAAGCAGCTGTATGAAAATGATCTGATGGACAACAATGCCCTATAATCATTGCAGTATATGTCATTGTTCTATCTTCCTAAAGACCCATAGAGTACATTCATTTGACGAGCAGTTCTTTATTTATTCCTTTTGTGGTCTGTCTTTCTTCTTAGCACTTTGAGAATGTTTCTTTTCAAGTTGATTTTTGTCAGTTTTACTTAGACAAATATTTCTTTTCTGTCTCTTTTAGAAACAAAACTGTACATATATCAAATATGTAGTTCCTCACACCTAGATAAAATGCAGTTAAGAAAAACCAGCCAACGCAACAATCGTAACTGAGATAGTGTGTATGCAACATTAGGAATGTATTATTCAAATGAGATAATATTAAGAGCTCTTGGCACAGCACTGGTACATTGTAGGTGTCATCTAAATGTTCATTGTCTTTCTCCCCCTATTTATTCCTGATCATGACATTGACTCAAGATACTGTTCGTTGTCAACTTGCTTTACCAGTAGTTGACTCTCCAGGACCCCATTTGGGGTTTTCTTGGTAGAGATACTAGAGCGATTTGCCATTTCCTTCTCCAGTTCATTTTATAGAAGAACTAAGGGAAATAGGGTCAAGTGACTTGTCCAGGGTCATACAGCTAATATGTATCTGAAGTTGCATTTGAACCCAGAAAGATGTGTCTTTCCAGTTCCAAGACCAATGTGCCACCCAGCTGCCTGTAAGATGTTTATTTGCACACAACTATGCTACAAATAGCTATGTGTGTGAATGTGTATGTGTGTGTGTGTGTGTGTATGAGAGAGAGAGAGACAGAGAGAGAAAGAGACAGAGAAAGAGACAGAGAGAGAGACAGAGAGAGACAAAGAGAGAGACAGAGAGAGACAGAGATAGAGACAGAGAGACAGAGACAGAGAGAGACAGAAAGACAGAGACAGAGAGACAGAGAGAGAGAGAGACAGAGACAGAGAGAGACAGAGAGAGAGACAGAGAAAGAGAGAGACAGAGAGAGACAGAGAGAGAGACACAGAGGGAACATCACCTCTGTGTTAAAAGAGCAGTTCTATTCTTAACATGGAAACTTGAACCTCTGTGTTGATCTGAGGAGTCAACACATAGACATGAAACATTAATTTTAGGTGCATCTATTTGGAAAGGAGCTGCATGATATAAAGGTGGAAAATGAGGTCATTTCTTTTTACTGGATAAACAAAGTGTTAGGAAGACACTAATGAAGTGACAAAATGGGAGTTTTGAGCCTGGCTTTGCTGTCTCTGCCAGCATAATATTCATTTTTTGGGGAACAGGGTAGAGATAAGAGAGAATTTATAAATTATTTACAAAGATAAATCTAATTCTTAGTCTTTACACATTGTCTTCTTGGTCTTTTCCCAGTCTGTCAGGATAGGAATTTTCTTTTCTTTTTTCCTGTTTTTTACTCCCTCCACTATGGTAGCTTTTGATATGCTTAATCATAGGATTGTATCCTCATAGTCATTGGAAGGATTATGTTCCTATAACTGGATTATTTCTGAAAAGTTCTCATCTGAATTTTGATCACATCCTGGGCTGCATCTCCATTTTATGCCTGGATCTATTTCAAAAAATATATTGGCCATCAGGATTTAAAATAGGGTCATTTGGAAAGACATTCCTAAAGCTTCCGTTCAAAGGTAGGACAGTACAAAAGAACCTAGTGAAGATCCCCACAGTTTGCAACTCTCCTTGAACTTATCTGACGTGCCTGGTCATATATGCGAGCACAGATGCAGGGCTTGGGCAATGGGAAAAAAGCTGGGGCTCAACAAATGTAGTCTTTGCTTTATCACTCTGTCAAAGTTCTCCTTTTAGGCAGTCATTTCTATTCCGTTATTGCCCTATATAATTAAAAAGTCTTCATATCCCTTGCAATAATATACTTAATCTATATTTTCTGTATATCTATATATATACATACATAAAAAATTACATAAATAAATATATGCCCACAATACACTTCTATATATACATATATATTATATATATGTATATATATACACAATACATAAGATGGACATGTATATATTGGTAAAACATAATTGTAGAATTTGTTTGGTCTATGATTTCACTGGTATAGAATGTTTAACACTGATGGAGTTCAGCAATTTTTCTCTAACTTAGAATGTAAGAAAATTGCCTGAGAAACTGAGAGGGTGACTTGCCCAGCATCTCTCATCTAGCACACATTAGAGAGAATGCTTAAACCTTAGAGTTCCTGACTCCAAGCTTGGCCTTTTATCCCTCTACCATTCTGTCTCTTCTATAATTTAACAATCAAAATGAAAGAATAAATGCAGGAGTAAAATGCCACTGCTTCCTTGTGCTAGATAGTGTCCAGGTTTTTGTGTCCAGCAAAGCAAAGGAAATTTGATAGATGACTCAATAACAGAATTCTATCTAAATTTATATTTTGGATGTCCAATAATACAACTAAAATTTTTTGGGGGAAAATGCTACTTCATGAAGTTGTACCAAAGAACCTACTAAATGAATGCAATTAGCACTTGTGGCTTAATTATTCTATTTGTTCAAGAACATCATTTCTAATTCAAGTGTGCACATTGGGTGGCAATTAACCTTCAGTATTAATATGGAAGAAGCCAAACAGCTCAGTTTAAGCATTTCCCTCTTCAGAATTCCACTAACATGTATTAAATTCCAATTTCTATTCATGAATTAGAGAAAATTGCTCATTATAATCAGTAGTATGGACAATGTCAGAGTAAAAATGACTATCTATGTGAAGATTCTTGACAGAGATGAGATAAAGGAGGTGAGAGAGCAGAGAGAGGCCTTAGTTTACAGTCTCCTCTCTTTCACTGAGCTTATTTCATCCACATTTGGATATACATGCCAGTTCAGCTCCAAGTGGGCTGTAAACATCATTAAACTAGTTTTTCAGTTGTTCCTTGATACTTGCATATGACCTATTCAAGCTTTCCAAATAGCAATAGAGTTCAGTGGGAGAACTGGAGTTCTACCTTTTTTTCTGATTTCCTTTGTTCTGCAAATTCTCTTTTCTCAGATCAAGCAATGATGTATTTGACTTTGTTAACCCCAGGCAAAGTAAAGAAATAGACCCAATTCACCTCTAGGAAGCCTCTGTCCCTCTACCCTCTTCTGCCATGTTTTATCCCTCCTCCTTCTCTGCTTCCAAAGGGACTTAATACCTTATCATACTCAGTTCACTCAGGTGAACTGTATCTCTGCTTCCCAATTCTATTACCTGTTACTCTCCTCTCCCACCATCAAAATATGCTCTATAATTATGCAACTCCTGCAGAGTCTTTATTTCTGCTGCAGAACAAAGAATTAATAAATGCTGCTCATCTCTTAGCTGAGTTGGCATATTCCAATTTCTTAACAACTAATACTCATATAGAACTTTAAGCTTGAAAATTGTTTCCATAATTTCATTTAAGCCTCGCAGTAATACTAAAGTACTGTACATATTATTTATTACTCTTTTTAATCAAAGGAAGAAAATGAGACTTAAAGAAGTTAAGTGACTTGCTACCAATGGTCACAAAACTAGTCAATTTTACAGGTGAGTTGAAACCAAATATTCCTGACTCTAAGTCCAACAATCTATCAATTCTATTTTGATTTTACTGAGAAGACTGAGGTCATCTGATGCAAGTTCAGTCTTCTCCCCTTTCTTTATTTCAAAACACTTTGACATCATTTCCTACTCTCTCTTCCTTTACTCCAATTTCTGATAATGACATGGCCCTGCTTCTTGCCAATGGGCAACTTTTCTATATATACTCTTGATCCCATCTCCTACCATCTTGTCCGGAACAATTGTAACCTTAATAATTCCCTTTCTCTAATCTTCAACCTTCTCCTGTCTCCTGGTTTCTTCTTTACTATTTTCAGGTAGGATCAAGTTTTCCTTGTTCTTAAATACAATAGCAAAAATAACAATCAGAACTTTACTATTTCCTACCATTCCCTTAAGGTATTGTCCTCTATCTCCCTACTCTCAGACAAACTTCTAGAGGGAGATAAAAGCTGTCTACCTTTGTTCCTTCAACTTCCTCTCTTCTCATTCACTCCAGGCTTGTAATTTCATCACTTAACTAAAACTGATCTCTCCAAAGTTACTAATGACCCCTCAATCATTAAATATGATGGAATTTTCTCAGTCATTCTCTCTTGCTCCATACTTTTTCCTCTCTGGGTTTTCATGACACTACTTTCTCTAGGTATTCGTTCCTTTCTGACTACTCCTTTGTCTCCTTTACCACCCCATCATCCATATCAAACTCTAACCTTAATATTCCCCAAAGCTCTGCCTTGTATCCTCTTTCTTTTTTCTCTCTATCCTCTCTTGTGATTACCTCATTAACTTTCATGGGTTTGACTCTTATCTGTATGTAAATGACTCACAAATCAATATATTCAGCCTCTGTGTTTTCAAAGCTTTAGTCCCACATCACCAATTCCATATTGGACATTTTAAGCTGGATTTAATGAAGACATCTCAAACTCAACATGTCTAAAACAGAGCTTGTGTGTTGTAGTCAAAACCTACCCCTTTTCTAAACTTCCCTATTGATATTGAAGGTCCTTTCATATTTCTAGTCTCCCAGATTCATAATCTCGTAGTTATCTTTGATTTCTCATTCTCTCTCACATCACAGTAAACTGTCAAATCTTACTGTTTCTACCTCCATAACATCTTTCATATTCAAACCCTTTTCTATACTGTCACCACCTCTCTTTAGGTCCTAATCACCTTTCACTTAGATTATTGCAATAACTTCCTAATTGGCCTTCCTGCCTCATTTCTACCCACTGCAATCCATCTTACACACAACTATCAGGGTTATTATTCTTAAGTGAAAATCCAACTATCAGGGTTATTATTCTTAAGTGAAAATCTGACCATGTCACCACCCTTTTAGTCAATAAATTAGTGGTCATCAGTTTTTTTCTAGGACAGAATATAAACTACTCTGTTAATCTTTTTCAATCCTGCTGATCCCAATCTAACTTTTTCACCTCATTGTTCATTACTCTACCTACAGATACTACAATCTAGCCAAACTGACATTCTTTGTGTTGTTCCTCACAAATAGCATTCCATCTTTCATTCATGCCTTTGCACTAACTGCCCCCAATTTCCAGAATGCACTCCTGCAAATTTGCCTGAAAGAATCCTTCTCCTCCTTCAACATATAATACAAGGAGATCAGACAAGAGTATGGGGTAAAAGAAAGTAGTACTTTTGATCTTTCCCCTGCACAATTCCTCCACCAAGATCTACAAAACACACACAACTGAGGCTAAAGAGGAAACGCCAGGAAAAAAATCACAATGGTTATTTTTTCCAACACATGGTGGCATAGAGAGACACAGAGACAGGTCTGTGGGTACAGGTCTATGAAAAAAGGTCTAGATAGGAACATTTTTCCTGAGTCTTCCAGCATAAGAATTGAATGAGAATGGGTATTTAACCAAGGCAAGAAGTTGTCCCGAATCTGGCATGAAAGGCCTTGACCTTGTGTAGGGAGTAGGAACAGAAGAAGCCCTGCTACTCACTACCTGATAAAATATCTCAGATGCAATGTGAACTGAAAAAGGGGGTTGTACCTGAGAATATGGTGGTCCTGGGTGATTAGAGGTTACAAACCTTAAGCTATGTGTGATGAAAGAGTAAGTACAGAAACTAGCAGCATTTATGTGGCTCTGACCGCAGGAGTGGAGCAGGGTATCAGATCTAGTTCCCAGGACAGTGTGAAGCACTTAGCTAAATAAGAGAGCAGGAAGTTCAGATCAAAGGCAAACTTGCCGTTATATTACTATGACCCTTCAGAGCTTTTCAGTGATTGAAAATCTCTGAGTCCATGGCATTATGCTACATCTTCAACTAGGAGCAAGTACAGAGTTGTGTTGCCCAAACCTAAACTCTGGTCAAGAACCTGCAGAATTTAGATCACGATGTCAGCATTTAGGCTATAAACCCTGATCTAACCGTTTCGGACACAATGAAAGCTTGCAAGTCTCTAGCCCACTTGTAGCTCATATGACAAGTCATAATGAAATACATAATGATACATAATGTTTACATTCTAACATAAGAATATGATATACATATCTCCTCAGAACCCTATCACCATCAGGGTCCACAAAATCAGTCTATCTAATAAGAAAATAAGCATTTTATGTTTTGTTGACTTTAAAAAAAGAGTCACAAAAAGAAATGGAGAAAATTATTTCACATATCTTGGATGTACAGTTACTACTGATAATCATTCTGAAGCCAGCAGTGTCCTGAAAAGATCCCTTAAGTGGAGCTGGCGCAGGGACCTATTGTTGTACAATGTATGGGCTTCAGAGAACACTGCTTTTAAGGTTTTGGCAAAGACAAGGAAGGAGGGAAGGAAGGAAGGAAGGAAGGAATCAATCTGGTCCATAAACCTCAAGTTAGCCGGGTGTCCTCTGGCCTATCCAAATTTACCTTCATTTGGAAAGGAGAAGAAGCGGGGGGAGATGATAGCCTAAAGGTCCAGACAGAGTCATCTGTTGGGAATGTCACAATCAATGGGGGAATTTATTTTGCTTGACAATTTTGTTTTTCTTTTTTTCAATTTGTGGAGGCAAGGTGGGAGGGAGAGGAGCTGGGTGTTCATTTAAAATTAAGGGATTACACTTAAGGTGTTATTTTTTGTTGCTGTTGCTCAGCAAAAGTACTTCAACTTGAAGACTTTCCCAATCCCCACTCCAACTGCTAATGTCTGCTTTCACAATTACCTCATGTGTATTGGTATTTATTATCTTTATATTTATCACAAAATATGTTTTTATATGTACTTTTTTCTCCATTAAACTAAGAATTTCTCTTTGTACTTCTGTCCCTGACCTAAGACAATGCCTGGTACATAGGTGCTTCAGAAATACAAACAATATTGTTGGGTTGATTGACATACTCCCTCCTTATGTCTTAAGGAAAGAGAGAAAGGCTGGAATTTCCATTACTATAGGGAAGTAATTCAGGGCTGGATAGCTCTTTTAGTGCCCTTCAAACCACACCAACAAGGCAGAACACTGTACTACTTCCCAGGGTATGTTGGCACACCCTCATACTTATCATGATTATGCTATTCACATGGAAAATTAATCTCATAGAGGAAGATCACAGTACAATGCAAAGAATATTAAACTTGGAGTCCACAAGCCTGGGTTCATGACCTGGTTCTTCCATATACTATTTAAAATTGATAAATCACCAAAAGCTGTCTGGACCCCTTTTTTCCCACTTGTGAATGAAGGATAGTATTTGCATTACCTACCTCAAAGGGTTAATGTGAGAATCAAATAAATAACTATTTGTGAAAGAGTCACATAAACTGAAAAGTGCTAGACTATGTTAGCAAGGTATTTTTAAAAAATGTCATCAGACATGTCCAATGGCATTGAAAATCAGCAACTGAGACAAGTCAGCTCTAAGAGCCTTAATAACACATTTCCCGATTCGAACTCTATTCTGATTTGCTCAGGATCATATTTCCTTTCTAGTTCCTTCTATGGATGGGGTTCTGTGCTAACTAGCAAAGGTGGTCTACAATAATTATTTTTTAGCTAATCCTAGGAGTCTCAGCAGAGTAGTGATTTCCTAAGAAGCTGGATGCCAAAATCCATTTGGCCTGTCAGGTACAGAAATAAGACTAATGGGATGACATTAAGGAAAGTAAGATGCAAACTGAATATCAAGAACAAGCTCTAGCCTGCTAAGAACGCTTAGGTCAAGGAGTGGTTTCTCCAAGGATGTAATGAAGTCTGACTCAAACATGTAAAATAAATATATTCAATAAAATGTCTTCCTATAGTAGCAACATGCTGACCATACAGTCAGGACCCTTTTGTATTTTAGGCTATGGCTATAAGGCATAAGTGAAGGAATGATGTAATGAGAAACCACTTTGTTTGATTAATGCTTTTAATATTTCAATTGATCTATGATCTCATTAATATGGGTATATTCAAGAAAGAACTCAGCATGTTTAGGAGCATGGTTAGGAGTCTCTGTAACAAAAGTTCGGTTTTAGGAGTATGTTTAAGTTGTTCAATTGCTTCAATCATGTTCAACTCTTTGTGACTCCATCTGAGGTTTTCTTGGCAAAGATACTGGAGTGGTTTGGCATTTCCTTTTCCAGCTGATTTTATAGATGAAGAAACAGGAAAATATGGTTGTGACTTTCCCAGGGTCACACAGTTAGAAAGTATCTGAGGCCAGATTTGAATTCAGGTGCTCTTGATTCCAGGCCCAACACTCTACCCATTGCAGAACCTAGCATGTTTAGGAGACCCACATAAATATTTGGTAAGTCCACTTCCAGTACGTGCAATGGAAGACCCTGCTCTATACTTCAGAGCATGCACAAGGTATTTGATGACTCTTTTCTATCACACTTACTGAAAGAATAGAGCACAAGATGCAGTCATGTACAATGCTTAGTGACACAGGAGAGGGGAAACTAGCATCGAACTTGATGGAAAGGGGAATGGGAACCCAACTACAGTCATCCTCTTCCTATCCAGAGATTACTCAGGAAGGTAAGCCTGGCCAAGATGATCTTCATAACCCCCAACTTGAGGAAGATGAGGTCAACCAGTACCTTAGTAATAGGGGTTTATGCAGTAGAGCAGTGGAAGATGTAATGGACTGAAGAGTAAGAAGGGTTCCCAAAACTGAGCAACAGAGAATATAAGAGAAATACCAAAAGGAATAAAATTAAAATCTAAATAAAAATACTTTTATTTAGTATAAATATAAGCATTAAAAAACCTAAATAAAAATCTAGCTTCTATGCAAAAAAAATTATCACAGAGATCATAAAAGGTAGAATGAGTAAAACCTGAAAGAAAAACCTGAGGCAATTTGAACAAATATTCTAATATAGAGGAAAATGAATCGATACTATGCCAGGATTTCTTCAGAATATGGGATCAAAGGTCATAATGCAGTAAGTGATACAAGAAAACTGTTGAGAACTTATGAATATAGACAATAAAACATTGATAGTGGGAATTCATGGATTGATTCCAAATAAAAGAAGGAAACAAAATCACCTCTTCACACTGAAAGACTATAATAGTCAATTTCACAATTTCAATCAAATTCTTTTAAACATTCAGAGAAAAGATTTTTAAATACTAAGGAAAGGAATTCTTAATAGCTCCATTTTATTGTGTATTCATAAGAATTCTTGAGAGAATGGAATAGTATGCTCTGAAAAATAAAGAAGCTTATGTTGCAATTAAAATTAACATAACCTTCAAAACTGAATAGTCGATGAAAATGGATGTTTAATTAAATAGAGACATTCTTGAAGGCAATTTAAGGGATGAAAAAAATTCTTTCATGTTTATGTTATTTTCTTATTGTAGAAAAAGATTGATCTGAGAGATGAAGAAAGAACAGAGGTCAGATCAAGGTACAGAAAGGAATGACAATAGATAAAGATTTAAGCTGAACTTAAGGAACTATGAGATGGGAAGTTCAAAACGTTGAATTAATATTCCTTAAACTAAGTCTCAGTTAATTCAAAGTATTTATTAGACACTTAGTATGTTCCATGCATTGTGGTAAGCACTGAGGATTTAAAAAAAAGGAAGAGGAGAAAGACGACCATCAAAGAGGTAGCATTATTATGGGAGAAATAGCCTAAATAAATCAGTACATAAAAGATCAGTACATACAAGATACCACATGTGGTTGGCAGCCATAGAAGAGAAGGTACCAGAAGCTCTGGGGATGGGGAAATGTCCCATGAGAAGGCAGACCTTGAAGGAAATCAGGAAATACAAGAATTAGAAAATGGGAGTAGAATATTCTAGGATGCAAGGACATCTGGTACAAAAGTAGGTTATAGGAAAGAGAAGATGGAGCATCCTGGTTATCACTGATCTAGAATTTTAAAAGTCAATATTTAAAAACATATTTAACCTAAGGAGTAACAGGGACCCATTGCAATTTATTGGGTAGGATGGTAACATACTTAGACTTGAACTCTAGGAAAATCACTTTGAAAATAGTTTGGGGGATGGTTTGGAGTGGGGAAAGACATAAAGCAGGGAGTCCAACTAGAGAGATATTTAATCTAGGTGAAAAATTACAAGGGTATGAGTGAGAGTTATGTTTGTATGAATATAAATAGTGAGTTTTTTTGTGGCAGAAAATGATAAAGTGGGTATATAAATGGAGAGAAAAAGTAACCATTATAAATGAAAGGATGTAATGGGTCCATAATTGTTCTGTAGGTAAACAATAAAAGGATAGTAATTACTAGTATCTCTAAATATTAATAAAATAGAGGTTAATGAACTGAATATAAAATATTACAAACTGGAAAACTTTTTAAAAGTTCCAAAATAGGTACAAAAGAGAAATTCTTAAAAAAACAAAGAGAATAGTTAAATAGAAAACAAAAATATTGTAAAATTGATAAAACTCAAAGTTGATGTTTTGAACAGACTAAGCAAAATTGATAAGCCTTTAGCCAACCAGATCAAAAAGAAAAGGGGAGAAATTAAGTTTCCAAAATAAAAAATGAACAAGGTAAAATCACAACAGAGGTGGAACAAAAAAAATGGCAGCTACTATACACTTTTATAAGCTATAAAAACTGAGATTTTAAAAGATATTGAGAATTATCATAAAAACTCTAATAGAGCATGAAATAAAGATCTTAAATTATGTAATCTAAGAAGATGAAATTAAACTAGCAGTGAAGGAACTACTAAAAGAAAATAAAAACCTCTTGCTGACAGATTTATGTTGATGGCTATGGTAGTACTGGACACTAGAAATAGTTTCTTTATGTAGTCCCAGGACAGGGGTTTCAGAGACGGTCAATCAGGTAGTGGAGAAGAGAGGAAGAAATCTGCAAATGAATACTTTGCCCTAGATCCTATTTGTAAGACTCCATTCTGGAAAAATCCTCAGATGGTCAAATTACAACCAAGATCCTCTTCAGGAAATTTGGATTGATTTGGAAGACATTGGGAAATCAAGAACTCAACTATCCAATAAGTGTTTATTAAATAGTTAAATTCTTGGAAAATAAAAATGAAATAATTGTCTACCTTCAAGTAGCACATTTTCCACTGAATGAATGAAACATTTACTCACAAGTTGTCCATGTCTAAGATCCTCTAGGAACTCATGGAGGATTCACTGAGATTGCCCTAATTCCAAAGTCAACTTGAACAGAACAAGAGACAATTTATGTAGTGTGACTTCAGGGTTGTTGGGGAGGCTCTACTTTGGCTCAGTAGTTATGCCTGAATAAAATTTAATTTCTTTAGATGAAATTATTGGTCCTGCTTAAGTTGTGAATATGTCTAAGGGACATTTTTTTATACTTAATATGTATGAATAAAGCTTATCATGAATGTGAGGGAAATTTAGAGCTGGAAAAACCATAAAGGAAATATAACCCAACTTTTTTTTATCTATGTGACCTTAGACAAGTAAACTTTCTGGGTCTCAGTTTTCTCAGATGTAAAATAACAAATCTGGATTCAAATTCATGTCCTTGGATCCAAATTCATTCTCTTTTCCATGCCATAAGATCACAGAGGCATCAGTTCCCTGTTTCAAAGGATGGGAAGAGGAGAAAAATCTATACATGGTAGGAAAAGCCATAGAATAAGGAAGGTGGGAAGATACAAGACCATCTTTTTAATTTTTTTTTTTGGATTTAAATTTATTTATTTTTTGTTTTCAAAATTCATTTCCACAAGGTTCTTGAGTTCCAAATTTTCTCCCCATCTTTCCCCTCCCCAACCCCAGCATGAATTCTGATTACCTTTTCCTCCAATCTGCCCTCCCTTTTTTATCATCCCCTCCTTCTTATCCCTACTTTCTTGTAGGGTAAGATACCCATTTGAGTGTATATATTATTCACTCCTTAAGTCAAATCCAATGAGAATAAGTTTCACTCATACCGTCTCATCTCTCTCCTCTTCTCCTCCATTATAAAACCTTTTTCTTGTCTCTTTTATGTGAGATAATTTACCCCATTCTATCTCTCCTTTTCTCCTCCCAATATATTACTCTCTCATCCCTTAATTTTATATTTTAGATATCATCCCTTCATATTCAACTCACCCCTATGCCCTCTATCTCCCTCCCCACCTCGCTACCTCTTTCTCTATACATTTTCTCCAACTACCCTAATACTGAGAAAGGTCTCATGAATTACAAATATGATCTTTTCACCTAGGAATGTAAACAGTTCCACTTTAATAAGTCTCTTACGATTTTTCTTTCTTGCTTACCTTTTCATGCTTCTCTTGATTCTTGTATTTGAAAGTCACATTTTTTTATTCAGCACTGGTCTTTTCATCAAGAATGCTTGAAAGTCCTCTGTTTCCTTGAATGTCCATTTATTCCCATTAAGGATTCTACTCAGTTTTGCTGGTTAGGTGATTCTTGGTTTTAATCCTAGTTCCTCTGACCTCCAGAATGTCATATTCCTAGTCCTTCAATCCCTTAATGTAGAAACTGCTAGATCTTGGGTTACTCTAATTGTGTTTCCAAAATACTTGAATTGTTTCCTTTTGACTGCTTGCACTATTTTCTCCTTGACCTGGGAACTCTGGTACTGGTTACAGCATTCCTAGGAGTTTTCCTTTTAGTATCTCTTTCCAGATGCAATTTGTGGATTCTTTCAATTCCTAATTTACCATCTTGTTCTAGAATATCAGGACAGTTTTCTTTGATAATTCCTTGAAAGATAATGTCTAGGTTCTTTTTTTGATCATGGCTTTCAAGTAGTCAAGTAATTTTTAAATTGTCTCTCCTGGATTGATTTCCCAGGTCAGTTGTTTTCCAATGAGATATTTCACATTGTCTTGTATTTTTTCATTCTTTTGATTCTGTTTATAATTTCTTGCTTTCTCATAGTCATTAGCTTCCATTTGGTCCATTCTAATTTTGAAGGAATTATTTTCATCAGTGAGCTTTTGGACTTCCTTTTCCATTTAGCCAATTCTGCTTTTTTGGGCATTCTTCTCTTTGTTGACTTTTTGGACTTCTTTTCCCATTTGGGTTAGTCTATTTTTAAGGTGTTATTTTCTCCAGTATTTCTGGAGTCTCCTTTAGCCAGTTGTTGACTCATTTTTCATGATTTTCTTGCATTACTCTCACATCTCTTCCCAATTTTTCCTCACCTTCTCTTACTTGATTTTCAAAATCCTTTTTGAGCTCCTCCATGGTATGTAACCAATTCATATTCTTCTTGGAGGCTTTTGATATAGGAGCTTTGACTCTGCTGTTCTCCTCTGATTGTATGTCCTGATCCTTCTCATCACTAAGGTAAGATTCTCTTATCTGAGTTCTTTTATGTTTGCTCATCTTTCAAGCCAAACGTCTGACTTTCTAGATCTTTGTCAAGGTGGTACTCTGCTTCCAGTGGGTATGGGTATGGATATGGGTGTACTGTCCCAAGTTTCATGGATTTTGTATCAGTTACTCGATCCCCCACTGTCTGTGGGCCCAGAGCTCCACAAGCAACCTCAACAACTGCTGCTGCTGCCACAACCCTGGCACTGCCATCAGTTGTCTCTGCTACCACCCCACCATCTTGGGGTTGGGACTGGACACTGACTAGACCATGTGCTCTTCTTTCACTCAGGTCCCACAGAGTTTTACCACTGACCTTTTTGGCATTTATGGATTGAAAAGTCTGGAAACTGCCACAATATCCAATTATTGAGGCCCCCAAGGGCTGCTCTGACCTTTCTGTTCTGGTATGGCCCATGCCTGACTATGCTCCATTCCCTGTCAGGTGAAAAAGACCTTTCCTGTCAATTTTCCAGATTATCTTGGGCTATTGATTTGTTTCACTGTCATTTTGTGGATTTTGTAACTGCTTCTGATGGTGACAGCAGTCAGGCTAGTAGAAAATAAGCAAGTGTCCACCTGATTCATTCCTGAGTAATATAAATGGATGTATCTTAATGGATGGCACAGAAAAGTTATATAATGATTTTTCTGACTTTGCCATCCAATGGAAAATCCAGGTAAACTTCATATAGAAAATTCTGTCCTGATACTGTACAGATCTCCATTTTAAGTCCTTATAGGATATAGGGTTGGGAGGGATCTTAGAGGCCATTTTTTCCAATACCCTTCTTTTCCTCTTATCTTTTGTCAGTGGAATGACAAAGCAATTGGAAAGGAAAACAGACAGACATAGTGAAGTTCCAGTTAAGACATTTTAAACTATTTTATTCTTGAGAAATTTTCAAAGAAGGAAAGTTTTAAAGAGAGATGGGGAAAGGGACCAAATCCTACAATGGCCTGCTTGTTCCCCTTAACCTCTTCACCACATGGTGGGGTAGACAAAATATTGCAAAGTGACTGTCTCCCACTTATTCTCATAAAGTGTGTGTCACTCACACTTAACTGTGTATTTGACAGTAAGATCAAGGTAATAAAAACTTTGAAGTGTTATATAGATAGTAAACATCTGAAGCAGGGTTCAAACATGGAAGTTGGAAAAGGTTTGTATCCAGAACTCTGTTCACTAAGCAAATGCTGCCTAGTCTGACCCCAAAGGAGTTATCAAACCAATATCTAAAGGGCTCTCACACAAATTTTGCTCCAATTAGAAAGGAGCCTCAATTTGGAAACAAAGGTACTAAATACATAAGACTGGCTTTTGAGCTAGTATGGTGTAGCCAAAATAGCACTGGACTTGGGGTCTCAAGAGTCTAGGAAAACGAGTTGAATCTGATCTCGGTCAGACACTAAGCATGTCACCCTGGACAAGTCATTTTCCATTTATTGGGCTCACATTCTTTATTTCAAAAGTGAGGTTAAAGGGTTTCTTCCACTCTAACATTCTGTGATTCTGGGTAATGCCTTGCTCTCTCCAACCTTGGATAACCTCACCTCTGTCTCAGGGCCAAAACTCTCCTGTTTGTAATATCATCTTTTTTTGTGAGATGAAAGTGGAAAGCAGGTTAAGAGCATTTCCCAAAAGCTTGGTGAAGAATGGCTACTTTCTACAGTAGTATCTCTTTCTTGCTGATGTCCCTCAGGGCCTGAATGTAGCTCAGGTAAAAATTGCCTTTCATCTGCTTCTTTCCTGTTTTGCAGTTAATCTGATGCTAAAATTAGCAATGCTTAGTTCACTAAAAAATATTGTTGTAGCAGGCAGCCATGGAAACAGAGTTTAGAGCATTCTTTTCTTCAGGGAGCTGCCTTCTGCCCAGATACATTTTACAAATGATTAAATGAAAGAATTTACCTTTCCTCTAAAGTCTTTTCCTCCCAGTGATTAAGAGTTAAGGTCAATCTTTTACTAAAAGTTAAAAAAAAGTCAATTGACTTTGAATTTTCTAGTCTTTATATGAAGTATTAGGAAATGAGCATTCATTTGCTGAGTCCAAAGGACTCTTGAAGATAAGGAGGTCCAAAGTGACTAAGTCAGAAATTGCCAGCACCATTGATAAAAACCTACAATAATTTATCACACCCCCCCCCCGCGATGTATTGCTGACTGATTAAAATACTTTTGACTCCGTGGAAAAATATTTTAGTTATTTTCTTTTTTTTAATAAAAATTTATTTATTTAACATTTTACATTCATTTTCACAAAATTTTGGGTTCCAAATTTTCTCCCCTTTTATCCCCTCCCCCCACCCCACTACACCGAACATTCTAATTTTCCCTATCACCAATCTGCCCTCTCTTCTGTCATCCTTCCCTTCTCTTGTCCCCTTCTTCTCTTTTGTCCTGTAGGGCCAGATGACTTTCTATTCTCCATTAACTGTATTTCTTATTTCTTAGTAGCAACAACAACACTAAACAGTTGTTCCTAAAACTTTGAGTTCCAAATTCTCCCCCTTCCTCCCTCCCTACCCATTCCCTTTGGGAAGGCAGGCAATTCAATATAGGCCAAATCTGTGTAGTTTTGCAAATGACTTCCATAATAGTCATGTTGTATAAGACTAACTGTATTTCCCTCCATCCTATCCTGCCCCCCATTGTTTCTATTCTGTCTTTTGATCCTGTCCCTCCCCGAGTGTTGACTTCAAATTTTTCCCTCCTCCCACTGCCCTCCCTTCCATCATCCCCCCCCTTGTTTATCTCCTTCTCCCCCACTTTCCTGTATTGTAAGATAGGTTTTCATACGAAAACGAGTGTGTATTGTATTCCTTCCTTTAGTCGAATGTGATGAGGGTAAACTTCTTGTTTTTTTCTCAGCTCTCCTCCTTTTCCCTCCACTAAAAAGTCTCCTGCTTGCCTCTTGAATGAGATATAATTTGCCCCATTCCATTTCACCCTCTTTCCTCCCCCTACATTTATCTCTCACCATTTACCTTAATTTCTTTTAAGATATGGTCCCATCCTATTCAATTCACACTGTGCTCTCTGTCTCTGTGTGTGCATGCATGTGTGTATGTGTGTGCATGCACGTGTGTACGTGTGTGTGTGTGTGTGTGTGTGTGATCCCACCAACTACCCAGATACTGAAAAGTTTTAAGAGTTAGAAATATTGTCTTTCCATGTAGGAATGTAAACAGTTCACTTTTGGTAAGTCCCTTATGACATCTCTTTGCTGTTTACTTTTTCATGCTTCTTCTCATTCTTGTGTTTGAAAGTCAAATTTTCTTTTCAGCTCTGGTCTTTTCATCAAGAATTCTTGAAAGTCCTCTGTTTCATTGAAAGACCATATTTTCCCCTGAAGTATTATACTCAGTTTTGCTGGGTAGGGGATTCTTGGTTTGAGTCCTAGTTCCTTTGACTTCTGGAATATCCTATTCCATGCCCTTCGATCCCTTAATGTAGAAGCTGCTAGATCTTGTGTTATCCTGATTTTATTTCCACAATACTGGAATTGTTTCTTTCTAGCTGCTTGCAAGATTTTCTCTTTGACCTGGGAGTTCTGGAATTTGGCCACAATGTTCCTAGGAGTTTCTCTTTTTGGATCTCTTTCAGGCCGTGATCGATGGATTATTTCAATACTTATTTTCCCCTCTGGTTGTAGAATATCAGGGCAGTTTTCCTCGATAATTTCATGGAAGATGATGTCTAGGCTCTTTTTTTGATCATGACTTTCAGGTAGTCCCATAATTTTTTCAATTGTCTCTCCTGGACCTGTTTTCCAGGTCGGTTGTTTTTCCCATGAGATATTTCACATTCTCTTCCATTTTTTCATTCTTTTGTTTTGTTTTGTGATTTCTTGGTTTCTCAGAAAGTCATTGGCCTCCATCTGTTCCATTCTAATTTTGAGAGAACTATTTTCTTCAGTGAGCTTTTGAACCTCTTTTTCAATTTGGCTTATTCTGCTTTTGAAAGCATTCTTCTCCTCATTGGCTTTTTGAACCTCTTTTGCCAATTGAGTGATCCTATTTTTCAAGGGGTTATTTTCTTCAGCATTTTTTTGGGTCTCCTTTACCAAGGTATTGACCCGTTTTTCATGCTTTTCTTGCATCTCTCTCATTTCTCTTCCCAGTTTTTCCTCCCCCTGTCTAACTTGATTTTCAAAATCTTTTTTGAGCTCTTCCAAGGCCTGAGCCCACCGGACATCCCCCTGGGATGTCTGGGGTACAGAGGCCCCGACTTCCAGTCTTTCCCTGATGGTAAGAATATTTCTTCGTCATCAGAACTGAAAGGCGGGAACATTTGCATCTGCTCAAAGAAGCTCTCTATAGTCTTATTTTTCTTCCCTTTTCTGGGCATTTTCCCAGCCAGTTACTTGACTTCTGAGATTCCTGTCCACCCCTGCCTAGATCTGCCCAGCTAGTGCTTGGGGTCTGAGATTCAAATGGGCTTTCAGTGGTGGGTGCGGCTGCTATTCAATGTGAGCTTAAGTTCTGGTGCTTGGGTGGGGGCAGGGCCACCTCCCAGGCTCAGTTCCCTCAGGGACTTTATGCAGAGGCCTTCAGTAATGGAGCAGGTGGGGGCAGGGCCATCTCCTAGGCTCAGCTCCCTCAGAGGGGTTATGCAGAGACCTGAGCTTCTGCCTGCCTGCTCGGGGAGTCCCGGGCCGCCGCCGCTGCCTCTGCCGCTGCCCCTGCCTCTGCCTCCGTCACTTCCTGCCCCTGCCTCTGCCTCCGCCGCTTCCTCCTGAGGGGGCCCAAGCCATGGAGACACCCCGTTCCCCTCTTGGCCAGCCCAGACGTCTCTCTCACTGACCTGTAGGGTCTGTGGGCACAGGGACCTTCCCGGCCACCGGAGATTCTGTCTGAAGCCTGCTCAGATCTGCTCCTCTTAGCCACTCGGCCAGGGCAGCTCGGGGTGGGCTCCGCTTCCCAGAGTGCGATGGACCCCTGGGGACGGCTCTCCAGGGCTCTCTGAAATGGAAATCTTTTCCACTGTGTTTCTGCACGCCTTGCAGTGACCCAGAATTTGTGGGGAGTTCTTCTTGCAGGAAATATATGGGCTGTGGGCTCGGAGCTAGCATATGTGAGTCTTTCTACTCTGCCATCTTGGCTCCACCCCCCTATTTTAGTTATTTTCTAGTTGAATAGAAGCTCCTTGAGAACAGGGACTATTTTTCCTTTATCCTTTATAAGTGAGGCTATTAACACAGCGGACTGTACATAATGGATACTTAGTACAAAATAAGTAGGATTAGATTTCAAAGGATATAACTTTTAATTAAGATATTAACATAATTTGCAGTGGTTATTTGTTTTTCATTTCATTTGTTTCAGTGGCATACATAAAACTCTGAAGAACTAACTATATGTAGTCAGAAGACCACTGGTAGACAACCCTTGCTTGGAGTTGGAATTTCAAATTCTTTAGCAGAAGAAGGAAAGCTAGAGCTACAAGGGACTCTGAGCTCTTTCTAGTGAAGTGTTCTTGACCCTTTTTTGAATCATGGATCCTTTTGACAGTCTGATAAAACAAATGGACAGCTTCTTAGAACAATCTTTTTAAAAAAATAAAATAAATAGGACTACCAGGAAGTCATTTATTGAGATATAATTACATGTGTGTGTCTGTATATATGTGTGTGTGTGGTGTATGGATATCAGGTGAAGAACTCCTGATCTGGTCCATCTTCACTTTACAGTGATGAAACTAAGGGCTAAAGAAGTTGATTTATATAGCAAAATGGTAGTGATTTTGCCCTCTGCTAATTACATCCCACAACTGATCACCTACTTCTCCTGGATTGGTCTTGTATAAGGGTCATAATTTACATAGGTCTCTAAAAAATTGATTCAACCAGACATAGTCATATTATATTGGAATGTGAAGAACAGAAAGAACTTTATAAATTACTCAGTCCAATCTCTCCTCATTTTATAGATTAAAAAATCAGCTTAAAATATTAAGTAATTTTCTGAAGCTACAAAACTAGTTAATTAGAAAATACGAATCCAGAATTTGAACTCAGATTTTTGAAATTCCAGGTGAGTACTATTTCTGCTATATGCAATTTCCTTCCCTACTTCTGCAAGAAGTAAAGACTGGGGATGAATCACAACTAGACCATTCATTTGGCCAAGTAACTCTCCCTTGGTCTTGTCTTGATTGCATATTTTAGATAGTGTTTTCCTGTGATGGTTTCTCAGACTCTTTTTAACATAAATAGACAGTAGATTTGGCTCTGCTCAAGGCCTAGAGGAGGACAGAGCTGGACCTTAAGGTCTGTGATCTAAGACACTATATATCTTATTTTGCACAACCTGGCTGATTTATGTATATAATATGCTCCCAAAGAAGAATTTCATACTAGGCCTGCTGTAAGGCTATCAGGCAAAATCTAGAGTAATTAAATCCACTATAAAGAGGGGAGCAAAAATGAACAGAATGCCACAGCTCTTTTCCTGTTCATTGGCAAATTATTTTGAGTCTCTGGATTCTAACATATTAGTTTAAAAGTCTGGTGTTCTACTTTAGTCACACCTTGTAGGAATATATAAAGCTAAAAGAGAGAGCTACAGCAGTACAAGGGCAAAGCTCACTTTTTTTGTTCTATCCATAGTTCTGATATATTTTCATGGCGTCTGACTGTTTAATTTTTTTTTTCTGTTGAGAATAAATTACATTGGAGATGCATGAATTTGGCCTCATCAGTGCTGTCAAATGCTTCTTGTAGCATGTGCATGGAACCTGATTTTTCTTAAAGTAAAATGAATTTGTTTGGAAAGCTCTCCCATAATAACAGCAATAAAGAAAGAACAAAATCTAGGGACCTTATTATTCCTTACAGTTTTCATCCCAACTCTCTTCTCTTTGCTGCTGGCTTCAAAAAAGACTGTATCCACTTCTTGACCATCTTTTATCACATCTTTTTCTTGACTATTTTATTGAAATTTCACAAAATCAACATTATCATTCAGTGAATTTGGTTTTGGTCTTCATCTTTCTAAACATTTGATCCTGCTGCTCATTCTCTCCTCTGAATATTTCTCCTTCTTTTGTTTCCTTGTTGTTATACTTCTTCCTACTGTATATCCAACATGTTGGATGTAGTCATATCTAGGGGATTATATTTTGCCAACTACTCACCTTATGCTTACCATCATAGCACTTCCTAAAAATCTAACATCAACTTTTTTGTCTTCTCTTTCTATACTCTTTTCCCTATTGATCTCATCCTACTATGGCATTAATCACTTAAATGTGGATATATATCCAAAAATTAATATCTATATCTCTGACCTCTCTTCTGATCACCACACTTAGAGATTCAAGAGCTTGCTGCATATCTCCACTGAGTGTGATGCAGTGGATATAAGACTGGATCTGGAGCAAGAAGTCCATGGTTCAAGTCAGATCTTAGCAGCTGTGTGATCTCAGCCAAATCACTTAAGCTCTCAGAGCCTCAGTTTTTCCATGTGTAAATGAGGGAATTGAACTGAATGACACCCAAGATTACTTCTAGCTCTCTAGCTATGATCCTGTGTGTATGTGTTTCAGATATCCAACTAGTAACTTAAGTTCAATATGTCTCAAATCAAACATTCATTTTCTTTTTCAGGAATCTTGTCTACTTTTCTAACACAACTATTAACGGCATCACCATTCCTTTACTAACTACCACCACTCTGCTCAAGAACTTGTGTCATTTTTCCTCTATATTCTCTTTTATTGCCCATAACTGATCAGTTCCTCCATTTTGTCAATTTGACCTCCACAATGTCACTAGCAACTCTCATTCTATCTACTTCTTTGCCCCATGAGAAGAGAGAGAGGAATGCACCATGAAGTGATGAAATGTGGCAAAAGAAAGAGATACAGTCAAATACAAAGGGGTTCCAGGGTGGCACGCTAATATCTGGCTTTCTTTTGCCTGAGTTTGTTGCTGGGTCCACAAGTGGTGGTTAACTCTTACGAGGCAAAATAGGAGGTTCCTGACAGCAAATCAAATAGGAACAGAAAACTAACAGATTCCACGTCCATACTCAAACTGCTCAGGAGAAGTCGTGGTACCTGGTCCAGAGTCATTGGGTCTTCATGTAAAAATTGACTTCATTGAATGTGTGAGTCAGCATTGATTGGGAACTGCAGTGTATTATCTCTACCCCTTTATTCACTCAAAGGAAACATATACTTATGGAACTAAGCAAACTGAGCCATGCCTTTCTTAGATTTCTTGTATTTAGAAGAGCTTATGTGCCAGTAGGAAATTGCTTCAGACTGGGAAAGACTCTATGGGACACAGCCAAGTGGTAGTTTTGTTATCTATTGTTTATTGCTTTTCTTGATTCTGCATTAGGTAGAGAACAGCATATGGCTAAAATTGGTGTAATAGTACCTGTGGGAAAGCAATTCAATTATACCAAAGTCATGTGACTAGGGCTTAGTGAAATATTACCAACACAGGGAAGATGCATGGATTTGTGGTAGGATGAGGTCTTAGACCTTACTGTGATTGGTTAAATCTATACCTCCCAATAAGTTAGTCATATTTGACACTTTGAGGTGAAGCTAGAAATATTTATCAACTCAAAAATCAGGGATGCTGGCACTCTAAATGACCAGAGTGAGCATGGGACATTCATTCTTGACACTTTCTTTTGAAAAGGGTCAGGTTAGTGCCTGACAGTACCACCGAATAATTAAATTGTTACACCTATTACATTTCCATTACCCACTGTCAGTTACCACCCTGGTATAGGATTATTACTGTAGATTCCTAATTGACCTCCCTCTCACCAGTTTTTCTCCCAAACCCTATCTCCAGTTAACCTTTCACACAGGTCTTAAGTTATTTTAGGATACAAAGGTCTGAAAATGTCACTGGTTCCCAAAACTCCTTATCTTGCCCCCACAAACTAGCTCCAAGCAATCTTTTGAGATTTCCCTTATTGTGCTACGCCACATGTAATTTATGTTCCACTGAAAATGGCTATTTCTTGGACTTATTCTACATATTTCCACCTCCATGACAGATATTAAAATTAATGACATTCTCTATGCACATGGCTATTGCATATTACAGTTATTCATGTGCATGTGTTATTACTACCATCCAAACCATTAGACTCCAAGATTTTTTTTATTTTTGTTTTTAATTTATTTTTAGTTTTCAACATTCATTTCCCCAAGATTTTGAGTTCCAAATTTTCCTCCCATCTCTCCACTGCCCCACCTGAAAACATCATGCATTCTGATTTCCCCAGCGTCTTTAGGCCAAGGACTCCAAAAATGCCACCCTGAGGCCATGTCCAAACATGCTCCCTTCTCACCCAGGTGAAAAAACTTTCTTACTGATCTTTGAAGCTGTCTTTGGTGTTTGTGGGGTGAGAGATCTGGGAACTTCAGTCAATCCCAACCTGGGATTCCTCACCCTAAAGTATGCTTCGGTCCTGTCCCTGCCACTCTGAGCAGCCAAGGCTAAGCTGTGCTCCACTCTGAGCCCAGTGTGATCAGCCTTTCCTGTCAGCTTTCAGGGCTGTCTTGGGCTGGAAATCTCTTTCACTCTGTCATTTTGTGGCTTCTGCTGCTCTAGAATTTGTTTAAAGTCATTTTTACAGGTATTTTATGGGCTGTAGGAGGACAACTTCTACAGATCCATCCTTGTACTCCTCTATCTTGGCTTTGCGCCTGACTCCAAGATTTTGATAGCAAGAATTATACTTTTGTATTTTTCTCTTTCAGGGCCTTTTATTGGACATTTATATTATATTTATTGGAAACTTGTCATCATCCTAAATTCATTCTCCCTCACTCTACATAGCTACAAGTTGTTAAATCATGTTGTTTCTACCTCCACAAGTCAACACAAATCAATAAACATTTAAAAAACACCTACTGTATTCTAGGGACTCGCTCATATATGTCCTGCTCTCTAACCATATAGACGCATATCCTAATTCTGATCTTCATTTCCTTTTACCAATAGCAATGTAATGGCATCCATTTTGGTCTTCTACCTACTGCAATTCATCTTCCACATAGTTGTCAAAATGGTTTTTCCTAAAATACAAATCTGATCATGTCACTCACCTCCTATTAATAAATTACGTGTTCCTATTACTTCTAGCATCAAACCTAAACAATATTTAAAGTTCTTCATAATCTATGACCCTTTGTAACTCTCCAATCTTATTATATATTACTTCCCTTCTTGTACTCTACAATTCTGTCAAACTGGCCTTCTTGCTGTTTTTCATACGTAACTTTCCACCTCTAATCTCCATGACTTTTTGATGACTGGTCCTCATCCCTAAAATTTATTCTTTTCTTTTCTTTCCCTTTTGCAATCTCTGGCTTTCTTCCTTCCTGTAGAGGAGGTGCTTCAGTACTACTTTCTGCTTGAATCCTTTCTTACCCCTCTATCCTCAGCTTCTACTGCCTCCCTTCCCAAACTACCTTGTATTTATGTTGTATATAATCCATCTATGCTTATATATGCACATGTTGTCTCACTAATTAGAATGTAAGATACCTGATGGCAAAGATGATACCTCTTTTGTCTTTGCATCTCCTGAGCTTAGCATAGTGACTGGCAAAAAGTAGGCATTTAGTAAAATCTTGGTAATTATTTGTGTCTCTTCTACAACTGAATTATTTTGAGAACTAGTCTGTATTTGAAATATGTATTGATAAATAGCCTGACTGCCTATGCAAAGGGTTCCCCTCCAGCCTCCATGACCAGAATTCATTCCTATTCACTATGAACTCCTAGAAGTCTTAGATTCTTTAAAGGCTCAGATCAGAGGCCATTAGGAAGCTTTCTTTAATACCCCAGTTGATAGCACTCTCACCGTACTCAAATTCTCTTATATTTAATTATCTGTTACATTGAGTTTTTTTTTTTTACTCACCCATCTCTACTTTAGAATGCAAGGTTATGGTGACCATAGACTGTCTTTTATGTTGGTTTTGTATTCTCAGTGTCTAGCACTCTGCTGTTCATATGCAAGCATTTAGTAAATGTTTCTTGAATTGTCATGGATATAGATGCATGTACCATTCTTGCCTATATATTTCCCCCTTACTCCACTTTTTTCCTTCTACCCTTAAGAGTTGGAATGGTTTGGATATTATTATGGGATAAATGTGCTACTTTCAGGATACATTTAATTCTTACTCAAATAATGCCCACCTAATTATTAGGTTAAAATGCTAAGTGTTATGTCCTGCTGCTACACATGAGTTTATCCCTTCAGGTGCCAAAACTTTGTTTATTTTATCCATATTAATGGAAATCTTTCTAAAAACCTATTTTATACTTCTTACTCTCTTAAACAGGATATGGAATATAATCTGGCTTTTCTGGGTGACTTAGGGCTATTATTATGGATATCCCTTTTTCATGATCATCACTGCCATGGCCTGCCAGTGGAACAGGAAAGTTGATGAGAGGCCAAATTCAACAACTTATTTAGGGATGTGAGTGTACGGGTATGTGTGGGGTAAGTGAGTGAGGATATAGGTGGCATGGAAGATAGTGTAATGAGGGGGCAAATGGTTGTGAAAGGGCAGGAGGGAGGTAGGATTGTCATTATTGAAACAGTTACTATAAATTCAGAAGGCAAAGTTAATTTCAGAGCTTGATGTATCAGGACAAGATGGAAGGAATGAACTAGGAGAGGATTACAAATTGGCTAATTGGGATGAATATCAAAGATGCAACCTGGTTCACTACCCCTGATGAGAATGGGATAAGTTTTGCATATAGAAAAGCTATCTTTTCATGTAAGCCAGGGGTTAAGGAAGAAAAAGTGGTGGAAACATTTGAGCGATGAGCAACCAGAACCAGCCATTGGGGATAAGATCAATGAACAATATTCAAGGTCATAAGTTTTTCATGGATCTCTTTTACTCATTCTATAGAAAACTTAAAATCCCAAAGATACTCACTCGCCAGTCAAAATATCTATGGTACCAGGATCATAGTAATGTTGCAGAGATAGATGAAAAAAGTGATTCCTCTGGACTATGTCATAACTCTCTTCTAGATTGACCAC
This sequence comes from Bettongia penicillata ogilbyi, assembly GCA_023548195.1. Taxonomy (NCBI): domain Eukaryota; kingdom Metazoa; phylum Chordata; class Mammalia; order Diprotodontia; family Potoroidae; genus Bettongia; species Bettongia penicillata. Next base: position 6,278,116 of record JAJHZJ010000371.1, read on the forward strand.
AGAGGAAACTAGTGATGTGTGTATTCTATGCAAAGTTAGTTCCCCATGACTGTGATGTCAGTTAAGTTTTGAGGCCAGAGTTCAGAGTTCATAGGTAGTCAGTACTTCCTGGGATATATCAACCTCAAAAGAGCAATGTAAAACTCAGGATGCATAACCATTTCTTATGGATAATGAATGGTTCTTCCAAGTGTACCCCAAGATTCCTTGGGAGCCACTACCTTTCACAGGCATCTAACAGACCTTATGATAAACATCAGGGAGTGAGGTGATGAAAGTTGGGAGGTAACCCAATGTCATAGAATCTTCTAGACAATCCATGACCTCACATTCTCACCATGCAGGGAGAAGGCTACCCTAAGCCACAATTGACCCAACCATCAATGAAGCCTAGAACCAGGATATTGTCCCTGCAATCTTAATCATTAACCAATCTCTCCTTCTCAAAGAAAAATATTTTTGTATATAGGATCCAGTATACTTCCATCTACAGTTCCTTCCTGGGCAGTGATTACTCACACAAAATGTGGTACTTTTCAACTTTCTGAAGCCCAGCTTCATACTGGGCCTGGATGGATGTCATTCTGAGCCTGAGGTTTGGGGGTCAGGGTTTGAACAGGTAAATAGGCTGAGACCAATAAAGTTTCATTCCCCCCTGACCCCTGAACTCATCAGTTCTGGCAGTGACTTTCCACAATACTTTTCAATACACCAGTTCCTAATAAAATTATAAGGATTTTTTCTTGCTTCTAGCACTTAGTACAATGTCTAGCAGAAAGTAGGTACTTAGAGTATTGTTGACTTTGCTTGTTGTATTCCTATAGGCTCACTTGAAGAACATAATGTCAAAATATGAGAAATGGTATCCCAGTATGGACATAAGAGGAACTGTCTCTGAATTAAATTCTTGTATGCTTTAGGACCCAACATTCTGAGTTTTTATCATTCCATGATCTAACTACCTTCCATTTGGAGGGGTGATTGATTTCTGCTGTTCCTTCAACAATATATTTCATTTTCTAATTCTGGGCATTTTCAGTGACTTGCCCATATACCTGGAATTCTCTCTTTTCTTATCTCTGCCTTCCTTGGATTCCTTCAAATCCCAGCTAAGATCCTCCTTCTACAGGATGCCCTTCCTGATCCACCAAAATGGTGGATGCCTTTCCTCTGTTGAGTGTCTCCAATTGATTCTGTATATAGCTTCTTTGTATATAATTGTCTTTATATTGTGTGCCCCCATTAAATGATGAGTTCTTTGAGAGAAAACATGTTTTTTGCCTTTCTTTGTTATCCTTAGGACTTAGAACAATACTTGGCGCATAGTAGGTATTTAATAAGTGCTTATTAACTGCCTGACACTAGCACAACAAGATTGCCCATGTATTCTCCCTGGGAATTATTTTTCTCTACCTACCTGCATACATTCACAGAAAACCTAGGTTTACATTTCATATTTTCCACTTAGTATTTTTATGGCCTTGGACAAATTGCTTTCTTTGGTCTTTGTATTCTTCATCTATAACATCACTAGATGAACATTAATTTCCCTTCCCATTCTAACTGTGATTCTGTGATAGGATAAAAGTTACTCTATGTGCAATGAAGAAAAATAACCACCAGTGCAGGCATGATTTCAAGCTTCCAGAAAAAACAATGGAGCTGAATAACAACCAAGAGATTTCTTTGGAGTTTCTGTATGTCTTAGGTTTTGGGAGAAGGGGACCCAAGTGAGCTGAATCAAACAGAAATATAGACTATCCCCAAATTCTTCAGTTTTAAGCATTGAATTTTATACTTGAAAATCTTAAAAGCATACTAAGATTTTGAGGACACAACATATAAAATGAGAATCTAACAAGAAGGCTGAGATTAAATGTCTTTAATGGCAAGTGCCAAGTGCCTCAAAATTTGTAGAGCTTTGCTTTTCCCATATGCTTTTGTTCATATCTTCTATGTCTTCCCAACTTCTCCCCTTGCCTAATCCCACCTTATGAGACACTGATTGAATTCCTTTCACAGAAACACTCATTTGATATATCCCTGTAGCAAGAGGTAAGGGTAAAATCCGCAGTTGATGTATTCTTTGATTGCTGCCATTCATGGAGATAATTGAGGTCCAACTTCTAGGCTCCACATTGCAGCACTAAGCATATTCTATCTTGGATTAAGTTATACACAGCATATGGCACATTTTCTCTGCCTGGGTGTAAGCTCTTTGGAGGCTAGAACTATATCTTGCTCAACTCTGTATTCTGAAAGGCACTTTGCACAAAATCTTTCCCAATAAATTCTGTTGAATGAAAGAGCAAATCCCACCAGAAGCAGCAGGTTTCTTTTTCTTTAATTCTTTTTTTTGCCTCAATAATTCAGATAATTGCTTCTATCTCTCCTTTTCCTAGGCAGCCATGGAATGATTAACTGCTGAGATGATTTACAATTAATGGTCTGTTTTTAGGGGTCTGGCTAAGTCAATCAAAGTAGGTGTCTTATGTTTTCTTTCTCTCCTCTTTCTGTGTATCTCTGTCTCTGTTTCTTTCTGTCTCTATCTCTTTCTCTTTAATACCACCCAACTGTGCCTGATATAGTCTGCACTTAATTAACAATTTCAACTTCTGATAACACAAAAATTGGGCCTACTTCTCCTTTCCTCTTCTTTATTAAAAGTCATTAATATTTTTATTATAAATTTAAAAACTATTCCTTTTTTAAGAAAAGTTTTATTTTTCTTTATATCACAGACATTTTCTAATATATCTGCCATCCCACCATTGAACTTTCCCTTGTAACAAAGAAAAAGAATTAAGCTAAACACAGCCATATCCAACAGTATTTGAAGTATACCACATCCCTGGTCCCCCACCTGTCTGTTGAGTCAAGTATGTTTCATTGTCAGTTCTCAGAGATTAAGTTATTTTGATTAATCTGAATTTAGTTGGAACTCCAATTTTCCATGCAATCAACATACATTGCTGTCCAGAGCAGCCAAATTCTGACCATGACGGAAGAAGCCACAGAAACCAAGTCAGTTCAGTCAATGCCCGGTGTTCTTTCATCAAAGAGAAAAGTTGAAGAATCTAAAGAAAAGGTAGATTTCATTTCCATGGCTTCCTGATTACTCTGAACAACCTCCCACAGCACCTGCAATGACTTAGCTAAGGCAGAATAAATTATCTCTTCTAAGGAATATGCTGCTTCAAGATACACAGACAACACATTTCCAACTGAGTGCATAATAACCTTTGGTAAATGTAACTGACAGTTTGAGAGAGTTATTAATGAATGGGCCCCACATTTCCCAAAATAATCAACACACTAGTACTGTGAGGTTTCCAGAAGCATCAAGCCATGCAGATGCCCTAACCTGCTCTACACCAGTTGTTATTTAGTCATCTTCAGTTGTGTTCGATGCTTCATGACATGATTTCAGTTTGTCCTTTACTTCTTTAGCTCATTTTGCAAATGAGGAAACTGAGGTAAACAGGGTTGACTTGCCACGGGTCACACAGCTAGTAAGTGTAAGAGACTAGATTTGAACTCATGTCTTCCCTACTCCAGGTCTCGTATTCTATTCACTATACCACCTACCTTCCCACTCTACACCAGGCAACAGGTTACTTCTCAGTTTATTCTCCCAGAAACTTCTAAAACAATCACCAGATCTGAGATCACTTGAATATCCATCAAGTTTTGGTTTGCCTGCTTATAGAAGCAAAGATTTTAAGAGTACCCCCTCACCCATTCTCAAAATATAAAACAAATTTGGTCAAGGGAAAATAAAAAAAGAAGATAAATTTAAAAAGGAAAAAAGAAAAGAAAAAAGAAGAAATAAAAATCATGGCCTCCTTTCTCAATACTGACCTTTGCTTAGCTCCAAATGTATAGAGATCTGATGACACCCAAAGGCTCAACTGAACACACAGCTTACCTCTAATTACCAAACTACAGGACATAGTTTGAGATGTACTTCCAAGTTGATCCCTGGGTGCCCAGCAGGGTAATGTTTACATTAGTCAGAATTAACACACCTACTGACCTCAGAGCTTGCTTCACTGATTACAAAGATTTACCCCTGGCCAAAAAAAAAAAAAAAAAAGCATGCTGCAGAAGTTGCTTAAAATCGTACATTTCTTTCACTGTTAGAGTATATACTGGAAGTATCTCATTATTGGCAGTTAAGACAGGAGATACAGAGTGAGAGCAAGATGAAGGGAGAGAATAATAAATAGTTGACCTCTTTTGTAGACCTACTTTTAAATATCTAAAGGAAATTGTTCAGAAATTGAATAAGCTGTATTCCTATTCTGTTGTTATAGATAGCATTTACTTGTGGGGAAATGCATTCAGCCCTACTTCTTCATTGCAGAAGTGTAACTGCTATTTAAATTAAGGCAGGCAAAAAATCAGGACAAAATACATCCAATTTTCTTGTACATTTCGTGCAGCAGCCTGCATTGCAAGTCAGTATAAGGTTCCTTGACTTAATGAGAACTGAATATTATACCAACCAGTAGAAGAATTGTTTTCATTCTTGTTTTTAATCAGAAATCTAACAGATTCTTGGTTTCCAAAATCCTCCCCCCATCCCCATACAGTAGAATCTCATAATACTGGTGTTTGGAGAACAGGGTAATATCCACTTTATGAGTTTTCTATGCTATACTGCTAATGACTATACTTCTAATTGGCTAATTATATCTAGCAATTAGGTGACAGGAAGGAGGACCAGAGGATAAGACTCAGGATAGTCAGGATGAGAAATGATAGAAAGTCAATTTCTCACTTTTTTTGTTGCCATCTCTTTCTTTTTTTTTTTAATTAAATTTTTTAATTTGTTTTCACTGTTTTACAATCACTTCCATATATCTTAGATTTTTCCCCTTCCTCCCTTTCCTTCCTCCCTCCCTCCTCCCTGAGACAGTATGCAATTTTATATATGTTCTACACATACATTCAATTAAATAAATTTTCACCTTAGTCATGTAATGGGAGAAATCATAAAACAAAACAAAACATAATATAAAAGAAAATGATTTGCATTTTTCAGTGATCAAATTCCACAGTTCTTTGTCTTGATGTGGAAGCCATTTTGCCTCAAGACTCCATTGGAAATTTTTTACGTCCTTGCAACTTAGTGAAGTACTAAGTCTACCAAAAAAATTCCTTGCTCATTATGATTGTTGCTGTATGCAAAGTTCTCCTGGTTCTGCTTCTTTCATTCAGCTTCAGTTCATATAACTCTTTCCAGGACTCTCTGAAGTCTCCTTGTTCATCATTTGTTATAGTACACTCACATTTTCTATAGCCTGAAACAAGAGAAAGAGAGCAGGAAGTGAACATTGCCATTCTAAGAGGTCTCTTTAGCTTTGAATATTTCATTTCCATTGAGCTGGAGTTGATTTTTTTAAAGCCAGGGTTCAGGGTTCTAAGAAACAAAGAATTTCTTGTTATGAAATATTCTGTTAAACCTTTAGAGTTTAGTAAAAAGTACTGTACTAAACCATCTAATTCAATGCTCTTCCACAGAGACCTGAACATTTAAACACCTACTATGTACTAAGCACTATGCAAGGTACTTGGGAAGCAAAAACAAAATGAAACAGCCCTTTCCCTTAACATCTTACTATCCATTGAACAAAAGAGCTTCACTTTTAAGTAGTAAATCTGAAGACAACACACAAACTTCACATCTTAGCAACAGCATGCCCTTTTCCCTGGAAATATGTTCACCTAATATAGGTAATTAAGAGTAGACACAAATTCAGGCAAACTACTTGAACTTCCAGGAGCCAAGATGGTGGAGTGATCTGTAAATCCTCTTCCCTTCCCTTTTGTGACCTAGAGAATATTCCCCAGGAAAAATCCTGGAATAGTGGGATGAGCCAAAAGGGTAAACAGTCTCTTAGCCTATGAGGCTAGGAAAATTGCTGTGGCTGAAGGAGATCAATGCAGGACTGGAGCTGTCCCAGACAGCCCCACCTCAGTGAACTGGGAGGAGGTCAGGAGTGCCAGGTGAGTGCAACCTCACAACAACCAATACTAGGACCCAGGTGTGCCTCAGCACACCAGGAGAAATGGGAAGACACTAGGGCAGCCATGATCACCAACCACTGAGCTGGCTTATGCTCTAGCTCAGCAGAGGAGACCTCCCATGGCCAGACCACCCTTCCCTACACTTAACAAGTTAGCTCCAGGGAAAATCCAGGGAATCACAAAAAGACTTCACTTGGCCATTCATTTCAACTCAGCACCAGGTTCTTTAGCTTCCAGCTGAAAGAACCAGAAGCCACAACACACAAAGCCTCATCATCATGAGTCAGAAGAAAAGAAGGAAAGAAAGGAACATGGAATCTTTCTATGGGGACCATAGAAAGGACCAAAACACAGATACCAAAGAGGTCATCATTGAGACTGTACTCCCATGTGAAACTTCAGAAGGTACTATGAACTGGTCATAACCACAATGAGTATTCTTGAAAGAGCTGAAGAAGAATTTTAAAAGCCAAATTAGAGAAATAGAAGAAAAACTTGTCAAAGATTTTAAAAGTATGAAAAAAGAATTCATGGAATAGTTCCTTTAAAAAAAATTGGACAAATGGAAAAGGTTGCAGAAAACCTAACAGGAAAAATTGGACAAATGGAAAAAGAAGTACAAAAACTAACTGGAGAAAATAATTCCTTAAAAGGAATAATTGGATAGATGGAAAAGGAAATGCAAAAGTTAACTGAAGAAAATAATTTGATAAAAATTACAATTGGGCGAGTAGAAGCTTATGACTCTATGAGACATCAAGAATCAGTCAAACAAAATCTAAAGAATGAAAAGATAGAAGAAAATGTAAAATATCCAATTAGAAAAATAACTGACCTGGAAAATAGATCCAGGAGAGAAAATTTAAGAATTATTGGCCTACAAGAAAGCCATGATGAAAAAAAGAGCCTGGACAATATCATCCAAGAAATCACCAAGGAAAATTGCCCAGAAGTCCTACATCCAGAAGGTAAAACAGTTTTCAAAAGAATCCACCTTTCGTCTCCTGAATGGGATTCCAAATTAAAAACACCAAGGAATATCGTTGATAAATTCCAGAACTATCAAGTAAAGGAGAAAATACTACAGGCAGCCAGAAAGAAACCATTCAAATATCGAGGAGCTGCAGTCAGGATCACACAGGACCTTGCAGCTTCTACATAAAAAGACTGAAGGAATTGGCTATTTCTTGAATATTCTGTAAGGCAATGGAGCTAGGACTACAACCAAGGATCAATTACCCAGCAAAGATGAGCATGACATTTCAGGCAAGGAGATGGACATTCAATGAAGTAAGGGATTTCCAGACCTTCCTGATAAAAAGTCCAGAACTCAATATAAAATTCGATCTTCAAATGCAGGTCTTGAGAGGTATAAAAAGGTAAACAGAGAAAGAAAAAACTTGTTACTCAATATGGGAAAACTGCTTAAATCCCTATAAGGGAAGATGATACTTGTTGATCTTGAGAATTATGTATTTATTATGAAATATAAAAGGGGTATACATAGATACATAAGTGGGTATAAAGTAAAGGATGTGATAATAAAAATGTAATTTAAAGGTGCCAAGGAATTGTAACAGGAGATGTGAGAAGGAGAAGGCAAAAAATGATAAATTACATCACAGGAAGAGGCACAAAATTATATTACAGTAGAGGGTGTAAGAGGGGAGGAGATGAGCACTGTTTGAGAGGTACTGTCATCTGATTTGGTTCAAGGAGGGAACACCAAACTTAATTAAGTATAAATCTAACTAGCTCTATAGGCAGTAGGTGGGGAAGGGGGAAAGAAAGGGGAGGGGAGGCTAAAAGGAAGGGAAGAAGTAGTAAAGGTAAAGAGCAGTAAAAGGGAGAGGGGCTGAAAGAAGGAAGGGAAGACTGCAGGATATGGTGGTCAAAAATTAAAACTCTGTTGTGGAGGTGAAGGGAGAAGGGAGAACCGGTGGGAAAGAGGATAGAGGGAAAGACACAGATAGGAATTATAACTTTGAATGTGAATGAGATGAACTCTTCCATAAAATGGAGACAGATAGCAGAATGGATTAAAAACTACAATCCTACAATATGTTGTTTACAAGAAACATATTTGAAATGAAGGGATGCACAGAGAGAAAGGTAAAAGGTTGGAGCAGAATATATTGTGTTTCATCTAATGTAACAAAAGCAGGACTAGCAATCCTAATATCAGACAAAGCAAAACCTGAAATAGATCTAATCAAAAGAGATAAGGAAGGAAACTATACCCTGCTAAAAGGCACCATAGACAACGAAGAAATATCATTACTAAACATATATGCTCCCAGTGATATAGCATCCAAATTCTTAGAGGAGATGTTAAGGGTGTTACAGGAAGAAAGAGATAGCAAAACTATGCTAGTGAGGGAACTCAACCTCCCTGTCTCTAAACCTGATAAATCTAACCTCAAAATAAACAAGAAGGAAGTTAAGGAGGTGAATAAAACTCTGGATAAAGTAGATATTTTAGATCTCTGGAGAAAATTGAATGGGGATAGAAAGGAATATATCTTTTTTTCAGTGGTATATGGCACATATACAAAAATTGGCCATGTACTAGGGCATAAAAATCTCACAATACAGTGAAGAAAGGCAGAGATAGTCAAAGCATCCTTCTCAGATCATAATGCAATAATAATTATATGTGATAAAAGGCCATGGAAAGATAGACCAAAAATTAAGTGGAAACTAAACAATCCAATCCTAAAGAAGGAGTGGGTTAAAAAATAAATTATAGAACCAATCAACTTCATTCAAGAGAATGACAATAATGAGACAACCTACCAAATCTTATGGGATACTGCAAAAGCAGTTCTTAGGGGAAGCTTTATATATTTGCATGACTACATGAATAAAATAGAGAAAGAGGAGATCAATGACTTGGGCATTCAGCTGAAAAGGCTAGAAAAAGAACAAATTAAAAATCCCCAAGTAGATATCAAATTAGAAATACTGAAAACCAAAGGAGTGATTAATAAAATTGAAAATAAGAAAACTATTGAACTAATAAATAAAACTAAGAGTTGGTTTCATGAAAAAACCAATAAAATTGATAAATCATTGGTCAATTTGGTTAAAAAAAGAAAATCAAATTAACAATATCAGAAATAGGGTAAACTCACCTCCAATGAGGAGGAAATTAAAACAATAATTAGAAATCACTTTGCCCAACTGTATGCCCATAAATTTGGCAGCCTAAGTGAGATGAATGAATATTTTAAAAATATATTATCCAGATTAACAGAAGAGGAAGTTGAATACATAATAATCCTATCTCAGAAAAAGAAATGAACAAGCCATCAATGAACTCCCTAAGAAAAAAGCTCCAAGGTTAGATGGATTTATCAGTGAATTCCCTCAAACATTTAAAGAACAGTTAATTCCAATATTATATGGACTATTTGAGAAAACTGCTGAAGAAGGAGCCCTACCAAATTCTTTTTATGATACAAATATGGTTCTGACACCTAAACCAGGAAGAGTCCAAATAGGGAAAAAATTATAGGCAAATTTCTTTAATGAATATAGATGCAAAAATTTTAAATAAGATAATAGCAAAAAGAATGCAGCAACTTAACCCAAGAACAATACATTACAATCAGGCAGTATTTATACCACGAATGCAGGGCTGGCTCAATACTAGGAAAACTATCAGCATTATTGACCATATCAACAACAAAACTAACAGAAACCATATGATTATCTCAATAGATAGAGAAAAAGTTTTTGACAAAACACAGCACTCATTTCTATTGAAAATACTGGAGAGCATAAGAATCAATGGAGTCTTTCTTTAAATTAATAAGCAGTATCTACCTAAAACCATCAGCAAGCATTATATGTAATTGGGATAAGCTAGATGCATTTTCAATAAGATCAGAGGTGAAATAAAGATGTCCATTATCACCACTGTTCCTAGAAATGTTAGCTTTAGGAAACTATATTAAAGGCATTAAAATAGGCAAAGAAGAAACTAAGTTATCACTCTCTGCAGATATGATAATATACTTAGAGAATCCTAGATAACCAAGTAAAAACTACTTGAAATAATAAACAACTTTGGCAAAATTGCAGGTTACAAAACAAGCCCATATGAATCACCTGCATTTTTATATATTACTAACAAAGCCCAATAGCAAGAGATAGAAAGAGAAACCCCATTTAAAGCTACAGTAGACATTATAAAATATCTGAGAGTCTGCCTGCTAAAACAAACCCAGGGACTATAGGAACACAATTATAAAACATTCCCCACAAATAAAGTCAGATTTAAATAATTGGAAAAATATCAGTTGCTCATGGGTAGGTTGAACTAATATAATAAAAATGATAAGTCTACCTAAATTAATTTACTTATTCAGTGCCATACCAATCAAACTACCATATAATTATTTTCTAGAGCTAGAAAAAATAGTATCAAAATTCATCTGAAAGAATAAAAGGTCCAGAATATTAAGGGAACTAATGAAAAGAAATGTTAGGGAAGGTAGCCTACCCTTATCAGATCTCAAATTGTATTACAAAGCAGCAATCATCAGAACCACTTGGTACTGGCTAAGAAATAGAGGGGATGACCAGTGGAATAGGTTAGGTACTCAAATAGCATTAGTCAATGAATATAGCAATTTGCTGTTTGATATACCCAAAGTCCCCAGCTTCTGGGATAAGAATTCACTGTCTGATGAAAAACTTCTGATGGAAAACTGGGAAAACTGGATAACTGTGTGGTGGACAGTGGCCATAAATCAATGTCTGACACTGTACACAAGAATAAAGTCGAAATGAATGCATGATCCAAATGGATCAATGTTTATACCTAGACATTGATACTATAAACAAATTAGGGGAGCAAGGAATAGTGTATTTGTCAGATTTATGGAGAATGGAGAAATTTATGACCAAACAAGAGATAGAGAACATTATGAAGTACAAAATGGATAATTTTGATTACATTAAACTGAAAAGCTTTTCCCAAACAAACACAGTGCATCCAAGATTAGGAGGGAAGTAGAAAACTGGGAAAGAATTTTTGCAACTAGTGTCTGTGATCAAGGCCTCATTTCTTAAATACATAGAGAACTGAGTCAAATTTGCCAAAATGCAAGTCATTCCCTAATTGATAAATGGTCAAAGGATATGAACAGGCAGTTTTCAGAGGAAGAAATTAAAAATATCTATAGTTGTATGAAAAAATGCTCTAAATCAAAATAACTCTGATACCACATCACACCTATCAGACTGACTAACACGACAAAACAGGAAGATGATAAATGTTGAAGAATACGTGGGAGACTGGGAATACTAATTAATTGTTGATGGAGCTGTGAGCTGATATAACCATTCTGTAGAGCATTTTGGAACTATGCACAAAGAACTATGAAAATGTGCATACCCTTTGATCCAGCAATATTGTTTCTAGGAGTGTATCCTCAAGAGATCACAAAAATTGGAAAGGGTCCCACATATATAAAAATATTTATAGCAGCTCTCTTTGTGGTGACCAAAAACTGGAAATCAAGGGGATGCCCACCAATTGGGGAATGACTGAATAAGTTGTGGTATATGAATGTAATGGAATACTATTGTGATATAAGAGGTGATAAACAGGGAAGACTTCAGAGAGGCCTGGAATGACTTATATGAGCTGTTGCTGAGTGAAAGGAGCAGAACCAGGAGAACTTTGTACACAGCAACAACCATAGTGCGTGAGGAATTTTTCTGGTAGACTTAGTCCTTCACAGCAATGCAAGGACCTAAAACATTCTCAGTGAACTACTGAGGCAAAATGCCTTCCTCATCCAGAGAAAGAACTATGGAACTGGATCACAGAATTAAGCAGAATATTTTCTCCTGTTTTTTTTTCTCATGTTTTCTCCCATTAATTTTAATTCTATGCAACATGACTAAAGTAAAAGTGTGTTTAAATAGAATGTATGTGTGGATCTCATACAAGATTGCATGACTCCTCAGAGAGGGAGGGTTGAGCGCTGGGGGAGGGATGGGGAGAAAATCTAAAAGTTATGGAAGTGATTGTAGAAAATTGAAAACAAATAAATTGATTTTAAAATTTCCAAAAAATAATTCAAAGCAAAGCAAGAGAAGTACACATATTGACAATGATTTGGCCCACAGTGCAACGAACATTTGACTTGATGAGTCTACACGTAATATAGCGTAACTATCGCAATTTGTTGTCTGAGGAGCCCAGGTCTGTGTAGTTTGAGGTGTGAAATCTTCTGGCTTCAGAAATGTCTATGTGATACACCTAGACAGGCCATTGAAGACTCTGAGAATTCTATCCCTGGAGATATTTCATAATTTTTCCCCATATTGAATGTGGTTCTTTTGATCTGAGCCCCGACTAATGAACTACCACTTTTGACCTGGCTGTATAAAAGTTACTCATACAAGACAAAAATAACTTAAGACAGGAAACCACATAAATAATGGGAAAAAAATCAAGTAGTTGAATCATTCTTTTCCCTCTTCTATATGCAAATTAATATGATCTCCTATGCCTCCCAAGATGGTTAAGTAAGACAAAAATTTTATAGAGAGGTGGAGAAACTAGTCTTTAATGCTTGGGAATACAGGAGGAATAAAATGTCAGTCATTCCCCCATATTTTCTTAGCCTGCTCCCAGTAGGCGGCATGGAGATTTACTGTAGCTCTTCGGGACTAGATTGTCCTCCACTCCAGTTCAGGTCTGTCATCTCCCTCCCCATGGAATTAGTCACCTGGACTCTTACCCCTTAAGTGTGAACTTTAGTGCTGGCGTTTCCTGCTCAACAGACCATGGCCCATTATATCTGACTGCTCAGTACAATTTTCTGTGCACAGCTACTCAGGAACGACCTAGGATTCTTCTTTCTATATGGCTCCTTCTTTCTAACTTTGATCTCTTTTCCAAATTTTTCAAATGGCTCCTACCTCTCTTTTTGTCTTTTAATACAGTATTTCCTTTCATCATAAGTCTTCCAGGATTCTGACATGTTCTGATCAATAGCAGCTCCCTGGCTTTATTTCCCTGGCACCTCGATCTGCCTTGGATCACACTCAGGAGGCAGCCTGCTCCTACTACAAACACATACTGAGTTTTGCCCTAAACTGTCTCTTTTCCTAGCTCTATATTTAAGAACACTGAGGCCTGAACAAGATGCCAGTGTCTTAATAATGAAGGTTGTTAATACTCATTGAATTGGCAATGAATAGAAAGACTTTCTGTGGTGGGAATAATAAAGAGATGAGAGAAGAAGCAAGGGAACATAAGTAGTGCATTAAGTTCAGTATGGCGAGTCAACTAGAAATGAGGCCAGGGCCCTAGAGAATGTCTGATTCATGCTGGCAGTGTTCTCACAACTGTCCTCTTATTTTCTCTGTTTCTCTTTCTCTAAACTGTCTTAATGTTTCTCCATGTCAGTTCCATTGGAGAATAATCTATTTCCCTGTTTCTTCTGTTCACATTGGAAAGAATTGATACTCATCCACAGAGACCAGCAGAGTTTCAGATATCAAGTAGTTCTGATAGGTTTGAATTACAAGAAAAATTCATGTCTTGGTAATTGATTACCAAAATCCCTCTTCCCTTTCCCACAAATACCTCAAATTTTACGTATGTCATTGCATTTTACAAGCAAGTATCTTTTAAATAGGCACTTGATAGGTAGCTGTTGAATCAATGGATTGAATTAAATTGCTGCCTATTGGTGGTGCTCATTCTGCTGTCTGTCCTATTAGGAGTGGCTTGTAGTGGAGGCTCTCCAAAGTGCTAATTCTAGGGGAAGGTTGTCTTATTCACCAGTGGCCTTCTCTATGATCTTTGGGGGTTCTTCCTTGCTTAAACAATTCCTAGAGAGTTCAACATTAACTATGCTGTCATTGGCTCTGGGGTCACTGCCAATTCCCTTAAACATCCCAGACTCATGGTACCACTTCACTACTGCACCAACCAGTACTTGACTTGGTCAACTAGTGCCATCTACTGGGTTTCTTTTGCCAGGACTCTGGGGTTCTTTAAATATTTTGGGCAACTACTATAGAGGTTTCCACCTAATACTTCCCATATTCCCTAAGGACAATATACCAACTTTTTAGTAATTTAAAAGGAATTTTCAATGAAGAAATACTGAGGAACATATAACAAAAGTCAGGGGGTTACAGTAACAAATAGGAAGCATAACAATAATGTAAACAACAGTGATTCTATGTATTAATTCGGATCTTCAACTTCTATTACAGAATCCTCATCCTGCTTTGCTCAGTCTCTTTCCTTTCTGTATCTTTATGCCATTTTTTCCTGTTACATTCATATTACGTTAGTTTGTGCTTACCTGCTCTGGATTTGTTTAATCAGTCATTGTGCTCAGTTCCCTGAAATCTGCCCCTCCAGTCCTCACTTTTAGGTTCAGGAGTTGAGTTTAGGCAAGATCTTTCCTTCTAGAGATCTTCAGTTTAATCATTCTCAGTATACCTTAACATGACTACTAATTCTGCTGTGGTCTGAGAAAGTGGCTTCCTTTCAAACACACACACATACACATACACACACACACTCACATACACACACACACTCACACACACACACACACACACGTCTCTTTCCTCATACCTCTTATGACTGATCTCGAGAAACAAATTTTGCTGCCACTGGCTGTCTGCAGTGCCTGGAATGCTCCTCCTTACTTTCTCTCTCTGGAATGCTTAGTTTCCTCCACCACAACTTTCTGTCTGGAGCTTCTCCTAGTCCCCTTCAGTCCTAGTTCCTTATGTCTCCAATTGGCATTCATTTTGTGCATATTTATGCATATATGTATGTGTATACATACTATGCATACATATACACCCATATGTAGATAGATAGATGGATATCATATCTAAATATATATATAAGATATTCATCTTTATGTATATATGCATTTGAATGGTGGAAATATGATATGATATGATATATGGTATGATAAAATACCTCTTTATAGATCTAGATAATTAGAGATATGTGCTAAGTTCTAGTGGTACAAAGACAAAAGTGATACAGTACCCTTACACGCAAATTGGGGAAGCAGCTACACAGACAGAAGAGAGAAAAAGAGAAAGAGAGAGAGACAGAGAGAGAGAGACAGAGAGAGAGGGACAGAGATAGAGAGAGAGAGGTAGGGAAGGAGGGAGAGAGAATCACTCTGCTTTGCTTAGTCTCCTCATCTAACATATTTCTGCCCATTTTCCCCTACTGTATTCATATTAAATTAATTTGTTCTTGCTTGCCATTAATTTGACAGCTTAGTCTACCGTGTCTCGGGTCTATGGAATTTGCTCATCAAGTCTTTAATTGTGTGTACAGGAATTGGGGCTTAGGCAGGTCGTTTCCTTCTTGGGTGACAGAAAGACAGATATTCTCTCTCTCTCTCTCTCTCTCTCTCTCTCTCTCTCCCCATCCATCTATCTATCGCTACATAGGCATATGCCTATAGATATTGCTTCACCCATCTGAATACTAGCTCATTGAGGGCACTGCATTACTTTTGCATTTGTACCCCCAGCATTTAGCCCAATGCCCAGAAAATAATGAATGTTTGTTATTTATTGATTGAATGACTAATTTTAATTTGAATGTTATCTTTAATTTGAATGGTAAATTTTGTTGTGTGGTAGATTTGCTTTTCTCACTCATTCCATGGGTCTTTTGCATAAGAAGGCCATGGGTTTGTCTCTAAGCTTCTTAATGCAGGATTTTCTCCTAATTAATCATATCTCTAACACTTAACTTGTACTTCCAGGTAGGACTGCCTCTAGTAATAGTAATAATTCATATTCTTGAATCTACTTCCAATAACAGCAGAGATGAGATGATAGATATAGCCAAGAGCCAACAGAAGTGGGCACTTCTTTATTCTCCATTTGGGAATCAAACACTTCCCCAGCTAAGAATGACTAGTCATTCTCCACTACATGTGATCTTTAGGTTCTTTTCTGAGGAGCCTCAGGGCAGGTCTCAAAGACTGTATGTCTCATGTTAATTATAGATTTTATAAAAATGCATGAAATGGACATATTTTCAGTATGCTCCCCTCCATTCAATCATTAGGGACATTTCAAAGTTTACTTTTACAATACCCTCTTTATCATGGTCCTTCCCAACCCTAATTATACTTTTAGCAGAAAAAAATTTATCAGCATAATCTATTATATATAGCCATCATTTGGATGTTCTCAGAGACTCAGAGCAAGAGAAGGCACCTAGAAGTGGGAGGAATGGAATGAAAAGCAAAGGGGAGTAATTTTAAATATGTGTGTACTTATAAGTTATATGCATACCACTAATTATGTATGTTATAAAACCTATACAAAACAGATATTTAAAAGGATGAGATGATGAAATACTACTTGGTCTTAGAGTCATTGGGGAACTTCTGCAATTTATTAAATAAAGGAGGAACATATTCAGGTCTTTGCTTTAGACAAATCTTTTTGGCAGCCTTGTGAAGCATGAATAGGAGAGAAGAGAGGCATGGGGATAGTGGCATGATGGTGGGTAAGTAACAACCCATCTACTTTTCACTTTGAATAGGTGAGTGTTTTACAGAATGTGTAGACATGGGCACAATATGTACGATCTTTATCAAAGATCTCATTTCATTATCTTTTCCCCCATACTCCCATATCTACCCCTCTTTCAACTTTTTCTATTAATATTAAAGTACAATCACCCTTCTTGTCATCCAGACTTGCAAACTCAGTGTCATCTTTGAATTCTCACTCTTCCTCACTGAACACATTTATATATCTACATCTATTTATATACACACATACATTATAGTATTAGACTCCTACCTTCACACCATGGTGGTAAACACAAGTTCATGGACTCTCCCTTAACTTAGGCTATATTCTCTGATGTCCTAAATGTGCTCTCTGAGAATATTTCAGAACAAACTGGGATTCCAGAGAATTGATTATGAAACATGTTACCCACCTCCTTATAGAAAGTTGATGAACTAAAGGTGCAGAAGAAGACATATGTTTTGGAAATGATCAATTCAGAAATTTGTTTTGTTTGACTATGATTATATGTTTCAAAAGTCTTGCTTTGTCTTTGTTTTTCTTTTCTAGTGTTTAGGGTGGAATGGAAGGGAGAGAAAATTAATTTTTTTTCCATTGGGAAAAAAAATGATCAGAGCCCCTTAGTTCTTTATGGCAATATATTACCTCAGAAATCTAGAGGAATTTCAAAGAACCTCAAATTATTTTTCATTTATTCCCACAAGGAATACAAGGACATATATGCAAATCAAGTCTTCAGGTATTCATAAATCACTAAGTTAAAAATGCAAAATACACTGCAGTAAGAACCCTAGGTTATACTAATATAGCATAACAAATGATACAGGAAGGATAAGTCGGAATCATTCATGTTCCATATTTTTCTTGGGGTCTGATTTTGTCCATAGTTGGGCATTCAGTTGCATATTTAAAACCATCTCAGGCACACACCCCTTCTATGTCTCCCTTCCCTTCCCATTCCTCTCTTCCTCTCCTCTCTCATCTCCTTTATACTGAACCCAAACTACTCCTAAATCAGCATTCCTACAATGGTGAAAGGACCTAGTGAGAGAGTGTGAATCAGAGAGACCCCCAGTTGTCATAGATAATCTAGTCTTAAGTCATTGAGCATTAATTGAATGTAAAAGGAAACAAGGAGTAATGCACTCAACTTTTAAATTCTTCCAATACATCTCACCATCACCATAGGATAGTAATATGATTTTTTTTTGTTCTGCGCAGTTTCTAGCAACCATCCTTATGAAATATGAAACTGGTTGTCTATGAGGTACCTGAACTGCTAATATAAACTATCAAGCAAGAACATTGGCTCAGGTTCTCACCCATAGCTGGTTAGGGCATGCTTTGAGTTTGTGTCTCTTCAGCATTCTAGGAGACCACAAAGGCAGAGGGCAAGTGGAATCCCCAAAGTCAGAGAAGCAGAATAGCCCATCGGCCTGAATTTTCAACTAAATGGAATAGATGTTAAGGAACAGCCTTTCTAACCCTCAAAATCCTTTCCCTAAAAGACTGAAATTTTTCTAAGACTGCCAAACTGGACTTAGCTCTGGCACAAATCCCAGAGCCACCTTGTGACAGCTACAAGCTTCACACTCCTTCCACTCAAGCTCAAGCAGATCAGGCAGTGTTGTGAATTGGAAAAGCAAGATATGATTTCCTTACCCAAAGGAAGAGACAGTGCAGAGCAAACAAATAAATTTCACAGATGTTATCAGGATGGAGTTTGCAAATTTCATCACCAGGGGCTTAAAAAGAGATTTCTAAGTCTGTTCATTTAAAATAGTCTTTGGATGATTTCCACTATACTCTTTGATGGATAGGGTGTATACATAGAAATAGGTTTTTGTTCTGCATAACGCAAAACTTTTTAAGGAAATTTTATCCCTGGAGTGATGGGACTGTGCCATGCTCCAAAAATGCAATAAGAAATGGAATTAGTTTGAAAAAAATGGATTGAGTTGAGGGCAGACATGTAAAGTGAGTTCTGGCTTATTTGAATCTCTCCTTTCTAAGGAAATGGCCTCAAGAAATCAATGGATGAAGATATTGCTGGGCAAGGTGGTACAGGTTTGCAATGACAGCTACCAGAGAGGTTGAGACTGGAAAATTTCTTGATCCTAGGAGTTCTGAGTTAAGGAGTGGGGTAAACTGAGCTTGGTTGGAAACATTTTGTATTAAAATTACTATGTTGATCAGTAGTTGAATCAGGCCTTAGTTAGCCACTGATCTTCCAGCTTGTGCGAGATGGGGAAACCTAGTCTAAAAACTATGTTATGAAGTATTTCTTCAAAAGGCAAATGAAATGATAATTCCTTTCATACCAATAGTTGTCAAGGCCATTGATGAGTTGAAAATGGGGAAGAGAAATAGACTATGGAAAAGGTATCCCATCATGGTTTTCTATAATGTTTCTTGCCAGAACCATTACTTAGAGAAGAGTTGTAGAGGACTTCATGGTTACCCTTACCACAGAGTTAGGAAGCTTGGAGGATGAGCTGCTACTATAAAAATGGATAATAACATCACATAATTAAAGATGGAAATGACCTAAGAAGCTATATTATCTGACTCCGTTGTTTAGATACAGAAACTGAGGTATGCAGAGTTAAGTTACTTGCTTAGTAGCACACATGTAATAAGTGTCAAAGATGGAATTTGGACCCATCTTCTTATATTTAATTTGGGGGGCGTTATGCAATCAGGGTTAAGTGATTTGCCCAGGTTCACACATATAGTAAATGTCTGAAGTCACATTTGAATTCTGGTAATCCCAACTCCAGGGCCAGTGCTCTGTGCCCTGTGCCACCTAGGTGTCCCTGTCTTCTTGACTTTAATTGCAGACTTGTATCTACTAAGTCACACTATATATTGGCTTAAATTTGGAGATTACTTCTTCCTCTCTAATATAATCATTCTGTGAATAAGTACTTGGCGCACCCAAAGATCTAAAAGCTATTTAACTTTAAAACCGTGCTAAGACTTTCGGAAAAGTCTGATATTTACCAAGAACCTAGAAATCTACCAGGGCATGGGGCAAAGAGTTGTGTATGGCATAAGAGGATCTTCTATTCGATTTTTGAGTGAACCTGGGCAAGTTTGCTCACGTGTGAAATGAAGGATTTGAATTTTAATCTTCCCAAGCACATTTCAGCTCTAAATCTAAGATTCCTTGATTCTAAGACCACAAAAGAGAGGCCACATGGGCATAGTTGATAGATAGTTAGCCTCAGAACTGAGGAACTGAGTTTCAATCCAGTCTCTACATAGACTGGTTCTGAGACACTGGACAAATGAATTAATCTCCAAAGGTCCCAGACAACTGTCTAAGACTAGAAGTTGTAGAATAAATGTCAATATATGAAGGTAAAGATGATTCCGTGCTGGGAGTTCCCTATGTCAATGAAGTCACAGGTCAAGTTCAAACAAACACAGAGAGAGATGGCAGAGAGATAGAGATAAAATGTCATACACAGAGACAGACAAAGACAGAGAGCTCAGTCTCGATCTAGATTGTATGACAGAAAGGGGAAGTTGTAGAGACAAGTATAGCTCTTTGTAAGGCTAAGTATTAATATTAGATTTAAATTTTAGATTAAGTACATCTAGGTGATACAGTGGATAGAGTGCTGGCCTGGGGATCAGGAGGCCCAGAGTTTAAATCTGGTCTCAGATACTAGATGTGTGACCCGAGGCAAGGCACTTAACTGTTTGTCTCAGTTTCCTTATCTGTAAAATGAGCCCTAGAAGGAAATGGCATACCACTACAGTATTTTTGCCAAGAAAACCCTGATTTGAGTCATAGCTGAAACAAACAAATAAAAATTAAAGTCAAAGAACAGTTAGTCGTCAGGGCCTTGTAACTATACATCTGCACATTAAACACATACTAGAGACTCATTGTCCTTTAGGTTTGAAGAAATCTAGATACTCATAGTATATATATTTTTCTCTCCTTTGTACTCCATGGAAACTGGTAATATTTGTGTTCTCCTCTAGCTCAATGGGGAGAGATGACTTTATTAACCTGGTGACCACAGACCTTACAGAATATAAGATAAAATGCCAGTTCTGGAAAACAAAAGCTAAATCTGCTTCAAACTATGGCATATGTTGATTCAGGGCTTGATATTCAATCAATCATTCACTAGATATCTAATATATAATACATGTCAGGAATTGTGCTAAGTGGCGGGGGGGCACAAAGACAAGAATGAAACAGTCATTTCCCCAAGGTATAGTTTTATCAGGAGGGAAGGTGACCCAACTCCTACTCCCCCAAGATGTTCAACTGTATCCCATCAGAGATCAGAAAAAAGGAAGGTCCCAGAGAGATATCACATACCCAAGACCCTTCCAGGGGTTGTCTCGTAAGTGAGGGAGCTGATTCTTGCTGCATAGTACAGGTCAGCATTAGACCATAAGGTATGAGGATATTTATCTCAAGACCATTTCATAGAGAGAAAAATATTTTTACCACGGAAGGTGGGACCCCTCCCATTATAGCTCTGCTTATAGGCCTTCACAGATCTGCTACATAGATTTTTCTGAAGCGCTCCAGAACTATGAGTCAAAAATGATGTCTGCCTCTGCCAAAAAAAAAATCAAAACAGAAGTTTGATTAGGGATTCCCAAAAGACACTACCCTTCTGAAGACACAAAGCCAACTGTTCCTCTTTGAGACTAAGAGATAACCTTAAGGTGTAAAGACAACATACACACAGACACACATCCATGAGTAAAAATGGAAGAAGTATTTCTTGTGGCACTGTAGTCATCCAGCATAGACTGGAATATGCTCAAAGAGAAATGTTGAAACCTGAAGGAAATACTGCAACAATAGTTAACAAGCCAGCATAGCAAACTGAAATGTGAAATTGTAATTTCTTTGACACTACTTTTTGGGGGATGGAGAAGTTTACAGACATATGATTTCATTGGTATAGAGATTTCTTAATGAGGAAACTCTTTTTGTAGATACATACTAATATGTTTTTTTGACATTTGACATCTGAACTTTGCCTGGGTCACTGAAAGATTAAGCGACTTGAGGTTACGTAGGCAGTATGTGGCCAAGGTAGGGGGTTGGGGCGGTGGGGGGTCAGGGGGAGTGGGGCCTCGAGACCTAGTTCTCCAAACTGAAGCCACCTCTCTATCCATGCTATCCATCCAGTCCTCTCATGCCTACATCAGGTATTTGATAAAGGAAGTCCATCTGCCTAACAACTGAGGGGAACAAGGCAATAGAACTCACATGAAAGTTCATTATTTGCAAGAGTCAATACATCAAAAAAGAGCCCAAAAGCACATACTTAGTACTCAGGAATCTAAATTTCTCCACCCAGCTTTGCTACTGTTTAGTTCAGTGAATTAAAGCAAGTCACTTGTTTTCCCTGGGATTCAGATTCCTCATTTGCAAAATGAGTGGGAAAGAGTAAGTAGATTCTTAGGTCTCTAAGTCTAACACTCTGGTTCAGTGAATCATGTATTCTAGACTAGTATCCATCAGAATTCTATCTTCTCAATTACCAGAGAGGAAGTCATTATTGTGAAACTTCCATGTCATGCTATTTACACCTTCTCCTTCTCTTCTTTCCTTCTCACCTCTCAACTTTTATATATTTAGGACTCTATGGTCTCATTCTTTAAAAGAATGTTTAAGGGGCAGAGTCAAGATGGAAGAATAGAAGCAAGGACCTACTTGAGCTCTCCCCCCAAAACCCTTCAAAATAGCTGTAAAAAGGACTCTAAAGAAATTCTAGAGTAGGAGGAACCACAAAATGATAGAGTAAAAGAGATTTCCAACCCAAGATAATCTGGTAGGAAAGATCTATTGCACCAGGCTTGAGTGGAGCATAGCCCAGCATGGGCAGCGACAGCGCAGACTGGACTGGAGCAGGCCTCAGGTCACTGAATCACACGGGAAGCTCTAGTGGTTTTCAGTTTCTCAACCCACAAATGCCAAAGACAGCTTCAAAGGTACATGGAAAAGCTCTCCCACCTGTGTGAGAGAGAAACTTGGTCTAGCCACAGCCCTAGGGAAGCAATAACTACCCACAGCTGTGGCTGCTTCTGAAGCTTTTGGTCTACAGGTGGGGGAATTGAGCAGCTGATGTAGGACACAGTTCTGGGTGGAGGTCTTGAGGCAAGTAGGAGCACTGGTGTGACAGACCTGGTGGAGGGAATCCTACACACAGCTCCAGGGCAAAAAAGAATCCTTGTGGTGGCTCACAGACAAGAGTGCAGGCCAGGAGAGGAGTAACAGCTCTCCTTTGATTATACCACTGGGAAGGAGCTGAGAACTCACAGACCCCTAAAGATATATTGGAGAACAGCTATACAAAACCTCTGAAGCCAGGGGTAGTATACCCTTCACTCGAGAAAGATCTCAAAATTCAAGTAATTGACTGGAAAAAATGACCAAATGAGAAAAATAAAACTGTAGAAGGTACTTTCTTGCTGAAAAGGTATTTTCTTACATCCTTGGGGATGAGGAAGATCAAAGCATAGAGCTGGAGGAGCACATCAAGATTAAGGCTCCTACATCCCAGGCCTCCAAGAAAAATATGAAATGGTCTCTGGCCATGGAAGAGCTCAAAAAGGATTCTGAAAATCAAGTAATAGACATAGAAGAAAAATTGGGATGAGAAATGCAAGTGATGCAAGAAAAGCATGAAAAACAAGTCAACTTCTTCTAAAGGGGACCCAAAAAATGAGGAAGAAAATAATACCTTTAAAATACACTCACCTGAATGGTAAAGAGGTGCAAAAAGTCAAGGAGGAGAAGAATGCCTTAAAAACCAGAATTGGACAAATGAAAAAGGAGATCCAAAAGGTCACTGAAAAGAATAATTCCTTAAAAATTAGAATAGAGCAAATGGAAGCTAATGATTATGAAAAATCAAGTAATTATAAAACACAACCAAAGGAATGAAAAAATAGAAGATGACATAAAAGATCTCATTGGAAAAACAACTGACCTGGAAAATAGATCCAGGAGAGATCATTTAAAAATTATTGGCTTCCTGAAAAACCATGATCAAAAAAAGAGCCTAGACATTATCTTTCATGAAATTATCAAGGAAAACTGGCCTGATATTAGAGAACCAGAGGGTAAAATAGAAATGGAAAGAATCCACTGATTACCTCCTGAACAGAATCCCAAAAGGAAAATTCCTAGGAATATTGTAACCAAATTTCAGAGTTCCTAGATCAAGAAGAAAGTATTACAAGCAGTCAGAAAGAAACAATTCAGGCATTGTGGAAACAAAATAGTGATAACACAGGATTTAGCAACTTCTTCAATAAGAGATCAGAGGGCTTGGAATATGATATTCCAGAGATCAAAAGAGATAGGAAAAAAACCAAGAATCACCTACCCAGCAATACTGAGAATAATACTTCAGGGAAAAATGAAATTCCAGTGAAAAAAGAGGACTTCCAAGCATTCTTGTTGAAAAGACCAGAGCTGAATAGAAAATTTGACTTTCAAGTATAAGAATCAAGAGAAACATGAAAAGATAAACAGGAAAGAGAAGTCTTAAGGGATTCATTAAAGTTGGGCTGTTTACACTGCTACATGGAAAAACAATATTTGTAATTTATAAGACTTTTCTTGATATTAGGGCAGTTAGAGGAAATACATCTATCTCTATCTATCTATAATGAATGCATGTATATATGTTTGTGTGTATGTTTATGTGTCTGTAGGTATGCATACATATGTTTGTATATGTATGTATGTATGTATATAGATAGAAGGCACAAGGTGAGTAGAATATGAAGGGAGGATACCTAAAAAAATTAAATTAAGTGTTGAGAGGAATGTACTAGAAGATAGAGAAAGGGAGAGGTAAAATGTAGTAAATCACCTCAAATAAAAGAGGCAAAAAAGAGCTTTTACACTGAGGGGAAGAGGGAGTAGGTGAGAGGGAATAAGTGAGCTTTACTCTCATTAGATTTGGCTTACGGAGGGAATAACACACACTCAATGGGTTATGGAGATATTCCCTGCAGGAAGGTAGGGGAAAGGGGATCAAAGAGGGAGGATAATAGAAGGGATGGCAGATTGGGGGAAGGGGTAATCAGAAGCAAACACTATTGTAGAGGGATAGGTCAAGAGAGAGAATGGAATAAATAGAGGGCAGGACAGGATAGAGGGGAATGTGGTTAGTCTTTTCCAACATGACTATTATGGATGTGTTTTGCATGGCTGTATGTGTATGACCTATATGGAATTGCTTACTTTCTCAATGAGGGTGGGTAGAGATGGAGGAAGGGAGAGAATGTGAAACTCAAATCTTTAAAAATGAATGTTAAAAATTGTTTTTGAATGCAGCTGGGAAATAAGGTGTATAGGTAATGGGTTATAGAAATCTCTCTTGCCCTACAGGAAAATAGAGGGGAGAGGGATGAAAGAAGGTGGGGGTGATAGAAGGGAGGGCAGTTTGAAGGAAGGGGTGGTTAGGGTTCATGCTGTCCTAGGGTGAGGAGAGGGGAGAAAATTTGGAATTCAAAATGTTGTGGAAGTGAATGTTTAAAACTGGAAATTAACTATATTTTATATAATATAAATTATATAAATAATGTAATAAGAAGAGAATGAATTATAAAATAAATAGCAAAAGTGGAATAAAAGAAGAATTTTTCAAAACATGTGAAAGTGTCTTATGCTACCCTTGTGAAAATATAGAGATATGTGGTACTGGTGGTGGTACATTAGGTACATTCTGAACTGACTGAGTAGCCAAGGCCAAAGAATCATCATTAATGGTTCCATGTCAATTGAACAGGAGGACTCTCTGGTCTCTAGTGGAATATTATTCATATATTTTCACCAGGGATCTGTGTTTAGCCCTATACTGATTACCATTTTTAAAAATGAAAAGATATAAATGACACAAATGACATTTGCAAGTTTCACAAGGTTGGGAGGAATAGCTAATGCATTGGTTGACCAAGTCAGGATTCTAAGCAAACTTGATAAGCATGAATATTGGACTGAATCAAATAAGAATTTGAATAGGGATAATTCAGTTAGTCCACAAGCACTTGTTAGGTGTTGAGGGCCAGGATGAAATGCAGTTGACAAGTCCAGGATAGAGCTTCGGGGAAACAGTTCTTTGAGACTGTGCTCATTATCATCCAGAATGGCTCTCCATGCCCCCCCGGATGTTGCTGTCTCCATGAGACAAACAAGAGAACTACAGAATACAAGAGATATGTAAAATAGATGCCTTCGATGCTAACAGTCTTTAAGACAGTAAGACTGGCCAAATCACTAGGACGGGAGATGAGCAGTATGTCACATAGTCTTGCAGTTACTGTCTATAAATACCCTGATCAGACAGGGACCTGCCAGGAAAGGGACTCATCTTTCAGTGATAGTGGCCCCCTTGGAAAGGAATTTCAAGTTGGGACAAAGCAACTAAGGTAAGGGGAAGCCTCACAGAACCCCTGTGGGGGTATTTCACTTTGTCTGAGGTTCACGCAGGCACAGTAAAATCTTTTACAGGCTTATGGGGATAATTTACTGTGTTAACAGAATCAAAAAGCAGATTCTGTTCATAAGAAATCAAAACTGACAGGTAAATAGCAAAAGTAAGGCTAACAATGGGTCAGATACTTTTTAAGGGCAGAAACACTCAGATAGAGATGAATGCAGAGAAGGAGAAAGGGGGAGAAGAGGTGGACTCCTGGTCAGAGGAAGCCTCAGCACCCCCAGAACCCTTGACTCCTGCAGAGTCACTAAGACCAGCAGGTCCTTTATCCAAGGCTCATCTTCTGCCTATACTGCTGCAACCTCCTAAATTGCCAGTGACAGAAACCCCAGATCCCAATAACCCAGGAGGAGCTGCAAGAGAATTCACCCCTCTGGATCTTAAATTTTTAAAGGAATTAAAATAAGGGGCTATCAATTATGGACCCACTAATCCTTACATTCAGTCTCTTCTAGACAGCATTTCTCAGACAGCCCTATGCCTTACTGATTGGTGTAATTTAGATAAAATCATCCTTGAAGGAGATTACTTAATGTGAAAATTTGAATTTCATAAAGTATGTTTGAAATAAAGTAAAAGAAATCAAGCCAAAGGTCTAATTTGTGCAGAGGATTTCTGACAATATTCTCGGTTTTTTGAAGTCTTTTTTATTGTCTGTATATGTATTCTGTCTCTGTGTTCTGTGTGTGTGTTTGTGTGTTAATCTCTTTCCCATGTTTTCTCTTTCCTTCCCCCTTGTCCCTTCTCTCTGATGACTGCAGCATCAGGGAGGAGTATGGGAGAAAGAAAGAGAGAAACTAATCTTATACTGCTAAAGGCAGTTTCAGATAAGGTATACAAGGAAATAACATATGTGCAGTTTTAAGGAAAGCATAAAAGTTTTGGAAAGTTGTTAGTAAAATTCTCTCTCTCTTTCTACTTTCTAACCCTGGCCAGGTTGGGAAGGTAGAGAGGAAGACAAGAAGAAATCAAGGAAGTTTTTCCCTCATATCAGAGAGGCAGCCTGACTAGCATTTTAATTATCTCATGACTCACCTAAAAGAGGAAAGTTTTTGTATAATTGGAAATAACCAAAAAGTAGTTATTCTGGTCATATTTTAAGTGAAACATGTCACTCCTAATTGGATGTTTAAGACAGGTCAAAATTTGTTATATTATTTGACACTAAGGCAAATTGGAAAAATGCATAGATCTGAAAAAGAGACACCACAGCAGACATAAAGCCTTTGAACTCTTCGGTAGAATAGAGGGAACTTGGTACCACTGGATAGTAGTCCAGAAGTCTCCCTCACTTCAGCTGATAGATTCAAAAGCCCTCTGTTTCAAAGAAGTTCTTAAGGAGTGGACACAGAAGTAAAACTTGCTTAAGTAAAGGTTAGAACCATTAAGATTTTTTTTGCCTTGCTGTCCTGACTCATCATCCAGCAGGGCTAGAGTGATTGTTAGGACTGCTAAAGATAACTCTTATCATCCCAGATTTGCTCAAGGGAAGAGAACGCTAAAGAATAGTAGGAAATTTAATTTACCCTCCCCGAGAGTAGGGTTTGGGTCACAGTAGTATGAGATCACAAGCCAACCAGCCCCTACATTTAGTAAGCCCAGTCTTCTATTAATAATATTTATATGATGGTTTGGAAATGTAATTAATGATGCTTAAGGGTCACTATTTGTTACTGCTTTGCTTCTAAATTGTAATAGTCTTGTTCTGTAAAAATTGAGTTACCCCTGTAATCCAGAAAGTGTTAGAGAAACCAATTTCTAATCTGAATTTTGTTGAAACTAAAAGATGTTGGGAAAATTGTGTAAAACTAGTTATGTTATTTTACATTTTATCAGTCCTGCTAACCTTGTCTTATAATGTTTTGGTTTTTGTAATTGTCATTTAGAAAACCAGGTATTTTCACCTTTGCCTGTTAAAGAAGTTTCAGTTAAAACAATTTGGCTATCACTTTAAAAGTTGTAAGACTTGCTCAGAAGTTGTAATAAATGGAGAGGATTTTGTGCAATTGGCTTTTACATCTGGACAAGTTTTAAACTTAGAAAGGAAAGATCTTAATGGAATACCCTTATGCATATGAGTCCAGGTAAATCTTTATTGCTTACTGTAACTCCATGAGAATAAGAATGACTAATCTGGCTCTGAGCTGATTAGTGAATTTTGCTGTTTAAGGTGAAAGACATTTGAGACCATACATATATTTGTTTTGAGTTTGAATTAAGACAGTATCTGAGAGAAATACCACAAGCTACTCAAAGGGAATATTTCCCACCTGACTATTCCTGAGTCTGGCTATGAAACAGATACTGCATAATTGGAGAATTTTACTTTTAGAAGAAGAAACTAGCCTGTGAAACAATGATGTACATCTATTCAGTTGTAAGGTTCAAGTTTGAAATCTCTTTTGCTTAAGACAATACAGTTATTCTAGTGAAGAGTGATAACTTGTGAGCTATCTTGTCTATGGTAGAAATATAAAGAAGAGTGATGCAGTCTGAATGATGGGGTTCGGACTTTGGCAACCTCCCAAAACTCCCCTTGAATCTTGCCACTTAACCTGGCTTTTCATACTCAAATTTGTAGCCTGGTCTTCCTGAATCTTCCTACTTTATCTGGCCTTTCATATTCAAGTCTGCTGCCCTTGGCCTAGCCTGGCCTTCTTTGTCTGTTATGGCAGGGAAATTGTCTTTTATTTATATTCCTTTTGTGCCTATTTGGTCTTTGTCTAACCTCCTTGCCAGGTTTGTCTTTTCTAGAGTGCAAGCCATCAACTTCCAGATAACTGCTCAGGCTATATATCCCTTGAACAGAACCCATTGAGGTGCAGGGACAGCTCTACATCCAGTCTCAGCAGGAAGCAATTTCAGAGGCTTAGACTTTCATCTCTTATCCCAAAAGATCTTGAGTCACATCTCATACACAACTCCCAGGGTCTATTTTAGAAGAAAATAGACAAGCAGACAGCTTGCTCACACTGACAGTTTTAGAAGCACAGCATTCCTACAACCAATTTTATCAGTCAGCTTCCATGCTTCACAGGCAATTTCATATTCCTAGAGAACAAGCAAGAAGCATTGTAAAGTCTTGTCTACATTGCATTCCATTTTCACCAGCTGCATCAAATAAATCTCTTAATCCTCGAGGATGCAATCATTTTGAAATATGGCAAATGGACAGGTCCCAGAATTTAGAAGGAATAAATACCTTCACATGACTATAGACACATATTCAGGTTATACTATTGCCACCCCATTAGCTGGGGAATCAACAAAATTTGTTATTGATCATCTGTTTAGGTGTTTTGCAACTGTAGGTATTCCATTATAAAAACAGATAATGGTCCAGCTTAAACTAGTCAAGCCTTTACTCAATTCTGTCTGTCATACAGCATAGAACTGGCATCCCATATAATCCTACTGGTCAGGCCATTGTAGAACATCACAATCATGACATAAAAACTCTCCTCCAAAAATAAAAAGAAAGGGGGAGAAGAAGGCAAAAGAATAAGGAGAAGAGTTGACATGGTGTTGTATACCTGACACAATACAGAGAGAGGCTTATGACTGCTCAAAAAAAGTTTCAAAAAAGGCAAAACACACCTCACTGATTGGAAAAAAAATGAAAGTGAAACTGAATGACCCAAACTGTTAGCATGGGGGCAAGAGTATGCTTGTATTTCTACAGGAAATGGTGAAGAAATGATATGGATACTGAAAAGAAACATTGATCTCTACCTTACATTGGAGAAGATATGGATCAAGGAAAAAGAAGAAGCCATGATCATCCGACTGAACAGGACAATGAAGACACTCATTCTGCTTCTGGGCACCCTCCACCTGACCACTGAAGCAAAAGGAACCAATTGAGAGGAAGATAGATGAACATTTTTGTACATAATCTGCCTTGGGTTATGGGTGGTGACATGAGGAGGGAAGTTAGAGGAGATAATTATGATAATATATGGGCCAAAGGTTTTTGGGAAGCAAACTGATATAGACAGAAAAAATTTTTTGCTTTTATGATTGGGAAATAACATGCTTTAATTGCACTATCACTGAATACATTGGTTTTCATATAGCTAATACTAGCATTATATCTGTAATTATGTGTCCTAGGTTTGCTTTAATGCCTATCAAAAGTAAAGGCTGGTATATGTCTGTATCTGATCAAACTTTTAATCTATTAGTGCTGAAAGTAAGACAGAAAATATGTATAAGTTGCATTATGTTAGGCATTATAAGCTTTGTGGCAGCATTGCTTCCTCTGTATCAATTGGTTTATCTGTACCGACCACTTAATGAATGCTTTAAGGGAAACTATTGTGGTGGTGGGAAACAAAGTTGATGTTCTTGAAGCAAGATTGTCCATGAGACGTGATTATAAGTTCATTTATATTTGTTACTACTGTCCATTATAATAACTATATATATATATACATATATATGTATATGTATACATATATAAAATTGGACTGTTAGAAATCATTTGAATGGGATATAGGGAAGAGCAGTCTTGCTTTGCATATTGAAGATCTTAATCAGATTGTTTATAATATAGATTGGGCCTCCAAGGAAAATCTTGACCCCGATGAAGCTACAAGTGTGATTTGGGATTATTTTGCTAATACAAATCCCTTTGTGTCCTTGTTCCATTGGCTCAAGTCCATATTACCTCTATCCCTTTGTTTCTCTGTTTTGAAGACCTATTTATAGGTGCTTTCTCTCTCATGGGTAAGGTCTTCAAACCCAAGTACCTTATCTCCAGTTACAACAAAAGAAAGGGGGAGTTGTGGAGGGCCAGGATGGAGTGCGGTTGACAAGTTCAGGATAGACCTTCGGGGAAACAGTTCTTTGAGACTGTGCTCATTATCATCCAGAATGGCTCTCCATGCCCCCGCCCCGGATGTTGCTGTCTCCATGAGACAAACGAGAGAACTACAGAATACAAGGGATATGTAAAATACATGCCTTCTAGGCTGACAGTCTTTAAGACAATAAGACTGGCCAAATCACTAGGACAGGAGATGAACAGTATGTCATTTAGACTCGCAGTTTCTGTCTATAAATACACTGACCCTCGGATCAATAAACAGAGTTATCCTATCTTCTCCCACCTGCCCATGAGTCTTTCTTCTTCATTGCTGTCACCGAGGCCACGTGGGGACTCAGGCTGTCCACCACAGTTGGGTATCTATTTTATGTCAGATAACTGTGCTAAATTGTGATGACATGAAGGCAATAACATGTTCCCTGTCCTCAAAGTGCTCACATCATAATTGGGGAGATATCATGTAAATAACTATACTCATAGAAAATATATGTAGTGGAATCGCAGAGGATGCGTTAAAAACCTATTTCACAAATACAAAATAGAGAGTCATGAACAGGCAAGTATTTTTATGAAAGAAAATCTGAAGACTTGATTGAGATGCAAGATCAATATGAATAAATAACATGTCATGGAAGACAAGCAAGATGGTATGATCATAAGGTTGCAAGCCATGGAAGTGATGGTCAACTGGAATACTGTATTCATGTCATAGAAGGATTTTGAAAAACTAGAGGAGAGTGGGAAGAAGATGAGAGCTTCAAATTCATGCCATATTATGTTTAACTGATGGAACAGGGATGTTTAGCATAAAAAAAGACCACAGTTCATGAGGAGGGGCATAATGATCATCCTTATGTGTCTCAAGGGCTGTCCTAAGGAAGAAAAACTACATTTATTCTATTTGGCTCCAAAAGGCAGAACCAGAAGCATAGGCAGATGTTTCAAAAGGGGAAGATTAGGCTTCATGTCAGGAAAACATTTACAACAGTAAGAGCTGTCCAAAATTATTGGAAAAAATACTTGAAATCTTCAGGCTATAGCCAGATGGCCACTTCTGGTCTGTGATCTAGAAGCAATTCTCTTTCATATATAGGTAAGATAGGCGTGAAGGTAACTTTCAACCTGAAAAATAAATCTGTGATTCTGAATAGGGTCCTCAGAGAAATTGATCAAGTACTCTCAGGACATCTTTGATAAAGGCTTTTTTTCTTGTTTCCAACATAGATTGGGGAAAAATCTAACTTGGACATGGAATGTCATTTTTTTTCACAATCACACACTAAATGGCAACAAGACATTATATAGGAAGGAGATCCCAGCCCATTCACCCTTCCTTAGAGGCACTAAAAGCTACAGGAGGAACTAATAGAATTTTCAAAACCTGTGAAACTATTTTCAGGTTGTTTTCAACCATATAACGTTTATGTAATGCTTTAATATTTTTAATTTTTTTCAAATATTATCTTATTTGATGCTCACAACAATCCTACGTACTGGTTATTGTGATTATTATATTCACTGTATAGTGAAAGAGATGTTTGATACCAGAATCTCTTCTTTACTACCTATGTGACTATGGGCAAGTCATTTCATATCTGTTCCCTCGCACATGGAATGAGAGAATTGGACTAACTAGGCTTTGTGGTCCCTTTCAGCTAAAAATCTAAGGAAATATCTTCCTAAGCATGGGCCCCAAAGACCCAGAATGAAGAGGAGTGCCAATGGAATATAGCAATTTCTGAAGTCATGCAGCTGGGAGCCATCCAAGAATGACATACTTGCTTTCCCTCACATAGGACTGTCCATCTCCTGAACCTGTGACTTTTGCAGCTAGACGACACAGTAGATAGAGCACTGGGCCTGATACAGGAAGATCTGAAGTCAAATTTGTTACTAGGTTGTATGACCTTGTGTAAGTTGCTTAAACTGTTTGCCCATTTTTTATCACTGTGAAAATGTTAATGTAAGGTTAATGTTGGGTGAGAGGGAAGAGTCAAATATCTTCCTTGACCATTAATAGGCCTCAAAACCTTTTGTTAATTTCTATGGAAACACTGGGTCAGAGGTTCATGCCCTATGGCTCCGAAAAGTGTATAAATATTATGAGATGAAGTTTTATTTTGGGGCTTACCCATTGGAAGTGTTTGGTTGGCCAGATGAGATTCTGGGGAGCTGCTAAGGAGTACCCCCCACACCTTCAAAAACCCAGATGTTGGTGCTTCTCTCTCTCCGGTAACTATGTGTGTATATAATGATCAGACAACTAGATCTGTCTATTAATCTGTGAGGGATGTATTGCTTATGATCAGACAGTTGGAAGCTCTGTATGTTGGTCTTTATTTCTCTGCTTGTATTTTCTCTGTTAGTATATATGTTTGATTAAAGGGATTATTCACCTCTCAAAAGTTGCTGTCCTTTTAGAAAAACAGATCCAAGAACATGAACAGATTAAAGTGATTGTTACTTCTCAAAAGTTGCTGTCCTTTTAGAAAAGCAGATCTAAGAACCTCCTGTGTATGCTGGGGTGCTTGTTATACTACATCACCTACCTCACACAGTTGCTGTGAGGATCAAATGAGACATTTGTAAAGCACCTAGACCAGTACCTGGTACAGTATAGGAGCTTAATAAATTATTGTTCCTTGCCCTTCCCTTTTCTCTGCCTATCCCTCGTGCCTGGAATATTATGCCCTTTTACCTCTACCTCTAAGCTTCCCAAGCTTTCTTCAAGATTCAGCTCAAATCCCACCTTGCTTTCAGGAGATTTTCCTGTTCTCCCCACCCCTGAAATCCCCTATCTTTGTTACACTCAATGCTTTCCCTCAGGGAGGGTTTTTCACTACTCTCTGTATTTATATGATATCTACATCTACATATAAATATGCACATAAGTACATATATATGTACGACATGTAAATAAGTATGCACATATGCTATATATATATACATACACAAATATATCTGTATACATACATGCTTTCATGCAATACACATATATAGCTCCTATGTGAGTAATTATTTGTATGTTTCCTCCTCCACTGGAATGTGAACTCCTTGAAGGTAGGATTGTGTATTTGACTTTTTTTGTTTGTTTCTTTTTAATAGTTTTATTTATTTATTTTTAGATTTCAACATTCATTTCCCCAAAATTTTGAGTTCCAATTTTTCTCCCCATCTCTCCCTTCCCCCCACCCTATAACATCCCACATTTTGATTAACCCTTCCCTCAATGAGCCTTCCCTTCTATCACACCCCACCATTCCCTTATACCCATCTTCTCATTTTTCTTGTAGGGCAAGATAGCCCTACCCATTACCTGTATTTCTTATTTCCCAGTTATATGCAATAACAATTCTCAACATTCGTTTTTACTACTTTGAATTCCAACTTCTCTTCCTTCCTCCCTCCCCACCGATCCCCACTGAGAAGGCAAGCAATTCAATACAGGTTATATATGTGTTGTTTTGCAAAAAATTTCCATAATAGTCCTGTTGTGTAAGACTAACTATGTTGCCATCTATCCTACCCTATCCCCTCGTTGTTTTTCTATTCTCTCATTTGACCTTGTCCTTCCCAAAAGTGTTTACTTCTATTTATTCCCTTCTCCCATTTTTCATCCCTTCTATCATCCCCCTCAAACTACTTATCTCCTTTCTCCCCTACTTTCCTATAGTGTAAGGTAGATTTTCATACCAAATTTAGTGAGCATATTATTACCTCCTTAAGCCATATGTGAAGAGAGTAAACTTCACTTTTCCCCTCTCACCTCCTTCTTTTTTCTCTTCCATTGAAAAAGATTTTTCGTATCTCTTTTATGAGTGATAATTTGCCCCATTCCTTTTCTCCCTTTCTTCTCCCAATATACTCCTCTCTCACCCTTTAATTTTATTTTTTTATATATATCATCCCTTCTGAATCAACTCAACCTGTGCTTTCTGTCTACACATGTATGTATGTGTGTGAGTGTGTGTGTGTGTATAATCCCTCCACCTACCCAAATACTGATAAAAGTCTCAAGAGTTACAAATATTATCTTTCCATATAGGCATGTGAATAGTTCAGCTTTAAAAAGTCCTTTATGATTTCTCCTTCCTGTTTACCTTTTCATGCTTCTCTTGATTTTTGTTTTTGAAAGTCAAATTTTGTCTTCTGTCCTGGTCTTTTCATCAAGAATACTGGAAAGCCTCTATATCATTGAATGACCATTTTTTCCCTTGAAGTATTATACTCAGCTTTGCTGAGTAGGTAATTCTTGGTTTTAATCCCAGTTCCTTTGACTTCTGGAATATCCTATTCCAAGACCTTTGATCCCTTAATGTAGAAGCTGCCAGATCCTGTGTTATTCTGATTATATTTCCACAGTACTCTAATTCCTTCTTTCTAGCTGCTTCAAATATTTTCTTCTTGACCTGGGAACTCTGAAATTTGGCCACAATATTCCTGGGAGTTTCTCCTTTTTTGGCTCTCTTTCAGGAGGTGATTGGTAGATTCTTTCAATATTTATTTTGCCTTCTGGTTCTAGAATATCAGGGCAGTTTTCCTTGATAATTTCATGAAAGATATGACTTTCAGGTAGTCCCATAATTTTTAAATTGTTTTTCCTGCCTCTATTTTCCAGGTCAGTTGTTTTTCCAATGAGATATTTCACATTGTCTTCTATTTTTTCAATCTTTTGGTTTTGTTTTGTAACTTCTTGGTTTATCACATAGTAATTAGTTTCCCTGTACTCCACTCTCTATTCTAAAGAAGTATTTTATTCAGTGAGCTTTTGAACCTTCTTTTTCTTTTGGCTAATTCCTTTTGGCTAATTCTTTTTAAAGCCTCCTTTTCCTCATTGACTTTTTGGACGTCTTTTTCTAATTGTTAGCCTATTTTTGAAGGTGCTATTTTCCCCAGCATTTTTTGTTTCTCCTTTAGCAAGCTGCTGACTCACTTTTCAAGTTCTTCTATGGCCTGAACCCATTTCATATTAATCTTGGAGGTACTGAAGGGAGAAGTCTTGACTCCATCTGACAGTATGCCTTGTTCTTCCTCATCCAAAAGGATGGAAGGAGATACCAGTTCACCAAGAAAGTAACCTTTTATGGTCTTATTTTTTCCCCTTTTTTCAGCATTTTCCCAGCCAATTACTTGACTTCTGAATCTTTGTTAAGAGGTGGGGGTCCTAATGCTCCTTCTCCCCCCAGTACAGTGCTCATGGTTGAGATTCAGATCAGCTGCTCAGTTTCCCTAGGGACCTTAAGCTGAGCCACTCTGACAATGGACCAAGTTTCTTCTGTGGCTACACTGCCTTCCACCCGCTGCTGCTGTTGCCTGTGCCTCTGCCCCTGCTTGGGCCCAGTGCAGGGGGGTCCCTACTACCCTCTTGGTCAGCTGGGAAAGCCCTCCCACACTGATCTTTGAAGCTCTTTTTGGAGCTTGTGGATTGAGGGCTCTGGGACCCTCCTTGCTGGGGATTCTGCCCCAGAGGCCTGTTCAGGTCCTGTTCCTCCCTGTGCCATGCAGCCAGGACTAGGCTCTGCTCCACTCAGCATCCCATAGGATAGACCTTTCCTGTTGGCCTGCCATGTTACCCTTAGCTGGAAATCTCTTTCACTCTGTTGTTTTGTGTCTTCTTCTGCTCTAGAATCTGTTGAGAGTCATTTTTTATAGGTATTTTTTGGACTGTGAGGGAAGTGCTAGAGGATATGTATCTTTCTACTCTACTGTCTTGGCTCCTCCCCCTTGACTTCTTTCTGTCACAAATACTTAGCACATATCCAGGCATACAGAAAGCACTTAATCAATACTTGTTGACTGACAGTAATAGTTCAAAGTACAAGGGCTGTCATGGTCTGTATTTTTTATTGTGAAAGTCACTTTGACCACTAGGATCAGGATGAGAAAACAGATCTTTTAAAGAATGTAAGTTCATAGTAACTAGAGATTTGATAGAAAATTTGATACCTTGGGGTTCAACAGTCAAGACTCATGTTTCCAAAAAGGAGTCCCAAGACATATGGCCTGATAGTACAGACAATTAGTTATCCACTTTGATGGGACAATGGCCCTCCTTCTATTAGTATGGATCACAGAGTCATGACCTGTAATTTAAGAAGTGCTGTTAGGGGTCATGAATGGAAAAAGTTAGAGAAGCCCTGGTCTAGACTCAGTCAATTTGGTGTGAGACTCCTCACTCTTTCATCAAAACAGTAGATACTTCAATTCATAGATTGTTCACTGACCATGTGGTGATGGTGAGTAGATAAGGATACAAACAGCAAAGGAGTTGAGAAGGGGAAAAAAATAGTCACTTGACTTCTTCTACCTCCATACATAAAAATGAAAGGCAGACTCTATAAATACATGTTTTGAAATCGTTATGTATTCTAGTAAGGGATGGAGCAGTAAGACTAGATCTTCTTCACTCTGAGATCCAGAAGTGATTTCACATAGGTACAGGGTAGAAATCCTCTGCTTCAGCTGGGCACAATGTGCTTATAATGAATAAACATGACTTGTAGCCCAGGGGATCATTGCCCTCTGGGAAGTTATTGATTCCAATGAGAAGTGAATATTAAAGTGATCCTACAAAATCTAATGGATAACCTAGCTGAGTGCAAGTAAGGGAATCGTGTTTGTGGAAAAGTAGATTATATGTGTCAGTACTGGATGTTTTCATACTTGTCTTTTCCTTTTATTTGTCGGTAAAAAGGTCTGTGATTTATTGCAGACTTTTGATATCTTTCTTCTCTTCAGATAACTTGAAAACTGATCCCCTAATACCTTCAAAACTGTATTGTCTGTAGCAAAGATTTCTGCTGTGAATCCTTGGTCTAGTCTAACTGCTCCTCCAACCACTTCCCTCAATTCTATATTCTCTTCCTTTAGAGGCACATCTGGGACTGTGAAGAATCTGAAGATGGCAGTTTCAGTGTGGCTGTGATGGTGAAAAGAATTTGTTACAAACATTGTTATAGCTCTTTTCTATCTTTGGTATATATCTTCCTTCTGAGTTTCAGCTTAAATGCCCTCATGATGCTTGTTTAGTTGCATCTCTTGCCTAACTTTCATAAATACTAATTTTCCCTCCACTAATTCCCTCTGTTTTAAGAGATGGTACTGTTCATCATCTGCCATCATCTTTCTGCATGAGATTTTCACAAATGAGTCTATATTTATATCTATCTACCAGGGTTGCTGTGAGGACAAAAATGAAAACATATTTGTAAGGTGCTTTGCAAACCTTAATGTGCTGTATAAAATCTAACCATATTTTAAAATATTGTTGTTCTTGGTTACAATATTTCTTTCCTTGACAAGTAAGAAAAATGTTTGCTGAGTTAGATGGGTTTTAGATTCTTTGATTCTTCTCATTACGACAATTGATTTAGATCAGTTAAATTTTTGTATTAGATGGTTGTACTCCATTTCAATGCCTTTTTTTCCAACTATTTTCCATTTTTGGCAATAATGGATTATTATAGATTAATTTAGAATGAGACTGCTTCATACCTTAAATAGATTTATTTAGAATGAGACTGCTTCATACCTTTTTATTTTTGTTTCTTCCATCTTTGTATTAATTTTGATCAAGTCAACAGTCTAGCTATACACAGAAGGCAGGCTCAGGAATCACTCCCATAGTAGTAATGTTTTTCCTTGTCTTTAAAAATAATCACTTTAAAATGAATAATTTTCATTGCTTTGTGATGTTTATTGAATTGCCATGCACAGTACCTTTCAAATCTTTTCTTGAAGAAAGTTTTTTTAACCATATGTAGGCATGAGACTGTAGTGCACTCTCTAAATCTTTGATGTCTTATTGATTATTTCTGAATCATTTCCCCAACATATTTGTCACTGTCTTCACTTTTGTCTAGATAGCCATTTAAGTTGTTGAATGTTCAAGTGCAAGTTAATTTAACTTGATGGATTTCATCAGATTCTTTGTAGAGCCTTTCAACCCTTCATCCTCTGCAACATATGTTAGTGTATAAGATACAATTATTGTCATGCAAGGCTCTCCTCCAAAGGTGTATCCTACATATATGTCAAAAGTATACAAGATATCTTGAAATACATAGTAATTAAAATAGCCTTAATTACTAATCCTCTGATGGTTGATAATAGACAAGTCACATGGCATAGAGTGAAACAAAAGCAGTTCATTTATTTTAGCTTTTATTGCTGTTATCTTGTTGTTGCTTCCAAAGATCTGTTCCTTTAAATGGATTTACTTAGATTAAAAAAAAGTGATATCTGAGTGATATAACTGAAAATAGCAAACTTTTTTGGTCTTCACATTTATGATTCCAAGACAGAGGGCATCTCAATCTCTTCTACCCACTGTTCACTCTTCTTCTCACAGGAGTGAGACAGTAGGAAATGATTCATTTAACAAAACTGTTATTTAAGTAAATATTCCCGTGCCACCTTATAGTAGTGCTTCACCAAGAATTAGGTTGAATGGAGTGTCCATGCTGTGGAAGCACACAATCTGATAGGTCCATGGCATTTGTTTTCCAAATCACAGAATTGGAATTACATCAGGCCTTGGAATATAGTAGATCCTCTTAAATGAGATCAAAAGTCATTCAAAAGAGTTTTATCTCAATATTCACATGTACAGGCTAGACTTCCTGCAAAGGCTTAGTCCATCAACCATAGACAGAAACTATAACAATGAATTGGGGTCAGAACTGAATATGAGGAAGAGAATGAGCTTTGGCAAAGTATAAAGTTCTTTTAATGTCCCCACACTTCTTCCTGAAATAAAGGCTCTTTAGGAAAAATAAACAGCAACATTATCCTGGTATGTGTATGACTAGTATTCATTAAATACTCTAGTTTCCCAAAGAATTGATGTTAATCAGCACCCAAAGGGCATCAATGGTTCATGGTAGTCATAAATAAACTGCAACATATTCTGAAAAAGTAATTATTTTAGAGAAACACTACAAAAGATATTTAGGAAATGTGTACTAGAAAAAAGAAACAGATGGGTTGATCACATGGTGAAAGCATGTTGAAGGGTGGTG
The DNA here is from genome assembly GCA_023548195.1 of Bettongia penicillata ogilbyi. Taxonomy (NCBI): domain Eukaryota; kingdom Metazoa; phylum Chordata; class Mammalia; order Diprotodontia; family Potoroidae; genus Bettongia; species Bettongia penicillata. The sequence continues at coordinate 6,318,063 of JAJHZJ010000371.1, forward strand.
CAGTTTGCATCGTCCGTTAGTATCCTCTCAATGTCAGAACTGGAAGAAGTCCCATAATATGTTTAGAATTCTTTCTTCCCTCAGTGGCAGATTATTTTGTAGAAAAATGGACAAGTATTGAAGGAGATGGGCAAGAATATGTATCACTGCAGGGAATAATGATATTGCTAAGATCATAGATTCATTGGAATATTAAATTATTGAAATCTCTTATCTCTGAGTCTTGTATGCTTTTCACCATTGCCTCAATACAAGTATAAGGTGGGGATGGAAGAGGGTAAGACTTTAGGATTCAGCAACTGTCAGCAGTTCCAAATTTATTCATAGCATGGATAAACTTGTCCAGATTTCAAATTCAAATTGAATGATTTAGCAGAAGTCTTTCATTTAAGAAAGTTCTCAAAGGCAAAAATAAGCTAAAGACTGTAATTAAATAGAACTGAGATGAAATTAAAACAGAAAACTTATTTCCCTTGAATGAAATGTAAATGCATTTAAAATGCATGAAAGTGTTGTACTATTTTGTGTTTCTGTAAGAGAGGGGCACTTGTGAAAGCATTAAGTACATCTGGGTAGGAATGTTAAGCCTTTATGTCCATAGTATTAGCCTTGCTGAGAAAAGAAAGTGACAATTAAGTCTGGGGTTGGGGTTCTTTACTCTCTAAGGAAATCTCAAAATCATAAACTGTTTGAAGAGATAAATTCAGGGAAATCAAAGTTTCCTTCAAAAGACATTTGCAAACACATTTCTAATTGTAATTCCACAGATCATTTGCAATAGCTCCTAATGAGAGTCTTTGTCTTTTGATTGGTATAGAATTATGGAAATCAAAAAACACATCGGATTAGGTAATGTCATTTTCTTTCTAGTCCCTTCTCACCCCTGAATATCATCTGAATATGCCTTTTTTAGAGCAGCACCCAAGAATTAGAGTAGTTAGCTTCAACAGAAGTTGCTAACTGAGTACTAGGTTTGGAGTTACAAGGCAAATATTTACTCATTTGTAAAATAATGGAATTGTATGAAATGACATCTGAGATCCTTTTAAGTGTGAAATATATCATCTTGTGATTAGAAATTTGATCTTGAGACCAGATACTACCCTTGAACTTGACTTCAGTTTCCTCATGTTTTAATTTGATGATTGGACTAGATGATCTCTAAGGTCCTTTCCATCTGACATGGTACGTTATTTTCCCTTATAATACATGTGTTTCAGCTAACATTCAAAAACAGGTATCCCCAGGCAACTAAGTGGTGCAGTGGATAGAATACTGGACCTGGAGTCAGAAAGATTCATCTTCCTGAGTTCAAATCTGGCCTCAGAAACTTAATGGTTGTATGATCCTGTGCAAATCACTTAACTCTGTTCATCTCAGTGTCCTCATCAGTAAAATGATCTGGGGAAAGTAATGACAAATCCCTCTAGTTTCTTTGTCAAGAAAACCTCAAATGGGGTCACAAAGAGTCAGGCATGACTGGAAAATGACTCAACAATAGCAACAAAACAACTCTGTCACCAACTTCAGCTCTGACACGCTGAATAATGGCATTTCTACTTCCACCACTTACTGTCTGTGTATCTTTAGTGAAGTAATTTTACTTCCCTGGGTCTTAGTTTTCTCATCTTTAAAATGAAGTAATTTAATTAGATGAATAAATGAATGAATGGTAAAATGTTTCTTCAACATAGACCAAGGACTTTGCTAAGCTCTGAGGAATACAAATGCAAACAAGCAGACAGTTCCTGACCTCAAAAAGCTTACATTCTCATGGGAGAAGACAATACATAGAGGAGGGCAAGAAGGTAGGGTAGAGGATTATGTCATCATGGCTTGGAAATGGCCTAAAAGTGATAAGGATGATTTGTTTGGGGGCAAAGTTCAGAGTCCAAAGTCCAGATTGGCTGGGGGTTGGGGGGCTGGAGTGAGATGTGATAGAAAGAATTATAGATGAAAGACAGCTGATTTCCCAAGTTTTCACCAACTCAAGACATTATGAGCACTGTCTATGACTTTTTATATGAGATGATTTCCTCACCTCTCTCTACATTCAAGGACATGGCATGAATCTTTTGTCTCTATATCAGTGAGTCATCAAATATTCCCAATACTTGTTTGTACATCAAGGGAAATGAGTCATGTTAACTTCAATGTGCTGGGAAAATGTTATGTTCAAGTATGGTATAGTGAAATAAGTATTGATCTTAAGAATTAAGGAACCTGAGTTCAAGTTCCAGCTTTGGCACACATTGGATGTGTCACCATAAGCAAGTCTCTGAAATTCTCTGAGCCTCTATTTCTTCATCTGAAAAATGGGGATGAAAATTCTTGCACTATCTATATAATTTTAAGTTACAAAGCCCTACAGACATAGCTATACACCTAATAATGAAACAAGTACCAATGAGACAAAGATTAACAGCCCCAAATAATTTATGGTTCAGTCCATTTCTTTGACTTTTCATAAAGCTAAGTAAGTCCTCACCTTGTTTCCCATCTATTAGGGATCCACAACTTTTGGAAAGGTGACAATTTTTTGACACATCATTATGGACATATTTCATCAGAATATACAATTCTGGGTATATTTCATGACTAATTCTTTCCTCAGTTTTTTGGTTTCTAGGCAGCATACTGGACATCTGATTATTTGGGAGACTCTGTTTTAGTGATTGAATTCTGTGACCTCTTTATTTTCTTTCTTTCCTTTTAATAATATAATATGATATATGAAGTAGGACATATATTGTATTATATGAATATATCATATGTACTTTTATTGCATTATATTGTTATATAATAATATATTATGTATAATATTTATGACATGTGAGGATAATTTTTCCTTGGTTGGCACTTCTGCTCTATTAGGGGCTATGTAAGGGAGAAATGCAATTTATTTTTTTAGATTGTTTGATGAGAAGAAAAATCAAGATTCAGGGATAAAATCAGTTTTAGGTTTGTACATTGCCCATAAGCAGTCTTCCAGTTCTTGATTAGTATAAATTGTTGAGGAGTGTCACTACTCAAAACAAACAAACAAACAAAACAAAATAATTGAAGTAGCACCTTAAAAAACAGACTTGACCAAGTGAAAAACAAATTTTTGCTGAAGAAAATAACTTTAAAAAAACACATAGAACAAAGGAGACATTGAAAGAATCCACAGTCACCAACATGAATACTCCCAGAAATATCGTAGCCAAATTCCAGAGCTCCCAGGTTAAGGAAAAAAATATTACAAGAAGCCAGAAAAGTATTCAAATATCATGAAGCCACAGTCAAGATGAGATACAAATTTATAGCTAAATACTTGCAAAGGGAAATAAGGCTTGGAATATGACATTTTTTATTGAAATTTTTATTATTTTTTTTAATGTTCTACAATTACTTCCTTAAAATTAAGATTTCATCCTCCCCCCAGAATATGATATTCTTGAAGGCAAAAGAGCTAAGATCACAACCAAGAGCAATCTATCCAGCAAAATTGAGTAATCATTCAAGGGAAAAAAATCAATATTTCATACACTATAGAACTTTGAAGCATTCTAGAAGAAGAAGAAAGAGGAGGAGGAGGAGGAAGAGGATGACAAGGAGGAGGAGAAAAACAGAAGAAAGTATAATGGAACAAAATAATAAAACCAGTGATGAAAACAAAATGTGACTTTCTAATACAATAATGAAGAGAAGCATAAAAGGTAAACATAAAAGAGAAATCATAAGGCATGCAATAAAGTTCAACTGTTTACTTTTCTATATTGGAGAAGAAGGAGAAGAAAAAAGAAGAAGAGGAAGAAGAAGAAGAAGAAGAAGAAGAAGAAGAAGAAGAAGAAGAAGAAGAAGAAGAAGAAGAAGAAGAAGAAGAAGAAGATATAAGCAGAAGAAAATACAATGGATAGAAATAGTAATCATAACTATGAATGTGAATGAGATGAACTCACCTATAAAATGAAAGTGTTAAGAATGGATTAGACACCAGAATTAAATAATAATTTTTTTTTTTTTACTAGGAATGCACTTGAAATAGAAAAATACACAAAGAGTTTAAAAAGGGGACTGGAACAGAAATGATTATGCTTCAGCTGAAGTAAAAAAATGCAGAAGTAGCAATCTGATCTCAGACAAAGCAAAATAAGACATATGATTAATTAAAAGATGTAGGCAGGGAAAGTACATCTAGCTAGACAGCACCATAGAAGTACTGTTAGTACTAAACATATATGCGCCAAATGGCATAGCATCCAATTTTTTAAAGAAAAAGTTAAATGAATTACAAGAAGACATTAAAATGGTACTAATAGGGGACTTCAACTTTCCCCTCTGAGAGCCTGATAATTCTAATTTCAAAAATAAGAAAGAAGTTAAGGAGATGAATAGAATTTTGGAAAAGTCAGTCGTGATAGACTTCTGGATAAAATTGAGTGGAAGTAGAATTATACTTTTTTCTCAACTACACATGGCACTTCCACAGAAACTGATCATGGATTAGGGCAAAAATACCTCACAAACAAATCTGGAAAGCAGAAATACTAAATAAATATTTCCCAGACCATAATGGAATAAAAATTACGTTCAATGAAGGGTCATAGAAGCACAAATTTAAACTTCATTGCAAATGCAATAATATAATCCTAAAGAATAATTTTGTTAAATAAATCATGTGTATGATCAATAATTTCATTAAAGGGAATGACAACAATGAGTCAACACAGCAAAATTTGAGCAAAACCAATTCTTTGGGAAAAAAATATGTCTCTAAATGTTTACATGAATAAAAAGAGAAAGGATAGAGCAGGGAATTGGGAATGCAACTAAAAAAAGTAGAAAAAGAACAAATTAAAAATCCATAGTTAGAAATCATATTGGAAATTCAAAAAAGAAGAGATTAAAATTGAAAGTAAAAAAATGAATTAATAATAAAAACTAAGAGCCTCTTTTTTACTAATTAAATTTATTTATTTTCAGTTTTCAATATGCACTAGCACAAAATTTTGAATATTAAATTTTCACTCCATCTCTCCCTCTCCCTACTCCAGGACAGCTTGTATTCAGATTACTCTTTGCTCCAGTCTGTCCTCCCTTCTATCACCTTCTATCACTAGTCACATAAAACACTTCCGTAACAGTCATGCTATGAAGGACTAACTATGTTTCCCTCTATCCTGTCCTGCCCTCCATTTATTCTATCCTCTCCTTTGAACTGTCCCTCTTCAGAAGTATAAGCCTGTGATTAACCCTTCCCCCAATATGCTGTCCCTTAAATTATCCCCCCTCTCTTATCCTCTTCACCCCTGCTTTCCTGTAGGGTAAGATAAACTTCTATACTCAATTGAATGTGCATGTTATTCCTCTTGAAGGCAAATCTGATGAAAGTAAGGCTCATTTATTCCCTCTCACCTTTCCCCTCTTCCCCTCCACTGTAAAAGCTCTTTCTTACCTCTTTTATGTGAGATTGTTTACTAAATTCTACCTCCCACTTTCTCTTTCTCCTAGTACATTCCTCTCAACAATTATTTTACTTTTTAGATATCATCCCTTCATATTCAGCTCACCCTGTTCCCTCCTCCCCATATATGTGTATATGTGTGCATATGTATGTATATATGTACATTTATATATACATATGTATACATACACACACACACAGAAAATTTCCCACTAACTAACCTAATACTGAGAGAAGTTTTAGGAGTTAGAAATATCACCTTTCCACGTAGGAATGTAAACAGTTTAACTTTCACAAATCCCTTATGGTTTCTCTTTCCTGTTTATCTTTTCATACTTCTCTTGATTCTTGTATTTGAAAGTCACATTTTCTACTCAGTTCTGGTCTTTTCAACAAGAATGCTTGGAAGTTCTCTATTTCATTGAAATAACCTTTTTTACCCTGAAGTATTACATTCAGTTTTGCTGGGTGAGTGATTCTTGGTTTTAATCCTACCTCTTTTGCTTCCCCCCCCCAATATCATATTCCAAGCCCTCTGATACCTTAGTGTAGAAACTAATAAATGCTGTGTTATCCTGATTGTGTTTCCACAATACTTGAATTATTTCTTTCTGGTGCTTGTAATATTCTCTCCTTGACTTGGAAACTCTGAAATTTGGCTAAAATATTCCTAGTAGTTTTCCTTTAGGGATCTCCTTCAGGAGGGGATTGATGGATTCTTTCCATTTCTATTTCAGCCTCTGATTCCAAGATATCAGGGCAGTTTTCCTTAATAATTTCTTGAAAGATGATATCTAGGTTCTTTTTTTGTGATCATGGCTTCCAAGTAGTCCAGCAATTTTAAAGTTATCTCTCCTAGATTTATTTTCCAGGTCAATTGTTTTTCCAATGAGATACTACACATAGTCTTCTATTTTTTATTCATTTCTTTTCATAATTTCTTTTTTCTCTTGTAAAATTTATTTATTTTTAGTTTTCAATATTTATTTCCACAAGATTTTGAATTTCAAAATTTCTCCCTATCTTTCCCTTCCCCCTACCCCAAGACAATGTGCATTCTAACTACCCCTTCCTACAATTTGCCCTCCCTTTTATCATACTCCTCCCTTCCCTTATCCTTATCTTCTCTTTTTTCTTGTAGGGCAAGATAGATTTCTATACCACAATATTGGCATTTCTTATTTACCAGTTGCATGCAAAAGCAATTCTCAACATTCCTTCTGGGGTGGAGCCAAGATGATGGAGTAGAAAGACACACACACTTTAGCTTTTCCCCATAGCCCATAAAAAAAATCTGTAAAAAATGACTCTCAACAAATTCTAGAGCAACAGAAGCCACAGGAGGATGAAGTAATTTCCAGGCAAAGGTAATCTGGAAGGCCAACAGCAAAGCTCTATCCCACAGGACATGGAGCAGTGGAGCCCAGCCCTGGCCACATGGGACAAGGAGGAACAGGACCAGAACAGGACTCTGGGGCAGAATCCCCAAAAGGGAGGGTCTCAGATTCCTCAACCCACAAGGGCCAAAGAACGCCTCAAAGGTCAGTGAGAGGGCTTTTCAGCTGGGCAAGAGAGGAGCAGGGTCCCCCCCCAGCACAGGCCCCAGGCAGCAGTGGTGGCAGCATTGTGGCCGCCAGCTGCAGCAGTGGTGGTAGCATTGTGGCCGCCAGCTGAAGCAGTGGTGGTAGCATTGTGGCCGCCAGCTGCAGCAGTGGTGGCTGCAGCTGTGAAGCACTTGGCCTAAAGGTCCAGGGGGATTGAGCCGCTGATCTATATCTGTGTTGGGAGGAGGAGGAGCACTAGGACCCTCCTTTTTTAAATTAATTTATTTAAATTTTCAGAATTCATTTCCACAAAATTTGGGGTTCCAAATTTTCTCCCCTTCCCCCACCCCAAAACGCTGAGCATTCTAGTTGCCCCTATCACCAATCTGCCCTCTCTTCTAACATCCCTCCCTTTCCTTATCCCCATCTTCTCTTTTGTCCTGTAGGGCAAGATAACTTTCTATATCCTATTACCTGTATTTCTTATTTCCTAGTTGCAAGAACAATACTCAATAGTTGTTCCTAAAACTTTGAGTTCCAACTTCTCTTCCTCCCACCCTCCCCATCCATTCCCTTTGGGAAGGCACGCAATTCAATATAGGTCATATCTGTGTAGTTTTGCAAATGACTTTCATAATAGTTGTATTGTATAAGACTAACTATATTTCCCTCTATCTATCCTGCCCCCCATTGCTTCTATTCTCTCTTTTGATCCTGTCCCTCCCCAAGAGTGTTGACTTCAAATTGCTCTCTCCTCCCACTGCCCTTCTATCATCCCCCCACCCTGCTGATCCCCTTCTCCCCCACTTTCCTGTATTGTAAGATAGATTTTCATACCAAAATGAGTATGTATTTTATTTCTTCTTTTAGTCGAATGCGATGAGAGTAAGCTTCATGTTTTTTCTCCTCCACTCTGTTGTTCTCCACTTCTGCTGCTCCAAAATTTGTTGGGAGTCCTTCTCTACAGGTATTTTATGGGCTATGTGGGGAGAGCCTGCATTTTTGTGTCTTTCTACTCTGCCATCTAAAAAAAAATAGGACCCTCCTCTTGACAAAGGATTCAGAAGTCAATTCACTGGCTGAAAAAATGGCCAAAAAAGCAGAAAAAAAAAAAAGAGAGACTATAGTAGGATACTTTCTCACAGAACATATATTTCCTTCCATCCTTTCAGATGAGGAAGAACAATGTATACTGTCAGAGGACATCAAGCCTTCTGCATCCAGTACCTCCAAAATTAATGTGCAATGGACTCAGGACATGGAAGAGCTTGAAAAACAATTCAACAGCTTGCTGAAGGAGACTCAAAAAATGCTGAAGAAAATACCACCTTTAAAAATAGGCTAACTGAATTGGAAAAAGAGGTCCAAAAAGTCAATGAGGAGAAGGAAGCTTTAAAAAACAGAATCAACCAAAAAAAGCACAGGTAGTCCCATAATTATTAAATTGTCTCTCCTTAATCTATTTTCCAGGTCAGTTGGCTTTCCATTGAGATGTTTCACATTACCTTCTATTTTTTCATCCTTTTGGTTTTGTTTTGCATTTTCTTGGTTTATCATATAGTCATTAGCATCCCTCAGCTCCACTCTCATTTTTAAAGAACTATTTTCTTCAGTGAGCTTTTGAACCTCCTTTTCCCTTTGGTTGATTCAGCCCTGGGGACAGGGCTGGAGCTGGAGGTGGGACTGGACCATGCTCTCCTCTCAAGAAGTGAGAGACCCTTCCCACAGATCTTCAAAGTTGTCTTTGGTATTTGTGGGTTGAGAAGTCTGGAAACCCCTGTAGCTGTCAGTTATTAAGGCCTGTTTCAACTCTATCTGCACTGGCATGACCCACACAGGATTTCCCTCAGCTCTGAACCTAGTGTGATAGATAATTCCTGTCAACCTTTCAGATTGTCTTGGGCTAGAAATTTGCATCAGTCTATTATTTTTTGGTTTCTGTTGCTCTAGAATTCATTTACTCATTTTTTACAGGTTTTTGAAGGGATTTGGATGGAGAGCTCAAACAGGTCCTTGCTTCTACTCTGCCATCTTGGTTCTAATAAGAGCTTGTTTTGATAAAAAAAAAAATCCTATAAAATAGGTAAATCATCGGTTAATTTGACTTACAAACAAAAATAAAACCAAGTTCTAGTATGAAAAATGAAAATGGTGTGTGCACCATTAATGAAGATAAAATAAAAACAATTATTAGGCGTTGTTTTTCATAATTAAATGCCAGTAAAATTGATAATCTAAGTGAAACAAATGAATCTTTACAAAAACATAAACTACCCAGATTAACAGAAGACACAAAATGCTTAACTAACACTCTCTTAGAAAAAGAAATTGAGGGAGGCGGAGCCATGATGGAAGACTAGAAAGACACACATATGCAGACTCTCCCCATACAGCCCATAAAATGCCTGTAGAGAGGGACTCTCAACAAATTTTGGAGCAGCAGAAGTGGAGAACAACAGAGTGAAGGAGATTTCCAGCCCAGGGTGACCTGAAAGGCCCATGGGAAACGTCTGTTGCACCAGATGTGGAGTGGAGCCCAGCCCAGCCTTAGTTGCACATGGCTCTGGGAGGAGGACACCTCAGGGGTAGAATCTCCAGTCGCAGTAGCAAATCCCCAGTCACAGTAGCAACAGTTAGCAGATCCCTCAACCCACAGGCACCAAAGGTCAGTGACAGGGTTTTTTCAGCTGACTGGGAAGGGAGAAGGGCCTTCTCATAGCTCTGGTCTCAGGCAATGACCAGAGAGGCCACATTGGGCAGGCGGCAGCAGTTCAGCGGCCCTCATCGATTGTTGGATTGTAAAACCTCTGGGGGCACTGAGCAGCCAACACTTACCTCAGCCCTGTGTAGAGGCCCTGAGGCAGCTGATCTTTATCTCATACTGAATGGTGGCCCTGCCCATGTGACTTATCTAAATCTCAGTGGAACTTGGTGGAACTGGAGGCCAGGTGGCTATGGAGAGGAAACTGCTATTCTAGGCACGAAAAGGAAATTGAATAAGCCTTAGATGAGCTACTTAAGAAAAACTAGATGGATTTGCAAGTGAATTCAACCAAACTTTTAAGGAGCAATTAATTCCAACATCATGTAAACTACTTGAAAAAATAGGTAAAGAGGGCATACTAACAAATTCCTTTTATTATATAAATATTATTTTGATACCTAAATCAGAGGGAATAAAAACATAGAAAGAAAATTATAGACCATTATCCTTAGTGAGCATTGATTCAAAAATTTTAAATAAAATACTGGCAAGGATATTACAACTATATATCACAAAGATTATACGCACTATGACCAGGTGGGATTTATACCAAGAATACAGAGCTGGTTAAACATTTTTTAAAACTAGCAGCATAATTGTCCATATCAATACCACCACCAACAAAAATCATATGATTATCTCACAAGAATCAGAAAAAAGCTTTTGACAAAACTCATTTGACAACACCCATCCCTATTAAAAGATTAGAAAGCATAGGAATCAAAGGAACCTTTCTTAAAATGATAAGTAGTTTCTATCTAAAACAAAGAGTAATCATTAAGAGCGGTGGAGAAGCCAGAATGTCCATTTTAATCAATATTATTCAATATTGTACTGGAAAAGTTAACTATAGCAATAAAATAATAAAAAGAAGTTGGAGGGATATAAATAGACTCTGAAGAACCAAAAGTATAACTCTTTGTAGACGGTATTTTTAGATATCACTAGAGAATCTACTCAAAAATTGTTGAAACTTTTAACTTCAGCAAAAATTACAGAGTATAAAATAAACCCATATAAATAATCATCAATTTTATGTACTGAGGGGAAGAGCCAAGATAGCAGGGAAAAGGTAAGAGCTGAGAAAATTAGCTGCTAATAACTGTTTTTATTTTATCTTCACTTATGGTACATACACCATTTTCATTTAACACTCCCCGAAAACCTTCTGAACACCTTTAAATAATTCCTCACAACAAATTTGGGAACCACAGAAGACACAAAGGACAGTGTGAAATAATTTTCCACTCCATGATAACTTAGAAGACTAGCAGGGAGTCTGTTGCACTAAAGTAAGAGTCCAATGTAGGCCACACCAGCTCAGACCAGACTCCAGCAAACTATGAGCAGGTTTTGAGTGACTGAATCAACAGCAATAACAGCAGTGGCAGCAATTGCTTCTGGATTTCTCAGCCCACAGATGGTAAGAGCTAGAACAATTTGTTAGAAAATTACAGGGGTTCCTTTGCTGGGACTGGGGGCAGGACACTGTTGCATTGCCCATATTTGGATCTGGATAACCATTCTGAGTGGCAGTTAAAGAGTAAGGAGGAGCAGTAACATACCAAAGTCTACGACCACAGTGGAGCAGGTTGCTGGTCACAGTTCCAGGGCAGAAAAGAGAACTTGTGGGAACTCACAAAGACAGTAGTAAACACATATCTCCTTAGATCATACCACCTTGCAAGAGCTGAACATGTGTAGGTCCTGTAGAAGTATCTCTGAAAAAACTGCACAAAACCCCTAAAGCTTGGGACAGTGTGCCCTCCACCCTGGAAACAGACCCCTACTTTCACAAAGAATTAAAGTCAAGAAAGAGATTGGGAAAATGAGCAAACAACAGAAAATTTGAAACCCACTTAGAAGAGAACAAAGTCAAAGCTCCTACACCCAAATTCCTTTACAAAAATATGAATTGGTCTCATGTCAATCAAAAATAATTTTGAAAATCAAGGAAGAGAGGTAGAGGAAACATTAAGAAGAGAAATTAGAATGATATAAGAAAAAACATGAAAAATGGTAAAGGATACACATGCACAAATACTGGAAAAAAAATCTTAAAAAAAAACAGAGTAGGCCAAATGATGAAAAAGGTACAAACAACCAATGATTATAAAATGCCTTAAACAGTAAAATTGACCAAATGGAAAAGGGGGCACAGAAATTCATTGAAGATAATAACTTCTTAAAAAGTTGAATTAGCCAAATGGAAAAAAGAGGTAGAAAAGCTCATAAAAAGATCCTTAAAAATTAGAATTGAGCAAGAGGAAGCTAATGACTCTATGAGATATCAACAAACAATAAAATCAAATAAAAAGAATGAAAAAAATAGGAGCCAATGTGAAATATCTCATTGGAAAAACAATCGACTTGTAAAAAAGATCCAAGAAATATAATTTAGGAATTATTGGACTTGCTGAAGCCTAGAAAGCAGTCCTTCTAAGAACACCCAAAAGGAAGTGATAGAAAAACAAATTTCATGTAAAATAATTACAAACAATATAGAATACTTGAGAGTCTATCTTCCAAGGCAAAACTAGGAATTATACGAGCATAACTACTAAACACTTCTCATACAAATAAAGATTTAAACAACTGGATAAAAATTAATTGGTTAGGGGTAGGCTGAGTCAACATAATAAAAATACAAATTCTATATAAATTAATCTACTTATTCAGTGCCATACCAAACAAACTACCAAAGAATTATTTTATGAAAAAAATGACAACACAATTCATGTGGAAGAACAGAAGGGTAAGGATATCAAAAGTGTCAATGAAAAATAAAAGTTAAGGAACAGTCTACTAGCACCAGATTTTAAACTATGCAGGAAAGTAGTAATCATGAAAATAATCTGGTATTTGCTAAGAAATAGTGGGGTATAAGTAGGATAAGTTAGGTAAACAATACACAATAGTAAATGACCATAGTAATCTAGTGTTTGACAAACACGAAGAATCAAACTTTTGGGAAAAACTGACCATGTGACACAAATTGCTGGGAAAATTAGAAACCAGTTTTGGAAGAAACTAGTTATAAACCAACATCTCTTACCTATACCAAGCTACATTCAAAATAAATACATGATTTAGACATTAAGGATGATATCATAATTAAGTTATAGGAGTAGTATAAAATATTCTTCTTAGATTTATAGATAATGGAAAAGTTTATGACAAAAAAAGATAAAGATAATCATCATAGGAAGTAAAATGAATAATTTTGACTGCATGAAATTAAAACGTTTGTACAAACAAAATTGTGACCAAAATTAGAAGGAAAACAAGAAATGAGGTAAAATTTATAGCAAATTTCTCTAATAAAGTCCTCATTTCTCAAACATATAATGTATTGACCTAAACTTATTTTTTTATTATTTTATTTGTTTTCAGTGTTCTGCAATCACTTCCATATAACTTAGATTTTTTTCCCCCTCCCTCCCCCTCCTTCTCTGTACCTTCCCCTTCCCTCCCTGAGATGGCATGCAATTTTATATAGCTTCTACATTGCATTCCTATTAAATACATTTTCACTTTAGTCATGTTGCATAGAAGAATTAAAATGAATGGGAGAAATCATAAAACAAACCAAAACATAATAAAAAGAAAATGATCTACTTCATTCTGTGACTGAATTCCATAGTCCTTCTTCTGGATGTGGAAGGTATTTTGCCTTAAGAGAACATTGGAAATTTTTTAAGTCCTTGTATTGCAATGAAGTATTAACTCTACCAGAAAAAATCCTTGCACACTGCAATTGCTGCTGTGTACAAAGTTCTCCTGGTTCTACTCCCTTCGTTCAGAATTAGTTCATACAAGTCTTTCCTGGCCTCTCTGAAGTCTTCCTATTCATAATTTCTTGTAGCACAATCACATTCCATTACATTCATATACCACAACTTATTCAACCATTCTCTAATTGATGGGCATCCCCTTGATTTCCAGTTTTTAGCCACCACAAAGAGAGCTACTATAAATATTTTCATACATGTGGGACCCTTTCCAATTTTTATGATCTCTTGGGGATACAATCCTACAAGCAGTATTGCTGAGTATGCACATTTTTGTAGCCCTTTGGGCATTGTTCCAAATTGCTCTCCAGAATCGTTGGATCAGCTCATGGCTCCACCAACAATTAAATAGTGTTCCAATTCTCTCACATTTTCTCCAATATTTATCATCATCTTGTTTTGTCATCGTTAACCAATCTGATAGGTGTGATGTGGTTGTTTTGATTTGCATCTCTCCAATCAGTAGTGATTTAGAGTATTTTTTCATATGACTATAGATATCTTTAATTTCTTCCTCTGAAAACTGCCTTTTCATATACTTTGACTATTTATTAATTGGGGAATGACTTGTATTCTTGTACATTTGACTCAGTTCTCTATATCTTTTAGAAATGAGGCTCTAGTTGCAAAAATTCTTTCCCAGTTATCTGCTTCCTAATCTTGGTTGTATTGTTTGGTTGTGCAAAACTTTTCAATTTCGTGTAATCAAAATTATCCATTTTGCACTTCTTAATGTTTTCTATCTCTTGTTTAGTCAAAAGTTCTTTCCTTCTCCATAAATCTGATAAATGCACTATTCCTTGCCCCACTGATTTGTTTATAGTGTCAATCTTTACACCTAGATCATGTACCTATTTGGACTTTATTCTTGTGTATGATGTCAGGCTTTGGTCTATACCTAGTTTCCACTACACTGTTATCCAGTTTTTCCAGCAACTTTGGTGAAATTGTGAGTTCTTATATCAGAAATTGGGGTCCTTGGGTTCATCAAACAATAGATTGTTATGTTCATTGACTACTGTGTCTTGAGTACCTAATATATTCCACTGGTCTACCCTTCTGTTTTTTAGCCAGTACCAAGTGGTTTTGATAATTGCTGCTTTATATTACAACTTATAAATTGTAAAATTGTACATTTATAAAAAAATGAGAAGTATTTCCCAAATGATAAATGGGAAAAGAATGTCAACAGGCCATTTTCAGAGGAAGAAATCAAAGCAATCAAATCAAGTCAAAGAAATCAAATAGTCACAAGAAAAATGCTCTAAATCACTATTGATTAGAGAAATGAAAATTAAAACAGTTCTGAGATACCACCTCATACATATCACATTGGCTAACATGACCGAAAAAATGACAAATTCTAAAGTGGATGTAGTAAAATACATACACTAATGGGTTCTTGGTGACATTGTGAACTGGTTCCACAATTTTGGAGAACAATTTAGAAGTAAAGAACTTCAACACTGCACATACCCTTTGACACAGAAATATCATGACTAGGTCTGTCTGTATCAAAGAAAAGGAAAAGAATCCTTCGCAATTCTGGAAAGATTTATGTGAACTGATAAAAAATGAAATGAGTCAAACCAGAAAAATATTAAACATGGTAATGGCAATATTATAGAGATCATCAACTGTGAAAGACTTAGCTACTCTGATCAAGACAGTGCTCTAAGGCAGTTCCATAGAACTCAATATGAAAAAATGCTATCCACTTCCAGAAAGAGAAATGATGAACTCTGAGTACTGATTGAAACATACTTTAAAAAAAAAAACAACTTTATTTTTTCACTTTGTTTTGGTGGTGATGTCTTTTGCAACATTGCTAATATTTAAATATTTTTACTTGATTTCACATTTCTAATCTCTTTCATACCCCTTGCCTTCTCAAGGGGAGAGAAAGGAGAGGGGGAGAAGAAGAGTATTTGGAACCCAAAATACAAAAAAAAAGAATGTTAAGATTTTTTTCATATAATCAGGAAACATATTTAAATAAAGAAAAATATAAAAAAGTACCTCAAGTAATAAATGGAAACAATTCTACAACTTTCTACCTTTGAGCAAATCACTTAATCTCCTTAGCCTTCAGTTTCAGTTGTGAAATAAATAGGTCAGACTAATTTCAGATTAATTTCAACCTCAGATCTACAATCTTAGATATCTGAGATGTAATAGTACTTCAAAGTTATGCTTTCTGTATCCTGAGGAAGTCATGTTATTTTCATCTTACTTCATCAACTATGAAATCAATAAACATTTCTCCAAATATCAAAGACTTATGTGGCTTGATACTTAGGAGACCAAGGGTTGCCCTGTTTTAGAAGATATTCCAGTCCCTCCTGATTTCTGTTACTACTATTATTTCTATTGTTATTTGTTTAATTTCATCATATTTTCATCTCCAAATTCTCTCCTTCCCATTTCCTCCTAACTCCATTGAGCCAGAGAAACAAAATTTATTATTTAGTCAGGTAAAAGAAATTCCCCAATTGGCCATATCCAAATAAAAATACATGGCTTCAATTAGCATTCTACCTGGAAGTGGATAGCGTGTTTCGTCATTTGTTCTCTGGAAATGTAGTTGATCGTTATGTTGATTAGTTCTTAATTCTTTCAGAGTTGTCTTTACGTTATTGTTGTTATTTTATGCTTTGCTTTCTTAGTTTTGCCCACTTTACTTTGTATCAGTTCATACAATTTTCCCAGGCTTCTCTGAAACTATTCCCTTCACCATATCTTACAGTAGAATAGTATTTCATCATTTCCATGTATCACAATTTATTCAACCGTTTCACTTCAAAGCTCCCAGGTAAATGTATCTTAGTTCAATGCATACAAAAATAGGACCTCTCCCAAGTTTCTCCCATAATACTCACTTAGGTTTGATCCCTTATTGTACCTTAGTCTCTGGCCCCTTATATTCCAAGTCTGTTGCTCCTCTCCTGATGCCTCTCCTTTCCTCCTTCAAAGCCCAATTCCATTCAATATGGTCATCAGTATGAAAGTGTTCCCTTTTTAAAATGAAGTGAAGTTGTGATATACTTTAGTGTTTTAATGGATTCATGATTTCACCAATGGAAATATTAACAATGTAGGTCACAGTCCATCTACAGCCTCTCATGCTGCATGCCTCTTGTTTGTGTCATTCTATAAATCCTCCACCAGAACTCCATTCAAAATCCTTCTTCACATCATCTTTAGACATTACAAGGGCATACGTGAAGCATAATAGGGTGTTTTTAGCCTAGAGATGTCAGCTCCAGCCCTGGAGCGTAAAACCATTAGTAGCTGCTATATATTTCTGCTGCATTGTTGTTTTTGTCATTGTTTAGTTGACCAGTCATACCTGACCATTTGTGATCCCAGATGGAGTTTTCTTTGCAAAGATACTGGAGTAGTTTGCCATTTCCTTCTCCAGTTATTTTTACAGATGAGGCAACTAAGGCAAATAGAGTTAAGTGACTTGCCCAGGGTCACATAGCAAGTAAGTGCCTGAGTTCAGATTTCAACTTAAGTCCTCCTGACTCCAGGCCTAGCACTCTATTCATTGTGCTATCTTGTAATTCCTGCCTTATACACTCTGAGATTTCTCCATTTAAGCCATATGGCCTTCCTTTAAACACAGCACATAAAAGAGATTATTACTTTCAGCGCTGACAGTTTCATACAATTCTTCTCTAAAGCCCCTTTTAATTCCAGTTCTGTCCCAACAAGTTTAGTACAAGGGTAGCAGGGATTTATTGATTTTTACCTCATGGCACATTGGCAGTACTGCAAGGGACCATTCCAGAGAGCATATTGTCAACTCTGCTAAAAACTTCAGAGACACTTGTGGTTCATCGCTAGATAACTTGCTCTTTGAGATAATAAATTTTTCCCTTGTTAGTCACTGAACAGAAAAAGTTTGTGGCTAACTTGGATTTAAAGGTACTGGGTATTCTGCCTCTCTGTCTTTGTCTCTGTCTGTCTGTCTCTGTCTTTCTCTTCCTTTTCCTCTTTTCAGAGTTTATCAGAATTCATTGAGTCCTTTCATGAAGGCAAAGACAAAAGGCAATCCTTCCCCTATACACCTTGGTAGCTATGAAAACATGGAAGCTAAAAGACAAATCAACATAACCAAGGCTGAAACTGATTATCAAAGATATAGCTGTCACTATGTTTCCCTCCTTAGTTTGGATGATTAAGCAATAATCCTAAAATGAATGTTTCTAGACTTGGAGAAATGTTTTGTATTTGAGCGGTTTGAAACTTCTGGATGTTCAGTTAGTGCTAGCTGCACTTCGAGAGGATCCCCCAGAAAAAACTCAAAGACTTCTCTGGGAAGATGTTTACCAGCAGGATTGCGAGCATAGCACTTAACCTTGCTTACCACAAGAAGACATGGAGATGGAGAGATTTTTTTGGACAGTGCAGCACCAAGGTGAAGGTAAAATTTCATCTCAGCAGGCTCATAAAATGTTTCTGTTTTGATGTTTAAGTATCAGCCTCCTAGGAGAAAACAGTATTTATAAGTTATTTTTACTACTTGTTAAGTCTTGGTTTATGTGTGCTTGTGAGACTTTTGTGCTAAGCATTTATTTTGTGCAGAGAAAATACATTTTTGTATACTTGGTATACATTACACATTGCATACTAGCTCTTTATTAATTTTCAGTAGGAGTCCAAGATAGGAGCTTAATGAGACAGAGAGGGTGAGAAAAAGAACCTGATGCCTCTTTTGGGGGACTAGTCTCCCCCAGGACTGAAACTGGTTGGAAGTGGAGTATGTGTGTCTAAAACTGAAAAGAAACCCCTTAAGGGAGAGGGAGAGGGTAAATTACAAAGCCCTCCTAAATTTGACATTAGGTTTGATTTGTTATACAAGAAAAGAAGAAAAAATTTCACTATGCAATAATGAGTGACAGAATGAGAAACACATGCAAACTTTCTACAGGATGGTGATCAATGATCTAAATGTGAAATGGAACAGTAATTGAAGGTCCTCAGTAGTATTTGTGGGTGTACAGTGCTGTCCATACAAATTATGGAGAATCAATAATCCAATATAGAGGAAGTAAATTCTGTCTTTCATTATTCTCCATTGTAAACTAGCTCTTCTCCAAATACTCACAGGGGACAACTTGAAGTTCCTAGTTAGTTTCATATCTAAGAGGACTATATTTACTTTGTTTACTCTGACAATAGCTCAAGAAGGTAGCAATTAATAATAATGAAAATATCACTTACATGGGGTACTTCAAGGATAGAATTAGCTATTATGATCAATTGTGAGGTTTTATTGGAGAGTTTTCTGTGTAGTCAACACAGTAGGCATGTAAACAGTATATTAATTAAACATTTATCTGAACAATGGATTATGCTTAATATTATAGGCCTAGTTGCTTTTCTTGGATTTTTAAAAGGGAGACTTTGCTTTTCTGTGATAATTGGCTAAAACTGGGTAAAAAAAACCCTTAGGATGAGAAAAGAAGAGTCATGGAAGACATAGTTAGCTACTTTGTCAGTTGTTCCATCTGTAGATGTGTCTATTTAGTGTTCTATCACCACAAAGGTAAGGGCTGCTCCCAGGGAACATAAGAGGAGGTGACACTAAACAGAGAAGAAGCGTCACTTCAAGTATCACCTAAAGTGGCTTCAGCAACCAGAATTAATCGGAGGGAAGGCTACCCCTAGCACTTTTTGCCGGCAGTCCTTATATTTATGAAAGCAGCAACTTCATAGCCTGCTATCACCACAGAATTTGGTTGAGTGGAATGGCCTCCACCAACCTCCAGGACTTCCCTGACTCCTACTTGGCCTCTGTGTGTCATCACATGGTCCAGGATTCAAAGGGGAAGGCAATTATCATGTGCTTCCCTTCATTCATTTTGTAATCCTTTATATAACCTTCTTAGTCTCTTATCACACAACTAAAAAAAGTGATGGGGACACTGCTGGGCAGGAGAAAGGAGTCACCAGATCAGTCCCATCACTGCATACCAACACCAACTCCTCACAGTCCCTCTAGTCTCATAGATATGTGGTCCTCCTGCTTTTCATTATTTTGAGCCCTCTCAATATCACATCAACATCAGCTACTTACAGGGATTCGAATAGAGAGAAACAGAAGAGAGAGTTTGCTGCCCTGAATTAATGAGTTCTATAGGACTTTCCTTACCCCCCTCACCAATTACCATCAACCTTTTAGTGCTCTATTTCAGTCAATTGCGAGCAGGATTTTCTCGTATTATGACTACCATATTCCCACCCTATGCTTCTATATCCACTTCCATTCAGTGTCACCATCTGCTTGTAGTATCCTACTTCTCTTGTCTATCTCAGTCCTAGCCCTAAATCTTTTCTGTTCCTATCCTATTTGACTAGAAACCGATTAATAACAAACTCTCTCTTCTTAGATGTTTTCTTCTCATATAATTCCCATCTTTTTGCACTCAGGAAAACAAATTTCTCAGGAGGACATCTAATACCAGGACACCTTTTCTTGTTCTGGTCGCTACTTTTCTAATGTTGCACAGCATGCATGGTAAGGAGAAATGAGGTTTTTCTTTATTCTTAACTTCCACTTTCAGACCTTTCTAGTACTGCCACCATTCAGAAACTTCCTCTCCTTTAAGATTCACTCCATCTCCATAAATCACCCTATCTAAATCCATATCACTGTCATTTGTTATTTTTAAAGACAGTTCCCTCCATTATCAAACAGTTTTATACTTGTCTGAATCTTTCATTCTACCCCAACTACTGCCCCAAACCTTGAGGAATTATATTTATAATATCCCATTAGACACCTCTTCATCCCGGTATAGTAACCTATTCATGTCCAATGACCTCCATCTCTATTCTTCATCACTCAGCCAAAGATGACATTCTAGAGCACACCATCACCCCCAAGTCCTCTACTTCCATGGTTTTGAAGGATGAAATTCTACTCTCTGGCCCCAATCTCTTGCTCTTTCATCATTACCTTTACTTCATTCCTCCTAAATTTATTTAATGTCAGCATCACCATTTGATTTTCCTTAATCTAGACTTTTTTCTACACTCATAATGTATTCATCATAGGCTTGAGACTACGAGTCTACACTCATAGTCTCAACCCTATAGTTAATTACTTCAATTAAGAAAAACTGATGCTTATATAGCACATTAGATTTTTCAAAATACTTTATATAAGCTATCACCTTTGACCTTCACAATAATACTGTGAGGTAGGTGTGCTTATCTCCATCTCATAGATGAGGTTAAACTTCTTACCAAGAGGTTGATTTACAGAGCAGAGATTTCTGAAAAACACCAGGAGGCAGTTGTACTAGGTGAAGCTCTGGAAAAAAAAAACAAATAAGAATTTGGGCAAACTGTTTACCTTCCTATAAGGGAAGATGATACCTATTAATCCTGAGAATTGTGCATCTATTATGAAATATAAAAGGGAAATACATAGAGGGAACATGTATAAAGTAAATGATGTCATGTTAAAAATGTGATTTAAGCATGTGAAGTGATTGTAACAGGATGTGTGAAAAGGAGGAGGCAGAAAATGGTAAATTACGTCACAGGAAGAAGTACAAAGTTATAGTAGAGGGAAAGAGGGGAGGGAGATGAGCATTGTTTGAGAGGTACTCATCTGATTTGATTCAAGGAGGGAACAATAAACTTAAGTATATAATTCTAACTAGCTCTATAGGCAGTAGGAGGGGAAGGGAGAAGAAAGGGGAGGGGAAGCCAAAAGGGAGGGAAAAAGAAGTAAGGGTAAAGGGGAGTAAAAGGGAGGGGGGGGCTGAAAGAAGGAAGGGAAGGCTGCAGGAGGTGGTGGTGAAAAGTGGAAACTCTTGAGGAGGGGAAGGGAGACAGGAGAGCTAAAAGCACAAATGGTGGGAAAGAGGATAGAGGGAAATACACAGATTGCAATCATAACTGTGAATGTGAATGAAATGAACTCTCCCATAAAATGGAGACAGATAGCAGAATGAATTAAAACCCATAATCCAACAATGTATTGTTTACAAGAAACACATTTGAATTGGGGGGGATACACACAGGGTAAAGATCAAAGGTTGGAGCACAATATATTGTGCTTCAGCTGATGTAAGAAAAGCAGGAGTAGCAATCCTAATCTTGGACAAAACAAAAGCAGGAATAGATCTAATCAAAAGAGGTAAGGAAGGAAGCTATATCCTGCTAAAAGGTACCATAGACAATGAAGCAATATCATTACTAAACATGTATACTCCAAGTGGTATAGCATCCACATTCTTAGAGAAGAGGTTGGGGAGTTGAAGGAAGAAAGAGACAGCAAAACTAGTGGAGAACCTCAACCTCCTCCTCTCTGAACTTGATAAATCTAACCTCAGAATAAACAAGAAAGAGGTTAAGGAGGTAAATAAAACCCTGGATAAAGTAGATACGATAGATCTCTGGAGAAAATTGAATGGGAATAGCAAGGAATATACCTTTTTCTCAGAGGTACATGGCACATATACAAAAATTGACCATGTACTAGGACATAAAATCCTCACAATCCAGTGGAGAAAAGCAGAGATAATCAATGCATCCTTCTCAGATTATAATGCAATAAAAATTATGTATAATAAAAGATCATGGAAAGATAAACCAAAAATCAACTGGAAACTAAATCTAATCCTAAAGAAGGAGTGGGTTAAACAACAAATCATAGAAACGTTTAACAACTTAATTCAAGAGAACAACAATAATGAGACAACCTATCAAATCTTATGGGGTACTGCAAAAACAGTTCTTGGGGAATTTTATGTCTTTGAATGTGTACATAAATAAAACAGATAAAGAGGAGGCCAATGACTTGGGCATGCAGCTGAAAAAGCTAGAAAAAGAACAAATTCAAAATCCCCAAATAAATACCAAATTAAAAATACTGAAAACCAAAGGAGAGATTAATAAAATTGAAATTAAGAAAACTATTGAATTAATAAATAAAACCAATAGTTGGTTTTATGAAAAAACTAATAAAATTGATAAGCATTTGGTCAATTTGATTAAAAAAAGAAAGAGGAAAATCAAATTGCTAATATCAAAAATGAAAGGGGTGAACTCACTTCCAATGAGGAGGAAATTAAAACCATAATTAGAAATTACTTTGCCCAACTTTATGCTCACAAATTCGATAATATGAATGAGATGGATAAGTATTTTACAAAATACAAATTGCCCATATTAACAGAAGGGGAAGTTGAATACTTAAACAACCCCATCTCAGAAAATGAAATTGAACAAGCTATCAATGAACTCCCTAGGAAAACATCTCCAGGGCCAGATGGATTTACAAGTGAATTCTATCAAGCATCTAAAGAACAGTTAATTCCAATACTACAAAGACTATTTTGGAAAATTGGGGAATAAATAGTCCTCCCAAATTCTTTTTATGATACAGATATGATTTTGATACCTAAACCAGGAAGAGACAAAACAGAGAAAGAAAATTATAGACCAATTTCTCTAATGAATATAGATGTAAAAATTTTACATAAGATTTTAGCAAAACGAATGCATCATCTTATCATAAGAATAATACATTATGATCAGGTAGGATTCATACCAGGAATGCAGGGCTGGTTCAATATTAGGAAACTATCAGCATTATTGATCATACCCACAACAAAACCAACAAAAACTACATGACTATCGCAATAGATGCAGAAAAAGCTTTTGACAAAATACAACACCTATTCCTATTAAAAACACTGGAGAACATAGGAATAAAAGGAACTTTCCACAAAATAATAAGCATCATCTACCTAAAACATTCAGCAAGTATTATATGCAATAGAGATCAGCTAGATGCATCTCCAACAAGATCAGGGGTGAAACAAGGATGTACATTATCACCATTATTATTCAGTATGATACTAGAAATGTTAGCTGTAGCAATTAGACAAGATAAAGAAATTGAAGGAATAAGAATAGGCAAAGAACAAACTAAGTTATCAGTCTTTGCAGATGATATGATGATATACTTAGAGAATCCCAGAAATTCAAGTAAAAAACTACTTGAAATAATAAACAATTTTGGCAAAGTTGCAGGTTGCAAAATAAACCCACATAAATCTTTTACATTCCTTTATATTAGTAACAAAGTCCAACAGCAAGCTATAGAAAGAGAAATTCCATTTAAAGCTAGGGTAGACACTATAAAATATTTAGGAGCTTACCTGCCAAAACAAACCCAGGGACTATATGAACACAATTACAAGACATTTTTTGCACAAATAAAGTCAGATCTAAGTAAGTGGAAAAACATCAGTTACTCATGGGTAGGCTGAACCAATATAATAAAAATGACAATGCTACCTAAATTAATTTACTTATTTAGTGCCATACCAATTAAATGATCAGATAATTATTTTCTAGAGCTGGATAAAATAATATCAAATTCATCTGGAAGAACAAAAGGTCCAGAATATCAAAGGGACTAATGAAAAGAAATGCTAGGGCAGGTGGCCTAGCACTACCAGATCTCAAATTGTATTATAAAGCAGCAATTATCCAAATTAGTTGGTACTAGCTATGAAATAGAAGGGTAGACAAGTGGAATATGCTAAGTACTCAAGACACAGTAGGCAAGGAATATAGCATCCTCCTGTTTGATCAACCCAAGAACCCCAGCTTCTCAGATAAGAACTCGCTGTTCAACAAAAATTGCTGGGAAAACTGGATAGCAGTGTGGCAGAAACTAGGCATAGACTCATACCTGACACTGTACACAAGAATAAAGTCCAAATGGGTATGCGATCTAAGTATAAAGATTGATACATGGACAAACTAGAGGAGCAAGGAATAGTGTATTTATCAGATTTATGGAGAAGGGAAGAATTTTTTACTAAAGAAGAGAGAGAAAGCTTTATGAAGTACAAGATGGATAATTTTGATTACATTAAACTGAAAAGTTTTTGCACAGCCAAAAGCAATGCAACCAAAATTCCAAGGCATGTAGTAATTTGGGAAAGGATTTTTACAGCTAATCTTGGGGATAAGAGCCCCATTTTTAGAATATATAGAGAGCTGAGTCAAATGTACAACAATACAAGTCATTCCCCAGTTGATAAATGGTCAAAGGATATAAATAGGCAATTTTTAGAGGAAGAAATTAAAGATATCTATAATCATATTAAAAAATCCTCTAGATCACTTTTGATTAGAGAGATGCAAATCAAAACAACTCTCAGGTACCACATCACACCGATTAGATTGGCAAACATGACAGAACAGGAAAATGATAAATGTTGGAGATATTGTGGGAGAGTTGGAACACTAATTCATTGTTGGTGGAGCTGTGAGCTCATCCAACCATTCTGGAGAGCGGAAACTATGCCCAAAGGCCTACAGAAATGTGCATACCCTTTGACCCAGCAATATCACTTCTAGAACTGCATCCCCAAGCGATCATAAAAATGGAAAAGGGTCCCACATGTACAAAAATACTTATAGCAACACTCTTTGTAGTTGCCAAAAACTGGAAATCAAGGGGATACCCATCAGTTGGGGAATGGCTGAATAAATTATGGTATATGAATGTAATGGAATACTGTTGTGCCATAAGAAATGATGAACAACAAGACTTCAGAGAAGCCTGAAAAGACTTATATGACCTGATGTGGAGCAAAAGGAGCAGAGCTAGGAGAATTTTGTGCACAACAACAACCACAGTGTGTGAGAGTTTTTTCCGGTAGACTAGCATCTTCATAGCAATGCAAGGACATTAAAAAAAAAATTCCCAGTGGTCTTCTAAGGCAAAATACCTTCCATATTCAGAGAAAGAACTATGTAATTCAATTGCAGAATGTAGCAGATCATTGTGTGTGTGTGTGTGTGTGTGTGTGTGTGTGTGTGTGTTATGTTTTGGTTTGTTATAGCATTTCTCCCATTTATTTTAGTTCTTCTACACAGCATGACTATAGTGAAAATGTATTCAATAGGAATGTATATGTGGATCCTATATAGAATTGTATGCCATCTTTGGGAAGGAGGAGGGTTGTGGGGGGTAGGTGAGGGGGAAAAAATCTAAGTTTTATGGTATTGATTGTAGAACATTAAAAAAAAAAAGAAAAAAATGGCCTTTACTGCTGCAGTGTCACCACTCTCAACTCCATGGATAGTGGGGTAGAGGCAGTTAAGAAAGAGAAGAACTAGAAATAAACAAAGGAAATAATGAATAAATGAATTCAGAGATTAAAGACAGAAAGAACATCGAACTCCCTTATTATAATTGTTAGTAATATTTCTATAAATTAATATCAATATTAAAGTATTTCTCTAATGTCTCCAATATCATGAAGTTGACCCATGGCTCTCAAAGACTATGCTATGGAAATATCTCTATAAGGTCCTACCAAGCTGAAAAGTCTTTATGTGTGCCCCAGGGACCTCTACAGTCCACAAGATTACATCTGCCCTGGTACTCACAACTGATCCTTACCCTTTTCTTCAGGGGCCCTTCTGATTGGAGAGTAGTTAGCTCCTCTCAAAACCTCCATTGAATCAGGAGAACTCAGACTAGCAGTCTCTTCATGTCCCACCCAGCTGCACTCCTTTGGACTTCACTATCAAGCCATCTCCCCAGGTACCTTCCTTTGCCTCTGCTTTTCCAGCTTCCTTTTGTATGTTATCTTCCCCCATCAGATTGCAGGCTCCTTGAGATCAGGGCCTATATTTCTTCTTTGTATTTGCATCCCAAGAACTTAGTGCCTGGCACAAAATATGTGCTTGATAAATGTTTATTGACTGACTGGTGATAGGCTACAATCCTCATCTCTGCCCAGTTAAATGAAGAGATAGGTTGACCATCACTGGAAGATGTGTCAATAGGTTATTTGGGTTATCCTCTAACTCATTAGACTATCTACTGAAATATGAAGGAATGAGTGCCATGATACATTGATAGTGTATTCCATACTAATTAAATTATAATCCATAGGACTGAAGCCATCTTAACTAACATACTCCTATTTGAAAACTATCCTCTATCAGAGGACCATAAGAAGTTCTATTTTTCTGTGCCCATGTTGCTGTTACTCAACTATGGAAACAAGTTTGACTTCAGTGACGCTAAGGAGATCCTTGTAAGAGCCTAATTTTTCTCTTACTTGAGCAACTATAAAATACTCCCATTTGGATACTCAGGAAAGACTAGACCTAAACAGACATGCTGATACTACCTATACCACTCATTTTCTCATCATCATACAGAAGTATGATAATATTCATGGTATCTACTAGAACACTTTGAGCAACAACAGATTTAGGTCTTGGAAGGAAATGCAGAGATCATCTAGTTCAACCCCTTCATTTGACAGATGAGGAAATTGAGACCCAGAGAAGCTAAGTGACTTTGCCAAAAATCACATAAGTAGTAAGTCAAAGATTTGGAATCTGAACCCAGGACCTCTGATTCTAAAGCTAGTACTCTTTCCACTGTGCCATGCCTTTTGAACCATTTGAAGCAGTCAAGATCAGTATCATGAAAATAAACAACTCACACAGAAAAAGTATTAACTAGTTTCCCATAAAGGCATATCAGAATTTGATAGTTAAATTTAACTTGTTCTCAGTTTGCAATGCACTATCTGATTTTCAGTACTTTGGTCTCCTTGGAGCACTGGCTTCCTTTTTCACCCCTCTTAAAGTACATTTTAGTCTTTGAAAGGAGCCTGAAGGGCAGAGTCATTGTGTTCACCTTTACTTAACACGCAAGTTTGCCTTTCAAAATGAACAGCACATGGATATTTTTAGATCAGAGATCTCAAAGAGGTAGATATGATGCCTTTCCCAGTCACCCTTATATAGTCCCAGCATCTTGTTACAGAGTCCACAAGCTCAGAGGCTCCTGCAAGCACAGAGACAAATTGGATTTCTGCTGAAGTCAAACAAGGCAGTACATTTTTCTATCCCTTCTTGATGAATGGATTACACCTTCTGGAGAAATAGTTCTATTTATTCATTATCACAATTCTGCCCTACTCAGGTTACATTTATTAACTGGAAATAAAAAAGTAATTTAGACACAGATTCATTATAAATACATCAATGTTCCCTCTTTGCTAAAATCACTTCCAGCTGGATTAACATGTGTTTACCTAAGTTTGCCTCCTAGGACCTTCAGTGAGCATATACAGTAGATCGATCTTTCTTAATAAAATTAAAAGTAATCCCATAATTGATCCTAATTAAGGATGATTTAAAACAATTACTATAGAGTCATAGAAATGTGGGAGGAAGAGTTTTGTTCATTTATTTAGTCTACCTACCTGCTGGTGCTGGTCTTTGTTCCCAGCAGTGTTTTTTCCTAGTAATTTGTCCAGTCTTGTTTTTAAACACCTTGTAAGGATTAGGGTTTCTGTTTCTTTCCTCAGAGATACAGTTCCACCATGTGATAGATTTTATTGTACCCTAAAATTATCCTCAGTCTTATTTTTCTCTCTGTATTTTTCTAAATGTAAATATAACCTATGGTGAGTTACAAGGTACCCCAAAGTATAGGTTGCTCAAAAGGGTGAAATCATTTCTATCATCTCCATCTCAATTCCACCCCTTAAAGCCTTAGGTTCCACCATGGAGACAACAGATTCTAATAGGTTTGCCCAGAACCAGACTTCCACACAAACTCTTGTCCATCTTCAGCTTATGTAGCCCCCCTCATGCTTCCTTTTCCACCTCATTTTTAATGTTTTCTTCCCCCATTAGAATTTAACTTCTTCAAAGGAATAGACTTTTTTGCTTGCTTGTATTGATATCCCTAACATTTAGCATAGTACCTGGCACATAAAAATAGTCTATCAATCTATCTACAATGTAAAAAACCTTAGGGTGCTTCTCATGACCATACTGTTGTACATTCTGGAGGTGGAGAAAGAGAAAGATTAGTTTCTATTACCCTACATTCATTCTGGATTGCAAGAATGAAAGTGGATATAGCATCCTTTCTTTATTTACAGTGCCTGCCACATGATTGTAAATAAACATTTAGCAAATGTTTCACGATTGACTGATGTGATGAGAGTAAACAGGTGAACCCCTATGGTCATGGGACTCTGATTTAGTAACAAATAATTTTTCACTTTGTGATAATGAAGCAATGTCTAAGAAATATGACTCACAGAGTAGATTCTCATTTTCTTTTTCCTTTCTCCAGAATGTGTGGCGTGGACAACTTTGCCTGAAAATTCTGTTGGGGAAGAGACCCTCTTTCCACTGTCACCTAGATGCTTAAAAATGGCAGCTAAAACACATGTGACCTAGGGCCTTGGGCTGCCTCTTATACTTTGGATTTCTTTTCCCAAGGACAGGGAGCCAAATGGCAATGCTGATATGGAAGTTTGACAAGTCAAAAAGTTGCTCAGAGGACATTCCTAAAACCATACCTTTCTCAGAGAGGATGAATTTTGGGGAGAAGTTCAGACATCGAGAACCAAGCTGAAGATTAAATGTCTATTCAGCCACCTTAAAAAGTGAAACTTTTTTTTAATGTATGTATATAAAGTATCTTTATACTTTTTTGGAAGAAGATAATAGGAGATATAGGTTATTATGTCATATATAAAGTATTTGTCAATGGGTTATTTGTGTTTGAAGCATTTCTTTTGCTAAAATAAATATTTATCCTGAACTGTGTATTTTTCTACTCCCTTTAAGGAGCTCCTAAACATTACCCAAATGTAAGTTTCAAGCAATTTTTGCCACAGGCTTTGAGATGGAAGTTGAATGGGTGCTAAGAAATAGAAACAATGAGGGGGAAAAATCTCTTCTTAGAAATTGTGTCTCTCAGGAGAGAACATGATTTTATTCATGAACCCAGAGACAGTGACCCCTTAGAAGAAAAGAGTGACTACTCCAGCCCCACTGGAACCAGCACTAACCTGTCATTACATTTATTTTTTTTAAGATCTCCTAGTGCCTAACCTAGTACCCTACTCATAATAGATGTTGATTAAATGTTTACTGGATGAATGAAAAGTTAGCTAATAAACAAGGATTATAGCATTTAGCCTGTTCATTTTGGACCTCTTTGCCTTCTCTGGATCTACTTATTTTGGATTTCTTTTGACTTCTCCATTAGGCCCCACTTCCATTTGATACATTTCCCTGTCTAGTTCCCCTCACCCCAGCTTTTCAGTTTCCTCCATTTAAATTCACTGAGGACAAAGTCTGTTTGTATGTATGTATTTATGTATGTGTGTGTATATATATATATATATGTGTGTGTATACATATATGTATGTATGTGTATAAATATATATATTTGTATCCATAGCACTTAGTACAATGACTAGAATATAGCAGGGGCTTGATCAATGTTATTTTATTTATGTATTGGCTTTAAGAATGCACAATTATCTCATTATAAAATCTGTTTAGACAATTATTTTGTGAGACGTAGTAGATGGGAATACTTAACTGATCCTTAAGAGATAATATTTAGAAACTATTGATGCCCAAAGAAATGAACAGATTTAGGAGGGGATAAATAAAACACTTGAAGTGTTCGGACAGAGAAGGGATTGGGACAGAAGAGAACAAACATTTATTAACACCTGTTACATGCCGGAAACTGTGCTAAACTATTTTAAAATATCATTTGATTTGAACAGAGGGTTGATAGCCACCAACCAACTAGTGATGTTATAGAGACATCTATATTGTCTTTGTTGAGTAAGGGATTAGATTTGGTGCACTTAAGCCCTATTCAAATCTGGATTTCTATGAAGTTTTTCTAAGGGTTGGGGTGGGGTTGGAGATGATAAATTGTTGAGTCATTTTGCAATAATGTCTGATCCTTTGTGACACCATTTGCAGTTTTCTTGGCAAGGACACTGAAGTACTTTGTCATTTCCTTCTCCAACTGTTTTTTACAGATGAGGAAACTGAGGCAAACAGGGTGCTCAGGGTCACATAGCTAGTAAGAGTTTGAGGCCTGATTTGAACTCACAAAGATGAGTCTTCCTGAGTCCAGGCCCAGTACCCTATCCACTGTGCCACCTAACTGGCCCTGAAAGTTATAGAAGGGACCTGAATAGAGCTGCCTACAAATCCCAACATATTACAACAGTATATTTCTATCTCTCTTTATCTCTCTCTCTCTGTCTCTCTCTCTCTCTCTCTCTTTCTCTCTCTCTCTGTATGTCTCTGTGTCTGTCTGTCTGTCTGTCTGTCTCTATCTATCTATCTATCTATCTATCTATCTATCTCCCTCCCTCTGCCCCATTGAGTTGATCTTCCCATAGCTAGTTTTTGGAAGAAAGACAAACTTTTTAGACAGAGAGGAAGTATAGCTTATGTAACTTAAGTCAGTCTAATAGCCTAAAATTAGCTGCTGAAAATATAGCCACTATTTGACAGGAAGTTTGTTAAATTACTCCTTTGTTCATGGCAAGGGGTAGTTACCATTAAACATCAATGAAAACTTTCCTAGCTCTTTCTTTTATAAAGGAAAGCAAGGATTCTTAGGTGACAGTGGTTTCTTTCTTCCTGATCAGAATCACCACTTAGTTTTCTCAGGAAAAGAAACTGAAAAACTCATTTCCCATTCCTTTCTCTTGTCTCTTCAATGAATTGGCACAACAGATAGATGAAAAGACCTGGAAGTAATTGAACTCATTTTTTTTTGATCTGTGACTAGCTCCATCACAAGTGTATTTAAAAAGAAAAAACATTGAGAGATCTGGTAATTGCTAGTCTCAAAATTCAGTGGGTAAAACAGCAGCCTAGTCCTTCTGAATGTTTGCCCTTTGCATTTGGGTATGATCTTTGATATTATGGATATGGGAACAATTTGTGTGAAAGTTACCTCCACTAGTGGGGGGAGGAGCCAAGATGGCCTAGTAGAAAGACTCATGTATGCCAGCTCCGAACCCACAGCCCATACATTTACTGTAAAAAGAATTCCCCACAAATTCTGGAGCAGTGCAAGCCATGCAACAATGCAGTGGAGGAGATTTCCGTTCCAGAGAGCTCTGAAAAACCAGCACAAAATGTCCGTCACACACTGGACAGCGGAGCCCAGCCCTGCCCTGCCCTGGCTGCACGGCCCCAAGAGGAGCAGATCCGATCAGGCTTCAGGGACAGAATCTCCGGTGACTGTGAAGGTCCCTCTGCCCACAGGTGCTACAGGTCAGTGAGAAAGATTTCTGGGCTGGCTAAGAGGGGATCGGGGTGTCTCCATAACTCAGACCCCCTTGGGAGGCAGCAGTAGAGACAGGGACAACAGCAGACCTGGGCTCCCCAAGCAGGCAGGAGCTCCACTCCATTACTGAAGGTCTCTGCATAAACCCCCTGAGGGAACTGAGCCTGGGAGGCAGCCCTGTCCCCACCTGAGCACCAGAACTTAAGGTCACATTGAATAGCAGCCTCGCCCGATGCTGAAAGCCTTGATGCTGGGGAGCAGCATTTGAATCTCAGACCCCAAGCACTAGCTGGGCAGATCTAGGCAGGGGTAGAGAGGAATCTCAGAAGTCAAGTAATTGGCTGGGAAAATGCCCAGAAAAAGGAAGAAAAATAAGACCATAGAAGACTACCTTCTTGGTGAACAGATGTTTCCCCCTTTCATTTCTGATGAGGAGGAACAATGTTTGCCATCAGGGAAAGACATAGAAGTCAAGGCCTCTGTACCCCAAACACCTGAAATGGATATCCAATGGGCTCACGCCATGGAAGAGCTCAGAAAGGATTTTGGAAATCAAGTTAGACAGGTGGAGGAATAACGGGGAAGAGAAATGAGAGAGATGCAAGAAAAGCATGAAAAACGGGTCAATACCTTGGTAAAGGAGACCCAAAAAAAATGCTGAAGAAAATAACACCTTGAAGAATAGGCTCACTTAATTGGCAAAAGAGATTGAAAAAGCCAATAAGGAGAAGAATGCCTTCAAAAGCAGAGTTAGCTAAATGGAAAAAGAGGTTCAAAAGCTCACTGAAGAAAATAGTTCTCTCAAAATTAGAATGAAACAGATGGAGGCTAATGACTTTCTGAGAAACCAAGAAATCACAAATCAAAATCAAAAGAATGAAAAAATGGAAGATAATGTGAAATATTTCATTGAAAAAACAACTGACCTGGAAAATAGATCCAGGAGAGACAATTTAAAAATTATGGGATTACCTGAAAGCCATGATCAAAAAAAGAGCCTAGACATCATCTTTCATGAAATTATCAAGGAAAACTGCCCTGATATTCTACAACCAGAGGGTAAAATAAGTATTGAAGGAATCCATTGATCACTGCCCAAAAGAGATCCAAAAGGAGGAACTCCTAGGAACATTGTGGCCAAATTCCAGAATTACCAGGTCAAGCAGAAAATATTGCAAGCAGCTAGAAAGAAACAATTTCAGTATTGTGGAAATACAATCAGGATAACACAAGATCTAGCAGCTTCTACATTAAGGGATCGAAGGGCGTGGAAGAGGATATTCCAGAAGTCAAAGGAACTAGGACTCAAACCAAGAATAACCTACCCAGCAAAACTGAGTATAATACTTCAGGGGAAAATATGGTCTTTCAATGAAACAGAGGACTTTCAAGCATTCTTGATGAAAAGACCAGAGCTGAAAAGAAAATTTGACTTTCAAACACAAGAATGAGAAGAAGCATGAAAAAGTAAACAGCAAAGAGAAGTCATAAGGGACTTACCAAAGGTGAACTGTTTACATTCCTACATGGAAAGACAATATTTGTAACTCTTAAAACTTTTCAGTATCTGGGTAGTTGGTGGGACCACACACACACACACATTTTCACACACACATGCACACACACTCACACATGTACATGCGTGTATGCACACACAAACAGAGACAGAGAGCACAGACTGAATTGAAAGGATGGGTCCATATCTTAAAAGAAATTAAGGTAAATGGTGAGAGAGAAATGTAGTGGGAGGAGAGAGGGTGAAATGGAATGGGATAAATTATCTCTCATTCAAGAGGCAGACAGGAGACATTTTAGTGCAGGGAAAAAGAGGGGAGCTGAAAGAAAAACATGAAGTTTACTCTCATCACATTCAACTAAAGGAAGGAATAAAATGCACACTCATTTTGGTATGAAAACCTATCTTACAATGCAGGAAAGTGGGGGAGAAGGGGATGAGCAGGGTCGGGGGGATTATGGAAGGGAGGGCAATGGGAGGAGGGAGCAATTTGAAGTCAACACTCGGGGAGGGGCAGGATCAAAAGAGAGAATAGAAGCAAGGGGGGTGCAGGATAGGATGGAGGGAAATACAGTTAGTCTTACACAATATGACTATTATTGAAGTCATTTGCAAAACTACACAGATATGGCCTATATTGAATTGCCTGCCTTCCCAAAGGGAATGGGTGGGGAGGGAGGAAGGGGGAGAATTTGGAACTCAAAGTTTTAGGAACAAGTGTCGAGTATTGTTGTTGCTACTAGGAAATAAGAAATACAGTTAATGGGGAATAGAAAGTCATCTGGCCCTACAGGACAAAAGAGAAGATGGGAACAAGAGAAGGGAGGGAGGATAGAAGACAGGGCAGATTGGTGATAGGGGAAATTAGAATGCTCAGTATATTAGGGTGGGGGGAGGGGATAAATGGGGAGAAAATTTGGAACCCAAAATTTTTTGAAAATGAATGTAAAAAGTTAAATAAATAAATTTATATTAAAGAAGAAAAAAAGAAAATTACCTGCACCAGCTTTGACTGGTCTGTAATTTTGTATTCACAGAATCATCCATTTTGGAATGAAAGATTCAGAGCTCATCCTATCTCCCTCCCTCAATTTACAAATAAAAAATTAACCAGAAAGGTTAAATGAATTCCTGACAGTCACATATGTAGATAGTAAGGGGTAAAAATGTGATTGAAACTCAATTCCTCTGACTCCAAATCCAACACTCATTCATTATATGATGTTTCCTCTTGCCCGGGGCACTGAGAGGTTAAATGTCTTGTCCATGATCACATTATTGATCTAAGTCAAAAAGTAGGGCTTTAATCCAGCTCTTTCTCATTCCAAAGCCATCTCTCATTCCTTTACTTAAAAAATGATTATCTTTTATTTTTATATCACCATTATTTTCTAAAATATCCCTATCCCTTGCACTACTGCTACTTTCCTGAGGCATAAGAATTATGGCAATAAATATAACAAGAAAAAGAAGGAAAAAACAATTCAGCACATCAACTAAGCACAAAAAAATGCAAAGAAAGATGAATCTTTTTTTGGAGCTATGCTTAGTTGTTACTCCCATTCTTTTTATGAATGCTAGATGAATAAAGATACAGTGGAAAGGTGGCTACTGGGGAAAAATATATGAAAATATAAAATTTTCTCAGTTGCTTCATCTATACTTGATGAAGTATAAACCTCAAGTATAAACCTCAAGTATAAACCTCAAGTATAAACCTTTTGAAATCTCAAAACCAAGATTTCATTTGGTGTTCAGAACTGGAGGAGAGGCTTCCTAAGCTTTTCTAAACAAAGTGATTGTGCAGATAAACACTTCCTACTCTGTTGAGAACAGCTAAAAATAGCCAAGAGAATTAAGTTTGTAATTCCATCCTCCAGTGCTTTTAACAAGCCCATGTGGTGAAATTGTCTTTGATTTCACATTCTTTCAACACAAATGGATAGTGTGTGTATAGTTTGTATGTGTGTGTGTGTATCATTTATAGCTAAAATACACACACATACTTTTACATACATCTTTTTTTAGCATTAGAGTTTTATTTTTTCTTAGTTTATTTATTTATTTTTAGATTGACATTCATTTCTACGAAATTTTGAATTCCAATTTTTCTCCCCATCTCTCCCCTCCCCCACTCCATAACACATTGCATTCTGATTATTCCTTCCCTTAATATGCCCTCCCTTCTATCATACCCCACCCTTCCCTTATCCCCATCTTCTCACTTTTCTTGTAGGGCAAGATAAATTTCTATGCCCCATTACCTGTATTTCTTTTTTCCCAGTTATATGCAATAACAATTCTCAACGTTTGTTTCTAATAATTTGAATTCCAACTTCTCTCTTTCGTCCCTCTTCACCCATCTCCACTGTGTTGTTTTGCACAAAGACTTCCATAATAGTCATGTTGTATAAGACTAAGTATATTTCCCTCTATTCTACCCTGGCCCCTCTTATTCTATTCTCTCATTTGACTTTGTCCCTTCCTAAAAGTATTTACTTCTAGTTACTCCCTTCCCACATTTGCTCTCCTATCATCACCCTCATCTGACTTGTCCCCTTTTCCCCTACTTTCCTGTAGTGTAAGATAGATTTTCATGCCAAATTTAGTGAGCAAATTATTCCCTCCTTAAGCCATATGTGAAGAGAGTAAGCTTCCCTTTTCCCCTCTCACCTCCTTCTTTTTCTCCTCTGTTGAAAAAGATTTTTCTTATCTCTTTTATGAGTGATAATTTGCTCCATTCCATTTCTCCCTTTCTTCTCCCAATATACTCCTCTCTCACCCTTTAATTTTATATATATATATATATATATATATATATATATATATATATATATATATATATATCATCCCTTCTGAATCAACTCAACCTGTGCTCTCTGTCTATATATATATATATGTGTGTGTGTGTATGTGTGTATAATCCCTCCACCTATCCAAATACTGATAAAAGTCTCAAGAGTTACAAATATTATCTTTCCATGTAGGAATGTAAATAGTTCAGCTTTAGAAAGTCCTTTATGATTTCTCTTTCCTGTTTACCTTTTCATGCTTCTCTTGATTTTTGTGTTTGAAAGTTGAATTTTCTCTTCAGTTCTGGACTTTTCACCAAGAATGCTTGAAAATCCTCTATATCATTGAATGACCATTTTTTTCCTTGAAGTATTATACTCAGTTTTTCTGAGTAGATGATTCTTGGTTTTAATCCCAGTTCCTTTGACTTCTGGAATATCCTATTTCAAGCCCTTTAATCCCTTAATGTAGAAGCTGCCAGATCCTGTGTTATCCTGATTGTATTTCCACAATAATCAAATTGTTTCTTTCTAGCTGCTTGAAATATTTTCTCCTTGACCTGGGAACTCTGAAATTTGACCACAATATTCCTAGAAGTTTCTCTTTTGGGATCTCTTTCAGGAGGCGATCTGTGGCTTCTTTCAATATTTATTTTGCCCTCTGTTTCTAGAATATCAGGGCAGGTTTCCTTGATAATTTCATTAAGATGTCTAGGCTCTTTTTTTATCATGGCTTTCAGGTAGTCCTATCATTTTTAAATTGTCTCTCCTGGATCTCTTTTCCAGGTGAGTTGTTTTTTCCATCAAGATGTGTCACATTATCTTCCATTTTTTCATTCTTTTGGTTTTTGCTTTGTAATTTCTTGCTTTATTATATAGTCATTGCTTCCCTCAGCTCCACTCTCATTTTTAAAGAATTATTTTCTTCAGTGAGCTTTTGAACTTCCTCTTCCATTTGACTGATTCTGCTTTTTTAAAGCCTTCTCCTCATTGGCTTTTTGGGTCTCTTTTTCCAATTGTAGCATATTTTTAAAGGTGTTATTTTGTTCAGAACTTTTTGTATCTGTTTTAGCAAGCTGTTGACTTACTTTTCAAGCTCTTCCATAGCCTGAGCCCATGGCATATTCATTTTTGAGGTACTGGGTGCAGAAGCCTTGACTTCCTCTGACAGTATGCATTGTTCTTCCTCATCTGAAATAATGGAAGGAAATACCTGTTTACCAAGAAAGTAACCTTCTATGGTCTTTTTCCCTTTTTCAGCCAGTTAACTTGACTTCTGAATCCTTTATCAAGAGGAGAGTCCTAGTGTCACTCCTCACCCCAGGACCATGCTCAGGTCTGAGATTCAGATTAGCTGCTCAATTCCCCCAGGAGTTTTAGGTGGAGGCAAGGCCAGGACTCAGGGCTGAGGTTCAGATTAGCTGTTTAACTGCCCCAACGGCTTTAAGCTGAGCCACAACCACAATGGAAGTTGAAGCCCAACTCAGTGACTGCCATACAGTGCTTCCACCCTGCTGCGCTGCTGCCACTACCTGAGGCCCCTGCTGGGGGAGGCGCAACCCTGCTCCCCTTTCACTCAGCTAGAAAAGCTCTCTCACTGACCTTTGAAGCTTTCTTTGGAGCTTATGGATTGAGGGATCTGAGACCTCCCTGCTGGAGATTTTGCCCTGGAAGTCTGTTCCTCCCAGAGCCATGCAGCCAAGGCTGTGCTCCATTCCACTCAGCATCCCATGGGATAGATCTTTCCTGTTGGCCTTCCAGGTTATCTTTGGCCAGAAATCTCTTTCACTCTGTCATTCTGTGGCTTCCGCTACTCTAGAATTTGTAGAGTAATATTTTTACTGGTATTTTATGGGCTGTGGAGGAAGAGCTATACTATGTGTGTCTTTCTACTCTGCCATCTTGGCTCCACCCCTCCATCTATCTATGATAGATAAATGTAAAAAAACCATTAATTGTTTGAGAGTTTTTCAAGGTAAAGAGGGTTAAGTGACTTGTCCATGGTCATACAGCTAGTAAGTGGCAGAGGCCAGATTTTAACTCAGGTCCTCCTGACTCCAGGGTTGGTGCTCTATCAGTGCACCACTTAACACTTACTGTACCACCTAGTACCACGAATA
This sequence comes from Bettongia penicillata ogilbyi, assembly GCA_023548195.1. NCBI lineage: Eukaryota > Metazoa > Chordata > Mammalia > Diprotodontia > Potoroidae > Bettongia > Bettongia penicillata. The sequence continues at coordinate 6,356,190 of JAJHZJ010000371.1, forward strand.
TTAATTTTGCCAGATATTTACTGGTTAGATGCATAATGCATACATAGTCATGGATTGGGAGTCACGATGACCTGAGTTTGAATCTTGCCTCAGATGCTTACAAGCTGTGTGACCCTTAGTGAGTCACTTAATGTACCTAAGTTTGCTTATTGAATGAACCTGTTGACCTCTAGGCTCACTTCCAGCTCTAAATATATGGTTCCAAGTAACTGACTTCTATCTATCACATTCAGTACTATAAAACATAATTCATGTGAGCCTAAGATTAAAAAATGTCACTTAAACATGAAGTTTTGACCTCATTCTCTAATCAGTGCTATATCAAAGGAACCTGCTTATCTAGTGTGTGTGTTGTGAGAAAATCAGGTTTTATAATTGAACACTCATTTCACATAAAGGAGGCTAAAGAAACACTTGAAATAGAAAGGCCACATGACCAAGAAAAATCAAACTTAATTACTCCATGGTGACTGGGAGTCAGGAAAAGGAGGAGGAGAAAAGGAATAAATGAAATCCATGAAGATCCCTTGGACTTATGCTTTGTCCTTTTGTCTCTTCCCAATGATTTTTTTCTAATTAGAATTTTTCTGTAAGTCTGACCAGTTTAAGCTCTCTTTAATTTCTCCCACAGTCTACTATAGTAGATCCTAGCAAACAGACCAATGGCTCAGAGAGTAAACAACAAAAAAGGAGGAAGAAAGAGGAGGAGAATGCAAGCCAGAGTCACCCACTCCTGCCTAATTGGATTCTGGCTGCATATTTATGATGTTCAGGACTTTCATTCAAAAAACCCAGATTGGGTTCTGGGATTGAGTTGGAGATTTGATCTAACTTATCCTTGGTTTTTTGTAATCTTGCTTGCCTGCATGGGAACTTCAGCCACACAAAAAATAGGTTTAATTATTGGACTGCCCCAGAACCAGCATCTTCCAAAAGATTGAAGGTGAATGAACCACCTTATAATTTTGTGGAAAAGAAATACCTGGGAGCAGAATTCAATTGGGTATGGGAGCAGCTGTGAAATCTCAACCCTTGCTTTAGGCCAGGAGAAGGCAAAGGAAAAAGACTGACAACAGAAAAGATCATTCTGGAAAGCTGGGATGGCATCCAGTACCCATGATGAGCAGTTTCGAACTGGCTTGTTCTAATATACAAACCACTGAGCCAGAGCTAATGTCTCTAGTAATGCAGTTGTACCCTAGCCCTGTTATTAATGGATTGCAGTTTTTTTTCTCACAACACCTGTGTTGTAGGGTTTGGGTCTGAGGAGGTACCAGTCATTGGACAATTGCAGACCTAGCTAGGTCATTTCAAGGCAATTTTTACATAGCATATAACATTATTCTCTCACTGCTTTGGAACCTAATAAGAATGAGTTATATACGGAAATTTCATCCCAATTACATTAACAATGTAACAAAGGGAGAGGTAGCAAGGCATAGTGGATGGAGTGGTTAGAAAGGTGGCCATGGAGTCACTAATGAATACTGGCTCCGCAGCTTTGGACAAGTCACTTAACCTCTCACTGCTCTAAATCCAGGATATTAGATTGGAACTTCTTTGAGGGGCAGAGACTTTCTTTTGCCTTTCTTTGTTTCCCCAGTGCCTTCCTGGCACATAATATATTCTTTGGTTTATTTTCTAATAGTTTAACTGAAAAGATGTTGATCAACATTGGTACAGGGAGTTTCCTCACTTGAAAGTTCCTTGTATCAATGAAATCAGAGATCAGTTCCTATTCCTACATGAACAAGAACAACACATATTTCTGAGTGCTCTAAGATTAACAAAGAACTTTCTTCACAACTCTGTGAAGTAGGCAGTGCAAGTATTATAATACCATTTTATAGATGAGAAAGCTGAGGCCCAGAAGATAGGTATGAATTATATAATAATCACACAACTAGTAGTTGTCAGAGATGAGATTTGAAACCAGATTTTCTAACTTCAAGGCTAGAGTTCTTTTCACTGTACTATGCTCCTATTGCCTGGTCCTAAGGAGTTTAGTTTCCTCTCTTCATTCTAGTTAGCTATACATTGAGTAAATAAACATATGGAAGGGATAAATGTTGCCATGAACTAGCAATCATAGTAAGAACAGCATGTAATTGACCAAGCTTATCTAGGGAGTCAGGATAACTGGATGGTGTTTTTTCTATTGGTCTCTCAAATATTCCTCTTAATTTGAATGAGGCCCACAAGATCTGTTAGGGAAAAGAATTTGTCTATGCTTGAGAAGGAGACAGAAGGGATATTTGAGCCTCTAAGAACAAAGGCATAGTTGTGTTTGGCAGGGAGTTAGCTGATAAACCTATTGGTGCCAGCACAACAGGCAGTGGAAATATTGTTTTCTTGTTTGGATGCAGAGGTAAAAAAGAATGGTGACTATTCTCTGCTTCAAAGTAAAACATCCTCCTTTCAAGGAATAACAATAAAATTATATCTAAGATATACCCTATTCTGGACAGATATATGGGTTTCCTCCCCCTTCTCTCTTATTTCCTCTGTTTATATGGCAATCTTGCTTTTTTTAGCCATACACCCAGACATGAATAGTAATATATTTAGAAATCCTAGAATGAAAGAAAATGTTCTTAATTCCTGTTCCCTCCTTGTCTTTTATCATTTACAAAGTTTCAGTCATCCAACGTGATGCACCTATCACTTGGGTGGTAGTTTTACCACTGCCACAATAAGAAAACCAGTGCAATTGAGCTGTGGGAGTGGATGAACAGCTATTGTAGTTAGTGGTTTGGAAAGATATACCAGCCTTTGTCTCACACTTGAGCTGCCTGCATCTAGCACAGAAAATCTGAGAGAAACAGAACTTCTTAGATGATGTTTATCAAAGCTGGCCCCTTATGTTACTCTTGCAGAATTGATTGCCTTAGACAAATGGGAAAAAGAGGTAATGATCCAGTTGATAACCTTCTCATTAAAGAATTGTATGGGTTGTCCTGGGTAGCATTCTCTGTGACTCTATTTGTATTCTGGAGCTGCATGCCCCTAGGGAAGTTATGTGTGTTATTTTGTTCTGCAATCCGTGCAAGACTTTAGAACAGAAGCTACCAAAGAGCTTGGGATGGAGGGACTTCAGGGCATGGCATATGGAGATCAATTGAAGGAATGAGTCATATTTACCCTGGAGAAAGGAACACTTAAGTGAAATCTACCAGCTATTTCAAGCATTCTATAGAAGAGGGAACATTCTTGTTCTTGTTATTCTTGACCCTATACTACATAGCAGGTAGAAATGAATGGACATTAAAAACCTATTTAAATAGAGAAAACTTGGGTTTGGTGTAAGTTCAGTCTCTAAAGTTATTTTCCCAACCCATACTCATACTAGCATTGGCATACTGGGTCACCAGAGGGCATCTGGTTAGTGCCAAGTTTCTAAGAGACCCTGAATTGTTCTAACTGCCTTTCTAATGCTATAGTTCACAAGACTCCATGCATATGCTTCCACCATTGAATCCTGGTTGATATCAATTAGCCAAATTTAGTTTTTTTGGAAGGTTGTATTTACTAAGGAGATGTAGTTAAAAAAACACAAAAGAACATTTGGTATAAACATCCCCCAATACTGATCCCACTCTCTAATAAGTACACACATAATCCAAGGTAAAGTGAGCCAAAACCTGAAGCACATGTTGCAAATTGCCAGAAGTCACTTTCTCTGCTTTGTGAATGACTGCTGAAGTTCTTTTTAGCATGGTATAGATTTCTACTAGGCTTCTTCTAGAGTTCTAAAGCTGCTTTGTCTTTGCAGTTTGTAGTTTAATGTCATTTGTCTTCAGTTCTTCATATAGATACTGCCTCAGGATTGCTGCTAGGACACCAGTGAGAAGTCCATTCTGAAATTCACGATGTCCTCTTCTAATCACATGGGGAAGAGGGACAGCCTTACCCCCTATATTCTACAGCCTTCTCTCAAGAGTTCAATTGGCATTGCTTTTATTCCTTGGCTGCAAGACACTAGAATGCTCAGATTTCAATCTACCTTCAACCTGAAGTTTTTACATCTACCACTCAGTTTACCTTGCATTTGTTTTATTTTGAGATTAAAAATTATCTAAGGGTTCATTGAGTAGGTACTATTGCCTATCACCAAATCAATGATACAGAAACATTAACTGTAGTTTTATTATTAATCCTAGAACTCAGCCTCAACTGATTGTGTATGAGAGTTAGGGAGCCCAGAAAATCAGCATCAGTAACCTTAGATAGAATGTGAATATACAAACATCATAGAAAATGCAATTTTGTAGAAAAACGAAGGGAAGATAAAGGTACACATATCTAGAAACAAGTAAAGGAAGGAGAAGATTAAAACACCTTCCAGTTGGTCAAAACTGGAGTTGTGGCTTATTTTCCACACTTGATTTTGCAGGTTTTGTGACATTCTGACCTCTGAAAAAAAGTCTGGAAGCTCAAAGTAGAAAGTGGGGGAGTATTGTCTTCTTATTATAGTGAGGGAAAGTATAACCTAGAATTTCTTTCTTATCTTGGTCTTTCCTTTATCAGAGCATTGTGTTCATCTGAATTCATAAGGTTTTAAAAATTGTTTTTCTCTAGTATTCTGTTATTGTAAAGAACTGTTGTCTTTGATCTGCTCAGTTTGCATCAGTCCCCACAAATTTCCCTAAGTTTCTTTAAAACTGTTGCTTTAAAAGTGTCTTCTAGCAGAATGGTATTACATTATAGTCATATACCGTAATTTGCCCAGCCATTCCTCAATTAAAGACCATTATCTTAGTTTCCACATATTTGATACTATTTAATAAAAAAAACTTCCATAAATAGTTTTCTATATGTGTTTCCTTTTCCTCTTAAAAAAAACCCTTCAGGGTGTAGACCTAGCTGTGATATCAATAGGTCACAGAGTAATGTAATGGTTTGGGGTGGAGCCGAAACTCAAACTGTTTTGATGGAATGCCTAGACTAATTCACAGCTTCAGCAACAGTGTATTAATGCCCCTATTTTTCTGTAGTCCCCCCAACTTTTGCCATTTTCCTCTTCTATCAACTTTGCTAATCTGATGGATATGAGGCCCAACCCCACCATTGCTCTTGCTTTGTATTTTCCTAACTATTAGTGATTTAGAGCATTTTTTCATGTAGCTATGGATAGCTTACATTTATCTCTTTAAAATAACACTTGTTCATATTATTTCACTATTTATCAATTTGAGAAATGGTTCCAATTCTTATAAATTTGGATCATTTTTATATATCTTGTAAATATGATACTTAGCACAAAAATTTGCTGTAAAATTTTACCTACTTCCCTTATTCCCTTCTCCTTTTAGTTTAATTAGATTTGTTTGTGTAATTTTTTTTTAACTTCATGAAATTAAAATTGTTTATCTTCAATGAGATTATCTATATTTTTTTTGATCACAAACTCTTCTACTATTCATATACCTGAAAAGTAATTTTTCCTTGTTCCTCTAATTTGTTTGTGATGTCATCTTTTATATCTAAATCATATGTCCATTTGAAGCTTCTCTTAGTATATAGTGTGAAATGTTGATTTCCTCCTAGTTTATGTCAGCTACATTATGGTATTCCCAGAAGATATTTGTTGAATAGTGAATTCTAATCCTAATATCTTGGGTCTTTGGTTTTATCAAATAGGTAACAACATAATTCGTTTTATGTTTCTGTATGTTTTGTACATAATCATTTTCATTAATATACCTCAGTTTTTAAAATAATATCCATATGTTTGCACAACACTGCCTTGTTGTATACTTAAAATCTGTTAATACTAGGTCCACTTTTTTCTCATTTTTTTCCTGGAGATTCTTGACATTTTCTTCCTCCAAATGAATTTCATTATTATTTTCTCAAGTTATAAAAACTTGACTTTTGATAATTTGCTATGGCATTGAATAAGTAAATAAATTTAGATAATATTGGGGTTTTTTTGTATTACATTGCCTCAGCCTACCCACAAACAGCCAATATTTCTCCAATTATTTAGGTTTATTTTAATTTCCATACAAAAAGCCTTATAATTTTATTTCTCTGTGTTAGTTCCTATATGTATGTGGTCCTAACACAAAATCTCTATCCAAGAAGTAAGTCTGGAAGAATGAAAATAACTTGTAATTATGTTACATATACTTATATTTAGATGTGGTCTGTCCTGTTCAAATATAAACTATTTTAGGACAGTTACATTTTTCATTTTTATTCTTAGCAGCTAGTATATTCTTTGCCCTTAAAATTTATTGATTATTCAGTTGATTTATTCATAGATTAAAAGATAAGTGAAGCTAATGTTTTCAGATATCTATGCAAAAGTGCACCAAATATGAATAAGACAAGACAAGGAGATAAGTTCAACTTCATAACTATCTTGAATCTGGCCCAGGGATGTGACATAGTAATGACTGATTGCTTCAATTAGTCAAATATTTGGAGGGAGATTTCTCTGCCAAAAGCAGCACAGCTAACAATTTCTTGATGTACATTAATGTTAATTTCATCTTTCAAAGGGTAGAAGAATAGATCAATATGATTTCTATTGTGAAACTGATATTCAATATAGGGAAGAATTGATTGCCAGGGAGGAAATCATTGGATCATTTGGGAGAAGTGACCTCTCCATCTTGGAATGTGTGATAGAGAGAAACTAGGCTTAGAGTGATGTGTATACTAGAAGAATAGATTCTATAAGATTCAGAAAATAATTTATATCATGCCATGGACACAGTGGGAAGTCTTTCCAGAAAGGATGGAAAACTAATGAATAAGTTTCTAAAGACTAAATGAGAAACAATTTTCATGAGGAAGAATAAGGGAGAGTTATTTAAAGAGATTTATATAGCAGACTCACCAACTGACATTTTTTTAAAAGCAGTATGCAAAGAAGATCAAAGTGAGGATAAGACATGAAGGATTAATTCAAAGTATCATGGCTCTCAGAGAACAATTTCAGAAAAGGTAAAGATGCTCATAATATTGGTAGATATAGTTTGGGTAGATTTAAACAAAGTATTGGGGGGCTGTCTCACTTTATTCTTGTTGAAAATAGAGATGTGAACTAGGTAATTGCAGAATTATGTGGGCTCAGAATGAGTTAAATGGCTTGACCCAAAGATATTAATGTATTGATTTCAAATTAGAATAAAATATCCAGAGAATGACCTAAGTCATGTCCTGATAAAATTTGTTGATGACACAAATCTATGAGGAATAGCTTACTGTAGACAACAGAGGCAAGCTTCAAAAAGATAATGACAGGATAAAATCCTGTATTGAATTAAGTAAAATAAAATATAATAGGGATAAAGGTAAAATTTTTTACTTGGATTAAAATATTGACTTCCCAAGTATAGGACATGGTAGCAGTTTATTTGAAAACAGATAATCAGCGAGTTAAAGATCCAAGATAACACTAAATTAAAAGAAAAGAGAGGATGATATAAGGTGCAATGTGTCAGATCTCTGAACTTTCTGGAACCATGAAGTTTTGTCTTCATCCCAGCCATCTTGTTGGTAGAAGAATGTGTCAATGGACTCTCCTATTATTCCATTCCCCTTTTGGGGGACTTCCTAGATCATAGCTCCCTTTTCCAGATATTCCTGTCATACATTTGTTGTGTTCCCATTAGAATGTAAATTCCTTGAGGGAAGGGATCATCTCACTCTTGTATTTAAACAACCTCCTTAACTATCCCTTAGCACATGTTAAAAACTTAATAATACTTTTCATTAATCTAATTATGACAGCTTCAAGATGACCTATTTAATCAAGTAATTAACTCTGAAAAATGGGAAATAAAGAAAAAATTGAATAACTATAACCATTTTTAGAGGAATTTATTGAATTTAAAACAATCACCAAAGGAAGAAAACCAAATATTCAGAGAGCTCAATAGTCATCAAACACAAGATTTCCTTGCTCAATACAGAGAGTTAGTGGCCAAAGGTAATTCAATTTCTGAGTGTAGGTGCATTATAAATCAACAGAATGATGAATTCAAGCAACGACAGTTCACAAAATAGAAAACAAAAATCAGCAGAAGGGAAACTAAGTCTGTAGATAATTTAGTATGGGACTCAACTATGGTGGATTATATCAAAAACATAAATAGATGAAAATGAGGAAATAGGAAAACGGAGTGATATAAAATGGGATTGGTCTCCTAGAATTTATGTAGTGATTTTTTTTCTCATCATTGACAATAGTGTAATCATCACATTTGAACTATGATACAATATTAAGTGTATTATTATGAAGTGAAAATAGCTCTTATAAAAGTGGAATTGGGAAGATACAAACAGGAGTTAACTAAATAAAGTACTACATCAGTAGTCAGATCAAAACATATTGGAGGCTGCAACATTTAAAGGTACTCAGGGATCGGTTTTTAAGATTTCTCAAAAAGGAGAAGATTCCAAAAGAAAGGAAATTAATAGAATACCCAGATTACGTTATAACCAGAAAAGAAATGTAAAGAAGATACCTGTGGTGGAGATAGATCAGGGGAAGCTCTGTTTAAATTAATGAATTTCTTAAGTAAGTACTCAACGTAATTAAGTTGTGGATGACTGAGAATCCTACGAAAGCTTCTCAGCCAACCTGCAGAGATCACAGGACATTGGTCATATATGAAGACAACTGCTGGAATACAGGGAACGTCTAATGATTCATAGAGAGTTAGGTATGCCCTTTACGTTCTATAAAAGCAAGTTTGCATAACTCTGGTAGAGCTACTACTCTCAGCTCTTGAGAAATAATTTTATCTTTTCCCGGTAGCTCTTTCAGAATGTGGCAGAAGGGGTAATTTAGAAGGGTGAGGATTTTTAGATTACCTACCACCTTTACAAGTATTTAACAAGCAATTTTATACCTACCTTCTCAACTCTATAAAGTCATCATTAAAATGGGCAAGTATATATCCTTAATGAAAATATAAGGTAATGATAGACTTCTACAGATAATTTTCTATCAAATATCTTATTCTAACTGTCACACAATTAAACTGAAAATAGAGAGAATCCAAACTTTGCTATCATTATTGCTGTTAATTTTTTAAAAGAAAAAATAATTCAATTTAGAAAAAATGATTTTTTGCAGGCTCTTTTCCAAAAAGTTATCTTCCAAGGGTATATTAAATTCATGTGAGACACCTTTAGTTTCAACAATGGAAATGGTAACTTTGCTCATTGAAAAACTTTGATTATCAGTGTAAAGTGCATCATAAACCAGGGAGACAGACACTATCCAAAGAAGTCTATTACTGACATAGAGAACGTCTAAATCTAAATGCAAGGGGGGTTTAGATGATATTTTCTATATGCTTCTTCTTATGAATTATCCTGTACTGATTGCATTGTCCCCTAAAATATTCCAGAATTAGTATATCAAATAACATATGATCCAAGCTGATAATTTTACAGATGAGACGACTGAGACCCTGAGTGGATAACTGGCTTGTCTGTGGTTACATGGGTAAGTAAATATTAGAACTGAGTTTTGAACCCAGGTCTTCTGACTCCAGACCCAATACTTGTCCCACCATATGCTATATCTAGTGTTTTTCAGGGAATTCTCAATGAAATCCATCACCACACAAAAGAAATAAGCCTATAAAACTACCCAGTGTAAACCAAGAGGATTAAGGAGATATATTGCCTAGATTATGATAAGCAGGTGATTGAGTAGGCACTGAGTCAGTCAATTTACTAATCTTGAATCTGTCATTAGCATTGAATAGTTACTACAAATGAACAAGCTAGACAGAAATTGATTTCATTTGGAGAGTTGTATAGCACATCAAATAATCTCAAGCTACTCTGTGCAGCCAAAAATCATCTTTTTTCCACATTTGTTGAGTGTGACAGTGAAACAAATGGTTACAAATCATATTATTTCATATGAATCAAAGTTCTTGATCCAAAGGGCAATGAAAGATAGACTTAAGCATCCAGTACATTATCAATTATGGATTGATAAAAAGTGGTAGAAAAGATGCTATGATGTGATTGGATAAGCAGAAAAAAAGAAATGATTCAATCACTAAGAAAGAAGAGATAAAAGCTAGACATTTTAAGTGTTGCTTGTTTAAGAATAAGTAACATAATAGAAAATATAGAAAGACCAAGATGAACATTTTCAGAATAATGGACACATCTTCTGCTAGGGTTTATGGAAGGACTTGAAGAGAAAATAAACCCAATGAGAAGGCATATAGGTTAATTGTGTTTCACAGGCTGTTCTCTATGTGAGTGGAGAAAGTACTATATTAATGAAATCACAGATCCAGTGAAGTATTAAATTGCATTAGTTACCTGTGCATATTTCTTTATATCATTAGTTTATAAGTATTGGGTCCTCTAGGTTGCATGGTATGGTGGAAAAGTTGTTGGACTTGGAAAAAAAAGTCCTGGCTTCAAATCCTTCCTCTGACACTTACTAGTCCTATGACCTTTGATAAACCACTTAATCTCCCTAAACTTAATCTCCACATTTTTAACATAGGGGTTATAATTTTCATGGTATTTAGTTTATAGGACGGTTGGGAAGTTCAAATATGCCAATGTATGTAAAACAGTTTTAAACCTTAACAACACAAATGTCAACTCTTATTCAGCCTTGGATTTTTCATAGTGCATAATAGAGGGCCCTCAGAAAACATTTGTTAAAGAGGTGAGAAAGAGAGGTGGAGCCAAGATGGAGGAGTAAAGGGAGCATTCTAGCCAAAGTCTCCCAACATTCCTCTCCACACAACTTCAAATTAAAGTGTCATATTGAATTCCAAAGTGGTATAGCCAACAAAAGGTCATATGAGACATTCTTACAGCTGAGAACAATTTAAGAGGTAAAAAAGGTCAATGGACCAGGTATAGGGGCTTACCAACATTGCAGTCAGTGGTGACAGAAACTCTGGACCTTGGAGGCAGTGCCAATAGCAGGAGTAGCACCAATACCAGGAGCTTTCACTTCCTAGAGATAATAATGGGATTGGACACCTGTGTCAGAAAGAGATTATATCCCTGTGTGCAAAACAAGGCACCATTTGACAATTCCTTTGAACGTTATAAGTTCTGAATCTAAGTTCCAGGACAGAGAGGAGCACCTGGAATCACAAAGGAACAGAGGCTCTAGTTATGGGTGGCAGATCCAAGGCAGAGATGATAACTAGGGCTTACAATCACTATTGATCAGTTAGTCTCCCTGCTTACAGGTTTCAGTTGCAGAGAGAAGAGTTACAATATTGAAAGAGTAAGAACTCTATAAGGATCAGAAGTCAGACCAGGAAATCAGTAACCACTCTTTTCCCCAGATCATACCATCATGTATGTGCCAAAAACTTAGAGATAGAACTAGCTGTAAAATAGTAGCACAAAAAGCCAGGAGCATGAAACAGTGACTGTCTCACATAAACACACACACACATACACACACACACACACATACATACACCTGAGGTGAGTAGAGTCCATCTCTAATGTAAAGTTCAAAGTTAGGAAATAGGCTACAAAAATTAAAAAAGAACAAAATTAAAAAAAAAACAGACACTAAAAAGCTACTATGATGACAGGGAAATTAAGACACAAACTAAGAAGACCACAATTTGAAAATATCCACAGTCAAAACCTCAAAGAAAAAATAGAGATTGAACATAAGCCCAACAAGAATTCCTAGGAAAGCTAAATTAAAAGAATTTTTTTAAAAAAATAATTTATTTTAGTTTTCAACATTCACTTCCACAAGATTTTGAGTTCCAAATTTTCTCCCCATCTCTCCTCTTCCCCACCCCAAGGGAGCATGCATTCTGATTAGACCTTCCTCCAATCTATCCTTCCTTCTATCATACACCCCCTTTTCTTATCCCCTTCCCCGTCTTCTTGTAGTGCAAGATAGACTGCTATATGCAATTGCCAGTATGTCTTATTTCCCAGTTGCCTGTAAAAAATATTTTTAACATTTGTTTTTAAAACTTGAAGTTTCAACTTCTCTCCCTTCATCTTTCCCCACCCACCTCCACTGAGAAGGCAAGCAATTCACTATAAGTTATACATGTGTAGCCATACAATACACTTCCATAAGTCATATTGTGAAAGACTGACTATATTTCCCTCCATCCTATGCTGACCCCCATTGATTCTATGCTCTTTTTACCCTGTCCTTCCTCAAAATTGTTTACATCTAAGTACTCCTCCTCCCCTTTGTCTTCCCTTCTATCTTCACCTTCCTTGCCCCCTACCTTCCTGCAGGGTAAGATAGATTTTCATATCAAATTGAACATGCTTGCTATTCCCTCCTTAAGCCAAATCAGATGAGAGTAAGCTTACTCTTTCCATTTCACCTCCCCTGTTGTTTCCTTCATTAAAAAACTTTTCCTTTTCTCTTTCATGTGAGAGATAATTTAACCCATTCTATTGCTCCCTTTCTCCTTCTCCCTACATATTCATCTCTCACTCTTCAATTTAATATTTTTAGATATCATTTCTTCATATTTGACACATCCTGTGCTCTCTGTATGTATGTTCTCCAATTCTAACCCTAAATATATATTTTTATTATATATATGTATATACACATGACATACATACATACATGCATATATACATATATATTCATATATATACATATAAAATTCCCTGCAACTATCCTAATGCTGAGAAAAGTCTCAAGATGTACTATTATTATTTTTCCATGTAGGAATATAAACAGTTTAATTTTAGTAAGTCCCTTATGATTTCTCTTTCCTATTTACCTTTTTGTGCTTCTCTTGATTCTTGTATTTGAAAATCAAATTTTCTATTCAGCTTTGGTCTTTGCATTAAGAACGTTGGAAAGTCCTTTATTTCATTGAATGACAGTTTTTTTTTTCCCCATGAAGGATTATTCTTGGTTTTGCTGGCTAGGTGATTCTTTAATCCTAGCTCCTTTGACCTCTGGAATATCATATTCCAAACCCTCCAATCCCTTAGTGTAGAAGCTGCTACATTTTGTGTTATACTGATTGAGTTTCTGAAATAATTAAATTGTTTATTTCTGGCTGTTTTCAATAGTTAGGAACTCTGGGATTTGCCTACAATATTCCTAGGAGTTTTCCTTTAGGGATCTCTTTCAGGAGGTGATCAGCGGATTCTTTCAATATCTATTTTACTCTCTGATTCTAAAATATCAGAGCAGTTTTCCTTTATTGAAAGATGATAGCTAGGCTCATTTTTTATCATGGCTTTAAAGTTGTCCAGTAATATTTAAATTGTCTCTCCTGGATCTATTTTCAGGTCAGTTGTTTTTTCAATGAGATAACTCACATTGTATTCTATTTTTTCATTCTTTTGGTTTTGTCTTATAATTTCTTGATTTTTCATAAAGTCATTAGCTTTCATCTGCTCCATTATAATTTTGAAGAAGTTATTTTCTTCAGTGAATTTTTGAACCTCCTTTTCCATTTCACCAATTTTGTTTTTTGAGATATTTTTCTTCTCATTGGCTTTTTGAATCTCTTTTTGTCATTAGATTAGTTTTTTTTTTAAAGGTGTTATTTTCTTTAGCATGTTTTGGGTTCCCTTTAGAAAGCAGTTGACTCATTTTTCATGATTTTCTTTCAACACTCTCCTTTTCTTCCCAATTTTTCCTCTTGTTCTCTTACTTGATTTTCAAAATCCTTTTTTCAGCTCTTCCATATGGCTGTAGGTGAATTAATATTTTTCTTGGAGGCTTTGGATGTAGGAGCTTTGACTTTATTGGATTCTGTTTGTGTGTTTTGACCTTCCTTTTCCCCAAAGTAACATTACATACTCTGAATCTTTTTCTAGTTTTTGCTCCTTTTCCTCTCCATTTAATTGACCTTTGAGCTCTTTGTCAAGGCAGTTCTCTGCTTCCAGAGGGGTGGGCAAGTATACTGTCAAGCCGTTCTATCCCCACAAAATCCATGTGCCCAGAGTGCCAGAAACAGCTGTAGCTGCCACAGTGTGGTGGGCCCCTCCATTCCCTCTGCCACCCTAGGATCAGGGCTGGACAAAGCCAGTCTCCCATACAGATCCAGTAGGTTTTTTCCACTAATTTTCTTGTCCTCACCATTTTGGGGTTAAGAGGTCTGAAAACTACCACATCTGCCAACAATTTAGTCCCCCTGAGGCTTGCTCAGGCCCTGTCTGTTCCTGCTTTACCCATGCTGGACAGTGCTTCACACCCATTCCTATTCAATAAAGGCTTCTTGTCGATCATCCAGGCTGTTCTGGGCTGGATATTTGCTTTACCCACCATTCTTTGGGTTCTTCCACTCCAGAATGTGTTTAGAGTCATTTTATGGGTATTTGGGAGTTTTGCAGGAGACCTGAAGCAAGTCCCTGCTTTCACTCTACCATCTTGGCTCTGCCCCTGAAGAACTTTTAAAAGCAAAAAACAAAACAAAACAAAAAAAAAAACCCTTTTCTCTCTAAAAAATAAAATGAGAAATAGTGGAAAATTGGGAAAAGAAATGAGAGCAATGCAAGAAAATTATGAAAAGATAATAGCTGAGTTTAAAAAAGACACAAAAATACTGAAGAAAATAATTCCTTAAAAATTGTCAGGTGGCAGATTTGTGTTTCAGGAGCCAAGATGGTGGAGTAATCAGTAATTGTGACCTCCCTGCCTTTGTTGTTCTTGATGAGCCTAGAGCATATCTCCCTGGGAAAAATCCTGGAACAGTGGGAGCAACAGAAGGAATAAACAATCTCTTAGACTGTGAGGCTAGGAAAATTGCTAAGGAGGGTCCCTCTTGCTGTAGATGAAGGGGACCACTTCAGAACCAGAACTGTCCCAGACAACCCCACCTCAGCAAACCAGGAGAAGATCCTGAGCCCCAGGAAAGGGAAGCCTACAACCACCAACATCAGGACCCCAGGCATGCCTCAGCATCCTAGGGGAATCAAGAAGACACAAGCACAGATGGGTTCACCAGTCACTGAGCTTGTCTATGCTCTAGCTCAGCAGACAAGACCTCGTGTGGCCAGACAACCTCTCCCCCATAATTAATGCAGCTCCAGGGTAACTCCAGGGAAATCCCAAAAGGCTTCACCTGGCCTTTGCTTTCCAACACTAAACAGCTCAGCACCAGATAAGCTGCAGCATTTTGACTTCTAGTTGAAAGAATCAGAGGCCACAACACACAAAACCTCAAGTTTCAGGCACAAGAACTGTGGAATAGAGCCCATTGTGTCCCATATGCAGAGATCTACTTTGAAAGCCAGGAAAAGGGGAATTATCATGAGTAAAAAGCAAAGCAGAAAATAAAAGACTATAGAATATTTCTATGGGGACAAGGAACAAAACACAAGTACCAAAGAGGTCAGCATTGAGACTGTAATCCCATCTAAACATCAGAAGGGAATACGAATTGGTCTGAAGCACCAAGAGCCTTCTTGGAAGAGCTCAGGAAGGATTTTAAAAGCCAAATTAGAGAAATAGAAGAAAAACTGACCCATGAGTATAAAAATATGAAAAAAGAAATCACAGAAGAATTTAAAAAGACAATCGGACAAATGGAAAAAGAAGCAAAAACCTAACTGGAGAAAATAACTCCTTCAAAGGAATAATTGGACAAATGGAAAAGGAGATGCAAAAGTTAACTGAAGAAAACAATTTGATAAAAATTAGAATCAGGAAAGTAGAAGCTAATGAATCTATGAAACATCAAGAATCAGTCAAACAGAATCTAAAGAATGAAAAGATAGAAAAATGAGAAATATCTAATTGGAAAAATAACAGACTGGGAAATAGATCCAGGAGAGAAAATCTAAGGATTATTGGTCTACTAGAAAGTCATAATAAAAAAGAGCCTGGACAATATCATCAAAAAAATCATCAAGGAAAATTGCCCAAGAGTCCTACATATAGAGAAAAAAATAGTCATTGAAAGAATCTACCATTCACTTCCTGAAAGGGATCCCAAACTGAAAACACCAAGGGATACCTTTGCCAAATTCCTGAACTATCAAGTGAAGCTTGGAGCAGAATGTTTTGTGCTTCAACTGATGTAAAAAAGCATGGGTAGCAATCCTAGTCTCAGACAAAACAAAAACAGAAATAGATCTAATCAAAAGAGATAAGGAATGAAATTATATCCTGCTAAAAGACATCATAGACAACAAAGCAACTTCATTACTAAACATATATGCTCCAAGTGGTATAAAATCCAAATTCTTAGAGGAGAATTTGAGGGAGTTACAGGAATAAATAGAAATCAAAACTATACCAGTGGGGGACCTCAACCTTCCCCTCTCTGAACTTGAATAATCTAACCTCAAATTAAACAGGAAAGAAGTGAACTAGGCAAATAAAACTCTGGACAAGATAGATATATATGATAGACCTCTGGAGAAAACTGAATGGGGATAGAAAAGAATATACCTTTTTCTCAGTGGTTCATGGCACATGTATAATAATCGATCATGTACTAGGCCATAAAAATCTCACAATTCATTGCAGAAAGACAAAGATATTCAATGCATCCTTCTCAGATCATAATGTAATAAAAACTATATGTAATCAAAGGCTATTGAAATATAAACTAGAAATTAATTGGAAAATAAACAATCTAATCCTAAAGAAAGAGTGGGTGAAACAATAAGTCATAGAAACAATCAACAACTTCATTCAAGAGAATGACAATAATGAGACAACCTAACAAATCTTATGAGATACTGCGAAAGTAATTCTTAGGGGAAGTTTTATATCTTTGAATGCCTACATAAATGAAATAGAGAAAGAGGAGATGAAGCTGCATTGGGCATGCAGCTGAAAAAGCTAGAACAAGAAAAAATTGAAAATCCCCAAGTAAATACCAAATTAGAAATGCTGAAAATCAAAGGAGAGATTAATAAAATCGAAATTGAGAAAAATATTGAACTAATAAATAAAACTAAGATTTGGTTTTATGAAAAAACCAATAAAATTGATAAAACTTTGATAAATTTGATTAAAAAAAGAAAGGAGAAAACCAAATTACCTATATCAAAGATGTAAAGTGTGAACTAACCTCCAATTAGGAGGAGATTAAAACAATAATTAGAAATAATTTTGTCTAAATATAGACCCATAAATTCAATAATCTCAATGAGTTGTAAGAGTTTTTTGATAAATATAAATTGCCCAGATTAACAGAAGAGGAAGTCGAGTACTTAAATAACCCCATCAAAGAAAAGAAAGTTGAACAAGCCATCAATGAACTCTGTAGGACAAAATCTCTGGGGCCAGATGAATTTACAAGTGAATTCTATCAAACATCTAAAGAACAGTTAATTCCAATACTATATAGACTATTTGGGAAAACTGTCAAAGGAGGAGTCCTACCAAATTCTTTTTATGATACAAATATTATTCCGATACCTAACCCAGGAAGAGCTAAAACAGAGACAAAGAATTGAAAATTAAAGGAATGCCCATCAGCTGGAGAAGGGATGAACAAATTGTGACATGTGGTTGTGATTGAATACTATTGTGCTATTAGAAATGATGAGGGAAGTAGTTTCAGAGAAAAAAAAATGACAAGACTTAGATGAATTGATGCAAAGTGAAGTGAGAACTGGGACATCATTGTATACAATAATAGCAATGTCGTGACGATGATCAACTTTGAAAGACTTGGCTACTGTGACAATGATTCCAGGCAATTTCACAGAACTCATGATAAAAAAATACTATATTCCACCAGACAGAACTGATGAACTCTAAGTGAAAATTGAAATATAATTTTCTCACTTTATTTATTTATTTTGCTTTTTGTGTAGTATGGCTAATGAACCTTTAAGAAACTTAGTGACTATAGTTGCAAGTGAATAACATCATTTCAATTTACATGGATTTGTTTTTATTTCAGGGCAATATTTCCTTTAGCTTTTGAGGTTTCCCTAAGTATATAGATTCATTATTGGACTAGCAAAGTTCCCTTTTGGCTAGATAGGAAATGATATCTGACAAATATTTTAAATATTTTTATATTATGGTGGTCCCAAATCTCAAAGGAAGTCCTAGGATTGTAGCCATGCTTTTAATTATAGGAAACAAATTGCAACATAAATATAAAAACAATAAAACTCTCTCTTTCATTTCTAATGTTTCCATTTCCACCTTACTTAAACAAAAAAGAAATCTCTTCTTCCCAATTGTAGCTTTTGCCCTTTATGGTACAGCTAGTCATATTTCTAATTTAAGAACAATTGCTCCCATAGTAACAGCCTAGCAACTTCTCTTAGTGCCCAATAGCTTTTTTTTTAAAAAAAAAAAAACAAAAAAACAAAAAAAAACCTTGGTTTAGGAACACAACTACTCTCTGGTAGAGATTAAAATTTCACAACGAAGATTAGAAAAGTACGACTTTTGAATTAATATTTAAGTGGAACTTAATGAGGTTTTAAAACAGATTCAAATTAAATTCACCACATCATTTTTTTTTCATTTTTGGATTCTTCCAAAATCAAAGCATTTTCTAAACACTAAGACTATTTTTAATCAGTTTACTGTGTGCACGTTGATTTTTCTTAAAGATCAATGATTAAACAAAAGAAAAAAACTGGCATCAACAGGAATTTTAGGGAAAAAAGTTGTTTCTAATTTGGAGCTCATAATAGCTATAGAAACTGTGATAAGTGAAATCAGATATCTAGCCAAAATCTTAAGAAAATGCATTTTTTAAATTGCAAAGAAAGTTATGATCCCAGTTGAAGCTTAAAAAACTAAAATGACTAAGTTACTAGAAAAATCCATAAAAAATGAAATTCTGACATAGAAAAATCCATGAAACGCTACAACAACATACAATATCCACTTCAACAGGATTTGTAGATAGCACTTATTTGCAATCACTATCACTAAGGCTATTAAGGATAAAAAAACTAAATGACTGCTTAAAAAGCTCTCTAAAATCTTAATTATTAATATATATGCAACATATGGAAAGAAAAGCACCTAGTCAAATATGAATATAAAAGACCATCCTAGACTAATAATATTTTCAGGGGGAAAAGCCTCCAAAAGTTTGGGCTTCAGAAAAATGCCAAGGACTTCCAAGAGACTTTTAAAGCAATAGTGGAGAAAAAGATAAAAAACAAAAGATAGCCTCATTTTGTGGGACAGATAGTGTAACATTTGATAACCAAGAAGAATAAGAACTACTTAACCCACATATTGCTTCCATATTCCATTTCAAGTAGAATGATCTGCAGATTAGAAACAACCCTATGAGAATACTTCCAGAAACTGTAACCTATGACAAGTGGGAAGATAGCAAACAGTGCCTAGTTTCTTTAAAGAAGAAATATGTCAATAGCATGCTTGCATAATGGTCAATGCAGTTCAAACTGTCACCTAATGATGCTTGTTTGCATCTCAGTTGCTTAATAAGGCACCTCAGAATAGTAACCTGAGTCAAGATGAAAAATGACTTTCTGTTTTAAATAGTTTGTGTTCTTTCTGGTCCCAGATGGTCATGACCTAGAGAATGTTATATTCCCCAAAATGAATACTATTGGCAGACTATGCCTATAATGTGAATGATTTCATCCTCTTCCCTTGAACTAGATTAGAAGGCATCAGGCTATGGATTAGCTCACTTTCAAAAGAAGAATATATGTGTCTAGAAGTCCTGACTGGTGGTTACCATTTTTTCCCATGACACAAAGAAGTATAGAATTTGAGAAATGGAAAGGACTTCAGTGGCCATCTAGTACAATCTATACATGAAAAGAATACTAACTCTAACATTTCCAGCAAATAGTCATTCGGCCTTTTCTTGAAAGCTTTTTGTCTTCTTCCTCCCTCCTGAAGAACACTGAGGAGTATGCATATGTTTTTTGACACAAAGACTCCATTTTTAAATATAAAGTGTTTCATAGTGTTATGTATATGTGAAAATAGAAGCTTTAATTTGGTGTTCCCTATGTTTTCTATCCGTTATTATAAACTTGAAACATCAGATGTTTGTCTTTTTCATTTTCAACAATTTTCAGGGTGGTAAGATAAAGATTATGGAAATATTTGTGTCAACTAGGGGCCTAAAAATCTCTATAATGTCATGACTTAGGCGATACTTTAGACTGTTGTATCTCAACATGGCGATTCTAGTAAAGTATAACTTTTGGTATGTCATTTTGAGGATTAAATTCCTTGTTCATATAAATTGTTATGGTACACTTGCATGTTTGTGTTAACATTTTCACCAAAGTAATTGACCTATGTTTTAGTTTCATATATTTATTAAACAAATTGTCTTCATCTTTGAAGATCCATGTTTGCTATTTAAGAGAGAAAATCAATCCATAAAACATTCTATTGACAATGTCATAATTCTGAGGATCTATGAAACTTATTCTAAAGGGAAAAATTGACTGAAATCACTTTTAGAGAGTATAAAAGATCTCTGCCTCAAACCTTAACTTGTCAGTGCTAAATGAGATCTTTCTCATATTAGAATGAAATCCTTTCTCCTTTTGTCAGTAGATGACTTCTGACTGTACCTGACAGTACCTGGTTTTCTGACATTGACATGCCCTAGGGGAGATGGGATGGCTCTGAAAATTCTTTCAAGTAAGCAATATTTGCTGCTTTTGTGACTCAGACACATCATACTAAATCTCTTTGATGATCTCTGTGCTTCAGACCTGGGACCGCTCAACAACACAACCTCACAAACAAGACTCCCCTGAGAAACACTCAGCAAAAGGGGAATAAACTCAGAGAGATGCACAAATGACTCTGATATTCTCAGACAAGGCTTTACCTGTCTTGTCTTTCCCTTTTTTGAATGATATATGATTATGTGCACCTAATGTCCCAGCAAGGAAAGTTTTACCTTTGCTTGCTTTAGTGAACAGGTCGTGCTCTCACCACAGAGACACTGGTACACTCCATTACTTAGCACCATTGAACATAACTGTTGCCATTGGCAGATTTTGCCATCCATTTCTTGTCATGCTAAGACCCTGAAACTTTCACCTACTGGTCACCTTTGTTGACCACCTTTGCTTGGAATAAACCTAATTTCAGGTGACAAATTATATTAAAAAATGATGACCATATCACTTTGTTTTCTTAGCTAAACATTATGATTTCATTTAATCATTTTTTAATATGATGTGTCTTTGAATCTTCTTTCTATCTCAATTATAACTTCTGTATGTGTCCCAGTTTCTTAATGCCCCACTTATAATGTGATACCAAGAACAGAACGCAATTCTTTGTATGTGCTGCTACTAAGTTAAAATACCCCTGAGTATCGGTCTTTCTCCAGGTATCTTTCACATAATTACCTCTGAATTTTGTGTTTTCCAAGGAATGTTTTTGTGTGAGGCTGTTCTGCTGAGCTAAGTTTCCAGTGAACACAAAGGTCTTTCATATGATGCATTGAAAGTTCAGCAAATATGACATACTTTACTGTTCCTTTTGAATTTTCCCCATTCCTTAGGTCATTTTCAAAGGTCCAAGTGTCTTTATAGCCAGACGCAAGGAAACTGCTTTCAACTAAATATTAAGAACTTCCTCTGTGTTACTAAGTTCATTTAGCAGAGGAGAAAAAAAGTATCATCTTACAGGAGAATCTTTACAGTATCTAAATGAGATTGCATTATGATTTCACAGTCACAGTCAGTATTGAATCCCCTTAGGATTCAGATGATTGATAAAAGGATGTTTTATATGCTTGTTTGCTTCTCCCTTCTCTCCAAATATACTTAAAAAATATTTCTTGACTTTGCTTCGTACACACACAATACACAAACACATCACACAGGTACATATGTGTGTGTATTTGAAAGATAGCAGCAATATATTTCAAGGAACTAAAGTAAAAGCAAAGCATCATGGTGAATTTTTACTTTAATAGAAATCTGGATATCTACAAAAATAACTTTCACAAGGAGAATTTTGGTTGCTAATGCAAAATACTAAAAATAATACCAAATTAAAGTTGTGATGCTCAGATGCCAAAATCAAAGCTCTGCTTTTACCATCTGCATCTTAATACTTTAGTCAATGTGGTATGAGACTTCATTTTTCTTGGCTGCCATGTCATCTTTCTGATGTACACAAATATTGAAGACTACTAAGTGCATTAGATCAGTAAATTAATAACTATTTGTTAAGCACTTATTATGGGCAGGCACTATGCTAAATATTAGGGATGTGAAGAATAGAAAAAAGATCCCCTTGAACTAATATTTAATGAGGGAAGTAACATGTAAACAATTACATACAAATAAGATATATATATATGTATATAATAAATAAGAAAGTGCCAGATCTGCATTTTAAGTCTAACAGGTATAGTATCCAGGAGGACATAACCAATCCCTCTTATATCTGGCCTTGTAAACCCTCTATCCATAATCTCAAAGCTATTTTCTTGGAAGCTAAGGTGAAAGAGCAATTCAGAATTCAAATGGTCCCAAAAGTTAACTCAGTTTTCTCATATATTGTGGTAATGTATACATAGCCTGAATGGAAATTTTCATGTGGATTTAGTATAACAAGGGCTGCTCTTACTCATAAGTAACATCCTCAGTCACCTCCAGGCTTCCATTATTGCAAATATTTCTCCCAGTGATCATTTCTGGTGTCACCCTTCCCGCAATCTCATCCTGAAATTGTATTCATTAAACAAGTACAATAGCAACAACCACATCCTCTCCATTTCTGTTGTTCGTTATTGCCTTTTAGGAATTTTTGATAGGTCAATGATAAGCATTGTTAGAGAGAAAAATCTGTAGTATGCTGTTGAAATAAGAATCTGCTGTAGGTCTTTGGTTGGTAGAACAGTCCTTCACTATTGAGCAACTTCCATCTTATATAAGTCCATTCGTATTTATCAGTGCATTATATGCCAACAGAATTCCACCTCCTCCCTTACAAGATGCATTTCCTTTGACAAACAGCTGCTGTTGGCATTATCATCTGACAGTTTTCCTCTCAAGAGATTGAGTTTGAGACAGCTTTGCTTTAAGGTGGTGGTATACTAGCCTCATCTCTTTCTCACTCAACTGTAAATCACAAAACTGTGGTCTCAAATAAGGAGATTTTGCTCATAGATGGAGAAATGAAGTGTTTTAGGAACTATTCATTTCATTTGAAGGATAAAGTTAATGTTCCTCACTAAGGTTTTAAAATCAATTACACATGTATAGGATTGCAGCAATATGCTTTGGCAATCCATTGGAAAAAGATGTTAGAGGCAGCTCATACAGCGATTTCAGTTACCACCAACGTATAGAACTGATTGACACAACCCAACACACCTCGAGATGTTAACCTCACCAATGTGAGATCCAGAAAGCACCATATTTTAGAAATTCAACTCTACCATTTTCTACATTCTAGAAGAATACAACCATCAGGCTTATTCATTGTTGCAGAAAGCATAATTTAGCTATGCAGTGGGAGAAATAGCCCTACTAGCTTTTTTGCAAATGAAAAATTTCCTACCTCCAGCTTCAGTGGGATATACTTCAACTTATCTGCCAGCAGGATGTGTACATGCAAGTCCAATTAGTTACCTTCCAAGCTGAATTACAAAAACTCATGGAATCAGAGAATCTCAAAATTGCATAGGACCTCAGAGGTCATTTAGTTCAACTGTTTCAGGAATAAGAATCACCTCTACAGATACCTGTCAAATGGTCATTGAAATTTTGCTTGAAGATTCCAGCAAGGAGCATCCTTCCAGCTCCCAAGGCTTCCCATTTCACTTTTGAATAGCTCTAATTATTAGTGAACTTTTCCATACATTGAACCTATATTTGCCTCTAAGTAACTTACATGTGTTGGACACAGCTCTGTCTTCAAGGTTCAAACGGAAAAAAAAATCTGAATTTTTCCACACAATAATCGCTCTTTGAATTCTTAAAGACAGCTGTCATCAACACTCAACAACTGCATCAACTGATACTCATATGGCATAAATTCAAAGTCTTTCAGTATACTGATTGCTCTTCTCTGGACACTCTTAAAGTTTATCAATGACTTGTAAAATGTGGTGCCTAGAACTGAAAACAGTATACTACATACGGTCTGAACAAGGCAAAGTAAAACAAGTCTATCACCTTCCTAATCTTGGATTTTTAAAGGGCAATTTAAGATTATATTAGCTTTTGGGGATGCCTAATCACAATATTGATTTCTATTCAACTTATAGTTAACCAAATCCCCCAAATAATTTTCACATATCTACCATCTAGCCACTTCTGAATGATATTGAAAGGTGGTTAACTTTTTTAAAGCAAGTATTTATAATTTTTTATTGATTCCTATTAAATGACTTGGCATTTGATTCCACCTAGTGTTATAGTCCATCAGGATCTTTGTGAATATCTATTCCTTTATACAATGAATTAACTGTCACTCCCAGCTTTGCAACACTGATAAGTATGCCATCTATGTTTTTGCCCAAATCATAGATAAACATATTAATCAGCATGAAGTCAGCTATAGATTCTTAGCAGTTAACCATTGGATACCTTCTTACTAGTTGACATTGAACAATTAATGACTACTGTCTTGGTCAGTTCAACAGGCCATTCATCCCATTCCAAATTCAACTATATTTGCTACTCGTTCTCTAGCCCATATCTCTGTCTTTTCTACAAGAACTGCTTGCGAGACTTTCTCAAGCACTTAATTGAAATTTAGACCTTGCAAGTGTTTCATTTGTGTCTTTTTATTCCCAACACAAAACACAGTGCATGCTTATTGAACTGAAATGGATAGCTTACATTTGCCTTATTTACCAATCTAATAACCCTGTTAAGAAAGCAAAAGAGATTAGGCTAGTATGGACTTTTCTTCAGGAAGCCTTAAGACTCCTTGTGATCACTGTCATTTTTATCCCTTTAAAGTGATAATAACATCCCATAAGAAGTAAAGAGAAAATAATTAAGTATCCAACTGCTCAAGATCAATCAGTATTTATTAAGCACCTACTATGAGCCAAGTACCATGCTTTGGTATTGGAGATACCAAAAAAAGGAAAAAAATCCCAATCTCAAGGAACTTGCTATCCAGTTTTTTTGTGGGAGGGGACATAAAAGCAACAATGCACATAGAAGCTCTATACAAAATAAATTGGAGATAATAAATGGAGGAAAGGAACTGTCATTAACAGAGATTAGGTCAAGCTGCTCATAAAAAGTTGGATTTTACCTGTGACTTGAAGGAAACCAGGAATTCAGAAAGTAAAGATGAGGAGGGAAAATTCCTTACCCAGTAGCCAGCAAAATTCTTCAGTCTCAAGATGGGTGTGTCTTATGGTAGGAAAAGCAAAGAGAAAACTGTCACTGAATTGCAGAGGCTATGGCATAGGGTTAGGGAGTAAGTAAGGCGTAAGACGACTGAAGGAGTAGAAAGGGAGACAGATTGTGAGAGGCTCCGTGTGCCAAATAGAGGGTTTTATATTTGATCCTGAAGGAAATTCACTAGAATTTATTATGTGACATGGTTTGATGTCTGTATTAGGAAGATTAATTTAGCAGGTGCATGGAGGATGGACCCGGTGGGGAGAAACTTGGGGCAGGGCAACCAATCAGTAGGCAATAATTCAGGTGATTATTAAGGATATCACAAGCTTGTGTTTGATAATGCCAGAGAAAGAAGAGGGAAAGTACAAGAAGTGTTTCAAAGGACTTGAGAATAAATTGTTTATGAGGGGTGAGAGAATAAAGAGTTGAGGGTGCCCCATTCGGGGGCACAGGTACTTCCTGACAGTCATGATTTGAACCTAGATCCTCCAATGCGCAATCCAGCACCCTTTCACTCACCACACTGCCTCATGTGAAGATGCATTCTAATTCGAACTTAATTTTTTTATTCATTCAGTTCTATTTGCCAAACTACAGTACTAATGTGGTAGACAATTTTTTTTTATGTTAGGTCACAGGTCAATTTAATGAAACCATTCGGCCAATATTTATTGAATTTCTATGATGTACAGAGCCTTCTACTGGATTACTGAATGCTGAAAAAGGTGCAGGATGACTACATCACTGCTCCAGTTCTCAGAAAGCTTACAATCTCTTTATATGAGGAAATACAGTGAATATGCAAAAACCCCAATAATACAAAATAGATAATGATAAGTATATGAGAGGTATAAACAAAGAACAAAGTTAGTTATTAGGAAAGGAATATCATGGAGAAGGAAATATTTGAGCTGGACTTTGAAATATAACTTGGATTTCAATAGGCAAAAATGAGAGTGAGGTATGAGAAGGCCTATCAGGAATAGAAAATTATGTGAGCAAAGGAATAGAGAGAAGAAAATTCAGGATGTATTTGGAGCACAGTTAATTTCCAGCAGTGGAAAACATGGGAGATAAACATGGAAATGCAGAGCAGGGGCAGATCATAAAGTCAGATATAGTATCAATAAAAATCAAATAAAAAAGTATCAATAAAAAATCAATGGGTTAGTTAATATTTAAATACCTATTATGTGTCCGGCATAGTGCTAAGCATATAGATACAAAGAAAGGCAAAGGAGTCCTTACCGTCAAGAAGCTCGTAATCCATTTTTTAATCACCTACTATGTACTAGGTCCTGTGTTTGTTGTTGGGGATACAAGCTCAAAATATGAAAAAAACTACTGCATTTAATGAACTTATAAATATATGAAGATACAGATATATGCTAAGTAGCTTAATACAAGGAAGTTTGGGAGGGAAGAAACTAGATATTGGGGGGATCAAAAAATGTTTTATACAGAAAATGATGCCTCAGCTGCATCTTAAAGGAAGAGACCAGCTCTATGAGGCAGAGATAAAGAAGGAGAGGATGTGGGGATGAACAGTGCAAAGGCATGGAGGCTGGAAATGGGGCTTCATGTATAAGGTACAAAGAGAAGGACTCATTGGAGGGGGAGTAATGTCTAATGAAGCCAGAAAGATGGCTTCGGTTTTCCAGAATATAGAACTTTCCAGAACATAAAGTTTCCAGAACATAAACATGCAGTTTATCATAAGATAGTAAGAAGCTACTGTAGTTAGTTAAATAAAGAAGTGACATGGTCCAATTTTCACTTAAGAAAAATTACTTTGGCAGTAATGTGTAGGAAAGACTTCAGTAGTGAGAAACTTAATGGAAGAGAGATCAATTAGGAGACAGTTGGAATAATTTAAGCAAGAGATGTTTAGGGCCTGAAGTAAGCTAGTAGCTGTGAGACTGCAGAAAAAAGAATCAGAGCTGGAAAATGTTTTAAAGGTAAAAATGGAAAGATCTGGCACTAGATATGGTATGTGATATGAAGGAAAATTCAGAGAACAGAATAAGTGCCAAGATTATTAAATGGAAACATTAGGAAGATAGTAGTGCCTTCAGGAAAAAAAATATGAAAGTATTTCAGAGAGGAGAGTTTATGGGGAAAGGCAATAATTGAGTTTTAGACATGTTCAGTTTACAATGTCTCTGGGAAACCAAATTTGAAATGTTATAGGGAATTGGTGATGCAAGGGAGAGATTGTGTTTTGATATGTATTTTTGAAGAATCTTCTAAAGAGGATAGTGAAACTGATGGGAGCTGATGAAGTTACTGAGAGAAAGGATATAAAATGAGAATAGAAGAAAGGCCAGGACAAATGTTTGAGGTAACACCCGAAGACTGAAAGTATGATGTAGTTGACGATCCAGCAAAGGAGACTTAGGAGTGGCTATACAAGTAGGATGGAAATCAGGAAAAAAATATTATCATGAAAACTCAGAGAGAAGATACTATCTTAGAGCAGAACATGGTTAACAGTGTCAAAAACAGTAAATAGATGGAAAAGGATTAGGACTGAGAAAAAATCTTGAGTTTTGGTCGTTGAGAGAGCAATGGTGACCATGAGTAAAGTGATTTCAGTTGATATAATGAGGGTGAAGAGATAAGAAGTGAGACTGCAAAGGGCTGAGGAGTGAGGGAAGGGATGAGGAGGCAGTGAATGTAGGCAATTGTCAAGGAGTTTGATGAAGAAAGGGAGATATAAGATGAGAGATAAGGAGGATAAAGTACAAGACAGTCAAGAAGAAATGATTTCAAATCCAGCTTCTGAATCTTTGTGCCATGAACAAGTTTCATAAACTCTCAATTTCATTTTCCTCAGTGGTCAGATGGGGATAATGACATTATTGGTATCTTCTTCACAGGATTGCTGTTTGTCGTTAATGAGGTAATATATATGAAATGCTTAACAGATTTTCAGTTATTATTATTGAATATTCAGATAAGAAGTTGCAATTTTATTCAACAGAAACCAAGGAATCACTGAAGAATTTTGAACAGGGAGTTAAATACTAATTCCTCCTCTTAATAACAGTAATATCTGCAAGTGCTTTCAAATTTCCAAAGTGATATATAAGTGCTATCTTATTTTATTCTCATAATAATCTTGTGAAGTAGGTGCTATTATTATCTTCATTTTACATATGAAGAAACTGAGGCAGATGGAAGTTAAGTGACTTGCTCAGAGTCACAGAGCTACTAAGAATATGAGGCAGTATTTTATCTCAGGTCTTCTTTATTATGAATCCAGTGCTTTACCTACTGTGTCCCCTAGCTGCCTATATTCTTTTTATAAAGGAATGGAGACCTTGACATGAACAGTGAAAGAAAAGATTTCATCCACCATTAATGCTCATAAAACAGGGCCTCAAAGTGCAGGCCTCATAATGTATCATATACAAAAATGTTTCTTTAATAACATCCTTTTCCCAAAAGACTGAATGACTTCTTATTAATACAGTATTTGGTGCAATTTTCTGTAAGATTTTGTGTTCAGTAGACCTGCAAGATGCACAGTTACTCCAGACACAGGATCCCCTGCAACATCACTTCAAACTTTCAACAAAAAGAGACTAAGAAAGTAAACAGATTTCTGTTTGGAGTTGTTTCATGTTTACTCTAATGGTTGGAGGGGAGCCATTTCTCAACACAAATGCATAACATATATCTTCTCTTCTTCAGGGTAAATACACTTAACTCCTTTAAGAGATCTTTACAGAAAACCTATAGTTCCCCTTACTTGGCCTCCAAAAAAATTACCTCAAGGTCAAGATACTGTGCAATAGCACCCAGCACAAAAATCTAAGAAAAAGGAAGGGAGGAGGGAGGAAAGGAGAGAAGGAAGGAAAAAATGGAGGAAGGAAAGGAGAAAAGAAAGAAGGAACAAAGGAAGGAAGGAAAGAAGCAGTGAAGAAAGGAAGGAGAGAATTAAAATGGAAAGAGAAAAGGAAACAAAAAGCATTTTTGATTAATTTATTTTTAGTTTTCAACATTCACTTCCATAAGATTTTGAGTTTAAAATTTTGTTCCTTCTTTCACCTCTTCCCTCCCCAAAACAGAATGTAATCTGATATAAGCTCTACATATATGTTCATATAAAACATATTTTCAAATTAGTCATGTCGTAAGGAAGAATTAGAATCGATGGTGGGAACCAGAAGACAGAAAACAAGCATAAAGAAGAGAGCAAATTGTCCGCTTTGATTTGCATTCTGACTCCAAAGTTCTTTCTCTGAATGTGGATAGAGGTTTCCATCATGATTCTTCTGAAGTTCTTAGATTCTTGCTGGCATTGCTGAGAAGAGATACATCTATCAAAGTTAGTCATGGCACAATGTAACTGTTGCTATGTACAATGTTCTCCTTGTTCTGTTCACTTCACTCAGCAACAGTTCATGTAAGTGTTTTCAGGTTTTTTCCAAGTCTGCCTGCTCATCATTTCTTATATAGCACAATAATAATCCATCACATTCATATACCACAATGTACAGTTATTCCCCAATTGATGGGCATCCCCTCAGTTTCCAGTTCTTGGCCACCACAAAAACAAAAGCTGCTATAAACATTTTTGTACATGTGGGCCCTTTCCCCATTTTTATTATTTCTTTAGGATACCGACCTAGAAGTGATATTGCTGGGCCAAAAGTTATGCATAGTTTGATGACCTTTTGGGTATAAAGGAAAGGCATTTCTTAAGTGCTTACCATGTGCTGAGTAACATGTTAAACACTTAGGATACAAATATAAAAAACGTAAGAGCTCACTCTTTAACGGGAGGAGACAGTACATAAAATAAAGTTCAGCTGTAGAGCAGAAAGGCCTGGAAATCTTAAGGGAACAGCAACATGGTGGTACATGGCCTCAAGTTTTATCAGTAGGTCAGGTGATAATGTCAAAATCTGTTGGCTGTAGAGGCAGGGCAGATAGCAAGGACTGGAGGACTTTAGGAGGTAGTAAAATGCAGATGATTAAGTCTGGTGTTCTTCCACTTCACAGGAAAGAATAGAATTGGTGATTCCCATCTCATTCAGGCACTATGAGCAGTCAAGCAGCCCATGTTCATTCTTGTCTTATGATCACTATACATCTCTTACTTACAGCCAATGAGTGTATGTATGTACACTTCTGATGTATGACAGTTCATGAACTTCTCCTGATAGGAAGAGCCACCATTCCTTTAGTGAATCACTGAGAGTCCTAAATCACCAGACATAGATGGCCAAAAATATAAAGCAAAATACTCCACGCTAAGACAAAGTCTAGTGTTTTTTGACCAATTTTTTCCTGGTATTAATTCAAAATTCTTGGTCCCAGACACCTATATTACTGGAACTTAGAAAATTCCTTTTAATTCCTATTAAATCTATGATTTTCCATCTGTATCCATAAAACTCATTGGGTGAAATCTGCCTCTCAAACCCTATAGAGATAGAGGTTACTGACCTCTCTCTAGTGCCCATAATGCTTCATCACTGACATGCAAATAAAACAAGGACAAGATAAAAAAAATATCAGTAAAGTGAGCAGGGACATCAGCTTTCACCTCTGTCTTTAACGTTTATAAAAATTAATTATCATCATTTTCTCTATCTCCCACTTCCTACCGCATTGAAAAAAGGAAAACAATCAAAAACAAAATCCTTTACAAATAAGCATAGTCAAACAAAACAAATTCTCATATTGGCCATTTAAGAAAATGTCTCATTCTGCATATTTAATCCGTCATAGGATGTAGGTAGCATGTATCATCACTGGTGTTCTTGATCTTGAGCATTGTGTAGATCAGATTCTCAAATCTTTCAAAGTTGTTCAGTTTTAAAATGTTATCTTTATAAATTATTCTCCCAGATATGATAATTTCACTCTACATCAGTCAATTCAAATCTCCTCAGATATCTTTGAACTGTCTTTTTAAAATAATTTCATGTAACACAATGGTTTACCATTACATCTATAATATTTTGTTCATCTATTTCCCAATTTATAGACATCTCTTAGATTCCAATTCTTTGCTGTAATACAAAAAGGTATTTAAAATATTTTTGTACTTGTGAGTCCTTAAATGGTTCAGTAACTTTGAGGTCATAGCTATAAATGGTTTCTTTTTTCCTTCAGTCCTTCCAACATTTGTAATTTTCCTTTTCTTATGAAATTCACCAGTGTGACACCCACTTCTTGTTTAGAATTATATTTTACTATGCACAGTTGCCAAGTGATTTTTGTACCGCATCTTATTCTGTGTACAACTCAATAGTCTCCTCACAATTAAATAACATGGTACCTAATTTCCTAATCATTCTGATTTCCCTTCCTCAACATCTTTACTAATATGCAGTTGAGACCAGTCTCTAGTGCTAGATTTCTCTGGGAATTGGGAATACATAGATATATCATTTCTCATCATCTTGAGGATTCCATATTCAACTTGAGCTTCGTGGGTCTTAAGTTGCTATGGGAAGTAGGCATTTAGAAAAATTGGTGGGAGGATGGAAAGGAGAAGAATATATGAAGGCCAGAAGCACATTATCTGTTTCCTTCCTACAATGCAGAATTTAGACACAGTTCTCTGTTTTTCCCCTTCACCCCATTCTCAACTCTTTGTTCCTACAATATTGGATCATCCTTGATACTCGTACCTCATCAGTACCTTCTGCCCCTCTGATCGAAGGGTAGAGAGATGAACTCCAAAATTCCCATTTAAAGAAAAGATCCAAGCTAACCATCTCTTCATTTTCTACACAGTTACACTCCTTTGGGTTTCTTCATCATGCCCCGTTTCCACTTTTCAGCTTCATTTTATGTGTTGTCTTCTCCCGTTAAATTGTAAGTTTCTTAAGGACAGGGACTATATTTTTGTATTTGTGTCCCCAGTGCTTAGCACAGGGCCTGGCACATTGTAAGCATTTTATAAATATTTATTAATTAAGTCTAATATTCTGAGGAGGGACAAAATAGATTATCAAAATGTCCTGTCTTTGAAATTCTATGTTTTCTATGGGTAACAATATTCTCTACAGCCCAACTCCAGTCCTCATCTTGGGATGGAGATAATGTTCCATTCTCCAAGACTATGCCAGCAAAGTACAAACTTTAGCAAAGACTCCTAGGTTGGAAAAGGTTTTGAGTAGTGGTCCATCAATAGACTATTAGTCTCTCATCTGAAGAGAGCCTGCCTAAATACAGAGAAGCTGATTAAAAGGACCTTAACTCTCAAATGATCAATTTTTCAGACACAGCAGTTTTAAATAGTTGCCACCTAAGTGGGTACAGAAGAGACTGGCATCCACACCAATGAAATCCCAATTTCCATAGTATCAAAGTAAAAATTATTAAGAGTAAGGAAAGGAGGGTGCAAGATCACTGAGAACAGACGTGCTTTTTTGTACTAAACATTTTGGCTGACTTCCCTGAACCTGAGAGAATAAAAAGAAACTGAGAACATTTTAATTTGTGAGCCAAACAAAGGTACTCAATTAAAATTTAGGAGGCAATTTTCACCATCAGACTCTGGAAAAGAGCCCAGAAGAAAAATGAGATTATGACATAACAAAATAAACTCACAAATGACAGAATATATAGAAAAATACTCAGACACACACAAAGAGATGCACACATGGAAAGCATGGAAGTCACTTGAGGACCAAATAGCTTGAGGCAAGCTGACAATATGAACTAGAGTCATGATGGAGTCATTAATTCTCTGAAATATACTCCTTTAGTCAGGGGAATAGGAATTACAGAAACATGAACTCTTTCATGACTCTCTCAGACTATAGGTCATCCTATTAAGATCTAAACAAAATTTCTAGAATTACCTTTCTATATTTGACATACCAAAATTTCTCCAGGGGTCACTGTTCTTTGGGCAATATCCTCCATCCAGGAATATTTCCTCTAGGTCTCTATTCCAAAGGGCACTTAAAATTTCTTTCCATAGGTCCTTGACACATCTTGAACGTTCCTACTATAATTGATTTTTGACCACCACCTCCCTCAGTCTTCCTTTCCTTCTTTCAGCCCTCATCCCTTTTATTCCCCTTTTCCTTTATTACTTCTTCCCTCCCTTTTAGCTTCCCCTCCTACTACCTAGAGAGCTTAACTTAACTGAGTTTGTTGTTTCCTCCTTGAACAAAATCAGATGACAGAAGGCTCAAACAATGCTCATCTCCCTCACTTCTTTTCCTCTACTGTAATGTATTTTTTGTGCCTCTTCCTGTGATGTAATTTACCATTTTCTAACTCCTCCTTTTCACATCTCCTGTTACAATCCCTTCACACCCTTAAATCACATTTTTATCATCACATCATTAACTTTATACCCTCTTCCTCTATCTATGTATATCCCTTTTATATATCATGAAAAATACACAGTTATCAAGATTGACAAGTGTCATTTTCACTTATAGGGATAGAAGCAGTTTGCCCATATTGAATAACAAGTTATCCCACCCTGTATAGCTTTTTATGCCTCTATTGTGACTTGTATTTGAAGACCAAATTTTTTATTGATCACTAGCCTTTTCATCAGGAAGGTCTGGAAATCTCTTATTTCATTGAATATCTATCTCCTTGCCTGAAATATTATGCTCAACTTTGCTAGGCAATTAATCCTTGGTTGAAGTCCCAGCTCCTTTGTCTTATGGAATATTGTATTCCATTTCCTTTGCTCATTTAATGTAGAAATTGCAAGGTCCTGACTGTAGCTCCTCAATGTTTGAATGGTTTCTTTCTGGCTGCCTGCAGCATTTTCCCCTTCACTTGATAGTTCTGGAATTTGGCAGCAGTATTCCTTGGTGTTTTCAGCTTGGGATCCCTTTTGGGAGGTGAACAGTGGATTTATTTGATGACTATTTTTCCCTCTGAATCTGGGACTTCTAGGCAATTTTGCTTGATGATTTCTTGGAAGATATTGTCCAGGATCTTTTTTTCATCAAGGCTTTCTGGTAAACCAATAATTCTTATATTTTCTCTCCTGGATCTATTTTCCAGGTCAGTTGTTTTTCCAATTAGATATTTTACATTTTCTTCTATCTTTTCATTCTTTGGATTCTGTGTGACTGATTCTTCATGTGTCACAGAGTCATAAGCTTCTACTTACCTGGTACTAAATTTCATCCAATTTTTTTCTTCAGTTAGCTTTTGCATTTCCTTTTCCATCTGTTCAGTTGTTCCTTTTAAGGAGTTACTTTCTCCAGTTAGGTTTTGTGCTTCCGTTTCCATATGTCCAATTTTCCTTTTGAATTCTTCTGTGATTTCTTTTTTTCATATTTTTAAAGTAATTAGCCATTTTTTCTACTTCTCTAATTTGGCTTTTAAAATTCTTCTTGATCTCTTCCAAAAATGCTCTTTGTGCTTGAGATCAGTTCATATTCCCTCCTGAAGTTTCTGATGGGAGTTCAGTCTCAATGCTGACCTCTTTGTTATTACTGCTTTGGTCCATGTCCCCATAGAAAGATTCTATGGTCTTTTCTTTTTGCTTTGCTTCTTACTCATGATGATGACACTTTTCCTGGCTTTTAAAGTAGATCTCTGCTTCTGAGGCACAAGGGGCTCTGTACTACAGTTCTTGAACCTTGAACTTGAGGCTTTGTGTGTTGTGGTCTCTGGGTCTTCCAGTTAGAAGCTAAAATGTTGCAGCTTACCTGGTGCTGAGCTGGCTGGTGTTGGAAAGCAGAGGCCAGGTGAAGTCTTTCTGGGTTTCCTTGGAGTTACCCTGGAGCTACCTGTTTTAGGTGTGTGGAAGAGGTGGTCTGACCACAGGAAGTCTCTTCTGCAGAGTTAGAGTATAGGCAAGTTCAGCAGATGATGAACCCAACTGTGCTAGTGTATTCCTGATTCCCCTGAGGAGCTGAGGCATGCCTGAAGTCCTGGTGTTGGAAGTTGTGGGCACCAGCCCCCTCCCTGGGGTTCAAAGATCCCTGGGTTTGCTGAAGTAGGGCTGTATGGGACAACTCTGGTCCTGCACTGGTTCCCTTCAGTCATAGCAATAGGGAACCCCATTTATGATATCCCTAGCCTCATGGGCTAAGAGACTGTTTACCCCTCCTGTTGCTCTCACTATTCTAGGATTTTTCCTGGGGAAATATTTTATGGGTCTTTGAAGGTCAACAAGGGGAGAGATAGAACATTTACTGATCACCCTACCATCATGGCTCCAAGTCCAGTAGGTGACTTACAAACATTTAATCTGTGGGCTTATAGTCTCAGGAGAAGCTGCTGCTCAGGAGCAGTTACCTGGGGTTCCAGGCTCTCACTTGCTCATTTCTGCTGGACTCCCATCCTGGGCTTATATGTACGAGTTTCTGCAGTGTGACCTCTGCCTCACACCACCTGGGGCTTCTTGCTTGGCCCTGCCATATCCAGGGCAGCATTGGTACAGTCTGTGCACTGTGGGCTCCTCCAACCTGGTGCAACAGATCCTTCTCATCGACCTTCCAATTGGTCCTGGGCTCTGAATCTGCCACACTCTGTCTCCTATTGGATTCTGCTATTCCAAAATCTGTTCAGATTCTCTTTTTAGAGGTATTTGAAGGAGTTTGTCTTAGAGCTTAGGTGAGTAGCTGCTCTCACTCTGCCATATTGGCTCCACCCCCTATTCCTACTGTAATTAATAACAAGACAAGAAGGTCTAGTTAGATGAACCAGAAAACAAAATCTATAAGTCCCTAATAAGGGTAGGGTTCCTGAGAAAGGGGATTATGCACTAAAGTTGATTACTTTCTGGGCAAAAGTTTTTAAGCAAGTAGGCAAAGACTAGGAGTACTTAAGGATACAATAATACAGGCAAGCTAAGTCTAGTTCTGTGCAAAAAGAAAAATATGAACATTTTACAATTGGGCACCATCCTTGTAGTGCTGGAAAGTCCACAGTTTCATATTAAGTTCAAAATCAATACTTACACAGGATTCCATAATCCAGCAGGTAACAGTATTTGAACATTCAATGAATCAGAAAATGCAAAAGTCTGAAAACACCATCTCACAGGAGATAAGCTGTAAAGGAAACTCACACTAGGAAAAAAAAACTATATAAATACAGATTGAAAGAGAAAGAAATACATACCAATATTTCTCTAGTAGATACTAAAATATTAGGTATCCATGAAAGTCCCTAGTGGAGTATCTGTCTGTGCTCCTTTCAAAAGCAAATGGTATGATTTTATTTCACATAAGGTCCCTCAAATAACCTGCTTCACTCAACCAGAGCCAAATTGACTACAGTTGCCCTTCAACATTCCAAGGTTAACTCTTGGGGAGGGGTAGTAGAGACATCTGTCTCTAATGCTATTTGCTCAATCTCTTTTCTGTTATGTTTCTCTCAATGCTAGCTACTAGCGATAAATATTCCAGTTCCATTTAATCGATTTACATTAACAAGCTTTAACAAATGAGTGTTTACTTGAAAGATATAGTAAGAACAGAAGTGCAGATATTTTCTTGTCCCAATCTCTTTGGGGATCCATACTTTTGTCTTCTATTAGCCTACCTAATTCTTTGGGAAGAGTAAATTAGAGTTAAAACAGATTTTACATAGTATCAGCCTCAAAGTTCATAAACAACTGTGACATCACTGCTAAATGAGATGTTTTTTCAACCATCACTGGACTGGATCCTGAAAGTGTTTTCTTTTTCCTCCAGATCTCATTTCTGCAGTAGCCAGACACAAATTCTACAATGTAATCCACTCTCAAATCTCCTATTGTCTCCTTCTTCTGAACATTTGAAGCTCATAAATTCAAAGCCATCTCTGATGACCTTTACCTAGTAGCAAGAAAGTGTGAAAATTATAGCAACAGAAGCAACAAAAAGGCCACGTGCTCTTAGACTATATTAGGATTGCCCAAGTAGAGATTAAAAAAAATGAGGCCTCTCTCTTCACCTAGAGATTAGCCCTTGCCTCCTCAAATGAAGATGACAGGCAAGAAAGGTATAGACCCAGGTTTTTTGCATGTATCTAATTTTTATCTCCATTTGCTATCAAAGAGGCTCCTCTTTACTGTGTGTTTAGTGTTTCTGGAAAACTTATATTCTGATCTATTATCTATTACAGAGTTATTTGGTTTTGCATATTTTTTAATTCTTCATATAGCTTGGATATTGTACTTTTTTCAGAGATAAATTCCTCCTCCCTAATTGATCATTTCTGTTTTTTATCCATCAGTTTTATTCATCCCAAGATTTTTTAATAAAACATCTCTCACAAAAGAAAAAAAAAGGTCCTTGAGCATAGGGACTGTTTGATTTTTGTCTTATCTCCAGCTCATAGCATGCTATATAAGACATAGTAGACCATCAATAAATGTTTATTGGTTGACTGAATGGTGTGTTGTCAGAATTATATATTTTAATTCTATGATCAACTCTTGTTAAAAATTAGCATCTTAGCCATAGTTGTAAATGGTAGATACATCATTCTATTATTCTGTAATTTTTAAATGATATGACATTTACAATGATTTAGAACTTAATCATATGAGGTTGATCTAAACTTACTTTCAGCCAATCTACCTAACAATTTTTTCAAAGGTTATTGCCAAACAGCAGTTTCTTAGCCCAGTACTGTTTTCCTTAAATTTCTGAGAGTTGATGATTTCAATTGTTGCTGATTGTTTTTACCTAGCTGACTCTACTGATATGTTAATTTCATTTTTTTAATCAGTGTCAAATACTGCTTATTATTACTGCATTTTTCCATCATTAGCTCCTCCTTTTTGATAAGGATACATAGAAACGCATAGGATATGGATGAATTTATTTTGTACACTGCTACTTCACTGAAGTCTTAAGTTATCACAATTGTTTTGCTGATTCTCTAGAGTTTTCTTAGTAAATATTATGTCTTCTACAAATGAGGAAACTATTGTTTCTTTTTGTTTACAATTTTTAGCTTTAATTTCTTTCTTTTAATTGTTATTGCTATTTCTATTACTATGTTTAATAATGGTGGGAATAGGAAACATTTGTGCTATATCCCTTAGTTTATGGGGAAAGGTTCTAAAATTTTTTTATTGAAATAATATTTTTCACTTCAGTATACGTGTGTGTATGTGTGAGTTGTGCATCTAAAAGAGACCTTTCTATACATACGATTTTTGGAATTTTTAAAATGAATGAGGGAAAATAAATAAAGCTATGTTTTGTCAAAAGTTTTTCCTGTATCTATTGCTGTGATATTTTTGCTTACATCATTTTTGCCCTAGTTGCTTTCCTAATCTTGAGTCATTTTTTGAATCTCTGATATAAATTCGCATTGGTCAAAATGAATATGACATAGATATAGTGCTGTTTTCATTTTTATAGC
Source organism: Bettongia penicillata ogilbyi (assembly GCA_023548195.1). Classification (NCBI taxonomy): domain Eukaryota; kingdom Metazoa; phylum Chordata; class Mammalia; order Diprotodontia; family Potoroidae; genus Bettongia; species Bettongia penicillata. The sequence goes on from JAJHZJ010000371.1 coordinate 6,394,746, forward strand.
ATTTTATTTAATTTTTGCAGCAATATTCATTTGTGTTCCTGATCTGTATTTCTCTTTCTCTGCTTTATTCCTGTCTGGTTTAGGTATTGGGACCATATTTATCTCATTAAAAAAGGCTGGAAAGCATTTTTTGCCCAATTATTAACATGATTTTTATTAAGCATAAATTTTTCTGCATATGTTTGATAAAACTCGTTACAAATCTGTCTCAAATGTAACACCCCCTCCTCCTCCACACACTGGTAGATAATTTATGGATTGTTTAATTTCTGTTTCTGTTATTATTTTGAAAGGATATTTTAATTTTGCTCAATTTGAGAATGTCCTTTTTAAAGTATGCATATTTGTCCTACAGATTCTCAATATTCTGGTATATAATTTTGTAGTTTCTGAAAATTCTATTTATTATTACTCTGTTCTTTGTGAACACTCTTTATTTAGTTTGGTTTTCTTTTTAGCACTTTACTCCTGCTTATTGTTAATTGTTACCTAAAAAATATCAGTTTTGTTAGTCTTTTTTTTAAAGTGTCATTTGCTTACTAATCTCCAGAATGTGAAATAAGCATATTTGACCTAAATATGGGACAAGTTGAAAAAGGTATTATAGCTTAAATTTGCAGTGTTAGCTCCAGTGAATGATCCTCAAACTGTTCCCTTGGGAGATAAAAATTAATATTACCTCTGATTTTTACTGGACTAATGGTGTGGTGTAGTTAAAGTTTGTGCTGCACTGATTCTTAGAATCGTCAGTATCTACTTGAATTCACCTCACTCAAAAATTTGATGTGTCCTTGTCTGAATTTGGAAAAGAAAATGTCAAAATAATCTAATATCTTTGCCCAAGAAAACCTCTACTGGGTTCGCAAAAAGTCAGAAACAACTGAAACAACAAATTCTGAGCTAACTTAAAAGCATGATTGAAAGGGAGTGGTGCTATGGAACATGCTCCTAGCCCCTTGGATGGACATTGCTTGCTAACCAATTTAACCTGGGACTCATTTGTGGACTATAAACAAATGACCGGCATAAGCTGTAAGACTCCTCTCCTGACAGTTCCTCAGCCCTTACCTAGCGTTGTGAAATTAGGAATGGTTTGATCTTTCCCAATGGGAAGTCTAACTTGGTGGTCCTTATTTGGGTGGTTCTGATTTTCTAACCAAGATTATTAGAGGCAGTGGTAGCCCTTATAGAAATCAATATTCCATAATTATGAGGGGGGGGTTAGGGAGAGAGAGATTTGATCAGTTACACCTAAAGGCCAACCCACTTGACCAGCTGCAGTCAGTAAAACTTCCCAACTATTCTTACTCCCCACTTTCCTTTGTCTCAATATTTTTTTTCTATGCCATCTGGGTCCCTAGTTTTGCAGAGGTGCCAGAATGGATCATTCAATTAACAACTACATGTCTCACTGTTAATAAACTATCTTCTCCTGAGAAAATGTGCCTCAGTTTAATTTTAGTCAACACTGCTCTAATGACTACTGTGCCTACCCACTGGATAGAAAACATCTAGCATAGTTATACACCAGAAAAGCCCAGGAAGCTTTCCCTGATCCCCATATTGTGTTTTACTATATATAGCATTTTCCTCTGACTTGCAGGATTCATTCAAGTCTAGGTCATGAATTATTGTTTAAAAATTAAAATATGAAATCTACCATTTTTATTTTTGGTTTGTCTCATATACCTTTGTGGGTATTTTTGTTCTCTAATTTCTATTTCCTAAATACTCAATGATTCAATTCCTTAATATATTAGTTCAGTTTTAATATCATGAAATTACAATGCATAGAATACTACTGTAGAGTCTCCCTCTTGTGCACTCTTCTCCCCTCTCATATCTTGAATGAAAATAGTAAACATATCCTTAATGCTTATATTCATAGTTTTAAGTGTAAATTGGAGGGTAGGGACATTCAGTCTTCTATTTTAAGTTTAGGGAGAAAATAGGGAAGTGATTTTTCCCTTGGTTCACCAGACTGCTGAATGACAAGATTCTTATTAGCTACTGTACTTCAACTGAATTTAGGCAAGAGAAGATTCTTGCAACATGAAAGCTACTCCTCACTCCCCAACTCAGCATTGGTCACTTGCCTCAACTTCCTGTGCTACCTGTATAGCAACCATAAGTCTGGATGAAAAGATAATAGAAAGTGCAAAGTGTTTAACTTATCTTTTCCTGAATACCCTCTTCCTGTCCCAATAAGGATGATTATTGAATGGAGGAAGGAAAAGAGACAATCCTTTTCCCATGCCAAAATTTCAGAATGTCCTTTGCCAACAATCTCCTTTTTGAATTATTTATTTGAGCCTAGAAGATCCTGATGTAGGCAAAAGGGAGAAGTACACTCTCTGCAACTCTATCAATTAGCTTTTTATTCATGAATCAAGATGCTTTGCTATTTCATGTAAATAGATCGAATAATATTTTTCCAATATCAACGGTATATAATGTCATTTCCCTCCGTATGTCTCTTGACATTATGAATTTTTATTTTTGCCTTTTCTTATGGCAGGATTGAATCTCCTGTCATTTTCTGAATCATCAGACAAATGGTAAATTTTACTTAAGCATCTAATTTTCATTTTATATGCATTTCTATTTATCAAATATACATATATATAAACAAATTCAACTACTCTGCCATTCTTTTTCACTTAATGGACCATTTGGCTCATTTGCATTTAAAGATATTGTTATTTTATATTCATGTTCCTCTACTTTTTGCTTTGATTTTCTCCTTCTCTTAAGTTGGTCCTTTGTCCTTGTGATCACTGTGATTCTAGTCTCCCTCATTTCTCTGATGGCATGGTCTTCTTTGGCAATGAAGGATGAACACACAGTCTCTTTCCATAGGATCCCTTCAATGTCCTCTCCATGCCTCCCGTATTACATGCCTACCCCATGTTCCTTGACTTGGTTAAATTGATCATTTATTTTTGGCTATCTATCTAAACTCTGTCTCAATCTACTTATCACCTTCCATCTCTCTCTCTCTCTCTCTCTCTCTCTCTCTCTCTCTCTCTCTCTCTCTCTCTCTCTGTCTCTCTCTCTGTCTCTTTGTCTCTGTCTCTGTCTCTCTCTCTCTCCCTCCTCTACTTCTCTACTTTCCTATGTTTCCCATACTTGCTGAGTAACTGAAAATATTACTCTTCTTTTTCTGGTATCCTCTAAGCCAGATAAGTATTCATCTTTTTCCCTTATATTTTGCCTTCATCTTTTTTATTCGAGTCACTTCTTTCTATTATTCCCCCCACACACCCAAGGAACATGGTGATTCTTCTTCAGGGAAATTGAATTTTATTCAATATATAAATTGAATTATTCCTCCTCTCTTAACTCTTTATTTCTCACTAAAATTTTAGCTTCTTACATTCATTTGTCCTTTGTTATTGCTTTACTTTTTAATGTTGGTTTTAAAAGAGCCTTTTCAAACCTGAGAAGACTTATGTGAACTGATACAAAGTAAACTGAGCAGAATTGGGGGAAATTTGCACCCAGTAAGCAATAATGTATGACGTTCAACTTTGAATGACATAATTTCCTGATAAATACAATAATCCAAGAAAATCTGAAGGATTTATGATGAAAAATGCTATCCTCTATCAGAGAAAAGACTGATGGAGTCTGAGTGAAGACTGAAGTATTTTTTATGATTTTGGGTTTTTTTTTTACAATATAGCTAATATGGAAATATGCTTCACATAATTTTGTAGATATATATATACATATACATGTAATTGATATCAAATTTCTGGGTTCTCAATGGGGGGGAGAACGGGAGCATTCAGAATTCAAAATTCTATGAATGTTCAAGATAAATAATTTTAAATAGATTTATCTTTCTCCAAAATAATAAAAAGTATATGTTTTTAGTTTTTCTTTGATAATGGTATTTATTTCCCTTTTTTCTGTTTTTGGAGTTTTTGCAAGGCAAATATTTTCTGCTCATTCTCAGTTTATTTTGGAGGAATGACACAACTGTTGTCTGTTTTGTCGAACTACTTCTTCTTCCATTGATGGATGTTTTGTAGAATGTTATCTGAGGGTATATACCAACTTCCATTAGAAAAATAATGTTTCAATCCCTTCTCTGATTCATCATGGATGCAGAGTAATCTTAAGGTATTCACACTAACTTTTCCTCATAACTCAAGTTATTTTTTCCCCATCTGTCTGTAAACTTGCTTTTAGGAATTGAAATTCTGAGATACAATCATTAGGTGCCTTGAATTTTCATGCCTGAGAGTTGGTTTTTTGTTTTTGTTCTTTTGTTTTTTTTTTTAAAAAATGAGTGCATTTAATCGATCTGTATCTTGCTATCTGTTTTCAAATGTTCTGGGTATATCACTTGTACTACTTCTTGATGTTCTGTGTTTAGGCTTTCCAATTATCTCTTTTTTTTAGGTATGAAGGTGTCCTGTTGTCCTTAAATATTTCTGAGAATCAAATCTGTAGGATCATTTTGGATTATACGGAATTTATATTTCCTAACAATATCATGGTAAATTTTCTTCAACATCTACATTTTTAATTCCAAGACTGCTATTCTCTTTTTCAGTATTTTCTTTTTTCAAAACTTTTCCACTTTGTAGCCTAAGTTTTCTGTACTAATATTTGTGTTTTATTTATTTAATTTATGAAAGCTCCTATTTCTGCAGATTCATTTGTAATATTATAACAAGAAGAAATCCAGAATTTTATTTTTTGTTAATTCTGGATTTTTCTTATTGTTATATTATCCCAAAACAATATAAGAATTTATTCTCTTGATATCTTTTTTTATTGTTTTTTTATTTGCTGACTTTATTTTAAAGCATAATAATTACTTGCATTTTATATTTCTCTGGAATTTTCCTTAATTTTTAAGTGCAAATTTAACTCCATAATTAACTTATCAATATATATTAAATTCATTTTCAAAATAATTATCAGCTGGAGTGGAGCCAAGATGGTGGAGTAGAAAGACTCACATATGCTAGCTCCAAACCCACAGCCCATATATGTCCTGCAAGAAGAACTCCCCACAAATTCTGGAGCACTGCAAGGCACGTAGAAACACAGTGGAAAAGATTTCTGTTCCAGAGAGCCCTGGAGAGCCGTCCCCAGGGTCCATTGCACCCCGGAAAGCAGAGCCCACCCCTGAGCTGCCCTGGCCATGGCCCCAGAAGAGCAGATCCGAGCAGGCTTCAGTGATGGAACCTCCAGTGGCCGGGAAGGTCCCTCCGCCCACAGACGCTCCAGGTCAGTGAGAGGGACATCTGGGCTGGCTGAGAGGGGAGCGGGGTGTCTCCGTGACTCGGGCCCCCTCGGGAGGCAGCGGCAGAGGGAGGGGCAGAGGCAGCAGCCTGAGACTCCCCGAGCAGCAGGCAGAAGTTCAGGGCCATTACCGAAGGCCTCTACATAAATCCCCTCAGGGAACTGAGCCTGGGAGACAGCCCTGCCCCCACCTGCTCCATTACTGAAGGACTCTGCATAAAGCCCCTGAAGGAAATGAGCCTGGGACATGGCCCTGCCCCCACCCAAGCACCAGAACTTAAGCTCACATTGAATAGCAGCCACACCTGCTGCAGAAAGCCCATTTGAATCTCAGACCCCAAGCACTAGCTGGGTGGATCTAGGCAGGGGTGGACAGGAATCTCAGAAGTCAAGTAACAGGCTGGGAAAATGCCCAGAAAAGGGAAGAAAAATAAGACTATAGACAGCTACTTTGATGGGGTACAGATGTTCCTGCCTTTCAATTCTGATGACGAGGAACTATTCTTACCATCAAGGAAAGATGTGAAGGTCGAGGCCTCTCTATCCCAGACATCCCAGGTAGATGTCTGGTAGGCTCAGGCCATGGAAGAGTTCAAAAAGGATTTTGAAAATCAAGTTAGACAGGTGAAGGAAAAACTGGGAAGAGAAATGAGAGAGATGCAAGAAAAGCATGAAAAACGGGTCAATACCTTGCCAAAGGAGACCCAAAAAAATGCTGAAGAAAATAACACCTTGAAAAAGAGGCTCACTCAATTGGCAAAAGAGGTTCAAAAAGCTAATGAGGCGAAGAATGCTTTCAAAAGCAGAATTAGCCAAATGGAAAAAGAGGTTCAAAAGCTCATTGAAGAAAATAGTTCTCTCAAAATTAGAATGGAACAGGTGGAGTCTAATGACTTTCTGAGAAACCAAGAAATCACCAAACAAAACCAAAAGAACGAAAAAAATGGAATAGAATGTGAAATATCTCATGGGAAAAACAAGTGACCTGGAAAATAGATCCAGGAGAGACAATTTAAAAATTATGGGACTACCTGAAAGCCATGATCAAAAAAAGAGCTTAGACATCATCTTCCATGAAATTATTGAGGAAAACTGCCCTGAAATTCTAGAACCAGAGGGAAAAATAAGTATTGAAAGAATCCATCGATCACCACCTGAAAGAGATCCAAAAAGAGAAACTCCTAGGAACATTGTGGCCAAATTCCAGAATTCCCAGGTCAAGGAGAAAATATTGCAAGCAGCTAGAAAGAAACAATTCCAGTATTGTGGAAATACAATCAGGATAACTCAAGATCTAGCAGCTTCTACATTAAGGGATCGAAGGGCGTGGAAGAGGATGTTCCAGAAGTCAAAGGAACTAGAACTCAAACCAAGAATAACCTACCCAGAAAAACTGAGTTTAATACTTCAGGGGAAAATATGGTCTTTCAATGAAACAGAGGACTTTCAAACATTCTTGATGAAAAGACCAGAGCTGAAAAGAAAATTTGACTTTCAAACACAAGAATGAGAAGAAGCATGAAAAAGTAAACAGCAAAGAGAAGTCATAAGGGACTTACCAAAAGGGAACTGTTTACATTCCTACATGGAAAGACAATATTTGTAACTCTTAAAATTTTTCAGTATCTGGGTAGTTGGTGGGACCACACACACACACACACACACACACACACACACACACACACACACATGCACGCACATACAGAAACAGAGAGCACAGAGTAAATTGAATAGGATGGGACCATATCTTAAAAGAAATTAAGGTAAATGGTGACAGAGAAATGTAGTGGGAGGAAAGAGGGTGAAATTGAATGGGGTAAATTATATCTCATTCAAGAAGCAAGCAGGAGACTTTTCAGTAGAGGGAAAAAGAGGAGAGCTGAGAAAAACATGAAGTTTACCCCCATCACATTTGACTAAAGGAAGAAATAAAATGCACACTCACTTTGGTATGAAAACCTATCTTACAATACAGGAAAGTGGGGGAGAAGGAGATAAGCAAGGGGAGGGGATGATGGTAGGGAGGGTAATGGGAGGAGGGAGCAATTTGAAGTCAACACTCGGGGAGGGACAGGATCAAAAGACAGAATAGAAACAATGGGGTCAGGATAGGATGGAGGGAAATACAGTTAGTCTTACACAACACAACTATTATCGAAGTCATTTGCAAAACTACACAGATATGGCCTATATTGAATTGCCTGCCTTCCCAAAGGGAACGGGTGGGGAGGGAGGGATGGGGAGAATTTGGAACTCAAAGTTTTAGGAACAACTGGTTAGTATTGTTCTTGCTACTAGGAAATAAGAAATACAGTTAATGGGGAATAGAAAGTCATCTGGCCCTACAGGACAAAAGAGAAGATGGGGACAAGAGAAGGGAGGGATGATAGAAGAGAGGGCAGAATGGTGATAGGGAAAATTAGATTGCTTGGTGTATTGGGGTGGGGGGAGGGGATAAAAGGGGAGAAAATTTGGAACCCAAAATTTTGTGAAAATGAATGTAAAAAGTTAAATAAATAAATTTTTATTTAAAAAAAAGAATGATTAAACATATATTCAACATTTTGTAGTACTCTCTATCTCTTGTTTGAATTCCTCCCCCCAACCCCATAGATGTGACAAGTAGACTATTCCTTGCTCTTCTAATTTGATTGCTTCATAGTCTACGGTACCTTTTAGCAAGATGTAGTTTCTTTCCTTACCTCTTTTAATTAGGTCTATTTTTGCTTTTTACTTTGTCAGAGATCAGGATTGCTACCCCTGCTCTTTTTTTAACTTCAGCAATATAATTGTTTCTGCTTAGCTCTTTGCTCTGTGTGTGTCTCCGTGCTTCAAGTATATTTCTTGTAAACATATTGTAGGATTTTGGCTTTTGATCCACTCTGCTTTCTGCTTCTGTCTTATGGGAGAGTTCATCCAATTCACATGTACAGTTATAACTACTACCTGTGTATTTCCCTCTATCTTATTCTTCATCCTGTTTGTTTTCTCTCTCCTTTCACCCTTTCTGTCCTCACCATTATTTTGCTTGTGTCTACCACCTCCTCTGATCTGCTCTCCCTTCCTTCAGCCTGTACTTCACCCCTTTTATTTAATTGCCTTTACTCTTACTTCTCTCCCAGGTAATATAGATGGTTATATCCAGTTGGCTGTGTTTATTATTCTCTCTTCAAGCCAATACTGACAATAAGCTTCAACTGATACCCATCCCTCTCCAACTTCCCCTCCACTGTAATAGGTCTTTCTTCCCTCTTCATGGGAGAAAATTTACTCAATTCGACCTCTTCCTTCCTTCTGTACCCATTATACTCTTCTTTCTCATCCCTTAATTTTTTTAATGTCATTCCCTCAAATTCACCTTCTGTCTATGTATATTCCTTCAATCTGTATTGTTAATCATACAGTTTTTAAGAGTTGCAAGTATCATCTTCACATGTAGTGATGCAAACAGTTGACTCCATTGAGTACCTTACATTTTCTTTTCCCTTTTTACCTGTTTATACTTCCCTTGGGTCATGATATCAGAATTTTGAGTTTATTTCTGCTCTTCACCTTATGAAGGCTTAAAATCCTTTTATTTCATTCAATAACTATTTTTTCCCTTAATGTGTTATTCTTAATTTTGCTGGGTTAGCAATTTTTGGTTATAGTCCTAGCTCCTTTGCCCTCTGGAATATTATATGCCATGACCTCTGATCCTTTAATGTTGCAGCTGCTGAGTCCTATGTGATTCTGACTATGAATCTCCAGTATTTGCGTTGTTTATTTCTGGCTACTTGTAGTATTTTTTTTTTTGACCTGATAGTTCTGAAATTTGACTATGATGTTCCCTGAGGTTTTCCTTTTGGGATCTCTTTTCTGAGGCTATTGGTGAATCCTTTCAATGCTTGCTTTGCCCTCTGGTTCCAGAACATCAGGGCAGTTGTTTTTTTTTTGATAAAAGATGCTGTCCAGTTCCTCCTTCTGATTATGATTTTTATATAGTTCAATAATTCTGACACTGTGTCTTCTGGATCTATTTTCCAACTCAGTTGTTTTTCCAGTTCTTTGGAATTTCTTTGGCTAATTCTTAATGTTTCCTAGAGTCATTAGTTTTCACTTTTCCAATTCTAACTACTAAGGTGTGGTTTTCCTCAATTAGTTTTTGTACTTTCTTTTCCATTTGGCCAATTGTACTCTTTAAGGAGTTGTTTTCTTGAGTGGATTTTTGTATCTCCTTTTCCATTTGGCCAATACCATTTTTTAAGCAACTTTCCAAACTGTTGACCCTTTCTTCATACTTCTCTTGCATCACTCTCATTTCTTTTTCCACTTTTCTTCTACCTCTCTGCTATCATTTTTAGATCCTTTTTGAGCTCTTCAATGAATTCTTTTTTTTTCTGGGCTTGAAAACACTTCCCATTTTTCCTGGGAGTTTTGCCCATAAGGGTTTTGACTTTGGTGTTCCCTTCTGAGTTAGGGTTTTGGTCTTTCCTATCACCATAATTTTCTATGATCAGATTCCTTTCTTGTTGTTTTATTTTCATCTTTTTTGTGGGGGAGAGGGGAAGACTTTTTCCTTTTTTTAAATTTTAGTACTGAACCCAGGATGGAAGAGGCAGTGTCTCTGGCTTCTTGTGCTAGTGGCTACTGACCCTGGCTGTTTACCTGGTGCTGTGTGGATGTTGCCCTGAAGCCCATGGAGGACCCTTGTTTCTGGTTGAGGGGATGGGATGGGGGGGTTATCTAGTGCCATCAATGTCTGACACCTTACCTGGTGCTGGAATCCTAGTGATGATGGCTGGCCTGTGCTAAGGCCTTGTGGGGTGTTTCTGCATTTCCTCATAGCTACATTGAAGTACATTTAGGTCTGGCCTCTTTGCCTAGGCTGTGCTGAAGTATGGCAGACTAGTGGTTGCATAAGGCTTCCTGTTTGCTTGGGCACCAATAGGATTGACATCTACCTATTTGCCCAAGGCTACATTGCAGCACTGAGTGATTCTTAAGCTGGAGCCTTCAAGTTTGCAGTTATGCTAAGGTATGTAGGGGTGTCCTGGTATTGTTGTTTACCTGTTCCACCACACTATGGCTCCTCATCAAACAATGGTTAATAAGAAAACAGAGTCCTATATACCACACTTAACATTTTCTTCTTTTCTTGAAATTTCAGTATTCTTCTTTTCTGCTAAAGTATATTTGAAACCTTCCTTGTTGACCCATATGCTTCTTTGTCCTCTGGTTTCTTCAGTATCAGAATGGTCCTGCAAAAGATGTTTGTTTATCTTTATAGCAATAATAGGTGGGCAGATCTTTCCCTACAAATTATAGAATCATAAGATCATGAATTTAGTGGTAGAAAGGACTTTAAAGACCATATAGTTTATGTCTTGTTGAAATATGAAATATGAGGAAACTGAAGCCCAGAGAGATTAAACAATTTATCTAAAGTCATGAAAATGATATTAAGTAGCAGGACTGGGATTGGAATAAAGAATCAAGGTCAAATCCAATATCACTGTATTTTCTCATTTTTGTTTTGTCTCTTAAAGACGATTGGTGTTCTTTTTATAGATGCCATTAACAACTATAGCACACCCTCTGGGGCTACTCTCCCCAACTTGTACTTATAGGTTGGATCCTCAGGAAAGCTATTGCCTCTACCTTCAAGGTATCCTCTGGATCCATGTTTATAATATATCATCCATAAACCCTCTGCCAGTTAATTTACTAATAGTGGTTAACTAATTGATAAAATAATCTTGGAGGAAAGATATTTCCTGAGTTATTGCAAAAAGAGTAATCACAAAATATTTTCCAATATACTTGGAGTGTACTTTCCAAGAACTTTGTTCAGTTTCAGTGGGGATGGTGGATACATACACAGAGTTCACCAGTACAAAAGCATACCCCATGTAGATAATTTACACTTCTGTCACAATAGGACCTCAATGTCCTTTCTTCTCTCCTGATACTCCACCTGGCCACAACTTCTGCTGAACAGGTGATTTGACTGAACTCCCAGAGCCTCTTTCTTTCTATAATTCAGTTGTTGAAACCAGAGTTAATTCTCTCTGGATTCCTAAAGCTCTGCCTTTTTCTTGTCTCTTGTTTTGACTTACTGGAACTAATTACATTTCAATGTCTCCTACTAGGTTAGTATCTCTTTTGAAAGATACCATGGCTGATGAGGAGTAAGGGAGGAGGAAAAAAAACCCCTCCACCAAAAGGGAAAGAAACAATTCCATATTGAAGAATGGGATCTTCTCTATCTTTTCTACTTCTAGAGATCACATTGTTAACATCTTGACTGTAGCATTTATTCACTGTTATAAAGTGTGTTGTACTTTTTAAAGATCCTTGAGGAGAAGAAGGTTTGACTCCCCTGTCATTTCATCAATAAGAATTTATTTCATATCTCATACAGTGGTAAGATGCTTTAGACAAGTCTGTGCATTCTGTTTTTGAACTCTGTTACCTGCTCTTTACTTCTGTGATTTCATCTGCTGAGATTAGAGGAAACCAATTTATCTAGAGTATCCTGATTACTATCAGAGCTGTATGCCAAAAATGCATATTCATGTAACATTTTATAGTTACATATATGTATATATGTACACATATATGTTTGTGTGTATATGTATATATATGTATGTGTATGAAAACCAGAGCCACAGTACTTTGCTAAGCCTATATCCTTTATGAGGATACATGCATATGCATGCATATACATATATACACATATATAAGTGAGTGAGTGTGTGCACACATGTGTATATGTAAAATCAAATTTCAGAGTTCCCAGGTCAAAGAGAAAATATTTCAAGCATTCAGAAAGAAATAATCTAAATACTTTAGAGCCACAGTCAGGATCACATAAAATTTAGCAGCTACCAAATCTAAGAAGTAGAAGGGTTGGAACACAATACTCTGGAAAGCAAAAGATCTAGGATTATAGAATAGCCTACACAGAAAAATTGAGTATACTCCATTGTCAGGGAGGAGGGGGAATAGAGATTTCATGAAATAAGGGACTCTAAAGCATTCCTGATGAAAATGGATACAAAATTTGGCTTTGAAATACAAGTTTGAAAAGAAGAATAGAAAGATAAATGTGAAAGAAAAATATGTGATTAAATAAAGTTACACCATTTACATTCCTATATGGGAAGATAATATATGTTAACTATTAGGAACTTCATCATTGTTAGGCTAGTTAAAAGTGCTCTACATAGAAAGAGGACACAAGAACGAGTTGTTAATGTTGAAATTATCTTTAAAAAGGATGAATGAGAAAGAGGGGTAAACTGGGAGAAGGAGAAAAGGAGAGAAAACATTGGAGAAGCCTCATATAAAAGGGGCATGCAAGGAATAATTTCTACCATGGAGTGTGAAATAGGTGGACAATACTTGAACATCTTATCATTTCAAATTGGTTCAAAGAAGGAAGAATATGTGTGTGTGTGTGTATGTATGTGTGTATGTGCATACACAAACACAGTAGACTGAGTATAGACATCTATCATTCCCAACATTGAAGAAGGAGATGAAGTGAATAAGAGAAGGGGAGGAGGTTGTGAAAAAAGGAAGGAAGAATTCAAAGAGTGGAAGTAGTCAGAAGCAAAAAAGATTTTTGAAGAGGGATAGGGTAAAAAGAGAAAGAAAAAGATAACCAGAAGAAAATAGGATAAAGCGTAATATATAGTAATCACAGCTGGATGGGACTGGGATGAACTCACTTGTAGAATGGAAGGAGAATGGATGACTTTTTTTTAAACACTATCTATATTTTGTTGTGTTTTCATTTATTTTGTTCAATGTTTTCAATTATAATATGGTTCCACATTTTGGTTGCACTTGGAAGTGTGGACTACATAAGGCCCACCAGGGGCATGTTTGACACCTCTGTATATCCACAGCATTCTTGTTCAAGATGGAGCTGTTCTCTGAGATCACTCATATGCATATACATATATACATATATGTATATATGCACACAATATATGTATGTGTGTGCATATATACACATACACATGCATGTATACACAAACATACATGTGTATGCACATATGTGTATATACAGGTATATGCATGCATATGTATATGTGTGCATGCATGTGTATATATGTATTGTATTGCATATGTATGTGTGTATATACATACATGCACATGTTCACATATACACATACATACACATACATATATACATAATTTATTTTTCAGTATTCACCATTCACTTCCACAAGTATTTGAATTCTAAATTTTTTCCCCATCTCACCCAGCCCCCAAACCAGGACAGCATGTACCCATCTATCCCTTAACACAGTCTGTCCTCTCTTCTATGACCCCTGTTCTCCCATCCACCCTCCCCTCTATTTTTCTGTAGAACAAAATAGGTTTCTACATCCCATTGCCTGCACATTTAATTTCTAAGTTGCATACAAAACCAATTTTTAACATTCATCTTTAAAGCTTTGAGTTCCATATTCTCTCCTTTCCTCCCTCCCTACCTACCCTTATTGACAAAGCAAACAATTTAATATAGGTCAGACATGTGTAGTCATGCAAAACACTTCCATAATAGTCATGATCTAAAAGATTACACACATTTCCCTTTGTCCTGTCCTGCACTCCATTTATTCCATCTCTCCGTTGACCTGTCACCCCACAATAGGGTTAACTTTTGATTATCCCTTTCCCTAATTTGCCATCCCTTCTGTTATCTTCCCTCTCCTATCCCCCACTCCCATCTTCCTGCAAAGTAAAATAGATTTCCAAATTCAACTGAGACTGCCTTATTCCCTCCTTAAGCAAAACCCAATGAGAGTAAGATTCACTTGTTCCTTTTTATTTCCTTCCTCATTCCCTCAAATGCAAAAGCTTTTTCTTGCCTCTGGCATATCAGATGATTTGCTAAATTCTACCAGTCCCTTTCTCTTTCTCCCAGTACATTCCTCTCAAAAGCAAATTTTATTTTTTTTATGAATTTTCCCTTTACATCCAGATTATCCTGTGGCTTCTGTCTACACACACACACACACACACACACACACACACACATGCACACATACATACATATATACATATACACACACGTATATGCACATACATACATATAATATAATATACAATACATACATACACATACAAACCTACAAATACACATGCATATATATATATATATACATACACACATATGTGTGTATACATACACATATACATACATAAATTCCCTCAAATTGCCCTAATATTGAGAAAGGTCTCATCAGTTAAAATATCATCTTTTCACATAGGAATGTAAACAGTTCCACTTTAATGAGTGCTTTATGGTTTTTCTTTTCTGTTCACTTTTACATTTTTCCCTTCATTCTTGTATTTGAAAGTTAAATTTTCTCTTCAGTTCTGGTCTTTTCAACAAGAATGCTTGAAGTCCTCTGTTTCAATGAAATTCCATTTTCCCTCTGAAGTATTATACTCCGTTTTGCTGGGTAGATGATTCTTGGTTTTAATCATATCTCATTTGACCTCTGGAGTATCATATTACAAGTCCTTCATTCCTTAGTGTAGAAGCTGCTAAATCCTGTGTTATCTTGATTGTGTTTCCATAACACTTGAACTGTTTTGTTGTTTTTTTTTTCCTGGCTGCTTGTAATATATTCTCCTTGACCTGGGAACTCTGGAATTTGGTTACAATATTCCTATGAGTTTTAGTTTTGGGGTCTATTTCATGAGATGATCAGTGGATTCTGTCTATTTCTATTTTACCCTCTGAGTCTAGAATATCAGGGCAGTTTTTCTTGATAATTTCTTGGAAGATAATGTCTAGGAGTTTTTTGTTTTTTTATCATGGTTTTCAGGTAGACCAATAATTTTTAAATGATCTCTCTTGGATCCATTTTCCAGGTCCATTGTTTTTCCAATGAGATATTTCACATTGTCTTTTTTTCCCATTCTTTTGGTTTTGTTTTATAATTTCTTTATTTCTCATAAAGTCATTAGCTTCCATCTTCTCCATTTCAGTTTTTTTAATTTTAATTTTATTTTATTGACACTTTATTTTTAATTTTCAACACTCATTCCACAGCATTTTGAGTTTCAAATTTTCTCCCCATCTCCCACCTCAAGATACCATGGATTCTCATTACCCCTTCTCCCAATCTACCCTTCTCCCTATCACACCTCTTCCTTTCCCTTATTCCCATCTTCTCTCTTTTCTTGTAGGGCAAGATAGATTTCTATACATTGTCTGTATTTCTTATTTCCCAGTTGCATGCAAAAACAATTCTCAAAATTCATTTCCAAAACTTTGAGTTCCAACTTCTCTCCCTTCCTCCCTCTTATACCCACGGAGAGGGCAAGCAACTCAATATAGGCCATACATGTGTAGTTATGCAAAAGACTTCCGTGATAGTCATGTAGTGAAAGACTATTTATATTTCCCTCCATCCTATCTGGTCCCCACATTTATTCTATTCTCTCTTTTGATTTTATCCTTCACCAAAATTGTTTACTTCTAATTACTCCTTCACCTCATTTGCCCTCCTTTCTATCATCCCCAGCCCACACCCCACCTATGCCCTTCTCCCCTGCTTTCCTATAGTGTAAGATAGATTTTAACACCAGATTGAATATGCATGTCATCAACTCCTTAAGTCAAATGTGATGAGAGTAAACTTCATTTTTTGTCTCTAACCTCACTCCCTGTTCCCTTCCATTGAAAAAGCTTTTTCTTGCCTCTTATATGAGAGATAATTTGCCCCATTCCATTTTTCCCTTTCTCTTCCCAATATATTCCTCTCTCATTTCTTAATTTTATTTTTTAGATGTCAGACCTTCCTATTCAATTTACCTTGTGTCTAAATACACACACACACATACACTTATATGTATGTATGTATATGTATAATCCCTCCAACTACCTAAACACTGAGAATAGCTTAAGAGTTACAAATATCATTGTTCCATGTAGAAAAGTAAACAGTTCAACTTTAGTAAGTCTCTTATGACTTCTCTTTCCTGTTTACCTTTCCATGTTTCTCTTGATTCTTATATTTGAAAGCCAAATTTTCTATTTAGCTCTGGTCATTTCATCATGAAGTCCTGAAAGTCCTCTATTTCATTGAATGATCATTTTCCTCCCTGAAGTATTATACTCAGTTTTTCTGGGTAAATGATTCTTAGTTTTAATCCTAGTTCTTTTGACTTCTGGAATATCATATTCCAAGTCCTTTGATCCCTTAATGTAGAAGCTGCTAGATCTTGTGTTATCCTTATTGTATTTCCACAATACTTAAATTGTTTCTTTCTGGTTGCTTTCAATATTTTCTCCTTGATGTGTCAACTCTGAAATTTGGCTAAAATATCCCTACAAGTTTTCTTTTTGGGATCTCTTTCAGGAGATGATAGGTGAATTCTTTAAATAATTTTTTTCCCCTCTGATTCTAGAATATCAGGAAAGTTTTTCTTGATAATTTCATGAAAGATGATGTCTAGGCTGTTTTTTATCATTGTTTTCAGGTAGATCCATAATTTTTAAATTTTCTCTCCTGTATCTATTTTTCAGGTCAGTTGTGTTTCCAGTATTTCACATTGTCTTCTATTTTCTCACTCTTTTGTTTTCATTTCATAAGTTCTTGGTTTTTCATAAATTCATCAGCTTATATCTGCTCCAATCTAATTTTTAAAGAAATATTTTCTTCAGCGAGCTTTTGAACCTCTTTTTCCTCTTGGGTAATTCTGCTTTATAAAGCATTCTTATCCTCATTGGCTTTTTGGACCTCTTTTGACATTTGGGTTAGTCTATTTTTGAAAGTATTATTTTCTTCAATATTTGTTGAGTCTCCTTTAGAAGGCTGTTGACTCACTTTTAATTATTTTCTTGCATCATTCTCATTTTTCTTCGTAATTTTTCTTCCACCTCTCTTACTTGATTTTCAAAATCATTTTTGAGCTCTTCCATGACCTGAGACCAGTGCATATTTTTTGGAGGTTTTAGATGCAGAAGTCTTGACTTTTATGTCTTCCTCTGTTGCTATGCATTGTTCTTCCTTATCTGAAAGGATGAAATACAATACCTATTCACCAAGAAAATAACTTTCTATAGTCTTATTTTTTTCCCTTTTTGGGGCATTTTCCCAGCTAGCTACTTGACTTTTGAGTCCTTTGTTAAGTAAAGGATATACTCTGGGGACCTATAAATTCTCAGTTCCTCCAAGGTGGCACAATCAAGGGAGAGGAATTTTACTTTTCTCCAGGCCTGTCCTCTGGTCTAGGAGTAATCACAAACACTCTTCTGCCCAGGATCTGCAAGTAGGATTCCCTCTCCAGAGCCTCCACCAGCTCCACTAGCCAGTGCTCCTTCTCACCCTAGAATCACCACTCAATGTTGAGATCCATATCAGCAGCTCAATTCCCCCAGGATCTTTAGGTTGAGGGCCCCAAAACTGGATGCTGCCCCTGCCTGGGGCCAGGGCTAGGGCAGGACCCTACTCCCTTCTCACCCAGGTGAAAGAGTTTTCTCACTGACCTTTGAAGCTCTCTTTGGAGTTTGTGGGTTGAGAAATCTGGCAACCAAAGCTGCTGCCCATGACCACTCCATGAAGCCTGCTCTGGGCATTTCCATGCTGTGCAGTGCTGCCAAGGCTGGGCTGCCCTTCCTGGACTGCTCTCTGCTCTGAGCCTGGTGCAATAGAACTTTCCTGTTAGCTTTCCAGGCTGCCTTGGGCTGAAAATCTCTTTCACCCTGTCATTTTGTGGCTTCTGCTAATCTAGAATTTGTTTAGATTCATTTATATAGGTATTTTATGGGCTATGGAAGGAAAGCTACAGCAAGTCCATCTTTCAACTCCTCCATTTTTGATTCTGCCTCCTCCATTCCAAATTAAAAAAATATTTTCTTCAATGTGTTTTTAGTCCTTTTTCTTTTGGCCAATTCTGCTTTTTAAGGCATTCTTTTCCTCACTAACTTTTTGGACCACTTTTGCCATTTGGATTAGTCTATTTTTAAAGGTGTTATTTTCTTCAGCACTTTTTTTGCATCTCCTTTAGCAAGCTGGTGAAACATTTTTCACGATTTTCCTGCTTTGCTCTCATTTCTCTTCTTTATTTTTACTCAGTTCTCTTACTTGACTTTAAAAATCCTTTTTGACCTTTTCCATGATCTGAGACCATGTCATGTATTTTTTGCAGAATTTTGATATAGAATCTTTGGTCTTGCTCTCTTACTCTAGTAAGCTTTGCTCTTCCTCTGGTTGAATGCTTTGATATTCCTCATCTGAAAAGACAGAAGAAAACACCTTTTTACCAAGAAAATAACCTTCTGTAGTTTTATGTTTTTCCCTTTGGGGGAATTTTCCCAGCCAATTACTTGAAGGTTGAACTTTTTGTCAAGTGGAGGGCATACCACCCCAGGTTTCTAAGTTTTTTGTGCAGCTGTTTTCAGAGATATCTCTAGAGACCTGTAAGTTCTCAGTTCCTCCCAAGTGGTATAATTAAGGGAGAGGTATTTTTTCCCTCGCCATAGCTATTACTAGTTCTGCCACACCAGTACTCCTCACTCCAGGACTGCCACTCAGGACTGACACTGATCTCACTTGCTCAATTCCCCTACCATCTGTAGAGCAAGAACTGCAGAAGCATCAGCTGTTGTGGCATTGGCTGCCTCTACCCTGGGGCTGGGGTTGGGGCTCTGACCCACATGACAGAGATTTCTCACTGACCTTTGAAACTGTCTTTGGCATTTGTGGATTGAGAAATCTGGAAACTGCAACAGCTGCCAGTGCCCTGAGACCTGCTGTAGTCCTGTCTATGCCATGCTGGATTGTACTCTGCTCAAAGACTAATGCAATAGACCCTTCCTGTCAGCCTTCCAGGTTTTCTTGAGCTGGAAATCTGTTTCTGTAATTTTGTGACTTCTGTTGCTCTAGAATTTGTTTAGGGTAATTTTTACAGGTATTTTAAGGGCTTGAGGTGGAGAGTTCGAGCAGGTCTCTGTATCTACTCTGCCAGCTTGACTCCATCCCCTATCAGAATGGATTATAAACCAGAATCCAACAATATATCACTTACAAGAAACACACTTGAAACTGAGAGACACACACAAAGTTAAAAGGGGGAGGGTGGTAGCACTGGATCAGAATCCATTATGCTTCAGTTGAAGCAAAAATGACAAGGGAAGCAAGCATGAACCCAGACAAAGGAAAGCAATAATTGACTCATTTAAAAATGCCATCTGACTAGTGGCATTGCAGGACAGCTATGAGTCCTCCAGCCCTAATACAGAATTGCAAGCTCTTGAACCCTGACACAATAGGTGAGCCTGGGATGGACCATACCAGGGCAGGGGGCAAGATACAAGCACATGAAGCCCTAGAGAAGAAAACCAGTGACCAGATCCCTGTGCTACAGCACAAGAAGCTTGGAAGAGTGTCTCCTGTGCCCCAGAAACAGGTCATTTTTTTTTTTTAATGAGCAAAAAATAAAAAGAGCTGTGACCATAGAAGGCTACTATGATGACAGAGAAGATCAACACAAACTCAGACAAGGACAGTAATGTCAAAATGCCTACATGGGAAACCTCAAAGGAGAATGTGGATTAGTCTCAAGCCCAAAACGTCCTCTCAGAAGAAGTCAAAAAGTATTTTAAAAAAGAAGTAAAAGTGGTAGAAGAAAAGTTGAGGAAAGAATTGAGAATTATACAGAAGAATTATGGTGGAAAAGAGTCAACAGCTTAGAAAAGGAAACACAAAAAATGACTGAAGGAAACAACTCTGAAAAATGAAATGTCCAACTGAAAAAAAAAGTACAATGAAGAAAGCAACACCTTTAAAAGTAGAATTGGCCAAATGGAAAAGGAGGTAAAACAGGTAACTGAGAAAATAATCCCTTAAAAATTAGAAATAGGCAAGCAGAAGCTAATTACTCTATGAGACATCAAGAATCATTCAAATTCAAAAGAATGAAGAAAATACAAAATATCAGTGGAAAAAACAATTTATTTGAAAAATAGATAAAGGATAGATAATTTAAGAATTACTGGACTACGTGAAAGTCATGAACAAAAAAGTGTCTGAGCAGTATCTTTCAAGAAATTATCAAGGAAAACTGGGCTGATATCCTAGAAGCAGAGGGTAAAATAGTTATTAAAATAATCCACTGATTAATTCCTGAAAGTGATACCAAAATGAAAACTCCTAGGAATATTGTAGCCAAATTGCACAATTATCAGGTCAAGGAGAAAATATTGTAAGCAGCCAGAAAGAAACAAATTAAATATTGTGGAGCCACATTCAGGATTACAAAGAAATTAGCAGCTTCTACATTAAAGAGTCAGAGGGCTTGGAATATGGAATATGATATTAAGGAAGGCAAAGTAACTTAGATTACAACCAGGAAACAACTGTCCAGCAAAATTGAGCACAATCTTTCAGGAGAAAAGACAGAAATTGAGTGAAATGGGAGCATTTCAAACTTTCCTGATGAAAAGGCCTGAGCTAAATGAAAAATTTGTTCTTCCAATAGAAACTCAAGAGAAACATAAAAATGTAAACAGGAAAGAAAAAAATGTTATTCTATGAGGTTAAACTGTTTTAATTCCTACACAGGAAAATGATTCTTATAAGTCTTGAGAACTTGATCTTTATTATGGCAGTTAGAAGGAGCATGCACAAACAGAGGGTGGGTATAAGTTGACTTCAATGTGATGATGCAAAAAAAAATTAAGAGGTGAAAAGGAATTGTACTGAAAGAAGAATAAGGGGAGGGGAGCCGAATAGAGCAAATTACATTACATGAAGAAGCACAAAATACCTATTACAGTAGAGGGAAAGAAGGGAGGGTTGAGTATTGTTTGAACTTTACTCTCCTCAGATTCAGTTTAAAGGGAAAATGACTTACACATTCATTTGAGCATGGAAATTTAGCTTGACCTATAAGGAAATAGGAGGGGAAAATAAAAGAAAATGAATGGGGGGCAGATAGAAGGGCAGCATTAGGAGGAGAAAGCATGAAAGGAAAGGGCAGAGCTGACAAAAAGGGAGGACAGATTGAGGGAGGTAGTGGTCAGAAGTAAAGCACTGGTGAGGAAGGGCAGGGTGAAAGAAGAGAAAAAAATTAAGGAGGTGAATAAAACTCTGAATACGTTAGATACAATAGATCTTTGGGGAAAATTGAATGGAGATAGAAAGAAACATACCCTTTTTCTCAGTGGCACATGGCACATATACAAAAATTGAACATGTAGTACACCATAAAGACCTCACAATCTGGTGCGGAAAGGCAGAGATAGTCAATGTATCCTTTTTGAACATAATGAAATAAAAACTATATATAATGAAAGGTCATGGAAATATAAATCAAAAATTAATTAGAAACTAAACAATCTAATGCTAAAGAATGAGTAGGTTAAACAACAAATCATAGAAACAATCAACAACTTCATTCACAATAATGAGACAACCTAACAAATCTTATGGGATACTGTGAAAGTTTTTAGGGGAAGTTTTATATCTTTGAATGCCTACATAAATGAAATAGAGAAAGAAGAGATCAACAAATTGGGCATGCAGCTGAAAAAGCATGCATTGAAAATCCCCGGGAAGCAGGGATTGCATATAGCTCAGCCCTAAAAGCATGGAGCACATGCAGCGCAGCTAGGAAGCAAAGAGCACAGCCTGATGTGGCAAGGACAAGAGCACAGCCTGATGTGGCAAGGACAGGAGCCTGAACAGCCTTCTGGGAGCCACTGGCAGCACCAGTTCCTAGATTGCTCAACCCACAAATAGCTTCAAAGGTCAGTGAATGGATCACTTCACCCAGGAGAAGGGAGCTTGGTCTGCACCCCCAGCGGCAGTAGCTGCCATTTTTGAAGCTCTCTACCTAGAGCCCCTGCAGGAATTGAGCAGCTGATCTGAATCTCAGCCCTGAGCTCAACCCTGACTAAGAACTTAAAAGTCAAGTAACTGACTGGGAAAATGCCTGAAAAAAGCAAAAAAGAATGAGACAATAGAAGATTATTTTCTTGGTGAGTAGGTACTTCCTTCCATCCTTTTGGATGAGGAGGAACAATTTAGGTCTTCAGAGGAAGAAGTAAAAGTCAAAGTTTCTGCAGGTAAAACCTCCAAAATAAATAGGCAATAGTCTCAGGCCATGAAAGAACTCAAAAAGGATTTTGAAAATCAAGTAAGAGAGGTGAAAGAAAAATTGGGAAGAGAAATGAAAGTGCTGCAAGAAAACAATGGAAAGCAAGTCAACAGTTTGCTAAAGGAGACCTGAAAATGCGGAAGAAATTAACACCTTAAAAAATAGACTAACTCAAATGGCAAAAGAGGCTCAAAAAGACAGTGAGGAAGAAAATTCTTTAAAGAGTGGAATTACTCAAATGGAAAACAAGGTTCAAAAGCCCACTGAAGAAAATAGTTAATAATTAGAATAGAATAGGTGAATGCTAATGACTTTATAAGAAACCAATAAATTACTAAACAAAACCATGAAAAAAATAGAAGATAATGTGAAATATCTCATTGGAAAAAATAACTTACCTGGAAAACAGATCCAGGAGAGACAATTTCAAAAGCCATGATCAAAATAAAAGAGACCATACATCGTCTTTCTTGAAATTATCAAGGAAAACTGCCCTGATATTCTAGAACCAGAGGATAAAATAAATATTGAAAGAGTCCCCTGATCACCTCCTGAAAGAGATCCAAAAAGAGAAACTCCTAGGAATATTATAGCCAAAGAGTTCTCAGGTCAAGGAGATAATATTGCAAGCAGCTAGAAAGTAACAATTCAAGTATCATGGAAATACAGTCAGAATAACACAATATCTAGCAGCTTCTACATTAAGGGATTGAAAGATTTGGAATATGATATTCCAGAAGTCAAAAGAACTAGGATTAAAACCAAGAATCACCTACCCAGCAAAACTGAGTATAATACTTTAGGGGAAAAAAATGATTATTCAATGAAATAGAGGACTTTCAAACATTCTTGATGGAAAGGTCAGACCTAAAAAGAAAATTTAACTTTCAAACACAATAATCAAGAGAAGCATGAAAAGTTAAACAGGTAAGAGAAATCATAAAGGACTTTCTCAAGTTGAACTGTTTACATTTCTACATGGAAAAACAATATTTGTAACTCTTGAGACTTTTCTCAGTATTTGAGTAGTTGGAGGGATTACACACACACACACACACACACACACACACACAGGTAGATATACTGAAAACCAAAGGAGAGAATCATAAAATTTAAATTTCAAAAACTATTGAAGTAATAAATAAAATTATGTCCTGGTTTTATGAAGAAACCAATAAAATTAATAAACCTTTGGTCAATTTGATTAAAAAAAGAAAAAAGAAAATCAAATTACCAATATCAAAAGTAGAAAGGGTGAACTCGCCTCCAATGAGGAGGAAATTAAAACAATAATTAGAAATTACTTTACCCAACTGTATGCCCATAAATTTGACAATCTATGTGAGATAGATGAATATTTTAAAAAAAACATAAATTGCCCAGATTAACAGAAGAGGAAGTAAAATACTTAAATAACCCCATCTCAGAAAAAGAAATTGAATAAGCCATCAATGAACTCCACAGGAAAAAAATCTCCAGGACCAGATGAAATTAGAAGTGAATTCTCTCAAACATTTAAAGAACAATTAATTTCAATACTATGTAGAGTACTTGGGAAAACTGGTGAATGAGGTATCCCATCAAGTACTTTTTATAAGACAAATATGGTTCTGATACCCAAACCAGGAAGAGCCAAAACAGGGAAAGAAAATTATATACCAATTTCTTTGATTCAAATAGATGCAAATTTTTAAATAAGATATTAACAAAAAGAATATAGCAACTTGTCATGAGAATAGTACGTTATGATCAGGTAAGACTTCTACCACGAATTCAGGGCTAGTTCAGTATAAGGAAAACCATTAGTATTATTGACCACATCAACAACAAAACTAACAATAACCACATGATTATCTCAATAGATGCAGAAAAAGCTTTTGACAAAATACAACATCCATTCCTACTGAAAACGCTGGAAAGCTTAGGAATAAATGGAACTTTCCATAAAATAATAAGTAGTATCTACCTAAAACCATCAGCAAGTATTATATGCAATGGGCATAAGTTAGATGCTTTTCTAATAAGATCAGGAATGAAACAAGGATGTCCATTATCACCACTGTTACTTAATATGGTATTAAAAGTGCTAGCCGTAGCAATAGGAGAAGAAAAATAAATTGAAGGAATTAGAACAAAGAAGAAATTAAGTTATCACTCTTTGCAGATGATATGAGGATATACTTAGAAAATCCAGTAAAAATCTACTTGAAATAATGAACAACTTTGGCAAAGTTGCAGATTACAAAATAAACCCAGATAAATCATCTACATTGCTCTGTATTACTAACAAAGCCCAAAAGCAAGAGATAGATATAGAAATCCCTTTTTAAAGCTGTGGTAGACACTACAATACATCTGGGAGTCTACTTGCTAAAAGACACCCAGGAACTATATGAACGCAATTAAAAAACACTTTTTGCAAAAATAAAGTCAGGTCTAAGTAAGTGGAAAATCATTAGTTGTTCATGGATAGGCCAAACTATTTTAATAAAAATGACAGCTCTATCAAAAGCAATTTACTTATTCAGTGCTGTACCAATCAAACTACCAGAAAAATATTTTCTAGAGCTAGAAAAAATAATATCAAAATTAATCTTGAAGAACAAAAAGTCCAGAATATCAAGGGAATTAACGAAAAGAAATGCTGGGGAATGTATCCTAGCCCCACCAGATCTCAAATTGTATTTTAAAGCAGCAATCATCAGAACCCCTAGGTACTGTCTAAGAAATGGAAGTGTAGAGCAGTGGAATAGGTTAGATATTCAAGAACTTAATGAATATAAACAATCTACTGTTTGATAAACCCAAGGATGTCAGCTTCCTGGATAAGGATTCACTATTGTTTGACAAAAGTTGCTAGGAAAACTGGATAACAGTGTGGCAGAAACTGAATATAGACAAATGTCTGACACCATACACAAAAATAATGTCCAAATGGATACATGATCTAGGTATAAAGATTGATACTATAAACAATTTAGGGGAGCAAAGAATAGTGTATTTGTCAGATTTATGGAGAATGGAGAAATTTATGACCCAACAAGAGATAGAGAACATTATGAAGTACAAAATGGATAATTTTGATTACATTAAATTGAAAAGTTTTTACACAAGCAAACCCAATGCAACCAAAATTAGGAGGGAAGCAGAAAACTGGGAAAGAATTCTTGCCACCAATGTCTGTGATAAGGGCTTCATTTCTAAAATATATAGAAAACTGAATCAAATGTACATGAATAAAAGTCATTCCTTGATTGATAAATGGTCAAAAGATACGAACAGGCCATTTTCAAAGGAAAAAATTAAAGTCACCTACAGTCA
The DNA here is from genome assembly GCA_023548195.1 of Bettongia penicillata ogilbyi. Classification (NCBI taxonomy): domain Eukaryota; kingdom Metazoa; phylum Chordata; class Mammalia; order Diprotodontia; family Potoroidae; genus Bettongia; species Bettongia penicillata. The sequence continues at coordinate 6,420,444 of JAJHZJ010000371.1, forward strand.
TATGATAAAATGCTCTAAATCACTATTGATTAAAGAGATCCAAATCAAAACAACTCTGAGGTACTACAGCACACCTATCAGTTTGACTAACATTACAAAACAGGAAGATGATAAATGCTGGAGAAGATGTTGGAGAGTTGGACCCCTAATTCATTGTTGGTGGAACTGTGAGGTGATGCAACCATTCTGGATAGCAATTTGACCAAAGGACTACAAAATTGTGAATACCTTTGACCCAGCAATATTTCTTCTAGAACTGTATCCCAAAGAAATCATAAAAATGGGAAAGGGTCCCATGTGTACAAAAATATTTATAGCAGCACTCTTTGTGGTAACCAAGAACTGAATATGGAGGGGATGTCCATCAACTTGGGAATGGCTGAACAAGTTGTGCTATATGAATATAATGGAATATTATTGTGATATAAGAAATGACATACAGGAAGATTTTAGAGAGGCCTGGAAGGACTTATATGAACTGATGCTGATTGAAAGGAGCAGAGCAAGAAGATCATTGTACACAGTACAACCACAGTGTGTGAGGAATTTTTCTGGTAGACTTAGCCCTTCAGAGTATTTCAAGGTCTAAAACATTCCCAAAGAAGTCTTGAGGGAAAATGCCTTCCACTTCCAGAAAAAGAACTATGGAATTCAAAAGGAAAATGAAGCAGAATATTTTTCTTTTGTGTCATGTTTTGTTTTGTTTGGGTTTTTCTCATGGCTTCTCCCATTCATTTAATTCTTCTATGCAACATGACTAATGTGAAAATGTATTTAATAAGAATGTATAAGTAGAACACATATAAGATTGTATGCCATGTTGGAGAGAGGAAGGGGAGGGGAGGGGGAGAAAATCTAAGACTTATGGAAGTGATTGTAGAAAGCTGAAAACAAATTAATTAAAATAATTACAAAAAAATGAAGAGGCAAAAGAAAAACACAAAAAAGTCAAATGAATTAAAAGAGGAAACATAATGTAAAGCTATATTAATGGAAATCTCAGTTTTCCCATCTGACAACTAGATAGATTTAATCATAAAATAAATAAAAATAAGTTAAGAAGACAGAGAATTTTAGAAGAATTAGCTATGATAGACTTCTGTAGAAATTGATTGTGAATAGAAAGAAGTATACATTTTTTTCTCAACTGACCATAATATATTCACAAAAATTAATCATGTAATAGGGCATTAAATCCTCACAAATACATGCAAAAGTGCAGAAATATTATAGGAACCTTTTCTGAATCATAAAGAAATAAAACTATATTCAATAAAGTTCTGTGGAAACAGTTTAAAATAATTAGAAAGTAAATACTCTTCTCCAAATGACTATGATAAAGAACAAATCCTATAAATAATCAGTAATTTCACAGAAGATAATTACAACAAAGATGCAGCATACCAAAATCTGTGGAATTCAGTGAAAGCATTATTTAAGGGAATTTTATGTCTCTAATGCATGCATCAATAAAAAAGAGAAAGAGTAAATCTGTGAATTTGGCATATAACTAGAAAAAGAAATAAAGTTTTCCAAATAAGCACATTAAAAATGTAATCCCCAAGATCAAAAGAGAGGTCAATAAAGTTAAAAGTTACAAAAGGTCATTGAACTAATTTAAGAAAAAAACTAGTAGCTGGTTTATGGGGGTGAAGAGAGAACAATAGGAAGGGTGGAGCGTAGATGGTAGATTAGAGGTACCAACCCAGTTTAACTTTTATAATATTCTTCTTAGAACAACTTTAAAATAATATTTCCCTTCAAATTTTGGGGTGCAAGAGACAAAAAAAAAATCAGAGTGAGACATTTTTCTAGTCTAAGACAATTTAGGAGACTGAGAGAGGAACTCTGTGACACCATGGTGGACATAGGCCTACAATGAGGTTGCAACAGTAGCTGCGGTAGCTATGAACCAGTGTCAGCTGCAAGATCTACAACAGCAGCAGCAGCTTCAGGAGCTCTCAGTGCAGACCTTATTAATAAATGGATGCTCAGAACTTTGTCTCTCAGAATTTCTGTCATGAAAAAATATGATTGGTCACAAACAAGCAGGGTCAGAGTTCCAGGGACAAATGGAATATTAGCACTTATGGCTGAAGGGGAACAGGGGCCATTCCTAGCTAAAGGCCAGAGCAGAGACCAGGAGAGCAGTAACCACACCTCTGCCAGGATCACACCTTCTTGGAAGCACCAAAAACTTGCAGATCAACAGAACTAGTTCTTAAAACAGGAGCATGAAAATGCATGAAGCTTAGGACAGTGCCTGCCCACCCCTAGCTGAACAGAACCCAACTTTAACAAAAAGTTAAAAGTGAAGAAATAGGCTGAAAAAATGAGCAAACCAGAAATAATTTGACCATTAAAAACTACTGTTGTGACAGAGAAGATAAAGAAGTAAACTTAGAAGACAGCAAAGTGAAAACAGGCACAGGAAAAGTCTCAAGGAAAAAATTACTAATTAAACCCAAGTTCTACAAGAATTCCTGGAAAAGTTAAGGGAAGAGATAAGAGTAGTGGAGAAAAAAATGAGAAAAAATGAAAGTGGTGCAAGAAAATTTGGAAAAAGGAATTAAGAGCTTGGTAAAAGATGTACAAAAATAATAAAGAAAATAATACCTTAAAATAGAATTGGGCTAATGGTAATTGAGGCCAAAAAGAAAAAAACACTGAAAAAAAGAACCTATTAAAAATTAGAATAAGCCAAGTAGAATAGGAAATACAAAACTTTACTGGAAAAAAAAGCTATAAAAAGCAGAATTGGCTAAAAGGGAACAAAAGAGATATCAAAACTCACTGAAGACAATGATTCCTTAAAAATTATAATTGGGCAAGTGGAAGTTAATGACTCACTGAGACATAAATAAACAATAAAACAAAGCAAAAAGAAGAAAAGAACATGTAAAATATTTTGGAAGAAGAATTTACCTGGAAAATAGATCCAGAGAAGATAATTTAGGAAGAGTACCTGAAAGCCATGATAAAAGAATGAGCCTAGACATCATATTTCAATAAATTTTCAAATAAAACTGACCCAATATCTTAGATCCAGAGGGTAAAATAGAAATTGAAAAAAATCCACCCATCACCTCCTGAAAGAGATCCCAAAATGAAAACTTCCAGAAATATTATAGGTAAATTCCAGAGCTCCCAAGTAAAAGCAAAAGTACTTCAAGCAACTAGACGGAAACAGTGCAAATATTGAGGAGCCACAGCTGGGTTACATAAGATTTAGCAGTTTCCATATTAAGGGAGTAAAGGGCTTGGAATAGAATATTTCACAAGGCAAAGAATCTACAATTACAGCCAAGAATAAACTATCCAGCAGAACTGAATATGATCCAGGAGGGAAATGGATGTTTAATGGAGAACTTTCAAGCATTCCTAATGAAAAGGAGTCTTGACTCAAGAGAAGCATAAAAAAGGTAAACATGAAAGAGTAAAAAAAACTCAATAAAGTTAAACTGCTTAAATTACTATATGGGAAAATAATACATGTAGCTCCTAAGAATTTTATCATTATTTGGACAGTTAAAAGGAGTTTACAAAGACAGAAGAGGTTAGTATAAGTTGATTATATTGGAATGATCTCCAAAAAAAAAAAAAAAAAGAATGGGTAAGAAATATGAATGTACTAGGAAGAGAAGTAAGTGTGAGTTAGAACAGAAAAAATTTCCTCATATAAATCACTCATGCAAGGAGGAGCTTTTATAGTAGACAGGGAAATGGTGGTGGGTGGTGGTCAAAGCTGAAACTCACTCCCATTAGGATTGGTTCAAAGAGAAAAGAACATATTTACACATTCAGTTGTGTATGGAAATCTAACTTACTTAGTAGGGAAATAGGAAGGCAATGGCATAAGAGAAGGGGGGGTTGTAAAGGAGGATGGACAAGGGAGGTAGTGATTAGAAGCAAAATAAAATAGACTTTTGAGGAGGGGACAAATAAAAAGAGAGAAAGTAGAAGAAACTGAAGAAAAAGGGATAGAGGAAAATACACAGTTAGTAATCATAACTGTGAATGTGAATGGGATGAGCTCACCCATAAAATGGAAACATGGAGCATAATGGATTCAAAGCCACAATGCAACAATATATTGCTACAAGAAACATACTTAAGGCAGAGAGACACAAAGAGTAAAAATAAGGGACTAAAGTAGAATTTAATATGCTTCAGCTGAAGTAAAAAAAGACAAGGAGGTAGCAATCATGATCCAGGCGAAAGCAAAAATAGATCTAATTAAAAGAAAGAAGCAGGGAAACTGCATTTTGCTAAAAGCTACTGCAGATAATAAAATAAAAATTTTAATAAAAATAAAAATTTTTACAAGTTTCCTGAAAAAGGACTTATTTTTCAAATATTTAGGGAACTGAATTAACATTATAAAATTAAGAGCCATTCCCCAGTTGATAAATCATCAAAGGATATGACCACTCAGTTTTCAGAAGAAAGAAATCAAATTTATCTACTGATACAAAATAGAAATGCTCTAAGTGACTTAAGGAAATGCATATTAAAACAGTTCTGAAATATCACCTCATACCTATCAGATATACCAAATGCTAGAGGGAGGAGGGAAAAAATATGTATACTAATGAGCCACTGGTAGAGTACTGAATTGGTGCAACCATTCTGGAGAACAATTGGAACTGGGCCCAAAGGGCTAAAAAACTATGCATGCCCTTCGATACAGCAGTATCACTACTAGGTCTGTACCCCAAAAGGATCAAAGAAAAAACAAAAGAATGTATATATACAAAAATCTTTGTAGCAGCTCTTTTTGTGGTGGCAAAGAATTGAAAATTAAGGGAAGCTCATCAATTGGGGAATGGCTGACATATGATTATGATGGAGCACTATTGCACTACAAGAAATGATGAGTGAGATGGCTTCAGAAAAACATACATGACTTACATGACCTGATACAAATTGAAGTAAAAAGAATTAAGAGATCATTGTACATAGTAGCAGCAATTTTAAAATAGTGATCAACTGTGAAAGATTTGTCTACTCTGATTCGATACAATCAATTCAATTCCAAAGGACTCATTATTCATTTATAACATTCTTTTCTTTTTAAATTTTGAGTTCCAGATTCTCTCCCTCCCTGTAACCCCTCCTCCACCTTCTGAGAAGGCAAGTAATATGTCAATTACACATGTGAAATCATGTAAAACACATTTCCATGTTAGTCCTATTACAAAATAAAACAAAAAAAGCAAGAAAATATACTTCAATTTTCACTGAGAGTTCATCAGTTCCCTCTCTGGAGGTCTATGACATTGGTTTTTTTATTATTTTTTTTACCATGAGTCCTTTGGAATAGTTAGCAGTTAGTTCTAACATGACTGGAGAAATTAACTCCCTCCAATTCATGAAAGATAAGGAGAAATAAATGTGAAACCTAAAGTGATTCTTCTCGTTTGTGTATGAAGAAAGGTGCAACAAGCAAAAGAGTATAGAGTCTTACCCAACATTAGGCTGCTCAGGGAAAGATACCAATACCAATCCAAATACCAACACAAACATCAATATGGAATCGACACAGAGTAGGTCTCCTATTGAATCCTCATTAGGCAAGCTGTTAAAAGTTGGGGGAAAGGGGATAAAAAGAAAGTCAATTTGATAAGGATAGTCCAGCACAGATGGGACTCAGTACCAGGTTTGTAATTGTGGGAAACAAATCTGTCCAGATATATATGGGACTTTTCCTGATTTTTAACTCCACAAGTTAAAATAAATAAAAGACCAAAGCAGTCTAAAAGAATCACTTTGTAGGGAATAATGATAGAAAGAAATAAAGATTTTGTTGATTCCCTAGGAAGAAGGCAAGAGGAAGTGAAAAGGCTTTGAGGGGGCTTCTACTTCAGAAATTCTCTAGTGTGTACAAGGGTTGTTGTGTTGTTGTTGTATTTAGGTTCAGAGAACTTTAAAGTAAAACAGTTTTTCACCCATTAAAAAAAAACTGTGATGAGATGACACAAAGGGAAGCTTAGAAAGGTGTGAAAGGCTAATGAAGCTTCAAAACAGCTCTCCCAGCTCTGCATAATATTGAGCAGCGATTCTCACTGACTTTTGATTAGGTTTTCAGTGGGAGATAAGGAGGAAAACTGTGAGATTCTTTCTTTCTCTCTGCTTTTACAACCCTGGCCAGGTTTGAAATCACAAAGATAAAGACAAGAAAAAATAAGGAAATTTTTTTCTGAGTTTGTAGAAATTTATAGTATTATAAACTAGAGACTAAAATTTATAACAGCACTATAACATCTTTGCTGTAAATTTCCAAATTATGGTAGCAGTTAAAACATCTTAGTGGATTTTGGGAGGTTTGCACAAACAATCTCTTTCCCTTTTCTTGAAGGCAATTGAGGTATAGTTTAGTAGAAGTTGGCTTAGATTACTGGAGAATAAGCAGAACTGAAGCTAGTTCGAAATGATTCAATAGAACTTAGTTCGTTAGGTAAAGTAGTGGCTAAGTTACCTAAATGCAACTCCAGAAGTAAAAAATAATATTATATAAGGAAAATTGTAAAGAAGAGATTCAGTGGAATAACAGACTAGTATTTGATTAAGAAATAAAATAAGATGGACTTAAGAAGGCAGTGATGCTAAAGAGAAGTGAGAAATTCAGACTGTAAAATAAAAAAACTTATTTTAAGTAAAGAGTTTGAAATTTGGAAAGAGATTTGAGAAGGGTTTGATTCCACTGAGATAAGCGAGATTTGAAAAACTTTTAGAGAAATTCCTTTTAGCAATTTTAGATAGCAAATAGATCATTCAAAGGGTACATCCCAATCTTTAGAACTGCATGAGCTCCAGAGGAGTGATATGGGAATGTGATCTTGCCATGTGAAGCCCTTCCTTCCCTCTTTGGAGGATAAGAAGAAAACATCTGTTGTAATGATGCACTTTTGGTCCTTTTGGGATACAGACCTAGTAGTGATATTGCTGTATCAAAGGACATACATAAAGAAAAGTTTGTCCTTTGAAAATCTGTATTTTTTGTCCCATGTAAAAATTTTAAATTACTTCTAGAAGAAGAAGAAAAACATCCCCACAGTGTGTGATTGTGTTAAAAAATCCCATTCTCCTATTTTAAAATTGCTTTGTGTACAATGCCCGCAGTGAAAGTCCTACTCTGATGTCTCATTGCAATGTGGAGATACTCAAGGCTCTGCCAAAAAGGCTCTGGTGGGTGTTGCAAAGGAGAAAGGCTCTGTTGTTGTTTGGTTGTTTCAATCATATCCAACTCTTTGTGATCCCTTTCTTGGCAAAGATATTGAAGCAGTTTTCCCATTTCCTTCTATAGCTCATTTTACAGTTAAGAAACTGAGGCAAACATGGTTAAGTGACTTGCCCAAGGTCACATACCTAGCACAAAATGTCTGAGGCCAGATTTGAACTCAGATATTCCTGACTCCTAACCTGGCACATTATCCATTGTGCCACCCAGCTTCTTTTTGGAAAGGATATGGGTTCAATAAATTACTGTGTTCCCTTGGTTCAGGAACAGTGTTACCTTAGGGCAGACAAGATCACTAGCAATAGGCTGGCAATTAGGTAATAAATTTTTCAGATGTTATAACTCTGATAGTGCTGCAATATCCTTTGGTGAAGTACACAAACTGATGAAATCAAAGTTTTCTGATGTAAAGTTTGTCCCATTTCAATATATTCTCCCAGGACATGGAATAGGAGAATTAAAGTCCCTTTACTAATCCACTCACTCATTCTGCAAGCATTTATTATGCACCTGTTACATGCTAGTCATCATGCTATTGGTGATTCATAGGTATGCAAAGACAAAAACTGAAACAACCAAGGATGTTAAATATAAAAAATGAAACTTCCATATATGCCAAATTATTTATAGCAATACTTTTTGCATGGTAGAAAAGATGAAGTTCATCTAAACAAATTACTATAGCAATAATATAATATAAATGAAATAATTTAATATGTACAGCTTAAGTGCATAGAAATAGGTTACTATACTTTCAAAAACTGTAAGTGTGAAAAATTCAGTGAAGAATTGGATAATGTCTATTATCCAATCATCCATCATCCTGCCTTTGAACAGGCTTTCCCCCATGCCTAGAATGAATGCATGCATACACACATACACACACACACAAACACACAGATTCCTTAGCTTCCTTCAAGTGCCAGAATCAAGAAAATAATGTACAGAATGATTATAAAAAATGCAAATGAAAAGTGGCATAACAATAAAACAATTGGAATTGAGTACTATGAAATTATAACAATCAAGCTTGGCCCCAGGGAAAGGATATGGGAATGCACCTCTTCAGTGAGCTTTTGAGCCTCTTTTTCCATTTGGCTAATTCTGCTTTTGAAAGTATTCTTCTCCTCATTGACTTTTTGAACCTCTTTTTCCAATTGAGTTAGCTTATTTTTCAAGGTGTTATTTTCTTCAGCATTTTTGGGGGTCTCCTTTCCAAAGGTATTGACCCGTTTTTCATGCTTTTCTTGCATCTCTCTCATTTCTCTTCCCAGTTTTTCCTCCACCTGTCTAACTTGATTTTCAAAATTCTTTTTGAGCTCTTCCATGGCCTGAGCCCACCAGACATCCACCTCGGATGCCTGGGATACAGAGGCCCCGACCTCCACATCTTTCCCTGATGGTAAGAATTGTTCCTCGTCATCAGAATTGAAAGGCGGGAACATCTGTCCCCCAAGAAATTAGCTTTCTATGGTCTTATTTTTCTTCCCTTTTCTGGGCATTTTCCCAGCCAGTTACTTGATTTCTGAGATTCCTGTCCACCCCCGCCTAGATCTGCCCAGTTAGTGCTTGGGAGTCTGAGATTCAAATGTTGCTCCCCAGCCTCAGGGCTTTCAGGGGCGGGTATGGCTGCTATTCAATGTGAGCTTAAGTTCTGGTGCTCAGGTGGAGGCAGGGCCGTCTCCTGGGCTCATTTCCCTCATGGGGTTTATGCAGAGACCTTTGGTAATGGCCCTGAGCTCCTTCCTGCTGCTCCAGGAGTTCCGGGCCACTGCCACTGCCTCTGCCACTCCCTGCTCCCTCCGCTGCTGCCTCCCAAAAGGGCCCGAGTCACAGAGACACCCCGCTCCCCTCTTGGCCAGCCCAGAAGTCTCTCTCACTGACCTGTAGCACCTGTGGGTAGAGGGACCTTCGCAGACTCCAGAGATTCCGTCCCTGAAGCCTGCTCGGTTCTGCTCCTCTGGGGCTGCAAGGCCAGGGCAGCGCAGGGCTGGGCTCCACGTCCGGAGCACGGCGAACCCCTGGGGATGGCTTTCCAGGGCTCCCTGGAATGGAAATCTCTTCCACTGTGTTTCTGCGCGGCTTGCAGTGCTCCAGAATTTGTGGGGAATTCTTTTTACAGAAAATTTCTGGGCTGTGGATTCAGAGCTAACATACATGAGTCTTTTTACTCCACCATCTTGGCTCCCCCCCACCTCTCTTCCTTCTTTATAGAGATGAGAAACAACAGGTATGGAATACCTACTATAATATCTAATTTGGTTGATGTGTTGGTTAACTTTGCTGAACTCTTTTTTACTTTTTTATTCTTTTACTTCTTTTTGTTACTCTTTAACATGTTGTTTGCCCTTCCTTTTGAAGGGAACCAATGACATCATAGGGTAATATCCTGATATGCCCAAGAACTGGATTTAAATAAAGCGGAACTGCACAAAGTCAACAGCCTTCCAGAGTCATTGGAGTCCAGTGGTAAGACAAAAGTCAGGACTACAAGTGATGGCTTAGGATGCAGTGGATGACTGTGCTATCTTTAATATCTAGCTCTCATTCGTTTATAGAGATTTCTTCAGTTACCTTCATGGCCATTGGAACAAATTGTTCTCATTCTCCCATTCTGTTAGGGAAGTCTTCACATGTTTGGTGTAGATATCCCCCTAACTCATTGATGGTTATGCTCAACCTGCGGTTTAGCCCATCAGCTGATCCAGTTTTTCTGGGGACTTGCCAGTACATATGCTATAGCTTTGTGGAGCCACAGGTAAGAGTTGGGTGTAGATGAATACCAAAGGTGAATAAGTAACCCTGAAAAGGGCTTGGCAAGCACTCATACCAGAGGTACTAGTCCTCCATGAACATCCCATATACCTTTTATTGTAAGTGCTAGCTCTCTAAAATAGGATAAAATAGGGGTATATTGGCAAACTCAGGTATGATTAAAAATAAAAGATATTAATAAATTTAGAATTTTGAAACAACTTGTAAAAACAAAGAATAAGTATAAAGTAGATACAAAATGAATTCATGGGGAAAGAGCATCTGAACTAGATAGGCTTCCTATAGGAAATGCCACTTGAGCTGAGCTTTGAAGGTAGGTAGGGAATTTACAATGGGGAAGTGAGAAGGAAGTGCTTTCTAGCATGGGAGAAAGCTTATCTAAAGGTATGAAGATAGGAGGAGAAATTTCATGTCAAGGAAACAATAAGTAGAATAATTAGGCCAAAATGTGGTGTGTGAAAGTTGAGTAATTATATGTAATAAAATGGCAAGAGTAGGTTAGAGCTAGATTGTGAAGGGCTTTGTGACCCAGGGTACCACACAAGGTTGTTTTGTTTTTAATTCACATAGACTTGAATCTAATCAATAATGAGTGGCCTGACTTTCAAAAGGAGCAAAAGGTCTCTCTTTTCTTAACCAAATTAATCCAAGGAAACTGCTTAATTATCTTAGTTATAATATGTATTTCATTTTCTCCACATATGGGTAACAAGTTCCTTACTATCACATAGGCACCTACTAACAATATGGACATCATGTGTGGGACTTTATTTTACACACCACAAATAAGACATAAGATACAAAGAACTTACAGGAGTCAATGAACACATTTAGAAACATCTTCAAATAATCCATTGTACTCTCCCTAGAAATTAAGTAGGTTTAGAATTGGATCACATGATCAGAATGTAGAACTGGAAGATATCTTAGGGCTCATATAATCCAACTCCCCTCATTTTATTGATGAGGACACTAAGGCTAAATAACTTTCCCAAAATTACATTGTATTAAGCAAGAGAACCAAGATTTGAACTTCAGTCCTTTACTCGCAAGTTCAGCATTGAATTTTAAATAAACTACATCCTCCTTTTCTCTATCAGTCTAGTAACAATGTCAAAAGAAAGAACTGAGTTGAGTCTGATATGACACCTCTTTGATGAACCTAGACCAGTTCTTAGGGATCAATACTTCTTCATGATCATAAACCACTAACCGTCCCTTTAATAACACATCTTAGAATTTTTCCAAGAATCAAAGTCAAGATCACTCTCCTATAATTTCCAGATTCCACTCACTTCCTTTTATGAAAGTCAAGATATCTGCCCTTCTCCAGCCCTATGTGTTATATCTCCCATTCTCCTCAGTCTTTCAGAGGTCACTGGTAGTGACTCAACAATCACAGAATTAGCTTATTCAATATCCTAGGCATTGTTTGTATTTCTTTAGATTCTATTCCAAATCTTGATATTTTTCTTCCATTATAACTAATTATCATTGTGTTTGCTCAAGGGGAGGGATTGCCCTCAGGAAGGAGAAGAACCACCTTTTCCTAAGAGGCTAGCAAATGAGGAAATAATGGAAAATTATGTACAGGGGCTTTGAAGTGTTGAATATGGGGAAAGAGGGAACTTGTGATTCAAGGATTTCTTTTTTTTCTTCAGTAAAATAGGAGGCAAAGTTGCCTGCTAGGAAAGAAATAGGCAGAAGGGAGGAAGGGGAAGGAGGACAATGGTCACAATCCTGAATGTTATCAATGTTAAATTGGTGATATTTGCATTGAGAATGAGGTTAGCTATGAATATCCTCAAGCAAAATATTTACTGTTTACAGGAATTTTTGAAAAAACATTGAAAAGAACTCATTAACATGTGTTATAAACAACACATTATTATTAGTAAGAAAAACATTTGAAATACCTAACCTGCTTCATAGCAGACAGGATCTGTTATTGACTTTTTCTATCACACTACAGGAGGATAGAAAGCAAAGCCCTCTTCCTGCCACTCAATAATGGGAGATTTAGCCCAGACAATTAGACAATCCAGATGATGTACATTGCCCTTAGAATATTCTTCACAGTCTGTTGGGGGCCAAGAAAAGCCAGCTACAAATGAACAAATGCAGAGTTATTATTTTCTATTAGGGTAAAAAAGGGAATCCAAAGATTTAGATTTAAGAGACCTCCCCCCTGCCCCAGGTCCTACATTGATTTGCCCAAGATGGTGGTGGTGATGATAATCATGGTCATGATACATAGGTAGCATTTACATGGCCTGATATATGGTGCAATGGACAGAGTGCCAGGTATAGAGTCAGGAAAACTCATTCCCCTGAGTTCAGATCTGGCCTCAGACACTTAATAGCTATGCATCCCTGGGCAAGTCACTTAGTTAACCCAGTTTGCTTCAGTTTCCTCAACTGCAAAATGATCCAGAGAAGGAAAGTTAAACAGCTCCAGTATCTTTGCCAAGAAAACCCCAAATGGAGTCATAAAGTGTCAGACATGACTGAAATGACAGAATAACAAAAAACATTTATATACTCCCTACAAGATATTAGGCACTATGTTAATCCTTTAAAAAAAATCAGCTCGTTTGATTCTCACAACTCCTGGAGATAAATGCTATTATTATCCCCATTTTACAGATGAGGAAATTGAGACAAAGGAGTTGATTTCCCAATGTCATACAGCTGTTTTCTGAGGCCAAATTTGAGTTCAGATCTTCTTGACTCTGGGCACGCACTCTATTCACTGAGAATTCTAACTGCCAATATCACATAAGTCAATTACAGTAGTAGAGGAAAGGTTAGAATGCAGATCCTTTGATATCATATAGAATATCATTTCCAAGAACCATTTTGATGTGCTTGTGAACATGCAACTGAAAACTGGGAGGAGGGAAGTGGTGATTTCAGATCTTTTCTGGATGTAATTAAAAACTATTCAGTAGTTGTAATGTATTTTTTATTTCTTACTCCTTGTAGTAAATGTATTCTAATTTATGACTTGAAAATATTTGAGTCCTTTGAGGGATTAGGAGTAAACAAAGCTGGGAAGAAGATAAGAATCTCAATGGAACTGAGACATGCAATTTTTATAAAAATTATGGTATGTTGTATTATGATAGATTGATAGATATTTAATTTTGCATCAAACAAAACAAGGAGAGATCAAACTTGGCAATAGAATGTAGAGGGCCCTATAGTGTTAGTCTTTACATGTGCAAGGCATGATAGGAGACAGCTGGAGCAACTCAATCTCAAGAGTGTCACCATGTGACCCATGTAGAGATTGCATTTGGAGAGGCTGCCCACTTGCATTTTCATTTCCTGATTAGTCATTATTGTTCTGCCATTTCTGGTTCAAAATGAGGCTATAGAATCTTACTTTGGTGAAAAGGAAGATCAAAATATGCAACCAGAAGAAGACAACAAAGTCAGAGCTCCTACATCCAAAGCTTCCAAGAAAAATATGAATTGGAGACAGGTCAAGGAAGAGCTCAAAAAGGATTTAGAAAACCAAGTAAGAGAAGTAGAGGAAAAATTGGGAAGAGATATGAGCGTGATGCAAGAAAATCATGAAAAATTAGTCAACTGCTTGCTAAAGGGGACTCCAAAAAACGCTAAAGAAAATAACACCTTAAAAATAGACTAACCCAAATAACAAAACAGGTCCAAAAAGACAATGAGGAGAAAAATGCCTTAAAAAGTAGAATTTTCCAAATGGAAAAGGAAGTCCCAAAGCTCACTGAAGAAAATATTTTTTTTTTCAAAAATAGAATGGAGCAAATTGAAGTTAGTGACTTTTATAAGAAATCAAGAAATTATAAAACAAAACTAAAAGAATGAAAAAAGTAGAAGACAGTGTGAACTTTCTCATTGGAGAAAGCAAATGACCTGGAAAACAGATCCAGGAGAGAAAATTTAAAATTTATTGGGCTAGCTGAAAGCCATGACCAAAAGAAAGAGTGTAGACCTCATCTTTCAAGAAATTATCAAGGAAAACTGCCCTGATATTCTAGAACCAGAGGCTAAAATAGATATTGAAAGAATCCACTGGCTACCTCCTCTAAGAGATCCCAAAAAGAAAACTCTTATACAAATTCCAGAGTTCTCAGGTGAAGGAGAAAATATTTCAAGCAGTCAGAAGGAAACAATTTGAGTATCATGAACAAACATTCAGGATAACACAAGATCTAGAAGCTTCTACATTATGGGAACAGAGAGCTTGGAGTGATATTCCAGAGGTCAAAGAAACCACGAGTAAAACCAAGAATCATCTTACTAGCAAAACTAATAATAGTACTTTGGGGAGAAATTGGATATTCAATGAAATAGAAGACTTTTGAGTATTTTTGATGAAAAGACCAGAGCTAAATAGAAAACTTGACTTTCAAATGCAAGTCTCAAGAGAAGTATGAAAAGGTAAACAGGAAGGAGAAATTATAAGCCCCTTACTGAAGTTGAACTTTTTACATTCCTACATGGAAAGATGATATTTGTAACTCATGACACCTTTCTCATTATTAGGGTGGTTGGCAGGAATAGATAGATAGATAGATAGATAGATAGATAGATAGATAGATAGATAGATAGATAGATAGATAGATATGGACAGAAGGTATAGGGTAAGTTGAATATGAAGGGATGATACCCAAAAAATAAAATTAAGGGGTGGGAGAGCAATGTACTCGGAGAAGGAGAAAGGGAGAGGTAGAATGGGGTAAATTATTTCCCATTAAAGATGCAAGAAAAAGCTTTTACAGTGGAGGGGAATAGGGGGGATGTGAGAGACAATGAATGAATCTTACTATTATTTGACTGTGGCTTAAGGAAGGAATAATATACACACACAATTGGGTATGAAAATTTATCTTGCTCTATAGGAAAGAAGGGGGGAAGGGGATAAGAGAAGGAGGGACGTTAGGATGATAGAAGGCAGGGCAAAAGAGAGCAGGGGTTAAGAAGAAAACATTTTTGCAGAAGGACAATGTCAACAGAGAGAAGAAAATAAACTGGGTGGGAGAATAGAGGAAAATATAGTTAGTCTTCCCTAACATGACTGTTATTGAAGTGTTTTGCATGGCTGCACATGTATACCCTATATTGAATTGCTTGCCCTCTGAATGAGGATGGGTGGGGAGGGAGGATAAGAGAGAATGTGGAACCCAAAGTTTTAAAAACAAATGTTAAAAATTGTTTTTAAATGAAACTGAGAAATAAAGTATACAGGCAATGGGGTATAGAAATCTATCTTTGCCAACAGGAAAATAGGAGGGAAAGGGAAGCGGGTAATAGAAAGGAGGGCAGATTGAGGGAAGGGGTAATCAGAATGTATATTGTCTTGGGGTAGGGTAGAGGAGAGATGGAGAGAAAATTTGGAATTCAAAATTTGGTGGAAATGAATGTTGAAAACTAAAATTAATTAATTAATTAAAAAGGATTCATTAAGAGGAAAAAATAAGTTAAGTATCTTATTTCCTCTTCTGTTAATCTGAGCAATTAATTATATTTTTTGTAAATATTCATCTATTTCATTTAGGTTGTCAATTTTGGTGGAATGTAGTTAGACAAAATAACACTTGATTTAATTTTATCTTTATTGATTCTGCATTCAAACTTTTCATTTTGGGCAGTCTTAATTTAGTTTTCTTATATTTTTAAATCACATTAACAAGTAGTCTGTTTTCTTCCATAAAAAAACCAACTCCCAATTTTATTCAATGACTGTTTTCCTGTCCATTTTATTGATCTCTTCTTTAATTTTCAGTATTTCCATTTTAGTATTTATTTGGAGACTTAAAATTTGCTTTTGTTCTAGCATTTAAAAAAAAATTATGTGCCCAGTTCATTGATCAGCAGTTTACAGCTTTTATTGATTTAAGCCTTTGGAGATATAAATTTTCCCCTAACCTCTGCTTTACCTACATTCTACAAATTTTTATATATTGTCTCATTTTTGTCACTGCCTTTAATTAAATTGCTAGTTGTTTATATAATTTATTCTATGTTCTCATTCTTTAGAATTAGGTTATTTAGCTTGTAATTAATCGTGGGGGCATGGGGGTGGGGAGGAAGGCCACCAGTAATGACTGTCCTGAGCTTTTTTCTGTCTTTTTAAACTCTTCTGCTGCTTTCATAGCTCAGCCTGGGAACCTCTGAGTCCATTTTCAGTGTTTGCAATAAGATTTGCTCTAAAGAGAAGTTTGTTCATGGTCTTCTTGGTATGAACTGTGGTCCTTACATAAGTAGGCCCCCTGTTCCCTTATGACCTCAACCATTTCTCTCTGTCCTGGTAACGTGATCTGGATCTTTGGTTATGAAACTACCAGATAGTACCTAATCCTGCAACCCTCGCTGGTACAGGCGTCCATTGTGATATCTTTTTTCATAGCTTTTCTGTGTCTCTACCATTCATGGGTGCTGGGCTCTTTCCTGCTGCTGTCATAGTCCAACATTGTAACCACTGTCCAAAGCCATTTCCATTGTCCTATGTTCTTGCTCTGTCCCAACCTTAGCGTTTACAGATCTCTCTGTCTTTCAAAGCTTCTCTAGGCTGGACAAAAATGACTCACTTGAGTCATTTCTTGGCTTTCCCATTCAGGATTCAGTTTGGTGCATTATTATGTTCATTGTAGACCATAACTACATAACTACATAAGAGGTTTGGGATAATCTTTTGCAATTGTTAGCTCTCATTCCATCACACTAACTCCATCCCTATGGACATGACCAATGTGAAAATTTCTTTTGCTTGGCTTTACAAGCAAATATGTATTATGCATATTATATATCACATCTGTATATATTATATGTGTACTATCTATCTCTCCTGTTTTCTGTCTTTCAAAGGTCACTGGCAATAGCCCAGCTATGATATATGCATGAGTGTATGCATGCAAGTATGTATACATATATATCTAACCATGCACTGAGTCTTTCCTTCCTCAGGAGAGTGATAGCATGATTCTTCGTTAGTTCTCTGAAATTCAGGTTAATTCTTGTTATGCCGATAAAAGTTCCTAGATCTTTTAAAGATGTCTTTCTTTAAAATATTGTGGTGACTGTACAAATTTTTCTTCTGGTTCCAGTCACTTTATTCTATTTCAATTCATACAACTCTTCCCAGATTTCTCTGAAACCATCCTTCAGCATTTCTTATAGCAAAATAATATTTCATATATTGCAAATTATTCATCCATTTTCCAGTTTCCAGATTCCATATTCCCATTCTTTGCCACCTGATAAAAAGTGATAAATACATTTGTACATCATTAGAGTTTGTTTTGCTTAAAATTAATACTAATTTACCCTCCTTCAAATTCTCCCTTTTCCTCCTCCCCCACTTTCCCTGTTGATTGAAATGGATTTCTATGTGGAGGTGCATTTATATATACTTCCTTTCTTTGACCAATTTAGATGAAAGTGAGGCCCACGAGTCAGGAGCTTCTCCTTAATCCTTGTTTGTGTGTGTGTGTGTGTGTGTGTGTGTGTGTATATGTATGTATGTGTGTATATGCATGCATGCATGCATATGAATGCATACACATGCATGCATATACATACATATATATCCTATATAACCATAATATTTGCTATGTGAAATAATTTTCACTAACCTTTCTTTCCCTTATCACTCCGTCCAGTGTATTTCTTTCCTCTCATTCTTTTTATTAAGATCATCAAAATATACAAGAACCAGTGGCAGACCTTCCATCTATTTAGATTCCCTTTATAATTCTTAATCAAAAAAGGGTTTAGAAGGGACAATGGTTCCACCCCTTTTATGTTTGATTATGAGCAGTTTACCTTTGTTCAATCCCTTATGATTATTTACTGGTTTTAACTTTTTATGTTATTGTTAACTCCCGATCTTAAAAACTCTTACTGCTCTTTTAATCAATAGTGCTTGAAAGCCGTCTATTTCATTAAAGGTCCATTTCCCTTCATACGTAAGATACTAGTCCATTTTGCTGAATTATTCATAGATATATGTTTAAATACTTTGCCTTTGGAGGATTATATTCCAAGCTATCCACTTCCTTTATAGTGGGAGCTGCTAAGTTAAATGCTATGATGAGTATGGCTCTTTGGTGCTTGAATTTGTTCTTTCTCGTTGCTTGTAGTATTTTTTTCTTTGACCTGAATGCTATGGAATTTACCTATAGTGTTTCTGAGAGCTTTCGTTTCGGGTTTCTTTAAGAAAGTGACTGGTGACATTCTATTTCTGCCTTAGCCTTGAGTTCTAAGTAGTCTATTTAGTTTTCCTTCCAAGTTTCTTGAAATTGATATCTAGGCCTTTATTTTGATCATGGATTTTACATATTCTAATGACTTAAATTTTCTCCTTGATCTGTTTAACAAGTCAGATGCTTTTGTTATGTAGAATACCTTATACTTTATTCTATTTTTTTCAGTCCTTTGATTTTGCTTTAATATTTCTTGATGTTTCATGCTGTCTTTGGCTTCTATTTGGCCCATTCTTATTATTTCTTGGGCAAAGTTTTTTACTTCTTATGCTAAGCTTTTAATTCTCTTTACAGTGTCTCTCATTATTTTTCCATTTTTAGCACTCTTATTTCATCTATAAAAAATTAAAATAACTTTTTAAAAACCCTTCCTTCCAGTAATTCTAGCTGAATTAGTGTTCGAGCTGTGTTTTTCTTTGTGAATTTGTTTGGATATGTTTTGAAGTAATTTTCTTCTTCCTGGTCTGCATCTTTTGCATCCTTGTCACTACAAAATCATTTTGTGGTGAGATTTCTTTGTGTTATTTGTTCATTGTTCCCATCCTACTTCCTAATTTCAGAGTTCATGTTAGAACTTTGTTCTGTATACTTCTGGAAGAAGTGTCTGGACTAACCTTACTGAGGTTTTTGTTATTCTAGCATCTCAGGAACGATTGAGATCTTCAAACTTTCAGTAACCCTCAAGTGGTGTGATCTAGGACCAAGTTTGATTAATACTTCCTGGTCTGAGCTCTGCAAGTTCTTTATCTGGGTTTAGTTCTGAGCAATAGTAGACTGCTGTACAACAGTAGAGTGGCTGTTTAGCCACCGACAGCCAGCTGAAAATCTCTGCCAGCTTAGTGACAGAACTTAGTCTACGCTTTCATCTGTGACTCCTATCCTTGTTATTCCTATGCAGGCTCAGATTGGACTACAAGCTGAAAATGAAATCTCTGCTTCTTAGATCTGAGCTACACTGCTGCTGCTTGCTTTTGAACTTGCTCCTGCTTTGTTACATGACGTAAGGAGTGAGACTAGCCCCAAAGCCCACCTCTATACTTTGGTAGTCTTCTTAAATCACCCTGAATCTTTGACCTATAACTATGTAGTAGGCAACAAAACAGACAGTTAGCACCTGTTCCTACACCCTGCATGAGATCTAGGACTTAATCTTGTCCTAGTATACACCCTCTCTCCATACTGGAGTACTCTATTTATCACCTTCCTGGCTAAGCCTTGTCCTCTATGTCCTCAGACTTCTGAACCAACCTGGACTAAAAAAAATTGATTTGCAATCTTTTTTTTGGACTTCCCTGTCATGATTTGGGTCATTTTCTGGATTGGTTTGGAGAACTTGATGTTGGGCAGGACAGAACTCAGTTATACTTCTTAACATTTTGGTTATACCTTTCTGCACATTTTTTTAAATTCTAAGTTGGTTGGTGAATTCCCTATGAAACCACACTGATCTTTTAAGAAAATTTCTATTTTTTCCTACCCTTGATCTGTTTTCCTTTTTGCCTTCAGAATTTCATTGACTGAGATTTCTAATTCCTTCTGAGCTCACTTTCCTTACATAATTTTAGTTCATAGGATAGTACCAAGTCTTACTCTGAATCCATCAAAATATGTTTTCCAAATATGTATTTTAGGATATGTAATCTTCTCTATCACAGATTTGCATAGGGACAGTCACTCCAGGTCCTTAAAGTTTTCATCTTTTTCACCATAGAAACCATTTCTTCCTGTTAGTGAGAACCAAATACAAAATAGAATTTCCCTCTGTTGATTCCTTCACCTTTTGAAGGATGAAATCATTATTAATGCAAATCAAAAAGTTATTACCTGCTATTCTTTCGACAGAGAGAAGGCTTCAGCAAATGGCTCAGTAATTGAAGTTCCCAATATGATTTTATCATGTCTCTGTTCCAGGCTTATATAATAGAGGTTTGAAAAATAACTGGAATTCCAGGATTTATAGTTCAGAGGCACATGCATAACTTCTCAGCAATTTGATATTGTTATGATCATTGAGCCAGAAGGCAGGCATGAGTCACATCCAAAAGTTTTTTCTTTTTAATTTGATATTTTATTTTCCCCAAATTACATGCAAAAACAATTTTCATATTTGTCTCTATATTTTTTTGAGTTTCACATTATTTCCCTCTTTTCCTTTCCCTCCTCATTGAGATGGCAAGCAAATTCATAATTGTTATACATGTTCAGTCATGCAAAACATATTTCAATGTTAGTAATGTTGTGAAAGAAAACAGAAAGAAAAAGTAAAGAAAAAGAAAAAAATAAGCATGTTTTGATCTGCATTCAGACTCCATCAGTTCTAAGATGGATAGCATTTTTCATCACAAATCCTTCACAGTAGTCTTGGATCATTGTATTGCAGAGAATAGTTAAGTCATTCACAGTTGATCATCATACAACATTGCTGTTCCTGTATGCAATGTTCTCTGGTTTTGCTCATTTCACTTTGCATCAGCTTATATATCTAAACTTTTCTGAGAGCATCCTGCTCATCATTTCTCATAGCACAGCACAATAGTATTCCATCATAATCATACACAACAACTTGCTCAGTCATTCCCTAGTTGAGGGACATCCCCTCAATTTTCAATTCTTTGCCACTACTAAAAGAGCTGCTATAAATATTTTGTACATATAGCTCCTTTTCCTCTTAAAAAAATCTCCTTGATACCCAAGAGTTCTTAAAGGAAAACACAAGCTCTCTTTTATACATCTAGTTCTTTATTTCTACTCAAATGTTGGGAGGCATTCATTATCAGTCCTCTGAAGTCATATTTGGTCATTGCATTCACCAGAGCACTGAATACCTACATTTTCAAACATAACCAGTTTTGATTCATTTTGATTGATTATACTTATTTTTTATAAGAGAGGGCTTCATGTTGAAGAAAGGAGTTAGTTGTTCAGTAAAAGACACCAAAAAAGTCAACATTTTCCAATTAATTATCCTCCTTTATTTTTAACAATGGCATTGTATAGTTTTCTTATTAGTTCTTTCTGCAAAATAAGTGTTTCCCATGTATCCCTCTCCATTTCCTTCCCAGAGAGCCATATCATATGAGAAATAATATTTTTTGGAGAGAAAAATAAGTCAGTATTGTTGATTGATATATTGAAAAAGTTCAAAAACATTTGAAATGTGCAACATCTATGGATCTACGACCTTCATGAAGCAATAGGTTGGGGCTGTCTTATATCTCTTCATTTGAGTTCCACTTGATCTTTAAAATTCTTTTACGTTTACTTTGATTTTTTTTTTTGGTGTCTTATATTGTTGTAGTGTGTGCATGTATATAAATATGTGCATATATACACACATGCACACATATACACTTTCCTTAACTTTGCTTACTTTACATAAGTTCATATAGGTCTTTACATGCTTCTATATGTTTATCACACTTCATTTCTTATAGAATAGTAATATTCCATCACATTCATGTACCACAATTTGTTTAAGCATTCCATAATTGATGACCATCTACTTTTTTTAATTCTTGGGTATCATAAAAAAGTGCTTCTATAAATATCTGGGTATATAAGTGAATTTTTTTTCATATCTATGGCTTTTTGAGGGTAGATTTCAACATATTAGTCACTTTATTTGCATAATTCTAAATTGCTTTCCAAAAAGATTGTACGATTTCCCAGATCCAACAACCATGTATTATTTTGCCTATCTTTCCACAGCTCCTACAGCATTGTCACTATTTTTGATCATTTTTGTCAATTTAAAGAGTTGTCTGAACCCTCAGAATTATTTTGATTTGAATCTCTCTTATTATCATTGGACATTGTCCAATGTCCTATTGAAATATTCTTTTATGTGGTTACAAATTCTTCCCAGGGTTTTACAGCATAGTTTGTTAATATCTTTTGACTATTTATCTATTGAGAAATGGTTATTACTTTTATACACACATACAAATACACATATATGCATGCATACATACATACATACTTATATGTATAGTTTTTGTATATTGGATACAAATCCCTAGTCAGAGAAATTTGAAAGATTCTTTTATCACTTGACTTCTTTCACTAGATAAATTAATGTTGACTGTGTAAAAGCTTTTCTTTTTCTATTTCAAGTTCTTTCTTCTGCTATAGACACATCATTAAGATACCTGATATTTTATTTCATTTTTTAAGGTGATTTTATTCACATCTGATTTCATCTTCTTGTTTACTACTCCCCTCTTCCCTTCTCCTTTTCAGGTAGACCTGTTTCTTAGTTTTATTTTTACTTACTTTTTGTGCCCTTTTCCAAAAAGGGTTTTTCTGTCTCTTCATTAACCATCTTCTCTTTCTGTTACTCTAGACCAGAGGTTCCCAAACTTATTTGACCTACCAACCCATTTTCAAAAAAAAAAATTAATTGATGCCCCCCTGGAAATCTACTTTCTTTAACCATTTAACATTTTTAAAATATTGCATCTTTTCAGAAAATATATATAATTATGCATCTTAAGTTTAATAATTTGTTGTAAATTTCTGGGGTTTTCCTCCATTCAAATTTTGATGATGCAATATTGTGTCATATAACCATATAGTATCATGTTTTAAAGAAGTCATTATGCACAAATTTTCTTGCCAATGCACACTGAATTTCCCAGCAATGTGCAACATATTCACCTCCCAACATTTGCTTATTAAGATTTGTCAGTAGACAACCACTGATTGGTTATAACTTGCATTTTTTGTGTTTATTTGGAAAATAGTGTAATCACTATGACTTTAAATCTGTTACATAACAGATTAAACATGTATGAATGATTTTTCAAATTTTTCTTCTCTTATCTTCTTTCCTTATTTTCCCCTGACCTCTTATTTTTATTCAATGTCCCCTACTTGCATCCAAGTTCACCTCTCCCTGAATCATTCTAACACACAACCCATAGCAGCAGTAACACTCATTTTGGAAGAGACAGAGATGGAGAAAGAGAGAGAGACAGAGACAGAGTAACACATGATAAAGGAGAGGGAAAAAGGGGAAAAACCAAGAGATTGATTAATTTCACCACAAGTCATCATTGCTGGCTACTAGCCTGAACCATTTTTATCAAAAGGGACAAGGCCCTCAGAATGCCCATATTTACTCTGGTGGTTATGTACTCCACCCTATTTATGGGAAATACTAGAGAAAGGACAAGTTCTCTGTTATATTCAAGTACGAGATAGATTTCTAATTGTTTTCAATATAGTTTATTTTATCAAATATATCCGAGCTACATGTAAAAAAAACAGCCTCTTTTTACATTTTGAGTTACAAATTTTCTTCTTTCTCACTCCCATACTCCCTTTGACAAGGCAAGCAAGTATATTTAAAATATACATGGGAAGTCATGCAAAACATATTTCCATATTAGCCATGTTGTAAAAGAAAATACAGACACAAAATGAAAAAAATGTAAATATGCTTCAATCTACCTTCAAAGTTTATAAGTTCTCTCACTCTCTCTCTCTCTCTTTCTCTCTCTCTCTCTCTCTCTCTCTCTCTCTCTCTCTCTCTCTCTCTCTCTCTCTTTCTCTCTCTCTGAAGGTGGATAGCATTTTTCATTATGCATTCTTTGGAATTATCTTGGATCATTGTCTTAATCAGAGTATCTAAGTCATTCATAGCTGATCATCTTTACAGTAATACTATTACTGTGTACAATGTTCTCCTGGCTCTGCTCACTTCACTTTACATCAGTTTGTATAAGTCTTCTCAGGTTTTTCTTAAATGATCCTGATCATCATTTTTTATAGCATAATAGTATTTCATCATAATCATATACTCCAACTTGTTCAACTCCTCCCCAATTGATGGGCATGCCTTCAATTTCTGATTGTCACCACACAAAGAACTACTATAAATATTTTTGTAAAAATAGATCCTTTTCCATTTTTTTAATCTATTTG
Organism: Bettongia penicillata ogilbyi; assembly: GCA_023548195.1. NCBI lineage: Eukaryota > Metazoa > Chordata > Mammalia > Diprotodontia > Potoroidae > Bettongia > Bettongia penicillata. The sequence goes on from JAJHZJ010000371.1 coordinate 6,444,633, forward strand.
GAATACTGACCTCGTAGGGGTACCTCTGACTCAATGAGTAGGTACAGTTTTACAGCACTTTGAGAACAGTTCCAAATAGTCCTCCACAATGGTTGGACTACTTCAAAACTTCACCAACAGTACGTTAGTGTACCTACTTTCAACATCCTTTCCAGTATTTGTCATTTTCCTTTTTGGTAATGTTACCCAATCAGGTATAATTGCTTTTATTTTAATTTCTCTAATTAGTAGTTATGATGATCTTTCATTGGCACCGAAACTCCAGAATTTGATTTGAGGAATTATTTTTAAGTTGTTTATAGGGGAATGTTGGAAAAGCTTGGCTGAGTGCTCCCTCTACTCAGCTATCTTACCTCTGCCCCCAAACTTCTACCTTTGTCTAAAAGAAGACAGGTTTAGTATGAATTTTTCCTAATCAGAATCAATTCAAAGCTTCCAACAATTGGAACCTTGACAGTGAGCCTTAGTCATGTGCTCTTCTCCTAATGAGATCAACTCCACCATGCAAATAGAGAAGTATGTTTGGATACTGTATTCAATAATCAGTGCTTTATTCTTTTGCGATTGAATCAATACAAAGAATAAAGCTCTAATTCTAGTTCTTTTAGTGTACCTCAGGACCATAGCTTTTATAATTGGAAGATACTTCCTGAGATCAGATATTCTCAAATGTGTGCTAATCTAGCTTGAGCTAACTCTCAAGAACTGATAGTTCTATATTCAGTTGTTAGCATTTGCACCCCAGAAACTGGCAAATGCTACAAGTCAAGGGTTGATTTTTTTTTCTGTTGATTGTCTAGGCTTAAGATGATAATGAAAATGTTAATAATGTAACTTAAACATATATAGTTATATATTTTTTCCCAGACAGCAGGTTGTTAAATATTTACCAGCACATTCACTCTTCTTATTTTTAGAGACAGAAAAGATGAAGTCCAGCAAGACTGAATGATTTACCCACAATCACCCAGATGATAAATGTCAGAGTTAGAACTTGAACTCTTTTAAAAGTCAAATTATTTTATTTTTTCCTCCAAACCACACTATCTCTTAGTTTAATAGCCCATGTGGCTCCTCTGTAATTTTTTTCTTTTTTTCCTCCGAGAAATAGAGTGATTTAAGGACCACAGAAGCATTTCTAAAGACAGAATTGTGTATATACTGTAGCTATGCTAATTAGGTCAAAGACTGGGAAACTAGACTGCAGGGAGAATTTTCTTTACTGACAACTGAAGCAATAATCATCACCACTGCTCTCTGCCACATTTTATCAGACACCTGCCATTCACTGCCTTAAGATGCCTGGTTGCTGAGAAACAGGGGAGGCAAGGGTTTGTGACAACCTTGCAGAGGCGAAACATCTTTTGAAGGCTGTGGGATCTTTGAAGCCCAGCTGCAAGAGAGATATCAGGACAGAAGGCCAGTAATACTTGCAGCTGTAAGAGAAGGGTTTGGGGGGCAGCAAGGGAATAAGAAAAGATTACTGATGCAGCATAACACTCCAGCTGATGTGTCCATGGCAAGAAGAGACATGAAGACACGAGCAGATTTGAAGAGGCAACTTGTACAGTCAGATTAAAAAAGGGAGAGACTAACCTTGTCTAAGTGTTAACAGAGGGGTAAAATAGACCCACTGAAAACCTATAGATGTATTGGTAAATCATTATTTTTTTCTTGTGTCAGTTTAGTTTTAGTTCCAAAAAGTTTTAAAATATACCACAGAGAAGTTTGTGACAGTTTAACAACTTTTTAGGATTTGACAAAACTCCTGCCTTTCGCACACCATAAATTGAAACAGTGTCATATTGTGTCACTGAAACTGCGGCAGACAGTATGCCAAGACCTACCCTGGGACCCTCCTTTGGGTCAAACCAGGTCCTGAGATTAGGTCTCTTTCCAACAAAGAGAAGGATATTGCTAAACATTCCTCAATTTAGATGGAAAGGAGTGCCAACTAAGGTAGTTTTTTGCTTGTTTTGGGGGGTTGTTGAAAATGTTTCAATTATTTGATTTTGGAGATTTGCATGTCTTTGAACTTTCCACTCTCTGCTATGGTTGGATCCAGGAGTGGTTCTGTATTGGATAAGAAGTCATTCTTACAGTACTTCCAGCCAGGATTAGAGAAAGAAATGAATAGAACTCTTGAAGGAAAAACATATCCTTACAAGATTTCTAGGCTGATGCATTTTCGACAGAAAGACTATGCTTCTGCATTCTAAATACTTCCTGAAAACCAGGCTCAGTACAATCCAGTTCCTTGGATCCAGAGAAAAAATAGTCTGTTAGGGAGGCATTTGCACATGAACTGATTAAAAAAAACAGATGTGTCAGAAAGAATAAGAAGGGTTTGAAATAATTCAGTAGATTTTTCCTTGCGCCCATCCTTTACAGTCCTATAGTCCCAGGAAAAATGGATGGAGCAAATTTTATAGGCCTCTGGCTAACTAGTCTTGGTTGTGTAAACAAATCAATGTCCTGACCAAAACAGGCAACAGCTCACTGATAAAATGGCATTGGCATCAGTGTCTCTGTGGTACTGTTGTGGTTGGTACTGGGATTTTAAGCATGAGTCCTTTGTTCATTTCAGGAGTTCAAATAATACATGGAGCAAATCTTAATCCCACGCAATATCTCAGGGGAATGTTTTCAGCTTCTTGGGAACTTTGTAACTGAAGACAATTTACAGCTCTTTTACAAAGGGCTTATACACACACACACTCTCTCTCTCTCTCTCTCTCTCTCTCTCTCTCTCTCTCTCTCTCTCTCTGACTTATAACCAACACCTTGCAAAGAACAGCTGTACCCACACCCATAGAGGAGCCACCATTCTCATCTCTACTCTGAGCTGTGGTCCTCACCAGGTAAACTAGCATATGAGAATTTCATCTGCTACTTATTCTGCTGAGTGGCCTTCCCAGTCTTTCTACAGAATTATTATCATGGAGTGGTGCTTTGTGTGTACATCAATCTTTTAATCAATCAATCATAATTTGTCATGCCTACTGTGACTCACCTTGTGCTAGGATGGAAAGCCCAAAACAAAACAGATCCCACCCTCAGAAGTTTACATTCTAATAGAGGAGCAGAGAGGAAAATAACATCAGAGATTCATATATGTGTGCATACAAGCTTTACACTAATATATACATAAATATGTATATGTATGTATATATTTATATATGTGTGTATATACATGTGTATATGTGTATATATGTGTATATACATGCATGCATACATACATGTGTGTATATGTGTGTGTATATGTATATATATATATATATATATATATATATATATATATATATATATATATATATATATATATATATATTAATGGAGAACGGAAGAGGCCTCAGCAACTAGAAAAATCCAGAAAGGTTTCATGCAGATGTAGCTGAATCTTTAAAGAAGCTCACAATTCTAAGGAGTGAAGGTGAGTAAAGGGTTCATTGCAGGCATGGGAGAAAGGCAGACAAGGTATGGAAACTAGACATAAAATGGTATCTTTGAAGGAAAAAAAATCTTTAATTTTAAATGGTGGTTACTGGTAGGACTTGGTGGTTAGATTGCAGAGGGCAAAATGTATAGAGAATAATTGTGTAACATGACTTGAAAAGTAGGTTAGAGTTTGGTTGTGAGCGACTTTAAATGCCAAACAGAGCATTTTTTTTGGCCTTCGAGATGACAGAGAATCACTGGAATTTATTGAGTAGGGAAAAGACATGATGATACCTGAGCTTTGGGGAAATCACTCTGACAGATATAGGGAGAACTGATTAGAGAGGGGAGAAACCTGAGGCAAGAGAAACTGTTCGGGATCTCTCTACACATTATCTGATGGCTGACCTAATTCTGCCTTACATGTGAGAGTATGTGTTTCCTCTGGATCAATGCCTGAGGCATTACTCTGAAGAAGACAGATTTTACTTCCTGTGAACCCAGGAAAATGGGTATCCCTAGTGGGGGATCCATTTATTTTCAGGAGGCTGGCCAAAGCTAGTCAGGCTGCTAGGGGAAGAATCAATGGAGGAAAACTGGCCCTAGACTTCTCAAGCTAGATTTTTGTCTGATCATGTACTCGCAAATCCAACTACCCTCATATCTAATAATAAATCATAAAGCAATAGTCTTACAAAATCTAACTTCAGTGTCCTAAAGTTGCTCTGATTCAGAAACTTGCGTAGTCATAAACTGTCAGGGCAGAAACCCAGTTTTCAGCAGAATATAATTTAAGAGATAGAACAAAATCCTGATACATCAACTTCCATTGCTTCCATTTCTGTTTATGCACCTATAAAATCCTCAAATTAATGTCTCTATATAAAAGTGTAATAGAATATCTATTCATCTAGCTTCTAATAATCTCAGCTAATAGTACTTGCTGCAACATTTGGCTCACATTAATTTGCTTTTTTAAAGCCAATGGCCACTATTCATGTAGATTTGGAAAAATTAAAAGACTAAGGGCATAGTAATTGAGCTGAAGACGTGACAATTTAATATCTTACATTTATGTATGATTCGACGAGAGGGTCCTGGGTATTAAAGCTAAATACTACATTAAAATTTTGGAACACCTTGTATTTAAAATGTGATGTGGAATTTATAGAAATGATCAGATAATGTACAGTGCTTCTTAAACTGTAGGTGGGGAGTCATGACCCAGAGTTTAAAAAGCATGGAAGACCCAGAATGAAAAAAAGTTAAAGAAGCCTTGGATGGTAGGAAAAGTCCTGGATTTGAATTGAGAAGACCTGGGCTCAAATGCTGGCTTTGCTCCTTAGTATCCTATATGATGGGTAAGTAGGTGGCATGGTAAATAGAGTCCCATTCCTGGAGTTAGAAATATTCATCTTCCTAAATTCAAATTTTACCTCAGAGACTCACTAGCTGTGTGACCCTGGGTAAGTCATTTAACACCATTTGCCTGTTTCTTAATCCTTAAAATGAATTGGAGAAAGAAATGGAAAATCACTCCAGTACCTTTGCCAAGAAAATCCCAGATGGGGTCATGAAGACTCTGACGTGACTGAAATGTCTGAACAAGAAAATCCTGTGTGACCTTTTACAAGGCATTCTAACTGATTCAAGTCTCACTTACTTCATCTTTAAAACGAGGGGAATGAACTAAGTGATCTCTAAGGTCTCTTTTAGATGTGAATCTATAATTCTCTCATGATTCTATGTACACAACAAAGTGTTTCTCTCTATCTAGCTAAATAAAGATGCATTAGTTCCCATTATACTCCTTTTGGGTATTTCTATCATAGTTTGAGAATGTGGTATATGTCCTAAAAGGAATTTCATAACTTCTCCTCCAGAGAATGCCCTTTGCCACTGGTTGATTTATGGAACTATTTGCTTAGGTAGAAAAATCATAGATTCATAGAGGCAGAGAGCTAGAAGGAACTCAGATGTCATCCAATTCAGTTCCCACCCAAAAGCAAGATTCCCACCTATGACATCCTTGACCAAACTTTCCATAGATAGTTAGATACGGGTGACATGCTCTTAGCCCCTACTGACTCTATCAAATCCATATTGGGCTTAGTAGCTCCTCAGCATCTAATGAATCTAGTGGCACAAGGACATTGCTAATTTTTACTAATGGTACCATTTATGCCTGAATTTTGAGGTACCTACTGACCTGGCTACAGGTAAACAAGTCACTAAAAGAGGGTGAAAAAAATACAGATAACACTCACTCGTCTAGCTGCCTTTTATGAGGGTCATCATACCATCAGAGCACATTAACACAAATGGGAAGTCACCATTAACCTGTAAGCATTGCAACCTGGGGCAACCAGAGTGATCCCTCCTTGCTCTTCTTCTTCCTGATTTTATAATTATAGGATAATAAGAACATAGATTTAGAGCCAGGGAAAAAATTAGAGATTGTCTAGTCCAACTGTATCATTTTACAAATGACTAAATCGTTTAAGAGGAAAGTAAAAAGCTTCCCCAGAGATTATACAGTTTGCAAGTGACTGAGACAGAATGTGAGCCCCCTCCCTATGTTTCTAAATACAGTGATCTTTCCATGGCACCATTAGTTAGCTTTTTCTACTAGGAGATGAAGTGATATGACTTGGTCCCTCTTCACCCTCTTGACCCTCCAAGAATCATTCTGCATGTGCTAATTATTGGGGTGCTAGCTTTAGTCAGCAGTCATACCAGAATTTCTATATCCTCCTGTCTGAAGATAAGTCCATCGGTGTGCAGAGAAGCCAAAGCCCTCTCCTGGTGAAATAGCCAATATCAATGTAGTGCTTAAAGGTTTGCAAAGCCTTTCATACATAACAACCTTGGAAGGTAGGTACTACTATTAACGCAATTTTCCAAATGAAGAAACAGAGACTGAGAGAAGTTAAGTGACTTATCCAGGGGTCTACAGTATCTGAGCCAGGATCAGTACTCAGTTCTGCCTAACTCTAAGACTAACATTCTACCTACTATATATCACCTGCCCCACTTTTTCATGTGTTGTTAATGAATGTCATCAGAATGGGGAACTAAGGATGCCTGGGAAAAACCATAACCATATTTTATATGCTAAGATAAGCATTTATTTAAAGTAACAAAACAGAAAGAAGGCTTTTTTTTACCAAATAAAAGTAAATAAAATAAAACTAAGACTAATTAGAACAAGGTGAAGGGGAACTCAGCCTATTATTGGATGAATGACTCAGCAGCCTTACTTTTAAAATTACTCAAATATTTTAAACCCACAACTGATCTATAATAAAGCATTTAACAGATTTGTAAGTTAAACATAAACAGATGCATTCATACTCTCCTGGATGTGATGGTACCAAAAAAAATAAACAACTTGTATCTTCTCAATCCAAGACATCAATTCCATTAAGCTATGCTTGTGGTTTTTTTTGTTTTAAACAAAATCAGTGGGTTCTTTTAATAATATTCTAATGAAACATCTGGATGAATCAATATTTGACTGGATTAAATATTTGACTAAACATATATATATATATATGTATATATATATATATAGGTTTAAGTTTATGGCAGTCTTACTCTGATGCCTTATCATGGCATGAGGGTGACCCTGAGTTCTCAAAAATTATTTTAGTAGAGTGCAAAGCTCTGGGACATTTTTCCAAGCAGCAAAGGCTTTGATTGTGGGCCTTATGGACCTGATGATAAGATACAGTTCTGTCAGCTAAGGACCAGATATAAGAAACTCAACATTAAGGTGACCCTAAGGTAATGAATTTTTCAGCCCCAAGTACTGCCAAAACTCATCAACAAAGTTGAGGAGTTGTTAATTATGTCAGTGGGAAGCAGACCCACACCAAAGAAATCCCAGTTGCTTGAACTGTGCATCTTGTAGTGAAGAAGTAAAAATATAGTTGAAATATTGTATTCTTTTTAAAAGTAAATATTTAAGATAATCATTTTTAGCTATTGAGAATGAATGAGCATGATTAATCTGCAGTGGTAGATGTGTCTATTTCTAGATTAATGGTAACTGAGTGACACTAGAAAGTTAATTCAATATTTCATACTTTAATTATAAAATTGTTTCTTAGGTACATTATACTATTAAATATAACTTTGAACCACATGATCCAATTTAATCACCATAAATTTTCCCTAATTATTCTAATAATGATGTGCCTCTAGCTAGATTTCAGTTCATTTCTAAACTGTGACAGAGGCAAAATGACTAGAACTAGATCATATAAATTATATGCAGTAAAGCCCAAACAAAATTTAATGCATATAACCATGAAGAATTGTAATGAAATGCTATGGGATTAAATGATAAAAAAGGAAGACAAAATACTTATTCAAATGTCTACAACTTATTTAACCCATCAGGTTACACTGCTCTGGCTAGACTTCTTCATTATGCCCCCAAAACTTTTCATCCAAGAAGATTACATCAGTCCTGAATATCATACCTCCAAAGTACTCTGTACTCTTGCGGCCCCTCTCTCTGATTGTAGGGTGGAGGGCTCCTTCCAGAACCTCTACTTAAGAAGGGTGCCCAGCCCAGCCATCTCTTCATTGTCCACCAGGCTGCACTAATCTGGCTCCTTGTCTCCTCCACCCCTGTCGCTTCCTTTTATATGTTCCTTTCCCACAAAGAATTAAGCTCCATGAGGACAGGGACTGTCAGTCTTTTCGCTTGTATTTGTATACTCAGTGATTGGCCCAGTGCCCGGCACATAGTAAGTTCTTAATAAATGTTGTTGACTGACTGAGATCTCCCTTAATACTCTTACTGCTCAAGGCAAGATAGGATTGCAGAGTTAGTCAAGGAATTAGGTGATATGATAGGCAATGTTAGATGAGCTAGCATAAACAAAATTCAGAAAAATAGACTGGAGAGAGATATTAGACCGTCAGACTCACAATTTCTACAAGTCTCAAGACAATTAAAGAGGAGTTGAGAATAGGTCAGTCAGTCATAAACATTCACCAAGCACCTATCATTTGCCAGAAGCTGTGCTAAGCACCAGGGATACAAAAGGAAGCAGAAGAAGTTTTCAAAGAACTCAAAATTGTCAGCAATATATGTGAATATCTGTGTCTGTCTATGTGTGCCTGTGTGTGTCTTTGTGTACCTGTGGCGGAGGCGGGGGGGAATGTGTCTGTCTGTCTCTGTTTATCAACCTGTGATTTCATTGGTATATGGAACTACTGGTAAGAAATGTTTCGGTGCTGGTCAGGACTTGCTTTAAGCTTACATATAGAATTTGAGCATTTCCTGGGAGCTTTGAGGCATTAAACAATTTTTCCAGGGTCACACATCCAGTATTCCTCCAAAGTAGAACTTGAACCCAAGTTTTTCCAATTCAAATTTGGGTTCTATATCCAGGGAGCTGCATTGCCTCTGTTGGATGGCCTATCCCATAGCAGTTTGTGGGTACTGGAGCTCTCTTTCTGTGAGTTCATAGGATTGTAGATTTATAGCTAGGAGACACCTGAGACCTCATTTATTCCAACGCTTAATTTTATAGATGAGAAAACAGAGTCCCAGAAAGGTTAAGTGAAAGTTTACTACCTGTGTGCAGAAAATAAAGAGCACTCAAGATTTGAATCCTAGTCTTGTGATCCTAAATGGGAAGGTAGGTGGTACAGTAGATAGTCAGTCCTGGAATTAGCAAGACACATCTTCATGAGTTCAGATCTGGCCTCAGATACTTACTAGCTGTGTGACCCTGAGCATCCTGTTTGCCTCAGTTTCCTCATCTGTAAAATGAGCTGGAAAAGGAAATGGCAAATCACTCCAGTATCTTTGCCATGAAAACCTCCAATGGGGTCACAAAGAGTTGAACATAACTCAACAAAAACAATAATAACAAACATTAGTGATCTCTGATTTCCTTTCTTAAAGCTCACTAAATATAGCTAGGACCTATGATTTTATCTGTGGGAGAGCTTCCTTCATAAAAAGAGACAGAATTTATACTCTCAGAAAATTTTCTGAAAATCAGAGTTTAAGTGACTTGTCCATGGTCACACAACTAATAAATGTCAGATGTGGTTCATAGACCCAGGTTTTCTTTATTCCAAGTTCAGGAAGCAATACACTATGCCCTACTCTCTCTCAAGTGTTTACTAACCATTTATTTAATATGTTCTAGAATTTTTCTAAGAATTAAACTTGTATTAAGGCTAGAATATTTTAAAAACTATTATTATTCTCTTTTTCACAAGTCAGACATTTGATCATATCCAGTTTTTCAAAGTTACACTTCCCAATTTCCACAATATTTCAAATGCCAAAAATGGTTCAGTAAACACGTCTGCAAGTTATTTTAATAAACTTCTATGTAGTTATTTTGTTATGAATGTTCTGAGCTCTTGACTCCAGATTTTCTGAGTCTGCAACTGATGACATGTCCTCTAGAAAGTGTGAGTTGAGAAATCCTGAAGGAATGTTTATAATCCCTTGCCTGCTAAAGGGGAGACTCAAACTGTATATGTCTTGGAGCTTTGGGGTCCTCATTAATCTACTATGTCTGAGGGTAGAAGAGTGAGACTTCAGTAATTTAGAAGAGCAAAAATCTCATAGCCACTAGATAGATACTTAAGCATGTTATTATGCATCATGTTCTCTGGCTAATAAGTACTTTTTTATCTGCTTCCTAATTCATATTGAAAATAAAAACTCTATATGTAGCATTCCAATATGTGTGAATGCTTCTGGGGAGTACCAACTTTATTGTGCCAAGGTCACATGATTAGCTCTCAAAGTAAAACTAAAATTCAAAAGGAGGAAGAGTTACTAGAGGATGGGGGCTCAGATCTAGTTTTGATCAGATAGATTCACAAATCCACTGTAACCTAACCTATAGGTAGAAACACTTTGCAGAAGCAAGCTGACCTGAGAGGAGGGAATCAAGGGGGTAAAATGTGCTTGACTCCAGTAACCACAAAGAACATTGTAATAACCTGGCTTTTTTGCTCCAGTGGAACATGTATAAATCCCTAGGTTAACCATGGGAATTACTAGTGAGTGGCTGTCAGATCCATCTGGTGGTAAAATATGTATGAAGATAATCTTATTCCCTACTACAGCATGAACTTTTAGGAATCCAACTTTGCATCTTGTTTCATTTTTGTATCTTCAACATCTTGTAGAACACCTTATAATTAGGCAATATATAACAAATGATTGATGAATCAAATTAAATTCCTTTAATTATTTATCTTATCTGTCTCTGAGTTTGAGTGCCTTATAATAGTTGGTATTTAGTAAATGTTTATTGAATTGTTCAATTGAATCTTGAGGGAGCTTTACTAGACACAGCCTCATCATATTTTTATTGACCATTCCTCATGTGAGTGTTTCAGGCAGGGAATGCAGATTCTGACACCAGGAAGGTATAGCTGACCAATCGATTAATTAAGAATGGAGTAAATGCCAACCACAAAAGCAGATGGAAGCAAGCAATGGATTGTGGAGCTAAGCAGATTGCTTGCTCTTTTAGCAAAAGAAATCTGCATTGCTTGGATCAGGAACTATTGTAGGGATGCAGGTTGAAGTAGCCCACTGATTGGTAGGCATCTTCATCAGGATAGATATAGGTTGTTGCCAAGCACTGTCCAGCTATTTCATAGAAATGAATGACCGACAACAGAAGCTTCGCATTAGCTCCAAGATAACTGGTTTCTGTGCTCCAGAGAAGAACATTTCCTACGTGACTGGAAACAGCAATGAACTTCAAAATGATTTACTCACAAGATACATAAGTGTAACCAATGAGTCAGGGAACAAAGCCAAATGAGAGGAAATGAGGTAAAATAAATCTAGAGAAATGACCTCCCAATGTTACCCCAAAAAATGAAATGTTTCAAAGCCAGAGAAAAGACTGGAAAGGATTTGAAGACTTTACTTTTAGCTCGAAGGAAAAAAAGAAAAAGAAAAACTCTAAATTGGATCTGAAGGTTTTCGGGAAGAAAAGGCCAAAGATTAAATCCGATTTCCTTCTCAAATCCTTCTTCTCACTCTTTCCAGTCCCCTCAGAGCATTAGTTTAGATTCAATGGCATACTGTGACTGAAAATCTTTTCTCTGACAAGTCACAAATTATTTCTCTCCATTTTTGTGATTTTTAATGCCACCAGCATCAAGTTGGTAATTATTTCTAGCTGATCACACCTGAGGAGAGACGTGAAAAGAAACATGCTAATTAAATTTTAAACAAGCTGATTGGCTGTGAAATAAAAAGTTGGCTCCCAAATTTACACTAATTTTCTCCATATCTTTTTGAATGAAACAGGAGGCTACAATGAGGATTGTTATATCAAAGCCTTAAGAAATCAGCGACAAGGAGTCCTGAAAATGCACAGGGCAAATGATATTAATATATATGGATTGCCTCATTTACAAATGGAAGACCATCTCTATGAGGTATTGATCCACACCATTCAGGCTACGCTGGGTTCAGAAATGAATCTGACAATGTCTGCAAGAAAGCAGGCAATTCTTTCATCATAGTTCTTTGTTTAAAGGCAGTCAGCGTAAATTAAGGGAAAAGAGCTATGCTTCTACAGAGGATGCTCCATTGGTGGTTGGGAATAACTGACCTGATCTTATTATGGGATCAGTTAGCATCTTGGACATGGGCTGGGGAACTGTAAAAGAAAGCCTTCACAGCCAGACTTGTCCCACTACTCTGCTAACCCAGCTCTCTCCCATAGCAGGAGTCAACAGAAGCCTGCATTTGAGCAGGCAGTCATAATGATGTTGATGACTGTGTGTTTATAAGTGCTTCAGTATTCAAGTCATTTTTAAAGCCTTAAGAAAAAACAGCAAAAGTTTTAAAAGAATACAATTTCTCTAAATATAGCAATATACTTTCACTTGTAAGTTACTTATAGATTTCCTCTAAGGGTAAGAATGTCCATAACTACAGTTTCTAACTTTGTAAACTTTCAGGAAACTTGATTTTCTGTCTTAGATAGTTTGAGCAAATCATGGTTGGGCTATTTCTGTGGTGATGATCCCCTGAGGTCTCAGATATTGCTAGAACATATAAACCAGGAACATTTTCTGAATTCACGAAGGGAATAAAACCATCATTTTTATCCTTGGTCTATAGTAGTTTTTTTGTTTTGTTTTGTTTTTTTTATGATTCGGATGACTTCCTCATTCTCTCGACCCAGGTGTGCCTCATTTTAAGAAAGAACCACACATCAAAGTTTCAAATGCATACACAGTTAGAGGGTGAGTATTTGTAACACAAAAAGATAGCTCATCTTTGTAGTTGGGGGCCACGGAAGGATGACAAAAATTTGACCCAGATGACTATGAAATCAACCATAAGTTCTGTTCATTTAAGTATAGCTTGTCATAACTGCAAGAAGGTACTCTGTAAAGAAGATTTTAAATAAAGATAGAAGTTTTCTGTATTATCGTGTGCACATAGAGAGATATGTTGTGATATTTTTCTTGCTTGTTAAATCTCCAATGGCATATCTATTATATATATATATACATATACATATATAAATGATATATTTGAATATATTTTTATCATGAATCATGTTCTCTATGAATAGAGACATGCCTTTTTGTATGTAAATATATTTCTCTCCACACACATGCCGATGAGATCCATATATCCAACTCTCATCTATCTCCTGAGATCCAGTCCTAAATTACCAACTCCCTTTTGCATAATTTGAATTGGATGTCACATTGGATATCTCAAAATTCAACATGTTCAAAACTGAAATCATTATCTTTCTGTCAAACCCTCTTCCAAATTCCCCAATTACTTTAGAAGGAACCACTATCCTTCCAGTCACTCAAGTCCTTACCCTCACTGTCATTCTCTAGAGATGTTACAATACTTTGCCCGTTTTCCTTAGAAACTTTCCTATACCACTTCTTCTCCTACACTCATAAGTTCCTTATAGAACTACATGCATGTAGAAGATAAACAGTCACATGGAAGGTCATGATTGCCCCCCCATCATATGTGTTCTGTTTAACTTTCAAGAATAAACACAAGACAGGGCACACACCCCCTTAGCCAATTTGACCAGTTATAATTCCCAAAGACATTGAGACATAGATCTAGAAAGTAGGTTAAAAGTAGTACTTTATCTCCTCATCAATTGAAATTCTGGAAAGTCCAGAACACAGAATGAGAAATATGAGATTAGAGATAATCTCCTCTCTCCACCTTTCCTCCCCAAAATGGGAAGGAAGGAAGGAAGGAAGGAAGGAAGGAAGGAAGGAAGGAAGGAAGGAAGGAAGGAAGGAAGGAAGGAAAGAAGGAAGGAAGGAAGGAACAGAGTGGGGAGGAAGAAAGGAAAGGAAAGGGGAAAGGTTAGAAAGAACCATTTATTAAGTACCTACTATGTGCCAAGCCCTAGGTAGAAGCTTGTGAATATTATCTCACTTGATGCTCACAACAATCTTAGAAAGTAGTTCAGGTATCATTCTCATTTTATAGTTAACTGGGGCAAACAAAGGTTAAATGACTTCTTCACAATTATATAGCTAGCTATTATAGGTAAAAGACTGACATTATAGACAATGCCTTTCATCATGCCTATCCCTTGCATCACTTTAGGAGTACTCAAACCCAGGTAAGTTAAAAAAACCATGGGGAGCATAGGGATAACATAGATCTAGGGCAAAAGACATTTAAGCCTTTAATGAAGGACTGGCCGATTGTGAAGCCTGTACCATTGATATGTTACATATTAAAGTAACACCAGGACCTGTAAGTATGTTTGCAGTTCCATTTCCATGATAAATGAAGCACATTATTTTTCACTGGGGTACAAATGAGAGATTACAGATACTAATTGTCTCATATAACTTTGGCAAAGAGCAATTGTAAAGGCTACTCTCACTGTAATAGATTTTTTGTGAAACTAATACAACTATTTGAAGATATTAATCATGGTTTCACTATAGAAGTCAAGTACCTTTTAAAGGGAATTTGACTTATAAAAATCTGTTGCATAAAACAAGTTGAATGTGTTGTTATATGGAAGACATGCTGCATTGCTGGTGGTCATTTGACCCCCAAACTTAGTATCCCCTCACCTGGAGTACATTATCACCTCTCTACCAAGGTGAGGCGTACACAAGTTGTAGGTGTCCTTTGCTAGAATTCAGTGCCAATGCCAAAGAGTGACAGCAGCAGGAAACATTTTGTGAAGAGATTGGCCATTGTGGCTTCACGACTGCTAAGTTGGAAGCTGCTGTCACGCATGAATCTCTTCAATTTCTAAAGAACCCCAGAGGCTCAGAACAAATGTCACCACCTTTGAGACTCTGTAAAGGGTAACACCATCTTCCCAGTCCATCAGGCTCACGGCTTAGGAGTCCTCCTGGACTCTTCACTCTCTCCTGCACTCCATATCTGATTTGTTGCCAAGGTCTGTCAATTTTACCTTTGCAATATCTCTCAGATTTGCCCCCTTTTCTACCCTGATACTGCCCCACTCTAGTCCAGGAACTCATCACTTCATATCTTTACTATTTCAATAGACTGTCCTGGTTCTGCCTGCCTCAAGTGTCTCCCTACTCCAGTCCATCAGTCACTAAAGTGATTTTCCTTAAACTCAGGCTTATTCATATTAATAAGCTCCAGGAACTCTCTATTGCCTTCAGAATCAAATACAAAATCTTCTCTATGGCATTCAAAGCCCTTCATAACCTACCCTCTACCCCCACTTTCTTATACTTTTAACTCCACAACATATACTCTTTGGTGCAGGACACTGACCTTTCTGGCACTCTTTAAGTCCAAACTAAAATTCTATATTTTACAGGAAAAGTTCCCCAATGCCTCTTAATTCTAGTGCCTTCCCCCTATTATTTCCAATTTATTCCATATATAGTTTGTTTTCTATATATTTGCATATCGTCTCCCCCATTAGATTGTAAACTCTTTCAGGTCAGGGAGTGTCTTTTTCCTCCTTTTGTATCCTCAGAGCTTAGCATAGTGTCTAACATATAAAAGGCACTTAACAAATATTTGGGGAATGATTGATTGATATGAGAATGAACTAGACAGTTCCAGTTTAAACTGGTTTAGAAAAATGTTTGTTTCGTTGTTATTGTTTTGTTCAGTTTATAGATCACTAGTCCAATGCAACTTAATTTTCAATTTTTATTATTTAATTTGATTTATTACATTTTTATTGTTTAGATTTGTAATTTATTAAGAGAAAACCCTATGCTAGCCACTGGGAACACAAAGATAAGAGCAAAACCATCTCTGCTCTCCAAGGGAAAGTAACGGTCACAGATTAGCCAACTCAAAACATAAATAAAGTAATAAATAACTGGAAAAACATAAATAAATAATAAAGTAGCATGGCATAGTCCTGTAGGGCATTGAGTTCAAATCCAGCCTCAGACACTTATAAGCTCTGTAAATCTGAACAAATTCCTTAATTTCTCTAAACCTCAATTTCTTCCTCTATATTGGTTGGTTGGTTGTTGTCCTTTGTCTTCGAAGAGGACCAAAATGACATCACCATTGTAAAGGGAAATTTCAGTGTGTCCAACTGTGACTGATCAGATCAATATGAGCTCGGAATGCTCTACCACAGATTGGGCACAGATAGTCCGTATGAATATTTGGGTAGGTATTCCAAATTTGTGCACCCTGCGTTTACTTTTAGAACATTTAAATGGCACAGTGAATAGAGTGCCAGCTCTGGAATCAGAGGAATATTTTCTCCTCTATAAAATGAAGTGGTTTGACATGGTGGCCTTATAAGGTTCATTCAACTCTAAATCTGTGATCATATGCTTCAAAATACAAAGTATTTGGGGGCAGAGAGTGAGATTACTAAAAACTAGGGGAAATCAGGAAACCTCTGTTAAAGGACATGTTCTCTAAGTCAAGTCCTGAATGCAGCTATAAATTCCAAGAAGCTGAGGTGAGTGAGAAGTGCATTGCAGGATGGGAGGCAGTCCATGCAAATACAGAGAAGGCCAATGGAACATCACAAATGGGGAGCAGTGAACTGGAACATGGCAAATCTGATGGTAAAGACTGTGAAATTACTCTGGAAAGGAAGAATGGAGCCAGGTTAGGAAACATTTTAAATTCCATACAGAGGAGTTGAGATTTCATCCTAGGGTCAACAGAAACATACTGAAACTCTTTGTATGGGAATGACAAGGTCAGACCTCTGCTTTAGGAACAGTAGAGCTGAAAGGGGTCTTCCATGTTACCTAGTCCAAACTCTTCATTTTGGAAATAAGGAACCCAAGCCCCTCACTACAGTTGCAATCAATCATTCATCTTGATTGAATCCCTCAGATATGGAAAACATTGTGCTATGTGTACCCAAATGTTCCAATTACCTTTTCCAAAGATGTAGCAGGAACCCATTTAAAAAGTGTAATCCTGCTTCCACCTAAACCTGGAGTGAGATAGTAGATTGCAGAGAGATAATCCTTTGTATATCTGGAGGGAGGTATGACTCCTGATTGTCTAAGAGAATACTGGGCATGATATTGCGCTCCTACAAAAGACACTGACTGTTTTATTTCAGAGTCTTCAGAGAGAGGGACTTTGGAGACCCTAGCACAAAGAATAACTCCTGGAGGTAGTCAAGAGAGACTTTGGAATGGTGAACTCAGAGTCACAGATATGTTTGGGAGTTGTGTAGCAACACATTGCTATGCATCCACAAAACCAATACACCACTTACAAAACCTCAAGAGTACCTTACGTAACAGCTCTTAGTAAGCTTAAAATATGTTTCCTATGAGTCTTGAATTACAGTATCCATTTATAAAACATTTTCAAGGGGAATCATGGAGTTTATTGTATTAATATATTAAATTGTGTATTTGGGGGTATATACACACTAACAGAACAGTTCACTGAATAAGACATTGTGATTGCCTTATTTCATATACTTTGAAAGTGTAATTATAGAATGATATTGCACCCTGGATTACTTGCTTAGAGTATTAAATGTTCAGGTTACATCTGTGTGACAGCAAAATAATCATTATTCACAGGAAAAAGTCAGTGGGGTTTTTTAGCACTGTTTAGAAGAAAATGTGATAGTGATGATGGTTGTAGAAAGTATATTTATGTGAGTGAATAAGGGCATGTGAATGTATGTGTGGGGGCGGAGAAAGAATGAGAAGAGAGAGGAAGAGAGAAGAAAGAGAGGTAGAGAAGGAGGAAGGAAGGAAGGAAGGAAGGAAGGAAGGAAGGAAGGAAGGAAGGAAGGAAGGAAGGAAGGAAGGAAGGAAGGAAGGAAGGAAGGAAGGAAGGAAAAGAGATCTCAATGGCAGGGTACAAAGAAACTCACAATCAGTTTGAAGCATACTTATTGTTTTAAGAAAATTATCACACACTGATATTTTGCAAACATACTAATGTCTCTTTGACCTTTTCCGTTCCCCTGCTTGGACAGAGCTACTAAAAAACAAAATTTCTGTGACTTTGAGGACGTCAAGTACAAGTATGAAAAAAGTGCCTTGCTTAGGTCTGAAGTAACCTGGAGAAGGAAATGACAAATTACTCCAATATCTTTGCCAAGAAAACCCCAAATGGGGTCATAAAGAGTCAAGTAACACTGAAATGACTGGATAACAACTGTGTGATATTCCAGAGGGTGTTTCTGGCTAAACTACTTCCCAAGGCAATAGGGGTGTCCTTGTTAATTGCATCAGACCCACTGTTCCTTGTTCAATGGAATGACTACTGAATTTGGAGGTTAGGAGCTTACATCCTTCCACATATCTACTAGGATTACCTTGTTCAAGTCACTTTAAAACTATAAAGCTGCAATTCGTATTTCCTGACCTTTTCTGCAACAGTGAAGCTACCCCTTAAGATTAATCCTTGTTGGCTAATAAGAGAGACTAAAAAAAATTGGATGACTAAAACTTTCTTATTCTCCTTTTTATAATGCAAGAAAGTATTTGTAAAACTCTTTTTATATGCATGATTATAATTCTAGGGCTGGGGTGAAGAACTTTAAAGAACAAAAGAGGTAACAAAAATAACCTTTAAAATGATTAGACAAAATCATGCGTTGACCAAGAAAATCACTTCGTCGTGTGGCATACAGTTATTTCCTGTACTTGGGCTGCACAATTAGACAAGAACTTTTAGAATTGTTTTAATAAATGCATTTCTTCTTAAGGTCTGAAAATTTTTGGAGACCAAATCAAACTTGTAACTACATTCTCATATGGAATAATAATCATGACTGCAAAGTGTTTAGTGCTTTATATACATTATCTCTTTTGGGCCTCACGATGAGGTTCTTATTGGTATAAGGTAAATATTATTCCTATTTTAAAGATAGGGGAATGGAAGCTTAGAGAGGTGAATTAATTGATCAGTTCCACTGTTGGAAAGATCTAATTGTCAGGAAGTTTTCCTTTATAGCTTTCTAGATTTCTTACATTTTAATTTCCACCCACTCCAACTTCTCACATTCTACAATTCAGTTACATTGTCCTATGTTCCTTGAACAGCACACTGCATCTCTTGACAGCTGTACCTTTGCATTAGTTGATTCCAAACCTAGAAAGTTATCCACTCTCAACTCTGTCTTTTAGATTATCTGGCTTACTTTAATACTCAGCTCAAATTTGACCTTCTGCGAGAATACTTTTCCCCAAATGCTGATGCTAGTTAAATCACTTAACCTCTGCGTACCTCAAGTTTACTCATAAGTAAAATGAGTATTTAGTCTTGATGGCTCCCGAGGTTCCATCTAGCTCTAAATCTATGATTCTAAAACTATATTAGAATTTGGATAGTTGCATGAACAGCAATGCAAATATTTTACTGCAGCCTAGCCTACCTTTCATAAGCAGGTTATAAAGGAGTTTGAATATCAAACAGGATTTTTTGTTGCCTTCCCCTCTAAGATTATCTTCCATCTACTTTTGTACGTATCTTCTATGTACTTAGTTATTTACAAGTTGTCTCCTCTGTTAGAATATAAGCTTCTGGGGGTAGAGCCAAGATGGTGGAGTAGAAAGAAGCATATATGCTAGCCCTCCCCCCACAGCCCATAAAATACCTGTAAAGAAAGACTCTCAATAAATTCTAGAGCAGTAGAAGAGGAGAACAACAGAGTGGAGGAGATTTCTAGTCCAGGGTGACCTGAAAGGCCAAGGGGAAATGTCTGTCACATCAGACACGGAGCAGAGCCCAGCCACAGCTCTGGGAGGAGGACAAGAGCAGGCCATAGGGGCAGAATCCCAGTCATAATACCAGTGGTTCACAGATCCCTCAATCCACAGGTGCCAAAGGTCAGTGAGAAAGTTTTTCAGCTGGTCAAGAAGAGAGAAGGGCCTTGCCATAGCTCCAGACTCAGGCAGCATTCAATGAGGAGCAGCAGCTTCCACAGCAGCCCCTACAGGAGCCCGTATCCATTGCTGGATCCGAAAACCCCTGGAAGCACTGAAGAAGCCTTGCCCCCACCTAATACTCCTGAGGCATTTGAGCAGCTGATCTTTATTTCACACTGAATGGCAGACCTGACCCTGCAGTTTATCTGAATCTCAGCCCCCAGTGCTGGCTTGGATGAACTGAAAGCAAGGTGGTTGTGAAGACAAAACTCTATTACTCAGATTCTGGGAACAAAAATTTCTGCTTGCTCCCAGACCAGTGTACGTACTTGATTGTACCACCTTGGAGGAACTGAGATCTTATAGACCCCCAGAGGATACCATACTCTTGACAAAGGACCCAAAAGTCAAGTAACTGGTTGGGAAAATGCCCCCCAAAAAAGGAATAAAAAATATAGAAGGTTACTTTCTTGGTGAACAGATCTCTTTTCCCATACTTTTGGATGAGGAAGGACAATGCTAACCATCAGGGAAAGACATAAAAGTCAAGGCTTCTGTATCTCAAACATCCAAAATAAATATTCAATGGTCTCAGGCCATAGAAGAGCTCAAAAAGGATTTTGAAAATCAAGTAGAGGAAAAATTGGGAAGAGAAATGAAAGGGATGCAAGAAAATCATGAAAAGTGGGTCAACAGCTTGCTAAAGGAGACCCAAAAAATGCTGAAGAAAATAACTCCATTAAAAATAGACTAACTCAACTGGCAAAAGAGGTTCAAGAAGCCAATGAGGAGAAGAATTCTTTAAAAAGCAAAATTAGCCAATTGGAAAAGGAGGTCCAAAACCTCACTGAAGAAAATAGTTCTTTAAAAATTAGAATGGAACAGATGGAGGAAAATGACTTTATGAGAAACCAAGAAATCACAAAACAAAACCAAAAGAATGAAAAAATGGAAGATAATGTGAAATATCTCATTGGAAAAACAACTGACTTGGAGAATAGATCCAGGAGAGACAATTTAAAAATTATGGGACTACCTGAAAGCCATGATCAAAAAAACAGAGCCTAGATATCATCTTGAAATCATCAAGGAAAACTGCCCTGATATTCTAGAACCAGGGGGCAAAATAAATATTGAAAGAATCCACCAATCGCCTTCTGAAAGAGATCCAAAAAAAGAAACTCCTAGGAACATTGTAGCCAAATTCCAGAATTCCCAGGTCAAGGAGAAAATATTGCAGCAGCTAGAAAGAAACAATTTGAGTACTGTGGAAATACAGTCAAGATAATGCAAGATCTATCAGCTTCTACATTAAGCCATTGAAGGGCATGGAATATGATATTCTAGAAGTCAAAGGAACTAGGACTAAAACCAAGAATCACCTACCCAGCAAAACTGAGTATAATACTTCAGGGGGAAAATGGTCTTTCAATGAAATAGAGGACTTTCAAGCATTCTTGATGAAAAGACCAGGGGTGAAAAGAAAATTTGACTTTCAAATACAAGAATGAAAAGAAGCATGAAAAGGTTAACAGCAGAGAGAAATCATAAGGGACTTACTAAAGTTGAACTGTTTACATTCCTACATGGAAAGACAATACTTGTAACTCTTGAAACTTTTTTCAGTATCTGTGTAGTTGGTGAGATTGCACACACACACACACACACATACAGAGAGAGAGACAGAGAGAAAGAGAGAGACAGAGAGCACAGGGTGAGTTGAATAGGATGGGATCATATCTTTACAAATGAAATTAAAGGAGGAGAGAGGAATATATTGGGAGGAGAAAGGGAGAAATGGAACGGGGCAAATTATTTCTCATAAAAGAGGCAACTAAAGACTTTTCAGTGGACGGAAAAAGGGGGAATGTGAGAGAAAAAACATGAAGCTTACTTTCATCAATTTGACTAGAGGAAGGAATAAAATGCACACTCATTTTGGTATAAAAATCTATCTTACAACACAGGAAAGCGGGGAGAAGGGGATAAGCAAGGTTGGGGAATGATGGAAGGGAGGCAATGGGAGGAGGGAGCAATTAGAAGTCAACACACTTGGGGAGGGACAAAATCAGAAGAGAGAATAGAAGAAATGGGGGGCAGGATAGGATGGAGGGAAACAGTTAGTCTTACACAACATGACTATTATGGAAGTCATTTGCAAAACTACACAGATACAGCCTATATTGAATTGCTTGCTTTCCAATGGGGATGGGTGGAGAGAGAGGAAGTAATAGAAGTTGGAACTCAAAGTTTTAGGAACAACTGTTGAGTATTGTTCTTGCATACAACTAGAAAATAAGAAATACAGGTAATGGGGTATAGAAATCTATCTTGCCCAACAGGACAAAAGAGAAGATGGGGATAAGGGAAAGGAGGTATGTGAGAAGGGAGGGCAGATTGGTAATGGGGGTAATTAGAATGCTTGGCATTTGGGGGTTGGGGAGGAAAGAAATGGGGAGCAAATTTGGAATTCAAAATTTTGTGGAAATTAATGTTGAAAACTTAAATAAATAGATTAAAAAAAGGAATATAAGCTCCTTCAGGACAGAAATCATTTTTAACCTTTGTATCCCTCGCATTAAGCACAGTGCCTGACATACAGTAAGCACTCCATAAATGCTTGTTGAATAATTGTTTGATACTTTGAATCTAAATCTACTTTGTGTAACTTCCACCTATTACTCTTAGTTCTTCCCTCTAAGGACAGGGACAAAAGTTCTAACTCCTGCAGTCTCATGTCAGTCCCACAAATACAACTATCAGGTCTACTGTAAGTCTCCTCCTTTCCAGGTTAAATATTTTTGATCAGAGTGCTGAATCTCTGGTCTTTTTATCAGCCTTGTCATCCTCTTCTGGACTTTCTCTAGTATGTCTGTCCTTCATAAAATAAATCATCCAGAAGATAACACAATACCACACATTCAGCCTTACTAATGTAGAGAACAATGGAACTCTTCTGTAACTGTTCTATAACTGGTTCTATGAATGGTCCCTCTCTTGATGTAGCATAAGATAGCTCTAGCTTGATGGAGTTTGAAGGATGATGGCCATATTCCTCACTTAAAGAAAGATCACAGGTTTTTTATTATTATTAATTAGGATCATGTAGAAAATATGATAGAAGACTAGATATTTTTTCTGATCTCTATGGCCCGTAAATCTCTTGAAAACAGAAATTATGCAGCAAAGACAAATGTCAGCTGTCTTCATAGTCTAGCATACTTGTAACCCCAAAGACTGTTCAAAACAACAATTTATGAGCTGATGCCCATCTTGAGCTCACGTAGGACCCCTCTCACTACTCACCGTACTACCAGCAGTGATGACATGACTCAAGGACTCCACCAAAGGGCTTCAAACAAAACTCAACCCCACTCCATGGTCCCGCCTCTCTTTCCCAGTACTGGGGACATTCAGTCATCAAGTTATGGACATTTTCTGGGAGCCACAGCAGAAAGATTTCTTCAGTAGAGTGGAGGAATAGAGGGAAAGGGGTAGGATGCATGTATGGGCTTAAAATAGGAGGGTTTAAAACAGGGCACAAACCTGTCCTCCTCCACCACTCAGCTACAGAGACCCAAACTCCAAATGATGGCTGCAGTCACTCTCAGAACCAGTCGCACCAATATGCCAGCATTCTGAAATGCAAGGACAGAGAGCTAAGGAACAGAGGAAACAGAATATGGCATCATGTGTGTGTGTGTGTGTGTGTGTGTGTGTGTGTGTGTGTGTGTAGAGGGAGGGAATGTGTTGCATTGCATTAGGCCTGAAAGAACCTAGCATTCAGCTGGGCCCAGTTCTGTCTATCCAAAAGTCAGTTGGAGCAGAGACCTAGACTGGTGAACTTTGAATTGCCCAGTATGGGAGGATACCAAGACACTTTGATTCCCCCCACCCCAAAGAAACCCACCACCACAGGGGAAAAAGGAAGAAATCAGGAAAAAAAGAAAAATTACTATGGATTTCAGGAAGAAGAAAACTCAAAGACTTTGAATATAAAACAGATAAATCAACAGAGAAAATGTTAACCGCAGAAATATGGCCCCCACATCTAGTAAATGAGTTCAGGCATCTAATGAATAAACTCTGCAAAACAAAGGAAAACAATCCAATATTTGATGAACCAGAAGAACCTGTAGAGTTGGAGGAGAACATGGAACTACAGAATTATATTCCTGAGTGGTTTAAAAGAGAAATGAGAATATTGAGAGCAAACTGTACAACAAAAATAATTGGCAGAATAGAAAACTTTAAATCTGCAATGGCAAATCTCACTAAAGAAGTAAAAGAGATAAATTGATTGGGAATGAAAATACATAAAAGTAAAGGAACATTTCAGAAAAGAAGCAAAAAAAAAATAACCTGCAAAAGAAAAACAATAACATTAAAGGAAAATGTGTTCTCTATCCAAGCAAAACACACTGATCTTGAATACAGGGTGCATAGAGAAAACCTAAGGATAACAGGCCTTTCCCAAAAACACAAGTCAAATTACCTGAAGGCCATAATACAGGAAACAGAACAACAAAACTGCCCAAACCAATAGATGAATCAGTGTATTTTGTGGCACTACATTGAAGAATATAAGAGTATATGAAATGGGGGAATGGAGGAGGGTGATGAAGTGAAATGTGTGAAGTGATCTAGTCAAATCAATGGCTAGCAATGATGGGAAAATTAATCACTGCGGAAGAATTCTTCTCAGAAAAAGAAGAACCTGAAGGAGACTTGGGAAGGAGACTTGGGAAGGAGAAGAGGGAAGGATTGAAAAGGAAATGGGGAAGAGAGAGGCACTGCTTTGGTGATAGGGAGGGATCATACTGATGCATTCTCCTAGAGATAAAAGGCAGCTAGGTGGTGCCGTGAATAGAGCACCAGTGCAGAAATCAGGAGGACCTGAGTTCAAATCTCATCTCAGACAGTTGACACGTAAGGACACTAGCTGTGTGACCTTGGCAAATCACTTAACCCTAATTGCCTCATTCTAGGTCGTCTCCAGTCATCCTGATGAATATCTGGTCACTGGATTCAGATAATTCTGGAGGAGAAGTGAGGCTGGTGACTTGCACAGCCCTCCCTTACTCAAAACAAAGTCAAGTGCAAGTCATTCATTATTTCTCTGATGGCATGGTCTTCTTCAGCAACAAAGGATGAACACACCTAGAGATAAAGAGAGACGTTTTTTTAAAGAGATGGGGGCATTGCCCTGAGTGTGGTTTGGTGGATTTGTTGCTTGAAAAGGTCCTACATAGGATGGGGTAAGAGAGTTGGAACTCCAGGGGCACCAGGAGGAGCGCATTTTCTGATTTTTCTTAATGAGACTGCAAAAGAGTATACTTATTTCTCTGCCCCACATCAGTCAAGCAATCAATAAACACTTATTAAGCACTTACTATGTTCCAAGCACTGTGCAAGGAAGTTTTACAAAAATCCAACATGTATTAGGGCTCAAAGAGATTGTAAATATATGTAATAATTACAGATTAAAAATAGCCATTTGTTCAGAGACCACGATAGAAGATATATACCCAAAGGGAGATGTAACGATGCATCCCAAATAATGAATGAGTCAGAAAAAAAATCATAAAAACCACTAATAATTATGTAAAAACATGATAATCATAAAACAACATAGCAAAATTTATGCACTATAACTAAAGCAGTATGCAGGGAGATTATAAGCCTACAAATATAGATCAACAAACAGAAAAAGAGAAGATAATCCAATAAATATGCATTTAAAGAAGAGTATCAATGAATAAACCAAAAACAAGCTCAAAATAAGGAGATATAAAAAATTAATGGTGAAATGCACAAAATTGAAACCAAAAAACCAAACCTAAAAGAAGGAAAACAAAATAGTTCTTTGAAAAGACTAATAAAATTGAACAAATCTTACCTAATCTGATTAAAGAGTGCAAAAACATAAAATCGATAGAATGGCAAATGAGCAAGGTGAAATCACCACATAAAAGGAAATAAAAAGAATAATCAGAACTTATTATGTACAATATACTAGCAATACAGAGAACACGAAAGAAATATAGGGATAACATCAAAAATATAAAATACTTAATCGAAAGACCAGATTGAGATCTCAAATTACCCAGTCTCAGAAAAAGAAGTAGAAATAGCTATAAAAGAGAGGAAAGAAAAAACTCCTGGTCCTAGTGGACTCATGGGAGAATTCTATTAAACATTTAAAGTACAATTAGTACTCATATTTAACAAATTATTCTTAAAAATTGGGAAAGGAAGCACAGTACCAGAATCCTATTATGAGAAAAATCCAGTCATTATACCTAATCCAGGGAAGCATAAAGTACAGAAGGAAAACTATAGGCCAATATCATTAAAAATATTGACTCAAAAATTTTAAACAAAATTCTGTCATACAGACTACAAGGACATTATAATCCATGAAATAATTCATTATGACCAAGTGAGATTTATAACAGGGGTGCAAGAATGATTCAATATTAGAAAAACCATAAACATAATTAATCATATTAAAAACCACACAACGTGATTATCTCAATGGGTTAAAAAAGCAAAACAAAATAAAACAAAAAATCTTTGACAAAGTATAGAACAAGGCCATTCCAGATTTCTGGAAAGTGACTTTTTATTGGCTCTTAATCTCGCTTGACTGACTAAACTGATGATTTTTTTTTTATTTCTTACTGATAAAATTAATGAAATCTTACTGACCAGTAGGGATGACTCTTTCCTTTTTCTAAATATTCAGAAACCACCATTTTGTTCTAGAATTTTAACAGGAATAGAAATCAATCTCTGTTCTCTATTGTTTGCAGGCTCTAACCTCTTTCATTTTTTGAAAGGTGGGACGATGTTTGTCCTCTTGTCCTACAGCACTTCTCCTATTCACCATGATATTTTAAAGGTAATTGACAATGGCAAAGCAATTGCATCTACCAGTCCTGTCGACAGCATAAGATATAATTTATCATCAGCTAGTGACTCAAACTCATTGAAGGCAGCTAGATTTTTGTCTCTTTATTTATCTTTGGTTCCAGTTGTCTAATAAACATTTTTGCTCTGTCATAGTCCAAAAATTATTCTCCTTGGAAGAGAATTTTTTTAAAAATGGAGGTGAATAGTTCATCTGTCTCACTGTTATCCATTCTTATAGTTGGATCCATCCTAAATAGAGGTCCAGTTCCTTCTTTGATTTGACCCTTGGCCCAACATAGCTAACAACAGCCATAATCACCAACATCACCACTCCCCCTTACTCTTAACCCTCACTCGTCTCTATCCCTTTTCATACTATTTATGGAAGAGTGTGCTGCTTTTTCATATTCATTCTCAGCAACTTGCCATTCCAGCCAATTTCTACAAGAAACTAATAATACCTAATACCTAGCATTTATAGTATTTTAATGTTTGCAAAGTATTTGTACATATTCTCTAATTTTATCTTCACAAAAACCTTGCCATGTAAGTTCCAATTTTATAGAAGATGAAACTTCCCCAGGATCATATAGTTAGTAAATATCTGAAGTCACATTGGACTCCAAGTCCAGTGTATTTTATCCACCACGCTACCTAGTAGCCTATAGGTTCTTTGGGTTGACTTAACATTCTTGAGAAAATTCTAAAATAGAAGATTGATTTGTGAACATTTAAAAAAAGAAACTTTTTTTTTCCTAAGGCTCTGGAATGTATGACTTGAATTTTTCTCTCTGAGACAAGATGGGAAAAGGGGGGTAAGAAGACCTCCTTACACAACCCTCCACCCTTAGAGCAACAATGACTTCTTGTACATGGCAGCTAAAACCAGGACCTTGGAAGTCCAGACAAGCCCCCTCTATAATGAAATCTATAGGGTAGATCATAGGATTTAGAACTTAAAAGAACCTTAAGTAGCAATATCTACAATTTTTATAAAAGAGGAAACTAAATATCAAAGAGAGTAAGTGGATTGCCCATGGTCACATAGAGAGGTAGTAGCAGAGTCAAGGATTTGAATTTAGGGTCTCTGACTCCAAAATGATTTGTTCTTTCCACTATACCAAATGACTCCATCCTTCCCATGGTTGATTTTGCTAGTATTTTACAAAATATTTTCCCATAAGGTGAACGGGTGAGGTGCTTGCTTTTTAATGTTTTTTTCTAATATTCTCAAATCTGGAGCAGCTCCTGGGGTAAAGATCTCTTCTGTGTCATATGTGTTCTCTTCCATAGGACATCTCCAAAGGCCTGGCAAGGATCTAGAAGGATTTTTCAGTTGGACAGTGGATGTTTGTTTAGTTTTATAGCATACAGAGTTCTGAATGAGGGACAGTGGACCAGAATAAAAAAAAGCTTTCCTGACCTGGAGGAGCTACTCCCTATATCCCTACATTGGGGAAGCAAAAGTTTTTTGAAACATTGACAAGGTGAACTACACAGAAGGCAGAGGGAAGTTTGTGTCCTCAGGTGCCTGACTCTTGGGACTCCACCTCCGTGAATCTGAGGTTAATAATTTGTCTTGGGTCTGCTGGGACCTGGGGCATGGTTGCCTTTAATTGCTCCTTAATCTCTGACATATTAGTGTGGGGGCAGAACTGATGGCACTCACTAATTATAACTTCAAGCCCACATCCTTCTATCAATGTATCTTAACTGCTACCTCCTTCAAAACACTAGAACCCACCTCTTAGAGATCTGCAGATGAAAATCACCTACATGCTTGATACCAATTAACTTCTGGAAACGCCTCTTTGCCTATAAACTTTGGAAGGGAAAAGACCTACTTTTACAATTAAGTTTGGCTCTTTCAATTTATTTGAAAATAGAAGGAATTATTTAGCCTAGAGAATACACAGCCTGGGGTGACAATCACAGTCTCCAAGACTACAGCAATTGAGTTCCTTTATTTTTAGAGACTTTTTAAAGACAAGTGATTTTTATTCTCCATTGAAGATGAGAGTAAATAGGTTTAAAATGAAACGAGGCATTTTAAGTTAGATGTAGAAAGAATTTCCTGATCAGGAGCCTTGTTATACACCAAAAGAAGTGACCAAGGAGAAGTCTGCAAGTCTTTATAGCCAAGATACATAGTCAAAAAACACTTACTATGCACCTACTATATGCCAGGAACTGTTCCAAATGCTACAGATACAAATAAAACTAAAGGAAGACCCTGCTCTCAAAGGAGTTCACAATCTAATGGGAGGAAAACAACTAGGAAAAGTAAGGAAAATAGCTAAGTACAAACAAGCTATTCACAGGATAAATTGGAGATCAACAGAGCAAAGGTACTACAATTAAGGAGGGTCAGGAAAGGCTTAATGTAGAAGAGAGGACTTGTAGGAAGACAGGAGGCAGAGATGGAGGAGGAGAGGACTCCAAGCATAAGGGAAAACCAGTGAAAATGCAAGGAGGCAGGACATGAAATGTCTCATTCTAGGAATAACAAGGATCCAGTGTCACTGGATCAAAGAAACACATGAGAAGGGGATGAGTTGTAATGTATCAACAGACTGAAAGACAAAGCGGAGTGGGTTATAAAGGTTTTTGGACACCAGAACATTTGATATTTGATCTTGGAGATGATAGGGAACCACTGGAGATTGTGAATAGGAGGGGACACTTTGGGAAAGTCACTTCTAGTACTAGGAATTGTGAGGAATCCCTTTGCCACAAGTGTCTTCATACACGTGCCTCACTGCTTTTATATTTTGTTCCCATTCTCCCCATAGATCCTTAATATATTTTTGAGAGAGTATATCCCAGACTTTGGTAGGGAGGACAGGGCAAGAAGGTTTGTGAAAACTCTTCTTGATATTCTTATTCAGTTTTTCTGACTCTTTATGACCCTGTGGACCATATCACATGAATACTGTCCATGGAGATTTCTTGGCAAAGATTTAGGAGTGGTGTGCCATTTCCTTCTCCTGTGGATTGAGGCGAATAGAGGTTAAGTGATTTGTCCAGGGTCGCACAGCTAATAAGTGTCTGAGGCCGGATTTGAATTCAGGTCTTCCTTACTCCAGGCCTAGGACTCTATTTTCTGAGTCATCTAACTGACTGCTTGTCTGTTTCTTGCTATAACATTTACCAAAATACCTTTGGTAAAGAACCTAAGTAAATATTCTAGCTGATTGGTAATGAAAAACTCATTGGTGGAGGTTTGTGAATTATAGTACTATAAACCTGTCCCCTAAGGGTTACCCTAAAACCTAGAATACCCAGAAAATGTATGAATGGTGAGTCTTCTTCTAGGAACTCCAGATTGAGTATTAGTGCCCAGTTGGGAAAGTGGCCCTAAAGGTGTTACACTTACCATTCCCCTTATCATGTGATCACCATGGTAATAACATAGTTTATCTGGAGCTATGTCTCCTTTCCTTCCCCCTCAGATCCCTCTATTCCTAGAGTGCAGGGTAGGGGTGAGAAGCATCATTCTCAGATGTTCACAAATGACTCAGCTGAGCTCATTACCAGTGTCCTGCCACAAACATCCAACCACTATGGAATCCCTCTGCAATTATGGCAGAATATTCACCTTCCTCTGCTAGCTGACCTTCTGTTTCGTTCCTCTATGACTCAGAACCAGAGCTATGCTGAAACTGCATTGAAATGACTGGGAGAGTCAGTTGTTACATTCTCACCTCAGAAATCAACTAATGTTACAAATAAGGACTAGATTTATTATTCTGTGGATTTTCTATACTTGAGAAAGTGTTAGTAATGCAAAATAAGCATAAAGGTGTGTCTGGCAGACATTTAGACTTCTGCATCTCTTTACCACAGCTCAACACAATGCTATGCCTCTAATGAGTGCTTAATAGTATTTTTCATCCCTTTATTTTCATTCATTAATGTTGAGAGTCATATCTGATTGCAATTTCATTTGATCTGACTGAAGATAATAGTGTTTCTAAGCCCTACTGGTTTTAGTATACCTGTAAGCTACATTGCATTGGACTCATTTCAACTCTGAAGTATCTCCAGATTCTTTCTCTGTCAGTTTAAGCCTATTTACTGAGGAAAGGAGAAAGGTGGAATGTTACTGAAAATTCTGCATTAGAATTATCTATTCCTTTGAACACTCAAATGATCATTTCAAAGGATCCCCTGGGGTCCAGTTTTGTATCCAAGACAACCTCAATCCAATTTTCCAGAACATCCATCATTTTAGTAAGTTTGAATTGTGTTTCCTGTGGCTGTCAGTCATCTTGTATCAATTTACATAGCAGTTTCAAGAGGAAACGTTGGCATAGTGTGTTAATGGGTTAATGTGTGTTCACACTAATAGAGCAACATATCCAAAGTAAAAATATATGGTTTTCTGATTTTTTGTAACTTATTACTGTAACTTTAGAATATTAATGAGGCTTGAGATTAAATAATCAGTATGTTATATAGTATCATGGGATGGGACCTTAGACATCAACTTCTCCAAACTTTTTATTTTTAGGTTAAGAAACTAAGGCTTAAATAGATGGCATAATACAGTCAAGGTACTTAGGCTATGACTGTATGACACTAAAAGTACCATTTAATTCAGAGAAAAAAAATAATAGTCAAACATTTTTTATCATCATGTTGAATGAAAAAGAAAAAGCAGGGTGAGGGGTATTAAATGGATTTTCTCCAAATCTAATTGATTAGATTGGAAATCAATACACTGATGATTCTCAAAAGCTGTGTTGTGTTTCACTAGGTGATCTGGGAACTCAGATACTATGTTATTTCAGATAAAATTTATAATAAATTTATTTAATATGCATTTTAATGTATTTGCAGCACATAGAGATGGCCATACACTTGATCTTGCCATTATCCAGAAGTGTTACATTTCCATCATCATGAACTCTGAAATTCCTTTATTTGATCATAATATACTGATTTCAACTTTTCCTCTGTCTTACAATACCTATGCATGTTATTTGTGCTCACCATGATATCTAATCTCTTCATACCTTAGTTCTTTTCCATATCAATACACCTGCACTGGTTACCCTTATCCCTCTTATCCTTGGTAAAGCAGCTTAATTCTACACTATCTTCTTCCCCTGATACCCTTACCCCCCCTTATCCACCTTGAAAGAATTGAAAACGTATGGGTCCATAGAAGTATCTCTGAAAAAAAGCACAAAACCCCTGAAGTTTGGGACAGTGCTCCCTACACCCTGGAAGCAGAACCTTACTTTAACAAAAAATTAAAAGTCAAGTAAATGACTGGAAAAATGAACAAACAGAAAAAAATGACCATAGACAGTTACCACGGTTACAAGGAAGATTAAAACACATACTCAGAAGAAGATAACAAAGTCAAAACTCCTACTTCCAAAGCCTCCAGGAAAAAAGGGATTTGATCTCATGTCATGGAAGAACTGACAAAAGATTTTGAGAATCAAATAAGAGAGATAGAAGAATAATTGGGAAGAAAAATGAGAGTGATGCGAGAAAATCTTAAAAAGTAAGTCAATAGCTTAATAAAGAAGACAGAAAAATGCTGAAGAAAATTACACCTTAAAAGGTATAAAATCATAAAAGAGATACAAAACATCAATGAGGAGAAGAAATACCTTAAAAAGTAGAACTAGCCAAATGGACAAAGAGATATAAAAATTCACTGAAGAAAAAAAACTCCTTAAAAAGTAAAATTGGGAGGGGCGGGGCCAAGATGGCGGAGTAGAAGGAAGCACATTTACGAGCTCCGAAACCAAAGCCCATAGAATTAATGTAAAAAGAGACCCCCATAACTTCTGGGTCAATACAAGGTGTGCAGAAACGGAGTGGAAGAGATTTCCATTCCAGGGAGCCCTGTTCCTAGGGTCCATCGCACTCCGGAAAGTGGACCTCACCCCCAGCTCTGCTCTGGCCGCGGCCCCAGAGAAGCTGATCCGAGCAGGCTTCAGAGACGGAAGCTCCGGCAGCCGGGAAAGTCCCTCCGCCCACAGAAGCTACAGGTCAGTGAGAGAGAAGGCCGGGCTGGAGGAGAGGGGGAGCAGGGCATCTCCGTGACTCAGGCCCCCTCGGGAGGAAGTGGCAGTGGCAGAGACGGGGGCAGGAAGCGGTGGAGGCAGAGGTGTGGGTGGCGGCTGAGGCGGCAGCGGCCCGGGACTCAGGAATCCCCCAGCAGCAGGCAGGATCTTCATTACAGAAGGTTCCTGCGTAAAACCTGAGGGAGCTGAGCTTGGGAGACAGCCCTGCCCTCACCCCGCTCTATTACTGAAGGCTTCTTTATAAAGCCCCTGAGGGAACTGAGCCTGGGAGGTGGGCCCCCCACCCTGCCCCCACCCACTCCATTCCTGAAAGTCTCTACATAAAGCCCCTGAGGGAACTGATCCTGGGAGGCGGCCCTGCCCCCACCCCAGCACCTGAACTAAAGCTCACTGATTGACAGCCGGCAGGAGGAAAGCCCATTTAAATCTCAGAGGCCAAGCACTAGCTGGGCGGATCCAGGCGGGGGTGGAAAGGAATCTCAGAAGTCAAGTAACTGGCTAGGAAAATGCCTAGAAAAGGGAAGAAAAATAAGACTATAGAGAGTTTTTTCCAACAAATGCAAATGATCCCGACCTTCGGATCTGATGACGAGGACATATCCTTGCCATCAGGGAAAGACGTGGAGGGCGGGGCCTCAGTACCCCAGACACCCCAGGGGGGTGGCAGGTGGGCTCAGGCCCTGGAAGAGCTCAAAAAGGATTTTGAAAAGCAAGTTAGACAGGTGGAGGAAAAACTGGGAAGAGAAATGTCAGAGATGCAACAAAAGTATGAAAAACGGGTCAATACCTTGGTAAAGGAGACCCAAAAAAATGCTGAGGAAATTAACACCTTGAAAAATAGGCTCACTCAATTGGCAAAGGAGGTTCAAAAAGCCAATGAGGAGAAGAATGCTTTCAAAAGCAGAATGAGCCAAATGGAAAAAGAGGCTCAAAAGCTCACTGAATTTAATAGTTCCCTCAAAATTAGAATGGAACAGATGGAGTCTAATGACTTTATGAGAAACCAAGAAATCACCAAACAAAACCAAAAGAACGAAAAAATGGGAGAGAATGTGAAATATCTCATGGGAAAAACAACTGACCTGGAAAATGGATCCAGGAGAGACAATTTAAAAATTATGGGACTACCTGAAACTCATGATCAAAAAAAGAGCCTAGACATCATCTTCCATGAAATTATCAAGGAAAACTGCCCTGACATTCTAGAACCAGAGGGAAAAATAAGTATTGAAAGAATCCATCGATCACCACCTGAAAGAGATCCAAAAAGAGAAACTCCTAGGAACATTGTGGCCAAATTCCAGAACTCCCAGCTCAAGGAAAAAATCTTGCAAGCCGCTAGAAAGAAACAATTCCAGTACTGTGGAAATACAATCAGGATAACCCAAGATCTAGCAGCTTCTACATTAAGGGATCGAAGGGCATGGAATAGGATATTCCAGAAGGCAAAGGAACTAGGACTCAAACCAAGAATCACCTACCCAGCTAAACTGAGTATAATACTTCAGGGGAAAATATGGTCTTTCAATGAAACAGAGGACTTTCAATCATTCTTAATGAAAAGACCAGAGCTGAAAAGAAAATTTGACTTTCAAACACAAGAATGAGAAGAAGCATGAAAAAGTAAACAGCAAAGAGAAGTCTTAAGGGACTTACCAGAAGTTAACTGTTTACATTCATACAGGGAAAGACAATATTTCTAACTCTTAAAACTTTTCAGTATCTGGGTAGTTGGTGGGACCACACATACACATGTACACACATGCACACACATACACATATGCACACACATACAGAGATAGAGAGCACAGATTGAACTGAATAGGATGGGACCATACCTTAAAAGAAACTAAGGTAAAT
This sequence comes from Bettongia penicillata ogilbyi, assembly GCA_023548195.1. Taxonomy (NCBI): domain Eukaryota; kingdom Metazoa; phylum Chordata; class Mammalia; order Diprotodontia; family Potoroidae; genus Bettongia; species Bettongia penicillata. The sequence goes on from JAJHZJ010000371.1 coordinate 6,479,243, forward strand.
GGTGAGAGAGAAATGTAGGGGGAGGAAAGAGAGGGAAAGGGAAGGGGGTAACTATATGTCATTTAAGAGGCAGGTAGGAGTTTTTCTTAGTGGAGGGAAAAAGAGGAGAGCTGAGAAAAAAAAAAACAAGAAGTTTACCCTCATCACATTTGACTAAACGAAGGAATAAAATGCACACTCATTTTGGTATGAAAACCTATCTTACAGTATAAGAAAGTGGGGGAGAAGGAGATATTGCAAGGGGGGGGATGATGGAAGGGAGGGCAAAGGGAGGAGGGAGCAATTTGAAGTTGGGGAGGGACAGGATCAAAAGAGAGAAGAGAAACAATGAGGGGCAGGTTAGGAGGGATGGTAATCCAGTTAGTCTTAAACAACACGACTATCAGGGAGGTCATTTGCAAAACTACACAGATATGGCCTATATTGAATTGCCTGCCGTCCCAAAGGGAATGGGTGGGGAGGGGGGGATGGGGAGAATATGGAACTCAAAGTTTTAGGAACAACTGTTTGGTATTGTTGTTGCAACTAGGAAAGAAGACATACAGTTAATGAGGAATAGAAAGTCATGTGGCCCTACAGGAGAAAAGAGAAGATGGAGACAAGAGAAGGGAGGTATGACAGAAGAGAGGGCAGATTGGAGATATGGAAAATTAGATTGCTTGGGGTATTGGGGTGGGGGGAGGGGATAAAAGGGGAGAAAATTTGGAACCCAAAAATTTGTGAAAATGAATGTAAAAAATTAAATAAATAAATAAAATTTAAACAAAGATTATTAAAAAATTTAAAAAAAGATAATTAAAAAGATTGGCCAGGTGGGCAAACAGGTACAAAAGCTCACTGAAGAAAATAATTCCTTAAAGACCAGAATGCAGCAATTAGAAGCTAATAACTTTATGAGAAGTCATGAAACAATAAAATAAAGATAAAAGAATGAACAATTAGAAAACAATGTGAAATATCTCATTGGAAAAACAACTGACCTGGAAAATAGATCCAGGAGAGAGAATTTTAAAATTATTGGACTACTTAAAAGCCATGAAAAAAAAAGCCCAAACAACTAGACATCATCTTTTAAGAAATTATTAAGGAAAATTGCCTGGATATTCTGGAACCTGAGAGGGAAATAGAAATTAAAAGAATTCACCATTCACCTCATAAAAAAGATTCCCAAATGAAAACTCCGAGGAATATTATAGCCAAATTCCAAAGTTCCTAGGAGAAGGAGAAAATATAGCAAGTAGCCAGAAAGAAACAACTCAACTACTGTGGAAACACAGTCAGGATAACACAAGATTTAGTAGCTTCTACATTAAAGGATGGGAGGGCTTATAATATTATATTCTTTAAGGCAAAGGAGCTAGGTCCAACCAAGAATCACCTACTCAGCAAAACTGAATATAATCCTTGACAGGGAAAATGACATTCCATGAAAAATCAAGCATTTTGATGAAAAGACCAGAGCTAAATAGAAAATTTTGACTTTCAAATAGAAGACTCAATAAAGACCTAAAAAGGTAAACAGGAAAGGGAACTTATAAGGGACTTAATATTGTTTACATTCCAACATGGGAAGATGATACTTGTAACTCATAAGAACTTTCTCATTATTAGGGTAGTTAGAAGGAGTATAATGTGCACAGGTATAAGTTGAATATGAATGGATGATATATATTAAAAAAATAAAATTAAGGATGAGAGAGGAGTATACTGGGAAAAAGGGGAAAGGAGAGGTATAATGGGGTAAATTATCTCACATAAAAGAAGGAAGAAGAAGATTTTACAGTGGAGGGGAAGATGTAGTAGATGGCAAGAGTGAGTAAACCTTACTCTCATCAGAAATGGCTCAAAGCGAGAATAACAAACACGCTTAATTGGTTATGGAAATCCATCCTACCCTACAGGAAAATGAGAGGAGAAATGAATAAGAATGGGGAGTTGATAGAAGGGAGGGCAGATTGGGTGAGGGGTAGTCAGAAACAAAACACTTTTGAGAGGGAATAGGGTGAAAGGAGAGAAAGATTAGAATAAAGAGGAGGAATAGGTTAGAGGAGAAAACATCTAGCAATACTGAATACAATTTTGAAGCAACTTTTTCAGATACATGCCTTATTTCTCAAATTCATAGACAACTGAGTCAAATTTGTAAAAATAAGAGTCATTTCCCAACTGATACATGATCAAAAGATATGAACCATTTTCAGATGAAGTTACTAAAGCTATCTATACCCATATAAAAACTCTCTCTCTTGATTGGAGAAATGTAAATTACAACATTTGTGAGATATTGTCTCACAATGACTAGATTGGTTAATAGGACAGAAAAGGAAAATGACAAATGTTGGAGGGTATGTGGAAAATGTGGGACTTTAATGCACTGTTGGAGTTGTAAACTGATTCAACTATTTTGTAGATCAGTTTGGAACTATGACCAAAGGACTAAATGATTACGCACACCCTTTAACCTAGCAATGCCACTACTAGGTCTGTATCCCAAAAAAGATTTTAAAAAGAAGGACATATATGTACAAAAATATTTATAGCACTCTTTTCTAGTGGCAAAGAAAGAATTGGAAATGGAGGGGATGCCAGTCTGTTAGAGAATGACTGGACAAATTATGGTATATGATTGTGAAGGGACACTATGTTGTATAAGAAATGATAAGCAGGATGCTCTCAGAAAAACTTGGAAAGAATTACATGAGCTGATGCAAAGTGAAATGCAGTGTATACAAAGTAACATCAACATTTTAAGATGATCAGCTGTGAATGACTTCATTCTCAGCAATATAATGATGCAAGAGAGCTGAAAAATGCATTTCATCCCCAGAGAAAGAACTGATGCTGTCTGAATACAAATTGAAGCATACTTTTTCTACCTTATTTTTCTTGAATTTTTTTGGTCTATGTTTTCTTTCACAACATGACTATTATGGAAATGTTTTGCATGGCTATATATGTGTAACCTATATCAAATTGCTTGACTTCTCAATAAGAGGTGTGGAGAGGCAGAAGGGGAAAGAGTTTGGAACTCAAAGTTTTAAAAACAAATGTTAAAAATTATTTTTACATTTAACTAGGGAAAAATGAAATACTGAAATAAATTACTTTCAAATGATCCATTTCTGAACCATTTGAATTTCCAGATCCATGCCTTTTATCAGGGAGTTACTGGTTTCAAACAGATTTTCCACTTTACCTAAAATTAAATTCAGTTAGTGACAGGCAATCAAAATGTTTCCTCCAGATGATTGCATAAATACCAAATAAAAACAGCCATCTCGACTGATGATGCCTCAACCCAATTGTCTACTTGCAATCTAGGTAATTAATAGAAATGAAATGTGGGGAGCAACCCATGTGGAAATATTGGGAGATATATTATGTTCAAAATCAATTGTTTTATTACCCACAGTGTCTTAAACTTTCAAGTTTATTAGCGCCAGTATATTTTCATCAGCCTAATCAATAAGGACATCACAAAATGAATGTTTCATGCTCATTCTTGGGGCTAATAGAAAAACTGACAATCTAAAAACTACTGTTATTTCTTTCAACTCAATATGAGGTCATTATGGTAGATCCTGTGTTTCTATAGAGGCAGCCTCTTCCTCCCTTCATGGAGTCAGCTACATTGGTTACTCTGAATTCACTCCAGCCAACTTGAGGCTATCCTATTCATCACATATATAAGGTGCAGAGTAAAACAAACGTCTTTTGAGAAGCCAGAAGGCTTGAATCCTTTTCCTAGCACTGTCAATGATTATCTGCAAATTTGCTCTTCTCTTTCAACAAAGTGACATAGGAGAGGCAAAGGAGAGATGTGTTGGGGAACAGGCTCTGAATCTGGAGTCAGAGGACTAGTTCTATAGCTGACTTTGATAATTACTTCATGGGTAACTTTGGGCAAATTACTTTCATCTCTTCATTGGGACTCAACTTTCTCAGATGTTAAAAGATAGATTTAAAGTGATATTCAAAGTCATTTCTAGCTCTAAAATGCTACTGTTCTGGTACTAGAGTAATCTGTCATCTCATTACTGTAAACAAGCCTTAATCCTGTCTGTTCCTTCCTACCTAGATTTAGTCTTTCTCCTGATTCCTGGGGCAAAAAATACTGATGCTGATACCTTGATGATAGGGACAGAATGGTGTAGTGTCAAGAATGAAGTCAGAGGACCTGGGTTTCTGTCTCAACTCTGCCATTTAAATTATCTCAGGAAAGTTACTTAATTTTTCCTGGCCTCATGAAAAGACTAAGACTAGATTACGTCTGAGGTATCTTACACCAGCTCTAAATGTACAGTAATGATGACAATGATGTTAACAAACACTATTAGTAGTAACCATTCAATAGAAATCTATTTGAATGCTCATGCTGGGGACATGTGCACTCTGAAAAATGAGACTATAAATTGATACTGATTTTTAATCTCCGTTTATTGATGGATTTTGTTTTTTTCAATATATTCATTTCTGATCACATCTCTTCGCCTACCCTACCCAGTAAGGCACATCTTCCAAAAAAGATTTTTAAAGAAAGAAAAAGGGGGGAAAAAACCTCAACTAATCCAATAATTGTGTCTGACAATTTGTGAAATATTCTAGAATTTAGAACCCCACCTCTGTAAAGAAGTGGTACAAGTGTAAAAATGTAGTTGAATTTTCTCAAGTCTTCTCTGTTGCCAAATTTGTCCTTAAATAATATTGCTTCTTATATCAGTCTTTGCATTTATAATATAATAGTCATATATATTTTTCCTCATTCAGCCTTTTTCATTCAGCATCTGTTCACACATATCATCCCATACTTTAATTTTTATGGCATAGTAATGTTCCCTTATATTCAAGTACAACATTTTTCTAGTTTTTGTCCAATTAATGGGTATCTTTATTGCAATGGATTAACCAATTCATCAACAGACATTTTTTTGTTTTTTTTTTAAATTTGTTTATTTAACTTTTTACATTCATTTTCACAAAATTTGGGGTTCCAAATTTTCTCCCCATTTGTCCCCTCCCCCCACCCCAATACACAGAGCATTCTAATTGCCCCTATCACCAATCTGCCTTCTCCTCTATCATCCCTCCCTTCCCTTGTCCCCATCTTCTCTTTTGTCCTGTAGGACCAGATAATTTTCTATTCCCTATTACCTGTATTTCTTATTTCCTAGTAGCAAGAACAATACTCGACAGTTGTTCCTAAAACTTTGAGGTCCAACTTCTCCCCATCCCTCCCTCCCCAACCATTCCCTTTAGGAAGGCAGGAAATTCAATATAGGCCATATCTGTGTAGTTTTGCAAATGACTTCCATAACAGTTGTGTTGTGTAAGACTAACTATATTTCCCTCCATCCTATCCTGCCCCCCTTGCTTCTATTCTCTCTTTTGATCCAGTCCCTCCCCAAGAGTGTTGGTTTCAAATTGCTCCCTCCTCCCATTGCCCTCCCTTCCATCATTCCCCCCACCCTGCTTATCCCCTTCTCCTCCACTTTCCTGTATTGTAAGATAGGTTTTCATACCGAAATGAGTGTGCATTTTATTCCTTCCTTTAGTTGAATGTGATGAGAGTAAACTTCATGTTTTTCTCTCAGCTTCCCTCTTTTTCCCTCCAATAAAATGTCACTTGTCTGCCTCTTCTATGACAGATAATTTGCCCCATTCCATTTCTCCCTCTCTCCTCCCACTACATTTCTCTCTCACCACTTAACTTCATTTTTTTAAGATATGATCCCATGTTATTCAATTCACTCTGTGCATACGTGTGTATGTGTGTGCGTGTGTGTGTGTGTGTGTAATCCGACCAACTATCCAGATACTGAAAAGTTTCAAGAGTTACAAATATTGTCTTTCCATGTAGGAATGTAAACAGTTCAACTTTAGTAAGTCCCATATGAGTTCTCTTTGCTGTTACCTTTTTATGCTTCTTCTCATTCTTATGTTTGAAAGTCAAATTTTCTTTTCAGCTCTGGTCTTTTCATCAAGAATGCTTGAAAGTCCTCTATTTCATTGAAAGACCATTTTTTCCCCTGAAGTATTATTCTCAGTTTTGCTGGGTAAGTGATTCTTGGGTTGAGTCCTAGTTCCTTTGATTTCTGGAATATCCTATTCCACACCCTTCGATCCTTTAATGTAGAAGCTGCTAGATCTTGTGTTATCTTGATTGTATTTCCACAATACTGGAATTGTTTATTTCTAGCTGCTTGCAATATTTTCTCCTGGACCAGGGTTTGGCCACAATGTTCCTAGGAGTTTCTCTTTCAGGTGGTGATCGGTGGATTCCTTGAAAACTTACTTTGCCCTCTGGTTCGAGAATATCAGGGCAGTTTTCCTTGATAATTTCATGAAAGATGATGTCAAGGCTCTTTTTTTGATCATGGATTTCAGGTAGTCCCATAATTTTTAAATTGTCTCTCCTGGATCCATTTTCCAGGTCAGTTGTTTTTCCCATGAGATATTTCACATTCTCTTCCATTTTTTCATTCTTTTGGTTTTGTTTTCTGATTTCTTGGTTTCTCATAAAGTCATTAGCCTCCATCTGTTCCATTATAATTTTGAAAGAACTATTTTCTTCATTGAGTTTTTGAACATCCTTTTCCATTTGGCTAATTCTGTTTTTGAAAGCATTCTTCTCCTCATAGGCTTTTTGAATCTCTTTTGCCAATTGAGTTAACCTATTTTTCAAGGTGTTATTTTCTTCAGCATTTTTTTGGGTCTCCTTTAGCAAGGTGTTGACCTGCTTTTCATGCTTTTCTTGCATCTCTCTCATTTCTCTTCCCAGTTTTTCCTCAACCTCTCTAACTTGATTTTCAAAATCCATTTTGAGCTCTTCCATGGCCTGAGCCCATTGAATATTTATTTTGGATGTTTGGGATACAGAAGCTTTGACTTCTATGTCTTTCCCTGATGATAAGCATTGTTCTTCCTCATCAGAAAGGAAGAGAGGAGACATCTGTTCACCAAGAAAGTAACCTTCTATGGTCTTATTTTTTTCCTTTTTCTGGGCATTTTCCCAGCCAGTTACTTGACTTCTGAGATTCATTTCCACACACACCTCACCTCCAGATCTGCCCAACACACACCTCACCTCCAGATCTGCCCAGCTAGTGCTTGGGGTCTGAGATTCAAATGCTGCTTCCCAGACTCAGGGCTTTCAGCAGGGGCAGGGCTGCTATTCAATTTGAGATTAAGGTCAGCTACTCCGGTGGGGGTAGGTTCACCTCCCAGGCTCAGTTCCCTCAGGGGGTTTATGCAGAGAACTTCAACAATGGATCCAAGCTCCTGCCTGCTTTGGGAGCGCCTGTCCTCTGCTGCTTCTACTGCTGCCTCCCGAGGAGACCTGAGTTATGGAGACACCCCTCTCCCCTCTTGACCAGCCTAAAAGGCTCTCTCACTGACCTTTACACCTGTGAGTGGAGGGACCTGCGCTGCCGCTAGAGATTCTGTCCCTGAAACTTGCTCAGATGTGCTCCTCCCGGTGCTGTGTGTCCAAGGCAGAACTGGGCTCTGCTCCTGGTCAGGTGCGTGATGGACCTTTAGTGTCAGCTTTTCAGGTCTCTCTGGAGCAGAAATATCCTCCACTCCATTTTTCTGTGGCTTCTGCTGCTCCAGAATTTGTTGGAGGTTCTTCTTTACAGGTATTTTATGGACTGTGGATTAGGAGCTAGCATATGTGAATCTTTCTACTCTGCCATCTTGGCTCCTCCCCCAATCAACAGACATCGATTAAAAATCCATTGTGTACCAATTTCTTGCTAACACTAAAAGTACTGCAATGAATAATTTGACAAGTATAAAAATCTTTAGGGGGGGGGAACATTCAATATTCTTGATATACATATCTATCAGTGAGATCATTGGTCAAACAGCCTGTCATTGTGTTGTAATGGATTGCATATTAAATCAGCAAACAGGAAGAACTGGGTTCAAATCACAGTAACTTTTTCATGGCCAATTCACTTAAACCTCTGTGATTTTAAGTGTTCTCATATGTGAGAGGAAAAGGTTGAGCTAGATGGACTCAAAGATCAAGTTGCACTCTAAAATTTTGATCTTATGACATTTTAGTCAACTTTTTTTTTATTGTAATTCAATTCTTCCCAGAATTGTTGGATCAGTTCACAGTTCCACAGCAATATATTAGTGTGTCAGTCTCTCCACTGTTTGCATTTTTTCAATAAATATATTGAAAAATAGCAGTAGCATTGAAATAAGTGTATAGCCTCCCATGGTAAGTATTTTTAATTCTAGCCCTTATGTGGATATATGAATTTTTATAATATTCTTAAAAGGTCAGTTATATTGCTTGATAAACCATATCTATGGTATTGCCAGGTGACCAGCTTTATAATAAAAGCCCAACTGATGTTTTAATGAAAAATCATTTCTTGTAAATTATGATATATTCTTTTTTATACAATTTCGCTGGTGTATGGAAGTATGGAACTCATGGTGAGAAACTCTATCCATCAATTGCAACTTAGCAACTATTCTAGGAGTGATAGATAGCATCACCAAGTGGCTTGGAGCATAAACCTTAAAACTGGGTCTCCATCTCCATGTTGTCTTTCATTTATTATCACTTACCTGCCTTAAAAATTTGTGTTATTAATATTTTAGATATTTAATATAGTTTTTCCTTAAAATTATAACTATTATATTAACTTTCTCAAAATTCTCGTTAGCATGATATATGATTGCCTCTTTTGTTGACTCTTCTTCTTTCATGTTGTAGAAGCTTCTTCCTTGGGCTTCTGGGCTTAAAACTCAGAATCATTAGTATATTACATGGTATTATATCTAAGTGGTGAAAAAATATCTCGGAAACTGTCTAATCCAGCCTATACTGGCAATATCCATGACAAGTGATCATTGAGCCTCCAATTAAGGATCTAAAGTGAAGGAGAATCCAGTAATTTCCCAAAACAGTACATTTTACTTTGAATGACTAATTGTTCGTAAGATTCTCTTTCCCCCGTCCCACCATATGTCAAGATTAAATCTGTCTCCCAACAACTTAAGCACACTGTTTCAAGTTTTTCCTCTATGGTCAAGCAGAATAAGTCTAATCTTTCTTCCACATGATAACTACCTTGAGATGTTTAAAGATGGCTGTCATGCTTCACTTCCTGTGCTCCTCCACCTGCCCCCTGCCACTGTGTCTGATCTGCTTTTCTCTAGGTTTGAAAACCCTGGATTTCAACTGGCATGGTCACCTGTGCCTTCCTCATCCTGATGGTCAGTCACTAGATATGTTTGAGCTTGCAGTATCCTTCACAAAATTTGCTACCCAGAAGTAATCCATACTCCAGACATAGTTTCACTAGAATAGGGTATAGCAGGACTGTAACCTACCTTATTCTGGCTACTATGGCTCTTTTAATGTACCCTAAGATCACATTAAGATTTGAGTTTTTTGTATTTTTGGTGTTTTTTGGCTACCATTTAAGATTGTTGGCTCATATTGAATTCCATTTAAAGCCCCATCACTTTTACCTTGTACCAAATTAAAGACAAAAGTATATGATAACTGATCAAATGACAAGTATTTATTAAGTATTATGTACCTAGCACTGTAAAGAGAACATAAGAACTATAAGACGTGGGGAATAGGCATATGCTATTTAGCATTTTTATCCGTGAATTAGATAAAGAAATAAATGGTAGGTTTATTGAAATGGTATATGACACAAATCTGGGAGGGATAGCCAATACATTAGGTGATAGAGTAGGCAATTAAAAAGGCCAAAACAGACTAGAACACTGGACCAAGTTCAGTAAAAATAAACTTACTAGGTTTAAATATAAAGTATTAACCTTGGATTTAAACAACAGTTTTGTAATTATAAGATGGAAATGTGACTAGTCAACTGTCTTTATGGAGAAGAACAAGTTCATGATGAACCAATCCTGGAATATGGCATCCAAAAAGTTAATGTGAAGAGTGTCACTGACTAAGGAGGAGATATGCCTATTGTATTCTGTCATAGCTGGAAAATACTTGAAAAATCAGGTCCAAATCTAGGTACTAAAATCTAGGCAGGCCATTGTGATCAGAATGGTGAAGTGCCTTGAGATCATGCATGTGTTTGAAGGAACTGGGGATGGCAATTTTGGAGAAGAGAAAAATAGTGATAATTAACATTTATTATATTGGGTGGCTAGGTCACACAATGGATTGAGGTGCAGGCCTGGACAGGAAGATTTGAGTTTAAATTTGTTCTGAGATAGTTATTCGCTGTGTGACCCTAGACAAGTCACTTAAGCCTAGCTGCCTCAGTTTCCTCATCTATAAAATTATCTGGAAAAAGAAATGATAAATCTTTGCCAAGAAAACCCCAAACAGGGTAATGAAGAGTTGGACCTTACTGAAACAATTGAACAACAGTAACAACAACGACATATTTATGTAATGCTTTATATTTTGAAGGCCTTATACATACATTGTTTTATTTGGTACACATATGTTTGTGGCATTTTGTTTGTTTTACTATAAAAGGTACTTAGTAGCCAGACTTATAATGATTTCTGAACACAAAGCAAAATATTTTCTACAATTAACCATATGTCAGTTTCTCACATACACAGTAAACTCTGCTTTTCTCTCTTAACCTTTTTTAATTAATATAATTAAATTTTCTAACTGAGTCTGCACTTAACTTCCATGGATATTTACATGATTTAACTTCTCTATTCTCACATGGAGTGCCAAAAGAATGCAGTATCTCTATCTCTAACCTCTCTGCAATTCCATATTCCAATTGTCTACTGGTTATTTTCACTTGGAAGTCACACCTTGACATTCACAAGCTCCTTAATTAACACTGACCCAATTGCTTTACCTCTCTGTGTCCCCAACTAACTCTCTAGAACTTACCTGATTCATCATCTGTGGATCTTCTTTGGTAGCAGAACTTCACGGAAGTTTTCTATGCTGGTAAAATTATAGATCTTTTTATATTTCAAAATATTATAACAGTGAACCAAACTGAAATCTGAACAAACTGGAGTAGGAAAGGAACATGTGCATGAAGACCATGGAGGCTGTTTCAATAGTCTAGGCTTGAGGGGATAAGAAGTGAATCATAGAAAGTCAGAATTTATAGTCCTAATTGAACAGTGGAAAGAGCACCAGATTTGAAATCAGATGACCTACATTCAAAATCCTGCCTTTGCCACGTGCTACCTCATTTTCTTCATCTATAAAACAAAAGGTTTCCCCTAGGAGACCTCTAAGGTCACTTCCAGATCTAGTACTATGATTTTGTGATCCACTAGTCTCAGAGGATGGCTGATCCAAAACATTTCTTATGCAAAATTTCTTCTAAAAATACCCCAATGTGATCATTCACCTTTTGCTTGAACACCTGTAAGAAGGGAAGCTAAACTATCCAGACACTGTCTTTTGAATAGTTCTAGGTACAAAAAAGTTTTTTTTTTTAATGCCAAGACTAAATCCACCAATGTTGTATGATTAGTATAGTCCCCCAGTAGAATGCAGGAATGACATATTAAAAGAAATCAGCTAAATGACAGATGAGTTCATTAAGCACAGCCACTGGCACCAAAGAAATTCTAATGCCTATGTTTCTTCCTATCTAATATATTCATGATTGGTGTACTCCAAATGAGTAATACTTGCTTTCTTTAGACTGGTGAATTTATTATAGGTGCCATTTCTTTTTATCTACTTCAGTAGAAATAATCATAGGTTCTAACCATCCCAGACCACCAAGAATAAAACTGTAAAATTCTGGGCAGAGGTCTTTGCCTCAGATTGCCTGAAAGTGATACTGTATTTATTGCAATCAAAACCTGAGTGATAATGGGGGGTGGGGGAAATGAGTATTTATTAAGTGCCTAATCTGTTCCAGGAACTATGCTAAGAACTTTCAAATATCTCATTTGATCCTCACAGCAATCTCAGGAAGTAGATGTTATTATTATCTCCATTTTATAGTTGAAGATACTGAGGCTAAGAGATGGTGGTTACACATTAAGTAAGTGCCTAAGGCTAGATTTTGAACTCATGTCTTCCTGACTCCAAACCCAGTATTCTATCCAACTGTGCCGGCTACCTATCATTGACATATATACCATCAATATCCTTTGTCCCCTAAGTTGTTGATATACTGTCATTTAACCCCATGGTTCAACAGTAATTACACTCTAAATGTGTTTCTGGTTTCACATTGCAATCTAGCCTCATTTAATAGATGTGTTGAATAATGAACACAAGATGATTTGAATACTCACCTGAAAAATAAAATGGATGAAATTTACAATGGTAGTTTGCTTCATCCACTCATTACCTCCTCATTAAAACATATATTTCAGGCCAAACTCTTGATTCGGGTGTTGAACAGTACTCAACTTCTTCCACATGTGTTTATCAAACTCTAGTCTCTCAAAAGAGTGTTGCTTCGTGTCTCTGAAGTCAATGAGAACTCCAAATCAGGGTTACTATGGAGGAGGAGAAGAATTAGGTCCATAATTATTGGATTCTATTTTTGTTTCAACTAGTTTCTCTTTGTCATTTGGATGAGGGTAGTTACACAGAATTTTATTATATTAGGAATGAATGATGGCTCTTACTATATTAAGCACAAGGTCCCAAAGGACCCGTGGGTGTCCCTTTCCCACACAACTGTCACCATATCATTCAGGAGTTGAGGTTGGGGGGAAGGGCTTTACTTTCCTTCCGCATTTCTGCAAAAGATTCCTATTGTTATAATCTTCAAGGATCATAATAGCATATTTATTGAGAATTTGCCATATATTATTTCTTTTTTAATAATAAATTTATTTAACTTTTTACATTCATTTTCACAAAATTTGGGGTTCCAAATTTTCTCCCCATTTGTCCCCTCCCCCCACCCCAATACACAGAGCATTCTAATTGCCCCTATCACCAATCTGCCTTCTCCTCTATCATCCCTCCCTTCCCTTGTCCCCATCTTCTCTTTTGTCCTGTAGGGCCAGATAATTTTCTATTCCCTATTACCTGTATTTCTTATTTCCTAGTAGCAAGAACAATACTTGACAGTTGTTCCTAAAACTTTGAGGTCCAACTTCTCCCCATCTCTCCCTCCCCACCCATTCCCTTTAGGAAGGCAGGAAATTCAATATAGGCCATATCTGTGTAGTTTTGCAAATGACTTCCATAATAGTTGTGTTGTGTAAGACTAGCTATATTTCCCTCCATCCTATCCTGCCCCCCTTGCTTCTATTCTCTCTTTTAATCCCGTCCCTCCCCAAGAGTGCTGATTTCAAATTGCTCCCTCCTCCCATTGCCCTCCCTTCCATCATTCCCCCCACCCTGCTTATCCCCTTCTCCCCCACTTTCCTGTATTGTAAGATAGGTTTTCATACCAAAATGAGTGTGCATTTTTTTCCTTCCTTTAGTTGAATGTGATGAGAGTAAACTTCATGTTTTTCTCTCAGCTTCCCTCTTTTTCCCTCCAATAAAATGTCTCCTGTCTGCCTCTTCTATGACAGATAATTTGCCCCATTCCATTTCTCCCTCTCTCCTCCCACTACATTTGCCTCTCACCACTTAACTTCATTTTTTTTAAATGTGATTCCATCCTATTCAATTCACTCTGTGCTCTCTGTCTCTGTGTGTGCATCTGTGCATGTGTGTACGTGTAGGTGTGTGTATGTGTGTAATCCCACCAACTACACAGATACTGAAAAGTTTCAAGAGTTACAAATATTAGCTTTCCATGTAGGAATGTAAACAATTCAACTTTAGTAAGTCCCTTATGACTTCTCTTTGCTGTTTAGTTTTTCATGCTTCTTCTCATTCTTATGTTTGAAAGTCAAATTTTCTTTTCAGCTCTGGTCTTTTCATCAAGAATGCTTGAAAGTCTTCTATTTTATTGAAAGACCATTTTTTCCCCTGAAGTATTATTCTCAGTTTTGCTGGGTAAGTGATTCTTGGGTTGAGTCCTAGTTCCTCTGACTTCTGGAATATCCTATTCCACGCCCTTCGATCCCTTAATGTAGAAGCTGCTAGAGCTTGTGTTATCTTGATTGTATTTCCACAATACTGGAATTGTTTCTTTCTAGCTGCTTGCAATATTTTCTCCTTGACCTGGGAATTCTGGAATTTGGTCACAATGTTCCTAAGAGTTTCTCATTTTGGGTCCCTTTCATGTGGTCATTGGTGGATTCCTTGAATACTTACTTTGCCCTCTGGTTCTAGAATATCAGGGGAGTTTTCCTTGATAATTTCATGAAAGATGATGTCTAGGCTCTTTTTTTGATCATGGCTTTCAGGTAGTCCCATAATTTTTAAATTGTCTCTCCTAGATCTATTTTCCAGGTCAGTTGTTTTTCCAATGAGATATTTCACATTCTCTTCCATTTTTTCATTCTTTTGGTTTTGTTTTCTGATTTCTTGGTTTCTCATAAAGTCAATAGCCTCCATCTGTTCTATTCTAATTTTGAAAGAACTATTTTCTTCATTGAGTTTTTGAACATCCTTTTCCATTTGACTAATTCTGCTTTTGAAAGCATTCTTCTCCTCATTGGCTTTTTGAACCTGTTTTGCTAATTGCGTTAACTTATTTTTCAAGGTATTATTTTCTTCAGCATTTTTGTGGATCTCCTTTAGCAAGGTGTTGACCTGCTTTTCATACTCTTCTTGTATCTCTCTCATTTCTCTTCCCAGTTTTTCCTCAACCTCTCTAACTTGATTTTCAAAATTCTTTTTGAGCTCTTCCATGGCCTGAGCCCATTGAATATCTATTTTGGATGTTTGGGATACAGAAGCTTTGACTTCTATGTCTTTCCCTGATGATAAGCATTGTTCTTCCTCATCAGAAAGGAGAGGAGGAAATATCTGTTCACCAGGAAAGTTACCTTCTATGGTCTTATTTTTTTCCCTTTTCTGGGCATTTTCCCAGCTAGTTACTTGACTTCGGAGATTCATTTCCACACACACCTCGCCTCCAGATCCATCCAGCTAGTGCTTGGGGTCTGAGATTCAAATGCTGCTTCCCAGACTCAGGGCTTTCAGCAGGGGCAGGGCTGCTATTCAGTGTATGATTAAATTCAGGTGCTCAGGTGGGGGCAGGGCTACCACACAGGGCTCAGTTCCCTCAGGGGGTTTATGCAGAGATCTTCAACAATGGATCCAAGCTCCTGCCTGCTTTGGGAGCTCCTGTCCTCTGCTGCCTCTGCTGCTGCCTCCCGAGGGGGCCTGAGTTATGGAGACACCCCTCTCCCCTCTCAGCCTGCCAAACAGGCTCTCTCACTGACCTTTACACCTATGGGTGGAGGGACCTGCGCTGCTGCTGGTGATTCCATCCCTGAAGCCTTCTCAGAATCTGCTCCTCTTGGTGTTGTGAGTCCAAGGCAGGGCTTGGCTCTGCTCCTGGTCTGGTGTGTGACAGACCTTTGGTGTCGGTTTTTCTGGTCTCTCTGGAACAGAAATCTCTTCCACTCCATTGTTCTGTGGCTTACGCTCCTCCAGAATTTGTTGCGAGTTCTTTTTTACAGATAGTTTATAGGCTGTGGGTTCAGAGCTAGCGTATGTGTGTCTTTCTACACTGCCATCTTGGTTCCACATATATTATTTCTTGAGTCCTGCTCCAATACTTAATGTTTGTAGGAAAGCATTCCAAAATTCTCCAAGGTTATGCCAGCAGAGTACAAGCTCTGGCAGGCACCAGCTTCCTGAAAAGACAGAGAGTAAATTCCAGTGACAGACTGCTTTCCTAAGACCAATTTAGCTGAGTTCAGGGAAGCTTATGACGTGACTAAGTATAGAGATTGGTTACTTGGTGACAGTGACTCTTCTGGTCATGATAAGTCAGGAAATCAAGATCAATACAACATAACCCTCAGCCCTGTACAACTGTTCTGCTTCTGCAGTGCCAGTGGCAATGAACAAAAAGAAAGACAAGGGTGCCAAGAGTCACCAGGTTTCTAAAATACCTACAAATGTTAACTTAGTTATTGATATTCTAAATGTGAGATTCTTGTCCAATGATCAATGAATGAATATGTAACTGGAGTAATTGAATTGCATAAATCATGGCAGGCTTGCTCTAAATAATACTCAAAGATAGAAGTTGCAGTTAAATGAAAGGATTAATCAATTACTTAATCAGAAAATGTTTATTAAGTACCTATTATGTGTCAGACTCTGTGCTAGGAGCTGGAAATACAAGGACAAAATTATACATTTGGGGAGGGTAAATAGAGAAGTTGGTGAAATTCACTTTGGCATGTGTCTGAAGACAATGGAAATCATTTCATGGGACATTTGGTCAGCTCACAGTGTTGTTAATGTGATAAGCATTTTCTAAATGACCACCATGAAAATGATCACAGCATATGTGCCAACATCTGTTGTACAGAGTGAACAGGCAAAAAAAAAAAAAAACAATCTGTAAAGAACTCAAAAAGCCCTTTCATATGAAATCAGAATGTACTTTGATACTTGATGCCTTTGATACAAAAGTGATACTAGATAAGGATTGTGAAAATATGGTGGAAAATATAGTTCAATATTAAAGAATGAGAAACTCCAAAGAGATTTAAAGACTATACAAAAGCTTCCCACATAGATGTGATAGAATCTCTCCTCATGAAAAGAATATGAAAGCAGTGAATGTCATGAATATCCTCAAAAAACTGAATCGTTGTATGTGAACAGATAGTAAACAACTTGCTACTGATATGGGAATCATTCTTGAATGAGCTATATGCAATCTAATAACTGCCATCTTAATGCAAAGAAAAAAAGTCAGCATAGCACTAGATAAAAGAAATTAAGCGAGAAAATATATACCATGGAAATAAACAACTCCAGTGTAACCTATTTAAACAATTCATTGAGGCTGAAAAGTGACACGTGGCTGGAGGAAGGACAGTGACACCAATTATAGCAGCTTTAAATAGAAAGTTAACCCATGTAAGGCAATTACAATATTAAGAAAACCAAACAACCTCCTAACCTTCTTAGCCAGCAAACACTTACTTGACTTATTTGCAAAACAGAAGGACATTGTTGATTTTAGCCAAGGACAATACTGATTTAGAATACAAATTCATTTGTAAAACCTTCTGGAGAATGATGATGGAAGGTTATGAGCAGCATTATGTAAAAATGCAATATTTATATAGTTTTTAAAATTTTATTTGGTAGAGCAAACCTGCCTGACAGACTATCCTCTAGCAAGGTGTTCCCATGAATATGTCAAAATTATAAAAGATTACTTCAATGATAAAAGAATTTTAAAAAACTTAGTCTGAAGAACCTCTGATCATTAAAATGATAAACAAAGTGATACAATGTAAAAAAAGCCAATTTAAAGAAGGCTTGACTAGAGATTGAACTAAGCAAAGTTACCCTAAATATAATTTAAATCAAAATGGAAGGATTAAAGGAACAATGACATAAAATGGAAAAAATCTACTGAGACCTATATAACAAATTCTTTTTCATTTTTAAAGACATTGGAATTACTATATCACAGTTCCAGGTGTGCTTGTAGAGAGAATGTAAGTGTCAGTGGAAGAAACGAAAGAGAGAGAGAAACAGAGACAGAGAGACAGACAGAGACAGAGAGAGAGACAGTGAGAGAGAGAGAGAGAGAGAGAGAGAGAGAGAGAGAGAGAGAGAGAGAGAGGGAGAGAGAAGCAGCACAAGATTAGATGGTGTAGAAATTAACAAGATCTTTTCTGGAAGCAATGCAAATTTGAGAATATTGGATTAGGGTATCTGAAATTAGTGAAGATATCAGAAGTGTTGAAAAAAGTCAGACTCGATTATTATCCCAAAAAAGGCAACTAAGGGACCAATAACTACCAATCTTTGTGCTCATCATCTCATTGGAAAGATCCCTCTGCTTTCAATCTATGGGTAGATACAGGCAAAAGTTGTGTAGGATAGCTAAGCATAAATGGGCTACAATATGCATCATTAGAAGGAGCATCCCAATGTATAAAATCACAGATCCACGATTTGAGTATTATATGACTGTGAATCATGGAACACTACAGTCAGTGAAGAATAGAAATTTAGAATCTCACAAACAATAATTTAAAGGCATATGGTAGATATCAGCAGGCCCCCACCACTGCAATCAGGTATTGTGAATGAAAGCCAATATATAGGATGTCATTAAAGAAATGAATGATTTAAAAAGAAGTTTGATTGCTCATATGGCATTTTTAGGCCTTTTCCCATGTGGTCTCCATGCCTTGGATGCTATTTTTCCTTACCTCTCTCACTTGGATTCCGTAGCACCATTTGTGGCTTAAATAACCCTTATCCACCTAGTTTAGAGCATTTTTCTCTCAATCCTGAAAATTACTAGGTATTTGCTTTGTATATCTTAAATTAATTTATCTCTATATATGTTTCCTCCCTTACAATAGATTGTAAGCTCCTTGAGAGTAACAACTTACCATTTTCCTCTTTGTATCTCCAGTACCTAACTCAGACTGGCTTATTGTCAGTGCTTAAAAAATGCCTTTTGAGTTTATTTAAATTGCCTTTTGAGTTTATTTAAATTGAATTGGAAGTAAAGGATAATCCATGAACTATGTATTCCATTGTTATCCTCAGAAGAGAAAGGTCCCCAGCATGCTGAGTAGACACCTCTGGGAAACTAAAGGAGAGGCTTAGGATCAGCATCTTTTGTGGGAATAAACACATTGATAAGATCAGAGATTTGGTTTAGTACTTAATTATCTCATTTAATTATCTCAACACAATTATTTGGGGTAAGTGGTAACAACTATAATATCATTAACCCCATTTTACAGATGAGGAGCCTCATGTAAAATAACCTGTCCAATATGCCTATCTATAAGCAGTGGAGCTGAGGAGCAGCCATCTTTTAATTTTAAATCTATCGCTCTTCCCACAATATTGTCTCAGTCATGTGCCTTTCATCATCTTCATCAAATGTGAGCCATTGCATGTTTGAACATACTGATTTACAGTCAATCTAAATTCTAGATTTTATCTTGAATCCTCCAAGAGAACTATAACATGGCATGACTGAGTCTTATAATACATTTGTTTGCTCCCAAGCCTTACATTTTTTATTCTCAATTTCCATATTATATTTTGAAGGTTGCTTTTTCACTAACACAATTTTCTTTGCTTTGAAGTTTCTCTTCATTTTAATATATGCATATTAGTGTAAAAATGAAATCACTAATACAAAATCACATTATCAAAATATGGAACATGGTGGAGGATATTGATATTCATGAATTGAAGATATCTAGATATGCTTTATTATTTCCACTTATCTCTCCATCTCTTTCATTAATTGACTAGCAGTCTCTTCCACTCAGTAAGTGGACAAGAGTACAAGGTAAGAATATGTCTTTTTTCCAAATAAAAATTGGACCAACTATCACTTCACCATTATATAATTCTATTGCTTTGAGTCTAAGAAGATTTTTCATCTTGAAGAAGCTTCTTTAATATTGTCGATATCCCCTGGGAGATGTTAGTAGTATTTGTCTAACATCTCCATGATAAGTATCTGAAAATGTGGTGTTGCAGAAATGGAATATACGATGGATGCAGGAGATGAAGAAAGGGGAAGATACAGGCTTCTGGCAAGATTTGTGAAGAAAAGAAAAATAGAAACTTGAGAGGAGCAAACATGTTGGAATGAATGAATTTCAATCAAAACCTAGATGAAGTCAGATGTTTTCTGGGTAAGAAAAAAGCATTAAGAAGCAGTTAGAAACCAGGAAGTTGGAAAGGTTATGAGAGATGCCACTGAAGGAGAAAGGGAAGGAAAATGAAGAAGCTTATGATAAGACAAGTACCATTGACTTCACAATTTTGCCTCCAATCAACTCTCTTTATCTATGTCCCAAGAAACAGGAGCTATACAAAATAACTTCATATCATTTGATGGGGTTACTATACCCACACCTTAGAAAGAATATTCCTTCAGAAGGATATGTAGTGATTCTCAAGATGTTATCTTCTTTGATTGCTTTTATTAGGGTTTGGCCCAGTGTTGGGTTTAATGTAGCTCTTAAATTCTTTCAGAGTCTGTGGTCAGGGCCCTAATACAAATTTTCATTTGTGCCTTCTTTCTTTTAGGGTTGAGTCCTTGGATCTTTATTCTCTGTGTAGGAATATGTACATGCATTATTTTGTTTGCATGCATGTGTATGCACATATGTGCTTGGTGGAAGTAAACATATGTTTATACTGCATTACATAAATGTATATATTGTGCACAAGTGTTTTGTGCTCACTGTGCCAGTATGTACAAGCATTTGTGTTCATGCTTTTTGTATGTGTATGCTTTTTTTGGCGTGCAATATGACAGCTAAATCAGGGATATTTTATTTTAGAGTTCATTTTGTTGCTTCTAGTAGATGCTAGTAATTCAGATTCATTGATTTCTCTGACTTGTAGCTGCTGGAACCTTGATCTTTTGAAGATTATTTTTGATCTCTTTATCATGAATGCTAAAATTTTTGAATTTTCTTATAATTGGATCTCTAGAAGAGTGAAATGCTTTTGATCAGTTTTAGACATGTGAAACATTTGTTGGCTACATCTCCTCTACTTTGTAAAAATACAATTTAATCATCTTCAAATTCAAAATTCTTGGGATTCTGTCAAAAAAATTTACATCTACTACCAGTTTTCTTTCTCCTCCCTTCTGTAATATTGCACAATTAGCACTGTAAAACAAGGAGTGTTCAAAGAAAGCAATTATCATTTTCATCCTCAGAGAGGATCACTTCTCAATTTCTCTAATCTTTCTTCCTACTGCCTTAGAGTTGATACCAAATCTTGCTGTGCAAATCCATGAAAGGTACTCTGACTGTGAAAACTGAAGTCATTACTGGTAAAATTCGATTAACATACATATTTTGGTTCCTCTGGAAGGCTGATAGAAAGGCCAGAATATCTATTTGATATATGGCCTCTCAAGTCTCCGACTTCCTTCTTAATGCCCAAGTTAGGATTTTAGTGGTTTATCCTACAATAGTTTGAAATCATTTAGATCTCAGGTTTTGAGCAATCAAGCATGAATGTTTGTCTATGCAATCAGCTACAGACTGATACTCATGTGGTTAAATTTGTTTCTTCTTTTTAATTTAAATGAATAAGGTTAAGTGATGCTCATTTGCAGCAACAAGGTATCCTGATACTGACAGTTAAGAGAATTTTTTATTTATTTATTTTTAGATTTAGACTTTCATTTCCACAAAATTTTGAATTACAATTTTTCTCCCCATCTCTCCCCTCTCCAACCCACAATACCTTGCATTCTGATTACCCTTTCCCTCAATGTACCCTCCTTTCTATCACACCCCACCCTTCCCTTATCCCCATCTGCTCTCTTTTCTTGTAAGGCAAGACAAATTTCTATACCCCATTACCTGTATTTCATATTTCCCAGTTATATGCAATAGTAATTTTCAACATTCATTTCTAATGTTTTGAATTCCAACTTCTCTCCCTCCCTCCCTCCCTCCCCACTCATACCCACTGAGAAGGCAAGCAATTCAATACAGGCTATATGTGTGTTGTTTTGCAAAAGACTTCCATAATAGTCATGTTGTGTCAGACTATATTGCCCTTCATCCTACCATGTCAACCCACTTTTTTTCTATTCTCTCATTTGACCCTGTCCCTTCCCAAAAGTGTTTACTTCTAGTTATACCCTTCTCCCATTTGCCCTCCCTTCTATCATCCCCCTCACCCCACTTGTCCCCTTCTCCCATACTTTCCTGTAGTGTAAGATAGATTTTTATACCAAATTTAGTGAGCATGTTATTCCTTCCTTAAGCCATATGTGAAGAGAGTAAGCTTCACTTTTCCCCTCTCACTTCCTCTCTTTTCTCCTCCATTGAACAAGATTTTTCTTATCTTTTTTATGAATGATAGCCTGCCCCATTCCATTTCTCCCTTTCTTCTCCCAATATTTTCCTCTCTCACCCCTTAATTTTATGTTTTTTTTATGGATATCATCTATTCTGATTCATCTCAACCTGTACTCTCTATCTGTGTGTGTGTGTGTGTTTAATCCCTTCACATACCAAATACTGAGAAAAGTCTCAAGAGTTATATATATTATCTTTCCATGTTGAAATGTAAACAGTTCAGTTTTAGAAAGTCCTTTATGATTCTCTTTCCTGTTTACCTTTTCATGTTCCTCTTGATTCTTGTGTTTTAAAGTCAAATTTTCTCTTCAGTTCTAGTCTTTTCATCATGAATACTTGAAAGTTCTCTGTATCACTGAATGACCATTTATTCCCTTGAAGTATTATACTCAGTTTTGCTGGGTAGGTGATTCTTGGTTTTAATCCCAGTTCCTTTGACTTCTGGAATATCCTATTTCAAGCTCTTCAATCCGTTAATGTAGAAGCTGCCAGATCCTGTGTTATCTTGATTGTATTTCTACAATACTTGAAGTGTTTCTTTCTAGCTGCTTGCAATATTTTCTCCTAGACCTGGGAACTCTGAAATTTGGCCACAATAGTCCTAGGAGTTTCTCTTTTCGGATCTCTTTCAGGATATTTATTTTGCCCTCTGGTTCTAGAATAACAGGGCAGTTTTCCTTGATAATTTCATGAAAGATAATGTCTAGGCTCTTTTTTGATCATGGCTTTCAGGTAGTCCCATAATTTTTAAGTTTTCTCTCCTGGATCTATTTTCCAGGTCAATTGTTTTTCCAATGAGATGTTTCTCATTATCTTCAATTTTTTCAGTCTTTTGGTTTTGTTTTTTCTTTGGTTTATCTTGGTTATCTTTGGTTTATCTCCACTCAGCTCAGTGTCCTGTGAGATAGACCTTTCCTGTTGGCCTTCCAGGTTACCTTTGGCTGGAAACCTCTTTCACTCTATTGTTCACTCTATCTACTCCTCTAGAATTCGTTGAGAGTCATTTTTTACAGGTATTTTGAGGGTTGTGGGGGAAGCACTACAGTATATGTGTCTTTCTACTCTGCCATCTTGACTCTGCCCCCTAAGAGGATTTTTTAATCATGCAAAAGAAAAATTCTGTTTTAATTTGAACCCAAATCAATAAGTTAGTAGAGCTGGAAGGAACCTAGTAAGTCAGTCTATAACTCAATAAGAATCTGTTCTCTAACATTCATGAAATCTCCTTGAAGAGTTCCAGGTCTCAGGGAACCAAATGAGATATTCCAATTCTACACTCTAAAGATTAGGAAGTATTTATTTACATTGAGAGGGACTCTGTCTCTCTGCAACTGTCATCCAGTATTTCTAATTCTACCTGTTGTGTCCAAGCAGATCACATGTAATTCCCTTTCCCAGTGACAACCCTTTAAATACATGGAGATAATTATCAGTCCAAAAACCTTCTCTTGTTCAGACCAAATATCTCCAGTTTCTCCAACTAATTTTTATATGATATACTTTTTAGTACTCTCACCAATTTGGCCTATATAATGCAATGCAAGTGAATTCAGTGCTATCCAAGACCACACAAGATGAAACAACACAATTGTTATCCTAGTCACTGCATCCAACTCAATATCTCCCACCTCCAAACACCTCTCCAGGTGCATTTTTATATTATATTGTATAGTACTGAATTATGGATATATATATACATATATACACACACATATATTATGAAATATACTGTATAATGTGTAGTGTTATAATATAGAACATAGCATTGTAGTGTCCTGTATGATACTGATGCCCTAGTTTTGAACATATCTCCCTGTTTTATGCCTTTCTTATTTGATGCATGTTTAGCATGGTACTTGGTACAGAGTAGATGCTTAATTAATGTTTATTGACTGACTGGCTGACTAATATCAACACTTACCTAGGCTTTAAACAAAGAAAGTTCTATAATTAAATCTGTCACAGAACCGTGTATGGAAATGATGTATATGGATACATGTGGGAGATGCCTTGTTTGAAAAAAACCTTTATAGACACATTTGTCTCTATTGAATCAACTAGCTTTGTTTATCTGTCTGTTTGTTTTAATCAAGAAACACTCTTTGAAACCGAATCTCATGGTCTCTATACCTCCAGTAAGGTGGGGAGGGAAGCTTTAGACAGAAAAAAAAATAGAAAAGATAGGAATTCATGAAAACCACAATGTGCTGATCCAGATGAGCATCTTTGAGAAAGTGAGTAGCTTGAGAGCAAATGTACAGAGACAGTAAAATTCCAGGAAGCTAAGGAAATGTAGGCTAGGATGGCAAAGTGGCTGGTTAAACAATTTGTTTTGTTTTGTTTTATTTGAGGGGAGAGTACTGACTTGCTACACAAGCAGAAAAGAAGTTTATTTCTTTGGCCTGGCCCTCGAAGACTGAAGAAATGTGGATGAGCCAATAGTACCATAGTCTCTAGGATCCAGGACCTAAAAGAGCCCCAGAGGACCACTTTGGATTTATGATAAAGAAGGAAGGAATTAATGAATCAACAAACCAATGAATGAATCTTTGAATGAATGAATGAAGCAATTAAGTGTTCACCATGTTCCAGACACTTCACTAAAGTCTGGGAATATAAGTAAAAAAAAAGTGAGATAGCACTATCATCTAATGCCTCCAGGCAACAATAGATAGAGTGCTAGTCCTTGAGTCAGCAAGACCTATGTCAAAATCTGGCCCCATACACTTACTAGTTGTGTGACCCTGAGCAATTCATTTAAACCACTATTTGCTTCAGTTTCTTCAACTGTAAAGTGAGGATAATATCACCCACCTCCCAGAGTTCTTATGAGGATCAAATGAGATAACATTTGTAAAACCTTTCCCACAGTGCCTGGCATATAATAGGTGCTTAATAAATGCTTGTTTCCTTCTTTTCTGCCTCCCTTTCTTCTTTCCTTCACCTTAGAAAACAACATATCCATGGGAGTACTTGACAGGGAAAAGAATTTTGGTCTGGACACTTCCATGGATAATGAGTTAATTCATAGGATAATTTATTGTGGGCTTTATCTGAAAACAATGATAGTTTTGGTTTAATTTTTGTATCCAGAGCAAGATGTGTAAAAGGGGATAAAGGAAATGCAGGAGCAATCAGATGGTAATAGGGCCCAGGTGGCTGGCTAGACAGGTAGAAAAAGTGAAACTTGGACTCACTTGGGATCTTGGGACAACCAGATAGAGTGGGCAAGGTAAGTTCACACTTAGTCAATAATCTATATGCAGACTATTTGAGCAGCAGTTCCAGGTATGAACAAGTAAGTATCACTAGTGATTGTGGGCAAGGAGTCTGGAAATTCAGTGCAGAGTTCTGGTAAACAAGTTAACAGTCCTGGAAGGAAGAACTTAATACTCTATAGATGCGATGAAATAATTGTGATGTCAACAAAGTTTCAAGTTATACAATCTACATTTAGCCTCTACCCTGGAAATCCCTCATATGTATGTATGTATGTAAATACATAGTAATGGGTATTTATGCTCTTCTACAGATCAGGCCTGATATACTTTCCATCTATTCTAATTATATCTTCTATTAACAGTTCTTTACATACTGTTTTCCCCATTAAAATGTATTTTTCTTGAGGTTAGGGACGAATTTTTGCCTTTCTTTGTATCTACAGTGCTTAACTTGATAAATGCTTATTGACTGATAGGCATATTGATATATAGTAGTAGATAGGACTGGCCAAAGAGACATCAGAGATCAGGGTACCATATCCCATTTCATCATGCTACCCAGCCATTAGTTCCTACACAGGATATGACATTGGTGAAAAGGTACATTCTTTGTACTGACTTTCCAAGCTCCCATAGTTTGAGAGTTTACTTATACAGTTGACCAGCAAAGCCAGTTGCCAATTCTTAGGCAGTTTGCCACATAATGAGTTAATGTGTGCTCATGTTGACGTTTCCCTTCCAGCTCCACATGTACTCCACCTGACAGCTGGTAGGTAAAGTAAGAGTGAGTACGAAGCTGAGAACTGTATCTTGAGACTGACAGCCCTGAAAATTGCATGAAGCTTTGTTTCTCTCTTAGTGCCATGAAAGCAGAATTGCTCTAGTTCTGGCAAATACAGTTAGATTGAGATAAACTGAGGCCAGTCTACTAGTTCAACTTCTATACAGATTTATTCAATTTATGTATTGACTTTTATGGTCATCAGCAATGACCTGGATATAGCCAAACCTGAACCCGGCTAATAAACCATAATCATAATAAATGCAATAGACATATGGTGACTTTTTAAAGTAGTCTAACAAATAAGTGTGAGTAAGTGCCCCTCACCAGTCTACAGACATGTTTTCCCAGGGTACTCTTGCCCCAGAAAAGTCACACTGATTGTGAATTTGATGAAATCAGATTCTACTCATACTTACCTGGCATAAGAAACTGCTTGCTGTAGGCAAATGAAAACATGGCTATTTGCCAGAATGCATTAAGCATATTTCCAACTCAGCTAATTTGATGACTAATAATAAAATGCATAACAATCTGTATGCTTATTTCAAATAATATCAAGATTTATGGTTACTTGGATTCAATATTGATTTCCACTTCACTTGAATCAATATTAGTTCTTTGGTCAATACATCCTGATATTCGCCTAATCTGCTAACAACATTAGCTTTCATCAATGGTCAAAATTGAGGGGACAAATTGCATATAGTAGGTATTTATGAATTTCATCAATGCAAAGGATAGAATTTTGTGAACCCTTTCTTCCTTGGGAAAGCCACTGGCTTTGGTGGGACAAGGTGGAACAAAGACAGATATTCACATCCTTAAAGGGAAAATTTTCTTTCCTTAGTTATTTTTTCTTAATAGAAACCTACTAATTTAAAAAAACTATCCTCACTCTTTTAAGAAACACCGTTTTAGTTTTATATCCAGCCAAGAGAAAAAAGGAATAGAAGGTTGCTCCAAAACTTCACAGAACCGTAATTTCATTTATCTTCATTCTCCCTCTACCACTGCAGAATGGAACTCAGTGTCTTAGTTGGTGGTCTCCCAGAGCTGCTATGGCTGGAAAAATTGATGACCTTCAGGAACCTCAGGGGCCAAGGCTCCCTGAACTTAACTGGTAGGCTTCCCCTTGAACAATGGATGTTATCAAGCTTACACTCAAAGCCTTTAATGCTTGAGGTTTGCTAGAACTTAGGCTCCTCTGGTAAAGCCTTCAAGAACCCAGGGTCACCATGGTGAGGCATCAGAGGAGGACAGTAGGGAAATAGTACCTGAGAAAGTAGAGAAGAAAGGGGGAATCATAACTATATTTTATAAGAGTCTCTTGAAGGAACTCAGAATGTTTAGCCTCAAGAAAGGAAAATGGAAGATAATTTTATTGTCTTTAAAAATTGTAAATTCTGTAGTGTGAAAGAGGAGTTAAGTACATTCTTTTTGGCCCAAGACAGAAAAAGTAGGCAGATTTCAGCTTAGATAAGTCTAAAGAAAAACTCCCTAACAATGCTATTCAAAACTGTAATGGTTTGCTGCCCAAGGCAGTCACTGTCACTGAGGGTGCTCAAGGAGGGTCTATATGGTCACTTGTCAGGGAGTTTGTAGAGGAAATTCATCAACCTGGCTTGGATTTCAACTAAATGATCACTAAGGTCTCTTCCAACTGTAGAATTCTATAATTCTGATATGTTAAATGTGTATGTTGTGATTAAAGATATATAAAAGCTATTTATTTGCAACAGGAAAGAAAACAGGACAAATTTATGAACCAGGATTTGGTTACTTTTACTTTTGTAAACAATGCTCATTTCTTCACTTAAGTTATACTGTAAATCAATTTACATTATTTCCTTGCTTAGAATCAGTGAGATGGGTTCAGGGAATAGAGCACTGGGCCTGAAATCAAGAAGAATTAATTGCAAATCTAGCCTTAAATACTTACTGTACTGTGACCCTGGAAATGTCAATTAATTTCAGTTTGCCTCAGTTTCCTCAACTGTAAAATGGAAATGATAACAGCACGTACTTTTCTGAGTCATTGTGAGGATCAAATGAGGTAGTATTTGTAAAGCTTTGGCATGGTCCCCAGCACACAGTAGTTGCCCTATAAATTATTATTCTCTCTTTAATATTTCCTGTACATGACATACCATCTCCTGCCTCATTGTCTATGTAAAGATTATCCATAATATCAGGAATTAATATCTTGAGATCCTTAGATCCTTTTCAAAATACCTAAAGTACCAGTCCTTCCAGGAAGGAACCTTTCATGTTTTCTCCAGTTGCTGAGGGCTGCAGTTACTTTCTATTAATTTTCTACAAATTTTCCATTTTCTTATTTATGCCTGGGTTCCTCTCTGTTCACCCCTGCCCCTTTGCACCAGTAGAATATAAGGTCCTTGAGGGCAAAGTTTCATTTTGGGCTTTGAATCTTGAGTACCTAACACATTGGGGCTTCACAAATACTTATTGAATCTAATCGAGCCTATGTGTCAGCATACAAATTCAGGCTAAGTCTTAGTCCTTGCTTGGCAAAACAAAGCTAAAATTTTAAATGATTTATGAATTCAAACTATTTACTCATGGATATCACTGGTTTTAACTTAGGTAGACTCTCTTACTTAAAATAACTGCTATCTTCCATGTAGCAGGCAATTCATAAATGTCTGTTTAAATGGTAGAAACAAGTAATTACCACTAGCCATAAAATTGTGAAATGATTGAAATTAATGTTTGATTGATAACTGTGTTCTTTTATAGCGCAGTCTTTGGTTTCTAACATATGCAGGTAATGAGAAAAACCATTCAAAGAGGGAAACAGAGAAGAAGAGACGAGCAGGGAAGCTGATAATGCCAAAAAGAGGCATTGTACCCATTAATAACAGGACTGTTACTGATAGAATTCTGAAACATGGACAGATAGAGTGAGAAATAAAGCACATTTTCAGGAAGTAAGGAAACCCATTGAATGGGCCTAAAGATTTAAAAGCTGGCTTTATTACCTTTCCTAGTCCCCAATTATCAGTAAAATGTTCTTTTTCCAGAGACACTTGGAGTTTGTGGAACCATCAGGTTCCCTACAATCTTTCCTAGGGAGGATGGTAATCTAAGAAGACCCATATCTCATCACCATAAGTAATGAAAACTATCTCTGACAACAAAGGCATTTATTTTCTGATCCTGTACTTTCTACTTTTAAAGGAAGGTGGGGGTGGGGACAGAAAAGAAGTAAAATTGAACACAACTTTTCAGGAGTTTGAGTCTCACATCTGCCTTTTGATTTTCTCATGTTAGGTCTAGGTTAGGAGTGAATAAAGTGGAGGATTGGCCAATTCAACAAAAATTCATTAAGGGCAGACCATATGCCTACCATTGTGCTGGGCACTGACTGACAGGGGAGATACAAAAGAGAAATATGGCAGGGCCCCAGACCTTTTTGAATTTATGCTGAATCTATGCAAATAACAAGAATACAAAACAGAATATGGTATAAGTCAGGGCTCCTCGACAGGCATGGCAAAAGGAAAAGAGGTCCCGGAAAGTGAGATCAAATTTGAAGTTGTTGCTGATCTTGTGACAAGATTCCTCACCCAAATCAACCAGTGTTTTCTTTCCTTTAATGATGAGAACCTCACATATAGTCCACTATATGAGGTCATATGCTCCAGTCATGCCTCATTTTGCTCCCCACCATCTTCTCAATAACTGTCTTAACACCTGGTCCAGAGACCACACCTGGATAACTTAGGCCTTTCAACTGAGGTACCACAATCCTGACTGCAACCAGCTCTCGTGTGGCCCATTGTTTCAGGCCAACTATATTCTAGCCATGCTTCCCCTTAGCCTCCTGTCCTCTTCTTGTCATCTGTGTTCCTTCCTGAACCAGAAACTATTCCTTGGAGCAACTAACCCTTTTTAGTTCTCCAACTCTCATCCTGGACTCTGGAGGTCCTGATTGGTGAGTTCTTTATGTTTGGACCTCTATATCAGACCAATGGTTTCAGTTGTGATTCTCCTTATAGCTTCCCCGCCATATTGTACTTTCCCAAAATCTTTCACCAGCTCATTGGGCACAATATCTGTCTGCTCTGCATCAATCCCCTTTCTTTTCTGCAACCATAATCAAAGCAATACAGTTATTGCTCCTTGCTACTGAAAAAAAATATTATTCTTGTCCCTTATTGTTCTTCTTACCATCCCTATAACTTTCCAATCCAAAATGCCTCCCCAGGGACAACATTCTGTTGTATATGTTTTGTCTCAGTCATTAGAATATAAACTCTTTGAAGGTAGGAAGTTTTTTTTATCACCTACTTAGCACAAGACTTGACCCATAATAAGCACTTAATAAATGCTTTTTCATTCATTTTCTAAGATCTCAGGCAGTTTGCAGCATAGCCTAACAAATAAAATGTTCCCAGAGATGCACATGATAGGGGGGAAAGAGAGAAAGTCATGGAAAGAATCAGATTTAGAGAATCATACTGCTTTCCCAAAGCAAAATTACCACCTGGTTCTACTAGCTCTCTGTCCTCCCATGACAAATAGCTCTGCAACGGCAACAAACAGGACCAGTCTAAAATATACCAGCCTTGTGGTTACAGCTCTTTGCTCTTATCTGTAATCTATAGGCTTCCTCAGGATAGACAAGACATTGATGCAGTCCTCAGGACTATCTATTTTTGCCACTTGCTATTTGCTGATCCCACAGCTTAGCTACTCTGGCTTCCCTAATGTACCCAGCAAACATATTAGAGAAGTGTAACCCTAGTGTTGAATAAGACTTGAGTAAAAAAATTCATTTGTAACTAAAAGAGCCAAACATAAATACCCAGGGGATGTTTGTATGCTTGTATACATGTAATGGATTAGGTAGACAGACAAAGGAGAAGGTTGAAAATATGCAGTAATATAAGCTCTGAGAGAAATTAATTTTATGTTACTATATTAATAACTAATTATTAATTTGTGATCTACCCTTTTTCCTCTTATTTCTGTTAAAAACCCATCTCCTGAAAAAATTAGTCAGCCTCTGAAGGGCATGGCTGAATGAAGAGATTTCCTCCTAGTTCTCAAGGCACATGCTCAATGTTAACTAGATGGGGGAACTAGATAAAAATGGAATCCTAACTTCTGTTTAGAGTATAAACAGAATCCAGTCTGGGTGAACCTTTGCTATGGGAAGAATCTTCTCTCTTTGGTCCCTTCCATTAGAGTTTAAGTTGACTCAGGTCATTAAGAAGAAAATTAACTAGCTAGAGAAGTCAGGATAGAGATCCATCTCTTTGCCCAGATGTCTTAAGGCTTCTGAGTCTCATGATCAAGCCCATTCTCAGCAGGAGGAGTTGAAGGTTTTTATCCCACCTCCTCTTAAATGTCCACCAATCAGGGTTGAGCTTCACTTGTCAGGGGAGTTCCCTTTCAGAAAGGACTTAAGACTTATAAGGGTCCCGCTTAGTCTTCGGTTACTGAGACACTATCAATTTGGTTTCCAGGGAGCATCAATTTATTGATTTGCTAGCTAGGCTAATTAATAAATTGATTACTAATTACCCAGAAACTCTCTCAGGATTTTTATTCCTCTTATCTCTACACCTAGAAAACATATGTAGTAAGAAGAACTTTGGGCAGAAGACGCGTTAGAAGACCAGATCTGAAGTGCTACCTCTGAGGCTTACTTATTATTCGACTTTGGGTCATTTAATGTCTCTGAGGGTACTATTCTCTATTAAACTCAGGAAAGAAGAAAACAAGCATTTATTAATCACCTATTAATGCTCGGTTAAATGTTTTCTAAAATTACCTCAATTGATCCTCACAACAGCCCTAGGATGTAGATATTATTATCCCCACCTTACAACTAAGGAAAGTGAGGAAGACAGATGATAAGTGACTTGTCCAGAATCACTTAGCTAGTAAGAATATTTGAACTCAGGTCTACCTAACTCCAAGTACAGTGCTGTATCCACTGCAAATAACGTCCTGGAAATCATTAATTGTTGGGGTTATTAGGATCCAGTGTATTCCAAATACAATGCCCTCTCTCTGCAGGGTATCTGATGGTTCTCCACACTCTAGGTATCCTTTTTTTTTCCTTTTTTTTAAATTTTAGACAAATACTAAAACTTAAAATACATAATAAGAAAAGAAAAATAAACATTGTAAACTTAAACATAAAAGAAAAAAAACATGTCCTGCGCACAGTAAAACATAGGAGAGGATTCAGTATATATAGCAATAACTTATCATGTCAGGAAAGCCTATATATTAAATAGAGAGATTTTTTTCAATCAATGTATGAAAATCAGGAAATGCAATAAAGTTCCCTCCTGGATCTTTAGGACTTCTCAGTGGCTACAGCTGAGAAAATTCCATAACACTGAATAGCAGTCTCAAAATACGGGAAGAGGAGAATTGAGGCAGTTGGGAAGTTCTTCAGTAGGAAGAAAACCCAAAGCACTCTACGATCAGCAGTAGTAAGTACCATAGTAGCCATTGCCATCTTTGTCTTAGTTGTAGAAGTAAGTGTTAAAGTCTAAAATCAAGAAGCGGTGGAAAGAGTAAAAGTCTAAATTTTCTTGCTAAGTAACTTAGACTAAATTGATGCTTATGATTAGAGACCTATCATGTAATAAAAGTATTATTAATAATATTTAGCATTTATATAATGCTTTAAGGTTTGCAAAGCACTTTACAAATATTCATTCATTTGCTCCTCACAGCAACCATAGGAGGTGTGTGCTCTTTTATAGATAAAGAAACCGAAGCAGAGGGAAGTTACGTGAAATGTCCAGGGTCACACAGCTAGTAAGTGTCCAAGGAGGGATTTGAATTCAGGTCTTCCTGACTCCAAGTCCAATACTCTTGCTCAGACTAGAATTTAGATCACAGTCATGTCACTAGGACAAGCGAGCACTGGTTTCCCTATTTTTTCAGATGTTTTATTCAATTCAATCCAAGAAGTATTTACTCTCCCTGCTCTGATACTTACTGGCTACCTGGTCCAGGACAAGTCACTTCATATCTCAGGGCTCAAAGGAACTCTCAAAATTACAGGGCAGTTGCAAATTTGCATGAGAGAAGGGAGTGTTGTGACAAGGAGTTCCCTTTGCCAATGAAATCATAGCTCCCATAAAAGAAAAAGTATATGCCATCACATTGAACTGTAGGGATAAAAAGTCAGAAACAAAACAGCCTCTACTCTCAAAGAAATTTTCTTCTACTGGGAAGCTACAGTATGTACCCATACAAATAAATATAGACTACATAGAAAAAATTTCAAAAAGAAAAGAACATTTAAAATGGAGGTGGAGAAGAGAGGTTTGTAATCAGGAAAAAAGCCTTGTGAAGGAGAGAGAAACTGCACTGTGCTTTAAACTATGAAACTAGGGATTCCAAGACGTGGAGAAGATGAGGAAATATATTCAAAATATGGAGGTTGGGAAGGGAAGGGGAATTTGTGTAAAGGCACAGATCAGAGATGGAATGTCATGTAAGGGGAACAATAATGCTGGTTTTCTAAGACACTAAGATAAACTTCTCTCTCTCTCTCTCTCTCTCTCTCTCTCTCTCTCTCTCTCTCTCTCTCTCTGTCTCTTTCTCTCTCTCATACACACACACACACACACACACCCCATCATTATCAAAATGTATTTGCTGAGCTTAGAAACTGCATGAAACAAACCCCTATGAACAATCCTCCAAGTCAGCCTGACCCGGGTTCAAGTGCCACCTCTGATACATGCTGGCTGTGTCAATAAGAGAGAGTGACTGAAGAAATTGGTGATTGATCAATAAATCAACAAACATTTATTAAGCACCTACTGTGTCCCAAGCTCTACCACTCTACTAAGTAATATAAATATAAATAAAATAAATGGAAAAATTGCGCCTCTGAAGGAGCATACGTTCAAATGGGAGAAGACAGCAAGGCCACGTAGAAGTATATACAGAATAAACAGAGATTCAATCTTCGTTGGTAGAAGTAGTTTAATCCTCAGAAATTCCCTACACTACTTAAATAATAGGACTCCAATATCCCTTCCCCCCTCCTCATCTCTATCCCCCACCAAAAAAAAAAAAAAGAAATGAAAAAGACCACTATTCACAGTCCAGGATTGCTTTAGAAACTGGTTTTCTAGAAAGGGCATTCTCATACATATATTATCCCTGGGCCTCGGAAGATCATCCTGGTCTTTCTGCAATGTACTGTTCTTTTTACTTTATTTTGGTGATTAATTTTGCCTTCAAATTAAATCATTTGTGTCCTCTAGAGTCTTGATCTCTGTGTCCTATGATTTGTTGGGGTCACTGACTAGGGCAACTCTCAGTGCAATTTCAGAGAGTTCATTCCTAGGCCCTGTCACCTGAAGGCCTTTCAAAGATTTATAAGAGATACTCGGAGCATGGAAACCCAGAAAAAATGAAGCTGTCTATATGGAATTTTCATGGAAAATAAGTGTCAGAATGCACAGTGGAATGTGACTTTCAGTCCTTTCTGCTGCCACTCACCAAATCCTCCCCACCCCCACATCCTCCCCCCAACCCCCACCCAAGTCTCACCATCCCGATTTGTACACTATGCTTCCCAAGTCGTGGCCATGCTCATTTATCTTCCAGCTGAGCTGCGGTCATTCTTCATACTGTATTGACTATGAAAATTGTATCATTAAATGTCAGAGGTTTGTGAATGGTGTGGGATTAGCTGCCATGGAAGCAGAATCCACCTGCTCACCTGCAGAATATGATTAGCACAAACTACGAGCCAGTCATTCCTTCCCTGGCTTTGCAAACCAGATCCAGTTTCCTGTAATGAGCTTACAGACTTCTTTGCTGATAGGGAAAATTGTCTGATAAGAGTGATTAAGTTTAGACCTGGAGATTCACTATCAATTGTATAGCACAAACCAACAAAACAAAGCAAAAAAAGCTTTTGCGATGATATTCTCATTGCTGATCTAAACAATGGATGTCATTGACTATGTGGCACTCACTCATGTATATTTGGGGTGCTCCACCTGCCATTAATTGTACAGGATTCTGGTTCTGCTTCATGGAGCATAGTATCTCTTCCATCATGTCCCTGATTCGGGGTTTTCTGAGGTTTCCTTGCCAAAACTTCCTGGGATTGAAGAAATTAAATACATGTGTTCTATTGTGAAAGAATTTGGGTATGGAAGTTGGAAATACAAAGTCTTATCAAATTCACTCACAGTTAGATAACTCATACTTCTTTCCAGTTATTCCAGTGGAAAAGATTGTCCTATGCGTCAAGTTAGGATCATGGATTTCTGATAAAAACATAAAGAAAATCAAGTCCTCCCACAGCCATCATACATACTTTTAACACAATGCTTTGTGTTGAGGATATTTCAAAGTAGGAAGTCACTCAACACTCTGGGAGATTTGTTCTTGTTTTATGAAAGGGGAAAGAAAGACACAGCACATTGCAAGTTTTGCCTAAATCAGTGCTGTCCAACCTACTGGAAGTTGGAGTACTCAGTGATTATGCAGTCACTCCTACCTCCAAAAACTGTAATGTATGGGTTTTTTTTTCAAATAAAAATAAATTTTCTCCTAGAATATTTTGAGTATTGATTAACACTGTTTTGAAATAACTAAAGATATTGCAAGTGTCTCAAGGCCACTGCTGGAATGAATGACTTAAAGTCACCTAGAAAGTAAGATGTAAGTTCCTTAAAGACCTCTACTGTTCTTATCTTTGTCTCTATAAGCCCAGAAGCTAGGGTCAGCTAGTTGTCACAGGTCATAGAGCACTGAACTTGGGGTCAGGAAGATGTGACTTCAAATCTGACCCTTAACACTTACTGACTGTATGACCCTTGGAAAATCACTAAACCTCTGTCTGCCTCACCTTCCTCAACTATAAAATAGGAATGAGAATAGCACATGCTTCCAAAGATTGTTGTCAGGATCAAATGAGATAATAATTATTAAGCCCTTAGCATAGTGTTGGCATATAGCTAATGCTTAATAAATGGTTTTTTTTTTTCTCCCACTCCCAACAACTAAAACCTGGGAATATAGTAGGTGCTTAATAAATGCTGACCTGAGCTAAATCAAATGATGCCACTATAAGGATCATGCTAGCATGTTATCCTCTCCTTTAACAAATAAAGAAAACATGCAGCATGAGTAGAGGCAGATGAACTGATACAGCATGAACTAAACAGGACCAGGAAAACAATATGCACAATGTCTACAAAAGGATAAAAGGAAGCTACGACAACCAGAAAATGGAACTGATCACTAGTGTTTATAATGACCAAGCTTAGTCCTGGGGAAAATCTGATAAAATGTACCTCCTGTTCATCTTTGCAAAGTTGTGGGGGAGAAAAGGGGTAGTTACAGGTATGGAATGTTATATATATATATATATATATCATCCGACTTCATGGAGTCTGTATTGGTTATTTTGCCAAACTGCCTTTTTTCTCTTTTTTTATTTCATTCCTTGCTTGCTGAGTAGGAAAGTAGAATGATATATTTAAAATAAAGGTCACAAAAAACAAAGATGTCAATACACTTTTTAAAGCTTAAAGGATTGTGATTTGAAAAAAACATAAATCCCTCCTGTGACTGGAGTAAAATGGATGTATCCTCAATGTCTGCAGACTAGAGAAACCATCTGGCTGTCCTGCTGGATGTCCTCTCCTATCCTTTGGCTCCTTTTCTCAGATGATGTGTGCATCAAGTTACAGCATCCTGGAGCAGAACTCTTGTTACTATGGCTACTCCAGAGCAGGGACTGCATGAATGCACCTGGTGCCGCTCCTTGGCTCCACGATGAGCACTGTAGATCCCAAACATCTTAAATAGCTCTCTGCTTTCCATGATATAATTGGATGCATTGCTCATCTGTCGTGCCCAAAGTAGAAACAGACAAGAGGCCATCTGTTCCACCACTCTGTGTTCTTCTTCCTCAGCATGAAGTGCCATCTCAGTGGCTTATTGTTACCATGGAAAGGTGCACCCATGGAAACCATGAACTGGGTGGCCCCAGAGCAGGCCACTTGGCTGCCTAGATGTCACTCTGACTCAGTCAACTCCCATATCAGAGGTAAAGGTTGCTTATGCAGAGCTAGGAAAAATTGGAGACCATGAGAATGTTTTGTGTTTCTCCAAGATATTGTAAAACATTCCATTTTGAATGATAATGATATATGTGTATGTGTGTGTATTGCTAGATCTTCATATTTATGCATGCATATATGTGTATACATATACACACGTATACACACATTTATACACATATATATGTACATACACATATATACACGTGTGTGTATGTAAATGGGAATAAACTAATTTGCAGGTTGGTATGTCTATGTACAAATACCTAGATGATAGGATCTCAGATGGTGGGATCATTGGATTTCAAATTGGAAGGAAATTTAAAGTCAACTAGTCTAACTCTTTCATTTTATAGATGAGGAAACTGAGGCTGAGAGAGAAATGACTTGCTTAAAAAAGCTCACAGATTCTAAATGCAGTGCTTTTTTGCTTTGTATCACACTGCCCTCCAAAGTGAAACTTATTTAACCTGGAATTAACTGAGGCCAAACAAGCAATTAGATGGCACAGCATAGAGTCAGGAAGACATATCTTCCTAAGTTGAAATCTGGCCTGACACTTACTACCTATATAACCATGGGCAAGTCACTTAAACTTATTTGCCTCAGTTTATGCATCTGTAAAATGATCTGGAGAAAGAAAAGAAAACTCTGAACTGGGTCACAAAATATTGGATATAAAACAACTGAACAGTAAACAACAAAATCAAGGATAAAACATGCAGTATTAATGTCAGAGGGAGGGGTTCTGCTACTTGAGAGAATAGTCAAAAAATGAATTAGAAGCGATTGTGAACATGATGGCTACCTCTAAACCAATGGAAAGAACCAAAAAAATGGAAAGAAGGAAGGAAGGAAGGAAGGAAGGAAGGAAGGAAGGAAGGAAGGAAGGAAGGAAGGAAGGAAGGAAGGAAGGAAGGAAGGAAGGAACTGTATAAAGTACTGATCAAGTTTATACCAAGTCAGGTAACAAAACAAACCTTCCATTCTTTGAAGCAGTAGGGAACTACAGGTATAGAATACTACATATGCTCTCAGACTTTGTTGATGTCATTGTTAGTTTTCATGAACTACAGTGGTTTTTTTCTTTCTATTTTATTCTTTGTTACAAGACATAACTCACAGGGTAGGGGAGGGGGATTGATTTATATGGAAGGGAAGATGACATAAACATGAAAGATGATAGATAATTTAAAGAAACTGTAATACACCTATGACTCAAGAAAATTGCTTACCTAAAATCGGAATTAATAGTCCCAGTGGTTTTGAACAAATCTAAGTTATTCTATCTGGACAAAGTTACAGTGATACATATTTTTGTGCATAGGGACAAGAATATATATAAAAGACTTTCCCTCAAAAAGTGAAACAAAAGCATTTAGACATAAAAATCATAGATTAAAGTTATCTTGACTAAGTATCTGGGGAAGAAAACAAGGGTGTGGTGGTGGGGTGATATTTCATAAGTTCTCTGGTCAAAATTCAACAAGGAAAATATTTTAAGAATAGATGGAAAGTATGTCTCAGTCTCGGGATATACATATAGAATATTTATGGGTATGTATTTATTTCCAAGATGATATAGTATGAGTAGAGATGTTAAGATCTTATGCAGAAATGTTGCAAATAGTTTTCATACAAATTTGAAGTAAAATGTACCATAGCATAAATATTTTATTTGAATATGTAAAAGGATAAAACTAATTTAAATAACAAATTATATGAAATAGAGACTCCAAGTTCCCTATGTCAGTGGAGTCAAGCTCAAATAGAAAGGGGACTATTAAATCATATAAATAAATTCCTTCAAGCTTACATATTGAGTTAAGAAAGTACATACTAATATTATCTATATTCCATGGTATTTTAATTTATTCTGTTTAATATTTGCCAATTACATTTTAATCTGGTTTGGGAAGCAACACTGAATGTTGCAGGTTATGTGTTTGATACCTCTTCCCTATAGAATCCTCTTTTGCTTTCCATTATGTTTATGGATATTTTTTTTTTGGTAATTAATTTCAGAACTTAAAACATTAAAAATTTTAAAAATGGATTAGAGGACAACATAATAAATTACATATTTTAAAGATGATTGTTACAAAATTTAAGTTCAACTCAAATTTTGTTCTTTATTTAACTACTAGTCTGAGTTCAAGTGAGTTTAGAAACCAAGTACATCTGCTTCTAAATTTGCACATAGACTAATAATTTATATACCACTAACATACTAACTCACATAAATACTGAAATCAGTTATCTGCAGTAGGGAAGAACAGATAACATGTTTATCAATTATGCTTAAGTTTAGATTAAACTAGATTTCTTTTCCTTCTAGTCATTTGCAATACAAGGAATTCTGAATTCTGAGGTCTCCAACTCTGAAATTTCTTTCTTTGATAACAACTTTCATCCTTCTATCTCTCCTACTCCTTTACTTCTACTGAACCTGTTCTTTGCCTTCAGTGCAATATTCTTTCTGTTTATCATCTCCATTCCCCCATTTTATCAGTTTATTCTTTGACTTCATGCTCACAAACCTTATCCTACTCCATTACTCTATACAGATCTCTTCAGCACCAGAGAACAGTGACTTCCCTCAACTTTCCTCTTCCGTTTTAAGATACTTTGTATATTTTCCCATTTCCACCTCCCTTTTCTGTCTCATAGAAAGAAGTGACTGATGTTCTCTGATCTGGGATCCCACCTAGACACTCTTTAGTTTCTTCACAAACTTTCTTAAATGTGGCACCTAAAACTGAACACAAGATTCCAAATGTGGCTTTACAATTAAGGAGACTATCACTTCTCATTCTAGATACCATGCCTCTCTGAATGCCTTCTAAAATGGCATTAATTTTTTTGCGTAGTTGATAGAGAGTTGAACCTGGAGTTAGGAAGACTTGAGTACAAATCCTGCCTCAGTTAATTCCTTGTTATATGATACTGGTCAAATCATATAATCTCTTTCAGATTCACAGTTACTTCATCTGTAAGATGGGGATAACAATAGCACCTCCCTCCCCCACCCAGGTTTTTGTGAGGATCAAATGAAATGACATGTGCAAAGCACTTTACAAACTTTAAAGTGCCAAATAAATGCTAAATATCGGGAGATCGGGTAATGGCAGAGCTCTGGAAACCTCTTTCCAATTGTTAGAATCAATGACTGTCTTCCATGAAGATTCATTCCTTGTAACAAGACTTGGGCTTTTGGTCTCTTTCAATAACAGTTAAGTGAATGTTTACTGCAAATAAATGTACATAAATCCTTGCAGGGAGGAGAATTTATAAAGGTACCTCTGAAAGGAGAATCTGACCAAGTTTTGGAGGTGCGGAATCGAGTGGGAGACAGACGGTGATGGATTCGGAGCTCAGGTGGGACTGGAAGGTCCACGGGAAGGATCTGTTCCGCGGGGGGTGAACCCACAGCGCACAGTGCAGCATGGCCAGCGCAGCACGGCCAGCGCAGTGGAGCAGAAGAGATCCGAGAAACCTGAGTGGTGGGCAGGACCAGAGGAGTGGCACCCAGGGTGGGAGACAAGCCGAACCAAGTCAGTGAGAGCCACGGAGCGCCAGATATCAGCACAGCAGCTCCTGAGACCTTCAGCCCGAAGATCAAACTTCAGTAAGTCACTTACTTGAACTTCTGGGAGCCAGGATGGCGGAGTGATTAGTCAATGCTCTCTCCTTCCCCCTTGATGACCATGAAAGAACCATAAAATATCTCCCCAGAAAAATCCCAGATCAGTAGAAATAGAAGGAGACCAATAGTCTCATAACACCTGAGAAGAAGAAAATAGCTAAGGGGGATTCCCCATACGTTGGCAGAGGCAAACCTGAAGGACAGAGGACCCAGGGCAGAGAAAATTTGCACTAGGACCCAGGCAAGCCTCACCACCAGGAGAGGAGACCCAGGAGGGTTGGGAACATGCATTAGCATCTAGGCGTGCCTCAGCTGTCCAGGGGAATCAGAAAGACAATAGGGCAGTTGGGATTACCAGCTCCTGAGCTTGCCTTTGCCTCAATTCAGCTGAGGAGATCTCCTGGGACCAGATCACTCCTTCTCCACACTTAACAAGCTAAACCCAGGGCTGATCAGGGAAACACCAAACAAAAACCTGCTTTTAGCTTTTTCACACATCATCTCAGCAAAAAGTTCTCTAGCTTCTGACTGAAGGAACCAGAAGCCACAACACTCAATCAAAATCATGAACAGGAAAAAGAAGAGGGCCGAAAGAACCATAG
This sequence comes from Bettongia penicillata ogilbyi, assembly GCA_023548195.1. NCBI lineage: Eukaryota > Metazoa > Chordata > Mammalia > Diprotodontia > Potoroidae > Bettongia > Bettongia penicillata. The sequence goes on from JAJHZJ010000371.1 coordinate 6,520,477, forward strand.
AATCTTTCTATGGGGATAAAGACCAAAACACAAATCCCAAAGAGGTCACAACTGAGACTGTACTTCCATCTGAGACTTCAGAAGGGACTATGAACTACTCGCAAGTACAAGCAGCTCTCCTGGAACAGCTGAAGAAGGAAATAGAAGATAAACTGGCCAATGATTTTAAAATTATTAAGAAAGAATTCACTGATGAGAACATCTCCTTGAAAAGGAAAATTGAACAAATGGAAAAAGAAGTTCAGAAATTAACTGGAGAAAATAAATTCCTGAAAGGCCAAATGGAAAAGGAAGTACAAAAATTAACTGGAGAAAATAGCTTCTTAAAAGGAAAAATTGGGCAGATGAAAAAGGAGATGCAAAAGTTAACGGAAGAAAACAATTTGATGAAGATTAGAATTGGGCAAGTAGAAACTAACGACTCAATGAGACAGCAAGAATCAGTCAAACAAAATCTAAAGAATGAAAAGATAGAAGAAAATGTAAAATATCTAATTGGAAAAACAACTGACCTGGAAAATAGATCCAGAAGAGAAAACTTAAGAATTATTGGCCTGCCAGAAACCCAGGATGGAGAAAAGAACCTGGACAATATCTTCCAGGAAATCATCAAGGAAAACTACCCAGAAGTACTAGATTCAGAGGGCAAAATAGTCATCGAAAGAATCCACCATTCCCCTCCTGAAAGGGATCCCAAACTCAAAACCCCAAGAAATATAGTTGCCAAATTCCAGAGCTATCAAGTGAAGGAGAAAATATTACAAGCAGCCAGAAAGAAACAATTTAAATATCAAGGAGATACAATCAGGATTACACAGGACCTTGCAGCTTCTACATTAAAAGATCGAAAGAATTGGAACCCAATATTCCATAAGGCAAAGGAGCTGGGACTGCAACCAAGGATCAACTACCCAGCAAAGTTCAGCATAACATTTCAGGCAAGGAGAAAGTCATTCAACGAAGTAAGGGATTTCCAGAGTTTCCTGACCAAAACGCCAGAACTTAATAGACAATTCGATCTTCAAATGCAGGTCTCAAGAGAATCATAAAAAGGTAAACAGTGGGGGGGGGGAACAACTTGCTACTCAATGAGGGCAAGTTGTTCACCTCCCTATAAGGGAAGATGATATCTGTTTATCTTGAGAACTGTGCATCTATTAAGAAATATAAAAGGGATAAGCATAGGGGGAACAGGTATAAAGTAAATGATATCATGATAAAAAATGTGATTTAAGTATGAGAAGGGAGTGTAATAGGAGGTGTGAAAAGGAGGAAGCAGAAAATGGCAAATTACATCACAAGAAGAAGTACAAAATCCTAGTAGAGGGAAAGAGGGGAGGGAGATGAGCATTGTGTGAGAGGTACTCTCATCGGATTTGTTTAAAGGACGGAACAATAAACTTAAGTAGAAAATCCTAACTAGCTCTATAAGCAATGGGAGAGGAAGGGGGAAGAAAGAGGAGGGAGGCAAAAGGGAGGGAAGAAGCAATAAGAGTAAAGGGGAGTTAAAGGGAGGGGGGCTAAAAGAAAGAGGGGAAGGCGGCAAGAGGAGGTGGTGAAAAGTGAATACTAGTGAGGAGGGGAAGGGAGACAGCAGAGCTAAAAGCACAAATGGTGGGAAAGAAGATGGAGGGAAATACACAGATTGTAATCATAACTGTGAATGTGAATGGAATGAATTCTCCCATAAAACGGAGACGGATAGCAGAATGGATTAAAAGCCATAATCCAACAATATGCTGCTTACAAGAAACACATTTGAAACGGGGGGATACACATAAGATAAAGGTTAAAGGATGGAACAGAATATATTGTGCTTCAGCTGATGTAAGAAAGGCAGGAGTAGCAATCCTAATCTCAGACAAAGCAAAAGCAGAAATAGATCTAATCAAAAGGGATAAGGACGGAAACTATATCCTGCTAAAAGGCACCATAGACAATGAAGCAATATCATTACTAAACATGTATGCTCCAAGTGGTATAGCATCCAGATTCTTAGAGGAGAGATTGAGGGAGTTGAAGGAAGAAATTGACAGCAAAACTATACTAGTGGGGGACCTCAACCTCCCTCTTTCTGAACTTGATAACTCTAACCTCAAAATAAACAAGTAAGAGGTTAAGGAGGTAAATAAAACTCTAGATAAGGTAGATATGATAGATCTTTGGAGAAAATTGAATGGGAATAGAAAGGAATATACCTTTTTCTCAGCAGTACATGGAACATTTACAAAAATTGACCATGTACTAGGACATAAAAATCTCAAAATCCAGTGCAGAAAGGCAGAGATAATCAGTGCATCCTTCTCAGATCATAATGCAATAAAAATTATATGTAATAAAAGGCCATGGAAAGATAAAGCAAAAATCAGTTGGAAACTAAATAATTTAATCCTAAAGAAGGAATGGGTTAAAGAAGAAATCATAGAAACAATCAACAACTTCATTCAAGAGAATGACAATAATGAGACAACCTACCAAATCTTATGGGATACTGCAAAAGCAGTTCTTAGGGGAAGTTTTATATCTTTGAATGCCTACATAAATAAAATAGAGAAAGAGGAGATCAATGACTTGGGTATGCAGCTGAAAAAGCTAGAAAAAGAACAAATTGAAAATCCCCAAGAAAATACCAAATTAGAAATACTGAAAACCAAAGGAGAGATTAATAAAATTGAAATTAAGAAAACTATTGAATTAATAAATAAAACCAATAGTTGGTTTTATGAAAAAACTAATAAAATTGATAAACCTTTGGTCAATTTGATTAAAAAAAAGAAAGAAGAAAATCATATTACTAATATTAAAAATGAAAGGGGTGAACTCACCTCCAATGAGGAGGAAATTAAAACAATAATTAGAAATTATTTTGCCCAACTTTATGCCCACAAATTCGATAATCTAAATGAGATGGATGAATATTTTAAAAAATACAAATTGCCCAGATTAACAGAAGAGGAAATTGAATACTTAAATGCTAGATATCATCATCATCATCACCATCATCATCATCAGTCATCATCATCAATCATCCTTCATCATTGCCTACTATATAATAATCAGATGGTCCTGGTTTCCTAAAGGCTATGCCACCAGAGTAAAAGTTCTTCAAAGGCTTTGAGTATGACACCAGAAAAAACCTATGTCTACTTTCTGAGCACCAGCCTGGATACATATAGTGAGGTTCAGTTATAATAACAGATTGGGCTCTTGTTGAATCCTTTGGCCAACACAACCCACAAAACAGAAAAAAATTTAAATAGCCTTCAATCCTATGTGGTCCCTGTCTATGTCTGCTATGAAGTGAACCAGAGTGGTGCAAAAGCGTGCCAGGTGCTGTGCATCATACAATTATTAAATTATATAAAACGCTAATTTGGCTATTAATACTCTAAATGTGAGATCCTTGTCTAGTGATCAAGGGACAGACTACTGAAGGGCTTTATATCTATATCTATAGATAATCATCTATAGATATAGATTTTTATTTTCCTCTATAAATGAAAATGGAAGGCAAAAGGAAGTTGCAACTAAAAAGAGCAATGGCTCAAAGATTTTCTTTAGAAACTAAAAAAGGTTAGAAGAGCAGATTTTATCAGGCAGTTAAAGACAACAAGAAGCATCAATTTATGGGAAACATGGCCATTTTGTATGGCAATACTGAAGAGAGATGACTATGTAGACTATAAATACTATTATGAATACAATTTAGCTTCTGAAAGAACATCTCATAGAGAGAGGAGGAGGTAGAAAAGTTTTGTGAAGAACTCAGTAAGACTTTCCAGAGTAAATCAATATGTTATATGTTTGATTTTAACATAAAAGTAGAATTAATAAAGACTGGAAAAAATTATATTGAAAAGCATGGTTCAGGAATAAAAACTAAAAGAGGTCAAAGCATATCCTTGTATATTATGAATACTTTCTTTAACAAGAAAAATAGACAGAGGTAGACATGAAGACCACAAAAAAATGCACTTGATTATATTTTACTGAACTGATTTGGATATCATTCCCTAATCAACTCTTTGAGTAGAATCAGATCAATGACTAGTCAAAGCAAAAGGCAAAATTAGATGAATAGAAATGAGAAGACCGAGTGTACAAATGAAGCAACTCCAATATAATCTATTTAGGCAAGTTATTGATGAGAGTGAGAATTAGAAATGAATAAAAGAATGGACACTGACACAGACTATTACCATTTTTTACAGAAGTTGAAATGATATAAATCAGTTGACATAGCTAGGAGATTCAAAAGCCAAGAAAATACTTCGGTCAACAATAACAAAAAATTATTTCCTTGCTAAGTGAAGAGTTATGCCAGCCTACAGTGGTTTAGCTCACTATACTTATCTATTTATTCATTTCATAGATGTATGGGAACCAGTGTGCAAAGAAGTAACCAAAAGCCCTGAGTGAATGTTAACAGATAGATACGTAGATAGCAAGCTTTAGAGCATAGAGAATGGATGAGGAGATTTGAGCCAGGAATACAGGCTTCTAGCAAATATAATATTATATACACATGTGTGTACATATATGTATATATGTTCATTTTATTAGATGTTAACTTTCCATTCCCTGGATCATGAAGCCCCTCATCTAAATACATATTGAGCTTTTGCTACATATAGATAAAAACCATCTGTATAGAGGAGTGAACTCCCCAGCTCTAGGATGCTAAGAAATATTTGGAGAAAAAAGTGTCGTAGTACGGTGAAAATTGTGAGAACATTTAATCTGCAAATCCAATTAATCTGCAAAATCAGCCACAGCATGTCAGACTGTACCCTCAGCTTTTGTCTTCTTGTTACCCTCTCAAGCAATTATAATGCTCAAAAGATCTGAAAGCACAGGTAACTATTGGTAGACTCAAAAGTCATTGCCTTCGAACCCCTGGGAATCAAGGAAATTCATGAAGCAAACTACGGAATCTTTCTTAAAAATAACAAGGATGTTAAAAAGTCTGGATGTATGTGTGTCTGCATGTGCATGTATGTGCATGTGTGTGTGTGTGTGCTGCTATATTCCATGAACTGAGAGCCCAAATCTTCAGACATAAAATTCAAGACACGTTCATCTTAGAAAGGAAATGAAAACCTGCAGTGACATTGTTTTTGTCCTTTGATACATTGGCTTTGAGACTTTTCCTGACTCTAAAAAACATATGTATCTTTCAATAAATCTGGCTATGTTACATAAGTAACTTCTCAAGGGGCTGCTGGCTTACCTTTAAATCACTGGTCAGATGGTGGGGAAAGTGCACAAGTGAGCCAGATTACATACCCTTTTTCTCAAGTCCCCAAAATCCCCAAACTAAGTCAAATGCAATGACAGCAAAAGTTTTGAATGTTAACTAATTAGTAAAGTCTTATAGAGAAGGGTAATGAAACATTATGAGCAGTATCATAAACTGGGGAAAATGATAGATGAAAAAAAGAGATCTATAAAAAGCTCAATAAGAGTCATTCCATTAAGCTTAATTTAGAAAAAGCACTTTTTAGTGGAGCAAAACATTTCCTTAAAGGCTTGAATTCAACAAACATAAGCATTCAAAAATTGCATATGACAAAATCATCTAATGTTCTATGAAAAATTCAACAATAAAATTTTGTTCCATGAACTCTGATTATTAATATCAAGTAATACCAAAACATATGTTTACCAAAGGTGTTTGCTGTTGTCATTAAGGTTGTCTAGAACAGAGTACAAACTAAATAATGACTACTCGGTAATGTTTTCTTTATGCCCCAGTCTGTGTATAACATTGGGTTCTAGGACATTTGGAAGCTTCTTAAATGTCCTGCATAATTACTGAGAAGATTTACGTAGAAATAACTAAGTGGATGAAAAATGCTACATATGGCCAAATGTATCTATATTTATACATGTATATATGTGCTCTGTCTGAATATGCATTCGTAATTATAGACATGGGGACCATTAAAATAATCAGACAATTTCATAGATGCAATCTAATTTCTCTTCCTCCTTTTAAATTTTGGGTCCATTTCACTGTCCATATGCAGTTACTGTTACACACATACCTATGTCTATGTATATACATGTATGTATGTACATATATATGCATATGTGTACATATATAAATATATTTTTAAAACCAAACAAAACATCATCGTGCTTATCTCATCCTTAGTTTGTAGACCATTAAAATAATAAATCTATTTCACATGGAATGTTGTGTTGGTATATATTTTTTATCTTTATATATTTATGAAGCTGATTTTTTTAATGAGTCTACATAGGAATTTGTTCAAATATAGGATTCAATGATGCTATTTTCCCTAGCCTTTTTCTAACAAAAAAGCTACCCATACATCCTTTTTTTTTTCACATGCTCAAGTCCAGGAGTCAAAAACTCACAGACCTCGTGTCTGAAACTGAGGTTACTCTAACAGAAATGCAAGTGGCTACCTATCACTCAACTTGCAACATTGACGTTATTGGTTTGAGTTTAATACTGCACTCCTTGTTTTGCTCTTTTCAGATTCCACAACTATCCAAACATGATCGCTATTTATGCATATGCTTTGCTCCCATGCAGATATGTATGTATATATATATATATATATATACATATATGTGTGTGTGTATAGTCATATGAAACCACCACTTCTACTATAGTATTACTAGCTCAGTCTGATTGTGTACTTTCTAGTAAAGCAAGTAAAAGAAGCTGAAGAGGGTGAAAGGGATGATTATTATCAGTTCTACAGCTAAATTCATAAAGGAGAATTCAGAGGAAAGAATTAATTTAGCAGAGACACTTCTAGGGGTAAAGCATGAGACCAATATTCAAAGAGAAGGCAAAGGACACTGGGGTCCTGTTATCTTGTCCACAACAGTTTCCTAAGTATGTGTCTCTCTATTAGTATACTTTAAATGTGGGCCCATTTTTCCCCATTGATATCATGATTAGTTGTGAGAAAGTGTGACAAGGTTATGAGTGGAATGTTTTTCACTATATTTTTACAGTTATCTCAGTAAAACTTCCTCACTATTCAAGGCGTCTAAAAGTGGAATAGGGCGCATTGAGAAATGCTAAGTTTCTCCTCTTTAGCAGTGTTCAAGAAACACCTAGATGACTATTTTTCAGATGTATCATGGTGGGAATTCTTTTTTCATGTACAGGTAGGACTAGAGGACCAGTGAGTTCCCTTCACTTCTTGAATTGTGTTATTCTATGAAATTCTGCCTTTGTTTTGATCTAGTTGTGTCTGCTCACTGACAAAGCTGAAGACACCAGTAAAGGACCCCATGAGTTGTAGTTTTAGGAGAAGCAACCCACAGAATACTTTGAATCTGGATTGGATACTCCCATGGGTATCCACCTTCTAAGTACAAAATAAGAAAGGCAGCACAGAAGGGGTGCTACATCTGTGTGTTTGATTTCCCCTGGTATTCAGTCATTCCATCATATCTGACCCTTCATGACCTCATGGACAATGCTGTCCATGGGGGTTCCTAGGCAAAGATACTGAAGTGGTTTGCCATTTCCTCCTCCAATGGATTAAGGCAAACAGGGATTAAGTGATTTGCCCAGGGTCACATAGCTAGTGAGTGTCTGAGACCAGATTTTAATTCAGGTCTTTCTGACTTCAGGCCCAGTGCTCTATTCACTGGATCACCTAGCTGCCTGATTTTCTCTACTAGATTATAAATTTCCTAAGAACAGAACCCTTGTTTTATTTATACTTCAGTTCCACCTTGACACGCTCAGTACAGTGTTCTGAAAATAGAATGTGTTTAGTCAATGTTTGTTGAATTTAATTAAGATATGATGCCAGATTTCAAGGTACTTGCGATCTTGATGGTAAAATAAGATTTAAACTCATGAAATTGTAGTACAAGATAAAAAAGACAATGGTGCTAAATGTTTTGCAGTATTCCTCCTTATAACATTCTAAACACTTGATTTTAGCCCACAGCAAAGATTTGTCAAAAAATTCATGATTTTATTGGTATGGAAACTCCCCAGTATGGAAACTCTTTCTCCCTGTGGCATCTAAAACATGTAGCAGACTTTAGATCATGAATTTATAGTTACAAGCGAATTTGGACTTCATCTTCTAGTGCTTTCCTTTTATAAATGATGAAATGGATAGAGAGATTGAATGCCTTGACCAATGTCACTGTATCAGAACCAGGATTCAATTCCAAGTCCTCTTATTCTAAGTCTAACACTCTCCCCATCAAATCAGTTTTTAAAGAGCTAAAACTTTGAGTTTAGGTGTCTTTCTCACTGTCATATAGCTATTAAGTGTCTCAAGTAAGATTTAAATTGAGTTCTTCACAACTCCAAGCTCAGCATTGTATTCACTACACTGGAAGTTTTTAATCTTTTTCTTTTCTATATCATGGATGCCTTTGGCTGTTTAGTGAAGTCTGTGGAAGTTTTCTCAGATTAATGGTTGTTTTATATGCACTCCTTCATTTTGGTCATTTTTCTATGTTTTCTAATTTGATGTTTTTACTTACCATATTTTTCATATTATGAAAGAAGATACCAATGCAAAGGGAAAAAAACATGAAAGATACAGAAAGTGAAAAATAATATGCTTTGATCTGTGTTCAAACTTCCTCAGTTCTTTCTCTGAAGGTGGATAGTATTCTTCCTCATGAGACCTTTGGAATTATCTTGGTTCACTGTATTGTTGGGAATGGTTAAATCATTCACAGATGATTATTGTACAGTATTGCTGTTGCTGTGTACAATGCCCTGCTTGTTCGGCTCATTTCACTTTGCATCAGTTCATATAAATCTTTCTAGGTCTTTTGAAAATCCATCTGCTCACCCTTATAATCACATATCACAACTTTTTTCAGTGATTCCCTAATTCTTTGCCACCACAAAATGAGCTGTTATGAATATTTTGTACAAATAAGTCCTTTTACCTTTTTTGGTCTCAGAATAATGTTTTGAAATACATAAAATAAAATATATAGGATTATAGTGGAAATACATTATAATAAAATATAATTTCTGATTAAAAAAAATAAGTTCACAGGCCTCGGGTTAAGTCAAAAAGTCGATACTATTCCCCATTCAGTTTTTTAAGTACAAATAAAATAGTTATGGAAGTTCAGAGAAGAGGGAAGTAATTAAGGATAACTGTAGTGGCCAAAGAAATTTTTGTGGGAGATGTAAATGTTGAGTTAGATCTTAAAGAATTATGTATAAAATTCAATATTCTAGACTATTCTAGAAGGAGAAAACTATTTTTATTCATATTTGACTAGATGGCAGCATTAAGCTTAATGGCAGCACTAAGTTGTAATAATTTAAGTTGAAAATGTAACTCATTTATGTATCATTGTTGTTTTTGAAGAGGATCACTGAACCTCTTCAAGGGGTGATATCTTCCGGGAGAAAACTGAATGAAGTTCTCAGTCTCACTCTTTATGTCATCCAAATCCAGTGGTAAGATGTAATGAGAGCTAAAAATCTTCTCTGCTGATTAATAGGCCTCAGATGGGGCTGTTGAGGGAGGCTTGTTTCCTATGAAATCCCAGACCTTTTCCTGATTGCTAATGAGGAACTAAGTCACAAGGGTTGTGCCCTCTGGCTCTGAAAAGACTGTCTATACTCTGAGTTGAGGTTTTGTCTTGAGGCTTAGTTTGTGGAAGAAAGTTTATGTGCCAGATGAGACACTGGGCAGCTGTTTTAAAAAGCCCTCTGGCTTTGAAAACCCAGATGTTGGTGCTTCTCTCTCTGGCAACGCTGTATGTATTGTCCATAGTCAGATAGTTGAAGCCCTGTCTATTGGTCGGTCCTATTGGTATTTTCTCTGTTTGTATATGTGTTTGGTTAAAGTGATTGTTGACTCCTCAAAAGTTGCTTTTCTTTTAGACAAGCAAATATAAGAACCTGTGCAGCAGGCCCTCCTGGGTGCCAGGGTGCTTGCTGATGCATAAGGCAAAAGTAAGGACCATCGGTGATGGCTCTGGATATAGTGGATGACCTTGGAGTCCTAGGTGTTTGACCAAGTTCTAAGTACTCCACATGGCCTTTGGAACAGATTGTTTTCATCTTCCCATTGTACAGGTTGGGGTGAGAGGAAGTCTTCACATGCTTTAAGCAGATGTCTCCCTAACTTATTGATGGGTTTGAGGTTTATGGTTATTCTCAGGCTGGTTTAACCTATCTTCCCAGATGATTGTAGTGGGATGTGGTCGCTGCACAAGTTATAGCTTCTTGCGGCCACAGGTGACAGTTGTGTGACTGGTTGAACACCAAAGATGTATGAGCAGCATTGAAAAGGTCTAGGCAAAGCTGTATATGTTAACAATAAAATGAATGATTTCCAACTCTTCAAGTGCTATGCTTAAATAAGGGACAACTGAAATAAAGGTTTGAGTAGATAGAATTAGAAGAACCCCACTGTCCTTCAGGAATATTTTAAGTGATGTCATTCGTTTTCAAGAACAATTATGGCTAGTAGTATCTATTCAAAATCATTCTTTTCTAGAGTAGCTAGCATCGCTGCTTGTAGGTAGGTGGTGGAGTGGGTGGAGTGCTAGACCTAGAGTCAAGAAGATGAGTTCAAATCTGGCATCAGGCACTTCGTAGCTAGGTGACTCTGCGCAAGTTACTTTATTTCTGTTTGCCTCCTTTCCCTCAACTGTCAAATGAGAATAATATCACTTACGTCCCAGCGTTATGGGGATCAAATCAAAAAATAATCGTAAAACACTTAGCACAGTACCTGGTACATAGTAAGAACATGCCATGTAAAGGTTAGCTATCGTCACCATCCTCATGACCACCATCATTGTCATTATTATTATTTGGACTTTGGTTACAAAGAATTAGAGTGCAGGAATCTTGAATCTAATCCTCTCATCCGTCTAATTTGTCCCCTGCATCCCCAAGCCCTGACTTGAAGGCAAGCTTTGTTTGATTCTGCCTTGCCATTGAGAACGGAAACTACCAAAATACTGATCCCGATAAAGACCCCTAAAGGGGAGACCTCCAATTTAGACTTTTCCGTATGTCAGTGACACAAAATTCTGCCCTTTGGAGGCAATTAGGTTGAAGGTGCATGATTCTATGTTCATTGTACAATTCTGCCCACTAAATCTTACCTGTAAAGCTGAGAAGCAATTTAATTTCCCTTAGAGAGGAAAGCCTGAGTATTAAGCAAAAACTACTCCTTTTCAAATCTTTCTTCCATTTATTCATATTGTCTAATTTATACCTCAACTTCACTTTTTGATGACTTTCTTGACTTTGCCCACTCTTCCTCAGGCTTTACAGCAGGGACTCACATGGGCCACAACTAAGGAAGTAGATTTAGGAACTAGATACTTAAAATGCAAGAAAGGAAAACTTGTGAAGCTTACGAACATGCAGTCAGTGATTTCTTTCTCTCTGTCTCTCTGTTTCTGTCTGTCTGTCTCTCTGCATTTTATCTCTATTCTTTAGACTACCATTTTGGGACCTCTCCAAAATTGTGTTTAATATTAGTAGGAAAGGAGAAAAGGTGGAGGGCTGAAGGAGAAAGATAATGAAAAAAAGGAAATTTAAGAGAGTATTGCTTGTCTTATAAATTAAGTATCATACCAATATTGTCTACTTTAGAAAGGAATACGTGGTAGGATGATTTCAAATGTCTTTACTATCTACATGAATATTTATCAACAAAGAGGCCAAAAGTCTCCATTCAAATGTACTGCTTTACACACACATACACACACACACACACCACAAACAATTCAGGTTACCTCTCTAATCACTTATTTGAAAGCAAAAAAAATACTATGAATTTATTATGAGAATTGTCTCATAGCTAGCGGTTTCAGTGGGTAAAATTCATAACATAGTAGAACTATGTTTTTTTGTCTTCCTGTGTAAATAAGTACTTTCTATACGTAATGGGGTCAGGGTTGGAATTGGATCAGAAAATCCTAGTCCTATGGGAGATCTACCTGATGGGGAAACTATAATGAGGAGAATTGGAGAGCTTAGTTCGAAAAGTGTATTGTGAGATATAATGGAGAGACCTGACTCTTGATCAACACAGGCATAGTTATTCTGTGACTATTTCTTGTCCACTTATGGAATAGAAAAGACTATTTGGCCATAGAGACAGAACTGAATTTGGATTAACCAGAAATATTGTGTTCTTCTTTCCATCATGACAAGTGAAGAAAGAACTGTTGTGGGCTTCCTGGTAGGACAGGGGCCTCCACTTGGGAGCCTGAAACATATTATACCTATATGGCTCTTGTCTATTCTTTTCTGTTCTTAAATGATGGAGAATTGAACATAAAATGACCTAATGAGTTTTTAAATGTCAAAATAACCAGCAGAATCCACTAATATTTTAGGATGTCACAGCCTTAAAAAGTGATTTGTTTGGCCCAACTCAACAATAAATCACCCTGAAAACCCAGACCTAAAAGCAAGGAAACAACTCTATCAATTAACCTCGCTACATTCAGAAATGAACTTGGAGCAAATGTTTTGTAGCCACCATGTTAAGTTTGAGCCCACACTCCCTAGGCACCAAAGTGGTAGAGGAGAGTATGTCATACTTAAGGTAATTTAATTCTTGCTATATATTTTCAGCAAATAACCCTTTGTAAAACTTAATTGATATAGCTCTTCTTCCAGCAGCCAAGATGGTAGAATAAGCAGTAAATCACCACAACTCTCCCATATTCATCTCCAAACAACCATAAAATAGCACCTCAAAACAAACCCTGGAACAGCAAAACTAGCAAAAAAAAGATGGGAGGGGACAATCTTTAGCCCAAGAAACCTGGGAAGTTGTCAAGAAAGGCCTTTTTCACTCAGGTAAAAGGGGAGAGCAGTCCAGGACAGGAAGCATCTCAGCAAGCCAGCAGCAAGTCCCACCTCAGCAAACCAATGGGAAATCCTGACCCCAGTGCAATGGAGCAGGCAAAAGCCAACAGAAGGACCCTCCATGTGCCTTAGCATAACTAGGGAAATGGGAAGACCCAGCTCCAAGCTCTTCAGGTTACCCCAGTTAAAATACGCAGCCTCCAGAGGCCAGACTGACAAGTGCTTCAGTGTACTCCCAGGGAAACACAGAAAGACCTCCCTAGATTTAGCACATTCCAGACATCATCACTAGGACCCCAATTCAGTTGCCAGTTCCCTACAGTCTCCAGCAATGCCAACAACCCCCACTCCATCCCCTGAGTGCAGCAGTGGATACAATGGTCTCCTATCAGTCTAAGGGCAACATCAGTGCAACCACAGGTAAATACCCAGAGCTTACAGTCCTTGGCACAAGAAGTCTGACACAATGCCTCTTCTATCCCAGCAGCAGAGTTCAAATGTAAAAGAAAGGAAAAAGTCCAGAAAAGATAAGCAAAAGCAAACAAACAAAAATAGAATCTAAGTATAGAAAGCTTTTGTGGTAACAGGGAATAACAAGACACAAACTCAGAAGAGGACAACAATGTCAAAACCTATGGGCAAAATCCCAAAGAAAAAAGTAGCTTAAAATGAAATGAGAGGTAGAAAAAAAGTAGGGTAAGAAATGAGAGTGGAGAGAGAGAGAGAGAGACAGAGAGAGAGAGACAGAGAGAGACAGAGAGAAGCAATTGACCTGGAAAATAGATCTAGAAGAAATAATGTCAGAATCACAGGACTGCCTGAAAACCAGAATCAAAAGGATGACTTGGAAAGTATCCTTCAAGAAATTATCAAGGAACACTGTCCTGATTTCCTAGAACCAGAGGGCAAAAGAGGCATTGAAAAAATCCCACCAATCACCTCAGGAAAGAGATCCCCAAATAAAAACTCCAAGGAACATTATGCTCAAATTACAGAACTATCAGGTCAAGGGATAAATACTGGAAGTGGTCAGAAAGAAGCAATTCAAATATTGGGGAGTCACAGTTAGAATTACACATGACTTAGCTGCTGCAGCATTAAAAGAGTGGAAGTCATGGAACTTGATATTCCAGAATACAAATCACCTACCTGGTAAAATGAAGCATAAGGGGAAAAAATTGTCATTCAATGAAATAGAAGAATTTCAAACACTCATAACAGTAGAATTGAACAAAAAATTTTATTTCTGATATCAAAATCCAAGAGAAGACTGAAAAGGTAAAAAAGGATTCAATGGAGTTGAACTGTTTACACCCCTACATGGGAAGATGATACTTGTCATTCTTTAAAAAAATTTACTACCAATAGTATAGCTAGAAAGAATAAGCATAGACAGAGAATATTTGGTATAAGATGAACTTGAGGGAGTTACAAAATTATAATTAAAGTATAAGAAAGAATACACACTGGGTACAGAAGGAAGGGAGAGATAAAATGGGGTAAATTTTTTCACAAGAAGAGATGTGAAAAATTTTTTATAGTGGAGGAAAAGTTGGGAGGGTGGGCAATGGGCATCACTTGAACCTTATTCTTATCTGTATTGGATCAAAGAGAGAATAATATATACAATAAACTGAATATAGAAGTCTATCTTACCTGACAGGAAAGTAGGAGGAAAGAAGATTAGGTGAAGACGGGGAACAGACAAAAGTGGGGGCAGATTAGTGGACATCGTAGACAGAAGCAAAACACTGGTGAGGAAAAAAAGAATGAAAGAAGAGGGAAGACAAAAAGAAGGAAAAATAGGATAGAGGGAAATAAACACTTAGTAATCCTAACTGTGAATGTGAATGGGATGACTCTCCCAGGAGATGAAAGCAGAGAGCAAAATGGATCAAAAATCAGAAACCTACAATATGTAGTTAACAAAAAGCAGAGACACACACAGACTAAAGATAAGGGACTGGAGAAGAATCTGTTATGTTTCAACTGAAGTAAAAGAAAAATAAGGCTAGGAATCCTTATATCAGACAAAGCAAAAACAAAAATAGAATAATTAAAAGAGATAAGAAATGAAACTACATCTTGTTAAAAACAATGAAGTAACATCAATACTAAACAAGTATGCACCAAATGTTATATCATACATATTCTTAAAAAAGAAATTAAATGAACTAATTAAGTGAATTCATGACCAAACAAGAGATAGAGAGCATTGCAAAATGTAAAATAGATCATTTTGATTATATTATTGATTATATTAATTATTGATTGTATTAAATTATACATATGGATATTATATATTCTACATTATAATGTTAAATTTATTATATAAATTTGATATATAAAATTAAATTAAATTTGTTCATATTAAATGCACAAACAAAACCAATGCAACCAAGAGTAGAAGGAAAAGCTGGGAAACAATCTTTACAATAATTATCTCTGAGAGAGGATGCATTTTCCATATGTAGAGAGAGAACTGAGACAAATTCATAAGAATACAAACCATTCTCCAATTGATAAGTGGTCAAAAGATATGAAGAGGTAGTTTTCAGATGAAAAAATTAAAGCTATCCATAGGCATATGAAGAACTGCTCTAAATCACTTTTGATTAGAGAAATGCAAATTAAAACAACTCAGAAGTACTACTTCATGTCTATCAATTTGATAAAATGATAAAAGTTGGAGAAGATGAGGGAAAATTGGGGCACTAATGGACTTATGAACTGATCCAACCATTCTGAAAAGCAATTTGGAACCATGTCCAAAGTGCAACCAAATTGTTCATATACTTTGATCCAACAATACTGCTGGTAGGTCTGTATCTCAAAGAGATCATAAAAAGGGAAAAGGACCTACATACACAAAACTTTATAGCAGCCCTTTTCTTGTTGGTAAAATATTGGAAACTGAGAGGATGCCTATCAATTGGGTAATGACTGAACAAGCTGTAGAATATGAATGTAATGGAATAATACTCTACAATAAGAAATAATGAACAGGCAGATTTCGGAAAAGCCTGGAAAGACTTGTACAAACTGCTGTAAAGTTAAATAAGCAGAACCATAAAAGAATTGTACACAGTGTCAGCAACATTTCATGATGATCAGCTTTAAATAACTGAGCTCTTCTCGGCAACATAATGATACAAAGAAAGTACAAAGAACTCACAAAGGAAAATGCTATCTACATTCAGATAAAGAACTTATTGTCTCTGAATGCAGATCAAAGCATACTTTTTTTCACTTACCTTATTCTTTTTCATTATTTTCTTCTGATCTGTTTCCTCTTTCAAAATTGTGACTAATATGGAAATATGTTTAATATGATAGCACATGTATAACCTCTATCAAATTGTCTACCATTTTAGGAAGAGGGGAAGGGAGGGAGAAAAATTTAGAACTCAAAATCTTGTAACAATGAATGCTGAAAACTGTTTTGACATGTAATTGGGGGAAAAATTAAATGATATTTTAAAAAGTTAATTGATATTGTTCATCCATGATATCAAGAAGATGTTCATTGACTAAACACTGGTAATGATATTGAGGGATCACACTGGAATAAGGGCTTGAGTAGATAGCATTAGAAAGACCTGACTGTCTTTCAAGAACACTCCTAGAATCCTGAGGGGAAATGGAGCCTGGCTCTGGAGATTTCAAGTGCTAATATGTTTCTGGATTAAGTCCAGAGTCTATAATTACTACAAGCATATAAGTCCCTTGTCCATGGTATATTTATACCCTTCTAGATGGATTTTTATAATGATCTAGTATGGCAGAGTGGCATGAGTAGACTTTCATATATGGTTCTGCCACACATTGTCTAACCTTGGACAAGACAATTAAGCTCTCTGGACTTGTTTCCTCATCTATGAAATAAGACGGTTAGAATATATTATGTCTAATGCTCCTGCCTTCTTTTCTCTTTAAAAACATATTGTTTAAGAATAAATTTAGTGTTTTGTTTGGTTGTGAAAGCTCATGGTTGTTGTCTCTTTGCTTTTATATCCCACCAGTTGCCCTACATTGACTTATTTTAAGTATAATCATATCTTATGTCAACAACCTGTCCCTCAACCCTAATAACATTCATCTTGTGGAAACATAATTGGTTCTTGAAAACAGTGATGTTCTCTGTGGCATGATTGAAAATCATGCATTTTTTTCCCAAATCAGCAACTGCTTTTCCTTGAAGTTATTGCCATCACTAGTGCCATTGCAAACAAACTGATGTAAAAAATCTTTTCTGTTTATACACATTTGGAGAATGAAAGGCTGAGGGCAAAACAGCAGTCTTCCAGTCAACAATAAGTTATCCAAACTCTTTAAGCCCTGGTACATTCATTTCCATTTTTCTGTAAGGGGTTTAGATGTAAAGGCATCATAAAAGTTTCCTCTTTATCTCTGATCACCAATAGCTGTACTTTTCTACCAAAAGGTTAGATGATTTTTCTTTCTATTATAAGAGTTAGGATGATTCTCCACAAGATCATTAATGTGTATGTTTTCTTCAGTAGAATATAAGCTCTGTGACATTTAAAAAGTTCAAGATACATAGTTTCTGGATAATTTGATCATTTTATTAAGAAGGCCAGCATATTTATTAATAAAAGACTTGTCATTTGGCTATCTCTCTTTCAGACCAAAGATCCCTCATGCTGGTGTGCTCACGGTTTACATGCCCTTGGAAGAGTAGGTGTTTGACTGGTTAACAATTCATGAGAGAACTAATATTCCAATGAACTAATATATCACAACAAGGTTCTTGGGGTATGTGACATGGGTCACCCACATCTTGGTCAAAGAAATTTAACAATTTCTCTACCACCTGTCTGACAAAAAGGGAAGATCCACATTTTCTGAGCAAACACAAGGAGCAGGAATGCACTGATTAACCTAAAATTAGAATTTCTTTTACTATGTTTTATCAGATCTTAACCATCCTAGCTGGATAAATGTTTTAGAAAGATTTCCCACACTGATTGATTTCTGGATGCAGTAGAAAAAGTGAACAACCTTAGTCCTAACACAATAATTAGTACAAGAGAGAAACAAATATTTTTCTCAGCTGCTTGAGAACAGCTTCTCTCTTTATTCCTAGCACATAGGACAATGCTTGGCATGTAATAGGCACCTAATAAATGTTTACTTGATTGAGCCTTCATTTTTCCAGTTTTACAGACTAACAGAAGCTAAGAGGAGAGAGATTTAGAAGCCATCTTGTCCAGCTCATGCCTGAATAAACATCTCTTCTACATCATGTCTGAGAAATAGCTGTACAACAGTCTTTGCAACACCTTCAGGCAAGAGGAACCTGATAGCTCCCAAGGTAATCCATTCCATTTGGGGGGGTATACTCAATTGCTAGGATGATTTTCCTTCTGTTCCATAGAGCAATGTGGAAAATCTTCTGATTCTTTCTATGTGTCATTTCATTGGTGAGTAGTTTTCCAAGAAAAAAAGCAAATCATTTAGCTTGGAAAAGAGGATAATTTCGGAATCACAGTAGCTGAGAGATGGTAGCCTGACAAGACATGACAAGTAGTGGGTGGAAAAAGAGAAAAACGTTTGAGAAATGTGAGGTGACTAAGAGAGAAGTAGAGGTCATGGAGGAATTAAAGAAAACTTGGACAACTGGGGGGGGGTGGTAATAATGGGATCAGTACCTGAAAGCAGTGATCACTGTGCTATGAACACAGGTAATGTCAGGAGGCCAAATCTTCCTCCAGTGTTCGGATGGCATGTCAGTTTGTCTTCATATCTCATGAAATTTCAGTGAGACTTCTTCAGAGTAAATGATCATTAATCTTAATTATGGTGAAGAGTCCAGGGAATTGAACACTGTACACATCAATTCCAAATTAGTGAAAATGATTATTGTTATTGCAGAGAGTAGCACAGGAGTGAATAATCCTATTAATTGTCATTCGGGCCGTTATCATTTCTAGGGATGTTTGTACTTCTCTTTTTAACTGAGACACATGGTGAGGTTAATGGCAATGAAGTTTTTCTTCTTTTAGTTTAAACACCAAAGTAAGAGACTAAGTTTTCAGGGTAGCTATACCCAAATGAAATTAATGCAAGGGAGACAATGTACTATAGTGGAAATCATCTTACATTTAGAATCTGAGGACGTAGTTTCAAATCTTGACTCTGCCAATTACTACTTATGGCAAGTTATTTAAACTCTCTAGGGCTCATGTTTTCCCTATGTAAGGTAACAGTTCTGTAAAAATTGGCACATAGAAAATCTAGCATTCAATGAAAAGAAGGCTAAATTTGGCCACTGAAGAGCTAGGTTCAAATCCCAGCTCTGTCATTTACTACTTGTAGGATCTTGGGTAAGTCATGCTCTCTGAGCTTCCATTTCCTCATCTATAAAATGAGGGTTATATCAGTTTCTGATATAAGATCCTATGCCATTTGACCCTGAATCTATGAAACAAAGAAGGAATACTTTTGCCATAGACTGCTACTGTATGTTTTTCAGCAGTTTTCATATTTTTAAATCCCAATTCTAGTTGGTTTCTTTATAGCAGAAAATCAAACCACCCTTAAAGGCACAGATTTCATTTGATATTTTTTCTCTTAATTCAGCTTCCATCTAAAACATCTTTTTCCTTCACAGAATTGCATTGCAAAGATGTGAGCACAAAGATTTTGCCCATTTCTGGTAAAAGGTTCCTGAGCTAAACTCATTGTTAGAGAAAGGGAAATTATTTTTTCTCAAAGTATGTACCTGACAGAAGATGGTCTTGACAGGATTGTGGTCATATCTTGGCCATATTTATGGCCAAAGCTTCAGAAATTCTCCACCAAATGGCTATCCACCCATAGTATTAGAAATCTAAAGAAACAATAAATGGTTATATGGTGAGGCAGTCAGAGACAAACATGCTGCAGTCAGTGCTCATGATAAGCATGTCCCAGATTCAGAGATCCTAGGAAGTCCTGAGTCTTGAACACCTTACCCATGATGCCACCTTTTCAGAGTAACTATCAGAGATTAGAATCGATAAGGACATAGGAATAGGGACAGTCCTTAGTTTTCTGAATAAGATACAAATTCCTTAGCTTGACATTGGGGGTCTAGCACAAGATGACTCTAAACAAACTTACCAGCCTTCATTATTTCATATAGCCCTGTCTAATGTACCCTCTGTTCCAATCACATTGGATTACTTACTTCGATTATAAAATTAACAGAAGCCTAGAGTGAAGAAGGACCTTAGAGTCCACTTATTTCAACATTAACCTGAGCAAGAATAGCCTTCATAACATTTCTTTTGAAGGAGTCATCCAACCTCTGCTGAAATGCTCCAGCAATGGAGTGCTCAGGGCCTTATGAGCACCCTTCATTTTTGGACAGCATTAATTGTCAGGAAGTTTTTTCATCTAACCAATATTTCTCTGTCTACAACTTCTGCCTTCTACCCTCAGGGCCCAGGCACAATAAGATGAGTATCTTTTTCACATAACACCCATTCAATTCAACTTAATTCAGTTCAACTAATTATGCATTTGGAAAGCAACTGTTCCATACCAGGAACTATATAGGCACTAGGATGACAAAGACAAAAATGAAACAGTTCCTACCCTCAAAGAGGTTACACTTTTCTATTGCTAACAAATAAGTAAATACAAAATGCATATACAAAGCATTTTTGAGAGACTATCATATATCCCTCTAAATCTTCTCTTTATCAGATAAAGATTCCCATTTGCCTAATGCCTCAGGATCATAGATTGAGAAGTGACCTCAAAGGCCATCTAGTCTACTCTGCCTTTCTACTTTACAGATGAGGAAACTGACACCCAGGACAATTAAATTACTTGTCCTAGCTCACATATGTGGTAAGTAGCAGAGTCAAGATTTGAATCCAAAAGCCAGTGTAATATTCTGCCTCCCCAAGATTGCTTCACATGATATAAATTCTTTCTTTGCCATTAAACTTTTAAAAGAAATGGATTTATTACAGAAAGAGGAGAGAAAAAGGAGGGAGAGATGGAATGAGAGAAGGAAGGAGGAAAGGAGGAAGAAAGAAAAAGGAAGGACACAAGGAAGAAAGAAAAAAGAACGAAAGAAATTTTGTACCAAACATTTAGTTAATTTTATACGTTTGATTGAAGTGAAAACTGCATCTGTTATATAATTACTCAATGATTCATCATGCCCTCAAGAACCTTCTGGAATGTCCAGTTTTCCCCACAGGAGACATTCTATAAGCATACATATTTCTCTGTTTCAAAAAGGAAACAAATAACTTGAGCATTATTCCAGAAGCTCTAACATTATTTCATAACAATTTAATACTTCATTATTATTTGATATATATTTGGAATCAATAGATGTTAAATATCATGTATTATTTAACAATACACTGAACAAAAACTAAAATTAGGCTTCAACCCTGGTTCTACTTGGCTCAAAATTTAAATGAGTCTCACAAGATAAAGCTAGGAGGACAAATATTGGAAGCCATACTGAAAAAGAACTGGCTGCCAACCTGTTCAGGGAATCCAGGGAAGTAAGACAATTATTGACTTCTTTAAGGACCATTCATGTTAACAATGGGCTTCTCCATCAATTTGGCAAAGCCCTATTAACTGTCTTTAAATTTTCCAAATGAGAAAACTGAGACACAAGTTGATAAATGACTTCGGAGTCAGAGAACATGAGTACAAATGACAACTCTGCCACATACTATCTGTGTGATCCTAGGCAAATAACATCATCTCTCTACATCTCAGTTTCCCCATATGTAAAATGAGAGGATTGAATTAGATTGTCTCAAAGGACCTTTCCAGCTCTAAATCTATATTCCTATGATGCTTTGACATAGAAGCCTCATCCAGGCTGTCAAAGCAAGTTGGTGTAACAACTCCACAATGCACCCACTCCGTTCCTCATTCCACTTTTAATTCCTCTGGAGAGTGCCCTTTGACCTTTTACATTTCAAACAAGAATTGTTTACTCTCAAGCAAAAGTACAAAGCGTCCTCAAATTTCTGCTTTCCAGCTGAAAAGAGCTGCTCAGTGACTCAGGACAGGCAGGCATAACCAAACAGAAATCAAAACTGATAGGTGAGGTGTCATTAATTTCTGTGACCAGTTCATGGTGTGAGTGGAATGGCAGAAATCTTGTATCCCAGAAATGTTATTTTTCAAATAAATTGAACTGAATTTCACTCACTTTGTCTCTCTATAGGCTCTCCAGGCCTGTAGCTATTATGCAGAGATTCTGAAGCCAATGCATTGCTTTATTACAGAGAGCTTACCTAACATGATTAAAATAGACAATAAAATCTCCCATGTAAGCTGATTTTCAGATAAATTGGAACAAGTGGGAAGAAGTTCATGAAATCATATTGTTAGACAAATTGGACTGGATGTTATTAATAAAGGCATGATTGGGTGAAATTCATTTTATAGTCAACCACCAGCTGAGTTTTATGAGCTCAGTACCATTTGGTTTCAGATCAGTTATCCAGTGGCTACAGACAACTTGGTAGGTTCAGAAGATAATGCTAAACTTTTCATCAGTGGAAATTTTATTTGAAGAGAGAGTTGGTGACGGATGACGTGTTATGGTTTGACATTGCTCCCTTCCCCTCACCCGTAGGTGTCTCTGCACCTGAAATCCTGTCAACAGAAAATCATTCCCTTGGTTTCCACATCCAAGTTTCCCTTGCCCTTTAAAATATAAATACTTTTTAATTATGCTATGAATGTAAGCAAAATTTCCCTATTCTTTGACCCAGGAATCATTAAGGAGGTCATAGCTAAAAAGAAAAAGTTCTATCTACACAGAAATATTCAGAGGAGCATTTTATATTATAACAAAGAGCTCACAATGAAATAAACACCTCTCTATTAGGGAATAGGAATAAGAATAATAATTGCCAATGGCTAAATAAATTGTAGTACATGAATAGAATAAGATATTATTATGCCATAAAAAGCCAAGAAGAAGATTACAGCAAAGTATAAAGGTATATATGAACAGATACAAAGTACAGTAAGTAAAACCAGGAAAATAATGTACACAACCATTACAATATAAATGAAAAGAACAACAAAAACTCAAAATTCAGTGCTATGTGACTTATAATGATACAGTGTATCTCCAAAGCAGTGCTATAAAGAATACATTTCCCTTCTTTTTCTGTAAAGTGTGGAGACTATGGCCTTGAAGAACTAAGCATAATATTGGATTTAGATGAAGTATTGATTAGTTTTGGTGGACTGTTATTTTTTCTCTTTTTTAATACTTTGTTACAAGGGATATTTCTCTGATTAGGTGAGGTAGAGAAGTACCATGAAAAAGGAAGGAAAATATAGAATATAAAATAATTTTTAAATGAAATAAAATTCAAACATTGGGAAAGGTAACATATTAAATCACTGGGAACATAATAAATTAATTTATTTATTCTCTATCCTTAGTGACAGGAAAAATTTAACACAACATGAAATGACAGAAGAAAAGAGAGCATTGATTGGATGTGGATTAGCAGAGGGAAGGGGACATGGAAGTAAAAGATAAATGAACACCAAAGATAATTTTGATTTACTCTGTGGTTTTGTCTCTGACCTTCCCTGGATACTACAGTAATGGTGTCTTATGCAGCAGCATATTTAAGTGGGTGACAGATTATTAACTTGTACTCAATATTTACACAGTGGCTATGGATCACAGAATCATAGAAGGCTAGAGCTAAAAGAACTTAAAGGTCCTTTTCTTTAACCTTTCATTTTTTGTATATGTTAGAGTGGAAACTGTTATATGTATCCTTTGTTTTCAAAGAGGTTCATGACATTGAGGCTATGACATGACTTGCAGTTGACTTTGATTTGAGTAAGGGAGGGCTGTTCAAGGTCACTAACCTTGCTTTCTCCTCCAGAGCCCTCTGGGTCTGGTGGTCAAATATCATCAAGATGGCTGGAGATGGTCCAGAGTGAAAATAATGATGAATGTAGAGCTATAGAGCCTGATTTCAAATCCTGGTTCCATTTACCAACTGTGAGACCTTTGGCAGTCACTTAACATCTCTGGGCCTCAGTTTCATCTTTTACGAGATGAGAGGGTTGAATAAGATAATCACTAAGTTTCTTTCTAACACTTAATTAGTGATCCAAGGATATTATTTACAAAAACATGTTTAACTATCTGTAACTCTGGTAAAGAAAAGATGTCATAAGGCCAGTTATAGGTCAAGTTTGGCCAGACAAGTCACGTTTCTCAGGTTTGAAACTTGAATGAAATAGGAATTTCTAATTCATCTAACTTGTAGTCAAATTGAGCTTTAATTAAATATAATGATGGAAGGTCATTCAGAAGAGGGAATCATCTAAGACTTACTTTTGATCCAACTGAGTGCTAACTTCCTGTACCAATTACATATGAGTGCTTTATATTTTATATGTGTGTGTGTGTGTGTGAGAGAGAGAGAGAGAGAGTGTGTGTGTATACACACACACACACACACACACACACACACATATATATATATATGTAGTAATATATTTGTATTATAAAGTGTAGAATCTCAGCTAATAGGATAGCAGCATCAGGCCTACTTCTCACAGAGGTAGTTGAATTTATTATGTCATAAAAAATAACAAATTTGAAGAATTCAGAGAATAATATAGAAACTTATTCAATACAGTGAAGAGCAAATTAAGGAGAACCAGGAAACCAATGTATACAGTGACCCTAACAATGTAAACAGGAAGTAAATTAAAACTGAATGTCTTTTATTTATAATGTCCAAGTTTGACTTTAGTGAGTACTTTCTTTCTTCATTGAAGATGTAGGGGGGATTATAGCTATGTAGTATCACACATACTATCACACCCTGTTGACACATTGGTTGGCTTGTTAAATATCTTTTTCTTTTTTCTTTTTAAATGTTTGTTACTAGAGATGACTCACTCGGTGAGGGGAGGAAAGAGAAATATTACCTGAAAAGAATATATCAAAACAAAATGCAGCAACATAACAGTCCCCTCAGGGCTAACATTCTATGTTTTTATGACTATGAAAAAATATTTAGATTATAAGCTCCATGAGGATAGGATCCATGCATTTTACCTTTATCTCTCCCTCGGGGCCTACTTTGTTTTGTATGTGACACCATTAAATATTTGTGAAAAGCAGCCCTTCTCTTTGAAAATATACACTGGCCTTGCTTCACAATTCAGACATTTGGCTTCTTTCAGACTGCTCTAGGATTATCTTTTAAGCATAAGAAAGAACATATGACAGGATCTGACAGAATTTCTGTTAGTCATCAGTTTTCCCATGTTCCTGCTTTGCATTTTGTTTGCTATTCTACATGTAGATCTGGGTCTAAAGTTGGGCACCAAATGGATTATATTTGATTGCCCTCTGAAGAAAGGTCAGGTCTCATCCTCATGCAAATTCAGCGACCTCATAGAATTCAGAGGAAGTTCCATGTATGGGGCCATGAGTCTGTCTGGAAGCAGTCCTATCCAGGTGACCTTCAAGCTATGTGTGAAATGCTTCTAATTATTAGAGATTGTCCAAAAGAGTAGATCAAATATCTCATCTGCTTTATATTTTTCAGGAGTTGAGCATCTGTTATTTGGTTGTATACTCTGTAAGAACTCAGTAATCCTAAAACATTTTGATCACAAGTAAAACTGTGTAGGAAGAAAATACATGCATGCTCACACACCAACACACCAATAAAAGACAAAAACTCACACAAGTCTTCAATCTTGTTTAAAAAATAAACCTCTTTTTTAGCTGCCATAGCAGGGTGATTAAAGGGTGACCAACCTCCATTGCCCGGGTTGTTACAAACTCATAAAATCTCAGAATCTGAAAACCAGGAGGACATTAGCAATTATCTGGTTGAAAGCCTTCATGTTTATATAACATCAATGGATTTGACTGTCAACTGTGGTGATTAGAAGTGACCAGCAAGAGTTATCACAGCTCATTCCTCCTTAACCCCTTTGTCTTTGGAGATTTTTATATTAAATAAAAAGTTAGGAATATCATCACAATCACTCAGAGTTCCTACTTAGAGAAATTATTAATATTTAGCAGAGAATTAACAGTCATATATATTATATGTGTGTATGTATATATACACATACACACATATATAATATATATAACCTGTAGCTAACCACTAGTTTCTTTATGGTTGAGAGAAAATTCAAATTGGAAATGACTCAGGGCTTATTAAGGTAAAAAGACTTGCAAAGTAGGATGTAATATCTGTAAATAGATTGGCACTGGGAGGAGAAATTGAGAAAAGAATAGACTTTCTCATGGAACTTCCCTCCATCCTTGAAAAGGAATAAGTGGTGACTCCAAGAGAAGGTTTCTCCTCCAAGGTGACTATAGGGCCAGTGACCCTCCTTGATCTCTCCTTTGTCTGTCACATCTTATTCCCATTTCTCCTTTGGCCTGTTACCCCTGTACCACCAATTCTTCCACTTGAGCTTTTGGGATCTCTACTCCTTTCATTCAATCTGTCTCTCATCATCCAGCTTCCTGCTTTCAATTATCTTCTCCATATCACTCTCTGGGACTTGATTGGAACTGCGTTCTCCTGGATCTCCTCTTGAATCCTGGGTTCTAAACTGTCTTGCTCTTTCATATAAGAGTCAGAAGGCATAGTCAACTCTCCCCTGCCAAAACTAATACACCTTCTCTATAACATGATTTCACTGTATCCAAAAGCCTTCATTCCAAATTGATTAACCAGGTTGGTTAAATATAGCCTAATGCCTTTGTTTGTGATTAAGTGATATAATATAGGTTTTTCTTATCTGGTTAAGTTATCAGGGCTAAAATATTTTGTTCATTACTTTGAGTGGGAGGGGATAATTGGTCAATTGGTTCAACTAATATCCACTACTATGTTGCCCCCAGCTCCAGTTTAATATTCACTCTCCTCCTCTACTAGATGATACTTGGCAAAACCCTTAGTCCCAAATTCTAAATACCTCTCTAGTGATCAGGAGAGATGCTTCATTATCCTTCTTGAATGTCTTCTCCAGGGTATCATTCATAAACAGCTTTGATAACTGGCATCCTTCTCTCCAGAATTATTTAAAAGTCTACCTTCTTAGACTGATCCCTCATTGTATTTCTGTCTTCTTGAGCTAGGAAGAAATATAATGAACGAATCTTTAGCAACTTTGCTCTACCTCACCCAACAAGGCAATCAGTTCAAATTTTCCCAGGATGTATTTTGCACTCATAATGAATAAACTAAGGCACCAAAGGTGAGGTGAATTGCTAAAGGTCACAGAACAAATTAATGGAAGAATTAGAGCACAATTTCATAATTACAAGGTTTTTTGTGTGTTTGTCTGTTTTTTCAATTTTATGTCAGCCCTAGTTAGTTTTCCTAACTATAAGACCAAAATGAAAAACAAAACCAAACAAACAGAAACAACCCTTAAAAATATAAGAACAAAAAAAGGCAGATAGACAGATTACTAATATTTGAGTCTCATCAATCACAGTCAGCATAATATAAACTATTGCTCTTTAATACTTCCTTATAGCAGAGTTAACACTGAAAACTTTAGTAAGGTGTGGATTTTCTTTTTTTGTTTATTGTTTATTTTTAGCATTCTTTTTTTTTAATTTTGAGCTCTGAATTCTTTCCCTCCCTCTCACACCACCACTCATTTGAAACCAGGAACTGTGATATCAATTATACATGCAAAATTATGCAAAACATTTCCATTACCCATATTGTTAAGAAAAAAGTAAGAAAAATAAAGTGAAAAAATATGCTTTAATCTGCATTCAGATTCCATCAGTTTTTTCTCGGGAAGTAGGCAATGTTTTTCATCATAAATCCTTAGGAATAGCCTTGGATTATTTTATTGATCATAGTGACTAGGTCATTCATAGTTGATTATCATACAATATTGCTGTTACTATGCACAATGTTGTACTGAAGTGGTTCTGCTGAATTCATTTTGGATCAGTTGATGTAAGTCATCCCACATTTTTCTGAAACCATACTGCTTGTTATTTTTATAGCATAATAGTATTCCATCACAATCATACACCACAATGTATGCAGTCATTCTCTAATTGATGGGCATCCCTTCAATTTCCAATTCTTTGCCACCACAGAAAGAGTTACTATAAATATTTTTGTCCAAATAGTTCTTTTTTTCTTTTTCTATGATCTCTATTCAATACAGACCTAGCAGTGGGATTTCTGGATCAAAGGGTATGCACAGTTTCATAGCTCTTTGGGCACAGTTTCAAATTGCTCTCCAGATTGGTTAGATCAGTTCACAACTCTACTAACAGTGCATTAGTATCTCAACTTTTCCAAATCCATTTCAATATTTATCATTTTCCTTTTCTGTCATTATTAGCTGATCTGATAGGTATGAGATGGTACCTCAAAGTTGTTGTAATCTGCATTTCTTTTATCAAGAGTGATTTAGGACATTTTCATTTGACTATAGATAGCTTTGAGTTCCTCTGAAAGCAACCTGTTCATATCTTTTGACCACTTACCAATTCAGACATAATTCATATTCTTAAAATTTAACTCAGTTCTCTGTATTTCTAGGAAATTAAGCCTTTGCCAGAGAAACTTGCTGTCAATTTCTTTCCTGCTAATCTTGGCTGCATTGTTTTTGCTTGTGCAAAGTCTTTTTAATGTAATGTAACCAAAATTATCCATTTTTAAGGTGTAGATTTTCAAAACATATCTATATATTTACCACTATATAATCAGTGAGTCAAGAAGCATTTATTAATCACCTCATATGTGCCAGGCATTGTGATAAGCTCCCTATATGCAAAGAAAGTTAAAAGACACTCTATGGTCTAGAGTTTACTTTCTAGTAGGCAATACAACACAGAGACAATTATATGCAAGCAAGCTATCTAAAAAGATAAATTAGAAATATGACAAAAAAGGTACTAGAATTAAGGGGGGGGTTAGGAGAGGCTTACTGTAGATGGGAACTTGAAGGAAGGCAGGGAAATTGGGAGATGGAAATAAGGAGGGGGGAAATTATAGGTATGGAGAATAGCCAATGAAAATGCTCAGAGTCAGATATAATATCTTATACAAGGAATCCAATATCAGTTGATTGCAGGACATATGGGGAATGTAATGAGTGAAAAACGATGAAAAAAGGAAGTGGAATGTTATGAAGGGTTTTCAGCATCAAACTGAGGATTATATATTTGATCCTGGAAGTGATAGAGAGTCCATTATGTTTAGAACTGTACTTTAAGAAGGTCATTTTGGCATCTGAGTGGATGACAGAATGTAGTTGGAAGACATTTGTTACAGGGACAACAAAAGCAGATTATTGTAACAGTCCAGGTATGAGATACCTCTACCAGGATGGTAGTAATGCCAGATGAGAGAAGGACATATGTACACAAAATGTTATCATAATAAAATCAACAGACCTTAGCAACAAATTGGATATGAAGGGTAAAAGGGAATGATATTTAGGTTGCATATTTAGGATTTTTTGAACAAGAGTGAGGCATAAGCATGTTTGTAGGTTGTCAGGAAATAATCAGTTGACAGGGAGCAGTTAAAGATGAATGAGAGAGTAGGGATGACAGAGATAGAATCTGATGGAGACAAAGGGATGCAATAGCATCATTTGAACGTGTAGAGTGGTTAGTTTTGGCAAGAAGGATCAGCTTTCCATGTGAGACCAAACTTAAGGAGAAGATAATGGCAAAAGGCATTTGAGTGATGTGAGATGAGAAAGGAAGAGGAAGCTCTCTTGGAATGACCTCAATTTTTTCTGTAAAATATGAAGCAAGATTCTCAGCTGAGATGTAGGGTGATAGGGAGAGCCATGGAAAATTTGAGGAGGGAAGAAAAGTTTTAGAAACTACTGTGGTGAGTGGGATAGTGAGTCAATTAGAAAAGTATAAAATTACTCCTTTGCCACAATGAGGGCCCAGTTGAGATTATGTAAGATAAACTTGAAGTGGATCCAGTCAGCATGGTTTGGTGATTTTCTCCTGCTTTGTATGGCAGTATGTAAGTAGGAGTGAAGACAGCAGATGGTGGGAGTTTTTCAAGGGTAAGACTTGTTAGGGTAAGATTGGTGATAGGATAAGGGAGCAAGGGACTTGAGAGAATAAAGCAGTGTAGAGTTGAACTGGTTAACCAAGAGGTAAACATAAGGAAGGAAGAAGAGGGTGATGACCTGAAAAAGAACTAAGGTCTCCAAGGGATTGGACATCACAGTGAGATTGAAGAACAGGGTTTGGGAATATGGGGTGGGAGAGAGGTGGAATGAAAAAATATTTTTATCAGATAAGGAAACTTCACAGTTCACAAACATGAAACTGGAGCATTTGTGAGTGATGACAAAATGAAGACTATGACTGTCTCTGTGTATAGCTGAAATGGGGTGGAGGAGTAGGTCATGGGAAATGAGCAAGTCGTGGAAGTAAGCAATAAGAGTCTTAGAGAGAATGTTGATATGTATGTTGAAATACCATAGAATGAGAACAAGAGTTGGGAAAGAAAGACTGTGAGCCAAATAGTGAACTCACTGAGGGGAAAGAGGGGGGAGTATTCTTGATATCTCTAGACAATAGTTACCAGAATTTTGATTGCGTGTTAGATATGGATGATGGAAGTATTAATAAAATCTAGAAGTGGCAATGGTGTACAAGGAGTATTCTAACTCTGGGAATGAGTGAGAGTGCCATCAATGCTCAACCAAGGAGACCGTTATTGGGAGGGAGCTGGGTCTCAGAGAGAACTGATAGATGAAATGAGTGGGAAAGGGTATTATTTAAGATGAAAACAAGCTTGTTACCTAAGAGTAGGTATTCCAGAGAACACAATGAAAGAGGTGACTAGCTTCAGAGTTTCACACCGGAAGGAGATGAGTTGAGGTGCGTAGGAATAAGGGTGTACACAGTAGTAGATGAAGTATAAAGTTTGTATAATGTTAGATAGGGATTAGGTATGTAACAGCAAGCACCCTAGGACACCCAAGATGGCCTGGTAGCACAGATTCTTTGATCTGCTTTATAAAGGAAAGAAAACTTCAAAGGCGTTAACCATCCTTCTTTAATTAAACATATATAAGTCATTCACTAGTTCAAGGGAAAGGTTAACACATGAACGTGGAGAAAATACAGAGAAAATGCAAGCAGAGAAATTAGCACAAACATTCAACAGACAGGGCTCCTACTGTCTGATCAAAGTAATACAACCACCTACATATAACACCAGATGGGATAGCACAAACCTCTGAATAGTTGCAGGCACTTAACAAATGGCTGCTCAGAGTCTGGTCCAGGGAATCAAAAAGTCTTTGTCATAAGCAAACTCCCAAAACAAAACACTAACCTCCCTGTATGTATAACAAAGACTCAACTCCTGATTGTCTCAGGGTCAGTAAGCACACTTCACTCAGCACAGATGTGAACCGTCAGGGTTCAAAGGAGATCAGTCCTTCAGATGTTTTCACTGAGCCTGCGAAACTGAACTCCAAAAATCAAACAAAAAAATCCCACTTTGCTCGGGCTTATAAGGGATCACTGGGATGTGGACAGTCTAATCAAGGAGGAGTCTGTTAAGCATTGCTCAGTGATTCCAGGAAGGGATCCATGAGGCTGCACAAGTGAGGGGACAA
This sequence comes from Bettongia penicillata ogilbyi, assembly GCA_023548195.1. Taxonomy (NCBI): domain Eukaryota; kingdom Metazoa; phylum Chordata; class Mammalia; order Diprotodontia; family Potoroidae; genus Bettongia; species Bettongia penicillata. The sequence goes on from JAJHZJ010000371.1 coordinate 6,551,963, forward strand.
ATAGGGGGAGGAAGCTAATGCAATAGCATCTCTCTCCTATTGCTCCAGTCAGGTAAGGTCAGGAGAGAGGCAGAAGGAGCAGGAAAGAATTTTGCCTTTCTCTGTGATCCCCTGCCAACAGGAAAGAAATAAGCTTGGGGATCCTCCCATCAATGGCAGTTCTTTCTCTTCTGATGGCATCTGAGATCTGTTGTTGTGGTGGTTTTCTTGGCAAATTTGTTTGCCTTTTCCTACTCAAAGTCATTTTACAGATAAGAAAACTGAAACAAAGAGAGTTAAGTGATTTACCCAAGGTTACACAACTAATTAATGTCTGGGCCAGATTGGAACTCAGGAAGATGAGTCTTCCTGACTTCAGACTCAGCACCTTATCCACTGTGTCATCTCGCTCCCCTAGTCAGTATCTATTTTGTACCTTGAATGTACCTATATAGAAATGTATATGTTGTCTCTTCCATTAGATTGTAAGTTTCTTGAGGACAGGAACTGTTTCACTTTTATCTTTGGATTCCAAGGCTTGATACAACGCTAGTAATTAATAAATGAGAGTTGTTTAACGGAATTAATATACGTAATGAGCACTTTACAAAGCATTTTATGTAAGTTTTGTCAGTTAATTCTCACAAAGATACTATGAAGTAGATTGTACAAATATCACATCCATTTCGTGTGTGAGGAAACAGTCTCAGAGAAGTGCAGCAATTTGCTTAGGATCACACAGCTAGTAAATTTTAGTACTAGGATTTGAACTAAGATCTAGGTCATCTGTCTCATAATGCTTACACTACACCACACTGTCAGTGAAGAAAACAAAGAAAGTTGAAATCTACGATGTTGAGACCTGAGAGAATTATTTAAACTGGTGAAGGGGAAGGATATAGTTCCAAGTATCATTTGGGATTCTAGGGTTAAAGTTTCCAAGATGAAAGGAGCCTCAAAGGCTATCTAGTATAAGAACCTTCATTTTATAGATGAGGAAACTAGACCCAGGGAAGTTAAATGATTGTCCCAAAGTTACATAGGTATGTATTAAGAAGCAGAGCTGGTATTTGAACCCAGGTCCTCTGACCCCAAATTCTGCGCTCATTTGACACTGCTACACTGTCACCTAGTCTAATCTGCTCATGTTGCAGGTAAAAAAACCCCAAGACCAAGAAAGTTGAGACTTGGCCAAGGCCACACAAGTATTAAGTGGCAGAATATGAGACCAGCTGTTCAATAGAGAACTAGAACTAAGCAGAGTCAGGACAGGATTACGCTAAACAGTGTGACGTGCATCCAATAACAAGCCTGTCCCCAAATATCTCCCTCAGTAACCTGTCACAGGACTTATAATTGCAACCTTCTGAATGTCTCCTTTGCATTGTGGCTGCATTTCCAGGAGCTTGTTAAAGCACAAATGTTTCCTGGAAGGGATGACACACAGATCCATTAGTAGCCAGCTGTTACTTACCAAGGCCACAAGGGAATGGAAACCAGGACAGACAAGGCTTTACTTACGCTAGTTTGCTCATTTGTCTATTTTTTTAATTCTTTATTTTGTGAGAGGAGGTTTCAAAGACAAGGAAAGATAAGCTAAAGAAGACAAGGTGGGAGATGAGAGGGAATGTAGAGGAAACCCTACTCTGACGTCTGACAACACAGCAGATAGAATGCTGGGTCTGGTTCAGGAAGACCTGAGTTCAAATACAACCTCAGACACTTACTAGCTGAGTGACCTTGACTAAGTCATTTAACCTCTGTCTGCCTCAGTTTCCTCAAGTAGGAAATGGGAATGATGATAGCATTTACCTCACTGGATTGTTGTGAGGATATGAAATGATATTTGTAAAACACTTAGCACAGTGCCTGGCACATACTAGGCACTAAGTAGGTTATATTATACAGAATGGGAAGAATATGGAGGGAAATCCTAAACAAAAAATTGGAAGGATCAACAATTTACCTAGGTCTCTCTCAACCTCTATGCCCACCAAAAATAGAAAATAAGAAAATTTGTTTACTATCAGGATAAGGGAAACAAGTAAAAGTCTAAGTATATCCTCCTAGCATTATGAAAGAGGAAAGAAAAACTATTCTTAACATGAAGGTCTTTTAAAATAAGCAACTACTCTGTGCTTCTAGAAAGCAGTATAGTGATGACCAAGGTGACTTCTGATGCCTCTTTTAAAATGATGATTTTAGGACCAGCTGAGTTTTAACTTCTTTCTAAGATGCCTGAATGATTTGTCCATAGGGAGTCCTAGAAGAAAGGAGTCACTTAGGCCTAGAATTTTCACACAGCTTAAGCCAAAGAAAAGACTATTATTCCTATGAAAGCAGAGGGTATTAGATCTGACCCAGTCACTGTGTAAACAAGGGCATTATGTCATTTACATGCCCACTTCAGTTTCTGTAAACAGGGCAACATGTTCATCTATTTGTTGGTCTCCTATAACACCTTACTTCTGAAAGTGAGGTCAGTGAAATAATAAAATGGAAGCTTCCAGTAAAACAGAAATAGGGGAGGGAACAGGGAGATTACAAAGCAGAAAAGAAAAACTGACCATTGTGAACAAACCCTCCCCCTTCTCCCAATGACCCTCACCCATCTACCCATCCAGGCCCAGGGAATAGGAAATGCCATGCCCAAGCCTTTCTTTTCACTTTCCTAACAATTTAGTTCAGTCTTCCTGGAGGAGAAACTCGGACACAACTCCTCCCATTTGGGACTTTTTCCAACCAAAGGAAAAAGGATGACCTATGGCACCTGACCATGGAAATAACATACGGCATTGCTGAGCAGTGTGGTGAGCTAGAGATTAAAGAGGTGAGTACACTAGGAGACAGTGTCATTTCATAAATCAAGTTGAAAGAGTGGAAAAAGAATAGAAAGAGCTACTATTCCTAGCTCAGTCACTGACATCCTGGTGCTATAAGCAAGCTGCCTTTGACCTACATTTGTCCCTCACTTTATTTATCTATAAAATGGAGAATGTCTGTTCCTCTCTCTCATGGAAATATATGAGAATAACTTCAAAAAACTGACATGAATGAAATTAGGAAATATAAAAATAACATACATAACAGCGTCCTAAACATCAATAATTTCATTGGCACTATACTATTATCAAACCCTTACTATTATGATACTCATGTATAATGTCATTTATTCATTAATTTATCCATCAAATCAAGAGACAGTATCATGCAGGGAATTGAGTGCTGTTTATGGAATTAGGAATACCTGAGTTGAGATCCTGCAAACACTTACTAGTTATGTGATCCTGGGTCATGCATTTAAGCTCTTCAGGCCTTGATTGACTCATATATAAAAAAGGAGGGTGGTACAGTTTATGACCTCTAAGATCTCTTCCAGGTCTAAATGTATGATCCTATTATCATCTTTCTGCCAATTAAGCAAGACCAGGCTAGTCCTACCAAGCCCTCTCCAATCATCAGTTCATCCCCTCCACCTTTAGTAGTTCTATCAAGTTGTTCCCATTCTGACCAGCCTCAGATTTCCACCTCCCTCTGTCTTATTCATACTTGGATGGCTCCCAGCTTTCACCTCCCTCTGCCATCTTCTCTGCTTTATGTCACAAAACCTTCCTCATCCTAAATGATTCAGTTCCACTATTTCCCTTACTAATTTCCTTCTTGCATTACCTCCCCCTACTAGAAACTATAGCATTGTTCTATCTCTTTCTGTGCCTCAGTTTCTTTAACTGTAATTGAGATTGAACTACATAACATCTGAGATTCTTTCCCCCTTTAAATTGTGTAGATTTGAGGCATTATTGTTTTAGCTGTTCAGTCATTTTTTAGTTATATCTGACTCTTCATGACCTTATTTGGGGTTTTCTTGGAAAAGATCCTTTAGTGATTTGCCATTTCTTTCTCAGGCACATTTTACAGATGAACTGAAGCAAACAGGGTTAAATAACTTGCCTAGGGTCACACAGCTAGTAAGCTTGTGAGGTCTTCTTGACTAGGCCCTGCACTCTGCCCACTGAGTCACCTACCTGCCTGGTACCCTCTCCGAGGTTTGGTGCCCACTAAAATCTTTTGCGCCTGCTGTACTTTTTATGGAAGCAACCACTATTAGTCACAACTAACCTATAAACCTGCTGTCTAAATATAAAAACTCAGAGACAAGCAGCATCAAACAACATAGGCAGGGGGTAGGGAGCATGCTGTTCATTCCCACTCCCACTCAGTTCTCTGATATAAGTTTAAGGTACTCATTTCAGCAAGTAGTCCAGAGAATAGTATTTTTTTAAATGCTCCACTATGATCTAAGGATAGCAGCAGTAGCTCTTTCTCTTTCTCTCCCTCTCTCTCCTTCTCCCTTTCCTTTCCCCATTCACCCCTCTGCTTCATGCCACTGAGCACATACCGCTCAACCTTCACCAATGCTTATAGGACAAATGTTCCCAGAAAGAGTGATCACTGCTTCAATTCATTCCCTCAGGCCCCTCTAGGAATAACTCTAGTAGGATGGCTACTCTCTTACTACTGTATACTCATATACTCCAGCTCCGGAGTCCCTACTGGTATGCTTCCTTATTTGAAATTTATATATGTGTGTGAATATATGTATGTATGTGTAAATACATATATACATATTGTGTATATGCACACATGTGTGTATAAGCATGTGTGTATGTATGTGGAGAGAGAAGGAGAGAAAAAGAGAGAGATTCCATTAACTTGTAATCATAAATATTTAGTAACCAAAGAAAAATAATAATAACATAGCACTCAAATTGTAAGCCTGGGGCACACTCCCCTACCAATGCACTAGGGGAAGATGAACACAAACTTGTATCAGGAAATAAAGTTATTCTGATATAATGCATTCTTAATTGAATCGTGTTAGTGATCAACTTTATGTCACTTCTTTTTTCATTACCCATAATCCACGTACTCATGGGTAGACATCTGAAGTTACATTACTTTTTCTGGATATTGTATTCTGTGAACTAATGCTCTTCCTCCTTTGTTACAACAGTCGATCCGTAAGGATCTAATGATGTATATAGACAGGCTTCTCCCTGTCTTTCCCTTAAATTTTTGGTTTAATGCATTTTTATTAGACCTGTATGTCTCCAGGCAAAAGGTCTTTTCACTCTTCACTAGATAACAAACCTGTTACCACTGTGTCTTAAATCCTAGTCCACAAATTCAAATCCTATTTGTTGATAAATTCTTTTTAACCAAATGTTCACTACATCTACCTGTCCCTTTTTAATTTCTGACCCTTCAATCTGTCACAAAGTTGAAAACACTATTGTAATGTCTTGACCAAGTCTTCATAAACCCCTGGAGATGCTTTCTAGATTTATTCTGGAAATACTATTTCTTCACATATAGATAGCTAGAAGTGGATGTTGGTCATCAGGTTTGACAAATTTCAAGTCTCTCTATTTATGTACCTGATGCTTGACCCAGGAAGATAGCAGCCTTCTGATTTTACATGTCAAGTCAACTTATTTCTGCCTAAGCACTCCTTGTCAAGGGAAAAAAAAAACAAAATCCTCTGTTGAAAACTGACTTTAGGTGAATTGCAGGGGTTAGTCTGCTCCTTGTAACACTCAAACTATCAATAAATGATTCGCAAAGGTGTGAAAATTAACTGGGAAAAATAAAATAATGAAATGTATTGACTTACATAATAAGCTCACAACTTTTTACATTTAGCAAATTTTAATGTGAAATATGTTCTCATTTTGTTGTAACAATTGGTTTTACATGGTTTAGTATTGAGTTCATAAGGTTTTAACAGATAATCTCTAATTCTTCATGTTCAAACCACATAATGATTACACTGGATATGAAGTGGACCTTTCATGGATAGTGCATTTTTCTGAGTCTAGCCTTAAATGTAGACCATAGTTTTTAACAGATTTTAAATCAGATGAGTTCACAAATCATTGAAGCATGTTTATCTCCATCTCTTGGATAAATTGCTTAATTTGTCTTGATGTGTGGCGTGATGCAGGGTCATGTCACAGTATTATATTTGCACTGGGGAATTTTTATAATCTTGGAACAATTCTGACACTTGGTATATTAATATATTTATCAGAATCCATAATTTTCTTAATATAGATAAGACTTCCAAACCCACTGTAAATAATAAAATAATTCCCCAAACATGTTTGGCATTTGATGAAAATAACAAGATGTTATAAGTTTACTCAGAATTCCCTGATAATGCTTTTGCTATATCCTAAAATGAAAAGGTAATTTTCAGGGGACAGAGCCAAGATGGCAGACTAAAAGCTGGGATTTGCTTGAGCTCTCCCTCAAACCCCTCCAAATACCTATAAAAATGACTCTAAACAAATTGTGGAGCTGCAGAACTCAGCGAATGATGGAGTGAAGCAAATCTCCAGCCCAGACAGCCTGGAAGGTTGATTGGAAGGGTCTATCATACTAAACTAGGATCATAGCAGATCCTAGCATGGAGTGCAGTCCAACCTGGGCCACACTAGCACAGACGGGGCCTGAGCAGGCCTTGAGGGACTAAATAACCAGCAGCTGTGGAAGTGTCAAGATTTCTTGACACCAAAACACCAAGGATAACTTGGAAGGTTGGTGGAAAATGCCTATCAGACATGTGTGACCCTAGTCCAGACCCAGCCCTTGAGCAGCAGAGAGGGCAGTAGCAATACCAGCAGCAGTGGCTGTTTCTAGAGCTGAAGACCCACATATTGTGGGGGATTGAGCAACTGATCAGAGGAGGATAGCAGGGATCTCTTTGCTGGTGCTGAGTCAGGATTCTCTTGATTTACCCTGCTTGGATCTGGGTTGTAGTCCTTGGTGGCAGTCATAGAGCAATGAGGAGTTCTGGTGTGATGGAGCTTGTAGCAGAGGCAGAGAGGTAATTCTCCTCATGGTTCCAAGGCAGAAAAGAGTGCTTGTGTTCACTCACAGACCACAGCACAGACCAAGAGAAGAATAAACACCTCTTCTTTGACCATACAACCTTGGAAGAGTTGAAAATTTGCATATGCCTAGAAGTATTTCTGAAAACATCTGAACAAAACCCATGAAGTTTGGGACAGAACACCACCCCTCCCCCACCTCCAACTGGAAACAGAGAACTACCTTGAAAAAGATCTCAAAAGTCAAGTAACTGGCTAAGGAAATGAGCAAATACTGGAAAAAAATTAGACTATGCAATCTTATTTTGGTGACAAGGAAGATCAAGACATGCAACAAGAAGGCAACAAAGTCAAAGCTCCTGTATCCAAAGCTTTCAAGTAAAATATGACTTCATCTCAAGCCATGGAAGAGCCAAAAAGGATTTTTGAAGTCAAGCAAGACAAGTAAAGGAAAAATTGGGAAGAGAAATGAGAGTGATGCATGAAAATCATGAAAACCAAATCAACAGCTTGATAAAGGGAATCTAAAAATACTGAGGAAAATAACACCTTAAAGAATAGACTAAGCAAAATGGCAAAACAGGTCCAAAAAGACAATGAGGAGAAGAACACCTTAAAAAGTAGAATTGGCCAAATGGAAGAGGAGGTCCAAAAGCTCTCTGAAGAAAATAATCCCTTCAAAATTAGAATGAAGCAGATGGAAGCTAATGACTTTATGAAAAATAAGGAAATTATAAAACAAAACCAAAAGAATGAAAAAATGAAAGACAACATGGAGTATCCCACTGTAAAAACCACTGACCTGGAAAATTGATCCAAGTGAGATAATTTTAAAATTATTGGACTACATGAAAGCTATGATCATAAAAAAGAACCTAGACATAATATTTCAAGAAATTATCAAGGAAAACTGCCCTGGTAGTCTAGAACCAGTAGGTAAAATAGATATTGAAAGAATCCACCAATTACCTCTTGAAAGAGATCCCAAAAGGAGAACTTCTAAGAATATGGTATCCAAATTCCACAGTTCCCAGGTCAAGGAAAAAAATATTGTAAGCAGTCAGAAAGAAACAATTCAAGTATTGTGGAAATAAAATCAGGATAACACAAGATTCAGCAGCATCTAAATTAAGGAATTGAGGGACTTGGAACATGATATTTTGGAGGTCTGAGGAGCTAGGATTAAAACCAAGAAGCACCTACCCAGCAAAATTGAGTATAATTATTCAGGGGACAAAATGGATATTCAATGAAATAGAAGACTTTCAAGCATTCTTGATGAAATGACCATAACTGAATGGAAAAAGTAAACCAGAAAGAGAAATCATAAGGGATTTACTAAAGTTGAACTGTTTACATTCCTACATGAAAAGATAATATTTATAACCCTAAAGAGTTTTCTCAGCATTAAGGTAGTTGGAAGGAATATACACACAAACCCACACATATATTCACACACATGCATATATTCACACAAGCATATATACATACACATATATACATGTGTGTGTATGTAATTTGTAGACAGAGGGCACAGGGTGCATTGAATATGAAGGGATGATATCAAATAAATAAAATTAAGGAGTGAGAGGAATATTTCTGGAGAAAGAAAAAGGGAGAAATGGAATGGGGTAAATTACTTCACATAAAAGAAGCAATAAAAAGCTTTTACAATGAAGGTAAAGTAGGGAGAGTTGAAAGAGAATAAATGAACCTTACTCTCATTGGATTTGTCTTAAGCAGGGAATAATATGCACACTCAATTGGGTATGAAAATCTATCTTATACTACAGAAAAGTGGGGGTAAGGGGATAAGGGTGAGGGAATGATAGAAGGGAGGGCAAATTGGAGGAAGTGGTAATCAGAAGTAAACACTTTTGAGGAGGAATAAATGGAGGTCAGAATAGGATGGAGGGATATATAATTAATCTTTCACAACATGAATGTTATGGAAGTGTTTTGAATAACTACACCTGTGTAACCTATAGCAATTAATTCCCTTCTCAATGGGGCAGATGGGAAGGGAGGAAGGGAGAGAAATTGAAACTCAAAGTTTTAAAATCAAATGTTTAAAATTGTTTTTACATGCAACTGAGAAATAAGTCATACAGGCAATGGGGTATTGTAATAGCAATGTAAATGGAAAAATTTTCCCATTCATTAATAGGCCATGTGACCTGGTTAGATCACATGGAAGCCTAAGTCACATGTAGTGGAAGGAGATTGATGAACAGGTGGAACAGGAAGGCTGGAGCAGATAGATGTGGGAGGATGTTGGTCAGGCTAGTCAAAGCTGGGAAAGACACAGGCAGGAAGGCTCAGCCTAGGCTCATGAGTGTTTGTGGGGAGGTGCCAGCAGGGGGCAGGAGACTTGGGAATGGCTTTACCCCCTGTGGAGATAATGTTGATTGACTTCTTGGTCACTATGACTGATTTTGCTTTCTGGCATCTGAATAAATGTTTTTCTTCTGCCTTCTATATGGCGAGTCTGTTATACTTTGTGATTGAGAACTGTGCTGGCATACTTGTAGTCACTACCAATGCTGTGAGTATTGCCTTGGAAATACAGGTATACAAGTCTCTCTTACCCTACAAGAAAATAGAGGGGAAGGGGAAGAGAAAAAAAGGGGGTGAAATAGAACAGAGGGTGGATTGGAGGAAGAGACAGTCAGTATGCACACTGTCTTGGAGTGGAGGAGGGGAGTGATGGGGAGAAAATTTGGAACTCAAAATCTTTGGAACTCAAAAATCTGTGGAAATGAATGTTTAAAACTAAAAATATTTTTTTTAAAAAGAGTAAGAAAAATTTTAAATAAGAAAAGGTAATTTTCATTAGTAAAAAAATTACTTTTCTCCAACCTTCAATACTTCATTCTTTGTTTGCTCACAGCAAGCCTGTTTTTCAGGCTCATTCTCATTCTCCATCCTTTGCCTCTCTGGCCCAGCCAACCTAGTTGTCATACATAGCAGAGAAAATGCCATATATGTTATAGACCTCTCAGTACCAGAACTTCCTCCCTAGTACCTGCACTTCTGACTGGTAAATGCCTCTTCTGCACCTATATTTCAGGACATCCCCAGCCACATTATAGTCTTTAGCTTCTTCAACCACAGCATCTACTTTGCCATCATACCCATGAGTGTATGCATGTACGTGTGTTTATATCTCTCTCTTCTTCCTTCTCCCCTCCAGTTCAAGATCCATGAACCATGAACAAATGAACTTCAATGGGATGCATCAATCTAATCCTCTCTCATCCCATTCAATATGCCTATAAGTAGATACATGTGCACATGTGTATAAATTATATCTCTAGCTGTCTGTCTCTGCCTGAATATATAATAGAAGATATAACATTTGTCGTTAGAATACAGAGCATTTATTAAGTGTTGAATATGAGCCAAGAACTTTACTAAGAGCTGGAAATACAAAATGACCCATTATGATAATCCCTACTTTCAAATTAATTAAGATGACACTTAAAGGGTTAATGGAAGCAGGGGAGAATTTATTTAAGAGCAAGGACTGGAGAAGTCCAGAGAGTGAGTTGAGTCAGAAATGAAATAAACATTGTTGAGTATACAAACATACATGCACAATCTAACACATATAAACATATGTATAAATATGTTATTCAACATATTGGCATATGCACATACATGTCATTACACACATGCAAAATAAACAATGTGGAATGTAAGATATATGTATATAATATATATGTAGATGTGTATATGTGGAATAAGGGCTTACATGCTTACAAGAATGTGTTCATCTATGTATATGTATGTGTACTATGCAAATATGTGCATGTGCATTATGTATGCATGTATAGATATGCATTGTATACAAATATACATATAAGCAGATATGTATGGAAGTTATTTGAGTGCAAAAAATATCTTTGCTTTTGTATTTTAATACCCAGTACTTAACATAGTGGTATTTACTGAGAACTTAATAAATGCTTTTCAATTCATTCACACATTCTTAGCCATATTTAATAGCTGTCTTTTTTTTTTTACTGGTGTTTCTACTATTTTCTGACTTCAGGAAACCTGTGGTGCATTCCAGAGGAGACTCCTCCAGTTGCCAGTACTGTTCAAGATTTTTGCCTGTTCACTGAGCATTAGATAGGATGTTTGCAGAAACAGTTGAATAATAGGTATTTTCAAAGTTTTTTTTTACTTTAATTTCCTCTGCTCTCAATGCAACTGATCCTATTTCATTATGGACTTTCCCTGGGTGGTCTTTTAAATGCTTGCTTTTACCAGACAAACAGCTTTAGCAATATCTCTAGAAGTCATTGAAGTATGCTCTTAGAGCAATACAATTTTAATACATTTCCTTGAAGTGATATCTGTACCTAAAACCATGACAAGAAGAATAATTAAACATATATAGAGTATGGAATTCAGTCCTCATCTGACAGAGAATTAAGTATATATGGGAGAAGTAATTCAATCTACTGTTATCAGGTTAAGGTTAGATATTCTAAGTCAGTCTATTGTTTGTATATGCACAACCCAAAATGAAGCCATATCAAAATAACTGCTTATTCCAAGCAATTTTCACATCACCGTAGCCTCAGATTTTAAAATGAAATGAGTGCTTTTTCTTTTCCTTTTTTTCCTTTTGGAAAAGGCCCAATTTATTTTTGCCAAGAGCACACTTAGGAAAACTTCATTTCTCCCCATTGTCATATCCTCTGTCTCTTGAAGGGCAACGGATATCTCTCCTTCCTGGTCAGAAGGAGGTAGAGAAGGAGCTGCACATAAGTAGATTCCATGATCTGAGAAATCCTCAATTATAGTAAGACCCTATGGCATGATACTGTATTTTTTCATTCAATACTATTTTATTTTCTTTAATTACATGTTAAGACAGTTTTCAGCATTCACTTTTATAAAATGTGTTTCAAACTTTTTCTACTTCCCTCTCTAAGATTGCAAGCAATCCAACATAGGTCATACATGTGTAATCATGTTAAACATATTTCCACATAAGTTATGCTATGAAAGAAGAATCAGAACAAAAGATTTCCCTGAGAAAGAAGAAACAAAGAAGAAGACCACAAGAAGAAGAAACAAAAAAAAGTTAAAATAGTATGCCTTGATCTGCAGTCAGACTCCACAATTCTTTCTCTAAATGTGGTTAGCATTTTCCATCATGAATCCCTTGGAATTGGTAGATTATATCAATGCTGAAAACAGCTAAGTCTATCATGGTTCACCATTGAACAATGTTGCTGTTACTGTGTACAATCTTCTCACAGCTCTTCTCCCTTCACTCAGCATCAGTCATGTAATTCTTTCCATGTTTTTCCTAAAATCTGCCTGTTCATCATTTCTTATAGAATAATAATATTCCACTATATTCATATACCACAACTTGTTCAGTCATTCCCCAGTTGATGGGCATACCCTCAATTCCCAATTTTTTTCCACCACAAAAAGAGCTGCTATAAATATTTTTGTGCATATGTGTCCTTCTCCCTTTATTCTGATCTCTTTGGGATATACACCAAGTAGTAGTATTGCTGAATCAAAGAGCATGCACAGTTTCATAGCCTTTTGGGCTCAGTTCCAAACTGCTCTCCAGATTAGTTGGATCAGTTCACAACTCCACAAACAATGCATCAGTGTTCCAATTCTTCCACATCTTCTCCAACATTTATCATTTTCCCTTTCTGTCATCTTAGTCAATCTGGTAGGTGCGAGGTATTGTTTTAATTTGCATTTGTTAAAATTTAAACTCAGAGTGGTTTTAATTTGCATTTCTCTAATCAATATTGATTTAGAGCATTTTTATTTGACTAGCCATAGTTTTAATTTCTTCATATGAAAACTGCCTGTTCATATCATTTGACCATTTGTCAATTGGAGAATGGCTTGTATTGTTATAAATTTGACTCATTTCTCTATATATCTTAAAAATGAGGCCTTTATCAGAAATACTGGCAGTAAAAACTGTTTCCCAGAATTCTAATTTCCTTCTAATCTTGGTTGCACTGGTTTTCTTTGTACAAAAACCTTTTAATTTAATGTAACCAAAATTACCCCCTTTGCATTTTGTAATGTTCTCTTTCTCTTGTTTGGTCATAAATTCTTCCCTTTTCCATAGATCTGACAAGTAAACTGTTCCGTGTTTTTCTAATTAGCTTATGGTATCACCCTTTATGTCTGAGGCATATACCCATTTTGAGCTGATCTTGGTATACACTATGAAATGTTGTTCTATGCCAAGTTTCTGACATACTCTTTCCTAATTTTCCAAGCATTTTTTGTCTAATAGTGAGTTCTTATCCCAGAAGTTGGAGTCTTTGGATTCATAAAACAGCAGATTACTATAGCTTTTAGCCAGTACCAAATAGTTTTGTTGATTGTCAGTTTATAATAAAGTTTTAGATCTGATACAGATAAGCCACCTTCCTTTGCACTTTTTTCATTAATTCCCTTATTATTCTTGATCTTTTGTTCTTTCAGATGAATTTTATTATGCTTTAAATAAAATAATTTCTGCAAAATAATAGTTTGATTATTATGACACTGAATAAATAAATTAATTTAGGTGCAATTGTCATTTTTATTATACTATCTCAGTCTACCCGTGAGCAATTGATATTTTTCCAGTTGTTGAGATCTGACTTTATTTGTGTGAACTATGTTTTATAGTTGTGTTCATATAGTTTGATTCTATCTTGGCAGGTAGACTCTCAAATATTTTATATTGTCTACAGTTATTTTAAATGGAGTTTCTGTTCTCTCTTGTAGTTGGGCTTTGTTAGTATTACATAGAAATTCGGATGATTTATGTGAGTTTGTTTTACATTCTGCAACTTTGCTAAAGTTGTTAATTATTTTAAGTAGGCTTTTAGTTGATTCTCTAGAATTCTCTGAGTATATTTTCATGCCATCTGCAAAAAAAAAGATAGTTTTGTTTACTTATTGCCTATTCTAATTCCTTCAATTTCTTTTTCTCCTCTTACCACTAAAGCTAATATTTCTAGTACAATATTGAATAATAGTAATGATAACGGGTCTTTGTTTCACCCTCAATTTTATTGGGAATGCTTCTAGTTTATTCTCATTACATATAATCCTTGCTAATGATTTCAGATGAATACTGCTCACCATTTTAAGGAGAACTCCATTTATTCCTATGCTCTCTAATGGTTTTAATAGGAATGAATGTTATGTTTTGTCAAAAGCTTTTTCTGCATCTATTGAGAAAATTATATGATTTCTGTTAATTTTCTCATTGACATGGTCATTTGTGCTGATGATTTTCCTAATATTGAACCAGCCCTGCATTCCTGGTACAAATCCCACCTGGTCATAATGTATTACTCTGGTAACAAATTATTGTAATCTCCTGATAATGTTTTATTTAAAATTTTTGCATCAATATTTATTAGGGAGATTGATCTATAATTTTCTTTTCTGTTTTGACTTTTCTTGATTTAGGTGTCAGTACCACATTTGTGTCATAAAAACAATTTGTTAAGATTCCTTCCCCTATTTTTCCTATTTTATATAGTATTAGGATTAATTGTTCTTTAATGTTTGGTAGAGTTCACTTGCAAATTCATCTGGTCCTGGAGATGTTTTGCTTAGGGAGTTCATTGCTGGTCTTTTCAGCTTCTTTTTCTAAAATGGAGTTAAGGTTTTTTATTCCCCCCTTCTGTTAATCTGTATGATTTATATTTTTGTAAATATTCATTAATTTCACTTAGATTGATTTATTGGCATACATGAGCTAAATAGCTCCTAATTATTTTAATTTCCTCCTTATTGGTCATGAATTCACCCTTTTCATTTTTTGATACTGACAATTTGGTTTTCTTTCTTTTTTTAAAAAACAAATTAACCAAAAGTTTATCCATTTTATTGTTTTTTTCATAAAACCAGCTCTTAATTTTATTAGGTCAATAGTTGTTTTGTTTTTTTTTTACTTTCAATTTAATTAATATCTCCTTCGATTTCAGGATTTATGATTTGTTATTTTATTAGGATTTTTAATTTGTTCTTTTTCCAACTTTTTTCTATTATATGCCTAATTCATTGACCTCTTCTTTCTCTATTTTAGTCATGTAAGCATTTAGAGATATAAAATATCCCCTAAGAACTGCTTTGGCTATATCCCATAGGTTTTGATGTGTTGTCTCATTCTTGTCATTCTTTTTGATGAAATTATTGATTGTTTCTGTGATTTGTTGTTTGACCCACTCATTGTTTAGGATTAAATTATTTAGTTCCAATTCACTTTCAGTCTATCTTTTCATGGCCCTTGATTACACATAATTTTTATTGCATTGTGTTCTGAAAATGATGCATTTAATAGTTCTGCCTTTCTGCAATGAATTGCGAGATTTGGTATGCCATAATACAGAAATGAGGCCTTGCGGGCCTTATAGGTCCTCATGGGCATCTCTTTGACTGAACTGAAACTTCACAGAACAAATTACCTATTAAGAAAAGGATTTTTTTCTGTGACATTTGAATTCAGTCAAAGTGCCACACTTGAGGCCTAGAAAGCCACATGTGACCTTGAGGCTGTAAGTTCCCCACATCTGCCCTAATACATGATCAGTTTTTGTGTAGGTACCATGGACCATAGAAAAAGGTATATTCCTTTCTATCTCCATTCAATTTTCTCCAGAGGTCTATCATAGCTAACTTTCCTAAAATTCTATTCACCTCCTTGCTTATTTTTTATTTATTTTGTGGTTAGATTTATCAAGCTCTGAGATGGGGAGGTTGAGGTCACCTACTAATACAGTCTTGCTGTCTAATATTTTCTTCCTGTAACTCATTTAACTTCTCTAAGAATTTGGTTGCTATACCATTTGGTACAGATATGTTTAGTATTGATGTTATTTCTTTGTCTATGGTACCTTCTAGCAAGACGTAGTTTCTCTCTTATCTCTTTTAATTAGGTCTATTTTTGCTTTTGTTTTGTCTGAGATCAGCATTCCTTCCTTTGTTTTATTTTTACTTCAACTGAAGCATAATATATCCTACTTCAGCCTTTTACATTTACTCTGTGTATCTCTCTGCTTCAAATGTATTTCTTGTAAACAACATATTGTAAGATTCTGGTTTTAAATACACCCTCTTATTCACTTCTATTTTATGGGAGTTCATCCTATTCATATATGTAGTTATGATTTCTAACTGTGTATTTTCCCTCCATCCTATTCCCCCTAGCACTTTTCTCTTTTCCCCTGTCCCTCCTCACAAGTATTTTGCTTCTGAATACCACTTCCCTCAATTTGCCTTGCCTTCAATCAGCCCTTCTCCCTTTTTCTTTCCCTTTCCCCTCCTACTTCCCTATAGGGTAAGATAAATTCCTATACCAAAATAAGTGTGCATGTTATTCCTTCCTTGAGACATATCTGATGAGAATGAGGTTCAAGTAATACTCACACCCTTTCCTTCTTTTGCTCTACTGTAATAAGCCTTATGCATCTGCATACAATGTAATTCACCCTATCCTACCTCCCCCTTACCTTTTCTCCCAGTAGAGTCCTTTTTTACCCTTTATTTTTTATGTTATCACATCAAAGTCTACTTATACCCACACCCTCTTTATATGTATACTCTTTCTAACTCCTTAATAGAGATGCAGCCTTCAGGAGTTACAAATGTCATCTTCCTGCATAGGATGTAAACAATTTAACTTTATTGAACAATCTGTTTATTTTTCTTTCCTGTTTACCTTTTTATGCTTCTCTTGAGTTTGTTTGTGAAGATCATATTTTCTGTTCAGCTCTTGTCTGTTCATCAGAAAGTTTGAAAGTGCCCTATTTCATTGAATGTCCATTTGTCCCTAGAAAGATTATGCTTAATTTTGCTGGGTTGTTGACTCTTGGTTGTAATCAAAGGTTCTTCATGGTCAGGAATATCATGTTCCAAGCCCACTGATCCTTTAACATAAAAGCTGCTAGTTCCTGTGTAATCATGACAGTGACTCTTTGATATTTGAATTGTTTCTTTCTGGATGCTTGCAGTATTTTCTCTTTGACCTGATAATTCTGAAATTTTGCTACAATATTTCTTGGAGTTTTCTTTTGGGGATCTCTTTCAGAAGGTTATTGGTGGATTCTTTCAATGATTATTTTAATCTATTGCTCTAGGTTATCAGGGAAGTTGTCCTGGTTAATTTCTTTTTTCTCTTTTTTTCTTTTTTTCTTTTCAGTGTTGTCAGGTTGTTTTCCCTCTCTGCCCCTCCTACCACTCTCTTTCCCACCTCCCTCCCCAAGACTGATACAATTTTATATATACATTTCTACACATACATTTCTATTAAATACATTTTCACTGTAGTCATGTGGCACAGAAGAATTAAAATTAATGGGAGAAAACATATAACAAACCAAAACATAATACAAAAGAAGATGATCTACATCCTGCGATTGAATTCCATAATTTTTTCTCTGGATGTGAAGGCATTTTGCCTTAAAAGATCATTGGGGATTTTTTAGGTCCTTGCATTGCAATGAAGTCCTAAGTCTACCAGAAAAAATTCTCACACACTGTGGTTGTTGCTGTATACAAAGTTCTCCTGGTTCTGCTGCTTTCACTCAACATCATATCATATAAGTCTTTTCAGGCCTCTCTAAAGTCTTCTTGTTCATCATTTCTTATAGCATAATAGAATTCCATTACATCTATATACCACAATTTACTCGGTCATTCCCCAATTGGTGGGCATCCTCTTGATTTCCAGTTTTTAGTAAACACAAAGAGAGCTGCTATAAATATTTTTATACATGTGGGACCCTTTCCCATTTTTTATGATCTCTTGGGGATACAGTCCTAGAAGCAATATTGCTGGGTCAAAAGATATGTGCATTTTTGTAGCCCCTTAGGCATACTTCCTAATTGCTCTCCAGAATGGCTGGATCAGCTCATAGCTCTAACAACAATGAATTAGGGTTCCAATTCCCCCACAACTTCTCCAACATTTATCATCCTCCTGTTCTGTCATGTTAGCCAATCTGAGAGATGTGATGTAGTATCTCAGAGTTGTTTTGATTTACATCTCTCTAATAAATAGGGATTTAGAGCATTTTTTTCATATGACTATAGATATCTTTAATTTTTTCTTCTGAAAACTTCCTGTTCATATCCTTTGACCATTTATCAAGTGGGGAATGATTTCTATTCTTGTACATTTGATTCAGTTCTCTATATATTTCAGAAATGAAGTCTTTATCACAGACACTAGATGCAAAAATTCTTTCCCAGAAGATGGCTGACTAGAAAAACACACTTACGCAGGGTCCATCCACCCCACAGCCCATAAAATACCTGTAGAGAGGAAATCTCAACAAATTTTTGGAGCAGCAGAAGTGAAGAACAGAGGGGAGGAGATTTCCACCCCATGGTGACCTGAAAGGCCTACAGAAACATCGGTTGTACCAGCCATGGACTAGAGCACTGAGCCCAGCACAGCCTTGGCCCCCAGGCACAGCGTGAAGAGACTCTGGGAGGAGGACACCTCTGGGGCAGAGTCTCCATTCGTAGTAGCGGGTCCTCAGATCCCTTGGCCCACAGGTGCTAAAGGTCGGTGACAGGGTTTTATCAGCTGGCAAGAAAGGGACAAGGGCCTTCCCATAGTTCTAGCAGCAGGCAACAGCCACAGAGGTTGCACAGCAGCCCGTAGGGAAGCTCCATTGTTGGAGTGTAAAAACCCCTGGGGACATTGAAGAGCTGAGTCTTACCACAGCCCCGGGGTAGAGGTCCTGGCCAATGTAGTCTTTGCCGCACATGGAATGGTGGCCCTGCCCATCCAGCTTATCTGGAAATAAGCCCCCAGTGCTGCCTTGGCAGAACTGGAGGCCAAGTGGTTGTGGAGAGGTATCTGCTAAGATTCTGGGCACAAAAATCTCTCTCTGCATCCAGACCAATACACACTTGATTGTGCCACTTTGGAGGAACTGAGATCTCACAGATTCCCAGAGTATACCCTACTCTTGACAAAGGACCCAAAAGTCAAGTAACTGGTTGGGAAAATGCCCGAAAAGGGGGGGGAATAAGACCACAGAAGGTTACTTTCTTGGTGAACAGATATCTCCTCCCATCCTTTCAGATGAAGAAGAACAATGTTTACCATCAGGGAAAGACATAGAAGTCAAGGTTTCTCTATCTCAAACATCCAAAATAAATATTCAATGGGCTCAGGCCATGGAAGAGCTCAAAAAGCATTTTGAAAATCAACTTAGAGAGGTGGAGGAAAAATGGGGAAGAGAAATGAGAGAGATGCAAGAAAAGCATAAAAAGCAGGTCAACACCTTGTTAAAGGAGACCCCAAAAAATGCTAAAGAAAATAACACCTTGAAAAATAGGCTCACTCAATTGGCAAAAGAGGTTCAAAAAGCCAATGAGGAGAAGAATGCTTTCAAAAGCAGAATTAGTCAAATGGAAAAGGAGGTTCAAAAGCTCACTAAAGAAAATAGTTCTTTAAAAATTAGAATGGAACAGATGGAGGCTATTGACTTTATGAGAAACCAAGAAATCACAAAACAAAACCAAAAGAATGAAAAAATGGAAGAGAATGTGAAATATCTCATTGGAGAAACAACTGACTTGGAAAATAGATCCAGGAGAGACAATTTAAAAATCATGGGACTGCATGAAAGCCATGATCAAAAAAAGAGCCTAGACATCATCTTTCATGAAATTATCAAGGAAAACTGCCCTGATATTCTAGAACCAGAGGGCAAAATAAATATTGAAAGAATCCATTGATCACTGCCTGAAAGAGATCCAAAAAAAGAAACTCCTAGGAACATTGTAGCCAAATTTCAGAGTTCCCAGGTCAAGAAGAAAATATTGCAAGAAGCTAGAAAGAAACAATTTGAGTACTGTGGAAATACCGTCAGGATAATGCAAGATCTATCAGCTTCTACATTAAGCCATTGAAGGGCATGGAATATGATATTCTAGAAGTCAAAGGAACTAGGACTCAAACCAAGAATCACCTACCCAGCAAAACTGAGTGTAATACTTCAGGGGAAAATATGGTCTTTCAATGAAACAGAGGACTTTCAAGCATTCTTGATGAAAAGACTAGAGCTGAAAACAAAATTTGATCTTCAAACACAAGAATCAAGGAAGCATGAAAAGGCAAACTGCAAAGAGAAGTCATAAGGGACTTACTAAAGTTGAACTGTTTACATTCCTACATGGAAAGACAATATTTGTAACTCTTGAAACTTTTCATTATCTGGATAGTTGGTGGGATTACGCACACACATACACAGAGAGAGAGAGAGAGAGAGAGAGAGAGAGAGAGAGACAGAGACAGAGAGACAGAGAGACAATGAGCACAGAGTGAATTGAAAAGGATGGGATCATATCTTTAAAAAAAATGAAATTAAGGGGTGAGAGAGAAATATATTGGAAGGAGAAAGGGAAAAATGGAATGGGGCAAATTATCTCTCATAAAAGAGGCAAGCAAAAGCTTTACAGTGGAGGGAAAAAGAGGGGAGGTGAGAGAAAAATATGAAGCTTACTCTCTTCACATTCGACTAAAGGAAGGAATAAAATACATGCTCATTTTGGTATGAAAATCTTATCTTATAATACAAGAAAATGGGGGAGAAAGGGATAAGCAGCATGGGGGGATGATGGAAGGGAGGTCAGTGGGAGGAGGGAGCAATTTGAAGTCAACACTCTTGGGGAGGGACAGGATCAAAGGAGAGAACAGAAGCAAGGGGGGGGCAGGATAGGATGGAGGGAAATATAGTTAGTCTTACACAACATGACTATTATGGAAGTCATTTGCAAAACCACACAGATATGGCCCATATTGAATTGCTTGCCTTCCCAAAGGAAATGGGTGGGGAGAGAGGGATGAAGAGAAGTTGGAAGTCAAAGTTTTAGGAACAACTATCGAGTATTGTTCTTACTACTAGGAAATAAGAAATATAGGTAATGGGGTATAGAAAGTTAACTGGCCCTACAGGACAAAAGAGAAGATGGGGACAAGGGAAGGGAGGCATGATAGAAGAGAGGGCAGATTGGTGATAGGGGCAATTAAAATGCTTGGTGTTTTGGGGTGGGGGGAGGGGAGAAATGGGGAGAAAATTTGAAACCCAAAATTTTGTGAAAATGAATGTTAAAAGTTAAATAAATAAATTTTTAAAAATTCTTTCCCAGTTTTCTGCTTCCCTTCTAATCTTGGTTACATTGGGTTTGGTTGTGCAAAATCTTTTCAGTTTAATGTAAACAAAATTGCCCATTTTGTTCTTCATAATGCTTTCTATCTCTTCTTTAGTCAAAAATTCTTCCCTTCTCCATAAATCTGATAAACACACTATTCCTTGCTCCACTAATTTCTTTACAGTATCAATCTTTATACCTAGATCATGTAACCATTTGGATTTTATTCTCATGTATGGTGTCAGGCATTGGTCTATGCCTCATTTCTGCCACACTGTTATCCAGTTTTCCCAACAATGAGTTCTTATCCCAGAAACTGGGGTCCTTGGGTTTATCAAACAATAGATTGCTATATTCATTGACTACTGTGTCTTGACTTGAGTACCTAGCATATTCCACTGCTCTACCCTTGTGTTTCTTAGCCTGTACCAACTGGTTTTGAAAATTGCTGCTTTATAATACAACTTGAGATCTGGTAGAGCTAGGCCACCTTCCCTAGCATTTCTTTTCATTAGTTCCCTTGCTATTCTGGACGCTTTGTTCTTCCAGAAGAATTTTGATATTATTTTATCCAGCTCTAGAAAATAATTATCTGATAATTTGATTGGTGTGTCACTAAATAAGTGAATTAATTTACGTAGAATTATCATTTTTATTATATTTTTTTGGCCTACCCACAAGCAACTGATGTTTTTCCACTTACTTAGATGTGACTTTATTTGTGTGAAAAATATCTTGTAGTTGTGTTCATATAGTTCCTGGATTTGTTTTGGCAAGTACACTCCCAAATATTTTATAGTGTCTGCCTTAGCTTTAAATGGAATTTCTCTTTCTATCTCTTACTGTTGGGCTTTCTAAGTAATATATAGAAATGCAGAAGATTTGTGTGGGTTGATTTTGTAACCTGCAACTTTGCCAAAGTTGTTTATTATTTCAAGTAGTTTTTTACTTGAATCTCTGGGATTCTCTAAGTATATCATCATATCACCTGCAAAGAGTGATAATTTAGTTTCTTCTTTGTCTATTCTAATTTCTTCAATTTATTTCTCTTCTCTTGATCATACAACTAACATTTCTAGTACCAAATTGAATAATAGTGGTGATTATGGCCATTCTTTTCACCCCTGATCTTATTGGAAATGCATCTAACTTATCTCCATTGCATATAATGCTTACTGAAGGTTTGCAGTAGATACTACCTATTAATTTATGGAAAGCTCCATTTATTCCTCTCTCTCCAGTGTTTTCAATAGGAACGGGTGTTGTAGTTTGTCAAAAGCTTTTTCCGCATCTATTGAGATAATCATGTGGTTTCTATTAGGTTTGTTGCTGATATGATCAATAATGCTGATAGTTTTCCTAATATTGAACCATACCTGCATTCCTGGTATGGATTCTACTGATCATAATGTATCATTCTCATGATAAGCTGCTGGATTCATTTTGATAAAATCTTATTTAAAATTTTTGCATCTATACTCATTAGAGAAATTGGTCTATAATTTTCTTTCTCTGTTTTGGCTCTTCCTGGTGTAGGTATCAAAACCATATTTGTATCATAAAAAGAATTTGAGAGGGCTCCTTCTTCCCCAATTTTCCCAAATGGTCTACATAATATTGGAACTGGCTGTTCTTTAAAAGTTTGATAGAATTCACTTGTGAATCCATCTGGCCCTGGAGATTTTTTCCTAGGGATTTCATTGATTGCTGGTTCAATTTCTTTTTCTGTGAAGGGTTATTTCAGTTTTTAACTATCTCTTTTGGTAATTTGTGCAATTAATATTTTTTAAAATAATCTTCCATCTCATTTAGATTGTCTAATTGATGGGCATAAAGTTGGACAAAGTAGTTTTTAATTATTGTTTTAGTTTCCTCCTCATTGGAGGAGAGTTCACCCCTTTCATTTTTAATATTAGTAATTTGGTTTTCTTCTTTCTTTTTTTTAAATCAAATTGACCAAAGATTTATCTATTTTGTTGGGTTTTTTTCATAAAACCAACTCTTAGTTTAATTTATTACATCAATAGTTTTCTTAATTTCAATTTTATTAATCTCTCCTTTGGTTTTCAGTATTTCTAATTTGATGTTTACTTGGGGATTTTCAATTTGTTCTTTTTTGAGCTTTTTTTAAGCTGCATGCCCAATTTATTGATCTCCTCTTTCTCTATTTTATTCATGTAGGCATTCAAAGAAATAAAGCTTCCCCAAGAAGTGCTTTTGCAGTAGCCCATAAGATTTCATAAGTTGTCTCATTATTGTCATTCTCTTTAATGAACTTGTTGATTATTTCTATGATTTGTTGTTTAACCTATGCATTCTTTAGAATTAGATCATTTAGTTTCCACTGAATTTTTGGTCTATCTTTCCATGGCCTTTTGTTACATATAATTTTTATTGCATTATGATCTGAGAAGACTGCATTGACTATGTCTGCCATTCTCCACTGGATTGTGAGGATTTTATGTGAGGATTTTAGTACATGGTCAATTTTTGCATATGTGCCATGTACCACTGAGAATAAAGGTATATTCCTTTCGATCCCCTTTCAATTTTCTCCAGAGATCTATCATATCTATCTTATCCAGAGTTTTATTCACCTCCTTAACTTCTCTCTTGTTTATTTCAATATTAGATTTATCAGGTTCAGAGAGGGGAAGGCTGAGGTCCCCCACTAGTATAATTTTGCTGTCTATTTCTTCCTATAACTCCCTTAACTTCTCCTCTAAAAATTTGGATGCTATACCACTTGGAGCATATATGCTTAGTAATGATATTGCTTTGTTGTTTATGGTGCCTTTTAACAGGATATACTTTCCTTCCTTATCTCTTTTGATTTTATCTTTTTCTGCTTTTGCTTTGTCTGAGATTAGGATTGCTAGCCCTGCTTTTCTTACATCAGCTAAAGCACTATATATTGTGCTCCAGCCTTTTACTTTTACCCTGTGTATATCCCCCCATTTCAAATATATTTCTTGTAAGCAACATATTGATAGATTATGGCTTTTAATCCATTCTGCTATCTATCTCTGTTTTATGGGGAAGTGCATCTCATTCACATTCACAGTTATGATTACTATCTGTGTCTTTCCCTCCATCCTCTTTCCCCCCATTTGTGCTTTTAATTCTCCCTTCCCCTCCAAAATAGTTTTAATTTTTGACCACCACCCCTGCAGTCTTCCCTTCCTTCTTTAAGCCCCCCTTCCTTTTATTCCCCTTTGCCCTTACAACTTCTTCCCTCCCATTTCATCTCCCCTCCCATTTCTTTACCCCTTCCCCTCCTACTGCCATAGAGCCAGTTAGATTTCTATACTTAATTTTGTTGTTCCCTCCTTGAAACAAATCAGATGAGAGTACCTCTCAAACTCCTCTTTCCCTCTACCGTAATATAATTTTGTACTTCTTCCTGTGATGTAATTTACTTTTTTCTGTCTCCTCCTTTTCACAACTCCTGATAAAATCCCTTTGCATGCTTAAATCACATTTTTATCATTATATCATTTACTTTATATGCTCTCCCTCTATCTATGTATATCCCTTTTATATTTCATAATAGACACACAATTCTCAAGAGTAACAAATATCATCTTCCCTTGTAGGGAGGTAAACAGTTTGCCCAAACTGAGTAACAAGTTTTTCTTTTCCTCTGTTTACCTTTTTTATACCTCTCTTGAGTCCTGCATTTAAAGACTGTATTTTCTATTGAGTTCTGGCCTTTTTTATCAGGAAGGTCTGGAAATTCCTTATTTCATTGAATGCCCATCTCCTTGCCTGAAATGTTATGCTGAACTCTGCTGGGTAATTGATCCTTGGTTGTAGTCCCAGTTCCTTGCCTTATAGAATTACTTTGATCTTTTCATGTAGAAGCTACAAGGTCCTGTGTGATCCTGAATATAACTCCTCAATATTTGAATGTTTTTTTTCTGGCTGCCTGTAGTATTTTCTCCTCCACTTGATAGTTCTGGAATTTGGCAACAATATTTCTTGGGGTTTTTCGTTTGGGATCCCTTTTGGGAGGTGTACAGTGGCTTCTTTCAATGTACTTTGCCCTCTGGATCTAGGACTTCTGGGCAGTTTCCCTTGGTGATTTCTTGGAAGGTATTGTCCAGACTCTTTTTTTAATCATGGATTTCTGGTAGGCCAACAATTCTTAAGTTTTCTCTCCTGGATTTATTTTCTAAGTAAGTTGTTTTTCCAATTAGATATTTCACATTTCTCTCTATCTTTTCATTCTTTAAATTTTATTTGACTGGCTTTTGATGTCTCATAGAGTCATTTGCTTCTACTTGTCCAATTCTAATTTTCATAAAATTGTTTTCTTCATTTAACTTTTTCATCTCCTTTTCCATCTGTCCAATTGTTCCTTTTAAGTAATTATTTTCTCCAGTTAGGTTTTGTTCTTCCTTTTCCATTTGTCCAATTTTCCTTTTTAAAGAACTGTTCTCTTCAGTGAATTCTTTCTTCATACTTTTAAAATCATTTGTCATTTTTGCTTCTGTTACCTTCTTCAGCTCTTCCAAGAGTGCTCTTTGTGCAGGTGAACAGTTCATAGTCCCTTCTGAAGTTTCAGATTGGAGTACAGTCTCAATATTAACCTCTTTGGTATTTGTGTTTTGGTCCTTGTACACATAGAAAGATTCTATGGTCTTTTCCTTCCTCCTTTGCTTCTTACTCATGATGGTGAGGCTTTATGTGTTGTGGTCTCTAATTCTTTCATCTAGAAGTTAAAGAACCTGGTGCTAATCTGGCTGGTGTGAGAAAGCAAAGGCTGGGTGAATTCTCTTTGTACTTCCCCCAGATTCGCCCTATAGCTAGCTTGTTAAGTGTGGGAGAAGAGTGGTCTATTCACTGGAGATCTCCTCAGCTGAGCTAAAGCAAAGGCAAGGTCAGGGCTTAATGATCCTGGCTGCAATAATGTCTTCCTGTTTCCCCTGGAGCACTGAGGCACCTGGGTCTTGGTGTTGGTTGTGAGGCTCCATGCCCCTGGAACTCCAGTCCTCCACCACAGTAAGAGGAATACTCCTTAGCGATTTTTCTAGCCTCAGGTCCTGTGAGACTTTTTGTCCCTTCTGCTGATCCCACTGATCCAGGATTTTTCTTGAGAAATATTTTATGGTTCTTTCAAGGTCAACAAGGGGAGGGGGAGAGAGAATTTACTGATCACTCCACCATTTTGGCTCCCGAAAGTTCAAGTAGGTGACTTACACATATTTAATCTGCATGCTGAAAATCTCAGGCACAGCTCCTGCTGATACCTGGGGATAATTCTGTGACTCTCACTCACTCAGCTCCACTGCACTCCGGTCCTGAGATGCTGTCCCACCATGCTGTTGCTTCCTCAGATTTCCCTGGGTCTTTCCTGGTTGGCCCTGCCACAGTCGGACATACTGCACTGTGTGCTGTGTGCTCCTTCACCCCCGTGGAACAAATTCTTCCCATCAATCTTCCAGTTGGGCCTGGTCTGTGGATCTGCCGCAGTCTGTCTCCTATTGAATTCTGCACCTCCAAAATTTGGTCAGATTCTCTTTTTATGAGTATGTGAAGGAGTTTGTGTAAGAGTGTAGGTACATAGTTGCTCTAGCTCCACCATCTTGGCTCCACCCCTCAGTCGTGTTTAATTTCTTGAAAGATGTTGTCCATGATTTTTGTTTTGGTCATGGTACATTTCAGGTAGTCCAATAATTCTTAAATTATCTCTTCTGGATCTATTTTCCAAGTCAGTTGATTTTTTTCTGAATGAGGTATTTTATATTTTGTTCTATTTTTTCATTCTTTTGATTTTGTTTGACTGATTCTTAATGTCTTATGGAGTCATTTGTTTCTACTTGCCCTATTCTAATTTTTAAGGAATTATTTTCTTCAGTTAGTTTCTGTACCTCCTTATCCATTTAACCATTTTTGCTTTTTAAGAGGTTTTTTTTTTCAGTCAAATTTTGTCCTTCCTTTTCCAAGCTGTTGACTCTCTCTTGCATATCTCTTTTTCTTTTCATAATTTTTCTTCTACCTCTCTTATTTGACTTTTAAAATCCTTTATGAGCTCTTTCAAGAAGATTTTTTGGTCTTGAGATCAATTTATATTCCCCTTTGAGGTTTCATATGTAGGCATTTCGACAACATTGTCCTCTTCTGAGCTTGTGTTTTAATCTTCCCTGTCACCATCTTGGCTTCTATGATCAAGGCTCTCTTTGTTTCCTGCTCATTCTTGCTTATTTCATGGTTTTTAAAGTTGAGCTTTCTTTCAGAGGCATAAGGGACACTGCCCCAGACTTCTTGTACTAGGGTCCAGGGCCCTGGTCACTGACTTTCTTCACTGAGGCTTCAGGTTCAGTCAGCTTGATTACTATGCTGGAGTGGTCTGTCCTACTCACACCTACTGTTGCTTGAGTCTCAGGGCTGGCAAGTGCCTTCATTTCTGGGGCTAGAGGCTTCACAGCTGGCATACTGTGTCACTGGCCTACTGACTCAAGACTAAAATCTCTAAAATTTGGCCTAAATTTGTGCTTTGGCTAAGAACTTCACACTGGTTTGCACAGATACCATCTGGCCTGGGCTGTACTCCTCTTTTACCCAAGTGAGACAGGATCTTCCTGAAGTTTCTAAATTATCTTAAGCTGGAAAGTTGTTTCACTCCATCTTTTGGTAGGTTCTATTGCTCCAGAATCCATTTCATTTGACCCTTCTTATTAGAGCAAAGAATGTGCCTGCACATCCATTCCCTACTAAACATACCTTTAATTTACAGCTTAAGGGAGGTTTTGAAATGATTTAGTCCAACTCTTCATTCTACAGATCTAACTGAAGCCCAGAAAGTGAAGGTCACAAAGGAACTAAATAACTAAGTCTAGATTTGAATCCAGGTCCTTTGGATCCAAACTCAACCTTCTCTCCATTATGCCATATTGCCTTTCAATAAAAGACTGGAATATTTCTAGTCTTCTGTTAGAGCAAGACTATAATGCAACATCTGTTGAGAGGAATTATAGTCTATATGAAATTTTAAACATATGGAGTACAATTTTATATAATCTTATTTTAGAATTTTTGTGTGTTATAAAATTATGCTTCCTGTTTTAACTAATTCATATAATTTACTAGGTACACACATGGATTACTGGTTTGGGGAATCTTCAACAGGGTGGAACTTAACTAAAATACCTTGATGGGCATTTCTCTCTCATCTCAGCAGCTATTCTTGGTACCATTTTTTGTCATTTTATGGGAAACAAATGTTAGAGCAATATGCAAGCTATGTCATGAACACTCTGGTAACAATCATTGGAAATCTAAGGTTTATCCTAGGGAGAGTCTTTATTCACATCTATACCTCTATTACTCTTTCTTTTTCACACAACGTCTACTTCCGGAATTCATGGGCACTTCCATATGGGGATAGTTGCCAAATGGATGGGATCAAAGGCTAAGGTCAAAAGGAGAGGTATAAAAGGGCATGAAGCACTGAGCCAAGAAAGTCTTTAATGAGAAAGTTGAGTCAAGAGAGAGAAATATGTCAACTAAATTAAAGAAGTAAAAGTAAAAGTAGGTTCAGCAAAATTGGGAGGTTAGCAGCATTTTTGTTATCTCCCCATCACCTTCTCTGCTCCATGCAGCCCATTTGTGATATTCACTACAGTGCTTTTCCCTAATGGAAAAATGGCCTTACAGATTACATATGTGAAAGTTTTCATAAAGTCTAAAGGTCGATAGAAATGTAAAATCCTATTAACACAAAGAAACAAATCACAAATGATAGTATTTCAGGAATCATTAACAGACTGGTAGAGAAATGGGTCTTTTTAACACCACTTAAATCAGCCTCTGAATATTGCTATTTATAGCCCCAATGTATTGGTTCAGTCCTGACTAAATAGAGAAAGGCAGGCAGACTAAGAACAATAGACAGCAAATGTAATAAAGATATATTGTACTCCCTTCCTGCTACCTCCCCTAGCAAGGAGGAAGATTTAGTGATGAAACTGAGGCAATGGAAAGGAAACAATATACCTAAGAGACTGGAGACAATGAGATATAGTAAAGAACCTTAGGTTTGGAGAAAGGAGACCCCTCTCCTGAGTTTAAATCTTGGCTCAGCTACTTACTGTGACCCTGAACAGGCATTTTTTGTCTCTGAACCTCAACTTCCTCATCTGCAGAATAGAGATAATAATACTGGTGACCCTTTGGCAGCATGATATCATGGATAGATGGGGCAGCTAAGTGGTTCAATCCTAAAGTCAGAAGGATTCAGCTTCCTGAGTTCAAATCTGATCTCAGGTACTTACTAGTTGTATGACCCTGTGCAAGGCACAGATCCTTTAACCTTCTTTGCCTCAGTTTCTTCATCTGTAAAGCTGAAAGAGAAAATGGTAAGCCACTTCAACATCTTTGCCAAGAAAATTTTAAATGGAGTCACACAGAATTAAACACAACTAAAAATGACTGAACAATGAAATCATGAATAGAAAGCTGATTTTAAACTCATGCAACTTAAGTTTAGGATCTGACTCTCATAAACACTACCTGCATGATGTTAATCATGTCATTTAACTTCTCAGTATCATAGAAAATTCCCTATAACTATAGGTTAGAGATGAGTAGTCAGTCTGTATTAGTGGAGAGGTTCTAAACCAACAGTTCTCCTAATGAAGTGTAAGTTTGGATAAAATAATGGGTAGGGATTAGAACTGGATTTATCAGTATAAGAATTTCCCCATACCTAGGTAGATGGACACCTTCTTCTCAACTTATCTCTTAGAAATAAGTTTCCTAGAGAAGTTAAGTGATTTGCTCAGGGTCACATAACCTATATGTGGCAGTGGTGAGTAAAATCAAATTAAAAGTAATCTACCTCACAGAGTCGCTTTAAGGCATGCGGTTTGTAAACTGCTTGTCCAGTTTGTTAAAGCTTCTTTCGATTTGATATTGAAAGTGAAGAGCAAGCTCATCTTAGAATTTCATAAGCATTTATTATGGATTCACAAAATATATATATATATGCATAAATGTATGCATATTTGCATGCATATAGACATAGATGATATAAAACAAGGTGAACTTGTAAAGACATGTATATGTATATATATATACATATGCATTCATATATGATATGTGTAAATGTATATGTAAATGACAAATAAAAATCAGCTTATATTAAAATACATATGCTCCCCAAGTGGTAAGGAAAATTATTAGCACCACAAAGATGAGCTGCAGTAGAATGAGAAAACTACTGATGTATCATTGAATGAAAGTTAATGTTTCTCTCTCTCTCTCTCTCTCTCTCTCTCTCTCTCTCTCTCTCTCTCTCTCTCTCTCTCTCTCTCTCTCTCTCTCTCTTCCTCCCTGTCTCATTCCCTCCCTCCCCTCCCTCCAAACGGTCCTTCTAGCCATCACCAAGTTTAAGCATGCCTATCTCTGGCAATTCAGTCAACTTACAAAGGCCAAACAACACACAGATCAGAAATAACTAGCCAAATGGCTTGACAAGATAATGCTGAAGTTCATTTTTTACTACTTCTCCTAGTGACCATAATAATTCCAAGTGGTCTAGCCCAATACTGTACTTTACCTATTTGTTGACATAATCTAACCTATTCATTGTATATTTCATTGGGATTGCAATGTCAGCCTGAAATTACTTCATACTTATTTTACACTTATTTTGCATATACACATATGTGGACATATTGTTTCCCTGAATAGAATTTAAATAATACAAGCTCTGTTTAATTTTTGTCTTATATCCAAAGTGCTCAGCACAGTATAAAGTAGGTACTTAATGAATGCTGGATTGACTGCTTGGCTCTGACCAATCAATCAGTAATGAAGAGAGTGAAAATGCCTCAGTTTGATTCTGCCATGGCCAAGTTAAAAATGTGAATGTTATAAATGTTAAATTAGTCAAGACCCATGCTACCCCACCCATCTTCCTGAATGAGTACATCCATTCAGCTCAAAATTTTATGCTGGGCCTGGGGATGGTCAATGAAAGAATGAGTACACCAGCACCAGCACCCAACAACTATGCCTATCTGGACTAAAATTGTGTTTCATTTCCAATTACACTAAGCATCTTAACATTTGCCCTACCACAGTCACCTCCTCCCTCCAATTTCCACCTAGTGATCTGGGAACAGGAATTAAATCAATACTACTCTTGCTTTTGGAAAAAGGCAAATATGCTTCACTGGTTATCACTTGACCATAGGTGTTAAAATTCCCCATTAAAATGTGAGTTGCCTATCTCATTTTTCTTTTGTATTCCCAGTGCCTAGCACAGAACCCAGAATATATTAGATGATTATTGGATGTTTTTTATTCACTCATCCAACTATTCATGAGCAATGACTGTATTACAAAAAAAAAAAATAGTTTCATCTACCCAATAAAGCTGTGTGTAAATGTCAATTATCCTAATTACTTCAAGGACCTGTAATTTTGTTGGTATTAGTACTCCTTCCACCAATGCAGATCACAATCCCTCTATATTGTAATCTCTCTATAATATGTATAGTAAGATATAAATATATAGTGATAGATGACATATATCTAATATTAAAAATGAATTTATCTGTGGCTTACCTGTTCACTTGGCTCTCAAAACTTAGCTAAGCCAAATTGTCATTAAATAACAGACTTCCAGTCAAGCTTTAGGTTCATACAAGGAGACTTTTGTGTAGGAATTGAGTGAGTTTATGTACCATTAGAGTAAACTTCAAGACATCAGAATCATAGCCAAACTATCATAAGGCACTGAATAGAACTTTCATGAAGAAATTTGGATAAGCTATAAAAACTACTTTAGTTATGAAGACCTAAATACACTTAGTTCAGTAGAAAAAGCATTGAATAGAGTCAGGAGAGACCTGGCTTAAATCTTAGCTCCAATACTTAGCATTTGTGTGACATTGGACAATTCTCTTAGCCTCAGGTTCTTTATCTATAGAACTGGTGTAACAATTCATGGACTATCTACTTTGCATGGCTATTGTGAGGAAAAGGTACTTTGAAAACTATGAAGTATTATATCAAAATATTAAATATATAATATATTAAGATCTATATCTGTAGGCTATACTTAGTCAGAAATTACTGATCCTAAAAAAATCATATAATAATAGGATCTTAGATCTAGAGTTGAAAGGAGCCTTATAAATCTTCTACTCTAACTCCTTCATTTTGTTGATGAAGAAATTGTGATTCAGACGTATCAGATGCTTTCCTGATCATCCAGCAAAGTTAAGTTCCGAATCCAAGTCCCAGGTATCCAAATCCTCCATTATACCTACTGTCCCACATTGCCAGCTGACCAAATAGACTAAAAGAGAATAAGAGGTTTAGATTTTGTTGTGGTTTGTTTTGGTCATCATTTGGGATTTGGCTTCTAGGTTTTTGAAATTAATTTCCTTTAGTCCAACCACTGGGGCTGTTAGGTGGCACAGTAGAGTTAGGAAGGCTTGAGTTCAAATCCTGACTTGTATGCTGTATGATGCTATATAACACTGAACAAATAACTTAATCATTCTGTTCCTCAATTTCCTCCTCTGTAAAACTGGAAGAATAATAACATGTACCTCACAGAGATTTTTTTCAAAGAAAAACTTCAATAACATTTGTAAAATGCCTTACAATCCTTAAACTGCTATGTAAATGCTACCTTCCATTATTATTGAAGTCACAAATTATCAAGATATGTGAAAGGGGAAAGATATCAAAGAACTATAAAAAAAGTCAAACTACGAAAAATTAAATAAATAACACTATCAATAAAAGTTCTAAAAAGAACATCAATAACTGTTGATGCATAGGTCTTACAAAACCTTTATAAGATTACCTACATGTGCATCAAGGGAATTATATGGCAGACCATATCTTTATGGTCACATGACTGAGAAGAGGAGAGAATATGAAATTCTGCTGTTAGCAATATCCACTCTAGATATTAAAAGTAAAAATCCATTTGACTGGAGTGAGCAAAACACAGTTTTAAAAGCATTTCTCCAAGGAAGTGCATACTGTACATTCTTTAAGATCATAAGATTCTTTGTCAGGTGCAACCATAGAGATGATTTGGTTAAGTGATCCTCTCATTACCGCTAGCAAGTGAAACATAAAAGGGAGATAAATAGTGGGAAATAGAGAATAGTTTTAAACTATAAGAAGGGTTGCAATACACTCCATTAGGTTTCATACTCTTGTTTCTGTCATAGACCCCTTGGGCAGTTTGATAAAGTCTCAGGACCCTTTCTCAGAATGTTTTTAAATAAAACAAAATACGTAAGATTACAAAGGAAACCAACTATATTGAAATACAGTTGGTGATCAAAATATAAAGAAAAAAGTTCACCGAATCCAAGTTTAGAGCTCCTGCTGATGTGGTAATTTCTGCATTTATTGAACACTTACTCTGCTGTTATAGGCACTCTGCCAAAGAGATCATAGAACAAGTCTAGCATCGGAACAAAATGGAAACATACTTCCTTGAAGAGGGCAAGGAGGTACAGACGTTCCTCTGTGTGGATGATCTTAGGCTGATTCCATCAAACTCTAGAATGCTGCAGGGCCTCTTCAGTGAGACAAGACCAACAATCTTCATCACAGGAAAAACAAATAGACAAGTATATCCATTGCCCAAATGGGGCCATGAAATTGCATTGCTAACCCACTAAGTAAGTCCATTGGTAATATACCTTGTGTAGGTTATAAAGTTAACTGGACTCAGAATTTAATAAGAGGAAAAGAGCTAGTGGGCCTGGGGTCAGGAGGATCTGAATTTAAATCCATCCTTAGATAGGTACTAGCTGGGTGACTTTGGACAAGCCAATTAACTTCTATCTGCCTCAGTTTTCTCAACTGTGAAATGGGAACAATAATAATTTCTACATTCCAAGATTATTGAGGGAATCAGGTAAGATAATACTGCAAAACATCCTTAGCAGAGTGCCTTGCACACAGTAAGTGCTATGTAAGTGATTGCTAGCTATTGTAATTTTGTTATTACATAGTAAAAGACCTAGAAGATGTTTTCTAGTACATTGGCTGGATTCCTTTTTGAAGATTTGTAGGAGGAGATAGATAAGAGTCTCATTGAGTGTAAAAGATAGTTTGTGATCTGCCTCATTGGAGGAAATTTCCACTTCAATTTCCATCAATCAATCAACAATTATTTTCTAAGTACCCACTATATGTCAGGCAATATTCCAAAGATTAGGATACAAAGTCAAAAACCTGCCCTCAAGGAGCTTACACATTCTGCCAGGGGAGACTACCTATACATATGTAAATATAAGCATAATAGATATGAAATAATTTCTTGGGAGGTGGACATGAGCAGTTAGGATCAGGAAGGTACTTATGTAAAAAGTGACATGAGCTGAGTTATGAAGGAGACTAGGACATCTATGAGGTGACATAAGGAGAGAGTACATTCTAGGACTGAGGGATATTTAGTGCAAAGGAATAGTCAATTAGTATTTATTTAGTGCCTTCTTTGTAGCAGACACTAGGCTAAGTGAATTACGTGCCAGATTTTGTTCTAAGGAAAAGACAGGTAATAGGATCTTGTGTATAAGGAACATCAATAAACCTGTTTGATTGGATCATAGAGTGCCTGAGGAGAGTAAGATGTGAAAAGTTTGGAAAGGTACATTGAGAGGAAGTTGTGAAGGACTTTAAATGCCAAACACAGAAGTATATATTTGATCCCATTTCCACAATATTTTGGGTTCCAAATTTTCTCCCCCTTTCTCACCGAGCATTCTAATTACCCCTATCACCAATCTGTCCTCCCTTCTAACATCCCTCCCTTCCCTTATCCCCATCTTCTCTTTTATCCTGAAGGGCAAGATAAATTTCTATACCCCATTATATGTATTTCTTATTTCCTAGTTGCAAGAACAATTCTCAACAGTTGTTCCTAAAACTTTGAGTTCCAGCTTCTCACCTTCCCTCCCTCCCCATCCATTCCCTTTGGGAAGGCAAGCAATTCAATATAGGCCATATCTGTGTGGTTTTGCAAATGACTTCCATAATAGTCGTGTTGTGTAAGATTAACTGTATTTCCTTCCATCCTATCCTGCCCCCTGTTTCTTCTATTCTCTCTTTTGATCCTATCCCTCCCCAAGATTGCTCTCTCTTCCCACTGCCCTCGTTTCCATTATCCTGCCCACCCTGCTTATCCCCTTCTCCCGCACTGTCCTGTATTGTAAGATAAGTTTTCATACCAAAATGAGTGTGTATTTTATTCCTTCCTTTAGTTAAATGCGATGAGAGTAAGCTTCATGATTTTTTCCTCTCACCACCCCCATTTTTCCCTCCACTGAGAAGTTGTTTACTTGCCTCTTTTATGAGAGATAATTTGCCCCATTCCATTTCTCCCTTTCTCCTCCCAATATATTTCTCTCTCTGCTTAATTTCATTATTTTAAGATGTGCTCTCGGTTCAGTCAGGCAGAGAGGGAGACGCTTCTGGAAGAACCATCGC
Organism: Bettongia penicillata ogilbyi; assembly: GCA_023548195.1. Taxonomy (NCBI): domain Eukaryota; kingdom Metazoa; phylum Chordata; class Mammalia; order Diprotodontia; family Potoroidae; genus Bettongia; species Bettongia penicillata. The sequence goes on from JAJHZJ010000371.1 coordinate 6,587,482, forward strand.
GATGGCCGCCCAAGGAGAACCCCAAGTGCAGTTCAAACTTGTATTAGTTGGAGATGGAGGTACTGGGAAAACCACATTTGTAAAACGTCACTTGTCTGGTGAATTTGAGAAGAAGTATGTAGCCACCCTGGGTGTTGAGGTCCATCCTCTTGTGTTCCATACTAACAGAGGTCCTATTAAATTCAACGTATGGGATGCAGCTGGCCAAGAGAAATTTGGTGGTTTGAGAGATGGTTATTACATCCAAGCTCAGTGTGCCATTATAATGTTTGATGTAACATCAAGAGTTACTTACAAGAATGTACCTAACTGGCAGAGATCTGGTACGAGTATGTGAAAATATCCCTATAGTGTTGTGTGGCAACAAAGTGGATATTAAGGACAGAAAAGTCAAGGCAAAATCAATTGTCTTCCATAGGAAGAAGAATCTCCAGTACTATGACATCTCAGCCAAAAGTAACTACAACTTTGAGAAGCCCTTCCTTTGGCTTGCTAGAAAACTTATTGGAGACCCTAATTTGGAGTTTGTTGCCATGCCTGCTCTTGCACCTCCAGAGGTTGTCATGGATCCAGCACTGGCCGCACAGTATGAGCAGGACTTACAGATTGCTCAGACAACTGCGCTCCCTGATGAAGATGATGACCTGTAAGGGAATGAAGCTAGAGCCCAGCGTCAGAGGTCTAGTTTTATAGGCAACTGTCCTGTGATGTCAGTGGTGTAGCGTGTTTGCCACTTTATTATATAGCTGAGCAGAACATGTGCTTTAATCTTTGGGATGCTGAAGGAAATGAATGGGCTTCGGAGTGAATGTGGCAGTTTAAAAAATATATAATTCATATTTTGGACCTGCATATTTAACTGTTTTGGACCGCAGTTACGTCCCCTTGAGTTTCAAATATAAGACTGCTGCAGTCCCATCACAATATTCAGTGGTGAATCTTGTTTGTTACTGTCATTCCCATTCCTTTTTCGTTTAGATCATAATAAAGTTGTATTTCAAATATCTAAAAAAAAAAAAAAAAAAGATGTGCTCTCTTTCTCTCTCTATGTGTATAGGTGTGTGTGTGTGTGTGTGTGTGTGTGTAATCCTACCAACTACACAGATACTGAAAAAAGTTTCAAGAGTTACAAATATTGTCTTTCCATGTAGGAGTGTAAACAATGACTTCTCTTTATTGTTTACCTTTTCATGCTTCTCTTCATTCCTGTGATTGAAAGTCAAATTTTCTTTTCAGCTCTACTCTTTTCATCAAGAATGCTTGAAAGTCCTCTATTTCATTGAAAGACCATATTTTCCCCTGAAGTATTATACTCAGTTTTGCTGGGTAGGTGATTCTTGGTTTGAGTCCTAGTTCCTTTGACTTCTGGAATATCATATTCCATGCCCTTCGATCCCTTAATGTAGAAGCTGCTAGATCTTGTGTTATCCTGATTGCATTTCCACAATACTGGAATCGTTTCTTTCTAGCTGCTTGCAATATTTTCTCCTTGACCAGGGAACTCTGGAATTTGGCCACAATGTTCCTAGGAATTTCTCTTTTAGGATGTCTTTCAGGAGGGGATTGGTGGATTTTTTTCAATATTTATTTTGCCCTCTGGTTCTGGAATATTAGGGCAGTTTTCCTTGATAATTTCATGAAAGATGATGTCTAGGCTTTTTCTTTGATCAAGGCTTTCAGGTAGTCCCATAATTTTTAACTGTCTCTCCTGCATCTATTTTCCAGGTCAGTTGTTTTTCCAATGAGATATTTCACATTATCTTCCATTTTTTCATTCTTTTGGTTTTGTTTGGTGATTTCTTGGTTTCTCATAAAGTCATTAGCCTCCATCTCTTCCATTCTAATTTTTAAAGAACTGTTTTCTTCAGTGAGCTTTTGTACCTCCTTTTCCATTTGACTAATTCTGCTTTTTAAAGCATTCTTCTCCTCATTGGCTTTTTGAACCTCTTTTGCCAATTGAGATAGCCTATTTTTCAAGGTGTTACTTTCTTCAGCATTTTTTTGGGTCTCTTTTGGTAAGGTCGTGACCCATTTTTATGCTTTTCTAGCATCTCTCTCATTTCTCTTTCCAATTTTTCCTCCACCTCTCTAACTTGATTTTCAAAATGCTTTTTGAGCTCTTCCATGGCCTGAGCCTATTGAATATTTATTTTGGATGTTTGGAATACAGATACCTTGACTTCTATGTCTTTCCCTGATGGTAAGCATTGTTCTTCCTCATCCAAAAGGATGGAAGAAGATATCTGTTCACCAAGAAAGTAACCTTCTACAATCTTATTTTTTCCCCTTTTTTGGGCATTCTTCCCAACCAGTTACTTGACTTTTGGGTCCTTTGTCAAGAGTAGGGTATACTCTGGAAATCTGTGAGATCTCAGTTCCTCCAAGGTGGCACAATCAAGCGTGTACTGGTCTGGATGCAGAGAGGGACTTTTGTGCCCAGAATCTTAGCAGATACCTCTCTACAGCTACCTGGCCTCCAGTTCCCATGTCAGCACTGGGGGCTGATTTTCAGATAAGCTGGATTGGCAGGGCCACCATTCAGTGTGAGACAAAGACCAGCTCGCCCAGGGCCTCCACACAGAGTGGAGGCAAGAATCAGCTCTTCTATGTCTCCAGGGTTTTTATGCTCCAAAAATGTATGTGGCTGCTGAGCCTGTGATGTAGCTTCTGAGGCAGCTGCCTATTGCCAGAGCTATGGGAAGGCCCTTCTTCCTTCCTGACCAGCTGGAAAAATCCCATCACTGACCTTTAGTGCCTATGTGTTGAGGGATCTTCGAACCTGCTGTTGCTGGGACTGGGGATTCCACAACTGGAGATTCTACCCCCAAGGGCTGTTTGCAACCCATGTGCTGTGTGGCCAAGGCTGGACTAAGCGTTGTGCTCTGCTACATGTCTAGTGCAACCCACGTTTCTTGTGGGCCTTTCAGGTCACCCTGGGCTGGAAATTTCCTCCACTCTGTTGTTCTCCACTTCTACTGCTCCAAAATTTGTTAAGAGTCCCCCTCTACAGGTATTTCATGGGCTGTCGGGGGAGACTCTGTGTATGTGTGTCTTTCTACTCCATTATCTTGGCCCTTTCCCAGACACAGAAATTTAAAAGACTTGCTGTTGGATTCAAAAATTCAATTTTACAGGTTCAGGTTAGGGAAGCATGGTTAAATAGCAATCCATTTGTTACTATTGTTTTGGAAAAAGGCTTAGTGGTTATAGTGGACAGCAACTGCAGTTAAAGTCTAGAGTACAATATCAGTCATAAGACCATAGGTTCAATTAAATATCTAAAACAATAAGTGATAGTTCCACTTTATTCTGCTCTGGGGAGACTATAATATGGTCTGAAGTTCAGTATAAATTAAGTGATCTGGTAGATGAAAGAAACTAATTTGATCTCTAGTTACTTCCAAAAGCCAACAGTGTCCAACCTAGAGAAAGGTTAGTCTCTCTTATACACTTCTGGTCTGATCACACATGAAGTAGTGTTTTTAATTTGGGGGAGTATGTTTTAGGAAGGACATTAATGTTTTAAAGAATATAGCAATAAAATGCAACCAGGATAGTGAAGGAGTAGGATATGGTGGCATATCAAAATCAATTAAAAGAATTGTTGATATTTAGCCTGTAGAAGATAGAACTAGGGCTTGGAGTATTTGATATCTTTGCGGTAGAAAGTCTGAGTGACAGAGGTATTCTTATATAGAAGTGAATTTTTTCTTGTTCTGTTTAGTTCCAGAGGGAAGGACCAAGAGTTGTCGGTGGAAGTTGCAGAGGCAAATATAGGCTTGATAGCTAAGAAAAGGGCGGAGTTCTCCTATTACTGGAGACCTTCAAGTAAAGGCTAGATGATCACTTGCTGGTTTTATTATAGGGGCATTTTTCTAGATGGGTCACTTCAGAAGTCACTTCCGGTGGTGAGAGTCTATGATTCTGTGATCACTGGAAAAGAATAAAGACTTAATAAGTACACCCCATTCCATAGAATGAATAAGTGTTTGATAGAACTAGACAACTGGGTGATATAGTTGGTAAGATTACTGGATGTAGAACTGGAAAAAACCTGAGTTCAAATCCTGCCTCAGACACCAATTAGCTATGTGACCTTGGGCAAGTCATTTAACCTCACAGGCTCAGTTTACTCATCTGTAAAATGGGGATAACACATCAAATAGTTGTTGTAAGGATCTGATGTGATGGGAGTAGGGGGCAGAGCCAAAATGGCAGAGTAGAAAGATGGACCTGCTGTAGCTTTCCTCGAATAGCCCATAAAATACCTGTAAAAATGACTCTAAATAAATTCTAGAGCACCAAAAGCTACAAAACGACAGAGTGAAACAGATTACCAGCCCAAGGCAGATTGGAAGGCTGACAGGAAAGCTCTATTGCCCCAGCCTCAGAGCAAAGTACAGCCCATGGAGCATAGTTCAGCCTTGGCCACATGGCACAGCATGGACAGAACCAGAACAGGCTTCAGGGAGCAGAATGCCAGGCAGCATTTCTCATTCACAAATTTCTCAATCCACAAATACCAAAGACAGCTTCAAAGATCAGTGAGAAGGCTCTTTCACCTGGGTGAGAAGGGAGCAGTGTCCTGCCCTAGCCCCAGTCCCAGGTGGCAGTGGAAGTCACTGTGACTCAGCATCCATTTTAGGAGCCTGGGTAGTCCTGGGGTAAGGAAGAGCACTGGCTAGCTGATGAAGCTGGTGGAGGCTCTAGAGAAGGAATTCTACGTGGAGATCCTGGGCAGAAGAGTGCTTGTGATCCCTTGCAGACCAGGGTGCAGGCCAGGAGAGGAGTAACCCCTCGCTTGATTGTGTCACCTTGGAGAAACTGAGAACTGATAAGTTCCCCAGAGTATATATACCTTCCACTTCACAAAGTACTCAAAGGTCATGTAACTGACTGAGAAAATGCCAAAAAAAAAAAAAAGGGGGGGGTGGGAAAGTAAGACTACAGAAGGTTAATTTCTTGGTGAAGAGGTATTTTTTCCATCCTTTTGGATGAGGAAGAACAATGCATACCATCAGAGGAAGAACTAAAAGTCAAGGCTTCTGCAACCAAAACCTCCAAAATAAATATACAACAGTCTCAGGTCATTGAAGAATTCAAAAAGGGTTTTGGAAATCAAGTAAGAGAAGGGGAGGAAAAATTGGGAAGAGAAATGAGAATGATGCAAGAAAACCATGAAAAATGAGTCAACAGTCAGCTAAAAGAGGCCCCCAAAATGCTGAAGAAAATAACACCTTTAAAATAGAATAACCCAAATGGTATAACAGGTCCAAAAAGTCAATGAGGAGAAGAATGCTTTAAAAAGCAGAATTAGTCAAATGGAAAAATAGGTTCAAAAGCTCATTGAAGAAATAGCTCTTTAAAAATTAGAATGAAGTAGGTAGAAGGTAATGACTATATGAGAAACCAAGAAATTATAAAGCAAGATCAAAAGAATGAAAAAGAGAAGACAATGTGAAATATCTCATTAGAAAAAAAGCTGACCTGGAAAATAGATCCAGGAGAGATAATTTTAAAATTATGAGACTACCTGAAAGCCATGATCAAAAAAAGAGCTTAGACATCATCTTTCAGGAAATTATCAAGGAAAACTGCCCTGATATTCTAGAACTGGAGGGCAAAAAACAGATTGAAAGAATCCACTAATCACCTCCTGAAAGAAATCCAAAAAGAGAAACTCCTAGGAATATTGTAGTCAAATTCCAGATTTCCCAGGTCAAGGAGAAAATTTTGCAAGCAACTAGAAAGAAGCACTTCAAGTGTTGTGTAAATACATCAAGATAACATAAGAGCTAGCATCTTCTACATTAACAGATCAGAGAGCATATAATATGATATTCCAGAAGTCAAATTAAAACCGAGATTCACCTACCCAGCAAAACTGAGAATAATACTTCAGAGGGTAAATGGTTAGTTAAGCATGGGAGACAAAAATAGAGAACTTTCAACATTCTTGATGAAAAGACCGAAGTTGAATAGAAAATTTGACTTTCAAACACAAGAATCAAGAGAAGCATGAAAAGGTAAACAGGAAAGATATATTATAAGGGACTTACTAAAGTTGAACTGTTTACATTTCTACATAGAAAGATAATATTTTTAACTTTTGAAACTTTTCTCAGTATTTGGGTAGTTGGAGGGATTATATACACATATATAGACAGAGGGCACAAGGTAATTTGAATAAGAACAGATGATATCTAAAAAAATAAAATTAAGAGGTGAGAGAGGAATGTATTGGGAAGAGAAAGGGAGAAATTAAATGGGGGAAATTGTCTCATAAAAGAGGCAAGGAAAAGCTTTTTTCAATAGAGGGGAAAACGTGGGAGGTGAGAGGGGAAAAAGTGAAGCTTACTCTCATCACATTTGACTTAAGGAGGGAATAAAATGCACACTCAATTTGGTATGAAAATCTGTCTTACAGTATAGGAAAGAAGGGAAGAAGGAGATAAATGAGGTGTGGAGGGGTGATAGAATGAAGTACAAATGGGAGGAGGGAGTAATTAGAAGCAAACACTTTTGGGGAGGGACAAAGTCAAAAGAGAGAATAGAATAAATGGGGGACAGGATAGGATGGAGGGGAATATAGTAAGTCCTTCACACCATGACTATTATGGAAATCTTTTGTATGACTACACATGTGTAGCCTATATTTTATTGTTTGCCTTCTCTGTGAGGATAGGAGGGAGGAAGGGAGAGAAGTTGAAACTCCAAGTTTTAGGAATGAATATTGTGAATTTTTTTTGCATTCAAGTGGGAAATAAGAAATACAGATAATGGGGTATAGAAATCTATCTTTCCCTACAAGAAAAAAGAGAAGATGGGGATAAGGGAAGGGAGAGGTATGACAGAAGGGAGGTCAGATATGGGTAAAGTATAATCATAATGCATGGTGTCTTGAGGTGGGGGGTAGGGAGAAATGGGGAGAAAATTTGGAACTCAAAGTCTTGTGGAAATGAATGTTGAAAACTAAAAATTAATTAATTAAAGTTTCATAAAAAAAGGATCTGAAGTGATAACATACATACAGCATTTTGCTAACCTTAAAGCACTATATAAGTGATAGTTATTGTAATTATTAAAACAATCACATTCTCAGCAATTCAGTATTCTCAGTAATACAATGATCCAAGATAATCCCAAAGGACTAATGATCAAGCATACTACCCACCCCCAGAGAAAGAACTGACACTCTTAGAATATAGACTGAAGCATGCTATTTTTCATTTTCTTTCATTCTTTTTCTTTTATTTGAGTCTTCTTGTACAAAAATTACTAATATGCAAATATTTTACATGATTGCACATTTTTAACCTGTATCTGATTGCTTACCATCTCAAGGAGGGGGAAGGAGAAGGAGTGAGGAATTTGGAACTGCAAACTTTTTTAAAAAAACATTAAAATTGTTTTGACATGTAATTGGGGAAAATTATATGTATACATATATATGTATGTGTATGTATGTATATGTGTGTGTTTGTGTATATATGTACAAGCCTTCAAAAATAGTGAGAAATAGCATCATCCAATAAAATCTTTTAAGAAAATTTCTTATCTATATGCTGGAAATGGGTTCAAATTCTTACTTCACCTTATATGCAGCAAAGTTCAGTTGAAGAGTGCTATCATGTATATGACAAATTCTCATCAATTTTTAAGTTTTTTTGTTTGAAGAACTATTTTCGGTTCAATGTTTTTACTCCCTAATAGCTATAGTATTCAGTTCCAATCTGAATGATATCTAGGAGAATCCATTTTCAGGTACTTTCTCGGTGCTATTCACAAAGGACAACACATGGGATGTTAAAAGTATTCAAAAAGGCTTTCTCCCAGCATATTATCATAATTACTGAAGGCTTAATAGCAAAATAATTTCTTTGCCATTTATAAATGTCTTAACTAACTTTCCCTCAAATGACAATTTTGTCTACAGAATGGAAATATGATCCAGTAAATGTTTCTCCATTCTAGGATTAAAATTTTCAAGAGCAGGAAGAGACTTCATACCTTCTCCTTAACCTCTGATATACATGGTCTTTTGACAAGTACACAAGTCCAGCTCCACTACTATCCACACTACCAGGAATAAGGCAAGGAACCACAACCTTGTTCATGGTGACTTGCTGCCATGCTAAGGCCCAGGAGAAATATAAACTCTGCCTAGTGGCTCAGGACTTCCCTTCCACATAGGAACATCATTGGCTCTTAAGCACTTATGCCAGCAGTAAACACTACCTAGGTCAGCAATCTACATTTTTTCATCATTAAAAACATAAAGAGAAAACTTTATTTATCTTGACTCTCAAAAAGTTGTCCATTTTTATAAATCAGGCAAATGGATTACCTTATACCCAGTAGGATGGTAAAAAGAACAAAAAGAAAGAAAAAAAATACTGTTGGGTAAGGATGTGGCTAAACAGTCAATCTAATACATTTGTTGTAGTAAATGTAGACTAATGCAAATATTTGGAAAGCATTATGACATTATGCAGTGAGAATGACCAAGATGATCATATCTTTACATTACTGACATTTTATCATAGAAATATAAAAGGAGAAAAATAATTTGTCTGTAGAAAAGTGTTCATAACTATGTTATTTGTAGTAGCAAAAGCTTAGAAACAACCTATCTCCATTAAATGGAGAACAGCTGAAAAATGATGGTAAATTAGTGGAATGGAATATTACTGTGTCATAAAGTGATCAAAATAAGAATACAAGAAAATATTGAGAATATTTATACATTTGTCTGGTAACACTGCAAAGAGAAAACAAGGTTAGTTAAGCATGGGAGACAAAAAGCTGAGCATATCCCAGTAGACATGCTTCCTAAGAAATAGTCAAAGGTTTTAAAGAAGGGTGAGGTCAGTTTCCAAGGCCTAAAATTCTCTAAGCAAAGTCAGAGCAAGAGACATGGGAAGTTCCCAAGAATGAGATTCTAAAGATATTAAGAGAAACGATTTCAAAAAGGAAAAATAAAGAGGAGGTATTGAAAGAAATGCAGGAGGTAGGAAAATAATTTTGAATTTGGAGTTAGGGGACATTGTTATTCAATGACTTTAGGTAAATTATTTAATCTCCCTAGGTCTCAGTTACCTCATATATAAAAAGAAAGAGTTTAAATAAGTTGTTACTGAAGTCCCTTCCATCTTGAATCCTATGATTCTAAGTGATGGAAATAGATTTTGAAGAACCACAATAAATGATTACAATTACAAAATCCTAGTGAACCTTTGGCCTCATTGTATTGGGTATCCCTTTCAACAATGCACATCAAAGTCAATACCTGCTTGACCATCCTTTGTCATTCTTATTGATGCCTGTCTGTAAGTCACAGGGAGTCCACCCAAGAGGTTAGGAGTCTTCTTAATATTCTCTTTACACTACATGAATATGAATGAAGCCCATGAATTGTCCATCATCTATGCCTTACTCTCACTACATCTTTTTTATCTGGTCACACATTTCTCTGACAACATAATTTACAAGTTTGCTCTCTGTCATTCATTATTTATGTCATGTTGCAGCCCACTTATATCTACCATGTATTTCTCTGTTGCCTTTTGGGTGATTCTCAAGTTCAATACCTCAGACGTTAGGGAGGCAGAGTCAAGATGGCAGAGTAGAAACACATACCTGCTACAGATCTCCCCCAAAACCCCTTAATAAACCATAAAAATGACTCTAAACAAATTCTAGAGTAGCAGAGGCCACAAAATGACAGACTGAAGCAAATTTCTAGCCCAAGACAATCTAGAAGATCAATGGGACAGGTCTATCACACCAGGCTGGGAGCAGAGTACAATTCAGCCTTGCCATCATGGACTGAATGAAAGCAAGCCTTAGAGGACTGGATCGCTGACAGCTGCTGTGGATTCTTGACTTCTCAATCCACAAATGCTAAATACATCTTCAAAGGTCATAGGTAAGGGTCTCTCACCTGGCTGAGAAGAGAGCATGGTCCAGCCCCAACCCCAGCCCTTGAGAGGCCCTAGTCCCAGCCCTTGCCTAGCCCCAGTCTGAGCCCCAGGGTTGCTGTAGCCACTGCTAAAGTAGAGGCTGCTTCTGAAGCCCTCCATTTAATAAAGCTCAAAAGTCAAGCAATTGTCTGGGAAATTGAGCAAACAGGAGAAAAAAGAAATAGACTATAAATTCTCACTTTCTTGGTGAAGGGGTATTTTCTGACATCACTGCTCACAAGGAAGATCAAAACATAAAACCAGAAGACGACAGACTCAAAATTCCTACATCCAAAACCTCTAAGAAAATTATATATTGGTCTCAGGCCATGGAAGAGCTCTAAAAGAATTTTGAAAATGGAGTCAAAAAAGTAGAGGAAAAATTGGGATGAGAGTTATACAAAAACATCATGAAAAATGAGTCAATAGCTTGCTAAAGAAAACTCTCAAAACAATCTGAAGAAAATAACACCTTTATAATTAGACTAAGCCAAATGGCAATAAAAGTCCAAAACACCAATGAAGAGAATTCCTTTCAAAGAATAAGGAGCCAAATAGAAAAAGAGGTCCAAAAATTACTGAAGAAAATAATTCTTTAAACTTTAAAATGGAGCAAATAGAAGCTACTGACTTTATGAGAAATCAAGAAATTATAAAACCAAATCAAAAGAACGGGAAAAGTAGCAAACAATATGAAGGATCTCATTGAAAAACAATTGACTTGGAAATGGATACAGGAGAAATAATCTTAAAATTATTGGACTACCTGAAAGTCATGATAAAAAAAAAAGCCTAGAAAACATTTTTCAAGAAATTATCAAGGAAAACTGCCCTGATATTCTAGAACCAGAGGGTAAAATAGAAATGGAAAATATCCACCAATCACATCCAGAAGGAGATCTCAAAAGGTAAACTCCTAAGAATATTGTAGTCAAATTTCAGAGTTCCCAGGTCAAGGAGAAAATATTACAAATACTGCTTCTGACTCTGGATTTCAACACCATGCCTCTACATGGCCATCTCTCTCTCTCTCTCTCTCTCTCTCTCTCTCTCTCTCTCTCTCTCTCTCTCTCTCTCTCTCTCTCACACACACACACACACACACACACACACACACACACACACACACACACTCCTTGAAGGATGGAACAATTTTTCTTTTTGCTTTGATTTATATCTCCACCACTCAGCATAGTGTCTGGGATATAAAAGGGAAAGGAGTATCTAGTATCAAATCTCAGAATTATGAAACATCTTAGTGACCTTCTTATCCAACACATATCTAACAGGAATCCCTTCTATAACATGTATAACATGTATAACAATTATCATTCAACCTCCGATGATGAAAAAATTGCCACAGGCAACTTACCTAGTTATAGACTGTGTTTCTCCTCTCCAGCCGTATCTTAGTTTCTGAACCAATTATTTCTTTGGGAACAGAAAAAAGGGTCTGTGCACAATAAGTCACCTTCTACATGTTCTACAGATTGTACCTGCGAAAAAGACAGGAACAAGTTTCCTTGTGGCCTTTTATCTAAGGAAACAACTACTAACCTAGGACCAGAAGCAAAACAAAAAACAAAAAAACAAACAAACAGGCCTTGTCAAACCACATCTATGGAACCACTGATCACTGATACTTTGATGCAATAGTTCAAGTTAATACCTTTGCATTTCGTATTCAGTTCAAAGTACTTTGGTGTGACCTAATTCTATTAAATGCTCAGTGAACATATCTGGGAGTGAGATGTTAGTTCCTTAATAATTGGAAACCTCCATTTCTGACTGATGGCATTGAGCAGCGAAGAGAAGTGAAATTGGTGGTAGTTCAGGAAAGGGATTAATTGATGCAGGAATAAAAGAAGTGGGGTGAGACCATGGATCAAACCAAAACAGCCTTATTTTAGGAGCAGAAGGGAAGGAGAAATGAGAGGGGAACACAAGATCACCTGATGCAGTGTAAAGATAGAGAGAAAATCTTGAAGTTACTAAGATTCGGAGTAAGGAGACATTGGTTCAAATCTTGATTCTGCCACTAACTATCTGAATGATCAGTGTTTGGCAGAAAATCCTTGAGAAAATCCTTCATTCCAGGTCATCTCTGTCTAACTGTTGTATTGCTTCTATAAATCAGTTTTGGCTGATGTATCAGTCATACTGTGCTTCCAAGGCTGGGAGAGGAGGGATCCCATGGGCATTCATGAATGGTTCTGCTAAAATTGTTTTACTTTTCTCATTACAGGTGACACTTTGGAGGCCAAGCATTTTTGACTACCTCTGTTAACCTCTTACACAGGGCTGTTACTAAGCTCTAAAACAAAAAGGGAGGAGGAAATAAGTACAGAGCTCCAATGATAGAAGTGGGGAAATAGCTTTAGCACAGTTGTCTGCTTACATCTGGGACTAAGAATATAGTCACTTAAGAGAAAAGAAATAAATGAGCAATTTTTACCTGCACAATTGGCCTGCCCCAGACAGTAAATACCTTCCACAATGACTTTGTCCTTCTCCCTTATTTATTGACTGATAGCCCCACCCCCTCTACACATGCACAATTGTCTACGCCATTAAAGAAATATTATGAACAAATGATCCTAGAACAGGAGAAGTAAATTGGGAGAGTCTGCACCCAAGAATTTCTTTTTTTCATTTTTTTTATATCTCATCTTCTTTTTCCAGGTTTTCCATGGAATTTCTTCAGCCTCTGGAATCACAGAATGTCATGAGTTAGATGATACCAGTATGTTCTCTCTCCTTTGCAAGTTTATGTTGGGCTTAACAGTGTATTGTATCATATTACTAAATATGAGAATTAGCATACAAGGCATAATCAAGGGCATAGAAAAGGAAAGTAGTCAGGAAAGGAATTTAGTTGGCTACTCATGTAGCAAGAGTGTGAGAAGACAACCCAAGTATTGTACTGCTATCCACATAATAATTTAAATATCGGGGATGGGGAAAGTGTTTAACATGTGAGGCAAATCCTCTGAGGAGAATTGGTGGAAGCACATAAACAAGACTTTCATATGATGAGAACTAGATAAGTGACTGATTATAAGCAACACAAAACCACCATTTTTGAGATAATAAATCCATAAAAATGTTGAAGGAAGTACAAGTTCATCACCTATGCCTTTTCATCAGCTTAATACTTATATTGGTATAGGAACAAAAAGCCAAGGTTTTATCAGTCTTGTCCTACCTAGATAGATTTATCTAATCTACTAGTCTATGGAATGATAGATTTAGAACTCGAAGGAACCTCAGAATTCATCTAATACAACTCATTCATTTTAGAGAGGGCCTTGAGATCCTACTCATCCAGGATCATACACCTTGTAATTGTCAGAGGCAGGATCGAAATCCAAATCTTCCTGACTCAAAATCTAATGTTGTAGTCTCTATACCCTGCTCCTTCTCAGGGCCATGATGGTTGTTTCATTTAGTGCTAAACAGAACACAGGTCAAGCACCAGTCCATTATCTCTACTGAAATAAGGGGTGCAAGCGCATGTCCTGCTTTCCTTGAGTTTGTGTGGCAAAATCTTGGCACATAAAAATAACAATGTTGGTAGGGAATGGTAAAGATGTTGTTGTAACTATTACTGATAGCCAAATAATACTTCAATATATCTAGGAGATGATTGACCTTGGTGCTTTGCCCAGTGTATTGTAAGATCCCTAAAGGCAGAAGCTGCCAGGCAAAATGCCTGGCATGCAACAGGCACATAATCAATTCTCATTTACTTATTGAGTATTGTCTTCACTTACCCCAATAATGCAATGGTTGCAATTTCTGCAAATACCATTCCATATAGAGGCTTTCAGAGTTATGGGGGGAGATAAAGGGGAATTTACCACTGTACAGTTCAGAGCTTCTCTGCACTTTCCTAGGCTTGTTCTCAGGTGAAAGACATACCCTTTTTCAGCTTGATAGCTCCTGACAGAGTTCGTGTTCTGCTGTCATAAACCTTGAAAATAAAGAGTTTCCTCCACACCATCTGAATAGAATTGTATGGAAGATTAGGTGAGCAAAATAATTATTCCTATGGTAGGAAATTCCTTTCCTCACATCTTATTTGAGTCTCAACTCTTCTTAAGGATGCTTAGAAGTAGAACATGCTGATGTTCAGAGCCTTTCTCTTTACAAGAGAATCACAACTTAGACTAAATACTTGGGCTGAAAGATATATGGAGCCTGTGATTTCACTGGCATAGAGAACTCCTAGAAAAGGAAGTTTCCTCCAACACTGCAAGCTGACACTTTCTCTGCTGAGTATGGTCTTAAAGAGCTGCTCTCAGAACCAAGAGATGACATGACTGGTCAAAAATGTAGGTGGCACAGTTGGTGCAGTGAATAAAGTACCAGAGTTGGATTCAGGAAGGCCTGAGTTTGAATCCTGCCTCAGACACTGACTGTGTAACCAAATTATGCTCATCTGTCTGTATTTTAGGTTCTTTATTTCTACAATGGGAATAGCACTTAATTCACAGAGTTATTGTGAGGATAAAATAACATTTAAATCAGTTTACAAACCTGAAAGTTCTGCATTAATGCTTGTTATTATTTCTGTTATTATATACATATATTGGAAACAGGACTTGAACCCACATTTTCCTGGAACTGAGTCTAGCTCTCTATTTAGTACATTATGCTGCCTGATATATTGACTTACAAAACAAACATATCATTCTTCCCTCTACAATCTTTCTTTCTGGCCTTTCTCTCCATGTTGCTGAATCTAGGGAGAGTGAACGGCAATTATAGATGATCAATGATACTTTGGACCCCCATTCTCCTTATTCACTTGCCCTTTGTATAACTGGAAAATTACTCCAGATGTGCTTAGAGTTCAGAAAGGGAGCAAATTTGTGCTTTCTCAGGGCTGAAGCAACAGCCAACCACCCCCTCTCTCATTTACATTTTGCAAAAAACAGCTGAGACAACAAATTGTATTGCTCTAGGCAGAAATTAAAGCACTCTTTGTGTAAACACAATAAAAATAAGGAGTCTGGGAGATGCATACAGAAAAATAAAAGTCATAAGCCCACTTGATATTGGCAATAATTCTAATCTGCAACCAGCATTGTAAGGAAGTTTTGCTGCAAATGCTTTCTGCAAAGCCTAGAAATTACAACATGCATATACATGAAGCTCAGATAATAATATTCAATAACTCCTACTACTATTCATAATCTCTCTTTTGTTCCATGCCCTTGTTCTCCTATTAAATTAGGAAAAAAGAAAAGAAAAAGAAAATTTAAATATAACACCATCCATGGGCAAGAGAATTGGATTAGAGGATCATGACATAAAAAAGTATCATTTAAATCCCCTATCCTTTCAATTTCTTGCTCCTCCTCCATGATAGGCAACTAGAATCTTATTCTCCCACCCCTAAAATCCAGGGCCTCCTCCTTCTCTCTCAACCTTATCCTCATACGTCTGTTAAAGGTTCTTAGTCCTTTATTCATCTCTTTACATGGGATCATTATTAAACTTCACTTTTCTTGGGAAGCCTTAAATTTGTATTGCTTTTCTGAATCTGACCATAATAGATGCCATGGGAGTGTCAGAAGTCAGTATACTCCCCTCATTGTACTTCTCAAAATACTGTGCTATATATTATTTTTCCAGAGTAAGTCACCTAAAATGGTTTAAATCAACACTGCAATAGCTTTCATCCTCTCTGGAGGAATAAGGTGGTGACCTAAAGAAAAGCATTTGGAGTTTTCAGAGGCTTTTCTAAGTCTTGATTTGTGACAGTAATTTAATTGAAATTCTAAGTGGGACGTTTTGTTTCATTTTGGTTTTTTCCCAACAGAGGATTTAAGTTCATAGACCAGATAAAAGACTATAGCCCTCACAGATGTCTGGAACCAGAGTATTGCATTATTTTAAAAATCCACTCAATCTAATGGACTATTCTTAAAGTTTCTTTAGAAAAATGACAAGAAAAGTTCCCCCTTTATGGGTTTTCTAGCAATATGCAGTCTAATCACGCAATTAGATAGGGTTTTAAAATCATAGGATTATAGGGAACTGAGTCATAAAAGTTTTAAAATGAAGCAGAGGATTTTATTTTTAAATTTCATCCTATAGGTTATAGGGAACTATTAGAGTTTAATTGAATGGGGTGGAAAGGTGGAAAAGAAAAAGGGAGAATGACATGTTCTGATCTCTTTAGAAAGATAAATTTGACAGCTGATCAGAGAACAGGTTAGAGAAATTTGAGGAAAAAAATCAACCAATAGGCTATTGTAATAGTTCAGGCTTGAGGAGTGGTTGAAAAGTAAGAAAAGAGAAGGAGTCATATACATGAGATATTATAAGAGTACAAATGACCAAACTGGACTTGGAAGTTTATTGGATTTGAAAGATGGGGCATCAAGGTTGGCACCTGTTATAAGCCTGGATCACTAAGAGGATATTGATACCCTCAACAATAATAGGAAGGGGATAATGTTTGGAGAAAGATGAGTTCAGTTTTAATCATGTCAAGTTTAAGAAGTATGCAAAATACCTAGCTCAAGATGTCAAATACGTAGTTGGATAGGAAAGACTGGAGACTGAGAGAGATTAGAGCTAGAAAAATTGAGAATCATCTGCATAGAGATGATAACAGAATGTGTGGAAGCTGATGGCCAAGTGAAATTGTATAGAATGTGAGAAAGAAAAGAGGGCACAGGACAGAGCCTTGTGGTTATCTATAGATAGTGGGTCTGACTTTGATGAAGATCCACCAAAGGAGACTGAGGAATGTCTGATAGGTAGGAAGAGAATCAGGAGAGAGACAGAGAGACACACACACAGAGAGAGAGACAGAAAGAGAGAGAGAGAGAGAGAGAGAGAGAGAGAGAGAGAGAGAGAGAATGTCACAAAACTAGAATGAGGATATCAAAGGGAAGAGAGTTATCAGTAGTGTCAATGACTACAGAAGGATAAGAAGAATGAGAACTGAGAAAAGGCTATTAGATGTGAAAACTAAGAGATAATTGTTAATGTTGGAGAGAGTATTTTCAGTGGAATGAAATTGGAAACCTGAATATAGTTAACAGTAAGAATAAAAAAAAATCCCCACAACCTCACACTCCTCCAACTCAATAGATATTGTAGGTTAGAAGGAAACAGAGAATGGCAGGAAAAGGGGGAAAATAATAAATAACATCAACACTGTACCCATAAACTTCTAGTCCCAGAAAGCTGTCATTATCACAATTATTGAGTAGCACCAAGGTGCTATAGAAAATAAAGTTCTGAACTACCTCATATTCAAATTCAACATATTATTTTGGATTCAGGATTTCAAGGAAATTTTCCCAGCTATTTTCAAACCATGAAATGGTTTGTCTGATTGTCTTCATCCTCCCACTACCAGAATTTGGACTCACCCTGGGACCCATTGCTCTGATAGATGAGCTTTCATATTATAAACCAAACCTTGTATGCTCTGGCCCTCTTTGTCTTCCTCCCTTTGTACTTGAAATCCAGTTGCCCTTTACGGGGCAATTATTAGAATATAAGTTCTTCAAAGGGACTCTCTGGCTTTCTTGTTTTTGTATTCCCTATACTAAGCATAGTAACTAGCAAAATGAGTACTTAATAAAAGCTTTTTCATTTGATCAGATAGAAATAAGACCTTACAATAAATTAATCAAACTAGAGAACAGGTAGATGGTACAGTGGTTAAGAACATCAGATTTGCAATCAAGAAAGGATAAGTTCAAATTCAGCCTTGTGATGTTGCATAATTAATTTAAAGACCCTCAGTCTCAATTTCATCCTCAAAATCAAAATAATAATAGCATCCACTTGACAAGGTTACCCTGAGGATAAAATGAGATGATATTAAAGTCTTTTGTAAACCTTAAAATGTCATGTACATGTTGCTTATTATTATATTTATTATTAATGAAATACAATCAAAGTATCAGCGGGATATTTCAAAGAAGTAAGTAAAATAATGTTAAATTTATATGGAAAAATAACAGGTCAAGAATATTAAGAGAATGTTAATAAAGGAAATTAATAGTCCTTAATAAGAAACAATGAGAAAATCTTAATAATGGAAAAGAAGAAAATTGAACTTGTATTTTTCTCTAAAATAGTACTTGTTAAAATTATTCATTATGATAAAATAATGGATCAATAGAAGAGATTATAGAATTGTGATCTATAGCCAAATGAATATACAATAGATTAATGTTAAATGAATATAATCTTAAAATACCAGAGGATATATATTCATTATTCAATAGCTAGTAACCATTAAGTAAATTAGACTGTGATTTTTTGTGGGGGGAGTCTGGAGGAAAACAGCAGAGAGACATATCAACCTAGATTATAATAAATTCTAAATAGAGCAATGATCTAAATATTTTTAATCATTTAAAATTAGATGGTAATGAAATGTTACATCTCACAATTGCTGGGAAGGAGAAAAATCTTTATTATTCATGAATTAGAAAGAATTATGAGACCAATTGATGAATTTGATTATATAGAAACAAAAAGCTTTTAAGTAAAAAAAAAAAAAGCAATGAATACATAATAGGAAAAGAGAAACAGACTGGAGAAAAATCTTTCCAATAAACATTTTCTACAAAAGTTTGGCATTCAAAATCTTTCAAGATGTATGCAGCCAGAGGTTTCAGAAATAGAGAAGTAATGATTCCACTATATTCTGCCTTCATCAGATCTTTTCTGGACATTTAAGAAAGCCAGAGAGTGTCCAGAGAAGAGTATCCAGGATGGTGAAAAGACTTGAGATCATGCTGTTAGCTGAAGGAACTGGGAACATTTAGCCTGAAGGGAAGACTCAGAGCAATATTATAAGTATGTTCAAGCATTTGAAGAGCTGTCATGTATGGGGAAAGGGGGATTAGATCTGTTCTGTTTCTTTTAATAGTGGAATTGGAGGGAGCAATGAGTGGAATTTCAAAGAAGCAGTTTTAACCTTGATGTCAGGAAAACCTTTGTGACAATTAGAGCTGCCCAGAATTGGAGCAAGCTTTAAGAGGTGATGGGTTCCATCTGCTTATTGACCTTCAAGCAGAGGCTGGGTGAGTGCTTATTAGAGATTCCTTCCCTATATTGATTAGACTGGATGGCCATTGACATTACTTCCTGCTCTCAAATTCTGTGTTACTGTGATTCCTGGAGTGCTGACTGTCCTTTAACCTTCTTCTGTCTCTAGAAAAGGGATGAGGTAAGACCTCATAGATCAGAACCTCCAGGAGGTGCTGGACACATTCTCTACTTATGGTTAAAAAGTTTGGTCCCTTAACAATTGCACTGAGTGCACAGGTAGTACAGGTTAGCATTTAACACCACAGATCTAAAGTTATATACAATAAATACTATAATGGGTCACATATAGAAGATAATGCATTCAACTTGTATGTACTGCATTATCAGGTACCAACATTTGTCAATTTAAGCAGTGCTTGGCCCCATACAAGCACAAACAACGATGCTATAAGTGGCATCCCTGCCTATCACCCCACGGGTGTTATATATCAGTTGATAATTACCCAGCAAACTCCAAGCACTTTTGGTGCAATTCTACCACTTTTGTACATTCAGTTGCCCCATCCTACACTTGGAAACAGGCATTCTGGAGTTTACTGGTTCCAAATCTAGGCTCACGGACACCTTGGGGAAAATAAAACTGTCTTGAGTCACGCTACTATTACTATTTTATGCCCATTCGATTGTCAGAGTGTTTGCTTGTTTTCTAAAGATCCAATCCAATGTGGGTGCAGCTGTGAAAAATAGATATGTTAATTCACTGTTGATAGAGCTATGAATTGGTTCAACCTTTTTGTAAAGCAATATGGAATTATAAAATAAGCATTATAAAGCTGTTATACCATCTGATACTGAAGTCTCACTATTGGGATTAGACCCTAAAAGGGTTATTGACAAGAAAAAAAATCTATATGTACAAAAATATTCCTAGCAACCCTATCTGTAATAGGAAAGAAAAAAACAAAAATATTTGGTGCCCAATGACTTCAGAATTCCTAAATAAATACTGTATAAATGAAATGAAATATTACTATTTCATAAGAAATGATGAATACCAGAGTTCAAATACATATAGGAGAATTATAAATTTCATATAAACAAAGAACAAAAGCAGAAACTAGATAGCAATAAACATATCTACCAAGTTATTTAGATAAAGACAATAATAACACCACAGTTAAATACACAGAGAATCTTGAAGGGTTCATGGAAAGAAACAGGATCATTTTGTTACTCTTTATTAAAGTTACTAAGACATATTTTGTTTTTGCTTTTTGTTTTCTAATCTGTAAATAACTATTTACAGTTATGCATGTAACTTCTGTTTTTATTATTTTCTTTTGCTTTTATTTATATAGTTCAATACTTGCACTTGTAGATTTAAATTAAAATAAATTCATTTGAAGAAAAAAAGAGTAAGCAAGAGAACCAAAGACTTCACAAGAAGAGGAATTTGCTACCTCCTTAAGCAGCCCACTCTACTTTTACAAATCTTTAATAATGAAGTTAGAGTATTTTTCCTCATATTGCACTCAGCTTTGCCCTTCCTGAAATTTCCACCCATCAACCTAGCCATCTTATCATCTATTCTGCCAAACCATGTGCCATGACTCTCTCCACCCCATACCACATTCTCCCACAAGACAGACAGAGAGACAGGAATGGGGGAGGGTGGTGGGGGGTACACTTTCCCTTCTTGCTCTGATCTCAGTAATTAAAGTGACATAACCATGCTACCACAGTTACTGCAAAGATTGAAAAGGCATGTCAATTGATTTCTCTACAAATCAAGTAATATCCTTGGAACTTTGGAGACACTCCCTTCCCTAGCTACTATGTTTTTTTTTTCTTCTATTATTTGTATAATCATTGAGGACAGGGGCTATCTCCATTTTGAGTTTATGTTCCCAGAACGCAGCACAGGGTCTGATAGAAAGTAACTATTTTAAAGGGCTTTTTTTCAGTAGTTTATTCATTCATACACTAGAATCAAAGAACCATAGAGCTTGAACCAGAGAGGACTTGAGTTGGTGTTCAAATCCCTCATTTTATAGGCGAAGAATCTAACACCCACAAATGTTAAGTGACTTGTCCAGCATAGTAAAGTATTCAGAGTGGGATTTGTAGGTCCTCTGACACCAGAACCAGTGCTTCCTGCCCTGTGCTGCCCTCCTCCCTCCTTTACTATATCTCTATCTCCCTCCAGCTCTCTCTGGTTGATATATTAAAATAGACAAATGAAGGCTTGCAGATATATGGAAAGATGTGGATAAGATTCACACAGGATGAGAAAATCTTGGAAAGACCTTTTGTGATTGATGCCAGCTAACTAAGCACCTGCACCAATAAATCCAAAGACCCCTTTAAGTACCAAAGTGTGCATTAGGGTATTCTTCTCATAAGTCATTCCTTCAACAAACCCTTGTGGTGCTCATAGGATCATATTCAAGCTAGCTTGCTGATTTCTGTGCTCTTCCGTACTCACCTTTCTAACGATTTCCCTCTGCCTTGCGCTGCTCCCTAATTCCTTAGTACACTATATTTCTTTAAAGTGAGCCTCACCATTTAGGGCACTTATCCTCTTGGCTGAATCTCTAATATGTACTATAATGAGAGATTAATAATATATTAATATAGTATATATAATATTAATAAATAATAATAGAGTATTGTGTGTTTGCAGTAGGACCCCACTCAGACTTAGTCTGACTCCCTTTTCAAACCTGATTCTAGGAAGTCTTATTTCTACTTCTCTTTTCCTTTAATCTCTGTATTAGTAATCATGTAGTTCTTCTAGACAAATATGCCAAAACCTATCTGTTATCAAAGAGCCTTATTTCACAACCATTGTAAATAAAAAGTATTCATACTGCTGTATCACAAAGCCAATCTCCTTTGTCACTCACCATTACCAGAAGTATCTGGTGACCTTGGACAAGATAAGTAAGCTCTCCCATCCTCGGTCTCCTTACCTTACTCCTTAACATCCTGTTACAACCACTCATCTCATTTTAATCCTGGGGGGCAATTTAATGGTTCCTCGGATCCATCTGTTGCCCTTATCTGATGATTTAGGGAATTTATGTAGGGCATCAAATGAGATAATTTTGGAAAGTACTTCAAAAACTTTAAAACACCATATAAATGGTAGTTATTCTTGCTATTATTAGTACCATATTAAATGAAAAAATAGGAATACTATCACAACTTCTTTGAACTCCCACAAGATTTTAAAAACCTAACAGAGAAGTTTATATATTGATCACAAAGGTAATAGGGAGCCACTGACATTTAGTGAGAAGGGGAGTAATATGATAACATCTTCACTATTAAGAATATCATCATGGTGGTTGTGAAGAATGATTTGAAAAGGAGACACACATGAGACAAGGAGGCCATTGCAGTAGTTTAGGCGAGAGGTGATGAGGGGTGGCTGTGTGGATAGAGAGAAGGTAGCATATGCCAGAGATGTCGTGGAGGTAGAAATGATAGATTTGGCGATGTCAATGTCCCCTGTCCAAGTCTCCTTTTGACTCCAACAGTATAGGGAACTGTACACATTTCATATACATGTGTAGGAGATTTAGGACACGTACACTAATAAAATCTGTACAAATATAAGTTCTTTTAAGACAAGGACCATTTTTATAGTTTAATTACATGCTGTCCCTAGCATGACTTAATGTGCTAGACAAACACCCACAAATCACAGCTATACAGGAAAGTCAACCATTGTGCAGATTTACCCACATGACTGCATTGCACATTTCCACTTATAAGCCACATGGGGAAAAGACAACAAGGAACTGACAGAAAGTCAACAATCACCACCCAAACTGAAGTAGTCACTGTAGCTTATAAAGCTAGGTCAAGTTGAATTGGCTGAACCCTTGTCCTGGAGTCAGGACTGATACCTCTAAACTAGGGCTTCTCAGCAAAATACACACACACACATGCTAGGGGGAATCACACCTCCAAAATTTGAGGGCTGTCCCATTTTTGATTATTAGGGAGGTTGAGAGCAAATAGGAATAATACAAGGAACTTTACCATGGAGCCTCAGGCACAAGGTCTTCAGGCTACCACAAGAGTTTTTAATGGATCTTACAGAAAGTCATTTACAGTACCTACTACATTGCTATATAAGCCTCCACAGAGACTCCTAGGCTCATCTTCATCCCCATGGATAAAGTATCTTCAAGGCATCAGTTATTCTCAAAGAATGGTTTGGGTCCTATTCAGGCAGATCTTATTGTTGTCCTACCTCTGAGGACACAGGAAGAGAGAAGCCAATAAGTCAGAAAAACTGGAGGTTTCTAAACTAGAAGCTTGCAAGCATGGAATCAGATGACCAGGGTTCACATACTCACTCTGCCCATTGACCTCATCCAAGTTATTTAACTCCTCTATGCATCATTTTCATTATCATAAAAAAAACAAGGGTTTGGGCCAGATGACTTTTGTGATTGATTGTATATGCCTATATAGTAGGTTATAGAAAAAGAACAGAGCAGGAGGGAAAGGGGTTGGGGAACATCAGGTAGGATGGGGAGGCGATAAAGTATAGGCAGCATGTAGGACAGAGAAAGACAAGTTAGGAAAATTTTTTCTAGTCTAAAACAGTATGTAAAATGTCTCTGTAATTGTAAAAGACTGAAAAATAGAAAACATTATTACCAAGCAGTCTTGGGAGTCAGAACATCTGACCTTTGTCACTTACTAGTATAGAGGCATGGATAAGCCCATTTACCTCTCCAAACCTCAGCTTTTTTATCTATAAAATGAAAATGCCAATATTTGTCCCATTAGTAACGCATTATTTTGAAACTTCAATGGTATGATGTATGTGAAACCTGAGCTATTCAAATCTGATTCTACCTGCTATTGTTGCATACGCTCTCCTCCATCTGAATATTTCATTATTTATTACATATTTGTAAGCAAATGGTCAAACATCAGTAACTAGAATCCACTTATTTTGTATCAGAGGAAGTGTTTCCCAGGTTCTGATCAAGGTCTAGACCCCTGTTTATTTTTTAATTATAAGAATGTCTTCCCTGAAAGCTGCTAAAGCGCTCTGATTGCTAAGGTCTATTTGATAAAATATGATTGAGAGAAATCTTTGAACAGCTCCCAAGCAAGCAGTTTTGGTTATCTTCTTGCTAAATATCACTTTGGCATAACATCAAGAATACTGGAGCTGAATATCTCACCTCCTTATAGAAAGTGTAAAACCTGGACACCTTGGTGGGGAAAACTCTAGGATCCTCATGAGTATTCAACCACTGATCCAATACAATTCAACAAATATTTATTAAATGCCTACAATATATACAACTAGTTTACCAATGAAAATCAATTATAAGACCAAAAAATACTTTATTCAGCAGATATCCCACTTATTTAATAACTGTCACAGTTGGTCGTTGCACAGAATAAAACTCATTTAGAAAATGTTTAGAAGAAGAATGATAAGCAATTATAGGTAGCAGTATTTTATAAAGCAGAGAGAAGCAGAGAAGGATATAACCAGTTTAAAGAAGGCTCGACTAGACATCCAACTGAGCAGTCACCCCAAGTGTGCTTAAGGATGAAAACATGGAGAAGGCTTTATTTTTTAGTTTTGTTAATCATTATAACATGCTGTTTTGTCCATCAAGAATAATGAAACTGTTCACCATGTTTGGACCCTAGCATCCCTTAAAAAGGAGAAAACACTAAAGAAGCCAAAGATAGGAAAAGCAGCCAGCTTGACGTAGTATATGGTGAAAGAGACATGTAATTTGATATAATTTGGTGGGCTTTAAGAGATTGATATATGAAATATCTGAAGGAAGGAAAAAGTATCAAAGTTCAAAGTGAAAAACATCTCATATTTTAACACCAAAAATTAAGACAACCAAAAGAATCTCAATAACTACTGACCTATATGCTTCCACCCTTACAAAAGTCATATGGCAGCCATCTATGGACAAATTAGACATTATCTACGAAGATACTGGTAGGAGAAAATCAGACTTTTAAAAAGGATCTTTTTTTTTAGTGCCTTGCCCAAGGTCACACAGTTAGTGTATGGTCAGATTTGAACTCGGGTCCTCCTGATTCCAAGGCCAGTACTCTAGTCACTTTACCACCTAGCTGTCTCTCTTTAATAGCATACCACTGTATGCTATTAGCATACCACTAATAGCATATGAAAGTAGAGCATATGAAATCCCACTGTGATTATTGTTTGCTGATTTCAAGAAAGCATTGACTCAATAAAACAATGGTAGTAAGACTGAAGAGGTTAGATGGTGTGGTAAATAGAGCACCCCACCTGCAATCAGGAAGATGCAAGTTCAAATCTGATCTCAGACACTTACTAGCTGTGTAACCTTAGGCAAGTCACTCAACTTCTGGTTAACTACACTGTAACATGGGGATAATAATAGCATCTACCTCCTAGAATTATAGAGAGATTCAACTTGTAAAGCATTTAGCACGGGGTCTGGCACATAGTAGGTGTTACCTAAATGTTTATTCCCTCCCTTTGAAATAAAATCTTACTTTACAAGGTTTTCAACAACAAATGTCTCCCAGCCATAACAAAATCCTTTAGGATTCTTTGAGTCATGGCACAAGTAGTTAGGTTAAATGACCCTCACATCATTAATATCAGGTGAGACATAATGGAGACGTATGCTTGACACAGGTGGGCACTACTATGACAGACTAGATCTAGTGAGGAATACAAATTAAAGAAAGATTCTCTATGAGATACAGAGGTGTCTTCATTTCCAGATGACATTAGGATGATTGTATCAGGTCCCTAGAAGAGATCTATGTCTATTCCACATGAAAAAGATCAAGTATGAACAATGGCTATTGTCCTTAATTCAATATGCATTCTGATGGGAAAATCTATATTACTTCTCCATTTACATGTATATCTGAGACAGAATAGATGGATAGTATTCTTGTTGCAGATTTGAAGCAAAGGAACAAAGCAGGCTGGATTACCTTAGAGGAATTACAAAGCTCCTATAATGACCCCAAGTTTCCCATGAAAGCAATGACTCATCTTTTCAATACCAACATTCTACCAGTGTTTTTATATTGTAATGAAATGTGGAGTACAACTATTCCAAGGAAAACAGTATTGTTATTATTAAGAAACATTTTTATAGCACCTACTATGTGCTAGGCACTATGTTAAATGTTTTATCAATATTTACTCATTTTATCCTCATGTCAACCCTGGGAGATGACTATTATTTTCATTTTAAAGAAGAGGAAATGGAAGCTAACAGACTTAAATTAAAAATGTCTCTCAG
Organism: Bettongia penicillata ogilbyi; assembly: GCA_023548195.1. NCBI lineage: Eukaryota > Metazoa > Chordata > Mammalia > Diprotodontia > Potoroidae > Bettongia > Bettongia penicillata. The sequence continues at coordinate 6,613,793 of JAJHZJ010000371.1, forward strand.
AGGGCAATGGAGTGGAACCTGGTAAACCTAAGAAGACTGTAACATATAACCAGTGAGGAACTCTTAAGAACAGGAATAAAGATATCATCAAGGACTTATATGATAGGAAGTCAAGTCAGTTGGTGAAAGATGACAATACGGACAACCAAAGTGCTTTAGCAGTGACATTTGTAATGTCAGGAGAAAGTAAGAAAAGCTTTTGGCACATTGGGGGAATTTCCTGTGGTAAATTTATGGAAGGTCATGAAAAAGAGTCCTGAAGAATGGGCATGCATGGATTGATTATAGAGTGATCAGATTTGTTTGATTTTCTGAATCTGTAGAAAGTATTGCTCCAAGACTTAGCGCATGGCAAGTGAATGAGATGCATTCCCTATGCTTAAGGAGTTAAGTCCAGTATAAACAAAGTTCTATACCACAAAATTTTATATGGAACAGGGGCAAGCAATTGGAAAGGAACAAAAACTCATGATAGTTTAGAAGAGGCAACTAAAATGTACTATATACTTATAAATTCACTTCTTACATAAAAATAGCTGAAAATCTCATTAAATTTAAACTTAACATTAATCTCCTACCAAACTAATTAAAAGTATAAAATACACCTTATGTGTACATAATAGAGAAATAAACTAAGATTTCAGTAAGGAAAGAGGAAGGATTGACAGCCTATTAATGGGGAAGATGAGAGAAAGTTTCATGGGGAAAATGGCATTTGAGCTAGGTGTTAAGGTATGGATAGGATTTATGTGGGTAAAAGGAGGGGCATCATTCAGGGCATATAGAACAGTGTGAGTAATAACACAAAGGCAGGAAAACGAGTTACCTGGGAGAGATTGGACTATGAAAGAAAAAGAAGGCAGCCACTAGTGAGTACTCCATATTCAGAGAAACACAGAGTATGTCAAGGAGACTGGAATGACATAGAATTCGAAAGTTTCCATTGAGATGCAAGATTCCACAGGGAAGTTCCAGAGATTTATTGAGAAAAAATCTGGCCAAGGTAATGCTTTGTCAAAGGGAGACTGGGACAAGATGAAAGATTTCCACTAATTCAAAATGCCTCAAAACTACTGGGTTAAATCACAGGATCATAAATTTAGAATTAGATGGAGTAGCGAGATCATCAAGGTTAACCATTTTGTTTCATAGATGAGGAAATAGAGGCATATAGAGACTGAGTGATTTCCAGGGTCACAACCAAAGTTTTGCTGGTATCCTTGAAATGTCAAGAGAAAGCAAGAAAAGTTTCTAATGCACTAGAAAAAAAATCAGTCATTGACAGAGGTAGGATTTGAAGCCAGTCTTTTGGACTTTCTGTTGAGCTACAACTGACATCATCAGATGAGAGATTCATTTCTATGAAATTTCACAGGGCAATTTGGGAATCTAAAAACTATCTCTGACGAGTGGACATGGTTTCAGTAAATGAACTAGCAACAAGTTAGTAAACATTTAGCTGAACAAAATACCACATTGAAATCAAAAAGGACTGACTTTTACAAGCAAAATATAGACTTTTCCTTGAAGTAAACAAGATGGAAGCTGTGTAAACTAGCATCACAATAAGGGAAAATTGATTAAAACAGTGAGAGGAAGATGTCACTCATTCCCAACTCAAGTTTTTATTCTGAATGCTAAAAATACTTTAGTATATTTACCCTCTTCAAATGTCTGCACAGATGCTTCTCTAGGAATAATTTAACCTGACAATCACTTAATGAGTAACTACTGTACTCAGGTGGCACAACGGAGAGAGCACTAGGCCTGGAATCAGGAATGCTCTTCTTCCCAAGTTCAAATCTACCTCAGATACTTACTAGCTGTGTAAACTTGGGCAAGTAACTTAACTCTGTTTGCCCCAGTTTCCCCATCTGTAAAACGAGCTACAAAAGGAAATGGCAAACAACTTCAGTATCTTTGACAAGAAAACCCCAAATGACATCACAAAGATTCTAACATGACCAAAAAATGAATGAACAAAAACAACTCTGTATTCAGTGCACTACAGTAGGATTTGGGAGAGAAATAAAGTCCAGTAAGACAGTATCCTTGCCCTCATAAATCTTATGGTCTAGATGGAAATTATGACAAATACTTAAACAAAATAAAGCATATATACATAAGTGCAAAGTCATTTAAATAGACCTCTTCAAAATTCTCACAGAATTTCTAAGTTGGAAATGTCAAATCTGTACCTGAAAAGGAATCCGCTCTGCAATATTCAGCACATATGACAAGTTATCATTCAGCTTTTGCATGAAGAATTTCAGCAAGGGGCAATCTACTCCCTTTCAACGTCTATCTCCATTCCAGTTTGGGCTATCTTAATAATTAGAAAATGTTTTCTTACATTGAGACTATCTGCTTCTTTGCACTTCCCACCCATTGATTCTACTTTTGCTTCTTTAGACCATACAGCACAAATCTAAATACTTCTTCTATGGGAAACTCTTTCAAATCCTTGAACCTATATGGTATGAATTCAAGATGCTTTATTATTGTGCCTATCTGTCTTCGTCCCTTTTTAAAATGTCCTTCCTAAAATGTAGCACCAAGCCCTGGAAACCAAATTACGGTTGTGATTTGTGCAGGCAGAGAACAAGGCCATCACCTCCTTATCCCTAAAAGTTCTGCTTTTGGTACTCTGTGAGAGCTGAGGGGAAAATGAACCTTACTGACTGGGAAGACAATGGAATGCTTTCTGAAGTTGACATCTGAATAAGTGTTCCAAGGATGTTTCATAGGTGAAGTGGGGTGGTACTCCGGGCAGAAAGGATAAGTGAATCTTAAAGACACAGAGGCAGGAAATCTCTCGACAGATAGAGATAATAAGGTTTAGCTACAACAAAAAGTATGTCAAGCAGAAAAGTATGAACTAAAGCTTCAAAGAAATGATGGAGCCATGAGGACATTGAATGGTAGGCAAAGAAACTTGGACTACTTGCTAGGCAACAGGCAAGAATAAGGACAAAGAGAGAAGAAAAGGAGGAAAACCATCAATCTTTTAAATAAAACCTAGTAAAAACTGCATATTTTTATAGAAAATTATATCCTAGCCATAATTCAAAATAATTGCAGTGCTTTTGAACCTTTTTTTCTTCTACTGAGAGCTCAAAATAGGAATGGTTGTGGTAGTATGAAATCCTACTTCTTTCAAGAGGACCAGTTACCCCTTGATATCTTTTAGAGTTATATCTGAGCCTTTAGATAAGCCATCTTACTTCCTTATTTTTATGGGAAACCTCAGAATAAAAGAATGCCAGAGAGCTCAAAGAAGCTCAATATAATTCCATTGTAAGCCACTAAATCCATTTTGGAATTGATTCCACCACTCCGGGGCTCCTTCTGAGGTTGACTAAAGGTCAGCAGGCTTAGCTCCTTTTGTCAACATCTTAATGCCATCTCCGAGTCCTCCCACCTGGAAAAACTTGGAGCTACTATCTCTATTCCCCTCAATTCTAACACATAACTCTATCCCTGACCTTAAAGACAAGAAGTCCCTAACCCCACAAAGAAAACTGACTTCTAGCTGGTCTTTACAGTCAGCATTTCTTCTTCTGATATAGTGCGATCACTTTCAAACTTTTGTATCTCACTCCAGCTCCCCCTTTGCCTTCAACACCCACAATTGGAGCATCCAGTAATAATAGCTGCAGTATTTTTCAGCCAATAAACCACTTTAAAATATTCTCAAGAATAATATCTAACATTTGTAGAACTAAAAGGTGAGTGTTATTATCATCCCCATTTTACAGATGAGGAAACTGAGAAATAGAAAAATCAAGTGATTTTTTTCTTAGGATCACACAGCTGATAAATCAGTCAATAATCATTTGACTGTGTGCAAAGTACTGATACTAGGCAATGTGATGAACAGTAGGGTAAAGATGTGAAGGGACTGAGTGCTCATGGATGAAGAAAACATGGCATAATGTATTATATATAATAGAGGTCATTGGAATTGAAGTTTTAACAAGGAACGTGAGTTGAATTCCAGTTGTACTATATATTAGTCATATAACCTTGAATCTTAACCAATCTGAACCACAGGTGATTTCAAGCTCTAAATGATTAAATCCATTGGTTCATAATTAACAAGCTGTTAATGGTCTGCCAGAGAGACAAATAGGAAAACCTGAACCTACAGCACTTCCAAAACTACTTGAAAAAATGCCAAGTTTAGAGTCTTTTGCGGTATTTGCCTCTTAAGATTCTGAGAGAGGCATGGAAACCACCCCACCCAGGCTGGTCAAGGGTTCCTGCACTCTAGGCAATTCCCTTTAGTTGTTTTTCTTCAGGCTGCCTGTCTGTGTGTCAGGTTTGGCTACGGTTCTGACTCAGACTTTCCACCTCCTCAGACCTCTTTTTGTTTTCCCTCCACTGGTCTTTATTTATGGCGGTACCCAGCTCCACTACCCTGATCTCTTGGCTCCTAGATTGCAATCTTGATAACACTTTTGCCAGACTTCCACATTCATCATTTTGTCTCTCCAGGTTTTCCTGTTTCAACTAGATTAACCAGGGGGGCCAAAGTTTGCATCTCACCCTGACTGACCTCCCCGAGATGAGGAGCATGTACAGTCTACGGAGCTTTGAGAGCTATTCCATTTGTACTCAGCCAATAAACCACTTTCAAATATTCCCAACAATGATATCTAGCACTTATAGAACTCTAAATTGGTTGTTACTATTATTTCCTTTTACAGATAAGAAAACTGAGACATAGAAATTTTAAGGGATTTTGCCCAGGGTCATACAACTAAACAAATGGCAGAAGCTGAATTGGAATGCAGATCTTCCTGACTCTGAATCCAATATCCTCTCTACTATACCAAGCTGAATAGTTAGCCTTCACTTAAGGACTATGTGTGTGTGAGTGTGCATGCATATGTGTGTGTGTATGTGTGTGTGTGTGTAACTGGGACAGGGATGGGGGGAGGGGAGGAAAAAACATTACCACCCAAAGAAATCCATTCCATTTTTGTATAATTCTAATTATTAGGAACTTGTTTTTCTTTCTACTTGACTGTTGTTCAATTGTTTCAGTCATGTCTGACTGACTCCATTTGGAATTTTCTTGGCAAAGATACTGGAGTGGTTTGTGTAGTGTTAATTACAGTTAAAGATCTTCCCCACTCATTAATAGGCCTTACCAGGAGTTCATTAAGGGGAGCTTGATTAGGGGAGGCTGGTTTGTAGGAATGCCAACACCTTTTGTTAATTAATCAGGCACTGGGTCAGGAGGGTCTTGCCTTCTGGATCTGAAAAATGTATACTCTCTGGTAACTATATATGTATGTAATGGTCAGACAATTGAAACTATCTGTTGATCTGTGATGTATATACTGCTTATGTTTAGGCAGTTAGAAACCCTGTCTGTTGGTCTTTTTTTCACAGCTCACATTTTCTCTATTGGTGAATGTAATTAGATTGTTGACCCTTCAAAAGTTGCTTTATTTTTAGAAAAGCAGATCTAAGAACCCGTGCAGCAGACCCCTCCTGTGTATACCAGAATGCTTGCTGCTACAGATTGCCAGTTCTGTCTCCAGTTCATCTTGCAGATGAGAAAACTGACAAACGGTGCTTAATGACTTGCCCTGGGTCACATAGCTAGTGTCTAAGTCTGAATTAGAACTTGAGTATTCCTAACTTCAGGTCCAGCAGTCTATCCACTGAACCACCTAGCTGCTTATATCCTGCAACTTCCACCAATTATCCCTAGTTCTTTCTACTAAGAGCAATCAATTAATCAATTCATCAGCATTTATCACTTCCTACTACATGCCAGTAGACCAAGAAGAATTCATTTCTTTGATGTGACAAGACTTCACATACTTTAAAATATCTATTATATTCTTTCTGAATCTTCATTTGCCCAGATGAAAGACCTTCAGATCTAGAAATGACACGGTCTCAAGCCTCTCAACATATTAGCTGTCCTCCTCTGTCCTCCTCCAGCGTTTCAATGTCTTTTATTAAAAGTTGCACTCCACTTCTTCTTCTGGTATAGTCCAATCACTTTCAAACTTTTGTATCTCATTTCAACTCCCCTCTTGCCTTCAATACCCACAATTGGAGCATCCAGTAACAATAGCAGCAGCAGTACTCAGCCAGTAAGCCACTTTAAATATTCCCAACAATAATATCTAGCATTTTTAGAACTATAAGGTGAGTGTTATTATCATCCTCATTCAAGGGTGCATTCAAGGAGCTTCCGGATGGTGAGGGATCTGGAAAACAAGCCCTGTAAAGACCATTTGAAAGAATTTGGGTTGTGTTTACCCTGGATAGAGAAGATTGCAATGGGACACAAAAATAGTCTTCAATTAATTAAAGCATTGTCACAAAAAAAGAGGAATTAGACTTATTCAGCTTGGCTGCATAAGGAAGAACTTGAAGTAATGGATATAAGTTGCATGGAGAGAGATTTCATTCAGCTCAATCAAAAGAAAACCTGTCTGATGCTTAGAGCTATCTCTACAAAATCAAAATGGACCTTTTAAGGAATGTAGTGAGTTGTCCATCTTTGAACACAGGCTATATACCAACTGGAAGGGATTTTGTAGTTCAGGTATGATTTAAACTAGTTGACTATCCTAGGGCCCTCAAAATTCAGATTTTTGGGATGCAAGGATTTGGCAATCTACATGTCGTAGCATTAAATTTACCAAATGGACAGACATTTATGAAGTGCCTACCATATGCAGGTACTGTGCTAGGTGCTGGGGATACAAATTAAAAAAAATAAGTGAAATGGACAGACCGAGAAATTCACAGGCAAGAATCAATTAGGAATTTCGAGAGCATCTTTATTAGTCAGGCTGGCGGCCGCCTCATGAAGAAACCCAGGGGTGGATGGGTGTGTGCATTTTAAGCATTTCAGCACTTCTTGGCATAGCCTTGCAGTTTCTACAGCAAACATAGCTCTGACAGGGCAGGGCTCTGACTTGCTGCTAGGCAAGAGAACCCGACAGAAGGAAGTTGCCAGGAAAGGGACCCAACCAGAGAATTGTTGTCAGGAAGGGGGTACCCAACAAAAAGTGGTTGTCAGGGAGGGGGATGCCCAGCAGAAGGTAGTTGCCTGGCAAAGGGGTCTAACATGAACAGTTCTGGCAAGGGGGGCACAAGTTGTTGCAGGCAAGGGGACTCGACAGATAATGGCTGTTAGCAACTCAACAGATATTTCACAACCCAGGGGGAATAGTTTTGACAGGGACCCAACAAAAGCCTATTGCTAGGCAGGTTATCCAATCCTGCCCAGCAACCTAACAGATATCTCTCCACCTAGGGGCCCCAGGGAGGAATAAGGTCCACTTCAGAAGTAGCCTGAAACTTCAAGTGTCTCTCATTGTACATGCATAGCTGAATGAATACAGGGAAATTCTAGGAGGGAGAGAATGCTGCAACTGGAAAGCAGAGGCAGGTTCAGAGAGGAGCTGGCACTTGAGTTAGGAGCTGAAGCAAGATGAGAGATGAAGAGAAAATGCTTTCCTGGCATGGGGCAATGGCTTTAACCAATGCAAAACAATAGAATATGAAATTTCAAATTTGGAGAACAAATTTACTAGAAAGTAGAAAGCAGGAAAGAAAATAATAGAAAGTAAGGTAGAAAAGGCATATTGAAACCAAACTGAGATGTCCTTAAAATGGTATAAAAATAGTTGGGTGTTTCTATTTTACTCTCAAGGCAATTGGGAACCACCAAAGGCTTTTTGATAGAGCAGCTAGATGACATAAGGCAAGGGTAGGAAATCTGCAGTCTTGAGGTCACATGTGACCCTCTAGGTCCTCAAGTGACCCTTTGGCTGAATCCAAACTTCACAGAACAAATGCTAGTTTGGATTTAGATGCAGTTTGGATTCAGTTGAAGGGCCATACTTGAGGACCTAGAGGGCCACATGTGGCCTTGAGGGTGCAGGTTCTCCATCCTTGGCATAGGGGATAGAATGCTGGCCTTGGAGATAGGAAGAGTTAAGTTAAAATCTGGCCTATGACCCTGAACAAGTCCCTTAACCACTATCTGTCTCAGTTTTCTCATCTGGAAATGGGGGTAATAATAATAATTAAAAATAATAATACCTACCTTCCAGGGTTATTGTGAGGATAAAATGAGATAATATATGTAAAGCGCTTTGCAAAAAGCACTTAAAGTGTTTTAATAAATAAAGAATAATAAAGTGCTATAATAAATACTAGCATTATTCTTATTAATATTGACCCAGGAAGTGATGTGGTCAGAGCTGTGCCTTAGGAAAATGATGCCAGGAGTTATGTGAATAGAGAATTAAAAATAGGAGAAACCAAAAGCAGGGAAATCATTTGGTCCTCTTTAACAAAAATCCAGTCAAGAGGGGACAAGGATCTGAACTATTAGGATGGCCATATGAAAGGAAAAAGGAGGATGAATGCAAGAGGTGGCATGAGCATTGAATAGACACAACTTGGTAACTGCTCATTTATAAAGACTCAAGGAGAGAAAAGGGAAGGTGCTCCTGAGCAATTGGATGGATAGTGGGTTCCTCAACAGAAACAGGGAGCTTTGGATTGAGCTGGGAGGTATGGGAGAGTCTGTTTTGGAAATACTGAATTTGAGGTACCAGTGGGATAGCGCATCTCACAGAGAGAGGAAGAACAAGCCCAAATACCTAAAAGTCAACAGCCTTGGGATGAAAGGAGGGAGAGGACTCTATAAGCAGATGCCTCATCAAGAAATCATTTCATTACCCAAACACACATAAAACCTGATCATCTTTCGTTGTGCTCCTGCAAAGATAAAACTGCCAAATGTTGCAATGAAATCTTTCATTATAGGAATTTGATTAACTTTACATCATGTACTACAGCAATTTTATCTGTGTACTATGAAGTATTATCATAATTAAAACTCAATCACACCTGTCAGAATAAATGAAAAACATCTATTTTGTGTCTCCTTGTTGCTTTATTGTCAGCAACAATCAGTAACTCCTGGCAGAGTCATGCCCTTGGTTTCCCAGTATATACTGGTTGAGTTGGGGTTGATTTTGTGCTGTACATTTATGCAATTGGGACATGATCTATTTCCTTATCCTATAATGAAATGGAGAAGCTACGAAAAGAATAGAGAAAAGCACCAATGCCTTAAGCTCCACAGGATAGGCAGAAAGTGAGGAAGGGATGGTACCTACTTCATCTTTCAATGTTTGTGGGGGACCTTCTTCAATAAAACCGATATTTCATCCCATGACAGAGCTGTCCAAAACTGGGCTAGGTGGCCTCCTGAGGTCATGAGACTCCTTACAGAGCTTCAGCTGGATTCCTCCTTTATTCTTGTCATAGTCTCCCTTTGAAAGATGCAGGGCTTGGGACCTCAGCACTTGGAGGAACAAATGAAGTCTTTTCTTAGTGAAGTCACATATGAGCCCTAGAAGTTTATCCAGCTTGTGAGGAACAAAGCCCAAAGTGCAAAATTCATTTATGCATAAACTTATTCTCCCCAAATAGACTAGAACATCTTCAAGAGCAGAGACTGTGTCATTTTCCATAATGTTATCCCTAGTGTCTAACCCTGGTCCTTAGACATATTAAGCACTTAAGCAATGTTTGTTTACTGGTACTTACATGGGTTGGAAAAGATCAGTTACATGCAGAATCAGGAGAGGATATCTGTGAAACTTTGGCAAAATTTGAAAATTTCTCCTCCTATGTTAAAAAAAATTATGTCCCCCCTTAATACTCAGAGCCAGTAGAAGCTTTGTGCCTTCATTATAACACGTGTCTTGACTCTTTCATTATTAGACTATGGGGTTCCTTGAAAATAGTGAATGTCTTTTGCCTTTCTTTGTTTCCTCAGTATTTAGCACAGTGCCAGGCACAAAGTAAGCCTAGTTAATGCTAGTTGACTGACGATTCACAAAATAAATACCTGCCTCCCATGGAGAGAAGAATTTTCTGGCGCTAATAATATGTGACCTTATACTTCAATGCATCTGCAATCTAATCAATATGGGTACACTCTACATCACAGATCACAGCTCACCCATACCTGTGTGAATCTTTTTCATGTTCTCCCATAAAACCTTCACAGAAACTCTTGAATTCTTGTGATCTTTAGTACTATGCTTTAATTCATCAGTCAGAGGAGCAGGGTGGGGGGCACTTTTTCTCCGGCAGGCCTGACAATAACTACACCTCCTCATTCCACTCAAGTAGTTATAGCTGTTACTGGGAGGAGACATGGAAACTCTAAAGCCAAATTTTTTCTTTATTTTTTTTCTTTGTTCGGCTTGCCATGATGAGAAAAGGATCAAGCAGAGCCTGGGACCTAGGAACTTGGAAGAGGAAATATAGATTTTATTTTGAGTGAGGTTATATGAAAGCATCTAAATGTTTACCAGGTATGTAAGATAAAAGACCAAAACAAAGCTGCTTATAATGACATTTCATTTCAAACTACCCTGAAATCCCAAAGCCAAAAACACATATGTACACACATATACACATCTATACATTTAGGTATGTATATGTGAATTTGAATATGTGTAAACACATACGCATTTATATATGTGTATATCCCTGTGTATATGCCTATGAGCACACATATATGCACATATCCATGGATATACATGTGTGTTCACACATTCCAGAAGATTTTTGACTCTAAGGAAAGGTTAACAATAGAGATTAATTAGACCATATATGATTTTACCTAAGAGAATGTATTTCTACATGAATTATTCTCTATGTAGAAGGCTAATATTAGTGTAAGTATAGGTTTTGATTGAATCCATCACCTTAATCCATTAGCTAAGTGAAAATACCTTTATTCCATCAATCAAATACATTTTAACTAAATATAACAAGAGATATAGTCAGATTGGTTGAGAAGCCTCAATCACCTCCTGTGAAGCTTGTGTAAACTATCAATCTAGCTCACCTTTGGACACTGCAGTGTCTAGCTAGTGAGCTTTAGGAGCACTTTCAGATGATCCCCTGAGAGGAAATCACTTTGGCGTGGGGAAATTCTGTATCCTCTCCTCTCATTTCCTTTGATCATAAGAATATCTTATGAACTTTGGACTTCCCATTTGTGTGTTAGCAGCATCCCCAGGATAACAATGGCTGAAGGTAGGGACTGCATTGGGAGTCAAGAATGAACTAGACACACACATCAAAAGTCAGTTTTGAGACTCTAAAAGAAGCCCAGCAGGAAGTTCAACCATTTCTAAGGGGAACTTCTCCCTATGAAGGGGAGAAGAGGACTTTTACAACAAGGAATTGTGAGTTAGTTCCCTTGAACATGTGTTTTCTAAGTTTTAGCCCATTTTCTATTAACCTCTGCATATACTTTTGAGAGACCATGTCACAGACTGTTGAAGATGTTTATGCCAGCTATTCTCACTAAGTTAACATTTCTAAAAGCTAATTATGTTGTCTAATATCAACTGATAATCATGGGTTGAAGCACATAAGTTAGGGCTCATGAGCTACAGCATTAGCTTTCTTTCCCCTCGTTCCCCCTAGAACTTCATTCCCTAGGGACCCATTCTTCTAGTGCAAATGGGAGTTGTTCCAAAGTATCACTATATCAGCAATCTATGAGTAATTTACATTAAAGCTTTGTCAGGGGTTTTTGTGTTGGGTGGTGAAAGTGATAATGGGAAAAGCACAGTTAAGTGGAATCATACTAACCTACTCTATCTGTTAATCACCCAGATGGGAAACCTACCTATCAGAATCATGTGGCTGTAGCCCAAACATCACCATTCACCTGACTAGTTACACGAACTTAGAATAATATCAAGTAGCTTGCGTTGCTAACCCCAAAGTAACAAGAGATGGTCAACATCATGGTCTGGCACAGTTAGCTTTTGGCTGTTCATAACTCCTCATATGCTATGTGCCCAGAATCACTTTGGCTGCCATGATCAGTGCCAGGTGAGAAGCTGCTGATAAATCTGGATTGGCTATGTCATGGTGCCACAATGCCACTTGGCTTGTCTCAACTCATAAAGACACAGCATATACATTTGACCAGACAGACACCTGGAGAAAGAAGAAAGCAGATTATTGTCACTTATAACTTCAGCTTCTTAATTTGACTTCAAATAGGATCTCCTGCCATGTTGACTTGGCTCTCTTGGCACTTAATTATCATAGGAGTTTGTTCTGTCCTTGAGTCTGACACCAAGTTGGTGCCTAGAGGCCTTAGAGTTATCTAAATGGCACAGAATCAGTAAGACCTGAATTCATATTTGACTTCAGATACTTATTAGCTATGTAATCCTAGGCAAATTGTTTAACCATAATCTGCCTCAATTTCCCCACCTATAAAATGGGCATCATAATAATGTCTATTTCACAAGGTTATTATGAAGATCATATGAAATAATATTTGTAAAGCACTAAGCACAGTACCTGGCTTATAGTAAGCATACAATAAATGCTTATTTCCTTTCCTCTTTCCTTCCTTCCTTCTTTCTTTCTTTCCTTCTTACGATGAAAGAAGAAAACTTAGCTGCCTTTGGCAGCCCATAACTTACTCTGCAATCTACAAGAAAGAAGCAAGATTAAGCCCAATGTGATTGGGTACATCTGTTTTTCAGCTGGAAGGTAACTCAACTGTCTAGTCCAGTATCTTGATGCAAATAAAGTGTTTGTGTCACCATTTTGCAGGTATGGAAATTGAGAACTAGAGAGGAGGAATCAATGTAACTCATATAGTTCTTTAAGGTTTACAATCCACCCTATGGGGTAGATAATGGAAGTATTACTATAAATCTTTTTACAAAGGAAACTTGGAGTCAGAGATATTGTTACTCACCCAGGGGACTTAGGAGGAAGAGGGACTAAGTCCTATGTCTCCTACCCCCTAGTTCAGTATACTTTCTCTTATCCTGTAATTTCCTTCGGTCTAAACGCCAGAGTCTTTACATTAATCAGGTAAAAAGATACTGATTTCAATCCCCTGTACAGGAACTATTGTGGCATACAAAAACATGGTAAGATGCCATGTCTGTCCTTGAGAAACTTAACAAACTTGCTGCGCAAAGGCCAAGGCACACACTTCAAACAAATAGTGAACCAAATAGTCAATGATGAATACCAACTCCTTCCCTTCTTCCTTCCTCACAAACTTCTACCATGTTGTTTGGCAGCTTCTACTCTGCAGAAGAAGATTGGTGGCTAGATGCCCTGCGTAGAAGTCAAAGAGATAAAAGAGATCACTCCTGCTTTGAAATGGTGGAGTATGAACTGATACCCAAGGAAGCAATTCTTGTATCCTCTAGTTAAAACATGGATCCTTCTGAGCCAGAAAAACTGGATGGTCATCTATAAATCAGTCTGCTTCTGCTACAATGTTCTCTGATACCTGTCTATGTTTATATCTAACCAGAGGGTGATTTCATCAGGGTGCAACCTAATCACAATGATGATATTTTTACCCACAATGTAGCATTTTAACTTAGTGATGGGAAAAGGATCATTTCACTTTTGGGATGCTAGTATTTTCACACACACACACACACATATACACACACCAGTGCTATAGTCAATAACCATGTCCATTTGCTATAAATGTTTCAGGAAACAAAATAGCATTTGTTTTATTTTCTGACTTTTATTATCCTTTCACTGTGGTGGTTTTTGTAGCATCAGCTCTAAAAATTGATGCCATGATACCTCAAAACTGTAAACTGCCTTGCAAGCAGCATTTGCCCATCCAGCAGACACATATAACTATTGATATCTGATGGAGAACAGAGGAAGAGAATTTCATTCACTTTACTACCCTTCTACTTTGGGGAATGGGGGAGGAGGTCAGGGATGGTAATGACAATGATGACCACCACAGCAATGACTGAGATGACATTTATAGAGCATTTTAAAATTTCCAAAGGACTTCATGTATATTACCTCACTGGTGCCTCACAACAACTTCATAAAGCAAACCTTATGTTATATATGGGGTAACTGAGGCTTAGAGATCTTAAGAGATTCACCCATGGTCATTCATCAAGTAAATGTCAAAGGAAAGAAGCTTCCTTTTTTTAATTGAAACCTCATTTTTAAATAATATTACTTACAAATAGTACTGAATTCTAGCTCCATAGGAATTTCTCTTGAGGCCAATGCAGATGTGGCAATATATTAGTGCTATATCACCTGTCTTAAATGAGTTGATTTTTCTGTCTTATCGGTTTATTTCTTGTACTGACACCCCCATGCTAGAGAATTCTTCTATCAGGGCTCAAATCATAAGTTTGTCAAGTTTAAGTTATTCATCAGGATGCCAAGAACCTTATTTTTCTCTTGATGCCTAATGCAATCCTCTACTTGGATCATTTGACAAAGAAACTTCCACTGAGGTTAGATGCTGATGGCATCAAATTCAAGACCCAAATGTTCTTGAACCACTCTGTGGCTCAAAATTAGTAATTCTGAAATAGGTTTTTCATGATTGCACATCTCTAACCTATATCAGATTGCTTACTACCTCAGGGATGGGGGAGGAAAGAGAGGGAGGGATAGAATTTGGAACTCAAAACTAAAAAATTAATGTTTAAAATTGTTTTACATGTAATTGGAGGGGAAATAAAACATTATTTTAAAAAGCTGTGCCTAAGTTTAGTGTGCATGGAGAAGGGTTGTTTATAGTGGTTCTACAACATTAAATCATTAGATTTGCCTCCCGGAGTTGGAGTGTGATATACTGACTCCAACAGGGGAAGAGATAGGGCCATATCTCCAAGAGCGATAGCAGGCCAGCAGTAGATTATGAGGCAGCACTTCAACTTTGGGGACTGCAAACTGAAGGTGAGTTATGCTGCACAGCTGTTACAAGAACTCTACTTGTCACATCTTTGAAGCTTGCCTGGTCATTAGCACAAACACCCAACTCCTGAAGCCACCAACACACTTACAGGCTTGACTAATAATGCATTTAATATCAGCATCTGTGGTGATTATTGGAAAAAGTTGCAGCATCTTCTAGAAAGGAGTTATAGGTTGGCTCCTGTGGATTTTTTTCAGACTTAATTTCCAGTATTTATAAGAAGTTCCTAGACTTTTCAGAGTCAACAGTGAACTCAAAGTGATATTCCCAGGATGGTTCCTGGCTCTCCCAATCGGGCGCTGCTCCAGAGTTTCTAATCATCGTGAGTGTACTTTCATTACTCTCTGATGAGTCCAGGAATCAAATTAAGCTGTGTTGGCTATCAAATAGACAGACAACACGGAGAATTATAGCGTGGCCTTTATATTGCTCAAGGCTACATCCTAACAGCAGTTGACACTTTGCAATGTAGTACTGAGCTTACAAAAAAAATAAAGCAGATGGAGTTGACTAAGCCAACTTTAGGTAATTTGACTTTTCCTAGGAGGTGCTTGACCTTTTTCTTGATCTGATGTCTGCCTGACCTGGACAATATAAACATTCTGTCTAAAAATCATAATTCAGGTTAAATTTTAGCCCAGTCATTGTTAGCAGAGCACATATTGTATGGGTCAGGTATAAGGTCACAGAGAATTGTGACCTATGCATGATGTTGGAGGTGGGGAGCAACCCAGGAAACTGAAATTTTAGTGGATTTGTGAATAACTAAGACTCCACAGATCAAATGCCATGGGGAAATTCTCATGCTTGAAACAACTGAGAGCTGTGTTTTTAAAAAAGTGTGATCAAGAGGACTCTGGAAGAGAAAAAAAATAATTAGATCTGAATTGCACACAAAAGTACTGTTGAGTATTTTTAAGTGGTTCTGAATTTCTAATCTTGAATGATATCCTCATGAACAAGTAGGTTCAATGGATAGGGTGTCAGACCTGGAATCAGAAAGACTCATCTTCCAGAGTTCAAATCTGGCCTCAGAAATGTACTAGCCAAGTTACTTAACCCTATTTGCCTCAGTTTCCTCACCTTAAGTTAAATAAACTGGAGAAGAAAATGACAAAAACACTCCAGAATCTCTGCCAAGAAAACTCTAAATAGGTCATGAAGTGTCAGACAGGACTGAAAAAAGACAACCACAACATCTTCCTCAAATTATACTTTTCCCCAGCTATAGCAACACTGAGGCATTATTATCCTTCAATATTTTTCATAACTATGCTATTTGTTCCATGTATGTATTCAGGACTTGGAGGGGTAGCCAACTCAGGAAGCTTGGCACATGCTGCCCATAACTATAATGAAACATCATGACCAACCAGGGATGGAAAATGAAAGTAAATGCAATAAACAGACTAAGTGTTAGAGAATCAGGTTGCATCTTAAAAATGGTAAGCTCCCTAGCTGTCCTTGTAATAGGGTGCTTGGGTGCCTGTGCTTGGACACCAATTCTAAAATCACATTTCTCTCTAAAAATCATATTTCTCTCTAACCTCAAAACACTCTAACCCCAAAATACTGTTTTAGGCAGTTTCTCCTCAGCCCAAGGACAGCCTGCCTTAGGAAAACCTTTGTCTTTTCCTGATACAGTAGCCAGCTGCACCTATAGAATTTATTAGTGTGAACCAGCTGTGTACTGACTGAACTGGCTGTATACTGGGTCATAATAACATTTACTATTCATTGACCAATCATACGAATGCTAAACTTAGACATGTGTATACTCCCTTATATTTATCTTGTCTAACAAGACATTGATGAGAGCAGCCTGGGTATTAGTCAGTCCTGACTTGACTTAGTGACATTTCAGGCCTAAAACCATACCTCCATGTAGCCCCACCTTGGGCTATTTCCCAGTGAACTCAGGGTAAAATACACGCACAGTGGATAAAAAAGTGCGTATTCCTTTAAGAACTAACCACTCCCTAATCCTGCCCTGAATCACCTACCTAGCATGTTTGGTACATGTCTTACTATAGAATATCCTATATAAACTTTAACTCTATGCCTCTAAGGTTGCAGGTTTCCTAAAAACTCTTATCCACTGAAAAGTGTAATAAAATTTTGCCACCTTGACCTCAAGAATGCTTGAGTCCACGAATTCCTTTCCTGACAGCCCACTCAGAGAAGTCCAGTCTTAGGGTTTCTCTACCTTTCCAGCCCTTGTCACTTGCATCTCGACTGCCCAATCTTATACAGAATCCCCTACTCTTCAATCACTGCCCTGCAAGCAGTATTTCTGTTCCTTACAGCTCTTGAATGCTGGTAGTTAAGTAGCATCCTGATAGCTGCCTAGGCTAGTTTACCCAGTCACACACTTGCTGTCTTCCAACAACTGCACCTCATTAACCTCACTCAGGGAAGATTTTTCCCCTATGTAAGGTTTTCCATATTCACTGGCCAATATTTCCCTCACTGAGACTAGTTGGCAGCATAGTTCAGGGGAGGGGAAACTGTGGCCTTCTAGGTCCTTGGGTATAACCTTTTGACTGAGTCCAAGTTTTACAGAACAAATCCTATTAAGGGAATTTGTTCTGTGAAGTTTGGATTCAGTCAGAGGACTATACTTAAGTAGCTAGAAAGTAATATTCCCCCACCTCTGAATAGTTTAACTCTAACAACAGACTGATTAAAATTTAAGAGCAGACCTGCTTATTCCACTTAAGCCACAATTAGGGAGCTCCAGAGACCCAATTTCCTGCATTGCCTCACACCATGCACTGGTCACCCTCTTCTATGAGCCCAGGCCTGACCCAACACCAAGCTTATTGGCCTGTAAGTGATGAATATAGTATGTGCTTTGCTACTACTGACTGGGCTATGCTCTGCCATTATAATGTTTACATTACCCAGGTCAGGGAGGCATCTAACCAAGAAGTAGGTAAAGCATCTCTATTGAAGAGACCACGGAAATTTTGTACCAATTGCCTCAGAACTTTGAGGAAGTGGAAAATCTACAAGGCATGGCTAAGAATTCTGAAAACCATAAACTACAAGCTTAGGAATCCCTAAAAGACTATTGCCCTATGTTTAATATTGCCTAGAGTTTACCATAAGACCTCCTAAGTTTTCTGGCTCAGTCCAAGATGTTTACAGACATTTACCTCAGAGATTCCCCACGGATCAGGAAAAGGAGGTCTTTGTGATGTCCACTGGAATAATACAGGCCTGATGAGTGCTAATCTTTTCTCTCAGTGAAAATGTAGCTATTACCAAACGATCTTCAGAAAGATGTTAGATGTGCTCATTTGTGTGTGCACATACACACACACACACACACACACACACACACATAAAATTGCCAATCAGAAGATTGACTCATAGTTAATTAGTTAGAAAATTTTTGCCAGAAATAATCCATGAATTGGCCTTTCTGTCACCATAGGGAAGAGGTCAGCAAGACCCTCAGAGAAACAGAAATTGCTCAGAGAGTAAGATAACACCTGCAGTAACACCATAAAAGTTATCTCTTGGAGACCACAACACCCTCTTCTGAATCCTGGCCCTATACATACTTACCTGGTAAATTGACTGGCAGAGAAAAGAGCTAACCAGTCTTGGAGATGGACCTTTGCTGTTGTTCAGTTGTTTCAGTTGTGTCTGGCTTTTGGTGACACCATTTGGGGTTTTCTTGGTAGAGATACTAGAGTGGTTTGTCATTTAATTCTCCAGGTCAATTTTACAGATGAGGAAACTGAGGCAAACAGAATTAAATGACTTAGCCAGGTCACATAGCTAGTAAGCGTCTGAGGCCAGATTTGAACTCATGAAGCTGAGTCTTCCTGACTAGGGCCCAAACTCTATCCACTTCACTACCTGGCTGCCCTGGAGATGGACCTGTTTGTAGTCAAAGCTGCATTTGAGGGCAAGGAACAAAATATTCTAACACTATCCACACAGAACCTAAGAAAGAAAAGTTCTTGTATACTGTCTGCAAGTTCAATCAAAGTTAGGTATGCTGTGTATCAAGTTCAACTCTATTATTCCTTACATTCCTAGATGTCACAATATCTGGGTAGATACACTGTTGTGAGAAGCCATATTTGTACTTCTAGTGGATGAATCACTCTGATAAGCCCTTTCGCAGGACCGCAAACTTTCCACTAAAACTTTAAGCAGCTGTGATTTTGTCTATAGGGATACACTTTCTCACTGATACAGATTTCAACCTACCTACGACTTACTAGATGGTTTTAGCATTGCCATGATGTAAAAATTCATCACCCAGCAGCCCTAATGGTGAGGATTGCCTGGAAACTTATCTAGGCTTGTCCTCAAAGACCAGACACTCATATGTCATCTAGCTACAAACCTGACAGCTGCAAAAGCTCAGGCAGAGCCTTCCCACCAGTGGCAAGTATGGGACATTCATCATAGAGCAATTTAAGTTTTGCCAAGTGCTTCCTGTTTGTTTTCTTACTTGATCCTTACATCAATTACACATAGTAGGTGCTATCATTATTCTCATTTTATTAATGAGGTAACTGAGACTGAGGGAAATAACTTGCCCAGGGTCACACAGCTATTAAGGGTCTAAGAAGGGATTCAAACTCTGGTCTTTAGGACTCCAAATCCAGCACTCTTTGCACTCTACTTCATTGCTTCCCAATGTTAAATGGCATAGTACCCATACCCTAGGGACAGTTGATTTCTCATACCTCCTCCAGCTTTAAGCACCCAGTTAATCTGACATTTCTCATCTGTTCTATTAATGTTTTTCAGCAAAAAACAATCACTGCATATTAGAGATAACCAAGTTCAAATCTGTCTTAAGATATTCACTTGTGACAAGATACTAACCTTGTGACCCTGGGAAAATTGTTTAGATTCTGCCTACCCCAGTTTCCTCATCTGTAAAATGGGGATAACAGCACCTGCCTCCCAGGGTTGTTGTGAGGAACCAATGAGATAAGGTTTGTAAAGCACTTAGCACAGTGCTTAGTAAATAGTCAGTGCTTAATAAATAATTTTTTTCTTTCTTTCCTCCTTCCCTTCCTTCCTTCTTTCCATCAGTGTCACAAAAGCAACAGACAGAGACAGGGAACAAAGAAGTAGAAGATTATTACCTCCAGTATTACACCTTTTCCTCTCAGGATGACTAGATTGCCCTATTGACTACAACAGAACTATAATAAATTGGCCCAGATACAAATAATAAAAATAAATCTCCCAAGAACATGCCCTTCTTGATGAAGTTTTCAACCTATTTTTTCCTTTACTCATTCTATACATTGCAGTTTCCTCATCCAGTGACTTCAGAGAATTAGAGGAAGTACATACTTATCTGCAGTAGTACCACTGGAATAGCCAAAGTGCCATGCCAAGGAAAAGTCAACTAGCATTGCATTCCCATGGGTCTCAAGGGCACCAGAACTCACAGGGCTCATAGGCAACTGGATCTCACCAACCTCTTGTAATCTCCTTGCCAATAGACCTTTCATATTCAGGAAGAAAAATATTTCTTTCCTCTTCCCTCGGATGGTCATTTCGATTGTCAGGCTACCTAGAAGTTCTCGACATCTTATACCTATCTCATCCATGTTCCATTGTACTTTGTTATGACAGATTAGAGATGACTCACAACAATTCCTGCCCTCTCCTATCTTTCCTAATTATGGAACAAGAGGAATATACTGTTCAGGATGCTCTTGACTCAAGGAAATGTCAAACATTCAGTACCTGGTAGACTGGTAAAGTACAGGCTCAAGGAGAGAACATAGGAGCCATCATTCAATGTATATACTCTGGAATGTGCTATTCTATCAGTCTACTTCCTCAAGATTTGAGGAGGAATTTTATGGGGTAAAATAAATGACCTAGTGGCAATAGCTGAATAAGAATAAGAACCTCCCCTATGATCACAATGGTAAATCAACATGAGGCAGAATCAAGGGATGCTGGCAGCTAGAAGGAAAAGGCTGAAGCCTAACCAAGTCAGATTGAGTCATATGGTCAGCTCCCTGAATTTTTGCTTTTTAAACTTGTACTTAACTCCCAAGAATCTGAATCCCTGCTTACCAACCAGTCTTCTTACTCTTCTCGGCCTTAAATATCAGTGATCTATAGACATGTTTCTACCATCCTGACCTGGCTTTTTGGTTCACATTCTTTTTCCCAACTCAAACTCTGCCTCGTCAGTCTGAAGCAGGGAACAAGTCTTCCCCACATGGGAATTTTCTCAGTCATTGGCACATGCTAAACCACTCTTCTAACACTGTCCTTTATAAGCCACTATTGTTGTTGAGTCATTTTTCAGGCATTTCCAATTTTCCATGACCCCATTTGGGTTTTTTTGGCAAAGATATTAGAGTGTCTTGTCATTTTCTTCTCCAGCTCATTACATATAAAAACAGGGTTAAGTTACTTGTCCAGGGCCACACAGTTAGTAAATAAGTGTCTGAGGTCAAATGTAAACTGATGAAAAGGAGTCTTCCTGACTCAGGCCCAGCATTCTATCCACTGCACCACCTAGCTGCCCATTTTAACCCATAGTCTCTCTTTAATACCTTCTACCATCGCTTTGTCCAAGTAGTCTTTTCTGTTTCCTCCCAGACTATGCCTATACCTTTTGTCTTTCATCCACTGTAACCTAGGCCTAATATCCCTTCAAAGTCTATCTATCTGTCAACCCTGTCTTTAACATGTATTTTCCCTAATCCATCACCTTCTTCAAATTTCTGCATGTCTCTTTTGCCATTACTTAGCTTCTCTCTTTGCCTTTCTCTGCTTAGATCAATAGTCTCCCCCTCCAAAGAAAGTGAGTAGGAATTTAATGCTGACCAAATCATTCAACATCTGACAAACCCCCAAGTGTGGATTCATCGCATCCTGGCTTAAAACTAGAAATTGCCTTCAAGTGATTTAATGTCAAACTCAACAGCAGCCAAGGTTTCTGAATAGATAAATGCATAATTGCCCTTAGTGAATCTAATAAAGGCATACATAAATATGTGGTTGGACATAACACCATTATTGCATATGTAAAATTATCTTGCACATTAATAACGATTGATTGTCTGAATGTGTTGCATATGTCAAAATCAATAAGCTAAATATATTTCATTCTGGGCACAGTAATAGACAAGAAATTTATTTTCAAACATTTTATAGTATGCAATCAGGAAATGACTAAAAGAATTTGGAAAAAAACTATACCTAATAGCTAACTGCAAATGAGAGAAAAAGAACATATTTTGTGAAGCTTAGCATCTAGCATATTTTCTAATAATAATGTTTCTTAGCAAGATTAACCAAAGGCAAAATTGTGAAATAAATAGAGTTTAGCTTAAAGACAGTCTCTTTTCTCTATTTTCCCCTTTCTACTGGGTCCCCTACTTCCCTTAGGAATTGAGTGGCTCAGATTTATTCATACTTCCCATTATTTAAACTTAGTCTCTATAAAGGATGATGATGATGATGATGATGATGACAGTGGTGATGATAATGATAATGATGATGCTGATGGTGATAACATTATACAACAATATATAACAATAAATAACAATAACAGTTCACATTTGTACAACGTTTTCAATTTCATAAAGCATTTTACTTACAACTCTGAGAGGTATAGAAGTCAGCTATTTTATCCCTGTTTTGTAGTTGTGGAAATGGGATATTAATATCAAATTGACTTGTTGAACTGTACACTGCTAGTAAGTGTGAGAAGAGGATTGTTACCCACATTTCTCCTTATTCCACATACAGGGCCAGTATAATGCTTCTTAGACATGATGTCCATCCAGTCCTCAAGGATTATCATATTTCTCCCTGACTGTCTTTTTTTCAGGCTAAAGATACTGACTTCCTTTCAAGTAGTTCTCATAGAATATCATTTTAAGTCTTACCATGCTGGTCACCATTTTCTGAAAGTTTTAGGCTGTTAATGTTCCTCCTAAAATATAGTTTCCAGAGTTAGAGCCAATACTGTGAATGTAGTTTGTCTAGGGAGGGTCAAGTAGATGGAATAGTCATCACCAGTTATCTTGACTCAGGTTTTGCCACTGAACTCTGATGACTCTGGAGGAGAGAGTGGGACTGATGATTTTGTGCAACTCTGACTCGCTTAAAGCTAATTCACTGTCAAGTGAAGGCATTACCTTCTAATGTCATTGGTATTTTTTGAGAACAATAACAAGTAGGGGGTGGAGCCAAAATGGCAGAGTAGACACAGAGACCTACTCAAGCTCTCCCACCAACCCCCTCAAAAAAACCTGTAAAAGTGACTCTAAACAAATTCTAGAGCAGTAAAAGTCACAAAATGACAGACTGAAGCAAATTTTTAGTCCAAGACAATCTAGAAGATGGATAGTAACAGTCTATCACACCAAGCTGGGAGTGGAGGGCATTTTGGGTGTAGCCTGAGCAGACTGAGCTGGAACAGTCATTAGGGGATTGCATTGCTGGCAGCTGCTGTGGTTTCCAAACTTCTCAACCCACAAATACCAAAGACAGCTTTGAAGTTCAGTGGGAAGGGTCTCTCACCTGGCTGAGAGGGGAGCCTGGTTCAGCCTCAGCCTAGACCCCAACCCTAGCCCCAGGGTGGTGGCAGCAGCAACTGCTGAAGTGGAGGCTGCTTCTGGAGCCCACTTAACAAAGAACTCAACAGTTAAGTAATTGGCTGGGGAAATGAGCAAACCAGGAAAAGAAACCGACTATAGATTTTTACTTTCTTGGTGAAAAGGTATTCTCTTATGTCATTGGTGATGAAGAAGATCAAAACATACAACCAAAAAAAGACAACAAACTCAGAGTTCCTACATCTAAAGCCTCCAAGAAAAATATGAATTGGTCTCAAGTCATGGAAGAGTTCAAAAAGGATTTTGAAAATCAAGTAAGAGAAGTAGAGGAAAAATTGTAAAGAGAAATGAGAGTGATGCAATAATAAAATCATGAAAAACGAGTCAACTGCTTACTGAAGGAAACCAAAAAAAAAAAAAAATACTGAAGAAAATAGCAGATTTAAAATTAGACTAATCCAAATAGCAAAAGAGGTTGAAAAAGCCAATGAGAAGAGAACAATAGCAAATAACAACAAATAGATGGGACAATTTTTCCATTGAGAGGCACTAATAGCCAAAAAAAATCAACCAAGTTTGATGTGCTTCACAATACTATTAAAATCATTAACTTCATTGAAAGTCATACCCTTAACAGTCATTTGTTTTCAAAGTTTTGGAAAAACATGAATTTCAATCATAAAAGGTTATTACTATATGCAGAGGTAAGGTGGTTCTCAAGAGGGTGAAGTTTAAACAGATTATTGAAAATGAAAAATGAAGTTATAGTTTTTACTGAGCAGAAATCCAATTTTGTTAATTTTTTATAATGACTTATGCTTTCAAAACTGTATTATCTCTAGGATATTTTTTAAAAACTCAATGATTTAAATATGTTGCTTAAAGGAAAAATTGTAACATTTATGTTACAAGGTAAAATTGAAAGTTTTACTTAAAAAAGTTAACATATGAAACAATGGGGTAGAAAAAGTTTCTTTAGAAATGTTCATATCTACAGATTATTTTATAACTGAAAATAATCTTCCCAAAGATTTAATTGCAAGAGTTACAGTTGATCATCTGAAATGCCTAGGATACAGTTTCAGAAATACTTCCCTTCAAATTTTGATCCTGAAGAACTAAGTTGGAATCATAAACGATACTCAGTTGAAATAAAATGTTAGTCATCTGCCATTAAAAGTTCAAGAAGAATTTGCCAAGTTATCAAGTGACATAGGTTTAAAACTTGGGTTTCCTTAAAAATTGTTAATTTTGACTTTAAATTCGGAAAATATTTCCAGAAATTTCTGAAATGGTGCCATCACAGCATTGATGATAATAAAATCAAAATACCGACCAACTCTGAGAAACATTAAAGATGCTCTGCATCCTGCAGTATCAAATATTCCACCAAGATTTAATTCTTTATGTAAAAATTAACAAGCACATCCATCTCACTAGTATGCAAATTTGATTTCATCTTTAATAAATTATAAAATTATATGTATACCAAAGAATTGTTTTAAAATGACTTCTTTATGATTTATTATCAGTAAATGCTTGATTTGTTTGCCTATTTTATATACTTATATACCCAGGGTCACATAAAAATTTCTCAGGTGAAAAGGTATTGTGAATGGAAAAGGTTTAAGAAGTCCTGATCTAGATTGCCTGACACAAAAAGAAAAGGAAGCCCACAGAGAGAAGTTAGACTGCAAAAGGACCTTAAGAGAGTACTATGTATTCTCTCAGACTTGAAAGTAAGGGTTCATAATATGGGATCCATGAGCTTGGTATTTTTAAAAATATTTTGGTATTTCTATTTCTGTGTAATGGGTATTTCAATATAATTTGTAATGCTATATATATTTTATTTTATGCACTTGAAAACATTATTCTGAGAAGGGATCCAGAGGTTTCACCAAAGGGGTCAATGATCTAAAGAATTAAGGCCCTAAAGTATGGGTTCCCAAAGTGGCAATACCACCCTAATTTGAATGATCCGGGGTGGGGGCAGTAGTAATTGAGGGGTGTTGAATAAAAATAAGGGAGTGATGGAAACGTAAGAAAAGATGAGAAGAAAATTTTGAAAAACTGTTAGTACATGTTTTATTTGTTGTGTAACAGAGTTAAAGCCATAGTGACTGCATTATTTTTCAAATAAGCACACAAAATGAAAGTTATGACTGATTAGTGTCAAGTCCACCAACTGGTCATTGATAAATAGAAAAAGGGGGGTGGGGGGGAAGAGAGAGAGACAGCGAGAGAGAGAGAGAGAGAGAGAGAGAAAAGAGAGAGAGAGAGAGAGAGAGAGGTGTTGTTTCCTCTTCAACAGATGAGATGTAAAGCTCCAATATTGCCATCCCTCCACCCCAATCTGCTCCCTCCATACTAGTTCTTTCTTTTATGCCCTGTTTTTATGAGATAATTTCTTTTTAACCTTTTCCTATCCAATTTTGTTTTTTTAGAATGACTTTATCATACACAACTCAAGCTCAACCTTTCTTCCAAACTTCAGTAATGATAACAGTTTTAAGAATACTATTACTACTAATAATTACTGATATTTCACATATCATAAGTAAAAACTGTGTGATCTTAATCAGTGCCTTATAATTAGTCTTCAGTGATTTCCTTACATTTCTTCTGGATCTTTTTATATCAAATTTTCCATTGGGTTCTGGTTTTTGTTTTTTTCTTTTTTGTTACAAATACCTAAAAGTCTTTTCAGTTCATCAAATATCTTTCTTTTTCATTCAGGATTATACTTAACTTCGCTGGATAAGTTATTCTTTGATGCCACCCCAACTTCCTTTGTTCCAATATTCCAAGACCGGAAGCTGCTAGGTCTTATGAAATCCTCATTGTTTATCCATAGCATTTAAATTGTTTTTTTTTTTTCTTGTTGCTTGCAATATTTTTTTGTTTAACCTGGAAATTTTGAACCTTGGCTTTGACATTGCTGTAAGTTTTCTTCCTAAGACCTCTTTCAGGTTGGGATTGGTGTATTCTTTCTATTCCTACTTTACCTTCTATTTTTCTTAATAATTTTTTGTAATATTGTATACAGAGTCTTTTTTAATCATAACTTTCAGGTAGTCTGACAATTCTTATACTGAATCCTGTGTAAAAGCCCATCTTCCATAAAATAAAACTGATATTATTAACTTGAACACTTGAAGGTGACATGAGAAACTTTTGCGGGGTGGAGACAATTGGTCATATTCTCATATTGCCAAGGAAAACCCCTGGTGGACTTGGAAGTCAAAGAGATTTTGCAAAAGAACCTGAAAATTATTCCTAGGTCCAATGTCAGAAGCCAGGGGCCCTAAATGGTAAATATTTGACTTTGTGTTACCCCTGCAAGAGGCATTTACATTTTAATGGAACACAAAAAGAATAAATTCATAGCTGTGGAATTTCAAATAGCATTTGTTAAATTAAATTAAATAAGCATTTAATTGCTTAAAAAAAAAGAGGTAAGAAGGGACGCCGGGGGGCTTGTGTAGCTCCAAGTAACAATACTTAAGCAACCACATTCACCACCCTTTTATAAGTGACAGCTTTGTGTCTGAGTTTAAGCCTGTGTTTAAAGCTTCCTTTCCCCCCAAGTTAGTATCCCCAGGAAATTATGGCTTCTGGTATCAATGGAAGAACATTTAAACAGCCTCACACAGTTCCTCAAAAAGCAAGCAGTAATCATTTACACAAATATACCCATAGAAGGTAGGGTTATTGTATTCACCAAGTACTCTAAATTCTTAATATGAAGTGACGTAACAAAATAGCAATGTTATAGCTACTGATTAACAAGTAGAAAACATGAATAGATAAATTTAAACAAGAGATTGACTGTCTTAGTATAAGTATCCCCTGGAGTTTTATATTGTCAGAAGCAAATGCTTGGCAGAATTCATTTGAGGTTCAAATGAATAAAACTTAATTTGAAACTCATTCCAAGATATTCGATCACTTCAAATTATGGCCATGGGTGGCCATCTTTGACAGGCCACATGGTTAGGACAGTTATATCCAGTGGTTTTCTTTAACAACCGACTCTCTAGAAGGAAGAAAAATTGTATGTACAAAACATTTTAGTATAACAGGCATTATTACATTTTCTCCATCATTTCTTAAGTCTAGATAAGTAATAAAACAATAAATCAAGCCCTAATTTGTGGCATTTGCCAATTTCCAAGGCATAAATGTTCACACTGGGAGTTTAACAATCAGATGTCTCCAGTGAACTAGCTCTGGCACCCTGCTGGGTACAACCTATATATAACTGTGATACTTGTTCCTTATGTTGCAACTTCCAAATGGCATTATGAAAGCTTTTACCAGCACCTGTTTTATTTCTCTAATCACTCTTTCAAAGCATATTGATACTTCGCTCATTTGGATATCACTTGTGAAGCCTTAATATTCAGATTGAGAAGCCAGCAATTCTTAGCTGCTATTTAATATGGAAAATGTTAATCAAAGGGCTATACTGTGGGACAGTAAAGATGATATTGTAGTGATAGATAACATAAGCTATCTGGACTTCTGCTGGAGCCTTTCCTCTGATGAAAGTAAAGTGCCTGATACATTCATGATTGGCCAAAAAGGAGAAAAATGTTTATCAAAATAGTAAGAACTGGGGCAGAGGGGAGGGAGGGGAAGTGACAGGGCCATCACAGAGTTCATGATAGGTAAGGAGAAGAAAGCTGAGCATAGTATGATGTCCTAGATTTGGGGAGAGTAAATTTCAGATAATTTAAACATGAATTATGAACTCGAGTCTGCTGGTGCTTTTGTTCCCTGCTCTAAACTAGACCACCACAGGCTATGTTCGGGAGGAGTTAAACCACTTATCTCATGAGATTACCAAGTGATACAGCATGAAGAGAGAAAAGGAAAGGGCTCAGAAGAGAGCCATTAGGGAGAACTACAATTATGGCCTGCATGAAGATACAGCAAAGGAGATATTTGGTCCCAAAATATAAATTTCTGAAAAAAAGGAAATTCAGAGTACCTACACACAAATGGGCATCTGTCTAAAGAGACCAGTGTGACTAACAATGAATACATCACTCTAGCTCTCCAGAGCCTTGCATCCTCATCTAGACTCTAGGTATTTTCCATCAAGTGATTTTGGGGGTGTACTTTACTTCCTCTTCAAATCACACCCATGTCCAACTCCCTCTTTGAGAAATGTAATCAAATCACCACTACCATAGAAAAGATGCAATAATGGGTTGACCAACATATTTGTGATTCCCAAGACTATAAAGCCTTCCCTAGCCATCATTTTCCTAAATGTTTTGTTTCTTTCTTTAGAATATTAGGTTCTTAAGGACAGAGACAGTCTTGATTTTATATTTGTCTCCCCAGCACTTATCACAGGATTTGGGACTTAAATACTTACTAAACATTTTTTTAAGTTATGCATTCACTCGTTCCATGGTCCAAAGTCCTACAGGTCAAGTCAATAAGCATTTATTAAATGCTCTTTGTATTGAGGATGCAAAGAAAAAACGATCATTGTTCTCCAGGACCTGACAATCTAATGGCAGAAACAACATGCAAACAACAAAATGCAAACAAGATATATAAATAAAGTAGAGATAGAGGGAAGGCATTAACATTAAGGAAGATAGGGAAAGGCTTCCTAGAAGGTGGGATTTTGTCTAAGACTTGACAGTAGTCAGGAGAGCCAAGAGGCTGAGATGAGGATCAGGAGAGTTCCAGGTATAGAGAACAGCAAGTGAAAATGCATGGAATTAGCAAATTGATGGTCTTGTAGCAAAGGCATCAAGGAGAATAGTATTACTGGGTTGCAGAGCATGGGGGAAGGCGGGCTAAGGTGTACAAAGACTGGAAAGGTAAGATGGGGCCAGGTTATGAAGACTTTTGAACAAAAGGGGATTTTATATTTGATCCTAGAGGTTATAGGAAGCCATTGGAGTTGATTGAATAGCCAAGTGATATGGTCAGACTTATACTTTAGAAAGATCACTTTGACAGCTGAGTGAATGATAGACTAGATTAGGGATAGACTTTTGGTAAGCATATCTATCAACAGGTTATTGCAACAGTCCAGACATGAAATGGTGAGGGCCTGGGTGATGGTAATTTCAAAGGAGAAAAAGAACAATGTTATAAAAGTAAATTCGAAAGAATTTGGCAACAGATTGGATATGAGTATGGAAGTGAGAGAGAGTGAGAAATCAACAATGAGAGTTAGGTTATAAGCCTGGTAACTTGGAGAATGGTGGTGCTCTTAATGGGAATAATTTGTGATTTGGGGCAAAAGCTAACAAGTTTAGTCTTAGACATAAGTTTAAGATGGGATTAAAAAGGAGAAAAGGATCCATCATGTACAAAATTATTTACAGCAGCTCTTTTTGTAGTGGCAAAGAATTGGTAATGGAGGGGATACCCATCAACTGGGGAATGTACGGACAAGTTGTGGTATATGAATGTAATGGAATACTATTGTACTATAAGATATAATGAGCAGGTAGCTTTCAGAAAAACCTAGGAAGACTTACATGAACTGATGGGGAGTTAACTGAGCTGAACCAGGAAAACATTGTACACAGTAACAGCAACATTGAACAATGATCAGCTTTGATCAACTTAGCTCTTCTCAGCAACACAATGACCCAAGACCTGTGATGGAAAATACTATCCATATCCAGAAAAGGAACTGATGGAGTCTGAATGCAGATCAAAGCATATTATTTTTACTTTTTTTTTTTCATGTTTTTACCTTTTGTTCTGTTTCTTCTGCCACAACATAACTAATGTGGAAATGTGTTTTATATGATTGCACATGTATAACCTATATCAGATTGTTTCCCATCATGAGGAAGGAGGAAGAGACAGAGGAAAGGAGAAAAATTTGTAACTCAAAATCATAAAAAATGAATGTTGAAAATCATCTTTACATATAATTGGAAAAAATAAAATAATATTTACACACATCAAAAAAATAAAAGATATCTGTAGGACATTCAGCTTGAGATGTCCAGTAGGAGATGTGAGACTGAGGTCAAAAAAGTTAGGATTAGATAAGTATATCTGAGCAGAAATGATAAGTAAATTTATGGGAACTGAGATCGGCAAATGGAAAAGTATAAAGGGATAAGAGAAAAAGGCCCAGGATAGAGCCTTTTAGGACACCTACAGTTAAAGGACCTGACCTAGATAAAACTCCAGCAAAGAAAATATTTAATCCAAAATAAATAAGTCTCTCAGAAAAGAAATTCTGAATTAGTTAAACATGAATTAGTTAAATGAGAAAGAAAAATGGGGGCTTTCTAAAAAAGACCGTATGACTGCACAATGAATATATCAAATAATCTGGCTTTCTTAAAGAACATGTACAGAAGACAGAAGTAAGGATGAGTAATTGTAGGTGAATACAAAAGAATAGCCTGGTGCTTTAAGAAGTGTCAAGAATATATTTATAGTTCCTAACTATTCTGGACGAAAGCCTAGAATGCGCTCAGACTGGAAATGAATGCTAAGAACTTAAAAAGGCCCTTTTTAAAGCTATATTTGGTGAAGAGAGACCAACTAGAGATAAGACTGTTGCTTGGAGTGGAAAGATCATGAAAATGGGTAAAAAAAAAAAAAAAGAGGCAGGCTTACTTGACTTATAGTTTAGAGAACTAGAAAGGACTTTAGGGGCCATGTAGCATAATCCTTTTTCACAGACGCAGAAAAGAGACCAAGAAAATTAAACAACTTGCCCAAGGTCACAGAAGTAGCAAAGAGATGCAAAATTCAATCCCAAGTCCAGTATCCTCCTCATTTCACTTTCTTTACTAAAAAAAGGGACCTTAAGACTAAGATATGTAGGGTGCAGTGGGATCAGCAATGGTTGTTTTAATAGAACTCAATCAAAACATTAGTGAGAAGATACCAGGATTTGTTGTTCAGTTGTTTCAGTGCTGTCCAACTCTTTGTGCCCCAGTTGAGGTTTTGCTGGCAATAATACAAAGATAAACTACAAAAAGTGGTTTATCATTTCCTTCTCCAATTCAGTTTACAGATGAGGAAACTGAGGCAAATGGGGTTAAGTGATTTGCCCAGGTTCACATAGCTAGTAAATGTCTGAGGCTGGATTTGAACTCAGGTCTTCCTGACTCCTGTTTGCTTTAACCACTTCACCACCCAGCAGCCCCAATAAAAGGATACTTCATTGCTTTCAATGAATTTGTCACCAGACTGGAAGACTCATACACCACATTAACTGGAAAAGGTACTGTTATGTTTGCAAGAGCTTCCGAAGGCAGCTGTAAGACCTGATTGCTTTAAAAAAATTAAATTAAAAATTAAGTGATGCCAAAGAGAAATTTAAATTTGCTGTAAAGCTATGATGGTTCCAGGATCTTGGTGTCAATACTTCCTCAGTGTGGAAACTGGTACAAATCTTGACCCATCCATCCATTCCTTCTTTGTGTATGCTAGTCATGTTTTTCCACAATCCACCACGGACACGGAGGCTTTACCCAATTTCTGGAGGTTTTCCTTTTGTGACTCCCACCTATAGGTCATAGAGATGTTTCAAAGGATCATTTCAAACCTTATTTCAAAATAAGAATACGGACTAGATCTGTGATTTCATTGGCTATAGAAAAACTTGTGTGTTTATCAATTTCCTCTATAAGTGCATATCAACACCTTCTCTCCAACTCAAAGTCTTACAGAATTCCCCAGAGCACTAAGAAATTAAGTGATTTACCAGGGTCATGAAGCCAATAGGTCTCTAAGGCAGGCCTTGATAATAGGGCTTCTTCACTTCAAGACCAGCTCTCCGCCCTGGGCAAGGTTTATTTAGCTCTGACAAAATAGATAACATGACTCAGTATAACAACTAAGCAAACAAGCCTTCTGAAGAGTTAAAAAAAAATAATGTTACCAACATAAATGTGTTTTCCAAAAGTATGAAGATGCTGTTGTGATGGATAAAATGAAAACCCATTTAAAATTTACTTTTCTTCATTTAACTTTAGCATTAACATTTTTTCATCATTTCTTTAGTCATTCAACATGTGCTAATAGTATATATTTTATTTTGGGGAGTCTGAATATTTGGAGACATTAAAAAAATCTTAATACTCAAAAATGTTGTAGGACTTTGGCCCTTGATTTGTTAATATTTTGTTAGGTACCAGCACAGCATAGCTATCCGTGTATTATCCTTCATTTTCCAAAATGACCATTTCCTTTTCTCATTATGTAATTTTAGATGACATCTCTTATACCAGTTCCTTTGAGAAAGTCATTGCTGATAATATGTTCTAACCTGCTTATACACACCACTGGGTCACAACTTCAGCTTCTCAAAAATCAAGGTGTTTCATGATTCACAGCCTAATAGCCTCATTATGGAAACATTAGCTGGGTTTTGGGTCAGGGAGCAGTGGGAAATCATTGAAAGTACTATGTAATTTCCCAAAGGTGATGAAACCCACTATTCTTCCTATTCATTTATATCATCCATCTACGATGTCTCTTTAATATAGATATGTTGATGAATTAACTAAATGGGCTGGCCAAATAACTGCATGTCATAATTTAGGCGATAACTAGTCTTCACCCACTTTGGTTTTGCTCTGTGGATTATTAGATCTTTGCTGAAGGATCATGGAAGAAATCCTGTGTTATTCTGAAGCTTGATGCAATCAGCACAATGTCATCTAAAGCCAGAGTGCCTGGAGGCTCTCGTTATCATTAAAGAGGCTCTCCTCCATTTGGCCTTTGCACAAAATATTCTCCATGACAATGGAACATGACTTTGATGAGTATATTTCTCCTGATCGATGCCTTTTCAGGTATTAATAAATAGGATTGCTGAACAAACTGAAATTTGTCTTTATTTCTATTAGGGAATCTTGCATTTTTTTTTTATTCTTTCATGGTATTAAACATTACTTTGTCATGCTCTCCTGAGTCAAAAACTTTTTACTTTGAATCAACAAACATAAGCACAGCTAGATCTTACACTTGAGTCAGTTGTGTGGCTATGAAGATGTTACACACTGTAGAAATGCTACAAAAGCCTGCCTGATTCCCATCTTAAATTTCCATCAAGGATATCTAATAAATGTACAAAGAACGTTCTCCTAAAGAGACGAAATTATAGGAATATGGGTTAGTAAGGGATAGAAGGAGACAAACATTTAAGTGTCTACTCTATATTAATCACTGTGCAAAGTGCTTCTTAAAAATTTTTTTCTCATTTGATCCTCACAGCAACCCTTGGCAGTAGGTGCTGTTATGATCCCTGTTTTGCAATTGAAAAAACTGAGGTAGACAGCAGTCAAGTGACCTGCCCAGGGTCACAAAGGTAGGAAGTATCTAAGGTCAGATTTGAACTCAGATCTTCCTGACTCCTGGCTCATGGTTCTATCCATTGTGCCATATATTTGATAAGGTTTTCTAAGTTTCCTCCCTTTGGAATTATACAGTCTATGTTTTTTAAAGATGCTTCTATCTTCTCATCTTTGAGATTCTATGAAAACAAATTCCTTAGCATCCTTAAAATTGTATCCTTCAACACAGATTTCATGCATGTACTTGAACAGGTCCATCCCCTCTTCCTGAGGTCTTCTTTAGTGCAATTTCTACTTCCTCATTATAAGGTCCCTTCTAGTATTAAATCTTATATGATCTTTCACTATAGCAGATCAATATTGAAGTCATACTCCAGTAGGGTGGCTCCACTGTAATCCATGAAGATGATACTAGCAAATCTGTTTTGTTTGGGCTATATATTAACCTCTATATAATTTAATTGATATATACTCTTGGGATGACTTAACTTTACTGAGACTCATGTACAGTTTTCTACAGGCTCATTTATCCCTCTGCTGTTTTTCTATTTTTGAGGTATTGCTACCAATTAATATTCCACTATCCTCCTCCACATGGTTCAATATTTCAATGGATCTGTAACCTTATAGCTATACTTATTACCTCTGATATTGAGGATTACCATCTAACCCCTTGTATGTTCATGTCCTCCTGTAAAGCCTCTTAGAAACCTCCCTCTAAACTATTCTTATTACATGGATAACAAAATAGCATGCATGGAGTCTACTGTAACCTGTCCTCTACATAAGCAGCCCACATCCCTAAATCTTGTTGATGATATCTCTTGTCCGTTTTTGTATGCAAATGCTCATGGTTGATACATTGCTACTTATTTATACTCATCACAATCTATCCATTTTTCTTTGGTTGATCCCAAATGATCCTTCAGAGGTTGTGGTAGTCCATAATTTACAGTCATATAGTATCAAGAGAAGAATAATGGGTATTTTGTGTAGATTTTTGTTTCAGAGAAAAATTTGAAAATGCTCAATTTCCCAAATGCGATGTAACCCATTCACCACTTACTCAAAACTGGGCTTGCTGCACTGTATAGTTGGTAAGCTTGTACCATGTTCTAAGTACTATGCTAAGCACTTAGAATGCTAAGATAAATGTGAAATAATTTCTCTCCTCAAGGAGTCTGCCTTCTAAAGGAAGGGAAAATGGGCACTTAGGTAAAATAGAAAAATAGATAAAAGAGGAAGAAAGCAACATGGCATCCAAGTGGAAGCTCAGAGTGTTTCACAAGTAACGTTCAAGAAGTCATTGACATTTTCCCTCCTAAATTTTCCCCACCTCACCTTCTCTATTTGTGTTAAAGGTACCACTATCTTCCTAGTTTCCCATATTCTTAACTTCAGAGACATCCAAGACTCTTCCTCTCTCATTCTCCATATCCAAATAATTGTCATCTGGTTGAGTCTACCTCCAAAATATCTTTCTTGTCAATTTCATCTCCACTTATACTGCCACCATCCTCATTAAGATGCTCTTCACCTTTTAACTGGAATATTGTGATAATCTAATAATTCTTCCCCAGCTTCCTCCTGATCTATTCAGTCTTTCATACAGTCTTTCTAATAATTCTCCTAAGGTATAGATCTAACTATGTTTCTCTCTTGATCAAATCCCTTCAATGGCTCCCTGTAGCCTCTAGGATAAAAAAAAGTCCCTAGCCTGGAATTCAAGATACTCCACAAAATGCCTCCAATCTACCTTTCCAAACTTACTTCATAATACTTCCTTTCATACAGTCTAATTTCCATCCAAACTGCCTACTAAACAATTCCTGAACTCTGTGTCCCATATTCTTCCTGTCCATTCACATAAACCATTCTCCGTTCATGGATTTCCTTCCTCACTTTCACTTTTCAGATTCTCCTTCAAGTCCCAGCTTAAGTTGTCCTCCACTTAACTTTGCCTCATCCCCCAATTTCTGATCCATTACCTTGGATTACAGTTATTTCTGTACATGTTCTTTCCCCCTTCTCAGGAAAATAAAAGTTTCTTGAGTTTACAAAAAATTGTTGGACTATAAAAACTGGAAAAATAGAATTGGCAACAATCTCTCCAGGTTGGTTAGGATTCTTCTTGTTTTTTAATATATATTTTATAACTCCCAATTACATGTTAAAGAATTTGTTTTAACATTTTGGATATTTTTAAAGTTTTGCGTTCCAAATCCTATCCCTTCATATCTCCCTTCCATCCCCCTTCCTGATATGTTAACCAATTAGGTATAGTTTATACATGTATAGTTTACACAATCATGTAACACATTTCCATATTAGTAATTTTGTACAAGAAGGCTTGAATAAAAGAAAAAGAATGAAAGGAAGTAAAAAATGGCATGCTTCAGTCTGTATTCAATCAATATCAGATCTTTCTCTGGATGTTCCATAATTATTTTTATTAGTTGATGGTATTTTTCATCATTATTTTTTGTGTTTTGTACGTATGTTTCATCTTCCTTTGATGTTTTCTTATATCATTGTATTGCTGAGAATAGTTAAGTCATTCAAAATTCTTTATGTGATCATATTAATATAGTGCTTTGGGGAAAAAAATCAACAAGTATTTATTATTTCCTATGTGTCAGGAACTATATTAAGTACTAAATCTACAAAAGCAAGACAGTCTTCACCTTCAAGGATCTTACATTCTGACAGTGGAAACAACATGTTGACGTTATCAGTAGGTTTACAGTAAGCATTTGAAGGGAGCATTACAAGGAAAGCTTTCCTGCAGAGGGAACATATCAGCTAATTCTGAGAGTAAATGCAGAATTCTAAAAGACGTCAAAGGAGAGGGAGAGCATTCTCAGAATGGAGAATAGTAGATGGAGAGTCACACATAAGGGATTGGCATCATTTGATATTATGGTTCTTATTTATAGATATAGAAAATTTGGAGTGGTCAACTGGTCCCATACCTTAAAAGCGCCAGAACTAAGAACTTCTAATTCAGGGTTTCAACTACAACAGAACATCTCTCTTCTTAAGGGTATTTGTGTGGATGATGGGATGACTTCTGACAATCTCTTCTAGCCACATATTAAATGCAGCTCTCCAATGTTTTCCTCACACGACAACTCAAACAAAGTTTTTGTAACCCTCCCTTACCCATCCCATCATGAAACTATGAGCTGGGCAACCTGTCAGCATAGCAGATGAGATCTGAGGTGTGCCCAGCTCATTTTCTCATTTCACTGAGTGAAAGAAGGGGAAAATCATCACTTCCCTGTGGATTGTCTCTCTTCTCTCAGGGCTGTGACCCATGACATGGGGTAAGGACAAATTAGAGGTGGAGCAGTTGTCATAGATGCCATGAAACAGCAATCAGGGACAGAATGAGCTAATGTGATTCCAGACTTCTGGTCCTCTGTGCCTCTAAGATGTAGATTTTTTCAAACACATTTAGCCTGGAAGGCAGTCTTCTAAAACTATAGACGGGCCTGAAATAGTATGGTATGACTGGGATTTTTCTAATTATATGAATGATAGGAAATTATTAGCTCATCTGTTAATTGCTGCCTTGTGGCCATATCAACTGTAAAGCAATTGTAAAAAAGGGATTAGTCTCAAAAAGAGAGATTTCTAGCCTTTTTGAAGTTGAGACACTAATGTATACTTGCTTTCATAATAAAGTTCCCATTGCTCAATAAAAGTGCCATATGGTTCATATTTGTTTCCTAGATTTAATACTACTTTCTAACATCTCCTCAAGTATCATTTCCATTTACTCATATTAGATACTGAAGTGGTGGAATATGATGGATCTACTATCACTGATGATAAAGAGAACTTGTAGATAGTAGCAAGTCTGTTCCATTTCATATCTATTTGTTGTTTTTTCAATTTCATTTCTAAATGCTCTTGGGATAATCTGGCTTAAGTAAGTCTCAAACCAAATTTTCTGAAGATTACAAGTCAGCAAACTTGATTTTGATTTCTGGCAAAATTGCAGAACATATCAAAAAGAAATGGTTTCTTAGCATTCAGGAAAAAAAGTAATACTCAACAGGAGCCAATATATGTTAATCAAATACAGGTTATGCCAGACTAGCTTCTGTTCCTTTTTGACTGAAAATGCTAGATTCTGTGTCAGGAGGTTGCCATATATATATATTAGGCCCAAATTTCTGCAAAGCATTGGACAAAACCTTTCAAACATCCTTATGGACAAGATAGAGAATATGGACTAGATGCTACTACTCTTAGATGTAATCAAAACTAAGCGAATGACAGGTCTGGGGTAGAATGATTAGCTTATCAATGTCTACCTAGATAGAAGTCTTTAATGGAGTGCTATACTACATGGCTATTTCCAATACTTTTTTATTCCTTCTACATTTTTATCAATGAGCATTGATGCATTAATTAAGGCACAGATGGCATTGTTTTTAAAATTTATAAATGACAAAGTTAGGAAGGATTAAGTACATGCTGGATTATAGAATTAGAATCCAAACTGATCTCAACAGACAAAAAAAAAAATAACTCCCTCCCCTCAAAAAACCTCAAATTCTATGAAACTAGGCAAATTAACCTAGAGAATTTAGAGGAGAGAAGTACTGGGAAAAACTCCAGTAGTTACTACTAAAAGACAGTGGATAGTACAGGGAATCTCCAACATTAAATAGATAAATCTAGAGTGAGAAGGAGAAATATCTTTTTCCAAATTGTGAATTACTTAGGGGGTTAGCGTGGTAGGTGTAATATGATTAAGAGTTGCTTGATTGGGTAGACTTGTTTCATAGAAAGGTAAAGATCTTCTTTGCCCATTAATAGGCCTCAGATGGAGCCCATTAAGAGAAGCTTGATTAGACAAGCCTTGTAAGAAAGCCCACACCTTTTGTTAATTGCTAATGAGGCAATGGGTCTCAATGGCCGTGATGCCCTCACTCTGAAAAGTGTATATATACTCTGAGGTGAGGTTCTGCTTTGGGGGCTTGAAAGAAGGTTCATGTGCCAAATGAGACTCTGGTAAGGAGGCCCCCACGACAACCCCCATTTTGAAAACCCAGATGTTGGTGCTTCTTTCTCTGGTAACTATGTATGGGTGTAGTAATGATCAGACAGTTGGATCCATTGATCTATGATGTATGTATTGCTTATGGTCAGACAGAAGCCCTGTCTATTGGTCTTTATTTCTCCGCTTGTATTTTCTCTGTTGGTATATCTAATTAAAGAAATTGTTGACCTCTCAAAAGTTGCTTTCCTTTTAAAAAAGCAGATCTAAGAATCTGTGCTAGCAGGCCATCCTGGATGTGTCAGGGTGTTTGCTGCTATAGTAGCATAGTAAAATCATCTTCCACACTCAGTCATGCTGAAGTGGATACCTAGATACTATATATGGAACTATCTCTTGGAATGTTTGCATCTGAAGAATGATGGCCACCAGGCTGACTAAGGTGAATTGGGCCCAAGTCAGAAGGAGAATCTCACTGGACTGGGAGTAGTAAGATCAGACCTATAAGAAACAACTGTATTTCCCACCTGGGTTAGATAGAGAGAACTAGTTTCAACCACAATACCAACAAAAAATACAAGCAAGTCATTGGTATTATAGAAGGTTAGCAAGAGATATTGAAGACATAGCTGGAAAAAGACCTAGAAATCAAATAAAGGAAATCCAGTCACTTGGAGAATCTGTAGATAAGACAAGTACACAACCACTGAGCAACTGACATGCAGAACAACGGACTCAGTTCTGGGAGAACTGAGGTAAAAGGGGGATAATTCATCTCAAAAGAAATGGTGTACAAGGTAGGAACTTAATTACTAAAGAAGAAAAAGCAATATAACAGTTCCTGGGAACTGCAGTATAAAGGAAGGGGAGGTTCAATAGCTATTTTGAGTACACGTGTGTGTGTGTGTGTGTGTGTGTATGTATGTATGTATATATATGTGTGTGTGTGTGTGTGTGCATGTGTATATGTGTATATGTAGAACCTGAGAAGCAAGTTCTAGAAGCAAGCCCACAGGCAGGGAATAAACAGCTCCACTGAGGAGATTGCAGTAATTCAGGAGCAGGGAAATGCCTGCTGTATAGATGACATTGTCAATTCTTATTATAGTTAATTCTTCCTGATCTCATCTCTTTCAGTCTCTGTCTAGATTCATGATGAAGGGATAGTTTTAATATAACACAAAACAATAAAATTATCTAAACATAGGGTACTCCAAAGAGGTGATGGTAACTTTGAGACCTATGATTTGGAGGAAAATTCATAACCAAAGGACAGAAAATGTCACAAAAGACAATACTGATCACTTTGATTCTGTAGAATTCAAGTTTTATGCAAACAAAATGAATGCAACTAAAATAAGAAGAGAAAGTTTCAGTTAGGGAAATTCTTCACACCAAATATCTCTGATAAAGGTATTTTATTTCAAGATATATGGAGAATTGATGTAAATAACTAAGTCATTCATCAATCAGTTTTTTGAAAAGTTATGGACAATTTTCAGAATAAGTAATGCAAATGGTCAACAACCATATGTAAAAAGGTCCAAATCACTAATTATAACAGAAATGCAGATAAAAGTAAATATGAAAGCTGAAACATTGGCAATGTTGTTAAAAGATTGAAATAATCCATTTTTGAGAGACTGGAAAGACACTAGAACATTGTTAGTGAAGCTACTTTGTGAATTGATCCAACTGCTCTTGAATATATCTGGAGCTATTCTAGAAAAGTAATTGAGTTATTAACACTCTTTGACCCAACAATGATAGAACTGAGAACATACCCAAGGAATGATGAGTCAGAAAGACCTAAATTCAAATCCAACTTCAGACACTTACTTACAGTATGACCTTGAGCAAGTTAGTTAATGTCTGTTTGCTTCATTGTGTTGCTGTTTGGGCATTTTAGTCATGATCCCATCTGGGATTTTCTGGGGTAAGATACTGGAGTGGTTTGCCATTTCCTTCTCCAGCTCATTTCACAAATGAGGAAATTGAGGCAAACAGGGTTAAGTGATTTGCCCAGTGTGGCACAGCTAGTAAGTGTCAGAGGCAAGATTTGAACTCACAAAGATGAGTCTCCCTGACTGCAAGTCTAGCAACCAAAACAAACTGAGAGCTGTTGTGAGGATCAAATGAGATAATTGTAAAGTGCTTAACACAATACCTTGCACATAGTAACTACTATGTAAAAGGTAGATAGGTATGTAGTAGCAGCAGCAGCAGCAGTAGTGGTGATGGTGATTGTGGTGGTGGTGGTGGTGGTGGTGAAGGTGTACTAAATATTCAGACCAATATTCTTTGTGGTAGCAATAAAAAGCAGAAAAGCAGAAGCCAATTGATAGAGGAGTGGATGAACAAAACATCATATAGGGATATGACAGATAATAGGTATTTAAAAAATCAGAGAAATTCCAAAAGACTTTTATGATTCAATGCAGAGTACAGTAAAGAGAAGCAAGAGAATGATAGACAAATGATAGACTATATGAAAAGATATCACAAAGGGATATCCATGGCTGAGCTTGACTTCATTGATTCAACGAAATATATTTTTGCCCTCTGGGGCAGTTAGGTGGTACAGTGGATAGAGCACCAGTGCAGGAGTCAGGAGGACCTGAGTTCAGATCTCACCTCAGACACTTGACACGCACTAGCTGTATGATGTTGGGCAAGTCACTTAACCCCAATTGCCTCATCCTGGGTCATCTCCAGTCATCCTGATGAATATCTAGCCACTGGATTCAGATGGCTCTGGAGGAGAAGTGAGGTTGGTGACCTGCACAGCCCTCCCTCACTCAAAACAAAGTCAAGTGCAAGTCATGTCATGGTCTTCTTCGGCAAAGAAGGACAACACACACACACGTTTCCTTCCTCTTCGTAGTTAGGGTGTAGATGGACTAGAATTGCAGAATGAGATGTAAGGTATCATGGTCAATGTGTCAATTTGTTCTAATTACATATACTTCTTAATTATAAAGAATGCCTTATGAGGAGGATGGTTGGGAAATGACAGCAAAAGTGGATGATATTCATCACCCCCATCATCATAAAAAGCAGCCTTTTTATAAAGCTCTTCTATAATCTCTACATTTGCTTTGTGTGAGTTCACTTTAATTCTCCAAATCACAGGCACTTTGTTTGCTGGAATTATAGCTGCTGCTCAGGAGACCTAGAAGAGCTTTTTAATTCTGACACCATTGCCCTTTCCAAGCTACACATCAATGTCACCCTTCCACAAGAAGCTCATGCTCCTAGGCTGTTTAGGGAGATTTTTCAAGTCCCAAGAGTGACAAGTTAGATTGAATTAGCTTTGCTTTCTCCATCACTAATTAGATAGTGCATCAGGCTTGCCTTGGGGTGTGGAGGGAGACATCGGCTCTCTTCCTGTGATTGTGCTATTAAAGGTACTGCACCCCTGATATCTGACAATGGTATTGTCAAGATATCCTTATATGAACTCGGGGAAGGGACCTCTTCTGTGTTTAGCAAACCTTTACTTAATCTTTATTTTTCTCCTGGTTTAACATGTTTGGTTTCTTGAAAAAAAATCATCTATGTCCTCTAAAAACAAAAATTCTTGTGGTCCTAAATGATGATTTCATTGCCCAAAGAAAGCATTTTATGAAGTGGGTGATTAGGATCAAGTAGAAACAAAGTGGTTACGGCCCCCACTTTAAAAAGTAGCTGAGCAGCTCGAGAGACTAAAAAAACCAAAACAGAAAAGCATAAAGGACAAGAGAAAGTTTCTTAAAAAATGATTGCTCACAAAGATAGGAGAGACAAA
Source organism: Bettongia penicillata ogilbyi (assembly GCA_023548195.1). Taxonomy (NCBI): domain Eukaryota; kingdom Metazoa; phylum Chordata; class Mammalia; order Diprotodontia; family Potoroidae; genus Bettongia; species Bettongia penicillata. The sequence continues at coordinate 6,656,292 of JAJHZJ010000371.1, forward strand.
GTAGATGGTTAATTCATTTTTAGTTTTCAACACTCACTTTTATAAGATTTTGAGTTCTAAATGTCCCCCCGTCCCTTCCCAAGGCATCATCCAATCTGGGATAGGCTGTACATGTGCAATCATATTAAACACATCGCCACATGAGTCATGTTGTGAAAGAAGAATCAGAACAAAA